>JAECXB010000276.1:0-1261602 GCA_018151435.1 Zaprionus africanus | reverse complement strand
GCTATTGCTTTTGATCAACAGTCGCAGCAGCATAAGTCGGTGCCTTCGACTGTTTGCTGCTTTTGATTTTCGTTGCTATTGCTGCTGATCAACAGTCGCAGCAGCGTAAGTCGGTGCTTTCGACTGTTTGCTATTTCTGATTTTTGCTGCCGAGCAGCATAAGGCGATAGACGCATGAGGCGACAAATTCTTCGAAGTCATCCGCAGCGGCCGCAGCCGTCGCAGCGTTTATTTCCTCATATTAATTTTACTTGTAAAACGTTTGCTGCTTGATTCACACGTACACTCATTTGCATATTTCTGCTAACCATGGCACCAAGTGAAGTTTGGAAATATTTTGAAAATAAGGCTGTCAAGGGCTTAGCTGTGTGTAATATATGTAAAAGCTCGCTCAAAAATAATAGAATATCAAATTTGAAAGCACATTTACAAAAACAACACAAAATTGATGTTAATGTGATTAGTTTAGAAAACCTTGAAACTACATCAACAAGTTCTTGTTCTAAAATAATAAGAAAAAAAAAAATAAAAATTGAAGTAAATAAAAAACAACTAATAAGATCATATATAGGATTGGTAACCGAAGATAGCATTCCCTTCAATGTTTTAAATTCACAAAATATGAGAAACATTCTTGATCCAATTTGTGAAGGTCTAAAAACGGCTGAAGGGAAAATGATGAAATTAAACGCAGTAAACTGTAAAAATACATTGGAAATAGTGGCAAATAATATAAGAACACATATAACAGCTGAACTTAAAAACACATTATTATCTTTGAAAATAGACAGTGCAACGCGTATGTCCAGAAATATTTTTGGAATAAGTGCACAGTATATAAATTCGGCTCAAATAAAATCTATTATTTTAGGAATGATTGAGTTGAAAGGTGCAGGATCAAGTGGAGCCAAAAATCTTGCAACCGAAGTGATCAAAGTGCTTAATAAATATAATATAAATTTAAATCAAATCGTATCCATTACTTCTGATAACGGCGCAAATATGCTCAAGGCAACTAATATTTTGTCATTTGTGTCTGAACAAAATAATGAAGAGAACGATTACGAGTGCACCAACGACGATTATTTGGATAAAATAGAGTTAATAGAAAAAATTCCCAAAGTTTTAATAGGAAATATTGAAGTTTGTCGTTGTGCTGCACACACAGCACAGCTGGTTGCCCTCGATGTAATTAAATCATTGGACATAATTAAATACCTACTTAATTGTAGGAATATGACTAAATATATTAGAAAACCATCGAATGGATATCGCGAAATATTTGAGCTTAAAAAATTAAAAGTGCCACAATTAGACTGTCCAACAAGATGGGGATCCACGTACATAATGTTAAAAAACTTGTTGGAAGCGAAAGATATTTTAAGTAAAATTGAGTCACTTAAAAACAGAACGGATGAAGAGAATTTTGATGTAGATGCCTCATTTTGGGATTTTATTGAAACATATTGTAATGTTTTTAGTCCCTTGCAAAAATCTATACAAAGATTTCAAGAGGAGCAACTACATTATAGTAATTTTTACGCCCAATGGCTTAAACTAAAAATATCGACCGAAAAAATAGTCAATGATTCAAGTCACAATTTAACAAAAACTATTGGAAATAAAATTTTAAATTCAATAGAAACACGAACAAAAACATTGTTAAATAATAAGTTTGTAGTTTCATGCTTGTTTTTGGATCCCCGCTTTCAACATATATTGTCTCCGCAAGAAAAAACCGACGCAATAAATCATTTAAAATCAATTTGGGACAGACTATATAGTCTGAACCCTACTGGCAATATGTGTTCAACTCCCAACTCTAGCTTTAATCAAATAGACAACTTCTTTTATGACGAGGAAGACGAAATGTTAGAGGCCTATTTATCGCAAGGCGTTCAATCAAAAGTAAATAGTTCAATAGACGTGTACACAAAAATTGAAAATCTACAACTTGCGTATCAAAGATTTGACACCGACGTGCTATCTTACTGGAAAGGAAAACAGTATACTGACCAGGAGTTATACGCAGTTAGTAACGTTTGTTATGCCGTACCGCCAACTCAGGTAAATAAAAATGGCATAAATAATTTAGGTTCCTTCTTAGATAGTTTCTTATTTTATAACAGGTGTCGATTGAACGAGCATTCTCCACTCTGAGGCTGGTGCTTACCGACTACCGCAATCGATTAAGCCAGGATGTTCTCGAGAACATATTGCTCGTTAAATTAAATCCCACCTTCTTGGACATGGCCATTGATACTTTGCCACTTTTTGAAAACGAAGAACTTACTCTTAGTGGTTTAGAAAATAAGTAAAATAATAGTTAAAAAAGAAAACAATGAAAATTTATTTATGTTATTCATCAAAATTCATGTGCTATTATGTTTTTATTTTTGCTAATTTTGTTTTTATAATTTTTTTTAAATTGATTTATTATTTCTTAAGCATTATATAAAAAGAAAGTAAAAAAAATAAAAAGTACAAGAAGTACGCTATAAGTAATTTTCAAAAAATTTAGTCATTTGTTATTGAATACAAGTTGCGGCTACTGAATGAATTTGTCGCCTCATGCGTCTATCGCCTTATGCTGCTCGGCAGCAAAAATCAGAAATAGCAAACAGTCGAAAGCACCGACTTACGCTGCTGCGACTGTTGATCAGCAGCAATAGCAACGAAAATCAAAAGCAGCAAACAGTCGAAGGCACCGACTTATGCTGCTGCGACTGTTGATCAAAAGCAATAGCAACGAAAATCAAAAGCAGCAAACAGTCGAAGGCACCGACTTATGCTGCTGCGACTGCCGACGACTTCCGAAAGTCGTCGGTAGCTGCAGCAGCGACTTGCGTCTACGATCAAAAGCAACAGCAAAGCAGAAAGCGAAAAAACGAAAAACGGCGACTGCAGCTGATTTTTGATATTCGTCGCTGCGTGATTTTTACTTATGCTTTGACTGCGACTTCTGATTTTTCAGAAGCAGAAGCAGAAGCAAAATCATGTGAAATGAAACTGACGGCAGTTTTTTAAACGCTGATCTTGAGTAGTTTGTTGTTGTTATTCAAATAGAAACAAGCAAGGATGCTGCTGGAGTACGCTCGACTGGGGTATGCCCAGCACCGTAACAATTCCTTATTTATTTTACATATATTATTATTTGTTAATGTAAAGCTTTATGAAACCTACTCTACTGTTTTAATTTAACTTATTCAATTTCTTTTCTTAATTTCAATCCGTTCACTAGGCTTCCTTAAACGATAGACACGCTTTCCCGCTTCTTTAACGTTATTTAACACTAAGTTATCGATAGGCATATCGCAGGACTAGCTTAACTAAATAAACTTACGATAGTATATCGAATAAGGTCAAACTAAATAACATAAAAACATAATAACATATATGTAACTAATACTATTTAGTATATATACATACTATTTAGTATATTAGTGTATATACATATATATATCGGAGATGCCTTCTTCTTCCTGTTACATACTATTACAGTTTCCATAAAGTTATAATACCCTTCCACCACACGCATGTTTAGTGCACAATATAAAATTCAAAATTAACTTTTAACCCATTTCACATTACTTTTATTTTGTGCCCATTAGTTGGTATTTTAAATATACTGCTGCACACAGCAATTGCTACTTAGCTGGCCACAATCAAATGGTATTTAAATACGTGACAATCTCGAGATCGCATCGTCCGCAAATCGATGTTCCCTGATCAATTAAATAGTTGTAAGAGCGCTAACTAAATGTGCACAACAATCAGATGCACACACACACAAAGAGATGTTGTCTGTGTGTGTGTGTCACATAGTTTTGTACATAATCGCTGGTACTGCACGTGCAATAAACCGCAATGTTGTGCGGGAAAAACAACAACTATTACGTAAACGTGCGTGTAATGTGCGCGGCCCCGGCACCAGCCTGGTTATGGCATGTGGCATACGGATTATATGGCAGAGTATGGGAAAGTAGAAAGAGAGAGAGTATGGAATATGGCATAAATGATAAAGGACATCTGTAGGCACGACAGGGCAGAGCGGGTAGGGTCGGGCCGGGCCGGGGCAGGGCACGACAATCGCCAATAATGCATGGGGCATTAACAGCGGCGCGGCGTTGATTTTTCGTATCGTTATTAACATGGCTTAATTAGCCAGTGGCTTAAATGCGAGCGCCTTTAAGCGTAATTTAAACAGCCAGTATTAAACACTTTTCCACAGCCCGAAGGCAACAGTCCGCGAATATCAAAATTAATGGCGTATTTGTGTTGGGTCAAGGGCAACCGATTGAGAGATTTGTCGACTCCATGCGATGTATGCGGCTTAAGGCTTTGCCTGTACGATTTTTAAGCCCTTACAGAGTTGCCTTTGTCGGGTTGACTCTTATTTACATCTCACTGAAGAGCTTATGGAATAAAGTTCTGTATTTTATTGTATAATTATCGATTTTACCGAGTTCTCTGTTAATACTTTTTATTGAATGAAGCACAATTTTTTTTGTAACATCTAAAGTAAGTAGAGACATAATCATTGTTTACAAAATTGATTTCCAGCGATTAATGAGCTCCAAAGTTCTACTTTTCTAAGAAAGCGATCTAAGTATAGCTACATACGATATGGCTTTCCTTACTATCTGAAAAAATAAAATATAAATTTTAATATTATTTAATAATTAGTGCAGTAAGCTGTCGATTTAATTGCATAAATGAAAGAAATTTTGAACAACCAATTTTTTCATATAATATTAAATAATATTTATATAAATTTTTCGATTTGTAGCTGATTTCCTTTTATAAATTTAAGTCCCTCCTTTGAACTGGTTTATTTAATATGTATTTTATCACCTCACATTTTGAATATGCGATATTTGCAATTTACTCAACACTAATATGTATTATCGAAAGTGTGGCGGTAAGCCGATAGACGAGATAGGAATCAATCGAAGCTTAAACACGGAACAAAGTTGAACTAGACTTGAATATTTAAATATACAAACACAAAATAAACACCAAACACTTTCTTTGTTCTATTTAAAGAGTACCTTCTTACCGTGAGGAATGTCGGCATATTGGCGACAAAAAAGAGTCCATCGATCTGGAAGCCACGCTGGGCCCGCATCATGCTCAAGAGCAGAGGTCGCCCCACGGCGGACCAACTGGAGCCGCAGTCGAACCAGTGGCTGTCGTAGATGGCTGCAGCGAAGTTGCTGGTCTCCGTGTTGACGCTTTCGCAGCAATAGCAATACATAAAGAGCTGAGAGAGTATGGAGCACGTGAAGGCCGCGTAGAAGAGCACCTCGGGCTGGGTCAGATTGGCGGAAAGTTGATAGCACAGCACGCACAGGTGCAGCGAGGCCAGCAGAAACTGTATGCCGATTAGAGGCTTGAAATAGCATGTTATGGTGCCAGACATGTCCAGACTCTGGCGGTACAGCTTCAAGATGTGCGACAGATTGCCGAGTGTCTCGTCGCCTGCCACAAAATGTTGCACGCGAAACTGGGCGATTTTGAGGAGGGCACACAAATTGTGCGTCAGCGAACAGAAGAGCGTGTCCACGCAAACGGTGGGCAGGAGCACACCCAGGGCGGCTGAAACATTCCACACATACGCTGCCAAATAGTTGAGAACTCGCCGATTGTCCCAGGGGTAACTGCAATGCAATGCGAGACGTGGCAAATTTGTCGCGAATAGTTCGTGCAACTTACACGCTGGGAAAGGGCAACTCCGGCTCCGGATGTCCAGCGAAAAGCCACCGCACCAGGGGCAACAGACACGCCGATGTGGCCGCGAGTGTAAAGCAATTTCTATAGACTCGACTGATGAGCTGTTCCCGTTGATTCTGCTGCTCGATGATCTCGGCATGCGTACTGGACCCATGACTCTCTGCAAAGAGGCACGTCTTATTTGCACTACTAATTTACCTTCCCCTATCGAAAACCAACCTTACCTTTGGTCAATATGCTGCGAAATCGTGCAATGAGCCGCACGAAATCCTTGTGCCGCCACAGGATCAAGGCAAGTTTGAATAGGGCCAACAGATCAATTAGCACCGAGCACAGTCCGTCTGTCAGCTTGTCCACATTCTGCACATAACGCACACAAAATGCCACTGTCAGCGGCAGGAAGCTTGCCACCGACATAATGCTGTAAATAGTCCGGCAGGGATGCCTCCAGATGCCCCCATCACCATCACCATCATCATCACCATCACCACTGGCAAATATCTCGTATCCCAGGAGTCGAAAATATGCCGCCTGCAACTGTAGGAACTTGTCCGTTAGCATGTTGCAACTCGAGTCCGCTGCATGTTCGGCTCTGAGGCAGCTTTTATACACACACACAACATTTGACGTGGCCAGGCAGGCCTGCTCGAAACAGCAGATGTCTAATTGCGAAATAATTGAGACGCACACACACACCAACACACACACACACACTCGCACACTCACTGCGAGACAAGCTGACGAAATGTTGAGCTCATTAAATTTGAATATGCACTCATTATGGGCACTTCGATAATCAATATCAGGTACATCGTTTTCCTATACAGCTCTGCAGCTGCGCCTCCTCTCCTCCTCCTCCTGCTATTGTTGCAAGGAACCCAATCGACTTCTCTTTCTGCCCACACATGTTCAAGGCGTTAAGATTTAATGCCAGGAATGATAATAAGGCAATTTCAATCAAGGTTTGCTTTGGATTTTGTAATTACTCGTACTTGCTGCGAGTGAAGGTCCTCGGTATATATTGCTTACTTTGACTGCAGCACTTAAGAGATGAGACTAAAGACGTGGCTTAATATTGAATAATAGATAGTGGTATATTTACTGAAGCTATTCTTTGAAAGAATCTTTAAACCCGAACTTCTCTTTAACCTACATAAACCAAAGATTCTTAAATATGAATAAACATTTTGAAGAGGGTAAGATTTCTTGCCAATAAAACGTTTCTCCATTTAGAAATAAAGTTGTTTAAAACAACTAATTGAAATTTATTTATTTTCAGGTGCGTAGTAAGGCATGTGCAGGGTGTGCGGTGCTCATGGGCCCCTACCTGCCGAGGGCCCCAATTGAACAAGTAGTTAAAGTGTGTTTATCGAGAGCTTCAAGTCGAATTTAGTGAGTTTACTTTCTATAATTGCTGAAATCGGGCATTGAACTTTATTATATCTTAACAAACAAATGTATTTAAATAAAAACTCGATTTACATTGTATAATCTAGAAAAGTCAATGTAATAAGTATTTAGTTCCTTTATTTTGTCAAATTGAACTGTGCATAAGTGTTGTATTTTAAGGTAAGGTTTAGACATTAAGGCCCACAAAATATTTTCTACAAGGACCCCTGAGACAGTCGCTGCGACCCTGTAATTTTTAGCCTATACCTGCTTTGGAATTCGATATGTTCTCTTTGACCTCACAACACAACATTTCCCCAACTGCAAAACCTGTCGAAACGAATTAGTCAAGTTGTTACTCAACTCGGCTAAATTATGTGATACATAACATATGTAAATGTAAATATCTATATGCAGTTATTTCTCATTTCAGCCATACATCAAGTGCAATTTAAATTTGCAATAAATTCCACCCAATCAAACCAAAACTCAGCCCAGGCCGCATCGACGGACTTAGGCATTCATACTTATTTAATGTAAACAAATCTTATGATAACATGTTGATTTCATCAAAATGCAAATGCAGCTTATTTTCGCACTGCAACTGTCCTTGCATTCTTAAGTCCTTAAACTGTGAAGAGCAACACCAACAACAACAACAAGAGCAACAACAGGAACAACAACATGAAACGACAAGGACTACGAGGACTGTTGCCGAAAATTGCGCATTGTGAGCTGCTTAGTTTGTTTGCGCAATAAATTATACTTAATTAAAAACAATTAAAAGCAAATCCAATTTTGTTTTGCATAGATCTACATAAAGGCTTGACCTCGCCCATTTTCCGGTAGACTCAAAGCAATTTTCCATGTCATGTTCAGCCTCTGAGCTTTAGCTCCACGCTCCATGCGAATGCCATTGCAAATATTTGCCAACATTTCTGGCAAAAACTAAACAAATCTTTGTAACATTTCAAATGTGCAAACTTTTGTGCCCCCCTCTTCTTCCCTTCCCCTGCAACGACCCTCTTCATGCCGTCGGAAATACTTGCCATTGATAATCTCCGTTTGTGTCGAGCATTAAAGTTGATTTTGAGAATATTTTAATTATTCAATGGCCAGAGACATTGTTGGCTGAACACAAGAAAGTCGAGTTGTAGAATACTCTTTGTTTTTGATGGGAACAAGATATGGTTAGGTCATTTTGGAGTGGCTTCTTTGTTGAACTAAGTTAGGACTACAAGTTAAGACACTAATTTAGGACAATAAATGATAAAGAATAAATTAATAAGTTGGCTTACCTTCATACTGAGATATTTAAAAATTATATTTTTATTTTATAATAAATCCTTTTCCACAACTAAGCAAATTTTGCAAGAATAAAGAAAATACTTTTATTGATTTGTGTGGAATATAAAGGTCCTGAGAACAATTTAGATTAGGTAAAGAGTGTTTTATTTTGTAAATACCTATTCTAAATTGATCAATTGTAATATAGTAAGAATAAACTGAATATTATTTAACACAGTCTGCTGTATAATATGCCATAAAGAACCTGAAATTTGAATGTATATTTTATTATTTTGAAAAAGTCATGTTTTCTATAATAAAGACTTATTTAAAATCGAGAAAAGTCTAAGAGCTGATTTTGTAGATGTTTCTGAAATTGATTGAGGATATTTGAAGGTTTTTCCTATTATATAATGATGAAATTAGGACTAAAATAGACCATAAACTTATCTAATAACTGCTTTGGGAAAAAGGTTAAATATCATGTTTTATAGGTAACTCCTCCAAATTGAGTAACAATATAGATTAATGATTTCATATCCATACTATATGCATGCCACATACTCTCAAGTCTACAAGATATCATTTCGCTTACTTGAATATATAACAAATTTGGTGACAAAGTTTTCGTGGCCAGCGCCAGTAGGGCAGTTATAACAAGCATGCAGAGCAGAGGACACACACGTAATACGTACTGAGCAGGGTGTTGTCGGTGGCGAAGGTCAGCCGGAAAAGTTAAGCTCAACAGTTGGCCAAACTATGCTGGCCAACATGCAATCAGTGGGCAACAAATTCATGCAATTACTGCCAACATGCAATCGGGCCACTTATGTAACCGGTGAAGGGGTGAGGGGTCAAGGGATGGAGAGAGTGACACACACACACACACCCGACACACACACACAGAGCTATGCACATGCAGATGCGCTTACGTAAATGCGATTTAAATGTGTAGGTCGACAAAGTGAGAAGATTTGACAAATATTGACGGCATAATTAATTTGCCGCCTCGCTGCTGGCGCCGCACAGTGCACAGTGTGCAAAATACATATTTACCGTTGCTTATTTAATTATTAACAATAACAATTTCATTAGCAGAGACTTTTGCGTTTTACGACTGTAATTAATTAAAATTTTTGACAAGCTCTCCGCACGGATTTGCCTCCTTTCCCTTCTCCTCCTCCCTCTCTCTCTCTGTCTTTGTCTCTAACTCATTCGCGTTGTCTCTGTTTCTCTGGCTCCCAGCGGAAATGGACAAAAAGTTTTGCAGCTAGCCTACGTCTAGGCACATAAAACAAACATTGACACACTGCCACGCCCACTCGGCTAAAGGAGTTGAGTTGAGTTGAGTTTATACTTTAGTATTTTGTAGCACAAAACTTGCCAGAAACTCAGCTGGCAACTGGCAACTGGCAGGCGGAACGGGGCGGGGTGAGGACAGGGGGAGAGGGAGGGGGTGTGGGCAGTTTTAAAACTCCCAAGAAGTTTTTTGCACTGCGTGGTATTGTTATTGCTATGCTGATGTGTCCTGTCTATGTTTATAGGGTATGTTGAACAGGGAAGAAAGAATATCTTAATATGACAATTAATTGTATCTGTAAAATGGCAATGTATCTTCACATACATTGACCTCTTTTAGTGCAACTTTCTGCCACACAAGTCTTCACTGTACCGGCCCGCCTGTGCTGGGCACTTTCCAGGGTATCTGCCGCTTCGTGATTGCTGCTTTTATTTAGTTTAATTTGCCATTTTGTAGCTGTTGTTGCTGCCGCCGTCGCTGCTGCGCTGCAATGCTCGGACAGCAGTTGAATCCAAAATGAAATACTTGATTTCAGCCTCCACGGAATTTGCCGAGCAAGTGCAGCGGGCGCAGAAGGGAAGAAGAAGCAGGAGAGGCAGTAGAAGCGGCAGCAGAAGTTGGGGCTGGGAAACTTTGCCGCTTGCACAGGAAGTCAACTTGGCAGGCTTGAATACGACAACGCCAAAGCGAAGACGGCGAGAAAGATGTGGGCGAGGACGTAGACGAAGAAGAAGAGCAACGGCACGACGCCGACTGCGGAGCAGTTTACTTAAAATGTTTAGTGGAAAGTGTTTTAAAATACATTAAAAAGTTCAGGACGGCCGTGGCACGCATAGAATTTATGCGAATTTGGTGAACTCGGAGAGTGCAAACTTTTTACATTTGCGCCCGCCCAATCAACTTAAATATTTGTTTAGCTCAGCGCAGCAGTTCACCAGCTGAGCCATAGAGCTCTTAAGCTTAACACACACACACACACACACACACAGAGAGATAGAGAGTAAGAGATATAGATACAAAAGTATCCGAACAGCTGTAATTAATGCCCAGGCCAAGTACCTCACTGACTGTCTGGCTGCCTAATTGTGTCTGTGTGTGTGCGTGTGTATGTGTGTGTACATGTGTATGTGTGTGTGCGTGTGTATGTGTGTGTACATGTGTATGTGTGTGTGCATGTATATGTGTGTGGGTGTGTGGTTGTGAGAAAAACACGCAATATAGAATTTCAAGTAATCCATACACTCTAAGATACAAACGTATCTTTGCCCTTCGCGTCGAGTCATCTAATGAGCTTCCCTCCCCCTTCCTCTCATATTGGGGAGCAGGGGGCATGATATAGATATAATTATTGTAGGTTTGGGGGGGTTGTCTATAATTTTAGACATTCCACGTGGGCTGCGCCTCCGCCATATGACGCGGCTTGGCGTATTTCCGTTCTGACGGTGTGTTTACGTCTTGATTTGATACGCTTCACGGAAAACTGTCGACGCTGCACGAAATGGAAACGGGGAGAATGGGGGAAATCGAAAAATGAGAAAAATGCCACAAATATTTTTTCGCAAATAAACAAAAACAAGTCTGTTTCTAGCCACGTGAAGTACCAACATTATTTATTATAATTTCAGAATATGCGAGTTGTTGTTCTCATTTTATTTATTCCCGCAATTTGCCAGAAATGAACAGCTTCGCATCGACATATCGCTATGCTGATTGTTCCACTTCTCGCAAATCGCTTTAAATAAATATATTTGTACATTTTCATAGAACTGAAGTCAGAACCGCGAAGGAGAAAGGCATGTATACAAAGAGATATCCTAGATAAGTGATAAGTCTTTATCAACTTTTTTTTGGTTTAAATGCATGTTCTAAATTCGGTTTAAAAGAAATTGATACAGTTAATGATCACTAAATTCTCTATAATTCTAAAACAATCCCGTTTTCATGCCCCAATTCAATGATAAATCGTTTTCAAAAACTATTGCATACTTTTTTGCATGAATAAAGAAGAATAGTTAAAGAACTATAAAGACATATAGAAGAGAATAATTTTGATTTTAAAAACCCACACATGTCAATGCACTCTTGAAATGTCATATCCATTTCATCATACCCCACTGCCACCCTGGTGCTGGGTATACCACAAGAAATAGCCCGCAAACAACATTAAACACAATTGTTGGCTTAATACACGCAATAAACGCGTTTAATTAAATAACCTGTTTAAATTATAATGCGTTACATTAAAATAAAATAAAAAAAAAAAGATAAACAGAGAGAAAATACTACGCACTCAACACAATCGCGCTGAAAAGAAATTGCACATTAAATTGATTCAACTAATGAAAATGGGTGGTGAAAAATCGAAACGAACAAACGGTAAAAAAACAGCAAGGAAATTAAATTAATTTAATTTGTGTCAATTGGAAATTGCGAAAAATAAATTATAGCAAGCAAATGACATTTTCGATTGCATTATTATGCACAAGAATGAACAATATGCCCCCGCTATGCAACACGATCTGACTGAACAACAGGTATAGAGGCAAAGAGGACAAAAAATAGGCCAGTCAGTTTATAATAAATGCTCAAAAAATTGTGTATTTTAAAATTGATTAAATTACATGTGAATTTATTGTACTTTTTTTGATTTTTAATTAATCAATTGGAAAGTAATTGAAATATTAAGCGAATTAATTAAGAGTTTAACAAGTTGAGGTTTGTTTGGCTTGTATGTTTTTAGTTATATGGTATTGTGCATACTAATCATCTTAAAATCAAATCTTTCAAACAAAAATCCACAGTGGATGCGGAAAGATGAGACTAGAATGTGAAACAAGAAAATCTTATGTAGTTTGAACAACTTTTGTAACACTTAGGAAACTTTCAAAGATTTGTAAAATTTGTCTTAAGTAAGACATAAGATTTGGTAATTGATTGAAACTGAAAGGAACACAACAAGGGAAGGCTAACATACTTTGGGGAATTGGGATAAGACCTTTTTTGGGGCTATGTTGAAATCATGTTCAAAGTTGTTTGGGATTGTTATCTGAAATACGCTTGATAAATAACAATGTTTTTCATATTAAAGAGCTGCTTTTGAACTTGACTAGTAACATAGATTGTTTGGCTTAAGAAAACTTATATTTGGTCTTTAGAAATTAAGTCAAAGGCCCCTAAATTAATCAAAGAAATTATTTATGTACATAAACGAGGTTGTTTGTTCTTCCTTTATCTTTATTCTTTAAAAGTTCACACTCATAAAACTAATAACATCTTCAAAATACTGCAAAATATTTATCTTAAACTAATAAACATGTGATAACTTATTTTAATGTTTTACAAATTATTTCACACTTTTAAATTAGGGTCATTTCTTTAAAATTTAAATTAGGAACTCTTAAAAAAGATTTTTATATAATTCAACATTCTATGTTGCCTAATTAATTTTTTTAAAACATCTCATATGATATTCCCTTGTTTTCCCTGCCCTTCACAATAATATTTTTGTTTCCTTAGGTCATAGCGTGTTTATCTCGCTGCGACTGCGGTCGAAACATTTGCAGCGCCCCATGTAAGTTAACTGTAAATGCAGCCCAACCTAACAGCAACGGAGTTGGCCAACAACTGAGCCAAGAACTGCCGAGCAAATGCCGAGCAGCCGCGAGTGAAATGAAATGAATGTGAAACGTAACAAATGGGAAATGAAACAAAGTAAGAGAAATGAGGTCTCTCTCTCTCTCTTTGATTGGATTTAAGAGCACAGATAGCGAGGACCGTCTTGGCCGGTCTCTAGCATAGTTTGTTGGGCAAGCGAAGGACTTTGGTGCTGCTTTGTCAACAACAGCAGTGGCAGTGGCAGTGGCAACAATCGCCCCTCTCCTCGTGCTGCTCTCACTGGAGAGCATATTTACACGCTTGAAGTATCAACAAATGACAATAAACAAACGCGGCGCATGCTTCACACATTGCCCGCCAAATTGAATTAATTGCGAGCATGTTTTGTTTGCTCCCCCGCCCCTTGTTGTTGTTGCAGTGGCAGTGGCAGCAACGCTTGCCTTGCCTCCGTCAACATTTCACGCCAAAGATGGCAGGTGTTGCCCGTCGGCGCACTTTCTGATGACCATAATGACAACAATTAAATATAAATCACCGCGGCCAAGAGCAGCAGCAACAGCAACAAGCCAAGGTTAACCTGTAGCCCCTCCTCCTCCCTGCCCATCCCCTTAGGGCACCCCTGGACGCACGCATACAATTAGCTTTTATGGCCGACAGCGGCAGCGGGAAAATGCCAACACTGTCGGCTGCCCTCGGTAATTTGAAAATATGGTAATTATGAGGAACATTTCGCGAGCAAGCAAAGAAAACACTCCCACACACACACACTCCCCCCCTCCGCACACACATACATACAATATATCTGTAGCCTTATGGCTGACACCCTCGACTGTCTGTTTTAATTAGGCGCACATAAATCGAGAGTGAAAGAGAGAGGGATATAGGAGAGCAATAAAAGCCGAAGAACAGCAGAGAAATCCTAAATAACAATTAAAACAATTTACAAGATTAAAAACACCTTCAGGCCCGATATGCTTTAATATTTTAATTAAAAATTCTTTAGCCGCAATATGCTTGCGGCCAGCCTAACTGGTAGGTGTAGCCGCCACTCCCCCCCTCTCCCCTGGCCACTCTCTTCTTGCCAGGCCTGTCCAACTGGAGCTCGAACTGACTTCGGGTCTGCTGAACGGTCTCCGGAGGCCGATGACTTTGAATTATTGCAGGCCGAGTCATAAATTAAGTGCTGCAAAGTGCGTGCCTCTTAGGGGGCTGCCGCAAGGCAGGACAAGGCAAGGGGCGTGGCTGGAGGGAGGTATTAGAGGAGGTGTAGCAGAGGATGAGTGGAGTGTGGCGGAGCAGGTGCTGGGCTACTTGAGCGCACCGTTTAGTGCCCGCTCAACTGTTGATGAAGTGGGGGGCGTGTGCCCCATGATCGATGGCAGTCGGGGCAGTTGAGGAAGCTCTGCTCTATTTTACAATAGATCAGTAAGGAAAGGGGGAACACTTAAACATAATTTGCAGCAAACAAAATGTTGAATTACTTACAAATTAAAAAAGGGTAACAATATGCACAACAAATTGAACTGCTTTATATTTATTTTAATAATTTACATATATTATTTACTGTTTTTTCTTAATTCTTAGTTCTGCGTTTTGCGCCTCGAGCACGATAGATCTAAACCAATATATCGGCTCACCGCCACACTTTCGATAAGACCTCAATCAAATCCATCGATAAGTGTTGGGTAAGTTATAAATACCGGTTTTAAACAATGTGAGACGGCAAATTAAAAATGTAACAAATCAGCTGCAATAAAACACTTAAATACCAAATGTAACAGTTATAAAAAAAGATTAATGGCTTATCTGCTCAATTATTAATTAAATAACATTGTCTTAATAAAATACCGAAAAAAAATGCTGAGAACATAAACAGTGTCGCCGATGAAGTTGTGAACCTGCACATATTTTGCACGCAAAGTCTCCCATCTTTTCTATTTTACTTAAAAATATGTTAAATTCTAGACCAAAATTATAAAACTATTCTGCATTTTTTCTATCTCCCCTCTCTGCCTGTCCAACCCTTTCCCACACTAATTAATGTCTCCCAAATTTGTCACACCCGAGCTGAGAACGTGAATTGTGACGTCATCAAGTTTGTTGAGGCTGTAAACAGCTTGTAGAAGCGAGGATAATTTACAGAATTTGTTATGTACGAGATGGAGGAGGAGGAGAAGGAGTATACTGTTAAAGGGGGCGGGGTTCTGCCCCTGCTCCCCACGCATTAAGTGAAACTGTTGTTGTCTGCTGAGGGTTATTGTCGAGTCGAGCCCATCTACATTCGTATTCTGCGCTAAAGATGCACAAGATGAACGTCTAGTACGTAGTGAGTGGGAGTGAGGGGGCGTGGCAGTGGCAGCGGCAGGCGAAACTTGTTGCATAAACAGCCAAAGGATTCTTCGACACCTCCCCCGCCCTGTGGCCCGTGTAGGCAGAGCAATTTGAGCACAATAAAGGCAAAGCCAAGGCGGAGACCAAATCGGAGACGGAGTCTGTCCTGGGCCCGTCCCTGGTACAAACCGAGCCTGCATATTAAATCTACAAGTACCCGAGGATGGCCTCCAACCCTCGTAAATAAAAGCCAAAAGGATTTGGCTGCTGAACGAGTTAAACGGGACCGAGGACAGACGTTGTGGCCGCGCAATCAAATTCAGATACTACGCCGAGACCGGAGATGGCGAAGCAGATGGAGACGGAGACGGAGACGGGGCTGGAGACGAAGCAGGAGACTCCGCACTGAGAGCGCAGTTGCTGCTGCTGCTTAAATGTCGTAAAGTCCTTTTGCGTGCAACAACAACAACAACAATAAGAGCAATAATAGCAACAACAACAACAACAAGAAGAGCAACAAGAACATCTTGGCTTGGGCTTTTATGATTTATGCAACTATCGCCTGCAGCCCGAGTCTCTCGCTCGGAGTCAGCAATGAGGAGGACCAAGCCCCATTGCCGAAATCCTTGAAGCGAGTACACAGTTTTTCCAATACCCTGCAGACCGTTGGAAGTGGGTGAATATGTGAGAGGTGTGATAAGGTGGCAGGTAACAGTTTCACACTCTCTGTAAGATTCAGATTTAGTGCATGCCAAAGTGTTTATTAAGATATACTATATATAGTTTATAATATACCAATTCACTATATATATTGATCTTGGCCAACTTGGTAGAAATATGCCTTGAGTATTTCTACACTCAAAATCAGTTCCACATGCAAAAGCAAGGTGGATGACTTCAGTAATTTTACCTATATATTGAATTTTTTACCGATCTATGGAGTTATTTTTGTAAATTTATTTGTAATCTAAGCAACGAAGCTTCATTCAAAGGTTAGGCTTGAAAAATATGGTTGAAAGAAGCTCAAAGTTCCTTAAAAAATATTTTGCAGACATATAATCAAAAAGATTACTATTAAATTGATGATTTTAGCACATATAAATATTCTTTAATTACTTTTACATCAAAATCAGTTCCTCAATTACTTTGGATTTAATTTGAACAGATCTATGTAACTCATACCTAAATATTTACTATAAAGCTGAGCACCTTAGTCTTTACCAGGCAAAAATACACCTGAAATACGTTACTCCGCTCATTACCAAATACAACTTAAATAATAATTGTTAAATCAATCATAAATGTTTAAATAAGTCTATTTATATATTATGTGTTTTGAGTCTCATTCTTGATTATTTACTATTAAAGTCAGAATCTCAGCGCCTACATGAGTTCGAGTTGGAAAACTTGTTAGAAACACACTTAAGTACTTTCAGACCCAAGTCTGTTTATTAAAAATATTAATAATATTGTATAGACAGCTATTTTAATTAATATATGGTAAAGGCGATTGAAGAGAATCCATTATAAAACTGCAATTTGAAATGAAAACAAGACTTTTATTATGAACGAAGCACAAATAGTTCAACTGTTAAATAAAATCGTTTAAACTATTGTAGTTTTGTTTACAGGGTATCCTGACTGTCAGCCGGTCTCCAACTCAAAATTTAACTCCAAAATTGTGATAGTTTATTTGTTTATTAACCTCCTTAAAATATTTAAAATTAACTTTTATCACAGTTCTCCATACAGGGTATCTCGCAGTCCAATCAAGTTTCCTTCACATTGCCATTCCTCCATTTTTCTTCACATTTTTTTTTGGCCAAATGTCTTCGTCGCCGGCGTCGGCGTCGACGTCGACGTTGGCGGCTCTTCAAATTGTGTGCAATTTTTATGGGTTGGGGTCGGCAACGGGGAAGTGGGGGGAGGGGGAAACAGTATTCATGAATAAAAGATTTTCGAGTGTGCTGCGCCCGCATGCCGTGCCACACTCCCTACACTTACCTCCCCCCTTCCCCCTCCCCATAAACCATTGCACCGCAAGGCGTTTTCTCTCAATTTATTATGCTTTTGGCCTTGCCCGGGCGCAAATAATAAGCGGCAAGTGCACACGGCCACGCCCAGCGCCCACGCCTTGGCTGGCACCTTGCACCAGCAGCAGCAGCAGCAGCCCGACACCAGGCCACGCCCACACAATTGTCGCGCCCACAGACAGACAGACAAAGGCGCCCGCGTTAAATTAGCAAAGCAAAGAGTTGCAGTTTACTCGCCATTTAAGCGCCGCACTCGACAGCTGCGTTTGTCAGCGGCAGCGGCAGCAGCAACCATAACAACAACAACAACAACAGCAACAGTGAGAACAACCGCAGCAGCAACAGAGACAACAACAACAATGACAACGATACAAACAAAGTCAGCAAGGAGGCTGCAGTTGCTCTCTATTTGACTGTATATCTCTCCCTCTCTCTCTCTCTCTCTTTCTATGTCCCTTGAATTGTCACTATGCCTTGCTCTGTGTCTCCTTTAAACTTGTGTTTGTATTCCAGGCCTCTTTGGCTTTTCTTTGTTTGTCTCCTTCTAAGATCGTTTGCTCAGCTCAGCTAAGCCAACCTTAAATGCTGATAAAACAAATGTAAACTTTAAGTGTTTTAAGGTAACAAATATGTTTCCAAAATTACAATAATAATTATGTTTATATTTAATTATTTAATAATATATTTAATATAGTGAAGAGACTTCATTTAATACTACTAATGTTTTTACATAAAAAAACAGTTTTTAAAGTTTCTTTAATTCAAATTTCAAATTTCTTGCTCGCTCGCCATTCGTTGCTTTTCTCTTTATACAGCACTGCAAGGCAATCGCAGCCAACTTAAATCTGTGAGCGAGCTGTTAACTAACATGAGAAAAAATACTAGCTGTAAGCAGCGGCAGCCGAAAATAACAGTGCGTATGTCAAAAGCAAATGAAAAATATTTTGAAGAAAACTTAGTATTTTTAAAATTAAATATATTTTATTAATAATAAAAATCCTTCCTAATTATAACATTACTATTTAATGAACTAACTTAAGACGAATTAAAAGTTTCTACAATTCAAATTTAAAATTCTAAGCGCCCAATTACGTTTTCATTTATTATTTTACAGCACTGCAAACCACGCGCAGCCAACTTCAATATCTTAACGAAATGTTAATTAACAGCCATGTTAAAAATACTGGCTGTTAGCAGCAGCCGCAGCGCAGCAGTTAATAACATTGCGCACTCAACAGTGCGCTAACAGCTGAAATCGATTATAATCAATCGATTGCACAACGCAGGCACACTGTAAACTTTTCTGCCTCTGCCGTTTTTGGTCACACCGCTCAGTTGCCGAATTGTTTTTGTCGCGAACGGTTGATGCGAACGGGCGCAGCGCTTAAATTAATTTTGTGTACGTTGATTTGTGTAAACGCCGATTTTATTGTATATATGCGCGACTCTCTGCATGCGTATGCGTGCGTGCGTGTGTGTGTGTGCGCGTTTGTGCTTGCCTGTTTTTGCCAGTTAGCTAGTTAGTTAGTTAGTTGCGCCCCCATGTACAGTTAATATTCACAATTTGTTGTTGCCTGCACTCGAAAGTAAATGTAAGCGTAAGTGGCAAAACGAAGCGTGCGAAAAAAATGTGCAAACAAGCGCCGTGTATCCAAAGCCGACTGCGACGCCAACGTCAACGCCAACGCTGTTGTCTGTGTGTGTGTGTGAAGTAGTAGTAGCCGACTATGACCAGCATTTTGTTGTTGCGCAGCGCGCATTTGTCTGCTTTGTCTGTTGGTATGCGTGTGAGTGTGTCTGTGTGTGTGTGTAAATTCCAAAACATACGCTGCACAGTGGCACCAAAACGAGCTCACAATTATTTCAATGCCCATGCCCGGCTTTGGGCGTGAGTGTGTGTGTGTGCGTACGCTGGCATTGTTTGTGCTCGCTGTATGTGTGTGTGTGTGTGTTTGGGTGTGTCGTTGTTGGCCGTGTTTATTATAATTTTCCTCGCTTTTTTATAACGTTGAATTTTTCGACCCAAGTGGAGTTTTTTCTCCTCTGCTGGCGTCGCTGCTGCTGCTGTTGCTGCCTTTGTTTTTCATCTACGTTTTGTAGCGTCTTTCGACAATTCTTTCATTCTAAGCCTATTCGTAAGCGGCGCGCCAGTCAAGTGTCATTGTGCGTTGTTCTTGTGCTTGAAAGAGAAGCAACAAATGCGGCGATTGACGCTGACTGCGCGGCTGCCTCTGTCGAGTTGCCACAATTATCAAAAATGTGGCAAGGCTTGTGCAGCAACAACAACACGGTCAAGTGCCAATTAGAATTTATTATTGTGCATTATTCCTTTTCTTATTACACACACTCACACGCACGAACTCCCTACGCACACACGCACATACACAGACAACGAGTCCCAGTCTGCGCGCTCTCGCACTCAGTCAGTAGTCTTCCTCTCTCTCTCTCGCACGCGCCCTTTAGTGGAGTCACAACAGCAGCAACAACAAAACTGTTAAGGCAAGGACAGCAAAGCAGAAGCAGAGAAGCGCGTAGGCAAAGGCAACGGCAAAAAGGAAAAGGCAAAAGGAATTTTAACGTGCTCTTCTTCTTCATGATTCGTTATTGTGAATGCGAATATGCGTGTAAAGTGTAATAATAAATAATATCCTAATTAATTGCAGTTAATTTGTGCAAAATGTGGGCAAAACGTGTGCGATAAAAGCGATAAAACGAGAGTAAAATCAAAAGCAAAACGTAAAAGTAGAACAACAACAACAACAACAGCAACAACAAGAAATAAAAGTGCAGGGCCAGGGACAGCAACAAAAACTGCGCGTGCCTGTCTCTGTCTCTGTTCTGTGTGTTAGTGCGTCTCACTCTCTGTGTTAGTGTGTCTCTCGTCTACGTATCCGTGTTTGCGTGCGTGCGTGTGCGTGTGTGTGCGTGCGTTTGCAACAGATGCTGCAAACGTTTCGCGCAGTGTGTGTGTTGTTGTTGTGCAAACGAAACGACAATAACAACAACAACATTGGCAACGATTACAACACGAAATACGACGTCATCAATTGAGAGCGACAGCGGCAACAACAATAACTACAACCACAACTGAGCAACAACAACTACAACAACAGCAACAACAAGTGCAGCCATGTTCAAGTGCATTCCAATCTTCAAAGGCTGCAACAGGCAGGTGGAATTCGTGGACAAGCGCCACTGTTCCCTGCCCCAGGTGCCCGAGGAGATACTCCGCTACTCGCGCACCCTTGAGGAGCTCTTTCTCGATGCGAATCACATACGTGATTTGCCAAAGGTCAGTGAAGATTCAACACACACATGCATACCCTTACATACACATGCATATTCATGCAGTCGCGTGTGTGTACATACAGTGGGGCAAAAGATAACTTTGCGCTTTTTTGGCAAGGAAATATTTTATTAAGTATTTTATTTGTTTTCCTTTTTTAATTTGACTTTGCTTTGCGTAGGCTTATTTGCCCAGTTTCTTTATACTGTTTTTATACCGTATAAATATTTTAGTATTCTTTGTAGTGAATTTTTACTGTATAAATAAGCGGAAAGTTCAAATTGTGAAGTTCAAAGGCCGAACCAGTTTGTTTTCTCTGAAATCATTTGAATTTTAGAAGGGAAATTGAAGATTTGATTGATTATTTTACTAAAAGAAGAAATTTTAGATGCAATTTGTAGCGATGATTTATAACATAATGAGCAAATTAAGTATGAGTAAAGCACATTTGGGATAATTCCTTTCTCTTCAAAGGCTGAACAAGTTTGTTTTCTCTATTATCATTTAAATATTCGAAATGAAATTGCATTTTTAATAGGCTTTCTACTCAGGAAAAAAACGGAAATTTACATTTGAAGATTAAATTAACTAATTAAAAGATAAAGTTAATATTAGGATATATCATTTAAAATTTGTTGAAAGTGTGTTGAACTAATTAACTATGAACTAAGGACTTATTCTAATTGATCATTAAGAATTTTTACCAAAGAATATATCTTTCTTTCGATTGTTAGAAATAAGGCAAACAAGATGATCTATTGTATACTTACTATCATAGAAGTTTTATATTATTCAGAATATTAATCCCCATCAACTACTGTAATCTGAATGAAGCTCAAATTAATACCTTAAGAGCGCCTTAGCTTTTCATACTTATTGGCAATCTTCTTAACCTAGCAAAGATCTTGATCTCTAGTCTATCTCTTCCTTTTCTCTTCTACTCTGTCTGCCTGTCCTTCACTCCTCTTCCCTCTTACTCTTTTAGTTCACTGAACTTTACTCAACTGCAGTTAGATGCGGTTTTCTCACTATCTTGAGCAACCCTTTGCTAGACGAAGTGAAGAAGAAGTCTTTAAAGCTGCAACTGATTTCTAGCCATCCCTACCCCTGTTGTTGTCCAGTCTCATGCTACCCTTCCCCTCCCCCTTGGCAACTCTTACCTTGCCAGACTTCAGCATCGTCTTGGGCTTTGTCTTCGTGTTGGTCTCTCTCCCTCCCTATCCCTCTCCCTTTGCCCACTTTTGTCTGGCATAGACAATAATTACAACAAAAGACGCGTCCGTTCTTGGGCAGTTCAGGCGGAAGTCTTTAATTAATACAAAGGGGCTGGGCGTGCAGTGGGGGGAAGGGAGGAAGGAGGAGGGGTTGCCATAGCGCGGTTTTCATTCACAATGGCCACGTTAAGGCGGAGTTTGCTGCTGAGTGTTTGCGGCATGCATGCATAATTGAATCTCCAATTACGCAACATGCAGATGGGGGCACACACACAAAGACACATACCTCTCTTGTTGTGTGTGTGTGTGTGTCAATTAAAGATCAAAGTGGGCACCGTGCGCCGTTCTAATTAATAAGCAAGTGTCACCCGAAAAGAGAAGAGCTTGGCCAATTAACAGCGATTAGCGTCAATTGTGAATCATTATGCGTACAGTGGGCACAAGAAAATTGTGAATATATTCGGAAAAATACTTTTATTTAATTTAGCTAGAAATCTTCTTTGCTTTCTCCATTGTGCACCTGCCAGTGCGGATTCGTATTTCCAGCTGATTAGTCAAGTATTTGCGAGCGCCCACTGTACCTGGAACTAAGTCGAAACTACATTTATTTATTTTCCTTAGTCTGCGCTGGCTTCCGTTTTATGCAGCTGACAAATAAACAAATCGAAGTAAACAGAAAACAGAAAACAGAGAAAACACGAAACGAAGCGTTGACATAGCAACAAGTGTTGCTGGGTGTGGGAGTGGGCGGGGGCGACTCGAGTAGCAGCGGGGGTGACGGACAGTTGTCTGGCGTACACTGCGAGTGTGTGAGTGTGTGTGTGTGGACAGCTGCATCCCCCTTTCCCCCTTCCCTGCAGTGCACAATTCATTTGCGGTCAGTCGAGTTTTTTCCCCATTTGCTCTTTTCTTTGCTTGTGTCTTGAATTGTGCAGTTTTCATTTAGTTTTTCCTGCCAGCTATCTATCTCTCTCTCCCTCTCTCTGTCTCTCTCTTTGTAGAGCTTCCTTCGCGGTTAGCCGCACTCGCTAATGAACTTCTAATGCAAATTTCGTTTCGTTTGCCTCGTTTACATCAATAAAGCGCATTGCGAGAAGCAACAACAACAACAACAACAACAACAACGAGAACATTTACTAGAGCAATGGGGACCCACAAGTTGCTGTTGCCAGCAGCAACAACATGTTGCTGACCGTTGACAACGACGAGTGGCAACAACAACAACAACAACAACAACAATGGAGAGACATAATGATGATGTTCTTTCTGCTCTGCGAGTTCGTTTGAATTCCAAAGCGACTGACAGCGTCGGATGTGCGCTGCATTGTTGTTGTTGTTGCTGCTGCTGTTGTTTTTCTTGCTGTTGCTCCCGCTTGTTGCTGCCTCTGATACTGGGAAGCTGGTCGGACATCAACCCTTTGCCGCTTTTCAAAAGCTGCAGACAATTTCCGCGTTGTCATAGCAACAATAAACATCAGAGCCAGAGCAAAGAGCAGAGCAGAGACATACCCCGTGTGCCTTCAATTGAATTGCTCTTAACTCTCGACGACGACGACAACAACAACGACGGCGACATCGACAATCTGCCTCAATCTCTCGCTCTATTCATGTCGTTTATATCGTTGTCGTTTGTCGTTTGACAGTTCGCTGTGGATGGATGTTTGCCTCGGCAAGAGTTGAGATACAAAAATCAAAGCGAAAACTAGCAGAAATTTTCTATTTATGGATTGAATCATGCAGATTATTGCAGAGGAAACGAAGAAGATAAATTTAAAAAGAGTTAATTTGGTTTGAAAGGAATTCAGAATGAATAAGCTGGTCAACTTATTTGCAGTTTTTTCTTTTCATCTTCCACCTTTAGAAGTTCTCAATGGTAACCAAATTCGCCATTGAAAGAGCTTTTTAATAATGTGAAATATCACGTAAATATAAAGCATAGATTTTATGATAGTTAGTTGAAGTATTTGAATTCATTCAATTCCATCTTTAGCTCGATTATTGAACAGATTTCAGATAAGTTTACAAAATGATTTCCAGCTCATCTTAATGCTTTTGTTTTCTTCTTCCTTTTGAAGTTTGCAGTCGTTACTAAAGTGACCATTCAACAAGTTTTCTAATAACTGTTATGTACCACATAAAAAGCGATGATCTTATGATTATAAATTGTATTATTAAATTGAGGATAATAAATGCTTTCTTTCCCATCTTAAGCTCGATTTTTTAAGTGATCTTAGCCGCTAGTTCGTTCATCTTTCTATCAACTTATAAATTCATCAATCGAGCATATATCACAATTGCATATTATGAATTAAAATGGAAGCATTTTAATTCCTACATTTCCTTCCTCTTGAGAAAATTCCTTCTGCATATTAGTCACGTAATCATCTCTATAAGTGGATTCTCTTCTGAGTCTTCCCAGTTATGGCTCTGCAACATTTGCATTATGCAATTAGCCTTCTTCTCCTTCTTGTCGCACAGAACCTACCCCAAGTGAATTTCTTTGTTAATTTATTTGTGAAGTTTTTCTTTAAAGCAACGGAAATTGGGTTGCTTAGCTGCCACCATTCACTTGGGCCAATTAGTCACGGCCACAGAGGGAGGGAGAGAGAGATAAGATATCAGGTAATCGCTGGGCTGCTTATCACCTGCCTTGAGGTCTGGACTCCTTTCGCAACCTGAAACGTTTACGCTCGCTTGTTATGGCAGGTGTGTTCTAAGAAAGGGAGTGGAGACGGGGCACGAAAGGGGGGTCCGTCCGTCTGTGTAGCTTTGGGAACTAAACACCGCAGTCGAGTCGGCTTTGCGTCGCGGCGGCGGCAATGACATCATTTAGCAGCTGTCGGCGCAGCTATGAAAACAGCTAAGTAGAAGCGAAAATGGCGTTTTTGGCGTCGTTCAAAGCTCAAAGCGTTCTCTATTTCTTTATCTTTGCTCTCTGCTCACCACGCTCTGCTCAGACTTGGCTAAGCCCTCTTGAGTTTGCCCAAACTGTAGCAGCCACAATAGTTGAGACATGTAGAAGACTATCTCTTCTTCTTTGGGGCTCTGGGTTCGGCATTGATTTCGGTGGTATTTAGCTTGGGGTTTACTCGTGCAATTGGTCACAGTTAGTTAACGAGCTGCGCACTCAGCCGCCGCCAGCTTTGCTTATATAAAAGTCTACTGAGGGGCCGCCGATGCCGCCGCTCTAAACCGGTTTCTGTCTACAATAAATGTTCCCAAGCTATTTCAATTAGTTTTTTTATACTCGCTAACAATAGAAAGATCGCAAGGGGTAGATGAGTTGGAAGTACAGCGGGAATGTAGACTTGTAAATGATAATAATCGATGGGATGTATCGATAACTTTAATTAAGAAATCAACGTGTGTATATTCATTAATAGCTGTGTTTTTATATCGGTTATTTTACTTTTGTAAACGATTTTAATCACAATATTGAGAATATAAAGATTTAAAAGATACCATTTCTTGTCAAAAATCGATCATATCGATATCTTTTCTTGGAATACCTGTTTGCCCATTTGATAGAGAATTAGGGTTTTTAAAACTTTTCATTTATTGTTTACATGGAAATCAATGTGGTTAATCGATATTAATCGACAACTAATCATTATTTCTCTTATAAATTGAGTATGATGCTGATGTCAAGTCATATAGAAAATCCAAACAGATTATAAACGCATATCAAACTATTTTGCTTATCGATATATATCGATTGACATGAGGAGTTATCGATGTCTTCACTTTTAAGTGAAAATGAACAGATTATAAATATATAAAATTATTTTGTTTATCGATATATATCGATTGATATGGGCAGTTATCGATATCTTTACTTTTAATTGAATTTTACTTACGAGTCTGACTTACTGCCAAAGAAATTATTTTCACACATATCAAAAAAAGTATCGATACTATCGATATCAAATTTCACGACCCTGCAAGCTTTAACTCTCTTATTTCCTTATCTTCACACCCCTTTCACAGGGTATATCTTAGTCAATCAATCAACACACCTACCCAGCTTACCTGTTTTGCTTTTCCAGCAGCTTTAAACAATAACATGCACACACACTCGTACACACACACACACACAGTAAGTGACGTCAAGCCTCAGTTTGGGAATGCGAACGATTCTCTGTACAGTCTGAGCCTGCACTCGCTCGCTTAATTGCTTGGAAATCAGTTGTCCGCGAAGAGAAGAGATTTATCTATCGAATTTATTTTATCTAAAATCGCGCAATTAACTAAAGTTCTGCTGAGATAATGAATAGATTTGCTTAGTTTAAACTGAAGTTGTCAGGAGAACTGACAAATTGCAAGGCGGCCGCACTGGCGTGTGGCAACATGTGGCTGCAACAGCACGCGCAGCAGTTGTAGCTAGCTAGCTGTGTGTGCAGCCATTGTTGTTGTGCGTGTGTGCGTGCGTGTGCGTCGCTAGAAAAATGAAGATGTACAGATTGGAGCAGGCGCACAGATGCGCCGAGCAGGCGAATTGGCCTAGAGACGATGCCAGAGTTGGTGCCTGGTCTAGTCGGATGGCACTTTGAGTCGCATATACATAAAGACAGAGTGCGAGCATGTGTATCTGCAACTGCGAGAGCGCCTTGCAGATGTTGCAAGCGCGCGCTGCCGCATACACATGCAGTACACTGCGCGAAAGAAGTTGCAGAAGGGAAGCTTGAGGTAGAAATTGAAATGTGGAATATATGTTGGAACTAAAGGAAGTTTTGGGCTTGTAAGAGGTCAGAGATACTGTCTAAAGATACTCTAGCTTATGCTCTTTGTCTGTCACCTCATCTATTTCGCTCAGTGCACTTTAAACTTCCAGCACTTGAGCCTGTTGTGTGTGTGCTGAGTGTGACTGAAGCTCGTCCGGTTTGTCGTCTGCGCTTTGTTGCCGGCACTGGCGCTGCCACTGGAGCCGGTGTCGCTCTACTCTGGCACCGTGTTGTGTTCTAGCTCAGCTGGTTTTCGCATTCAGATGCGCAGCACCACCACCACCAACACCACCAGCACAGATACATGTGAATTGTATCTAGAACTCGTTTTGGCTCTCAGTCTGTCCTTGGTCTCTCTATGTCTGGCTGCGCTTCCATTTTGCTGCGAGCCCAGTCATTTGCAACATGCACACCACCAACCAAGGCCTTTACATGTGCCAAGTGTGTGCGAGTGTGCGTGTGTGTGTGTGACGATACACAACAAGATACATTTAGCTGATTACACTTGCAGATACATTATAAAATTACTCAAAATCAACGAAGCGCAGTGCATGAGCTGAGAATGTTGTGGCTGCGTGACTGTGTGTGGATCACCTGTGTGTGTCCCTCTCTATGTGTGTGTGTGCTTCTGTTTGTGTGTGTTTCAACCTGTGTTTGTGTGTGTGATTTACATACATGTCATGGTTCAGCGCATGAAACCCACACAGTCAATTCCATCCAATTCTTGCAAAGCTAAAGTCGAGCAAAAAAAGTATCTGCATGTCTAATATGTATCTCGGCCTTGCAACTGCAACTCTCTCTCTCCCTCCAGCTCTAGTTGGGCTTGCATAGGCTTTCTATTCAGCCATTAGGCCGCACAAAGTGGTCTCCAAATGCGCTTTTAACAAAACTAATTGCATTCCCTCAACCTATCAACCTCTCAACCTGCCGCATGGCTCCGGATACGCTCAATGCTTTTACCCTTTTGGTAATCAATCGAATTATGTGGCCTGGTTAGAGCAGCCAACAAGTGCAGCCTCGTTGTAGTCCTGTGTGCAACGTCATCACGACGGGGCACGTCACTAGCTGCCGCATGTCGTGGTGCGTGCGTGCCTCTGCGTGTGTCTCTGTGTGTGTGTGCGTTGACTGTGATGCAACCCATGCGAGTCGCGCTCTGCCACAACTAGTTGGCCTGGCCAACAACAACAACAACAACAACAATGACAGCAGCAACGAAACTAGTCGTCGTGCAGCAGCTTGCAACGCTTGCTGTGCGCCTGCTCCAACTAGATACAATAGTAAAAGTGTGTTGGCTCTCGCCTCGACGCAGTGCCGACTGCGCTTCGTGTGAGTACTAGCGTGTGTGTGTGTGTGCGGGTGAGTGTGCCTGTGTGTGTGCTGCTCCAAACTGGTCGTAGTACGTTGCCAATGCCGGCCGGCCGGCCCGTAATTTATGGCCATGCACAAAAAGTGACTGCAAAAAGATACAACAAGCTGCCGTTGCCGCCATCGCGTGGGCTGTGCGCCCCTTCCCTGCTGTAGGGCAGCAGGAGAGAACGAGGGGGGGACGGGGGAAGGGGCGACTGCACTTGGCTAAAAGTTTACAATTCGCATTCGTTTTTATTGTCATCACGTCTTGTCCTCCTTTGGCTTTTGCTTTCGCGTCTCTCGTCGTCGTCGTCTCGTTGTTGCCGGCCATTGCACCGACCCCGCAGTGTCCCCCTCTCTGTATCTGTGTCTGTGTGTCTGTGTGTGTGTGCAGGCCTTTTGCACATGCAATTTGTTGGAGTGTACGTTTTGTGCCCACGTTGATTTTCCTTTTGTTTTCCTGCATTTTTCGTAGCTCGTTCGGCTTTTGTCACTGACAGTTACAACTTTCTGACGCATGATTTGTTGAAAAGGCCTTTCGTTTTTTATAAAAATAACAGCAGCAACAACAACAACAACAAACAGCAGCACAGCAAAAGAATCTGGCACACAGCAAACAACTGCGGGCACAAAAGGCTGAAAAAAACGTAGCCCTCCTCCCCGTGTACGAGTGTGTTGAGCTTTATTACTTTGCATTTCCACGAACACTGACCCAAGTCTCGAGTCTCAAGTGACACCATTCTTTCTTTGGCATTCTGCCTGTGAATGAGGCGAGTTTGTTGAGAGAAAAGTTGAAAGGTTGACGAAAGGTTTGAGATGGGCTACGACTGAAGGTATCTTCATAGGCCGAACAGAAGCAAAGAATACATTAAAATGGAGACAAGGCATCAACCGAAAGGTTAAGATTAATTATTTCCCTTAGATAAGTACCTTTGTTAATTAGAATATGTTCCAGGAATCAAAGACCCAACTCAGATTTCGAATTCAAGCTTGTATATCACGAGTCGACTTGAGAGCTTTGAAAAGGTGCTAAATAATGTAAAAGAAGAAAGAATGAAATAAGTTTAAATAAAAGTATAATAAATTATATAAATGTATATACAAATTAATACACATATAATATATATTCATATACATAAAAAAGAAATTGCTCACCCCTTACAATGTCTAGTAAGACTCTGACAGTCTGACCTCAATTAAGTTATTGCTTTCGAATGCTTCAGTTTTGTTTGGCGCATTTGTCACACTCTTAAAACAATTGATCTTAATTATTATGGAACCAAGTTTTAATCAGTTTGCAACGGCTCAGCGGCAGTTTACAGTGGGCACACTCGGAAATAAACTAGTCACTTTTAAGTTCCCCTTGCCACCTTGAAATTCATTTCGAAAACATTTTGCCATAAGTAAAAAGTAAACAACTTTTTCGAGCAGAGCTTCTTTTCTGGCGGGGCAAGTAGTCTATTTTTGGGGCTTATAGAACTGGGTCGTCAGCTTTATCGAGTCACGGCCTCATCAACAGACACTTACTCACACACACACACACACATATAGAGACTGGCACACACACACAGTGTTTTGAGGCGAGCGCGAAAATATTTAATAATCTTTACGACTACAACTACGAATTATTTTCATTATTATTATCGTCGCGACTGCTGCTGCTGTTGTGTGTGTGTGTGTGCGAGTGTGCAAGTGTGTGTGTGTGTGTGATTGAGTGTGTCTTGGGTTTTTAGGGCAAGAGAGTCCCACAACAATGGCCGATAAAAATCGCTGGCAGCGACGCTGACGTTGACGACGCCACCGCCCGGTGCGGCTGTTAACCTTGAGGTCCATGACTCACTGAGTCGGCCAATAGGGGGCGCTGCTTTCTTTTCCAAGTGCCCCTCTGCAGAAGAAGAAGAAGAAGAAGACGATGATGAGTGCCAAACAAAAAGAGCGCGAGTGTGAATGCTCCACATTCTTTGTCAGAGAGGGTCAGTTCGAAATGTTGATGGAGCTCATGTTGGGGGCCCCTCTGAGTGCGATCTGCAGTGCGCGACCCTTCACTTTGGGAAAGTAGGAAAACAATTTATTGTGAATCGAACGTCAAATTGATGTGGCCAGGAAAATCGTGATTTTCATAAATGAATTGCTGGCGACATGTCTGAGACATGACGAAAAGAAAGCAAACCGATGCGAGCGAAAGAGCAGAGCCAAGTCAAGCCAACTCAAGTCAAGTCAAGTCGAGCCAAGCTGAGCGGAGTCGCGCCTCTAATGCCAAAAGGATGCCGCACCGGACGACGGCGGGTCACGGCGAACTAACAAATGACAAAGTCTGCAATTTATGACCACGAAAAGCAAACTCGAAGCTTGGCAATGGAGATGAACCAGGCGAGATGAAACACGCTGCCAACGATTGTCTTTTCTTTTCTTTTGTTTTCTTTTGTTTTGTTGTGGCCAAGCAAACGGTTTTAGTGTACTCTGCGCGGCTTTGAAATGGGTGTATACTTTTTTTTTTTTTTTTTTTTATTAATTTTTTTTTTTTTTTTTTTTTTTTTTTTTTTTTTTTTTTTTTGGGGTTTTTTTTTTTTTTTTAAAAATTTTTTTTTTTAATTTTTTTGGCACACTTAATATGTTGCCTGCTTAAGCCTTTTTATGTATTAAACTAGTCGCTAGTACTATTGAAATTGATTGTAAATTAGTTACTATAGATCGTTGGGGGTGGTAAGAGTGTTTCTAAATCTTTATTGAACTTCCAGCACTCGACTCTTGACCAAAAATCCTAATATTTGCATTTGGAATAATATTTTGGGAATAGAATTAAATATATAACCGATCTGGCAATAATACACTCTTAAAAATACCTTCCTACAAAGAACTAGGAAGATAATTATTTTAAAGACACTTAAATTGATAAGGAATATTTAACTAATTAAATAAATTCATTAAACATTCCTCAGTCAAATTCTTGAAATTCACGAGAAGTCACAAGTTTTACTTCTAAATTTTGCAGGGTAGATACCAGTCGATTCAATCTCTCTTTCTTCCATTGTTTCCTCTGGCATTTTGTCGTGCTAAAGACTTACACTAAACTTGTGTCACTCATTCTCCCTCTCTCTCTCTCTCTCTCTCTCTTTTGCAGAATTTCTTCAGATTGCATCGCCTGAGAAAACTGGGCCTGAGTGACAATGAAATTGGACGCCTGCCGCCGGACATACAAAACTTTGAAAATCTTGTGGAGCTCGATGTTTCACGAAACGGTAAGTTGGCTAAAAAAAAAAAACGAGAAAGAAATGTAGAAAATGTGTGGAAATGAAAATGGAAAACTGTTGCCTGCCGCGTGCAACATGCAACAAGTGCTAGAGAATAATTATTATTGACATTGATCGATTGTAGTTGCTTAGGATGCGTTCATGGTGAACCGTTAGACAGCGATAGAGAGAGATAGTAGAGGGAGAGAGACAAGGAGAGAAAGAGGGAGACAGTGGGACATCCATTCAGTTTGATTGGCAGATTGCACTGGGAATTTGTCATACAAATTGAGACTCGCATTTTGCCTGACATAAAACAATTGCAAATCAAGTCGATAATTGCAGCAGTAGATAAAAGAGAAAGAGCGAGAGGAGGGAGAGAGAGAGAGAGGGGAAGGGGGATCGTGCTCTGCGGCTTTTGAGGCGAATGAGTCAACATGTTTTTGCGGTTGCAGCCGATTGCAGATTGCCGGCTTTCTCCCATTGTTGTTATCAAGAGAAGAGAATGAAAAGCATTGCCAGAGCCCGAGCCAGAAGTCGCACAAGTCTTGACTCAGCTCTTTCAGTAGCCCTTTGACCCTTGAGAGCCACAACAAACTATGCGACTCTCTCTCTATACACATAATGTGCATACAAAGTGTGTATACACAACTTGACTATGCTGTTTAGTTTAGTTTAGTTTGTGGCACACTCTCGTTTCTATGGCGCTGTTATAACTTTGCTTTCGAGCTGACTGAAACTTTATAAGCTTCCCTGGAAAGAGTTCTCTGTGCAATATTGCACGCACAGACAGATACGGTGTCATAACCGAGGGGAAGAGTGGAAGGGGGGCTTCGTATATACTTGGTACATATTTATTTTCTGCTTAAGCAAGCATAAATCCGTAAACATTCGTAAGTAATTGGAGTCAAGTGCAGTGTGTGTGGACGAGTATAACGAATTAAACATATTGTACTCGAACTGATACCCAAACTGGCACTCACACATGCTTACATATATATGTATGTGTATCAAGTGTACAGAGCTGCAATATATTTACCTATATAAAAAGGGGTGTGTGCACGACTAGCAGATACCTTATGAAGAGAGGAACTTGAAATAATAAACATAATTTCTTTATACTTTAGTAAACTAAATTAATTAACTATGTGCATTAAGTTCTTGCTTATGAAAATAATTATACATTGCTATACTACCATGTAAGTTCCTTTACCTTCTACAGGGTATAGGAATAAAAACAGAATTTATTTCCATTCACGGCCGTTATTCATTCATGCAGTGCAGACTGTTCAGGGGCGCATTGTCGGCAAGGGAAGACCGGGGCGGGGCGCACGATATGCCAAAGGGGGCAACAGACAACGCGTTGAACATATTAAATTAATTAACAAACGTTATAAAGTGACACTTATAAGGGGGTATCAGTAGATTTCATTGAAATTCATTATCGTTAACTCATTTAGTTCTTAAAATAAAGTGAAATTTATATATTCATAGTCTGAATACTCAGCTCTGCCAGCTTCTTGATTCATTATCGTTTACTCATTTAGTTCTTTATAAAAAGGGACAGATATACTCGTATGTAGATGCTGTCTCTTTTCATGTTTTCGATGACGTTGGCGAACAACTTAATGAGGCTTCCTATTTCCGCTTTGAGGGTTTTCGGGTCTTCGAGCGAGGCGGGAGTGTTGAATTACCAGTTGATTGCACTCATTAAAAGATTTGGCACAGCTCGAATGGTCTTTGGCTTTGGCTCGGTTGGTTTTGGCTTGACTTATGCATATGACCCACAAATGATCCGCAAACACACCCAAAGCACAATCCAAGTGAACGGAACCATTGCCAATCGTCGCCGTCTTCTTTCTTGTGTTGGTAACTCGAGCTCAGCCGCGCTGCGGGTCTGGGTGAAAGGCCGGCGAAGCACAGGAAAGAAAGAGAGGGAGATGAGGAGGAAGAGAGATGTGCGAAAATGTTGATCACAATGTTTTGTGGCTAAGGAAAATGCCCTGAATGAATCAGAGGCGAGAGAGGAAGATAGAGAGATTTAGCTTACGGGATTAGAAATGTGTGAGATCAACGTGGGCGAGTGGAAAAGCCTTTCACATTCAATTACCAAATGCTCAAATGCAGCTATTATTAATGGCAGCACACGATGTTGTCGCTGGGCATGGAAAACCCGCTATTGGCAGGTGCCGGGGCACACCTTGATACATTACGGAGTGAGACATGTTCGTATTCCTAATGACGAAAGGTATTTCTATTTGGCTGCAAAGGAGAAATATAATAAATACATATTTTCAGTTCTCCGCATTTAAATTAGCGAGCTAGCTTAGGGCAGTGGAAGATGGGGAGGGAGGGGAGGAGCAGCGCAACAATGGCAATGCCAGGCACAGCCACAGCTAGACAGCTTGTGCAAGTGCAGGCGAGAGAGCTGCCAAGCGCAGCAGGCAAAAATATATTACGTATACGCCCCGCTTGCACTTGACAAAAGAATTGGTCGGTGGCGGGCAACTAACACGCACGTGAGTTGCATTTGTAAGTGTTCAGGCACAGTGGAGTAAATCAAGAAAGGTGAAAGATAAATTATAATAAATGTTTAATATGATTAATCTTGTAAGCAGTAAAGTTGTTCCTACCTTAATTTGCTCAAAAGTTTCTTTTGCACTCAAGTTCTTTCTACTGACTACTGCCCTCCATAGTACCCGCTACTAACTAGCCATTGATTAAGCTGATTAGCCTAGATTAACGATGTTTTCGTTTTGCGATTTGCGTGCTGCCTTAAATCGATTTTTGGTTAATTGTTTTGGTTCCTCTGTGCTGGCAGCGCGCAACGGTTACGCTAACAATGCTAATAAAAACATTAATTTGTATGGCTCTACCACAGTGTTGGTATGCGTGCTGTGTGTGCCAGTGTGTGCGGGTGTGTGTGTGCGGGTGTGTGTGTATGTGTGTGTGTGCGGGTGTGGGTGTGTGTGTGCTGCTGTGTTTGCCTGCAATAGTGCAGGTGTTGTGGACACCGCCGTTGTCGTTAGTAGCCGTGAGTTTTGCACGTAAATTATTATGACAAGTTGACCTGCTTGCGAAACGAGCACTAGAGGGCGCCGCTGCCGCAACTTATGTACTTATACCCTGTAAATGGGCAGAAAGAAAGGGGTATATAGGCTGGTTAAGTAAAGGTCTAACATGTTTGCCGGGTGTGAGGTAGAATTCAAGCTGAAAATGTATGTAATAAACAGAAGAAGGCAACTCTGACTTTTGTATGCGAATTTTTCAATCTGTTTGTCTGTATGAACGCCTATATCTCAGAGCATATAAGAGCTAGGTCTACTAAACTTGGTTAAAATATATCTCACTATTGCACGCAGCTAAAGTAAGTTGTAGAACTAAGCCACGCCTCTTGCTGCCTCTGTGAATACCTATAAAACGTATAGCAAGCATAGTTTTAAAGCCAGAAGTTCTGGTATCGCGTATATACTTTCTTCCTTGTTCCTTACTTGCTCACAATGTCATTTCATACTTAGCAACTTTACAGGGTATTCACACGTTTGCAATACTAAATATATTCTATGTTAATTTCTCATTTTGCTTCATACGCTTCATTTTCCCAAGCTTCGCTAATTGTTTATTTATTTGCGCATTGTTTTAAGACCAGAAGCCTGGGTATCGTATATATTTCCTTACTTGCTCATAGTCCCACTTCATAGGTACACTGCAACTTTACAGGGTATTTCTCTATGTTAATTTCTCATTTTGCTTCATACGCTTCATTTTCCCAAGCTTCGCTAATTGTTTATTTATTTGCGCATTGTGTTTTTTCTATTTCTTTAATTTCGCAATTTGTTTTCACTGCAATCTCCCCCTCCCCTCCCCCCTTGGGGGCATCTACTCCACAGCCTCTTTGCTTATTAATACATAATAAATAATTTGTGAATTTATATTTAACAGGCAGCGTCGCTGTCAGCCGCCGTGTGTTGATAAGCCGCGTTTCTGTTTCTGTTTGTGTTTGCTTTCGTATTCGTATTCGCATTCGCATTTAGAATTTGCATTTGTATCTGTGTTTGTTGTACTAGTTGCAGTTGTGCTTGTAGTTGTAGTTGGGACAGAGACAAATAAACAATGTGCCGCGGCGAGTAAATAACGCGAGGCGACTGTGAATATGTTGTCAGCGGCAATTGAAATGAGAATGAGAATATCGTATGGGAAACTGTGGGAAATTCATTGAAAACTCTTTTATGGTGCCATGGGAACAGGCTTACGGGCAATTTGGGAATGACAAGAAACGTTAGAGGCAGGGGAGGGGGCGGAGGGAGTCTGCAGAGTGGAGGAAGCAAGCCAGAAATGCAACTAACAAAATGGCCAATTAAATGGTTGCTCTGCTGAGCGCCGTGCACTTAGTCGCGGCCACGACAAGCTCGAACAAGCACGAAAACTCAATGGGGAATCTGTGTCATCTTTCTTCTCTGTTGCCGTTGCTGCCCCTTCTTCTTGCTGCACACTGTTGCAATTGAGGCGTCAACTGGGTCAAAGTTAAGCTCTTCGCCAGCAAGCAAACGCAAGTCATTCGAGAGTGGCTTTCGCTGATTCTTCTGCTGCTGCTTCTTCTTCTGCTTGTTCCTCTTCTTGTTTAGTAGACAACACACACACACACACATATGTACTTGGCCTCGGCTCAGCAAACAAGCGACATGACGCTAAGCTGCAAGAAGACCCTCGACGACAGTTCAAAAGAACTTGTGCGATCTCGAGAGAAGAACGAGAGAGAAAGAAATCAGTGCTAGCATAGTTGACCACATTATTAGAGGCCATGACTTTGTGGAAATATACACAATCATTATTGGCCAGTTCACACACACACACACATTCACATACAGAAAGAATTGTTTAATTATAGGCATTAAACAAAAAGTATATCAAGAAATGATGGAAAAAATTGAAAAATCATTTCATCTCTCACTTTATACTTGCCCCAAAACACACACACATATATACACACACACAGGCACACACACACACATACACTCTTCTGCCTGGCAGCTATTGACGTCACGTGGGGTGCGCAATTAAAAACTAATCGACAGAGAGCAAGCAGAAATTTCTGTTTTGCGGGGCCAACAAATCAAAAGCGAATACGACATGAGAACTGCCTACTGCCTGTTGGGGAAACTGGCATTGGCAGGCAGGTAGAAGCCAGTCAAAGATACCCCTTAGCTGCTCGGGATGTTCAAACTTCTTTTAAGTATTGCCAAAGTGCTGCCCACCCCATGACACACTGGCTTAAGCTGGGTATGCCAGAGAAAAGTTATTGGGAAACTGTTGCGAAACGTCACTGCAACTTAAGTGGGCTCCCTGTCTGTCTGTCTCTTTCGCTCTCTCTCTTTCTCTCTCTCTGTGTGTCAGACCTACCAGGCTGATGAGGATGACGCAGGTGCGCGTCTTGAAGTTCTTTTCTTCGTTTTTGGGATTTTGATTAATTGAAAAGCATTTTAATTGATTGACAGCCCATGAGTCCACTTTAGTCCAATCAAAATATAAATCAAAATAATCCCACTTGCAGCATCGATGTGTGTGTACATGTGTGTGTGCATGTGTGTGCGAGTAATTGCTGTATCTGACAGATACTTTGGGGCTGCTGTGCTGCCGTTCGCCTCAATTTGCCAGGTTAACTAATAAATTGCGCTACTGCTGCGGGGCACACACTCAACATATATAATTATTGCCAATGTTCCGACTGTTTCAAACATGTTATTGAACTTGCAAACATATTTCTCCCTGTCTCTCACACAGTGCCACAAATAGCGCTAAATATCTCAATCAAAGTGAGAAAGGGAAAGAGATGGCAGAGGGAGTTCGTATAGTTAGTTAGCTGCACATTTAATTAACTCGTAACTTGATTAGTTGAGAGTTGGTTCCGTAATCGCATTCCACACTGCTCTCTCTCTCTCTCTCTCTCTCTCTCTCTCTCTCTCTCTCTCTCTATATCTCTCTCTCTCTTCCTCTGCTGCCTCTAATTGACTCGACAGCAGCAGCAGTTGCACAGCATTTCTCAATATCAAGTTATCACAGAGAGCTCTTCTGCCCACAATTTTCTGTCTGTCATATCTTGTTGTCTTCTTGTTTTCCAGTTTCATTTCTGGGAAAAGTGTAGAAAATTCTGTGTGAGAACGGAAGAGATATGACAATCGCAGTTGCAGTCGCAGTCGCAGTTGTTGGAGTGTGGCAAATGCAGTTTAGTTTCGATGAACTTGTTAATTGCAGGGTGTATAGGGGGATTTAAATAAATATGATGTGTTGTAATTAGTTTTGTGCTCTGGCAGGGGAATAAAAAATTGAGGATACTCTACTTTATAAGCACTTTTTATGAATTTTTGTCTGTTTTCTATGATATATTTGAAGGCATAAGTATCATGCTAATCATTCAGTAGAGCTTTATGAATTTATAATAATTTTATGTAGGTTTTTTACTATACAAAACATAATCTATAAAGTAAAGATGGTATAATTGACATAGTCTGCTTTATAGTATAAAATTTCTTCTATTACTTAACTGAGTATTTACTCTCCACAAATTGAAATAGAATTCACAAACAATTCTCATATTTCTATTCAAGTTTCCACTTGCCAAATACCCTTATGTCATCTAATACGCTGTGTAGTGTATGCGTTAGTTATTATCATTCAAATATTTCTATTGGAATTTTATCTATTTTATGTGATATGCTTGAAGCTATAAGTATCATACTAATAATCTAGTAGATGTTTATGAGTTTCTGCTATTTTTCATATAGTCTATTATAATAAAAAACATTATCTATAAATTAAAGATTGTATAATTAACATAGCCTGCTATATATTAACAAATTTCCTCTGCTACTTAGCCGAGTATTTACTCGCCACAAATTTAAATAGAATTCACAAATAATTCTCCCTTCTCCATATGAGTTTCCACTTGCCAAATACCCTTATGTCATCTAATAGACTGTGTAGTGTATGCGTTACTTTGTGTAGTGCCAAAGTGCTGCGTAGCGTGTATTTAGTTGTGCTTGTTAAACGTTTTAATTACATTTAATGGCACCTGTTGCACGCCTGTTGCCGACAACGCATCCCAGCAACAGCCGCAGCCACAGCAGCAGCGACAGCAGCGCGTTCTGTGCAATTAAAAGCCATTTACTTAGCTCACTCCCTGGGCGACTAAGCTCGGCTTGAGGGTTGACTCTTGTGCAGTGAGGCAGTGTGGCAGGTAGCTGTGGCAGCAGCCATCCAGTTAGTTGCAGCATCAGCTAGCGGGGGCCATAAAGCATCCAGAGGCGACGGAAAGCCATTTCTATTTTCTCGCTGTCGTTTAGGGATTCGTGAGTGTGTGTGTGTGAGTGTCTCTGTGTGTGTGGCTGTGGAGGATGCTTTCAACAAAGGCAAATAGCAAATTGCATGCAGACTGCACATGTTGATGTCGAAGCTGATGACGAAGCTGATGACGATGATGATGATGCTCTAGGCAGGCGAACGAGGGCAGCTCCAGTGCATTCATTGCATGCATAAAGCAAATGGCAATGTGCCATAAAAACCCATAACATACTGAGGACACTGTGAGCACGGGATTTAGTTGGGCTTAACCTGGCGCTACTAAATTGAAAAGCCTCCTCGACTAAGTTTTCAACTACAGCAGCAGAAGGAGCTGCTTCATTAAGTGCAAGCCAGAGATGCGGCCTCCTCGATAGGCCTTGCTGTCTGCTCTCCTCTCCCCCCTCTCTTTACATCTTTCGTTCATTGCCTTCATGCTGTATATGACAAATCATTTCATTTCATTTTTCATAGCCATGACTAGCAGGCAAGAACACACGACAACATCTCGTTGTGGCTCTTAAAATATTTGCTCGTTCAATGACATTGAAAAGAATTTTCATACTGTCTGCCCCAGTGTGGCATTGCTTTTATATCTATGCTGTATATATATATAGTACATACACGACTTTTTGACGTCGTCGCTGACGTTGCGCCTGGCCGAGTTTGTTGGCCACTCCTCCGCCTCCTCTTGTTGCTCTTGCCTTGCTCTTCACCTTCAGCTCTTTTCTTTTTGGGATTTTTCTCTGGGTTTTTTTTTTGATATCATTAAAAGCAATTTTTCTATAGCTTTCATAGGCTGTTTCCTGGTCGATTTTTGGTTTATTTTAGGCAACTTTTCATTGTCTAGGAATATAGAGCAGTTGCTGTTATGAGTGCCCCCTTATGTCTGTGTGTGTTCTGCTCTCATTGTCATTGCATAATTGCACAAATTGATTACATTTTGGGGGAGGAGCAAGGGGAGCACAGTGTGGCCAAGCCCCGGCATTTCCTTCATTTCCGTGCCACTTAATGAGTTTCCAAATGTTGCCGGCAACGTGTCTCTCCCTCCCAGTCTCCCTCCTCTGCCTCTCTGCCGGAAAGGTCAATGAATTGTGTGTGTCGCCTCTGGTCTAATGACCGCCAACTGTGCCGCACAGTTGGGCCATTTTGCAGCCCTACAGCTGGCCAAATATGAGGCACATCTTCCATCTACCCAAATAAGTAGAGCATCGTATAATGTACCATATATAAGGTTAGTCCCCCATATGCTGCCAATTGTGCGTGTGCTCCGATGCCTCTCGCTGCGTCCATTTGTCTGCGGCTGTTTCTGAGTGTTTCGCGTGTGGGCCTCACTCTTCTCTCTCCCTCCTGCCTGGCCCTACTTCCCCTTTGTTGATGGATCGACTGCTGTTTGATGCTTCTTCGCGTCTTTGTTCTTTTCTTTTTTTTAGTTTGTTGCCAAGCCTACGTCAAATCAAATTTAGTCAGCATTACCTAGAAATAAGATTCTTAAGATTCTTCTGCGAAATGTTTTTGATTGCGGTGAAAAAGTGTAATAAATATTGAAATTATTCAGGGGGTATAAAGTATAAAATATAAATTATATGAGTAGTATAGAAACGATCGGGGGATATAATTAGGAACTTGCAAGGGTATAAACACTTCGATAGACTTTTTTTCTGGTTTTACTTTTGCCATCGATGTGAATTCGCTTGTTAGATATTGCTTTGTTATCCGTTTGTTTGAGTAACTTATCTACACCATGTGAAACATGTTGATAAGTGAGATAAGAGGAAAGAGTCAGCAAACAGTAAAGGTGAATACTTGGGTAGATAGTTGAGCAATTAATACCTTAATTAAGTGACTTCTGACTGTGCGTGACTTCTCACTGTGCATTATTGTTATTGAGTGAAGTTCTGCTTTGTCTAGAGCGTTTTAAAAGCTGAATTTAATTGCAATGGAGAGTGCTTCAGCGTGTATAAATGTCCAGCTGTGTGTGCTTTTAATTGGAATCCCTATATGTACACTTGCATATACAATATATTGAGCTGGACTATGACACACCAGATTCACCAACACCTGCCGAATGAATCACAGAGAAAGGCAGAAAGGGAAAGAGGGAGAGAGAGGGAATCCTGCTCCGTCTTTATCTGTTCCACATGCATAATTCGCAATGCGGCAGGCAATAAATTAAAATACGAATATTGTCCATTGAATATGTGTGAATATTTGCATATATGTATGTGTATTTGCATGTTTGTGCCTGCATTCACATATGATTTTAATTAAATTGTCCACAGAGTTAGTAAAGGTAAAATTGGATTTTATCTGGAAAACATGCCACAAATTCCAGTACCAAGAACCAGCTCGGCAGGGTGCGCCACAGTGCGAGCTTAATTCAATACACATTTGCACAAATGTTTTGTTTTGTTTGGTTCTGTTTGATTTCGTTTTTATTTTGCTCTTCTTTACTGTTGTTCTCCCTCCCTCTCTCTCTCTGACTGGGCACATCCGCGTGTCAAAGTGGAGGCGAAGCCGGAGGCGGCACACACAATGCTTATTGTTGCACTGCAACTCGAACATGTCCTGCTCAATGCCACACACACTCGCACACACACACTCGCACACACACCCTCGCAAGAGTTGTGCCTGGTCCCACGTGTCGTATTAGTTACATCAAGTTATTATCCCCACGCCATGTATGCTGCGATATGTGCGTGCGAGAGAGAGAGAGAGAGAGAGAGAGTGTGTGTTTGTGTGTGTGTTCAACTAGGTCAGTTTAAACGTCGTCGTCGTCGTCGGCGTCCCTGTAAAGGATTGCACGCCCACCTGGCTGACAGTTTCCACTGCGGTGACCTTTTGTGCGAGGCTCCTGTGGCCTTTTGTGGGTGTGTTTCGCATAAACAAACAACCGCAAATACACACACACACACACACATACGAGCGAGCGATACAAAGAGTAACTGTGTGCGAGGGAGCTGACACATATGCTGACACTTGCAACATGTGTGTGTGTGTTTGCTTGTGTGTGTAAAGTGGAAACTTGGGCGCTTTTTGCGTGTGCATTTCCGCTTTGGCAGTTGAAAATTTATTCGATCAACAAGTTTCGTTTGTCATTTTACGCTTCGTCTCGCTCTATCAAACTGCACACAGTCAAGGCATGTCGCTCTTTGAGTGTGTGTGTGCTTGTGAGAGATTGTATGCATGTGTGTGTGTATCAATGTGAAATGAATTAAATTGCTTTAATGGTTTAAATTTAAGCGCACCCTTTGGCAATGGCTTTGCACAAATGACAAAGGCAGATTTCAACTAATTGTTGCAGGGCACAATGGGGAATATAGAGAGAGATATATAAAATGTATATAGAGATATATCTAGTAATATATAAAATATAAAGATATACTCAGACGTATTTAGTTATGCAGAACAATGAAATAACTATAAATTATTTAAAGCTAAAATTCCTTTTACAATTTATTGCATTCCTAATCAATATTATTGTTATAATGGCAAGCTTATCTTGCCGACTTCCGTGCAGTTTCCAAACAAATATTTATCGCAGAGAGAAGCTGTTGAGCTTGCTCTCTCTCTCTCTCCCTTTCTCTCTCTGTGTGTGTTTGTGGTTTTTGCGCAGCATGTTCGCTCATGAAATATTTATAGCCGATTTAAAAATAATTAGATATGGAGATTGGGGACACCCTTTGGCGCAATTCATGCGTGAGCAATAGAGAGTGTGCTGGAAATCGATTTTAGAAATGAGCAGCAACAACAATAACTAAAGAGAGTATTTTATTAATTTGTATTCTCATTTCTCTCTTCATGCAGATATACCCGACATTCCCGATGACATCAAGCATCTGCAGAGCCTGCAGGTGGCCGACTTCAGCTCGAACCCGATACCCAAACTGCCCTCGGGCTTCTCACAGCTGAAGAACCTAACTGTATTGGGGCTCAACGACATGTCCCTCACCACATTGCCCGCCGACTTTGGCAGTTTAACGCAACTGGAATCACTGGAGTTGCGTGAGAATCTGCTCAAGCATTTGCCCGAAACGATAAGTCAGTTGACAAAGCTAAAGCGTCTCGATTTGGGTGACAATGAGATCGAGGACTTGCCGCCATATCTTGGGTATTTGCCAGGACTACACGAACTGTGGTTGGATCACAATCAGCTGCAGAGACTGCCGCCAGAGCTGGGACTGCTGACCAAGCTGACGTATCTGGATGTGTCGGAGAATCGCCTCGAAGAGCTGCCCAATGAAATTGGCGGCCTGGTGAGTCTTACCGATTTGGACTTGGCACAGAATCTGCTGGAGACACTGCCCGATGGCATTGCCAAGCTGAATCGCCTGACCATACTCAAGCTGGATCAGAATCGATTGCAGCGACTGAACGACACGTTGGGCAAGTGAGTAAAGAAAGTAAACATTGGAAACTCTCTGGGAAGTTCTTTAATTCCTGTTCTTCTTCTTTGTAGCTGCGAGAACATGCAGGAGCTCATACTGACCGAGAACTTCCTCTCGGAGCTGCCCACCTCCATTGGTCGCATGAGCAAGTTGAGTAATCTGAACGTGGATCGCAATGCACTCGAGTATCTGCCACTGGAGATTGGCGAGTGCAGCAATCTGGGTGTGCTGAGTCTGCGTGACAATAAGCTGAAGAGACTGCCGCCAGAGTTGGGCAACTGCAGCGTGTTGCACGTGCTCGACGTGAGTGGCAATCAGTTGCTGTATTTGCCCTACTCTCTGGTGAACCTTCAACTGAAGGCTGTTTGGTTGTCGGAGAATCAATCACAGCCATTGCTCACCTTCCAACCGGACACGGACGCGGAGACAGGTGAACCTGTGCTCTCGTGCTATCTACTGCCACAGCAGGAGTACCATCCCAACACGCCGGGTAAGTTGTTGTAATCCTCTCTACTGATAACACTCTGGTGACTGGTGCTTGCAGTTGGTGTGAGTAAGACTTAGTACGTTGTGTGAGTGTTTTGCCAACAACATTGCCCAATAAATCGGGTTGCTTATCATCTGGCTATGGCATACTTTCCGCTAGGAATGTGCCCGGGCACGTTCTGCCTTCTATCGTGCTGCAATATCTGCAATCTATGCTCAGATAAGATAAGGCGTGTGGGCAAATCGTGCAAACACAAGCCGCGTACTAAGTGAACTATCTCCAACTGTTTCAGTAGTTGTTCAAAAAGTCCAAAATTTACAAAGTTTCCAAATTCTTTTCGTAATTGAATTTATAACACAATTTGGCTATAAAACTGTATAGACTGTATAACTGTACGTGGAGCACCAAACACTAATCTTATTTCCCCTTTGGATATCTTTATGTACACGTTCTTTTTCTATTCTTTGTTTATTTTTTATCGCGCCACGCTACACTCTATCTCTCTCTCTCAACTGCACATATTCCATTTCATATATAAAAAATAATATTCCCTTATATCGAAAAACAAAAGATTATCCACCCATGGCGCTTTATAGATCGAGCGAAAAGTTCGACTCGATGGACTTCTTCAGTTATCAACAGAAAGGTTTGCGTTGTCTGTTTGCTAGTCTAACAAAACCTAGTGCTATAAACAAACTACCTATAAAACCTATCCCATAATAGACTTTCATAGTTGTCCTATACTAAACAGTTCTGTCTTTATAGCACAGTTGTAGTTGCCCGTTTGCGATGAATATTGTACAAGTTTCTGTATCTATATTTATATATTTTATATCTGTATTTATATCGTACGGAAATTTGTTGAATATTTTATAGCACCTTCATTATTGATTTTTGCATATCGCCATTAAAGTCAGTTCTCGGTACAGAATGATAAATGCAATTACAATTCTGCTATAAAGTACGCTCCATAAAGCGCATATTAATACAGTTACTATAAACCATAAATATCCTATACTATATACTCGTGTGCATGCCAGATATATATTCGGAAATTGTTTGTGCAGTATTTTCTTGTTTCCTGTTTCCCTTGCAGAGGGTAGATTGAACGCACCTTAGGTGACATATCCGAGCCCATAAAGTATATATATTCTGAATCTGTATCAGCAGGGGAGTCGATCTAGGCATTAACTCTAACTAGTCTATCAGTTTTAGAGCTATCTTGTTGATATTTGGCTCACATGTTTCTGATTATACATACGATTTATAAAAGTAAAAACTAGCCGGATCGAATCGATATATCGTGTAGCTGCCATACAAACTATCGGCCGATTTTTGTTATCTGTCAAGATATGGCAACCAAATTTGCAACATTGGGCTTTTTCTGTATACATAAGTTGCATATTGAATTTCATCAAAGTTGGAGCACTATAACATATAGCTGCCATAGGAACAATCGGCCGAAATGAAGGTTTTTATATGAAGAACAGTTCGATTTTTTTTAAATAACTTAACTTATTAGCTGTAAGACTTAATATTGCATTACATTACATTCTACGCCACTTTATATCATTAGTATAGGAACGATCGGAGCATATGAGAACTTGCAACGATTTAGAACCTTCGTCGCCACAAAGCTAGCTATTCTTTTTGGTCTTTTTCCTTGCTGACTGGCTTCAGAGGGAGGGTGAATAGGCACCTCTACAAAGTCAAAGCTGTTTTGTGGTCACTCTTCGAAGAAAACCAGTTTGTTGCCATAAAATGACGTCATATAAATCACACATAACAACAAGTTGTATAGGCGTTGCCTGAAGAAGAAGCAGCTATGGAAACAGAGGCGCGCACACACTCAGAGAGGGGGATAAGGGGAATGAGGGCTGACTAAGTGCGTGTGTTTGATTTGATAATGTTATTATTCGCTGTTTATATTCCATTCATTCCATTTGACAGCCGGTTCAGTGCGTGTGTTTCCCATCACAGCTGCAGCAAGTTTGATGGGTTCTTGAGATCGGGATTCGTACTGATTCAGCTGGTGTGGCAGTGTGTGTCAGTGGCAGCATGCCAGATCAAAGGCACAGGCTGTTCTGTTCTGTTCTGTTGCCTTGTTTGTTTGACTCACTGTAGATGAAGATTGGCATCCAGTCAGCGGCAGCAGCATAATGTAAACGTTTGTGACGTCAGATCTGTAGGCAAATGTGGAGCAAGATCGACTGCGGCTGCTGCTGGGCGTTGTAGTAATTATAATACTCGCAAGTAATCGGGCATAACGCCGACGCTTGAGAATATTAATCGTCTTCTGAGAGCGAACGTGCGCCAGCGTACATTGATTAATGGGCCTGTCAGGCCAGCACAGCTAAGTCAATGGAGTACAGTCAAGCCAGGCACTTGACTGACTGACGAAGGTGCTTAGGAGTTGTTGGAGAAAGTGGCAGAGTGGGAGGAAACAGGAGTGGGTCAAGTAAAGATAACTTGAAGGAGTTTGAATTTGTGAAAGATGGAAGTAGATTACAGTGTTCTTCAGAGAGTATACTTTATAGTTTTAATGATAAGTTTGAATTTCTGAAGGATTGAAATTATAAAAGGAATATATAGAGATATATAGTGCGAAGAGTATTGTGTTGTTTACTGATTGTGTATATATCCATTTAATATATAGTAAACTGAATAACATTTTAAAGAATAGTGACTATATAGGAGCATTAATAAATTATGTATTGTATAAAGTATATACTCTAACTATACCTAGCAAACTGTTCCTTTTTTGTTTCATTCTTATCCGCAGTAGAGTAGATATCCAAAGTTGATCGATTATAGACAATTGAAGAAGTTTAAATTGATGAAACATTAAAGATGTTGCTATATTCTTTATATAATATGCTGTAAATTGTTGTTCATTGTGTATATACCAAGAATATGTACCAAGCTGTGCCTTCCTAATAAAGAACTATGCATTCTTTGGCCTATAGATAAGTATATTCTTAATAGAGTGTTCTTCTTATTCTATACTCCTACAATATCTAACAAACTCTGACTTCTTTATGGAGAACTGTACCTTCTTAACCTTGCCAGCAACTAGTTTATGCACAGATCGTATAGATCGTGTTTATCTCTTCTCTGTAACCATTTATCATCGTTAAATTGTTCATTGTCTGCCACTCTAAGGCTTCACTGTAGTATTGACTGCTATTCAACATGTTGTTGTTGTGGTTTTGTTGCGTAGTATTTTATTTTGTTATTGCTTTCCGTTCTCGGTTTGACATTCAATGATAATAACAACATTTGTAACTGTTTTTGAAAACGAAAACAAGTTTTGAGCGCGCTATGCAAATAACTTCTAAAAATACAAAACTAATCTCATCGCGGAGTCTGTTCGGATTTTATGATGATGCCATGAAAATGATATTCATGTATGCATTCGAATCATAGCATATTTTCCTAACAATTCACAGAGTTGTGTGAAAAATATATATGTTCAAGATCAATAGAAATATGCTGCCGTATATGGGGATATATGCGTGTGTGTGTGTGCGATGTGATCTTGAGCACATTCTGTGTCACTTAAACGTTGCTCAAATTATCCAATTAAAAGAGGCGACTCGAGAAAAAGAGACCCCAAGAGGCGCCCCTGGGTCTTGTTGTCTTATTATTGTCGTTTCTACTTAGTTTGTTTTATATTTACATAAATCTTCATGCCCGCCAAATTCACTTAAGTTATCAATGACAAGCAGAACGACTACAGCGATGACGACGACGATGGTGGGGATGGTCATAAAGATGATGATGATGTCGACAGACAGACAGAGGAACACGGCACACCCCGCTGGGTGTTGGTCAAAATATATTTTGTAACTTTCGGACTGACATTGAATGCAGCTACTTAAGCTGGAGGGGGATGTAGAGGGGGAAGAGGCACAGGGGGGAAGGTGGGGAGTCTTCAAGATGCTCAACTATGTGCTTCCGTCATAAACAGCACAATTTGAATTTGTTTATTGCTCGGCTGTTCCTCCTGCCACTTGCCAGTTCCTCCCCCTTCCCCTCCTCCCACTACTCTCTGCCTCTCTTCCCCTACCCGGCGAACGGGTTCAGTTGAGTTGCGCGTTGTGAATCGCGCCCACATGTTGCAATTTGAATATTTGTTTACGTTAAATGGAAATTTATGGCGCACACTCTCATAACCGATTGATGGATTAGAGAGTGCCGGTGTTGCTGCGAAGCTAACACCCCCTCCCTCCCCTTTTGCTCCCTGCCATACTCACACGTACTTATGGTTGGCAGCCCGTGTGGCCCGTGCGGCGGCAATGTTTATGCCACGGGCGCTGCCAAAAATAAGTGGAAGCTGGCTGCCTCCATCCATTGTTGCTCTTCAATTGCCGTATTTATTGATTTTACATAGCCAAAGCCACAGGTCATTAAGTGTTCGTCTAGTGTAAATATTTAGGATACTTTACTGCTGCCCCCTCCACTCCTCCCCCTCGTACTACTACTACTACAACTATAACTTTAAACTGCATGCGCATGCCATACGCTAATCATTTATAATTGCTTAAACAACAGAAAATATTATACTGCGTGAATTCTCAACGTGTTTCTAATAAAACTTTCTTCACTCCTTCACAGCACGCGATTTGGAATCGGATTCAGAACCTTATGAGGAACGTGAACCTTCACGCACTGTTGTCAAGTTCTCCGAAGAGGTTAGCCAGGAGAAGGATACGCCATTTGTGCGCCAGAACACACCACACCCCAAGGATCTGAAGGCGAAGGCGCAGAAGCTGAAGAACGAACGCAGTCGCCATGAGGAGAACACGCATTTGATGGCACTGCCAGAGGAGGTAAATGTTATGCCACGAAGATCAAGTGGTAACGATGATGTTCTGGGTCGGGGGTCAAGATTATGTCTGTACTTTCAATGCCCTTAATTGTTTTCGATTGAGTTCGAAAGGGGGCACAGGGTGTCAAATCGGAATTGTTGACCTATTTATTTATATTGATACTGTTGGTAGTTTTAGTAGAATTTTTTGATATTTTCGAGTAGAATAAAATTGTTTTTAAATTAAGCTAAATTTAGTACAATATCTCTTAAGTTATTCTACTATAAACTGCAGGTAAAATTAAGTCTGCTTTTTGCGTAATTTAAATGCTTCTAAAGTGCTTTCAAAATTTATGTTAAATTAAGTTTATATTTATTTTATATTTATATTTATTTTTCCATAAGATATAAAGATATTTATGTAATTCTAGTTTTCTTTTCATTCTATACTCTACTTTCCATTAAATTCCTCTGCAATTTTCTTTACCTTTCTTTAAATTTTCTTCAAATATTCTATTACATTTCCTTTTACAGAACGGCAAGACAGTCGTGACAGAAACCCCCGCCGAGACACGAACCACTGCGAATAATCACCAACAGTCTGCCGTAGTCGTGACAGCCACCAATAATGTAGCACAGCCAGTGCACAAACCGCTGACTGTGGTGAACTCCAAGCCGCTTTCCGTTGGTGTTGTGTCACCAATAGCAGCCGAGCCACAAACCACACAGGGTGACACAGTGCCAGCCGTGTTGCAAACCCACAGCAGCAGCAGCAGCGACAATGTAGCACCAGCAGCAGCACTAGCAACAGTTGCTGTTGTCGCTGACGCAGCTAATGATGCTGCCGAGGCTGAGGAGCAAGACGATGAATATGTAAGTGGGAAAGTGATAGAGATATTTGTGGATTATACTGAATATTTCTACTGTTTCTTGTAGGAAAGCGATCGTCGTGTTGGTTTTCAGGTGGAGGGAGAAGACGATGACTTCTACAAGCGGCCACCCAAGCTGCATAGACGGTAAGTTGATTGGACACACTCAGAACAGATTAGTTTACTTCAATTCAATCCCCTCTCTCTTTCCTGCCTTCCAGCGATACTCCTCATCATCTGAAGAACAAGCGTGTGCAACATTTGACCGACAAGCAGGCAAGTGAAATATTGGCCAATGCCTTGGCAACGCAGGAACGCAATGAACCAACGTCACAGCTGGCCAAAGTGCAGTCGCCCATTGAGGAAAATGCCGATGCAGAGCAATTGGAACAGGAGCAACAGCACCATCCATTCGATGCCTCGCTCTCACCAATACCAGCTGAGCCAGCAACAGCAACATCAGCATCAGCAGCTGCGCCGCCTGCAGGTAAGTTGTGAAACAACTCTCCAGAGTTCCCAATCACTGAAGAGCTCTGCTCCGCTACTGCAATGTGCACTGTACACTGTGTGTGTGCCAAAAGGGGGCAAAATAATCAATAACAATTGTGGCATGGGAGAATTCTGAGGTAATATGAATACCTTTGTCAGTGTGTGAGTGTGTTTGTGTGTGTTGCACTCTCGACTGCAGCTTAAAAACTCATTAGACTCACTTGTGACAAGCATAAGTGAATGATTCCAGTTGATTATGCTATAATATTCAAGGGTGCTCTTAACTGGCTGAACACCTTGTAGAGGGAAGGAGTTTTAAATGGATTAACAGATTATATAAAGAGGGAAAAATTGACTGTGTTAGTATCTTATAGAGAGACAATATTCTAACTGTTTTAACTCATTATAGAGATGCATAAAACTAGCTAGTTTCGCTATATATAGAATGAAATAATTCGAACTAGCTTAACTCTTAATAAAGAACACCCTAGACAATGTGATTCACTCTTGGTACCCCAAACAAGCTGCAAATGATGTAACCCAGTGATAAACCCCTTGCCCAAATTACACAATATTTCTTCTTAATGTAATCTGCAGGGCCGTAGCAACGCACAGTGGCCCCGTTTGTCATTTCAGCCTGCAAAAATCATAACTTTTGAAGCAGATGATGATAATCGAATAAATAAAATTGCAAATAAAAGATGAATGAAGCTCATAGTAATAAGATGAATAATTTTATTACAGAAAGCTATCAAAGTCAATATTTGTTAACTGCCTTTTTGAACCAAAAAAACATTTATTTTGGAGCACTTATAGTATTCTAAGTGTTAAAAAATCTTTAAAAAAGATATTAACTAATACACCGCGACGCTCTTGGCCGTTGCAATGAAAATTTCTAGTGGTTTTTTGTTCATAAAACAATTCACTAAGCGACAGAAACTTAATGTATTTAGTTACGTTGAATACATTTTCCACTATTATATTAGCTAAAGCATCTTAATGGTTTTTTGATTAATTTCCCAATATTATATTTTAAATTCCTCTTATACCCGATTGATATTAAAAATCCATACAATCGCTGAAAATATATGAAAGAGGCATAAAGAGGCGTGAAAGATTTAAAAAGATCCACAAAGTATAAACACATTTTATTACTCGTATTGTAGCAGCGTGCCCCAGGCAGTCGGGGGCCCTTGTGCACCCAATCTCTGTACACGCCTAGCTACGGGCCTGTTAGTCTCGAGAAAAAGGAAACTGATTATGATTTGCTGATATCATCGGCCCTTCTGCCATCGTTAATTACATTAACAAAATTCAGAGCATGCCTCCACTTAAAAGCGCGTTATGAGAAAACTTTGAGCGCGCAACAGGTAAACAAAACGCTGGAAATTTGGCCTAAAAATACCATAAAAAATACACGCAACTACAGTAATTACGCACAGAGCGACTATTACGTGTGTACAGGTGTGTGTGTGTGAGAGAGAGTGTGTGTGTGTGGCTATATATGTATGTAGGGCCTATCGGGCTGCGCTATCTATTTGACTGGCTTGCAAAAGCTGATAAAAGTAAACTGAGTGAGTGGGGCAGAATACACGACAGAAAGAGAGAGGGAGAGACAGAGAGGCAAATGAGCTGAGCGCACTTTAAGAGTGTGAAAAGAGCAAAAGCAAAAGCAATAAAGAGTGCAACAAGTTGAGAAAGTAAAGCAAAAAAAAAAAAGAAAAGGAAAACATTAAATAAAACTGAAAACAGAAACTGCCTCATTATGGCAAATATTGTGAGAGGAGGGGGGAAAGGGGAGGCAGCACCTGAGCGAGCTGAGGTGTGCAAGTGAGCAAGTGAACATGTGACTGTGTGTGTGAGTACTGAGTGTACAGACAGAGAGTGAGTGGGAGAGTGAGGGAGAGAGAGAGTGCAATTGGCAGTCTGTCTCTGGGTTCGGGTCTCGTCGCTTTGCCCATTTGCCGCCGACTTTAGTCATTTTTTAGTTACGCTTGCGTTTTGTCAACATCGCGAGAGCGCGCGTCGCGTTTCTTTTTAGATATTTATCGAGAGACTCTTTGCGGCTGTTTGCTAAATATTATTAACGCCTGCTGACTGAATACAAACACATACTGACGTAAACAACTTGAAAACAATGAATACGAAAACTTCACATACCTTGACTCAGTCATAAAAAACAAATCCAAAAAAGAAGAAAACGAAATCCAAAAAGAGAACTGCGAGACTTGGCGATTGTTGTAGCTTATCGATTTTGCATTGCATTGATTAGAGCAGCACAAGAAGAAGAAGAAGCAGAAGAGGAAGAAGGGGCACTGCAAGAACGTTGTCTGGAAAGTTTTGCGGATTGCGCATACGCAGCGTATGCGGTGGTCGCCGCGAGGGCTTCAAATTGAATTTCAAGTGCAAAATACACGCTCAACTTGAGCTCGAGCTCTGTCTGCAAGGTCAGCACGGCAGCAAATGCTCTTCAAGGTTGTGCCACACACACACACACACACACCCACACACACACAGTGCTGCCTTGTGTGGCACGAGCAGCTTCCGTTATTTGCATTTTGGTTGCACTGCGAGTACATTTTTGTATGTTGCTTAAACATCAAGTCTGCTTGCCATATATATAACTGGTCTATATATATTTGCACACGACAAATAAGCAAAGTTTATCTGTCTCCGTGTGTGTGTGTGTGTGTGGCAAGTGTGTCTCTGTGTGTGTGCATATCCGGTTTCCTGGCAGCCAAAGATTTTCCTGCTCTGCTTCCTTTGCTTTACATTTTTCCTTTTTGGGGTTGCATGTTGCCACACTTGGGCACAATCAACATTTGCACAGTACCTTTTTGCATTGACTGGGCAAACAATATGCTGCATTTGCTGCAGCCACGCCCCCCTCTGTGTGCCCCCGTCTGCGTGCCTCCAGCTGCGCCTCATATCGAAACATGGTGGTCAATAAATAAACCGTTGATAAGCCCCAGGCAATGCAATTGATTTTATGTATTGTATTGCTGATTGCGGCCCTTATTGAATTCACTCCCCCCCCCCCTCTCACTCTTTCTCTCCCCTCCTCTCTCTACACTCCTCTTCTCTGCCTTCTCTTTCTGTGTGTGCCCTGTGCGTGTTCGTTTGCTTTTGTTTGTTTGCATTTCGGTTTGCGTATGTTTGCTTGTGTATTTCGGTTTGTTTTGTTTGCCTCGCTACCGCCCCTCACTCCCCTCTCTTCTTCCCCCTCTCTTCACTCTGCCGCGTTGCACTTTTGTTAGATTATTCGCTGCAGGCGTCTTGCATTTTCCTTTATGCTCAAATTACAATTTTCAACTATTTTCCGATGGATTTTTCATTTACACAAACTGTGAGTGATTTCCATCCATTTCTATCCATTTTCTTGTTCCACTACCTCTTCTCCTCCTACTTCTTCTTCCCCCCTCCTCCCTCGTCAGTTTGTTCACAGTTGCATGCGAAGTTTGTCAGCTTCGTTTTATTTGACATTCAGCGTGCGCGCGTGGAAGTAAAACAAAAAAAATGCAATAAATGCCAGCGCGTTAAGGAAACAAGGCTGAAAAGTCGCTAAGGCAGAAGCAGAAGAAGAGCAGCTGCAGTGCAAGAGAGAGATAGAGAGAGGAGGGGGGGGGGAAGAGTTAGCAAGACAGCACTAGCGCTGGTTATGTCAAGTGATTTTGCATTACATTGCACAGCAAAATGAAATGAGAAAAAAAAGCTAAAAATGTTGCAAATGCGCGAGCTGTTTGCAACTTGTAAGGGGTAGAAGGGAGAGGGGGGCGGGGCAAACTTAACGGCTGAATAGGCAAACTGTCAACAGGCAAGCTCGTCTGCTCTGTGTTTGTGTGTGTGTGTGGTAAATGAGATTATTGTCGCACTTGGCGGGCTGTCGATATGTCGATTAACTTTGCCTATCGCTTAGCTTGACACTGAAGTGCGAACAGATACAATAACTTAAAGATACAGGAAACTTCTATAAGATACTATATGATCTAAAGCCCCCTCTTCCTCTTACTGACTCATGCTCTTTACTCAGAGTGTACTCATTTCATTCACAAACGAATTTAAACTGTGGTAATAAGTAAAGCAAGCCTATGATGTCATGCCTGCGCTTATCGGCCCTACACACACTCACACACACACCTTAACACCCTCCCCCCTCTGTGTGTGCATTTCCCCATATGTTCAATAACAATTTCTGTTGTCCATACGCTTCAAATTTGATAAGCAGCAACGTACGTAGTGTGTGTCTGTGCGCACTTGCCACAAGCATTACGCATACGACAGGTGGACCAAGGTCATTAACTAGCGCGCGCTTGACTTTGCTTCTGCCGTGGGTTGTCCGAAAATAAAACCATGTCGCAATGATTCAGTTTTCCAATCATGTAGAGCACTGCGACCCTCCCTCCTCCGCTCTTATCGCAGCCCTCAATTTCAGCTTACAACAACAGCAAACAGCATAAGGCATAACGCAACGCAACGTTGCGTCGAGTTTGTTTCAGTTTCAGTTGTTGTTGTTGCTGCTTTTCGCTTTATCAAATTGGCTTTAGGCATTCCAAAGTTTTGTTTTGTGTTTGTGTTCTCTGCTGTGTTACCTGTTTGCTGATTAGATACGAGTGGAGCACGCACCCCTTCTTGCAAAATGTTATTGGGAGATTTGTAGCACCTTCTGACACGGCTTTATGTGCCAGCACAGGGTGTGTGTATGCGTGTGTGTGTGTGTGTGTTGGGTGTCTCTCTGTGTGTGTTTGTGCGCCCTGTCATAATTCAATGTTTTTATTTTATGCTGGCATAAAAATGTGATTCATTAATTCATGCCCAGCGAGTTTCGAAAAACGAAATACAAACCAGACAGAAAGCTGCACTCAGGCGAGGCTGACTGTAAAATACCCTGCGAAAAGCCATTCAAAATACACCAAGAGTACCTGAAGATAAAGTCTTTTGTGGCCTAATGTCTTTCTCCCTCTCAGACACATGTGTATTCACCTCAAAAAAAACTATAGCATAACGGCAGGGGCAGGTAGCATGCAATTGCAGTGAAAAGCCTACTTGCATAACTTCTGTGTTTATTGTCCGAACGGATTTAAATTTGGTGTGGAGGTGGATACTATAGTCAGCTAACTATATGTCGAAGGCGGCATGTTGCATCTTTTATGCCTAGCTCACAAATCATATAGTAAAATTTTATTATTGATTTACATGGGCAAGGGGCGTGGTACTTAACAATTGAAATAAACTTAATAAACTGTCTGTAAAAAGGCACCTTCATGCCAAATTTAGTGTCTCTAGCTGTTATAATAACTGAGATCAGAGTGTACACACTGACAAAGAGACACACCTGACTATAACCACATACTTTGTGTGTTCTGCCACGCCTACTGCTGCCTGTTACATACCTTTGTACTATGTTAATACACCCTCAATGGTCGAAGGGCATAAAAATGACGCTCGCTTGGTTATTTGTGGATTTTGATGGCTTTACATTTGCAATTTGTCAAGTCGCGCAGGTCGAGCCGTGGCTCTGGCTGTGGCCCTACAGCATGACCGACAATTTATCAACTCATGGCCACACACAGCAACAACAACAACAATAAGAAATACAACCGCGGAAAACTCTCTTGGTTTACTCACGTGTTTATCGATTTCCCGGCAAGTTCAATTATGGCACTTGATCTTTAGCTATCGAGCTGAAAAATACCAAATAAATTAAATTTCATTACACTCTGCGGTCAATGACACATAGAAAAAGAGGAAAATACAGAGAGGGAGAGAGGGAGAATGGAGGAGCATGGGAAATGAAAAGAAAAACAATGTGTGGTCGGAGGGGAAGAAACCTCGAGCTGACATAAAGTTTTGTGACATGCATCCATTAAATTTGCATAAAGAAAATATTTTCTCAAGTTTTTCTCTCTGTCTCTCACTCGACTCGACTTGGACTTGTCATAAAGAGAATATGTCAGTAGCCAGACAGGGCAACAGGCAATGGCAGCGCTGACTTTGTGTCTCCCTGACCATAACCGAGAGACCAAGAGACCAAGAGACCGAGAGAGACGTTCGTTCGAGCAAGTCGTAGACTAAGGCTTGTCAGGTTGTCAATGCTTTGGCCACAGGATATGCATGACAGCCGGCCATCGGACACAAAGCCAGCCTCCTCGGCTCGTGTGTGTGTGTGTGTGAAATATGAGTTCTAGTTGTGTGTCCCGGTCAGGCCTGTCATGTTATCTCTCGACTTGTGTCTCGGCCAGGTCATTTACATATAAATAACCGAAGCGAATTGAAGACTTTGCATTGATTCATTCAGTTTTCCTCAATAGACAGCGGCAAATTTGTCGAACATTTTGAATGTTTCCCTCGCTTTTAATGAGTTTTTCTCGCACACCTCACGAGTTTCCTTTCCTTTCGTTTTCCTTGGCATATTCAAAATAAATTCCGCATTTATGTGGAGTGGAAATTCACGCGGAAAATACTTTTACTTAAATGTTGAGGGAGTCGTAAAAATTTAAATGTGCGTGTGGCAAGGAAGTATCATCAGGCAGGGATATGTGGCAAGCAAGGCGGAAAGCAATTGAAATGTTTCGTTTTCTTAACTGTTTCGAGATGTTATTGATGGCCATTGAGAGATATAGAAATTGAAGAGGCGTGAATTCGGGCAAGACAGTGATTTCTTTTGATTCTTCGATGAATTTCAATCGATATTTTTAGTCTCGTATTGCACTTCTGCAAGTGTAAGCCGACAACACTTGCTTGCTGCGTGATTGTTGCATGCATTTTGCATTTGTTGCATACTTGCGGGCGCATGCACACGAACACACAGCAGAGAATGGAAATGTCTCATTTTGTGTTTTATTTCCTCTTTTTTTTTGTGCCCCTTCTTGTTTGAGATTTCTGCATGACTTCAATGTGCTTCGGTGTGTGTGCTTGTTTGTCTCTGTGTGTGTGTATGTGTGCTTGTCCTTCTCTGTGTGTGCGTGTGTTAAAAATCCATAAAATATTTTTATATTTTGTATTTTACACTCTTGTGCTGGCAAACAAGCGGAAAACAACGTAGAAAACCAATGAAAAATGTTTCGTATTGCCATTTTATTGCCCGATTATTTATCAGTATATCTTTGTCGCTGTCTCTCTCCCCCTCCCTCTCTTTCTCTCTTGCTGTACTGTCTCTCTTTTTAAATGAAAAGTTCCGTCAGTTAATTCAAATGCGCAAAGTAAATAAATTGCTTTTTTTGGCTCATAATTCGAAATATTCGTAACAGAAACCGAATTTCAAGTGAAATTCATAATTTATTAGCATGAGTTATTCTTAGTTTTTGTTTCGCAGGGAATTCGCTTAATGAATTCGCTGTAATATTAAAATACTTATTGTTTTAATGGCGAAAGTGGAATCGGGAATGTTTTGAATTGTTCCTCCCTCTTTGCATGATTCATTCTGTTGCATACCCCAAAGTGCGCCTTTCTCTCGACCTCAATTAACACAGAAATGTAGAACAATTACAAATTCGAACTGTCTTTCCGCCCTCCCTCTCTCTCTCCCCCTTCGCAGTCATTAAGAGACTGAAATAAGTTTATTAGAATGCCGACGGATTTATTGAGTGCAAATCAGCAAAGCGAATTAAAATTATACAGAGATGAAGAATAAAAAAGGGCAATCCCCACCTGTGCCCAGGCAGCTGTGGCCTCTTCGCTGCGCGACCACTTTATTTATTTAATTATTATTCAAAAGTTACCTCAGGGCAGGCAGAGGTAGGGGGGAGGGGTGGCAGGGGGAGCAACTGTGCTGCCGCCTTGTGGTTTTGGCCTCAAGGTCGTTGGCTTTATGAAGGCACCCCCGAAAATGGCTTTGTCTGCCTTGCTGGCTGTATTGGTTCATTGGCAGGCTGTTTATGGACACTAGAGAGGGAGAAAGATAGAGGGGCGGGGCAGGAGGAGACTGGGAGAGAAGCCGCGTGAGCAGCTGCGTCGTTTCGCCCCAAAGTTTTTTGGGCCATTAAATTTGCACACAAATTTTCATGTCATTAATGTGTAATTTATGCAGCGCATAAATTTCATTTCCTCAGGCAATCGAGAATAGATATAGATATAGCTATATACTATATCGTGCAATATATATTGCATTATTGTAATATTTTAATTTCATATTCGCCGTACTCGTGATTGATATGTTGTGTGATTTTCCAGCCAAGTGCACTGGCAATTTGTGTAGATACTGATTGGGTGCAGGGTTTTCACAGAGTGCAAGAAGATGCCAAGTGGGGCATATTGAAAAGTGCATTCGAGCAGAAGTTTATTGTGCAGCACGAGTAGCTCCCCCCGTTCCCCCTACTCAACATGTTCAATGTCAAAATCAAAGTAAAAGAGGGCAACAACACGTTGCCCCGCAGCGGACAGCGCAGCAACAGCAACTACATTGCCACATCTGGTGGCAGTGGCCGCAACAGTCCCGCCATGAGCAGCCTGCGCAGCTCGCTGGCCTCCTCCAACGGCGGCTCGTTGCGGCGCAAAGACAAGCGAGTGCGCATCGTCACCAGCTACGATCCTGTCGAGCGGGACTATCAGCGACAGCAGCGACAACAACAGTTTGGTAAACATACGCACACAACAGTTGTGCAACAGTTGCAGTAGCAGAGCTCAAACAGCAGCAAGAACAAACATTAATCTCTGTCTTCTTCTTTCCTCCTCTTGCAGACAACATTGATGGCGTCACGGAGCTGCGTCTGGAACAGTACGAAATCCACATTGAGCGCACCTCGGCTGGCCTGGGCCTGAGCATAGCCGGCGGCAAGGGTTCGACGCCTTTCAAGGGCGACGACGACGGCATTTTCATATCACGCGTCACTGAGGCAGGCCCGGCTGACTTGGCTGGCCTCAAGGTGGGCGACAAGGTGCTCAAGGTCAATGGCATCGTTGTGGTCGATGCAGATCACTATCAGGCCGTGCAGGTGCTCAAGGCATGTGGGGCTGTGCTGGTGCTTGTGGTGCAGCGCGAGGTTACACGCCTCATCGGACATCCCGTGTTCAGCGAGGATGGCAGCATCTCACAGATCTCTGTGGAGACGCGTCCACTTGTGGTGGAGCAGCAGCAGCTGCCTGTGGTTGCCCCACAGCCCGCACAGCAAGTGCAACAGGAACGTTACATTCCGCCGCCCATTCAGATAATTCCAGAGCAGCAGCAGCCGCAGCACGTGCAGCAGTTTGCCCCGTTGCAACAGCCACAGCAACAGCTGCAGCAGCCTCATGTCTATGCGGGCAATGTGGTTGCCAATGGAATGCTGCTGGAGAACGGCAAGGTAAGGAGGAGTCTCGATCGATAAGCTCTTCGAACTGATTGATTTATGTTGTTTGTTTGCGGTTTGGCAGGATGCATCGACGTCGTCGCTGCCGCTGAGCTTTATTCAATTGCACACGACGCTGATACGGGATCAGATTGGACAGGGATTGGGCTTCAGCATTGCCGGGGGCAAGGGGTCGCCGCCGTTTAAGGATGACTGCGATGGCATTTTCATATCGCGCATTACTGAGGGCGGACTGGCGCATCGCGATGGCAAGATTATGGTTGGCGACCGCGTCATGGCGGTAAGTGGTGTGCAAAGAGGGGGAGGGGGGGATCAGTTTAAGTGGCAGGCACTAATAGCATTTCATTGTATCCCACGGCAGATTAACGGCAACGACATGACTGAGGCACATCACGACGCTGCTGTGGCCTGCCTCACGGAGCCGCAACGCTTCGTGCGCCTCGTGCTGCAGCGTGAGTATCGCGGCCCATTGGAGCCGCCAACAAGTCCGCGTAGTCCCGCCGTGCTCAACTCGTTGAGTCCCTCGGGCTATTTGGCCAATCGACCAGGTTAGTATCGCCCTGTCTCGCTCTCTCTCTCGCTCTTAACTTTATTAACGCCTTGCGTTGCCTTGCAGCCAATTTCAAGCGTTCGGTGGGCGATGTCAACGCCGTGGAGCAGCCCTACAAGTACAACACATTGGCCACCACGACACCGACACAGGCGGCGACAGCAGCAACACCTGGTGTTGCATACAACAGCAACAACAACAACAACAATAACAACACGTTGCCCAACAGCAAGACAAACGGCTTTGCTGCAACTGCAACTGCAACTGGAACGGGTGTGCCTGTTGCCGCCGCACCATACACTGACAAGTCCGGGGGGCAACCAGTGCCAGCACCACGTCGCACCAACTCGGTGCCAATGGGTGAAGCCAGCGATGGTGGTGCCCCATACAACGGAGCTGCCTCCACCAGCGGCGGCAGTGGCAGTGGCGACTCGGCCAGCGATGCTCAGGTAAGAGAGAGAGACGGAAGGAGAAAAAGAGTAAGAGAATAGTTAATTGTATTAGTTGTAGTTGTGCTCCTCCTGTTTGGAGTTGTCCTCTCTTTAGTTCCCTTGTCCCCCCTTGGCGTTATATGTTTTAGTTCTTTCTGCACGTCATTTTAATGTTGCTCATAAGCTCGTTCCACGTTCCACGTTCGTTCGTTACTCATCAGCTCAGGCTAGTCATGTAAGCAGTAACCCCTTTAGGCCCCTCCTAACTAAAATCAAACAGAACACAGACAAAGCCGTAGCCAACTTGCCCCCCTCCCCTGCCCATTGGCCAGGTAAGTTCCACAAGAGAAGCAGAGCAAGTTGGCTGCGAGATTCTTCATGCAAATTGTTGTTGATATCCACACATAAACATTGCTCTCCTTTATACTCTATAAACATATTATATATCTAATTGTGCTAATACATATCTGCCGGATATAACCCTTAGAACTTAGACACTACACACCGACACACACACACACATACAAACACACACACTCCCACACACATACATATATACAACTTATATAAATATTCAATATCAATATCGAATTTGTTTGTGTTTGTTCTATGCATGTGCCCCGTGCGCGTCCTCTCTTGAAACGATATCATGCTATAACACATTATCGTATCGTAATTATATATACTATAAACATGCTATATATACTCGTATATCCCTACATCGATCTCGAATCCATACAGAACTCTATGCACAGCAGCAATTTGTGTTTGTTTCATGTCCTCGGCTTAATTTTTTATCTAACGTGCACTGCGAGGCAATGTAGGCTACCAGAAACTGTATATATACATACTATATCCCATCTGCAAATGCTAGCTTTAGTTAGGCAGCTTAGTTTAGCATTTAGAACCCAAAATTCTGTGTGTTACGAAACCTTTTGACAACAACCAAAACATATTTTTGTTTCTTTTTCTACAAAAACCAAAATGTTGCATTTTAACTGAAAATTGTCTGCCAAAAAAAAACAAAAACAAATCAATCTTGTCCAAATCAAAATCCAAAAAAATAACCAAACAACAACAAACCCCAAACCAACAACCACCTGACAACGACAACAACAACAACAACAACAACAACTGCAACAACAACGTGCAGCCCTCCTCGTTGCGGCCGCTGACCAGCGATGATTTTCAGGCGATGATTCCGGCACATTTTCTCAGCGGCGGCAGTCAACATCAGGTGCATGTGGCACGGCCCAATGAGGTGGGTGTCAGTGCCGTAACAGTGAATGTTAACAAACCGCAACCCGACCTGCCCATGTTCCCCGCCGCACCCACCGAACTGGGCCGCGTCACCGAGACCATCACGAAGTCAACGTTCACGGAAACGGTTATGACACGCATCACCGACAATCAGCTGGCGGAGCCATTGATCAGTGAGGTGACTATCACAACATCACGCATACACTAAAAAGAAAAAATACCAAAAAATACCAAATAAAATACCTTTACTGGGTGTGTAAAGTGGCTTGCTGTTGTTCGCAGGCGGCAGCAACATTTCAACCAAGGACGAGAGCTTTCCTCTTTCACCTACTTATGCACAGCCACACTCACACACACACACACACATGCACACAAAACACTTCTCACACACACCAACATACACACTCACACACATACACATACAAGTACACCTTTTAAATTTGAAATACAATTGTAATTGGCTCTCGCTGCTATTGGACCCTCATAAGTATGCTACCTATTTGTATAGCCCTTAAGCACCCGCACAAGCGCATATGCATACCATATAAACATTAAATATAAATAGTATATACACTTTTCTATTGTAAATAAACCAAAAAAACGATGGAGGAAATTGCACAGTTTAAAATTTGATTTGATTCGATTTGATTGGCAATGCAAAACACGCACATCGAACTAATCGAAACGAAGCTTGGTTTAAGCACCCTAATCCATTAATACTTGATAAGTAGAGGCGTTAAGAGTGTGGAGTATTTTATTTGCAACTCTGTTTGCTGTGGTTGATATGGTAAATGGGGCATGCAGTTATAATTTCTATATTTAATTCACATTAAGGTGACCTGACTAACAAACACAATCCTTTTTATTTGTAACCATACAATAAAGTATTTAATGTACGCAGTATTTTGTAGTATTTCTTTGTAATTTCTCTTGGTTTCTACACTAGTATTTAAGCAACGAACAAACAATCTTGGCTACACTCGTGTTATTCTAGCTAAATCCAAGCTAAATCCCAGCTGAAATTCCAACTCATGTGGCCGGTTTACAGTCACTTTGCACATGAATAAGTAAGGCACGTGTGCCAGTGTGTGTGTGTGAGTGTGTGTGTGAAGCCCTTAAATAATGCATAATGAAAAAATCATTTTGTTGGGCACTGTCTGTTTATATGCCACGCCCACTGAAATGTGTCGAGAACAGGAAACGATGCAAAGCTCTCTGTAAAACTTGTAAAGTTTATCATCATGTCTGTCCGTCTGCCTGTCTGTATGTGTGTCTGTCTGGCGGAGCTGCCTGTCAACTGGCAGGACAAAGTTGCATTTAAATTGCAAATAAAATATTTAATTGTTTTTAATTTCACTTGGCCCATTCAGTTTTGGCCAACGGCATCGGCAATCGGCTCGGCTGAAGAATTCAATTTGTTTTAGTGAATTCTGTCTCAAGTTCTCGTCAGATACATTTGTATCTGCAACTTGTGCCTGGCTAATGAATGTGCGAAACTTGAATTATATTTTGACATTTTAATAAAACAAACAGCAGCACGTGTCTCTGTCTGTGTGTGTGTGCGGTTGAGTTGTGAATATAAATTGCGTGTGTGTCAAACCTCAAAGCAATTTTAAAGACTTCCTCGCCGACTCTGAGATTGGAATGAAGCCACAAAAGCCTCGACTTTGTTCGAGCATAACAAATTATAATTTTAACTTTTCGCTTGTTACTAAATAAACAATTATTTATCCTTAAGTTAACTACTCGCAATGCATTATATGAATTATATTATTTATTTATACGGTTGATGGTTTCTTCTCTTTCCCTCTGCTTTGGCTTTTGTTTGCTGTTTTGTTTCTTGTGGTTCTTTCCTTTGTGTTTCTGTCTCTCTTTGTCAAATTGTTCATGTAAATATCACCAACAATTTTGCACACACACACCACACACACATATATATGTACACAGACACCCTCTCAAAGACACATCTTCACACTGTCATATCAGGGCACCACCCACCATTATACATAAGCACCCAATCACGCCGCAAAGAACATGGCAAACTTAGTGTTACTCTCTCTGGTTTTCAATAGTCTAACTAACTTTAAGTTACCTCGCACTAATGTCGCCTCTTGTTGTCTCATATAGGAAGTGGTGCTGCCCAAAAATCAAGGCTCTCTCGGCTTCAGCATCATCGGCGGCACAGATCATTCCTGTGTGCCCTTCGGTACTCGTGAACCTGGCATATTCATTTCGCATGTAAGTGTTGAACAAACGAAAGAGGAGGGAGGGGAAATAGTGGGGTAAAACTTTTCAAATTAAAGCAATTGTGAGGGAGGAAGGTGCCACAACTTGTGCATGCAAATGAGCTGCACAATTAGCTCGGAAATGCAGTCGGCTTCATTATAGTCAATTAAATAAGTCATTCGATGTGGGGGAGAAGCTCAGAACTTTTGACTCTTGAATAGCACACTCAGCTATACATATACTATATTATTGTATGTGTGTATTTGCCTTTATAGATTGTTCCGGGCGGCATTGCCTCCAAGTGCGGCAAGTTGCGCATGGGCGATCGCATATTAAAAGTGAATGAAGCTGATGTCTCGAAGGCCACACACCAAGATGCTGTGCTGGAATTGCTGAAGCCTGGCGATGAGATTAAATTGACCATACAACACGATCCACTGCCTCCCGGTTTCCAGGTAAGCCAAATAGAGGAAGACAGTTTTTTATAGTTTTTATTAAGCGCTCTTTAGTTGGCTTTGTTTTGTCTGCCACCTTTGGTTTCTGCTGTAAATATCTTTGTAATTTCTTTGTAAATATGTTAACAATTTTGAAAGCTTTTTGAAGTCTACACCAACTACCTATTTATACTTCTCTTTCCTCTATGCTCTATGAATGCTTAAAAAAACAATTGCAACGCAAAGCACATAGAAGTAGTTTATGTAGAAACCGAGGTAAGAAATTAAACAAATATCACCTCAAAAAACACACACATCTCTATTGGTAACGCCAGAGAATATCTTGTATACTCAGATCCTGAATAAGCAATGGCATAGGTAACTGAATAGTGACATATGTAGGTACTTCTAGATATGATAGTTTATACTTGATTTTTGTACTGCAAAATTCAAGTTTCATCTTAAGATATGCAATATTTATTGATTGACAGTATTTTCTTGCCATATATCTGACATTTTATTCTTGTTAGTCATTGAAAATTCAAATGTATGCAGTGCAAATGTATGCAACAAGTAGAAGGAGGCGTGCCAGACTCCACATACTATATATTGTATATTGTGACATGTCCACCTGTATATCTGTCCATCCATTTAAACATCGGTTTCTTAGCAATTATTAAAGCTAGACACTCAAAATTGGGCATGAAAATTCCTGTACACAGTCCGATGATCAATGTTATTTTAATTGTTGTATGTCACGGCAGTGACAATGCAAATTGATAGTAAAATTTGTGTACTTAATTTGTATGCAACGTCTTAAATATACAACTTATTGACTTTGACATATATTTAGTTGAGCATAGTATTGATCTCCTCACCAAATTTCAATCCGATTGGTCTATAAACACAGGAATAATTCAAGTTACAAAACCATAGGTCTGAAGCACCACTTGCCCCTGCAGGTATGCTCTAGTTTTTGCAACTGTGCCTACACATGCGTGTTACATAGCGTTATTCTTTAACATACTTTATACTATAAAACACTATATATTATAAATTCAATTGCAGCTATGTTATGAATTGCTTATAAGATTGGAGTATTTTCTAGTCGGATATTCGACTAGTTCATGTTAAACACAATATGCTAGGACAGTAGGTAGAACAAATAGATTGCTTAAAGAGAAGTACTCTACATGTATAATTTGTTTAATTGTATAATAAGTGCTTCACTTGACACATTCACACACCTTAAAGTAGAACAGAGCTTAACATAATTTTTTCCTCAACAATAATTTAATATTTTACTCAGATTAAAGTGCTTTAATAAGTAGCTCAAGTACCTTAAAGATTCTGTATAATAAAACCATCAATTGGTAGAAAATTTAAAGCACCTTTAGCAGCTTTTGAAAACAAAACAAAATACGTGAAATTAGCCAGAAAAAGATGTTTAATCTTGCTGATGGCTTTCGTTATTGTTCTTAGAGCATTTAATGGTATCGCCTTGAAGAGAAAGTTAACACTGCTTCGCATAGCATAGCATCATTATCATCTGAATCGTTGTTTTGTCTTAGTCTCGGCTCTTGTTTATAATTGCCCAGCACTTAGACAATGCCAATGCTAATTTCTCTCTCTTTCTTACCCTCTCTGCAACCTCTTCCTCCCTCTCTCTCAACTCGTTACTGTTTGTGGCTGTGCGAAAACGCAGGAAATTCTACTGACCAAGGCCGAAGGCGAACGTTTGGGCATGCACATCAAGGGCGGTCTGAATGGACAACGCGGTAATCCGGCGGATCCCTCGGATGAGGGTGTCTTCGTGTCTAAAATTAATTCGGTCGGAGCAGCGCGACGTGATGGAAGGCTTAAGGTGAGTGCGGGAGGGGTGCAAACGTTACTAGGGGGAAAATTCAATTGAACTTGAGTGAACCAAAACTGAGTTGAACTTTTTTTGTGACCTGTCTGCGTCCGTTTCTCCCCCTTCTTCCCCCCTCACTTGTGCAGGTGGGCATGCGTCTGCTGGAGGTCAACGGACACTCCCTGCTGGGTGCCTCGCATCAAGATGCCGTCAATGTTTTGCGTACTGCCGGCAATGAGATTCAATTGGTCGTCTGCAAGGGCTACGACAAATCCAGTTTAATGCATTCCATTGGACAAGCTGGTGGCATGTGCACCGGATTCAACTCTGCATCCGCATCCTGCAGCGGTGGCAGTCGTCAAGGTGAGTGAAGGCACCCGAGAAATATCTAAATTCGTACATTAAATCACATTCATTTCCCTTGACAGGCTCTCGCGCATCGGAAACGGGCTCAGAATTGAGTCAAAGTCACAGTGTTTCCAGCCTGGATCCCGAGGATGAGGAACGTCTGCGGCAGGTGAGTACAAGAGCACTCCACATACTCGTACATATACATTTCGACAGGAACTCTGAATAATCTTTCACTTTCGCCTGCAGGACTTTGATGTATTTGCGGCCCAACAACCTGACACGGCTGCTGCCTCTGCCACACCGGAACCCACCAGCCAAACGGGCTTAGCTGCTGCCGCTGCCTTGGTGCATGGGGCACCATCGCCCATACCCACCACACCGACACCGCCCGCTGGCAATGCTGGCGTTGGCGCTGGCGCTGATTTAGCGCAGCCAGACACCGTGGCCGCTCAGACGGTGGCGTTAATTCACGCCGAACAGACGCAGCAACAGCCACAGCCACAGACGCAACTGGCGACAATTGGGCAGGAGAAGAGCACACAGGAGAAGGTTAGTGCCTGCTGGCGACCTTGGCCTTTGACCGGCACGACGCTGGTCACTGATTGAGCTCTTTAGCATTCTGTTGTTGACGTTGTTCCTCTACCCGCTTTAGGTGCTGGAGATTGTACGAGCTGCGGATGCTTTCACCACAGTGCCACCGAAATCACCGTCAGAGCATCATGAGCAGGACAAGATACAAAAGACAACGACGGTTGTTATATCGAAGCATACGCTCGACACGAATCCTACCACGCCCACAACGCCGGCAGCTCTGCCGATTGCCGCAACAGAGTCAGCGACCGCTGTCGCTGCGCCCGTGGCTGCACAGCAGACCAACAACTTGACTCAGCAACAGCAGCAGCACCAGGTATGTATCTGAACGCACGTCTTTGTATCCGTTAAATGTATCTGTAACTGTATCTGTGTCTACTGTGTCTGTCTGTACGTTTCGTGCGTGTCTGTGTGTGAATTCGTACCTTTGTTTAACGTCTGTAAACGTGTGTCTGTCCTTTAGATTTTACTCACGCACACACACACACGCACACACCTCAGACTGACTGTTGCGCATCCAAGCAAACCACAAGAACCGTCAACGAACTAAGAACTCTTCACTCGTTTCGTTTACTTTATTTCTCACTTATTTATTTATATTTTGTTTTATTTCTCGCTTGCTTCAATAACTTTACACTAACCAGAACACCGTGTGTGTGCTTGTGTGTGTGTATGTAAATGTATCTGTATCTATATCTATGTATCTGTGCCTGCTCGTGTTCACATTTTATAAAATTTATACATTTATCCATTTGATACAAATCATATGCGCCGCCGACATTTGCCACAATTCACAAGATTCCCCGCCCCCCTTCCCCCACTTCATTGCCACCTTGTTGCGAGTAACACGCCATCTACTGAAAATTCACATCACATAAAGTTCGTTCCCCTCTTCATAGCGGGAGAGAAAGACAGAGAGAGCTCATCATTTGCCGTCTGTCTTTCTGTCTGCCTGCCTGGCCGGGACTGGCTTGTTGCTTTTGTTATTGTCTTTGCTCCGTCTGCTCAGGGGAGTCTTCGACCTCTAGAACGATATTTATTTAACTGCAAGGCAAATGATTTGTTTTTATTTGAAATTTTATTAAAATAATGAAAGCCATTTGAAGGCGAGTGCTTTAAGCTGATGTGCTACGATATTCAGCATAAGATTCAATTGCTTGCGCAGAAATTTTGCAAATAATGCGCTTAATCTGCTTACTAAGGCGATAAATATGTTATTATCTCAATTGTTTATGCTGTTTGTATTGTTGCATTAATAAACAACTCGAAATGAAGAAGAATTCTTTATGAAAAGCAAACTATTAAAGTTAAATGATGTCAATTTAATTTTCTTTTCCATATTCTGCCTCATTTTCTGTGAATAAAATCCAAATTAAACTCATCTCTTTAATCATCCAAACACTGCCACATTATATCGTTCTGTATATATAAAAATATGTTTTGCATTGCATTGGGAAAATACTTGGGGAGTAAGAGAAGGGGGTGAAGCAAGAGTGAAGTTAGTTAAATAATGTGCGTAGCATGGGGCGTATGCGTAACGTAGATTTGTTCTAAGTGCATGTGGAGCTGACTGAGTTAAGTTCTTTTTGGCTACCTTGGGAATTGGGAAATGTGTTTGCCCTCCCACTTGGATTTCCATCTGGCTTCGGCTCGGCCCCAACCAAGTCCTGTGCTCACATTTATTGAAATGACAGCAGACGATTTATTATTTATTAGCATATTCGTATGGGCTGCGTAACGTAAGCTTCGCCCGTTGCCCGTTGTTCTTGTTCCATTCCATACGTTTCTGTTATTGTTACTGTTGTTGTTGCCTTATTATTTTATATTGTTGTTGCCGTTGCTGTTGTTGTTATCTTATTTATGCTACTTACATATTATATCAATTTCTGTTTGCGCCTTTATTGTTACCTTTTCGATGGAGGCTGCTGCTCCTTGCTCGGCATTTTATTCTGTATATTGCTTGTTGTGCCTGTGCTGTTGTTGTTGTTTTTGTTGTTGTTGTTGTATTGTTATTGTTATAAGGTTGCTCTGGTGCTTAGCTTAAAGCCAGTCGCATTTGAATTTGCATTGACAGCAGCAGGGAAAGAGAAAAGAAATAATAGATGTAAAATGTATATGCATTTCTGTACATGTATATATGCCTTATAAGCATGTATATATGATATATTTATATATATATATGTAAATAAGTAATTCAAAAACTGCTGAAAGGAATTTCCATTAAAATGTTTTCTCTTATCTTCTTCTCGTTCTTCTTCCTTTTTATTGCTCTCTCAATGACGTGCCGCGCCGCGCCGCCGTTCATCGCTGCTTCTTCAACATATTGTTTTTGGTTTTCCCTCTCGTGCTTCTTATTTTCTCCCTCTTTTGACTATTATGATTTTCCGTACGCTTCGTTTCGTTTCGTTTATCATATTCTGTGGGTGTTTTATTGTTTGATGCGTAGATCTCTTGGCAGAAAATTTCTTAACAAGCGGATGTCTCCCACTATAAGACTGAGTACTTAGTTTAAAAGAATACAGGACAAATAGATGAACAATTAGAGAAAGAGAAACAGAACAAAAAACGAGAATCACTGCAGAGTTTTCCTCCTAACTACAGTCGTGTTCAACGGGCAAAGAGTTACTAGTTATCGATCGATCCTACAGAGAGAGACTCAATCTATCTGATCAATTCTCCTACCCCAGAAATGTACTTGACTCAGCGAATGGTTTCAATGCCCCTCACCGACTAAGCTATCTATTGTGAATTGAAATATCAAACAACTATATAAAGATATTACGTACTACACGCGCGAACACACTCGAGTCCCTCCTGTTATCTTAGAGAAAGAGCGAGAGAGAGAAGCTTGCTCGCTTTCTGGCCTAAGTTAATATTTAATATTCCTGTGCCGTCATTTTGCGGCCTCTCAGTATTCACAGTTGTTCGTATGTGTGTACATTGTTGTCTTCGATGTGTATAGAGAGTCGTATGTACATATAGATACGACGCAATTGTCTATTAATGTATATTATTGTGTAGCACACACACACTCACAAAACGGTCCAAATACGCAACTTAATCTCGATTTGAATAAGCCGCAAACTAAGCAGAACAAGTGAAACTGTCAAACAAAAAACTGTTATACGTATAACAACTGAATGTTAAAGAACATGAAAAACAAAGTATAGTTATAGGCTAATGTGTTATGTTAACTCGTGTACTGTAAAAAGCAACATATGTGTAACTATATCAAAGAAATCTGTTAACAATTCAATTCAATTGATTCCTGTCTCTCTATTTGCATTTGTTGTGGCTTCTTTCCGTTATACTTTCGGTATTTGTTTCCGTTTTCCGTTAATTGTTGTGGTTGTTGTAATAAACAACAACATATACGATACGATAAATAATACATCTAGGTAAATGGAATATGAAGTGTGAATTTTTGATGTCAATAAATGAAATCTAAATGTTATAAATGTAAATTATAATGAGGAAAAAGTTGTATTTACTGGAGTTAGTGGGAAATTTTAAGAGTTGCTATTGATTTTAATGTGGTTGAAAAGTGAAAAACTAGAAATATGTAACCTATTTTACTTTAACCTATTTAGGGAGGTCAAGTTATATGCAGTAATTATTTCTTGGTGTGGAAGGGAAGCCCGAAGAGTCTATTGATTTTAGTTTGATTGAAGTGTGAAAAACTAAAACTTGAAAAAAAAAAAAAAAAAAATTGACCTAATTTGATTCAACCTATTCGGAGAGGACAATTTGAAAAGTTGTTTAATAGAATGGGCAGAAAACTAAAAGTGTCTTTATTGATTGAATTAATTGATCAGTAAAACACTCCACGAAATACTAAACCAATTTTTATAAATTTTCAACCTATTTGACCTATTTAGCGAGTCAGCTTTATCATCCGCTTTGAGGGATCAGAACAGGAATTTATTATGGTATTTTTTTAATTTCAACAATTTTCACACTTCTTTTTATTGCAAAATTGATGTCAAAGTATGAAAATGGGATAATATTTTAAATTCTCTTTTTTTTGGCTGACCAACCACAGTTCGGGTATTATAGAGCTCTAAAGTGGGGTAACCCGTGCAAAGCAATTTACAGACATGCGTATATTCCATATATATTCTCTTGGTTTTTTGTCAAATTTTTCCATTCATTGTTGGTTTTATCTCACTCATTGTGTTTTGTCCCTTGTCTACCCAACCGTTTCTCGCTCTGTTTTCGTTTCCGTTTTGGCTTCTGTGTGTACACACGTTTTTGTTTTAACCGTTTTTACCACTACTCGTGCCCGCTGTGTGCCGCGTGCCGCATTCTCATTCCACTCATCAAGCAAATTGGCCAGAACAACGCGAATGCACCTCATCATCAGTCAGCGACATTGGTAATTGGCTAACAACAAAGCGCAGCGAGGAGGAGAAAAAGATGTAAAAGAGACACACAGACAGAGAGAGAGAGAGAGAAAGAGAGAGAGAGGAGTCTCATCTAGCACCATCATCAACACAATCACACTCACAATCTCACTTATCCTCACACACACACACACACACACCGAAGCACCCAATTAACGTCGCACATTGCAATTTGTGTTCCATGCTTGTGTGTGTGTGCGTGCAGCACAGCAACAACTGCTGCACTCTCGCAAATAAAACAACAACAAAAGAAAACAAATCGAAAAACTAAATGAACATCCAATAGCAGCAGCAACAACAACAGCAACAACGTGGCACACAGACTCCAGAGCGACTGGCGCCAGGATCACGTTACAGTTATCAGCAAATGCTGCAGGAGCAGGAGGAGAAGGGCGAGAAGACGGCGCCCAAGAAGGAGACGCCCAAGAAGGCCGAACCGGTGTACATAATCGATGACGATGAAGACGAAGAAGAGGGCGATGAGATCGATGCCATTGCCGAGGAAGAGGAGGAGGAGGAGGAAGAGGAGTCCACGCCGCCACATGATCTACAGTCGCCTCCCTCTTATGCAGACACTGATTCCGATTGCTTTGATCGCCAACGTGGACGCTACATAAGCGACTCGGAAAGCGATTCCCGTCCCTACAAGCCAACGCGTTCGGGACGCAGCACACCCGAGTACGCAGGTGGACATCGAAAGTCAGTTAGCTTCGATCTGAGCGGAGATGAACGCTCCAAGTCGGACTACGAACGCTCAAGATCCCGTACCCCAGATCGCTTTGGACGCGCCTATGACTCGGAGCAGGACACGCGCACCAGTCGCATGCCACGCAAGGGTATTCTGCGTGCCACCAGCCCCTGCTCCTCCACCAGTTCAACCCTAGAGCGGCGACCTGTAGAGAAAGCAGCGCCCATTGTGCCCACTGTGGCGCGTATACGCGAAGTGGAGTCGCCAAAGGTGCAACGTGTCTCGCGTGCCACATCCCCGGAGAGACCCGGGGAACTGGAGCGCGAGAATCCCTTCCGACGCGACCAGGCTGACTTGGAGGATGATGAGTACACACAGATTGCCAAGGCCATAAGTCGTTCACCTCGTTCGCCTCGCACGGCACGCGATCAGTTCTTCTTTAGCTCATCCCGTTCCAATGAGGATCTGCTCGAGCAATCGCATTCCAGTGGCCGCAGCACGCCCAGCACTGTGATCTCCAAGTCCACGGAGAATCTATCGTCGGGTGGAGCACGTCCCAAGGTACCGCCTCCAACGTTGCCCAAGCCACAACTGAAGAAGGCCGATCTGGTGCGCAATGTGGCGCTGGAGACATTCCAGGCCAGCGACGTGGGTCACGGTGACTTTGCGGTGTTCGAGCACGACGCGAGCACAAACACCATACACGAGGTGCCCAAGCTGCCGGTGCGTGTGGTGAACAAGTCCTCGGCACGTCCACGCGAGAGTCCGCCTCCGCCGCCAGTGAATTATGCCACATTGCCCAAGTCGCCGTTGCCCAAGCTGACACCCTCCAGTTTACTGGAGGAGTCGCTCTACATGGAGGCACTGCCGCCCGCACAGCGACGTCCACATGATTTCGTGCACGAGAACTCGCCAGACAATATACTCGTCACACCGGAGCAGCATCGTGATTTTCTGCTGCGCGAGAATGAGATGCGGAATCAGCTGCGTGCCCCGTACGAGCCTGCGCCGCCCATTCCCATCAACAGCAAGTTTGCGGTAAACAACCCTTTTCTCGATTCCTCCGATACTGACATTGACAACCTGCCTCTGCCTCCTCCGCCACCAATACGCACACCATCGCCACCGACACCGACACCTCCAACAACTCCAACAAGAACACAGACCACACCCAACATTGCCCGCCATTTGCATGAGCCTCCGCCTCCGCCACTAACCGCAGTCGCCACTAACGCATCAACATCTTATTCTCCCACTGCCGCCGCTGCCACTTCGAAATTTGTGCTGGAACATCAGCGTTCGCCGCCGCCGTTGCCGCCGCCGCTGCTTTTGGGTACAGCGTCGCCGGCACAAATCTTTCCCACGGCTCAAATACTTCCCGTGCAATATGCCAGCCTGCCACAGCCGCAGCAGCCCAACAAATTGACACTGGGGGCAGCTCCGGCTCCGGCTCCGGCCAGTGGCAGCACATTCAACCTGGTGCTGCTGCCATCGGGCAGTGAATCGAATCAGCAGGTGCTCTATTTGCAACAGTTATCGGTGAGTGAAGCCACGCCCACATCATCAGCAGCAGCAGCCGCACCAGCCCCGCCGACAACACCCTCGTACACGGCCATGAAATTCCCAACGTTCTCGGAAATCGTGGTCAGCCCCGACTCAAATAGTAATTACCAAAACATGACCACATCTCGCGTTGGCATATCTAATTCCTCGCTGGGCAACAGCACCTCGTCCTCCTTTTCGATTAACTCATCGAACTCGTCGCTGCTGCAAACGACGTCAACGACGACGTCAAAGCGAACCGCAGCTGCGGTCGCCGTGCCCAGCAACAGTTACTACGAGACGGCAGAGGAGATCTATTCGACCATCGAGGAGGAAGCTATCTATAGCAACACGGCGTTCTTTGATTCACGGCGCAGCAGCGATACTTCGTTGAATTGTCGTGCCTCCAAGTCGCCGACACCGCCGCCCTTGCCACCGAAGCGACCGCTGAAGCCGAGCAAATTGCGCACAGCACCCGCTCCGCCGGTGGCCCAGAAGCCGCATGGTCTGCGCGGTGTTGGTGGTGGCATGGCCAATTTCAAGTTGCGTTCACAGTCGCAGCCGCAGCTTTTGGGGGCAGCATTGGGTGGGGCAGCAACAGCAACAACAACAGTTAGTCCTGGCACCCCCGCCACGCCGACGGGCAAAGAGACGACGGTGTAAATGAGTTGTACAAGCAGAGTTGGTTTACCTCCCCTCCCCCCCCTTGTGTTGCCTGTCGCTCTCTCTCAAGTTGGCGACAGTTTTCCAAGTGTTCCCCTCCGCTTCCCCCCTGCCACGCCCCTGCAATTTAATTAAAGCCCAACACCTTTTAGTGCAACAGCTTTTAGTTTTTTTGATTGATTGGTCCCGTTGCTAATTAGATGCGACTTTCTGTTGACTTATCACACACACAGAGTGCAGCTGAAATTGAGCAGCCAAGTTGCACAAGCCTCCCCTCCACCCACCCCCTCTGCATCCATCTATCTATCTCTTTACCGACCTCCACTCTTTGGTCGACTCTAATTTGACGTTGATTGAAACAGTTGCGCAGCAGTTGGCCCCGCCCTGCAGGTCGATGCTGCAGGTTGAGAGTGAAAAACCCAACGAGAAAATTGAAGTAACGAATACGAACACACAGACACATAGACATAGACATCCCCACACACACACACACACACACCTCCACACCTGCACACAAATACAAATGCAATTCTAAAGTTTTACAATTTATCTAGTTAATTTTGCTGTAGAGCTCTTAAGTTGTTTTTAACACGTAATTTATTTTGAGAAAAGAAAACGAAAAAAGACGAAAAGAAACGAAAAAAATAACAAATTTTTATTACGATGAATAAATATTCTGTGTAATCTTTGATATCTTAATTTTGGGATCTTTCATTTTGTTTTTGTCCCTTCTCTTTGTTATACGGTAGAAGGATATATCACATGTGCCTAGATCTCATTCGTATGAGTACCTAGACCTCATTTCTGAAAATTTGGTTGCAATCGAATAATTATCATGGAAGTTATTTAAGAAACAAATTTAAGAGTTGCAGGTTTGCAAGCCATTCCCTAAAGTATGCAACAAAAAATTCTTTATTGAATAAATCGTTAATATGTTAAGTTTGGTACCAAGTATATCACATTCAAGCACACTTGTTTGTAGCTAACGAGCTTGTTGACCTTGAGTTTACATACTCTTTCTCCCTCATTCTCTGTCTCCACTTGGCCACGCCCAGAGGCGGCACTGCGCTGCCTGTCAGCCGTACGCTTTGACACCTGGCGCTGCACTGATTTGGCAGCACTGCCTTGTGCCTCTGCAGACCATCTCTGCTGGGTTTTTTATCTAATCTTATCAGTCGACACTGTTAATTGCGGCAGATAAGCGATGGGGAGTGTATATTGATAACCAATGGAAATCACACTAATACACTAACAAGGTTAACAGATAAAAATAGAGACACACTCATACACACACTCGCACACACACACAGTCTGAATTATTCAATGGCTTATTGGCTTTTAATGCGCTGCTCCAGAAGCTGCCGCTGCCTCGGCTGCCATTGCCACTGCATCTGTAGCTGCAGCTGCTGCTCCTTGTTGCACTTGCTCTTGGCCACATTCTCAACACTTTCATGGCTCAATAAATTTCTATTAGCTGCTGTAGAAGAGGAGTAGGGGGTGGGGGAGGGGGCTCCTCCTCGAGTATTGCGTTTAATTGAAAATCGAAAAATCCGATACGAAATTAATTTCTTTGCTCGAGCTGCTCTACTCGAATTGAGCACTGAAAACTTAACTCAACTGCTGGCCAAGGGCTGCCAGGACAGCGTGCTGGGCTACTTGACTTGTCTATCCAGAGAAGGGGTGGGGGAGGGGGGAGAGTATAGTTTGCTGATATCGCTTTTCCATGCTCTCTTGTCCTTAGCCGATTCGTTCGTTTGCTTTGCCTGGTCGCCTTCTTTATTTATGAGCCTGGCCTGCTGGCTCTGCTGTTGCTGCTCCTGCTGCTGGCGCTTGTGCTGCTCCTGCTGCCACTGCTCCTGCTGCTGCTCCTTCAGTTGCTGTTGTTGTACGTCGTATCTGTTGGCCATGCGAAGCGTAGGATAAGGTTGCAATTTGTGCAGTTTAACGCTGGCTTTTGCTGCCTCTTGCTCTTTCCACTGTCGTTTAATGACTTTGTCGTCGTCGTCGTCGTCATCGTTGCAATACTCCCGCACACCCTAACCGCACACACACACGCCGACAAACACACACACACACACAGAGTAACCCACAATCGCCCTCTTCACACACCGTTTGGCTGTGCCGGCATTGGCCTTCTCATGTTGCCTAAAACGAAGAAATTGCATGAAAGCATAAAACCGACAGTACATGACTTTGGATGATAAATGACCTGACCCCGTCCTTATCCCCTCAACCCCCTCCTCAGCCTCCTCCTCTACACGACCCTGTGTGCCGCAACTGTAATTTGCGTCCCTCGCGTTCGTAAATTATACGTGCCATGGAGGGGGAGGCGTGTCGTAGCAGGAAGAGAGAAAACAAAGCTCTGATCCACCCCGTGCCCATGTGGCACTTTATGATGGAGACGCAGCACCCCCTTAACTGCCCCTCCTGCCTGCTCCCCTCTATGCGCTTTTTAATAAACTTGTGCAGTGCCATCAATTTTGTTTATGGTCGTTTGGATTTCTTTGCCTTTGACTTTGAAGTTGAGTGCAGTTTTTCCACTCGTTTAATTGAAACTTGCCGCCGCCGCCGCCAACCACACTCGAAAGTCAGCGTTCGCACTGACTGACTGCGCTTCCCCCTCTCATATTTCTTTTAACCTCCTTTTTGTATTGCTTATTTTGAGTTTTAACCTTTTTTTTTTCGTCCCGAACTGTTTTTGGTTTTTATTTTCGTGCTAACAAAACGTTTTGGGTTTTTGCAGCCATCAACCGAGGACGAAGCGCCGGAGGCTGCAAAGGTAACGGCAGCAGCGGCAACTACACCAACTAAAGTGCCTAAATCCGTATCGGATAAAAAACGATTCTTTGAGTCTGCTATGGAGGATCAACACAAGCCCACACAAAAGACAGGTGAGTGGCGGGTGCGGGAGAGTGATAAAGGGGGGTGGAAGCTGGGATGTGTGAAGGGGAGAATGGATGAAGATTGGCTTGAAAGGTTTTTAAAAGGGCCACGAAACCTTTGGGTATACGAGGTAGATGTAAATGACTGATAGCTATATGGCAAGAGTCCCATCAGTAGAAAATAGAAATATAATAACCAGACGAACGTTATGTAAAACCTTACAAATTCACAGAGTATGCCTAGAGACAAAGTCTTCTGCCGCAGATTGGTTTCTCACTGTAACATAATTGTGCAGATACGCTTTAAAAAACCGAAGCATACCAGCAGGGGCAAGTAATGCTGCAGTCCCATTGTAGAGCAACTTAAGTAGCTGCTTTGTTTATAGTCCGATTCAATTGAAATTTGGAGGAAATATAAAAATTGTAATCAGCTAATTACATGTTAGAAAGTTGTATTTTATATACGTCGTTAACAAATCGAACTAAAATATTTAGCTGTTGATTAAGAAGAGCATAGGGCGTGGCATGGATAATTTGAAATAAGTTTGACTTGTCCCGGAAATACAGGAACCTTTTTGTCAAATTTGTTGTCTGTGGCTTTTATAGTAGTTGAGACCTATACAAAGGTACTAAGTGTTCATGTAGTAAAGATTTAATGTAGATAGACTTGAAAAGTACCAAATGAAAGAATATTATCAGTTAGATATTTGCTATTTAAATAGAGTACTGTCAATTTCTTAGGAGATAGAATACTATTAAATAATAATAATATAGATAATGCTACACAAAGTCAAACATAAATAGGCTAACTACCTTTTATAATAGCTATATAGAAACCTCCTTTAAGCAAGCTCATTAGGGACCTACAGCAGAACAACAGGAAGGAGAATAGTTTAACCAGTTTGAGGTCTCTTGGCGCGGCATATCCGTTGCCAAAGCGACGGCGGCGGCGGCGGCGGATGCATGTCTTGAGCTTGTGCAATCCTTATCAGGTTTTTGCTCAGTGGTTTGTGTAATTAGAAAAGTGGGGAGTGCACTCCCCTCTCCTCTCTCTCCCCCGCGCTCTCTCGACTGTCATTTGCATGACAAAGGCAGAGACGCCGCGAAAGCTTTGCCGAGAATGCGAGAAGAGCTGACTGAAATGCACGATTGCAGGCGAGGATTAGAGGCAGACGAGCGACGAACTGTGCTGCGCTGTGCCAGAGCTCGCTATTTATTTAATTCCCTAATTTATTTTCTCTTGACTTGATGAGGGAGGAAGTAGGGAGGCAGTAGGGATGGTGGGGCGTGGTTGGGGGCATTTAAATGTGCACTCTAGACTGATGTAGCTACTGCCACTGTTCTTGTGCTTGCTCCATTTGCAGAGAAAGTTTTTTCATTCCTGTCAAAGGATGAAGTCGAAAAGTTGCGCCAGGAGGAGGAGAGGAAAATTGCAACACTGCGTCGTGATAAGAAATCCAGATTATTGGATGCCGCCAATGACAACATTGACAAGGACGATGCCCGGCATGCTGATAGCACAAGCAGGCAACAGCAGCAGGACAGCCATGCTGACAAGAACAGCAACAGCAGCGAAGAAGACGAAGACGACGAGGATGAAGAGGAGGAAGACGAGGAGGATAAGCAGCGTCGTAAGGATGTCGTTGATAATGCCGTGCGGGCGCAGTTCGAGGATGCGGAGGACATTAGGTGAGTGTTTGATGACAAAAGTCTTATTGGATTATTGGTGCTTGCTATCTCTCTCTCTCTCTGTCTTTCTTTCATTCGTTTTTGCATTTTTCTGTTACATTTCGATGCACAGACACGTTCACAACCACAATTGGTCTTGGCACACACACTATACGATTATGATAATCGATAAACAAACGCACACACACAAGCACACTCACAAACACACACACACACTTGTACACCATATAGTTACTGTGTTTACGGTGTTTGTGCATTTGTTTCTTGTCTCACTCACTCTCGTTTCATTTGAAGTTTTCGGTTTCGGTTTCAGTTTGGTAAGGTTCTTTCTTCAGCTGCCTTTTGGTTTGGTGCCGGTGATAAAAAGCGCTTTGATTTATGTTGCACTAGTATTAAATTACCTCACACACACACACACAGATATACAAATATGTAGCTACTCTTCTAGTTCATCTATTTCACTTCTCACATGCCTCACACACAAACACAGCCAACTGACGGAGCTGATCATCATCATTGAAACGTAGTTTGTTATTATAAACCTAAGATTATGTATGTACTTTATTTGCATAGTTATCTAAGACAGCCTCCCCCCACACACACACAAACACACATATACACACACACAAGATACGCCCCCAAAGATGATGCCCTAAGCGGTTTAAGTTTTAAGTAGCACTTAAGCGTTGTCTGGACTCGTAAATCGCAGGCTGTCTCTCAGGCGTTGTTGCCACTTACGAACATGTTATAAGAGCGTGTAAGGAGGCGGGGAAATGTGGGGGGAAGCGGGGCGTACATTTTTAATAATTCGAGCCAACCACATAACTCTGTGCTAGCTAGAAAATTGTGGCAACAGAGCTCAAAATTGTTTTCGCATTACGTCGCTTTTGTTGCTTAATTTTTCAACGCAACGCGTATACGCACTGTTGCTCCTGACAGTCTCTGCTTACCTGGCAGCCAGGCAAGCAGGCAAGCAAAGCACACCCGCGAAATTGAATTCCCCACGGCGCAATGCCAGCTGTTTTTGCAATTGGATAACTTCATCATTCAAAACAAGCCACAAATTGCGTTCCGCGCCCGCGATTCCCACGCACAGACCAGGCTCGCCAATGGCAAAGGTCGCAGGACCTCGCCTCGCCTGTGCGTGGGCACGCGCAGGTACGCATAATTTAGGCAAGGCCTCTGTGCGTGGTTTAATATTAATGCACGCCCTTTAACCTATGTAGATAGGCGAGTCCCACACGAATCTCATAAGTTCAATCAGTCTGGAATTGGTAATGCGCCTTTAAAGAGTGCGCATCGTTCAACACGTTGAGGCAATTATAATTAAAGCAAGCTTGTGCTTCTAAAGAAGTGGCGACACGTCTAAATCCCTGTCGATGTCAGGCAGAGTTGCATGCAACACGTAGCAACCGCAGCGCAGCTTACAACTTTTGCCAGGCGCTTTAAGCTGTTGCGCTGTCAGTGAGCTACAAACCACACATACTTATGCATGTGTATATGTATGTGTAGGTATATCTCCTATATATGTATATATTTAAGCAAACTTACAACACACTCACTGTACGCGAAGTGTCGCTGATGTCATCCTCGTTGCCGGCAGCTCTTCAAGCTCTTTTCGACTCACAAACACACATACATGACATGCATATGTGTGTGTGTGTGTGTAAGTGCCTTCGCCAGCTTATCAGGCAACGTATGTCTGGTCTGGTCTGGTCTGGGGTCTGGTCTGTGCTGTGCAACTTGTTGGGGGTACTTGGGGGGAGCACGGCCTGCCTTCGTGGTATCCGTGTCCGTGTTGTGCCCTCAGCCACGGCGCGCGTTTCTAGTTGTTGACTCTGCTGGCAGCATTATGTAATGAGCAACAACAATGTAATTTAATACAATTTTAGCCCTCACATTGTTGCAAAACAGGAAAACATAAACAAACAAACAAAAACCATACAAAAGAAATTAGAACCGCACACAGGACGAACAGGCAAATACCCTAAGAATACATAATGAAAGTAGTTCCATCAAGGTTTAAGGAAACCTCAGAAACTAATGACAATATCAAAGACAATAACATGATTCATAAGCAACTTAACCTTCAACGGAATATCGTAGCAATTCCGTGTGTAGAACAAAGAAATAATATCGTATGAATCAGCTAAACTAGCTTAATTTAAGCAGTTATAAAATTGGAAATTCCAATGAATTTTATATTAAGATTAAAGTGTATATCGCAAATGTTATGCAGACCTGACAGTGCGCCCCACTGTGAGTGCTAGAAGAAGAAGGAAACCTTAGGATGACAACACGAGATATCATTTAGCGGGTTGGAAAATAACAGTTCGTAAGACATCGGAACCCGTCGAAAGGAAACAACTGCTGTCGCCGTCGTCCGTTCGTTTGTCGTTCGTGTCGCTGTCGTGAGTTTGCGAATTAAATGCGTAAGAGAAGTGCAAGAAGGGGCTATGAAAATATTACATAGACCGAGTGGGAACGAGAAGGGGGAACAAAGAACAATTTCACCTGAAATGTTTATGTACATTTCATTACTGTCGCTGTCGCTGGCAGTGTTTGTAACGCTACATTTAATGGCACTAAAAGCCGTGTGAAACACGATATGCCAATATCTCCAACTGGAGAGAACCTGCTTACCAGAAAGAGCACTTCCAAGGACCTTCTTCTCACTTTGATCTATAAAAATGCAACATCTTTTGAAGCAGAAGGCACGAGAGTTAAAGTTGTGTATGCTCGACTAAGGTATACCTGTAGGGGTAGAGAGCGTGACTGGGTTCTTAAATGACTTTGATCTGCGGGGAATATTGAGACATATTGTCACCAAATTTGGTAGTCCTAGCTCTTATAGTTTGCGAGATCGAGGTATTTATATAGATGGACAGACTGAAAGATAGGCAGACAGACAAATAGATACAGAAACAGATAGAAAGATAGGCAGACAGAGAGATATTGCTATATTGACTCGCCTGTTGATGTTGATGAAGAATATATAAATTAAAAAATTAATATATTTAAAGGAACATATAATTTTTGGGCTCGAAAATGCCTCCTACATTTTCGTATATCCCAAAGTTATTATACCTTTCTTCCCTTTCAGCAAAGGGTATTTTCTTAACAATTCAACATTTCTTGTACGAAAAATGCTTTTAAAACATGAAATACTTTCGAAAACAAGACACACAGCTTGTTATCATAAAAACCTCCCCACTTCCCCGCCCTGTTCCCACAGTTCAGTTGAACTGTCTGCGATAACATCTCATCGTCGTCATCAATATTTTCTAACTGATCTCGCATGATTTCATGCACTCAAATTACTGTAAAAAAAAAAAAAACAAGAAAACTTGTTATTGTCAACATTGTTAACCAATCAAATACGAGTATGTTGGCCTTGAAGGCCGATATAAAAATTTGCGCAGCTTCGGCAACTGAGCGACGACTGACCAAATGGCTTACAACATAACTTAAGTGAGCATAAATTTAAATGTGTGTTAAATTATGTTGGCCTTGGAATCCATAACGAACGAGAAAGAAGATAAACATGTTAATAACCTATTTAAAATTTCCCAGCAAGAATTTCTACGGCACACACAAAATTTACATTTCGGCTTTGCCATAAAACACACACAAAGAGCTACAAAAAAATGGTAGGAGAAGAAGGTGAAGAATGAGGGGAAGTAGAAGAACATAAAGAAGAAGAAGACGAAGAATAATGCCAACTACTAAAGCGGCAGCCAAATTAGCCGGCAACGGGCGACGCCACCGCAATGTTCTCAATGCGATTTTGTATTTATATTCAAATTAAACTCGTTTAAATCTATAAAAATTGTGTAGCACAAAGGCTCGCAGAGAGATCCGTGTTTTTGAATGTTTTCTGTTTCTTCTGTTCTGTTTTGTATCTATTTTGGTTTTCAATTCTATCCGTTTGTGGCTTCCGTGGCGACAAAGTCGTCGGCGACGTCAGCAACGGCGGCAAAACGCAATCGAATTATTATTTGTGCATTAATCGGCTAATTTATAGTTTGATAATTTATGAACTATTTCTAGTTGGTCCGTCCGAACTATGCCGAACCACTCTGCGGTCTCTCGGGGGCTCTCGGCGGCGACTCCCTCGCTCGCTCTCGCTTTCAATTGGATTTGGCGCAGCGGTCGCCCTTGACGTCAAGACAATTGGTCAGCTTTGATTTTGATTTTGTTTTTTTCTTCTTTTTTTTGTTTCTTCTTCTTTTGTGGCAGTAGTTTTGTTTTGTTTTATATAGCATATATATGTATATGGATTTATATATCTATATATATTTATTTACATTTATGTACGCGCTGGTTTCTTTGTGATTTTATGCAGATGAAAATATTTATGTTTTGTTGATTGCGCATAAATTAATTTATATTTTATGGCGTTGGCGCTACGTTCGTTCCACAAATGGACCGCGTCGCCACTGCCTCCACTGCCTCTGCCTCTGCCCCTGCCCCGTCGCGCCGCCTCGCATATGCAAATCGCAGTTTGGCCACAGACACAGACTCCGGCTCCGATATAAAAGCATATAATTTGACCTTAAGCTAAAATGAGGGCGTTAATGATGCTTTTTTAGTGTGTTTGTGTATCTGTTTCTGTTTCGCTTTCGGTTTTTCTGTGTGTTTATTTCATTTCTCTTCTTTTTTTCGGAATTGTTTTTTCTGTGAAAACAATTTTTTGTTTTCCAGTTTATTATAATTTTACTCTGTGGCTGCGCGACTCGATTGTTGGTATACCCGCTGCACATAGGGAAGTAGAGTATTTTAACTAAGTGCCAACACCGAGATCTCAAAGATTATAAAAGCTAGAGCTATCAAATTTGGTGTTCCTATTGCGCGCAGATCAAGTTTGTTTTATATTTTGGTTACGCCTCTTTTCCCCTGTGTATATCGATAAAAAACGATTTCAAAGCGTTATTTTATTGCAGGACAGTTGATATTTGTTAGAAACAATAACTATCAATTTGTTAATGATTTCTGAAAATGTGGCTGCGATCGGATAATAAACATAAAAGTAATTTAAGAAACAATTTTAAAAGCTTTCCCAACAGCTCCTTAAAGTATGCAACACAAAATACGCTTGAAATGGTCAGCGGGTATATCACAGTCGAGCACACTGGACCGTAGCGTTCGTGCCTGTTATTATTGTTACTGTGCAGAATTGTGTTTGTTGCTTTTGGCGCATAAATATTAATTAAAGTTGGAAACACCCCCTGGAACGTTTAGCGAACGTTAGAGAAAAGTTGTACGAGAAGTTTTGGTGGGCACTATAAACCAAAAAGCAGTTGAAGATTTTTCTGTTGCCAGCACAATAAATTTGTGTGTTTCTTGCGTTGTCGTTTTTGTTTACCTTTCTTTTGCTGATTATTTTAAATTATATTCCGCCCCAGGTACCTCCCCCAACCCCTGTTAACAGTGCACCCTGTTTAATTGCTAATCAAAAAAAAAAAAAAAAAGAAAAACTTTTCTGTTTTCTGCTTCTTACCGACAAAACTTTTTTCAGGAATCCACTTGACGAAATTGAAGCAGTATTTAGAAGCTAAAACTAAACTAAGCTGTGACACTCACTCACTCCACACACACACACACCTCTACACACACACACACTGTATTGAGAATGTGACACGTTTATTGACTAAGTTACGATATATGCAACTAAAACTAAAACTAAACTAAACTAGAGAGAAATCGACTTTAAGAGAAGCGTAACTTCTTTATATGAACTCTCACACACTTTTTATACGCAGCAAATGTTTTTTATACTGTAAACTGTTAGCAACTACGTACGTTAATCAACTACTTTAAAGAATACTGCAGCAGCAGCAGCTGCCACGCCCACTCGCCCACTTAATAAGCATAGTGTTAATGCCGCCTTTTATAAGTACTTTTATTTCTATGCCCCGCACCCCTCGTTTTCCTTTGAAAACCGACAACACTTTTGAAAAAAGAAAAACCCGCACTTAAAATGCTTTTCACACACACACCTACACACACACCTAAGTGTTTCAAAGTACACACACACTAAGGCACTTGACCACTCCAACGCCTGGGGCCATGTTATTAGCATATAGCACACGCATTTTGTGTTTTGAAAAGGAAGAAGAATAATAGAAGAAATATAAAATTAAAAATAATGATTTTTAGAGCAGGACAAGCAGACTATAATTACATAGAGAATGAAGTGGAGCGTGCCTACATTTGCATACAGTATACACTGACTATGTGTACTATATAAACTGACAGTTGACTCCTCTCTGTCTGCTTCCTTCCAACTTTGTCTCTCTCAGCAGGGAAAATGAAATTGTTGTTCGTTTTGAAAGTTAGTTTTACGGCATTATCCGAGCATAGTTCCCACGAGTTATTCCTCTCACATGCACGTTAAGTTTACGATATTGAAAATGCGTTGAGTTGTTTTTTTATATATATTTTATAAATATTGATAGATACAGTATATTGTACTTAGCACGTAATGTATGTATACTCTCGAACCATGTATTAATACTCTAGCTCCTAAGTGAACCTACTACAACTTTATATACTATATGCATTATCATCATCATTGCCATCGAACACACACACACACGAACACATCAAGAATTTATGCTCTCATACATTTCCAATGCATTTCTGAATAACATGTGCCATATGATAAATGTATTTTTTGTTATTGCATCCAATAAATATAGAGACGAGGAAAGAAACAGATGGCGTCGCATACTCGTTTAAATAAATGCAATTTCAATTGTTTGTTTGCAGTCGATTATCACATAAATATTATATTAATGTAATATCTGTACAATAGGTGTGATGGACACTCACTAACCAATCATGCCTCGGTTAAGGTTCTCATATTTATTATACTTCATTTGTTTTTATTGACATTTACTGCGCTTGATTATTGTTTAACTCGCAAATTGGCAATGCGATGCAGAGTTCGCCGGAACTAGCAAAAAATGGATGAGCGAACTGCACGTAAAAGTTCACACATAAATCTGTCAATTGCAAAAGTTTAACGCGTTTAAATACTACATAGAATGCTCGGATTGCAACGGTCTCAGCACGGAACTTCCCCTCTTGTTTCCCCTTCTCTGTCCTGCCCTTTTCCCTCGAGTGCGGCCCCGAGGAGTGCACAAAGTTCATTTAAAAGTCGAAAGGACAAATGCATGAATAAAGCGAGCCCAGCAAATGGCAGCGCGAAAATGTGAGCAAAAAAAGGCAGGAATAGTTAGTGAGGGGTTAATGCGAAGCTTAGATACTCTAGCTGTGTTATAAAGTGGGGTGAAGTGAAGGTATATGTAGAGAGCTATGGGGAGTTTTGGAATGTAAAGAAGAGGCGAGTTAAACTAACTAAAGTCAGCAGTAAATATAAATACATTCCTGCCAGTTTATATACCCTACATAAAGGTATTGCCATAGCAAAAAAACAGGATTAATAAGCTGGACTTATTAAGGAAATATGAAGCTCTAGATACCTTAACAAATTTGTGAAACTTGGTAGTTTAGAGGGAAATATATAGAAATAAATACAGAGTTATGGATTGAAGAGTGAAGGGAAGTTAAACCAGTCAAAGTCTGATCTAAATACAAGGTCTTAACCAGTCTATATACTCTACATTTTTTTGTTCTCTTAGTCTATATACCTTACATCCTCATTAGCAAATAATATAAAGTTCTATATACCCTCACAGTGCTATATGGAATGAGGAGTAAAAGATAAAGGCGAGATAAGCTAACTAAAAACCTCTCTTAATACAGTCGATCTCTCTGCTAGTCTATATACTCCAAGTCTATTGCAATAGCGAAGAAAACAGTTATAATCGGCTGCACAAATGCGAAGCTTAGATACCCTAACAGTGTTATTGAATGGGGTAAATTAGAGGGGCATATAACGAAAGATATAGAAAGATTTGAAATGCTTCGTAAAACAAGTTTAACTACCTGAAGTCAGCTCCAAAAATCAAAATGTTCTTCCCGTCTATATACCCCACTGTAGGGTATATCTTGTGCAAGTAACAAGTGCAGCTTTGGTCAAGCTTGGCCGCCTTTCTATGCGCTTCTCAGCCGTGACACTTGCGTAGTGCAGTTAGCCAAGCAGCACGCGCCGCCGAGTTAAGTTGCACACAGAGGTGCAGCAGGAGTTGGACGGGGCAAAGGGGGCACGTGAAAATTGAAAAACATAAATCACTCAAGCAGAAGTTGTAACTTCTATTGCCCTCTCTTTCCCTCCTCTCGTACTCAGCTGCCTGGGAATAATTTGGGATTAAACTTGAACTGTAAGTGTAGAGCAATTTGTTTAAGACAAAAGCCAGTTGCAGCTCAGAGGGAAGAGAGAAAAAATCAGGCCACAAAGTTCGTCAGACACCAAAGGAGAAAGAGTAGGTAGAGAGAGAGAGGGAGAGGGAGGGAGAGTGAGCTCGAGAACAGTCGAAAAGTTGAGGCAACAGATAATGCGAGTGCCAGATGAAACCTTATTGCAAATAGTTTTGCTGCGTTCACTTTTAAAATTAATTTTGCATATAGATGAGGATATAGATATTCATGCATGCACAGACAGGCACAGGCATGCACATGTGTGCGTGTGCCTGACTATATTTATATAGTGCCAAGACAGCGTAAGTTTTACGACTCCAGAGCACATGGCAGCCGTGTCTGGGCGGGATTGTTCCGAGCTGGCCCGAGTCTGTTGCTTCCATCTGCCAGTCTTGCTGTCTAACATCTTCCTTCCCTTCCCACCCCCTTCCCCTCCTGTCACTGCACTGTTGCACTGTGCAGCTGGCTGTGTCTGGCTTAACACGCTAATCTCCAGCTGCCATGTTATTGCACTTGTTGGCAAAGTTGTTCAAAAAGTGATTTTGCCACTGACTGCAGTGGAGGGACCAAAGGAAAGGAAAGTTGGCAATGTGTTTCTTGGTTTTTAATTACAACAAATTTGACTTGTTATGCCAAAGTTTGCCCGCTCACACACAGAGAAGAGGAAGGAAGTCGAGGCACGTCCGTGTGCTGTGACTAAAATGAATTAACGTCATTGTTTTTTACGTAACTCTCGTAACTCGCATCATGTGCTAACCGCATTCACTCACTCACACCCACTCACACTCGTCTCTTTTGGCCAATCAACATTGTTCTCTCTTTGATACTCATACATATGTGTGTTTTACTTTGCACAATTGCAACGACAACAACAACAACAACAAATTTTGTGTCCACAAAAATGACAGAACCGCACAAAGTCGAGCGCAGCCCAGCAGAATACCCAAGCAGAAGCAGCTACAGCAGCAGCTGAATGTCAAGGCCACGCCCACACCTACGCCCAGGCCAGCGACAGATACTGTTAGTGATGTGCCCAAGCCATCGCTGTTGCCCAAGCCAAAGGTCAGAGTTGTCATACCGCCCGCATTGCAGCAGCGTCTTCGCCAGCAACAACAGCAGCAATCAGAGCCAGAAGAACCTTCTATACGGGAGGAGGAGGAGGAGCAGGAGATTGGAGCAGGAGGAGGACAACCAACCACGCCTACTGGCGTCAGCAGTCGCATACCGGTGCGCACTCTGAAGGCCGAACGCCGCGCCCTGGCAGCAGCAGCACGCCAGGCGGGCCTCAGCCTGGACGAGTACATGCGTCAGCTGGAGGAACAGGAACAGGAGCAGCAGCAGGAGCCATCAACACCGACGACGCCTACGGCCAAAAGCCGTGCCATGTTGAAGTAAGTTGTATGCGTGGCAAAGAGTTGACAGCCCCAGCTGGCAGACAGGAGAGGTCAGAGGTTAGAGGTTGTGCTAGCAAACCCACAGGTCGCGTAGGCGTTGCTTGTACCTCCCCGTCTCCATAACTTGCAACATTGGTTTGCCATTTAATTTTGACGGCAAACACAGGAAGATTCACCCACGCGCACTTGGTAGCACCCACAACACACCCAAACACACACACACACCTAGACACACACACAACTATCCGTTTGATGTGCAATCAGATTAAGCTCTATAAATAGAAGGGAACTACACGAATCTCTTAACTATTCCTCACTTAGTTAGCGGTGTCTGTTTTAGTCACTTTCCCCACTGTAAAAAGAGTTTCCACGGTACTTTCCTATCTAGCTGCAAAACTTTTAGCTTTATCTTTGTTTTTAGCCCCGCCTAAATCAAAGTCATCCTCACAGTCTGTGCCTGTCTAATAACGTTCTCTTCCTCAGCGCCGAGAAACGCGCCTCGTGGCGTGCCGCACGTCTGCGCTCCCTGGAACAGGGTGCCGTGGAGGCACAGGATGTCATACGAAATATGCGCAAAGTCACCGACGACTTGATCACGCATGAGTCCAAGGCCAGCGAGGTAAGTGTCCCACCCCCCGAGCTACGCCCCCCATGCTCCCCCCTGTGCCCGGACTAACCTAACTTTCAAGCGAAGCATAACCAATGCGTGTGTGATCTGCCTGAGGAGTTTCGGCATCTGATGCATCTCTCTTAACCAGCTAAAAATCGAACACAACCCATAGAACTACATGGTTTGCTTTACTAACCGCAACAGAACATACTAAACCGATGAAGGACTCGCAACCGGCATTAATGAGAGAGCGCCAGAGAGATTCCTTTCAAATTGCCATTTTCCTCCATTAGGCGGAAAATGAAAATCAAAACTATAAATCATTGATAACCATTATTTATCTATCTCTCCATTTCTGTCTCTCTTTCTATCTCCTTCTCTCTTGCTCGCTCTCTATCTGTGTCCCACTCCCACGCCCGCCCCGCCCCACATGCAGCCGAAAATAGTCTTTCCAAAAATTGCCATAAAATCAAGCGATGGTCCGGTCATCGTGCGCGAACGCGAGAAAATACTCGACGAGAAAATCGTGCGACGCACTGAGGAGGTGCCCGACCCCATAACGGGTCAGCCTCAACTGCGCACCGTCGAGTACATTGAGAAAATCATCGAAACGGAGGTTAGCTAAACCAATTGAAAACAAGCACACCACAAAATTATTGTACTATATACTATATTTATATATTCCTATTCCATTTTCAAATTGGCACTTAAATTGAGTTTCGTTTAGCAAATGCGAACTTGCGCATCTAATTCGTTGGTTGATGATAGCTTCTGTACTCGTAAGCGTTGTGCGGTGCCGTTCGTAGAACCTTTATACGTTACACATTTTACTTTGCACCACCACCAACAACAGCACCACCGACACCACTCGCCTTGTAAGCATTATACGTATGCACCACCAGTTCACAGTCGAGAGACGCATTCACATTGTACAAATAAAACATCGTAAACATTTCATCAACTTGCCCAGACACAACACGCCTAATTATTTTATAGAGCTCATCATTTTTATGAAGGTCGTGGAGAACGAAGAAAGTAGAAGGGTCCTCTAAGCAGGCACTCTTACTCCTATCTGCTAGATCTTGTATAGTAAGTGCCCTCGCACCACAAATGTCTCCAGTCTCTTGTCTCCTCTTTCCCTTTATGCCCATCGACATTGAACATGCTCTTTAAGGGGTATGCTAAGCTTGTGGGAATTTGTGTAGATGAATAAGGCACTACAGATAGCATAAGGTATATATATTCTTGATCAGTATTGTAATCAGAGTCGATTGAAGCGTTGCTGGCTGTGTGAACACGAAGTTCTTAGTTATTAATAGATTTAGATGCAATAAATTTTGGCTTGAAAAGTCCTGGTTACCATAGCAAATAAATAAACCTTCAAGTATTGGATGCCACGCCCACAGCCACCATAAATCGATATTAAACGATTATTTCTAGAAGTTTAAAGTCCGGAGTTCTTAAATACGCCTACAACTCACCGAATCGATCGTTTGAAATAATCAATCGAAGTGTTACAGTCCAAAATCAGTTCTTATCCTATAAAGTATATATTTTCTTGATCAGTATCTTTAACTTTGTCGATTGACCCCAAACTGTCTGTGTGACCACGTTTTTCTCAGTTATCATAAAATCTACAGCAACCAAATTTGGCAGGAAAATTCCTGTATACCAAACTCAGATAATAGCCACGCCTACAGCCCAGTCTGCACCATGCAAATTGTCAAAATGTATTTTTTAAAGTTTTTCAATGTTGCTCACAGAGTATTTCACAGTCGAGCACATTCGACTGTAGCTTTCTTTGCTTGTCTGTTGTTGAGCAAAGCAAATTTTAATATCCACACAGCTTTCGGTTTTCTCAGTGGCTTCACTGTTGACATTTGCGCAGAGCACGCCCACCTTAAGGAGCGGATGGAGGGGTGGGAGGGGCGTGTACACTGTAGTGGGGTACTCGAGTTTGGGGTACTGCTCACGCTGAAGTGCAGCGCATAAAAAGGACAATAAGCTACTTTTGTGGGCCACCTACGAGAAAAGCAGCCAAAAGGTTGACAGCTCCTTTTGCTCGTCCCTCCCCCCTCCGCTCTGCCTCCGCCCACGTTTGCAAGCGCGACAGCAAAATCATTTCCAGTTATTGTTGTATTTTAAGTGCCGCGGTTTTAAGACCCTCCCCCCACTACACTCCTCCTCCTCGGGCACACTGCACCTTCAGTTTGGAGCTTAACCTTCAAAAGAGTTTCACGAGTTTCATTGTGTGTGCTTTTTGTTTGTTTATTTTGTCGAAGAGGAGAAGGGGGGGAGGAAGGGGTTGGGGTAGGGTCAGGAAGCGCGTTGTTGTCACGTGTCCATAAAGCGTCGGTTTTACGCTTCTTTGTGGGCTCTTCTCCGCTCGATTCTTGATTCGTTTTAAGTATGCAAACGCATTATAATGACGCTCAGCCTTTTTATGGCCAGCTCCATTAAAATTAAAGCAAAAGTTTTGTCGTCGTCGTTTTAATGATTTCGATCGGCGCAGGCAAATAAAAAAAAGTCAAGCCACTTTTATAGACTCTCTGTGACAGCTTCTATTTTTGGGCCAAGCCAAAAATATCTCGAGTTTTCAAATTGCGGTTTTCCCGCTGCCCGCTGCCCCCTGCCCCCGTCGACTTGACTCGGGCTTTTCAATTTGTAGACGGAAGGAAGCGCTACAAACGAGACCCGGCTAAAATGTCAACGGCACAAAAGTTTCAGTTCCCTCCCCTCCTCCCTCTCATCTACCCATGCCCCCCGTCGAGCCGCTTGCTGCACTCTCGGGTAATTCGAGAGACTGAAAACTTTGCTCGAGGCAGGCAGGCGAGCAGGCACAGCCCCCGTGGCTGACCCCAAAATGCGTTGAATGCACTGCGGGAGGCCTGCAGCCATTTTCTCAGTACGACGCCGCCTGTCAGCGGCAAGCTGCGTTGTTCAATCCCTTTTGCTGCATGCCCCTCACTCCCCTTCCTCCCTCCCTCTGCATTGCTGCTGCTGCTTATCGTCTTGCCGGAATCCTTTGCGAACGCAGGCAATTTTCGCTCTCCCTCTGTGTGTTTGTCAGCGTGGCTCACATCACGCATACGCCCAGTAATCGGCTGCCTTTGCTGCGGCTTGCTGGAGAGCTGGAGCAGCTGGAGTTGCTGCAGCTCGAGTGGCAGCCACTTTAGATGCATGCCTCGTATTTCCCAACTTCATATTTGCGCTTCATAGTTTCATTAAATTACACACATAAATTACGCGCTGCAAAAATCTTTAAAGAAATCTCCGGGGAGCTTTAAATGTTCAAGATTAGTTTGCGAGGAGAGGAAGAAGGGTTTTCTTTGGCAAGCGGAAGGTGCCCTAGCCTTGGAGGCCGATAGTTTGTATGGCAGCTATAGGATATATACGTCTGATCCAGCTCGTTCCTACTTATTTAAAGCGCTCAGCAATAAGAAGAATGTGTGTAAAGAACAATCAATATAACTTAAAAAACAGAACAGATGAACACACAAACCCCACTAGATCGACTTTCCTGTTAATGCTGATTGAGAATATATATCCCTTAAAGAGTTGGAGTTGCCTCCTAAAGTACAAACTGCTAGCCATAGTGTATATACCCTCTGCAAGGGTATAAGTTGAAGTAGAAGTACTGGGGGAAAATCAAATAAAGAAACTTTGCTTTCGCTTCCATTCTTACTTATTATCCTTTGACGTTTTTTCGCTCTGCACTCTCTCAACTTTTTTCCGTTGCTCATCACACACACACACTTACATATTGCACCCACTGTAATTAGTATGTGTACTTAGATTATTGGCATGCCTTTCTTTGGTTTTGGTCTCTCATTGCTCGGTGCTTGGTACTTGGTGCTCGGTGTTTATTGTTGCTGCCTTCATTAGCTGCTCTAGTCCATGAAGCAATTGCACAAAGTATCGCAATTCCGTCCGTGTACTTAGGTCGAGACCTGCAAGGAGCGCATCATTTCGCTGGAGCTGCAGGTGCCCGAGTCGGACGAGGGATCGCTCGATGATACCCAGCCGCCATTGGAGCTGCAGGATGATATCGACGACGACGACGAAGATGATGATGACGATGATGATTACCCGGAAGATGATGAGGAGGAGGAGGAAGAGGACACTGCCTCGATTGTCACCGTGCAGGCCACTAGCGATAAACTGTTTTTGCGCAGCGACTCCGACGCCTATGGCCCATCGTCCATTGATAGCGTATCATCCGGAAAGGGGGGCAAGGTGCGCATTAAGGCCGCGCCGCTGACACTGCACCAGACGCTGGCCAAGGAGACGACCATTGTGGAGGTGCTTAACCCCGTCATTGGCGGCGACGGCAGTGCGCGCACCATTCAAGTGAGCGGCACGCCCTTCGACCGGGACATGCTGCTGGAGCAGCCTGTGGGCGCTGCCTCGTTGCTGCACAGCGAGACCTTTGTGCTGCCTTCGGCAGGGGGAGGGGGAGGCGGCAAGTCGGAGCTGTCATTAAATGCAAAAATGAAGAATGTGCTCGAGGAGCTGCTGGAGAACGAGCGCGTCAAATTGAATTTGCAAAAGAGCCTCGAGGAGCACAGCGAGGACGAGGACGATGAGGGTGAGACTATCTTTGTTGATGCGCGCGACGATGATGAGAGCGCCTATGGTGATGCCATGGATGATGTTGTTGACTTTGGCATTACAGCGACGCCGCGGGACGATGCCAAGAATGGCAATCAGCAGCTGCTGGAAGAGTTGATGAGGGACAGCAATCGCAATACCATCATCGCTAAACTGGCCAGCCAATTGGGCGACGACGAGGATGATGACGACGACGACGACGATGACGATGAGGATGAGGATGAGGAGAGCAGCGACTCTTCGGAGGAGGACAGCGATGACTCCGACGAGGAGCAGCTGAATGTGGCGTATGTGCAAGGGGCGCAGGTAATCGAGAATCTCAATACGCTTGCCACGGATGCGGGTGGCAAGCAGCTTCAGAAGTCGCAGACCTACACAGCCATCAAGCAGGCCGAGGCTGAGCAGCCAGTGGAACAGCCACTGCCCGAGGTGGTGTCTGTGGCCACGCAGTCTTCCAGTGCCGTCGACACTCTGGCTCAGCTGCAGGCCGAGCAACGTGCTCTGGCCGAGATCTCGAAACAGTTGCGCAAGTCTGTCGAGGATTTGCTCAGTGCCGATGGCGGCTCTGTGGTAGAGACACAGCGCACCTACACACTGCCAGCGGCGAGCGACAGTGCGGCTGTTGTCACCGTCACTGAGGTGGTGAAGAAGCAGAAGAAGAAGTCACGCGCAGGTGGTTCCGGTGCTGGTGAGTCGGGTGAGGCTATATTCAATCGCTTGCTGAGTGCCGGCGAGGGACAGCGACAGATCTTCGATCAGCAGCAGGGCGAAACCATCACAACCACCACCACAACCACTGAGGCATTGCCCGCGGCGGGAGCCACAGCTGGAGGTGCAGGTGCGACGCTGCTGTGCGAGCCGAGCACCAGCGTTGTGACCACCACGCGCACCGTTTCTAACATTGTGACCAGCGGTATTCCCAGGCCCGAGGCGAGCAACAAGCAAACAAGTCGCACTGGCAGCAACAACAATAACAACAACAACAACAATCGTGGCAAAAACAAGCGCAAAGGCAAGAAGAAATAAAACAGAGAGAGAGAGAGAGAAAGCGAGAAAGGCAAATAACGCATACGCCACATGGTCTGTATGGGAGTTCAATGAAGAGAAAACATTATCCTCCTCTCATACATATTCACATGCATACCCACATACATACAAACATACATACATACCCATTGTATACATAACCAATTCAAACAAACGATTGCTCTCACGCACCCTTCCCCATATCGCTCCACCCTCCCCCTCCACATATCAGCGCGCCAAGGAGGTGCACACGCACTTGCACGCGTGTGTGTGTGTGTGTACATATGTATATACCCGCTATACATATGTGTATAATAATAATTATAATTAATTGTGCAAATAACGTGTCGTTGCATTTAAAAACTCATTTGTTACTTATCATAATAAAGAGAGCAAAAAAAACTAAAAAGAAATAAACAAACCCGAAACGATGCGAAAGTGAAGCTAAAAAAACACAACAATTTAATAAGCTCGTTTTTTGTGCAGCAACAAATGTTAATTGAAAGTAACTGTGCATCTAATTGCGATCAACACACAACAAAATAAAACAAAAATCTTATTTAATTGATTTAAATAATTTAATTTTGTTCCGCATTTAACCACATTCATTATTTCGCATTTAATACCCCCTTACTTGAAATTAAATTGAAATTTTATTTTGGCCTTTTTCGTTGTTTTTAGCACAAGAAAATGAAAAGAGAAAATCAAAATTGAAATTGAAATCAAACATTGAAAATGCGTCCAGGCGAGGGTCCTACGAAACACTCAAGTATGAACTCTGAGCATTCCGATTTAGTCTTAAGCTACTAGCCCTAAGCGACTCGATGATGACACCATAACAACAACAACATCCACAACAAACAAACATACATATTGTATTCTAGTTGATGTAGACTTATTTTTTGTATACAGAGAAGCGCAACAACAGCAACAATAACAACAATTTACTAGGTAGTCAGTTTCTAAATGAAATTGTGTAAAGCAGCGAACCAATACGAGCAAAATGATATAATACCTATATGATAAACATATGTGACGATATGACATGATATGATATATATTTAGCCTGTAAAGCGAACGTTTTTTATAATAACTGACATGAATCACATTGTTGCAATGTAATAAACAATTGAATTCATTTTTTATTTTTAAACCTGTTTTTTATTACACTGCCTGCCAGCAGTACTCGCATGTCAATGCTATATTTACATATTCTATTTCTGCTGAAGCGTGGGCAGAGATTACCCAACGACAGCAAAAGTCAGGCACGTGCTGCACTCGCTAAAAGGTTTTTTATTTACCGGCGATATATTTCAGCTTCAGCTTTGTTGCCCAAAAGTTTTCTCTGGAAACGGATAAGCTGCTGGACAAATATTTGTGGCCTGATTAATTTACATAGAATTCATATTTTGAGTTGACTGTTGAGTGGAATTGAAATGAGCCTTGTTCCGTTGGCTGATTAATGGCACAGCATTCTTTGTTTGCAGCTTGGTAAGTTATCAATCACGGCTGGAAGTTTGAGGAAATGTTTTCGTTTATTTCAGTATTTTATAGGCAGTTCCAAATTTGAGTTTAGACTTTAAGGCAATGTGGAAGGTAAGTGGAAGTGTAGGAATTCAAGATAAAGTGCCTTGAGTATGTGCTGGGAAGACTCACAGACTCAAGATAGACATGTTTATTTATATCTCTGGAGAGTCACGTTGGATGGATGCGATACACAAGTGGTGTATACCCTGCAAATGAATGAATGAATCAATGAGTCAAAGTTACTGCTGATAACTTGACTTAAAGCAGTTTAAAGATTGCATCGTTTTAAAGGTCTCTAGAATAATATTTAGAATGTTAATCTGATAAGTAAATAAAAATAAAAATATTATTTAACTTCGTTTAAAACCTTACCAATAGGCAAATAGTTAGGTTACTAAATTTAATGTCATTATGGTTTATTATTGCACGCAGATCAAGTTAATTTTAGAATTTGATCATTTTCACCCTCGTAATTCGACAAAAACTGGAATAAGAGTATAATTTGGTTGCCCCACTGTTTATTTTTATTAAACACAATTAGTATTAAGGCTGAAATGATATCTGAAAATTTGGTTGCGATCGGATCACTAACATAGAAGTAATTTAAGAAGCAATTTTAAGAGCTACTGACTTCCAACCCGTTTCGCAAAAAAACATAAACTTAAAAATAAAATATTAGAAGGTATGTATGTAGGAAATTGTTTGTTGGGTATATCACAATCGAGCTGTAGCTGTCGTGCATGTTTGAAATCAATATTCTTTACTTCTTGCAGAGTATCCCACAGTTGAGAGCATTGAAGTTTTGCTGGTCCTACTTTATGTCGCCAGCAAATACTTTACATCTCTGGCATCTTTCCCTATCATATTTCTCAGGCTCAGGCTGCTGAGAAATATTTCTAGGAAATTAAAGTCGTGCAATAAACACACACAAAGCGCGTCTATTCTGGGAGACGAGGACGGTGATGCGTGTGTTACACTTGATGTCCTGACGCACAGATGGGACAGCACAAGGCTGCCACGCAGTGCTAGCTAAACGGAAGGCGTTGCCGTTTTAGAGAACGCACAACAAAATGTCTTCCGACAGCGTCGGTTGAGGTGGTAGTCAAAAAGATAGACAGCTGCCTGCCTGCCTGCCTGTCTGATGATGGAGGATGGGCAGATGGCAAGGCAGGAAAAGGGAGAGTGGCAAGGGGAGGGGCATGCTGCTAATGTAAAAATCGTTAGAGTTTGTTGTGTGCTCACAAAATGAAAGGAGAAGAAGAAGAAGGAGAGAATAGAGAACGAGAAACATCAAGTTTGGCCGGCAGCAGGTAACTTTCAAACGGAAGCACTCGACACCGACGGGAACAGCGCGCAGCGAGCTGTGAGCTGTGTTGCTTGGCTCACGTTGCGTATGTGCAATGTGCATAATTCGATTTCAAGTGCAGTGTAACCAGAACGCACGTGCCTGTGTGTGTGAGTGTGTGCGTCATGCATATAGTAAAGGAGCGACCTGTGTCAGCATTTTAAATATTTAATGTCAACCAATTGAATTACACAGTGCTGCAAATGCACTTGCTGACGCAAACCTTGTTGCATGCCGGATTAGAGGCAGGCAGGGATTGTGAGAGAGAAGGGGGAGTGTTGTTGCAACCGTGCAAGTGGCAAGTGCATGGCGGCTGCTTTGGGCAGCTGCAACGCCAGCACTGCTGACGCACTGAGCAAGACAAATGAATGCAGCAGCCTCAGTGTCCCCTGGCTGCCGCATGCCCTTGAGTCTTCTTACATTTGCCACTTGCATTTGCATTTCTGCTGCACTTCAACTGCAGACGCAGCTACCATTGCTGCCACTGCTGCTGCTGCCACTGCGATGCTGCGGGCATTTTGGTAATGTCGCAGCACCTAAGCGAACTGCAAACTGCTCGCTGCGCGCTGCGCATTAATCAAAATCTCATTTCTGATGTTATTGTTATGCATTGCCATTGCCCGGCTCTGTGTGTGTGTGTGGGTCAGAGAAACAAATGCAGTTTGTTGCACTTTAATGCACTCCAACGATTCCGACAATGTTCATGACATTCGCTGTGGCTACGGGTGGGGAGTGGGGGGGGGCGGAGGGGAGGGGTTTCTGTTACAGTGGGATGGACAGACGCAGTCATTACATGCTCTGTCTGCGACAAAAATGCCAACCAATTGTCGTCCCCTGTCACATCTAATGGGATTATGCTTGGTTTAACACAAAAATGTCCCCAGCCAAGCGCATGGCACATAATGCACATCACATACACACAAATACACACACATATATAGTGCACATGTGTGTGTGAGGGTGTCGCACAGAAATTTACAGCATTTGCTGTTTGAAATTTTTCACATTACACACATAAATTCTGTAAAGATGCTGCTGCTGCTGCTGGTGCTGCTGCCAGTCGTCGAAGCCGGTGAAAAATGTCCAGTGTTTGTTTGTGCAACGCACACACACTCACACACACACACACACACAGACGTACAGGTGTGCGCAGTCTAGGCGAGTCCTTGGGCGTGCTCGCCTTGCTGTTTGCCACCGCCAGCTGCTGAGTTATCTGGCAAATAGAGGAACGTGCCGTGCAGATGATGCGTTTTCATAAATTTTAAATAAGCGCAGCACCAGCAGCAGCAGCAGCTGGCAAAATAGTAGCTAGGATCACCAAGGAGCGAGGACCTTGACGACACCACCCCCCCTTCCTGCCCCCTCTCCCTGTCTGTGATCCTGCATAATTGCGCATTCTTTAGCGTTGATGGTTGGCAATTGCACAGCGTGCAACTCTCAACTTGTCCGCAATTAGTTATTCTCATTACTCAAGTGCTTCTCGCATTCTCTCTCTCTCTTCGCCTGACTGAGTGACGCCCAGCAGAGATAAGTCACATAGCTCGGCATTATCTACGAGTGGCATCCTCAAATCCCGCTGTCAACTTATTGCGTTTGTCAACACTGGAATTTGATTTAAATACGTGTAATTAATTCAACAGTCAACAATGCAATGCACTGCATTTTCAGCTATCAGTGACCAGAATGAATAATTAATTATGCATGATTAGTACAATATTTGATTGCGGATTGTGATTATATTTAAATAAAGCACTGCTCGCTGGTCATTTAGAGGTCTTTTAATTGAGTTCGGTGGGTTTTGACTTTTCATTTCTAAAACTATGTTAGGAACTTCCAACGCGATAGGAACTTTTCAATTGTTGTCCTAAAATTAAATGATGGTGTTCTCATCTATTGTGAATTGACTTAGATACAGGCAATAAGTTAACCAACACTGGATTAAAGGAATTATGAGAATTATATAAAAACCTATCGAACTTTACAGATTTACAAACCAACCTAGGTTTTCCCTCATTAAACCCTCATTAATTTGCAATTATTTTTTTAAGAGTTTCTCAACACTGCTCTAAAGAAGTTACTCAAAATATGAAGAATGTTCAATTGTTTAATTTTAATAATAATAATAATAGACAACTTTGATGAAGAATTATGGAGTGCAGCGAGTTGTAAATAGTCTCATTATGCGCCAAAGTTATCCAACACTGGTTCAAAAGAAACGTAAGTAAAATAGTACGCTAAGTAAGTGTATATTTAGTTTTATAATTAGCGCTGTCTGGAGCCATTCAGAACTTGACTGGTGTCCTCCATAGGAACTTCACATTTAATTGCAAGATTACCAAACTTATTAACTAACACTGCTTTAAAGTAACTATTTTGAATTGTTAAAAAGTAGCCTTACGACAAAGCCGGTTTAAGATCTTGGAATAGTTTCAAAAATGTTTGGTGTTTTAAATATTGTGAATATTGTAATTTATTAAAAATATCCAACACTGGTTTTGAGTAACTTTTTATAAAATAATTACTTGACTTTGTTTTATATTCTTGATAGATAGTTTAAGTTTGGCTAAGCGACGCCTCTAGAAAGACAGGGTATAAACAGAATCTGAAAGCCTATGAAACCTGAATAGTGTTAAAGATATGTTCCAAATTTGATTTGCACTATTTAGTAAGCACTGTTCTACTTCTAAGAAACAACATCTTCAACTTTTTATAATATTTTAAATTTTAGATCTATTTCAACATTAATAAAACCACTGCACAAGATTTTACTTATTAAAATTTAAGATATGCTTTCAGAATCAATTTTCCAACACTGAATTAGCACAGCAAATAAGTAACGCCTCGCTGCTTAGCCATAAATTATATATCTAACTTATATTCAATAGAAAGGGAGCAACTAGTTGAAATTCTTAGAATTATTATTCCGGCCTAAAGATTTACTGACCCAGACAGCCGCTTGCCCGCATTTCCCTCTGGGAGTCTCTTGACACATCAGTTGGATATGTATTTCCGTTTCTAATTCCGTTACGTATTACGGCAGAGTGCGAGCAGAGGGTAGACAGACCATGAGGCAGTATAATATATGTGGACACAGGGCCCTATAAAAATGGGTTAAAGGGCTACAAGGACAATGAACAACCCGTTTGACAGCTGGGGCAGCGCATAAAAATGCAATTCCCGTTCTGCAATTTAGAATGCGCCGCCTTGGCTGCTCTTGCCTCGTGTTGTAGTTGCCTCCGCTGCTGCTGCTGCTGTTCGAGTTGGATTTGTTATTGTTGCTCTTTTAGCCTGTTGCTGTTGCTGTTTGTTGGTGGCGTGTGCTGTGGCAAACTGTGCTCGGCGCATGCGTTGGAATGCCACGGAAATTGTTGCAGTTCGCCAGCAGCAGGACAAAACATTGCCCCTAAAAAGGCCAGTTTTATCCGCTTGGCTTATCCAAATGGCGCTGCCTTTATTAGCTGCCTCCTGCTGTGTGGGCCACATCCCCAGGGCAGCGCTCGTTCTCCTCCTCGTCGTCGTCGTCGTGGTGGTCGTGGTTGGCGTCGGCTTCGTCATCGTCCTTATCGCAGTCGCCTGGAAGCCTATGCGAAGCTTTGCTTTTTATTGTTTCAATGCCTGGAAAACGCCGCTGCTCGACGAGCTTCTTTTGCTCCTTCGCTTTTTGTCTCCTCTTCTTCCCTGTGCCTGTCTTGGCTCGGCCTTCTTCATGGTTAAGTCGTGTTGGTGGCGTGTGTTCCGTGCTGCTGCTGCTGCTGCTGTTGGTGTTGCTGCTGCTGCTTTGCAATTGCAATTTTCAAGGATAAGGATATGCTCGAAACAGATTTATATGGAGGGCTCAGTACGTGCGGAATTTATTAATGCCGCCCTCCCAAGAGCTGCTATCGGTTCAGGTTATATAAGGTGTGTGTGTGTGCCAGCCCGCCGACTGTCATATTGAACTTTGCCCACCGACAATCCGACAATGAGCTGCTGCTCCGTCTCGAGTTCAAGCTGCCGTCATTTGAATTACAGGAATCGAAATGAAACTAGACAGCTCCTCGGCTCTGTGCTCATTGTTGCTGTTGTTGGCATTTTTCGCTGTGCTAGTTGGCATCTGAACAACACTCACGTATTCGCATTAACGAACTTCGGTGCTTAAAGTGCAGTCGAAAGGCAAACACCAGAGTAACCCAAAAGAAACCAACCGAAAATTCCCCGACGAAGCTAAAGCAAGAAACTTCACGATGTTAAAGTTTATCTCTGTTTGTGCAGTTGTGCGAACAAGTTAGCTTGGACGGGGAGCGACTGCAGAAGGTGGTCTGATAATGAGGAATCAACAACAAGGGGGAAGCCAAACAATGCCAGCATGCTGGGCAACTTGGCTGACCATGAATAGCTATTTGTTATTCTTCATTAATGAATAAACGAAATATGCAAGAAACGTTTGCACTACGCAAGAATTTATTCCTCTTGCCTTGGCCACACTTGAATGGGTTTTAATCAACTATTTTTAGAAGATATCCCTGTTGTAACTGAGTTTTCTTTTTAATATTGTATGAAGGTTGTTTCGTAAGACATTTAAGATAAAGGAACTAAATTCGAAATTCGTAATGAAGGAAGTTAAAATCTCAACCGAAGAAACCGAATAGCTTAGGCTATCTTTTTATTATCTGTAGCAGGCTAGTGGGGCCCTTGTGCTCCGTACACCCCGCACACACCTCAATACGGGCCTGGACTTATAGAATATATCAAGCTTACACTCTATATATGTATATTATACATTTGAAACGCAGCCACATTTCATTTAATTGAGTGCTCGCTTTGGTTTATTGAATTGCATTTTTATTATTTTCGCTTTCTTTTTATTTAATTAGCTTTATAATTATATTGCTATATCAGCACTTATTATATATACGATATTCCTTGATATGGGAAATTAATCGTAATGCGAAGCCAATCGCAGTCTCTGTTTGGACAGTCATCGCAGCAGCCGCAGCCGCAACCGTGAAATATCTTTCAATTATCCCATATTAAATTCCAGCAATTACATTCCAGACCAGCTGAACTTCAGTTAATTAATTTGCATGCGTGTAAGTATGTGCAGATGGATGGAGATACCCCCCTACCCCCTCTCTATCTTCCCTTTGCTGCTGTCACAGGCAAAAGCGAAGGCAACAACAAAGAATCTGATTAAATTGGTTGGCAAGTGCAGCGAAAGCGTTGCGGGCACAATTTGCATACATTCGGTTCGGTTTGTGATTATCATCGTGGACCACAGATTTAAATGAGGAAGCGCTGCAGCTGCAGCACGGACTGGAGCAGGAAGGAACTGCGAGAACAGAACAGAGTGTGTGTGTGTGGCAAGAACTGTGATGATCTGCAGGGCGCACTTGCATCCTGCCGCATGTGGCAGATTGAGTGACGCACATTCATTAATAAACGCAGCGCAACGAGCAACAGCAAGAACAACAGCAGCAGCAGCAGCAACAACAGTTACAACCCGAGCAACAACAGCTCTCCACGTCATGGCCTGATGAGCAGCTTGTGGTCATTTAGCCTGGCAGTGGTTGCTCTTTGGCCTCCGCCTGTTTAACGTGGATTGTTTGCGGGTCCTGCCTTTAAATCGTTTTAAGGACCTACTGATACATTTACATATGCTTTATATATTTAATGTACTCTCAGAGTCTTATACACTTGCCGAGGGTTGTTTAATTTGGAGAGGCACTGTCGAATTAAATAATAATAATGCAATATTGATTGCAAGTTTACCTTTTGATGGGAAATATTCTCTTTATATAAATAGTAATATTTGCAACATATTTATGCTTTAAATATTGTTGTTTAATTTTAGCTAGGTACTGTTTAATTAAACAATAATATTTTTAGATGGAAAATTGATATCTAGTTTACCTTTTTATTGGAAGTTTTTAAAATAAATAATATTCCTAGCACATTCCAATAAATTCTTGTATTTTTAGAGTATTCATTTTAGGCTTTATTTTATTTTAATTAAAGTCTCGTATAAACTTTAAGCTCTTTTGGCATTTAAATGCAATAAATTAAATATTTGTTTGCAGTTGTAAATACAAGTGAAACTTCTTTTGCTGCAGTTAGATTGCATTACACAAAGCGATGTATTTGCTGCCATGGCAATGCAAGTTCCTGCGTTCCTTATTTGTGAGCACATAAACACTGCAATTGTGTTTACAGTATATACTAGAATATACATGCAAAAAGAACTTGCAACCTTTACTCGATTTTTCTTTATCTCCTGCTTTGACTCATCAAGACAAGAATTTCTGTTGAGCAGCGCACATGACGTATGCGTAATATACCATTCCGCCAACATAAATGAACTCGATTCGCATTTTCGCTGTGGCCTGGCATAGTTGAGAGGCAACAACAGCAACGAGAACAACAACAACAACACTTCTGTAAGTGCAACCCGCATTAGTTTGTTATCAACGCTCGATTGCTGAGGAAAATTGAAAAATATTGTCGCTGCGCTCGACTCTTGTCTGCAAGCGGATCGAGCTCAGTGACAGCCAACAGCTGCTGCCTTTACTGCCACTGTTGTTGCTGTTGTTGCTGCCACTTCTGCTGCTGCTGCTGCTGCTGCTGCACTGATGTATCTTGGCCTCGTAATGATGGATTGTGCTCAGTGCGTCTTAAGCTCACACGCGCCAGAGCCGCAGGGAAAAGTTTGCCAACATCGTTGCCGCCTACGCAGCCCAAAGACAATCTCAAGCCACGCCCATTTTTCAACATCTAAACTTCTTGTTTGGGTTTTGCATGCCTTCAGTATCTCCCTCTCCCCCCCTTCCCCTTTTCGGTTGCATCTATGTGGGTCACAGCGAGTTGTGCGGGTTGCCTGCACTTCCTTCAAGTTGCTTCTTCAGTTTTTGGTCGTAAAATAAATCATTTTGATTGAGTGAATCGTTCGTCTTTAAAATATTCAAGTGTGTGCTGGAATGAATGAAGCGAGATCCCTCACGCTGCTGCTGAGTAATTAAATGTCAATGTTTAAACAATAATTGACTTAATTGATGAAGGGTTCTTCGAATGGAGAAATTCTAAATTATTATCTTTTGAATCGCATAAGTTCTGTTAAGTCTCGTCACCTAAATTCTTTCTATTTATTATACTAAACATGTTTTTAATTAAGTAATTTCTACCAAGGAAAAGTTTTTATTTTTACCTGAACTCCTCTGCAATTAATGCCGAGCTCTACCCGAAGTATACACATTAAATTCGAAGCCTCTTAGGTTTGAATATGCCTCCAAGCGAGATCTTACGTAATCGCAAACGTAATTTCGTGAAAAGTGGATTAATATTTATGGGTTTCTCCACCCGGATTACAGTATACTACATACATACATGTAGACGGCAAGGGGGCAACGAATTCGTTACTTGTTGCACCCTCTCGAAAACATAATTCATTTGTCAACGAGCCGTGCGACCTGCTCCCTGCTCCGTGCACACCCCAGGCTGGGGCTGGCACGCTAATATGGTCAATGCCAACTGTTGCCAGTCAGATAGCAGAAGGAGAGCGATGCGAGGGGAGGTGGCAGTGGCAGTGGCAGGGGTGGCCATTCAATTGCAGGATACCGGCTGCATGACTCTATAAATGCATCCGCCCGCCTCTCCTTCCTTCCCTCTCCACTTCCCTCTCTGTCTCCTCTTTCGGCTCTTGCTTCTTGGCTCCTGCTGGCGTCCCTTTCATAAAAGTCAAGTGCATGTTGCGCTGGCAGTGTTCCAAACGGCTGCGCCGCGGCCAATGCGAACGGAAACGGAAACGCGCAAAAAAATGGCAATGGCGTCACGGCTGCCACCGTCGCGACGGCGACGACGACGACGACGTCGCTGCTGCCTCCACGACTAAGTGGCAAAACATGAACAAAAACTTTGCTCGTTGTGCGGCCGACAAGTTGAAACTAATGACAATTTTGTTGTAATTAGTTGCGGCTTTTGGCGTGTCGCCTTCGCCCACGCCCACGCCCCCTCCTCCTTGCCTACAATAACAAATAAGTTGTCAGCGAACTTAAGTTAAGCAATTTTCATAGTTTTCGTCGCTGGCATTTGCGGCTGTGCTGGAAATCTTTTTGCCTTCGCTCGCTCGTTTGCACAAATTTGCCGGAAATGAAATTCATTTGTTTTCTCCCAGGCTTGTTACAACTGCAGCTCAGCTCAGCTCAGCTCAGCTCTTGCGGTTGCACAAGGCCTCTGCTGTGGGCGTGGCCATGCAGAAGTGAATACACTCGTACGAGAATTTCATGCATTCGCCTGCCAGTGCCTGCCAGATATTTCATTCATTCGCTCTGGCCGGCAGCAGCTGGCTTTTAATTATTTTAAATTGCAGCAGGCAGCTGCTGCTCTTGACGTGCCACAAAGCCGAGTTACCTGTGTCGAGTTGCCTTTATGCTGCCTGCCTCTGTGGACTGTGGCTAATATGCAGCAACAGCTAGCTAGCCCCGGGCTCGCTGCTAGCCGGGCCCGCTCTGCCACTGACACCTTGGCTAAAAAATGCAATTCATAAATTCTCTTTAATTAGTACAAAAGGCAGCAACAATGCCCGAAATGCCTGTCAACTCACATGACGAAGGTACCTAGATCGAGGAGCAGGAGGAGGAGGGATATGAAAAATGCTGACGCTCTTTACCGTTGCCGTTTCACATTCCCATCTTCCGAAACCCACAACACACACACTGCTTTCGGCCATGAATTACTCATGTTTTGGGAGGGGGGTTGTACAAATAGCGCAATTTGAGTTGAAGTTTGTCATTTCATTGCTTGGGGTTGAGCAATAAAGATTTCCAGCTTTAATGTGTCCACCTTCTGTAAACCTTCTAGCACTGTTTATACTCTTTGACCAATGAAGATGGTTAATAAAGGGAGTACTTACTGTGTATGTAATGCATATATGTAATAAACAGAACGAGACGTGGCATATATATACCTGGTCAGAATGAATGATTAAGACTTATCTGTCTATCTATCCTTTTGAACATCGATATCTCAGCTATTATACAAATTAGAGACGGCAAATTTTGCATGAAGGTGCCTGTATACCAGCTATTCAGTAATTTAATTTCAAATTTTAAGTGCCCCGCCACCGTCCGCATAAAAATATTAAAACATTTTTCAATTCGATTTTTTAACAACGTATTAATTCAACAACTATTTAACTTGATCATACAGTAAGCTGACTATAACGTCTAGCTCTCTACCAAATCACAATCCAATCGGACAATAAACACAGAAGTTGTATAAATAAACTTATCACTGCAGTGCTTGCCCCTTGCCCCTGTAGGTATGCAGTAATTTTTTCGAGCGTGCCTCCACATGCGTACCATAGTCAGAAAGCATTAGCTGGCAGATTGCGACTGTCTATATAGCTATTCTAAGTGCATTTGTAATGGCTTTTCAAATATAGATTAAAGGGTGTCTTCCACTCGAGCATTCCCGTCTGTAGTGCTCTCTTTTTACTACTTTTTCTGCCCAAGTTTGCTTAGCCAATCAATCGTGGGGTTGGCTATAAAAAACTCTTACGGCGCTTTGACGACGCGCAGACTGCATTTGAAATATGTCACTCAGTGGGGGTCGCAGGGTCAAGGGTTGTCTGAGTAACCTGGGCTGCAATCGCAGTGCAAACTGTGCCAGAGAAATTAATTGTTATTTTCTGCTTAATTTTATGACTATTATGCAGCTGCACACACACACACACATACTCGCACACACACACACGCGCGCAGTTAAGTAAGCAGCGCTGTAAAAACAACATTGCAGCGAAATTTTTAATGGAAATTTGCATATGACCGGCAGGGAATACGGGGGCTGTTAGGAGCAGGGGAATGAAAGAGGGAGGGGAGGAGAGGAGGAGCTCAGGAATAACAGCAAGTACGACTGGACTGAGCGCGCATTGCGTGCCGTCGACATTTGCATATCATAAAAATTCATTTTGTAGACATTTTTAGTGTAGGGTTTTTAAATTGAGCAACCGCAAAAGTTTTGCATGGCATTATGGAGCGCGCCAAGTTCCTTTGCAGTCTGCGAAAATGCCAAGAGACATCAAGGGAGAGTGAGAGAAGGGAGAGAAAGAGATGGGGGGAAAGTATGTGAGACAGTGAGTGAGAGAAGTGCGCTCCGCTTCGATTCACTGTGTCCGCACTGAGTCTCAGTTTGTCTCTCAATGTGCCGTCCATGTCTGCATATAAATTACGACTCGCTTGTAGTTGTAATTTCTCAGCACGTCTCAGTTTGTCAGGGCTCACAGCCGGACCTAGTCCCAGCATGCACACACACACACACACACACACACACGCACGCATATACATGCAAACATCCAGCGTGGTCAGACAGACAAGCGTGGGCGAGTTGTGGGTAAGACGAGACGCAAAACAAGCAACAGCAGCAGTCGGAGCAGGAGCAGCACTGGCCAGCTTGCAGTTCAGATTTAGTGGCACTTATGACAACTACCGTTACACTTGCAGCTCGTGCCACGACTTTGAGTTGCACAACGCTGCGTATACGCAATGTTGCTGTGTGCAATTTTAAGAAGCAATACAAATAATGATGTTCTTCATGTCGCTTGCTTGGCGAAGTCACGACACAGACAAAGTTACACACATGCAAACAGACAGAGAGACAAACAGACAGACAAACAGACAGAAAGGAAGACAGACATACATACGGACAGACGGACAGACAGTCGGAATTTGATGCCATTGTTGCGCCATTAGGGTTCATTTTTATGGTATGTGGTCGAACGCATGTTGAATTATTGCTTATTTACTCAATTAACGCTAATTGCCTGGATCAATAAATTTTTATTTACTCGCAAAACACCCAAGTGGCCACAACAGGTTGCAGAGGGGAAGAGCGGGGGCAGCAGGGGGTGGCAAGTTCCGGTAAGTAAGTCGCAATAAGTCTCAGCTGGCTTTAATGGAGTCATTACCGTCTGTCAATCCAACGCAACTCGCTTTCACTTATCAAATCCGCATCAAATTCAAATGCCGAAGCTGGGCAATTTTCGTCGGCCATAAATTGTGGCAGCTTTATCAGCTATGTGACAAGCGGATATTTCATTACGGGCGCCCCAGAGCAGGCAACACATTTTTTAACTGCTTATTAAACTCGAGTGTGTCACGTAGAAAAAAGGAGGCAGGAGTACGAAGAGTGAGGGAGTGAGGGAGTGTGGGAGTGGCAAGCAGCTTTAAGTTTAAGTGGCTACTTTACAAAATAGCGGAGCATAAAATAAATTTCTTTTATGTACTCGCAAATTGCCAGGGAAAGTTTTCATATAAATAAATAGAAGAGCGCTTCAATGGGCAGCGGGCAAGAACAGTAAGAACACGCAGAACAACAACAACAACAGCCTAGCAAAATACAAAATGCCATTGCGGCTACTTGTAACAAGTGTCAATGTGTGTGCGAGTACGGAGGGGGGCGTGGCAGAGGCGGGCCACTACTATAAACATAAAAATGTCTTGCCTCAAAAAACAAAATTTTCTTTAAAAAAAACTTTGCGAGGCGTAGCGAACGCGTTAGGCGTGCTTATTGTTGTCCTCGTCCTTGGCCCTCTCCTTGTTGTTGTTTCTCTCGTTCTTGTTGTTGTTGTTATTCTCCTTCATCTGCTTGCTACACTCGTTGCGGGCCTTGTATTAGGGGGAAGCTTAACGGCAATTGAATGCCAAGTTAAGTGGCAATGTGTGCGAAGGCGTTTTGCTTTTGCAATTTGCAATAACCAAAGCAAGACCATAAAAATATAGTTGCCAGTCAGAGCAAGATGGCAGACAGGCCAGCAGAAGAGAAAGTGAGATAGAGAGAGAGAGAAGGAGAGAGTGAAAGAGAGGGCTGGCACAATGAGTTTTTGATTACTTTGGAATTTCTTATTTGCCTTTCAGCCCAGCTCGACGCAAATTCGCGCCTGCCGAAACTGTGCAAATATTGATAAGCGTTCTATTCACACACACACACACACGTATAGGGGTATACTTGTGCCTGTGTGTGTGTACCCTGGAAAGTGCTCTGGTTTTATTTGCTTTACAATCAGACAATGGGCATGTGCGCTTATTGCTTTTATGGGCTTTCTTCGGCATTTGCGATTTGCGCGCATTAGACGCAAATTCATGAGGCACCACAATAAACTTTCCACAAGAGCCGCTGCCACTTAGCATATACCGTAATCTGGGCTAGAGAAAGACGTCGTAGGTTTTTCTGGCTTAGATTTATTGTAGATACTATTAAACTGTTGTTCCAATTAAAGCGCAGACAGACTGTCTTCAATCGTGAACTGAAATATGCCGTCAGCAGGTGCCACTTGCCAAATGTCAGGCGTGTCAGGGGTCTATAGAGAGGGAGGTGGAAGGGGCGTGAACCTATCGCTAAATTGAAGAATATTTTGCGTAATAAATTTGAAACGTGACGTACGCTAAAATGCGCCGAGGCCAACTGCGACCCACGGCGAGGCTTATTGATAGAGCAAAAAGTATTCAACCACATAGCACACCCACTCCCACACACACACACACTGCCATGCTGCTGCCAATATGCATACACACACACACACATGCAGTAAGGGAGGCAGGCATATATGGCCTGCATAGATAACTGTCAGCGAGCTGGGGTGGGCTGACAGCTCTGTCACCTGCGCACGTACGCACAATGTGGAGCCCAACACGGAAGCGAAGACCTCAAGAAGGAGTGGGGAATGGAGAGGAGAGAAAGAAGGAAGTAGGAGAAAGCGAAACTGTTTGAAAAGCATTTACCATTTGCTACTCTCGGATCATCAAAATATGATGATGGCACCAGGGTATTTATGAAATTTCCAATAGTCAGCTTGGCTAATCGGCTAAGCCAACGATTTCCATTTATTTGCCTCTGACCAGGTTCATAAATTATCCCGGCTTAGTTGTGCGTAGGTGTGTGTGTGTGTGTGTGTGCGACTAATGTACCAACTTGCCCGAGAGCACGTGCAACTTTTCGCTGATTGATTAAACCGCACAAAGATCAACGAAGTACGAAACGGCGAGACATGCGTTGAGAACGTTGCAGGAATTGTTATTACATCGTTCGCTAGTTTCACCACTTACAATCGGCTGCTCGTCAAACTGAGGCATAGAGTAAGGGGGGAAGGGGAGGAAGCAGCTCTGAGAGCAGAAGTTTACTGGACGAACGGGACACGGTGCACACGTGCCAAAGTCACTTTTGATATAACTACAATACATGGCAGCACTTAATATGGCCCCCAGTTGGTTTCACAGAGTCGGGGACTTGTGCCTCCTCTTGCTCGTCTTCCAGACGTGACGAGTGCGGGTAATGCGCATTATGTTCTGACTGAAAATAGAGCCTGAACTCATTGTCATGTACGGCGCATAAACAGTAACTGGGCGGGGCCTGGACAAGTAGTAGATGAGCAGAGGAGCGGGAAATGAGGCATAGGAATACCCAATACGACTATTTGACAGACATAGACTAACTCGCATCAAGCATACGAGCCGTGTGCACCCACTTTCAAGGGCCGTCTGGGCAGCAAGGCAAACAAAAACATTAAACAAAGCACTCGACGAGCCACTCGCCGTGGACACTTTAAATCCGTATTACTGTCGGACAGGCAGACGGACAAACAATGCGAATACTCTGTCTCTGTCTCTGTCCCGCACAGTGGGTGTCCGACACTAAATGAGCTGACACAGCATGAATTCCTTAGGTAGCTGGCATAATTCGACACGCACACAAACAAACACAGCACTGCAACTATATTTCAGGGTTGCCACAAACAGCAGTTGACAATTAATTTGCAGAGACATTTTTGGCCAAAATTATTATTCAATTTGTTGGCTTTAATTAAAAGTGGAACTGAGAGTGACATTGAGAGTGGAATTTGTCGGGATAATTGACGGGGATTTTAAAGATACTGAGGGGAAGGGTACAAATATGTCATAAGAAGAAGAAAGTAAAGTATATAAAAGATACTTTTGAAGAAATTCAAGACTGAAATAAATGTTATAAAAATGTTTTGTAGGCTATTTTATATTTATTCTCTGTTTACAGTTCTGTTTGTTGTGTTGACCTTTGATTTCTTTAAAAGCTAATTTATTTATTATTAATTCATAATAGGTTACTAAATTAAATATAATAAAATTAAATAAAATTATTTTATAGTATTTTTATAAGAATTACTTTATATTTTTTTGTTCAGCTCTTTCTTTTATCTCTCTTGTCTTGGCCTTGACCTCAACCAAAGACAAAACTCTTTCGAAATAAATGTATAAGAAATATTTAATAGATTATTGTACCATAAATATTTTCAATTATTTAAATTGTTATGTAGACAGTGAAGACTTTATTATATTTTAAATAAGTTTTTAAAAATTGTTCAATATTTCTTCAGCTCTTTCTCCTCTATCTCTCTCTTTATCTGTCTTTAGTCTTGACCTTCACCTCGACCCAAAAAAACAAAGAAAAAACCCGTCAAAAATAAAAGTATTATAAATCTGCCATCATTTCTCTTGCGCACTTGAACATATTTCCAAAAGTCTCGCTAACTTTTCTCGCCCCGAAAAACTAAATCGTTTACAAGTCCCCAAAGATGCGCAAGTTTTGCTGCCTGCCTGGCTGCAGTTTGAGGTGAGTTCTCGCTTTGAATTCATTATAAATGCAAATCAATGTGGCGACATCTTCAAGTTCAAATCGGCTATTAAATTCGTAGCGGGTGTGCGAGAGTGAACAAAGGCGAAAAGGCCAACAAACCAGGTGATAGCCGAAAAGCAGCCAACAAAGTTGTCTGGCTTGTTAACCCGTTTCGGTGCCAGAGGCCAACGGCCAAACGTCGGCGACAGCGACAACGACGACGGCGACAGAGCGGCCAACGGCCAACTGCAGTGAGTGGTGCCTGGCTTAGTTATGTCATCTTGTTTTACGTTTATTGTTAGTGCGCTCGACGAGGCTCGACGTGTATTAGATGATTTTAGCGCCACGTATACGCACCGTGCGCCAAAGAAATTTATGACTTTCAGCTTATGCATGTACATGCGGGTGTGTGTGTGCCTGAGTGGGTGCTTTATTTTCTAATTACAGCTGTGTGTGTGTATGTGTGTGTGTGTGTGTAATTAGTGCTTTGTATGTTTATATTAAAAGCCGTCGCGTTCGCTTAATAAATTAAACGACAATTTGCACATGCAAAAGTAGCGCGTTGTTGTTGTCATTAAAGATACTGGTGATGTTGCTGTTGTTGCTGCTGCTGCGCGTACTCATGCCCGTGCTCGTAAAGTGCCACTGTCCTTATTCAGCAACGAGTTTGAAAAACAGACACGGCGAGGACATTATGTGGGCATTATGTGTAGGCATGTTTGCAATTAAAATAAAAAGCAGGGCACAAGTGTCAGCTGTGCCAGCAACGACTGTCGACTGTCGACTGCAGAGAGCCTGCTACCACTACTAGCACACGCGCTTAACGGCGCTGCTTAGCTCTGCCTGCCTGCCTTCCTGCCTGGCTGCAGGACTCGTCTCTGCACAAATAAGTTATTGCCTACTTGTGGGCGCCGCGAGACGCTCACAATAAGCTGCGAATTTATGTGCGCACTTTTTGCGTTTTATGTTTTATGTGCTGCTCCTAGAGACAGAGTGTGAGAGAGAGAGAGTGCAGGGCATATCAGTTACAGAGAGAGACAGAGCTGCCACTTTGCTGCCTTCACTTGTTGTTTGCTGCAAGTGTTTTGACTTTGTCATCAATTTGCTGCGGTGCTCGTAATGTCGCCGCTTGATTTGCCCGCATTAGGCACTTCTAGCTACATGGCCAAATCTCATTTCTTTTATGCTCATCTCCAAGATAAATAATTTTTACGTCTGTTTGCCAAAAAATCACAAGTAGCAGCAGCTGCTCTCGGCACTCTCCGGCTCAGGTTCGTCGCCTTGTCGATACTTGATTGTTTACACAAAACGCTTTGACCGTTTTGGCAAATTGATAAATAAATTGGCCAGAGTGGCAATAATTTGATTTATTTATTTATATCGCTTTTTTCTTGTTTCTCTGTGCTCATCTTGTTTTTGTTGTTGCTTTCTGGCATTTTGTCGCAGGTGACGAGTTATTAAAATTTTATATTTTACGAGCTTAACTCGGTTTGGTTTGGCTTCGTTCAGTTAAGATCTGTTCGGTTGTTTTTTTGGTTTCGATTTTATGTTTTCTATTTTGTTGCCTGCAATAATTGCCATAATTTATTTGCATGGCAAATTTCAGGCGAATTTGCATGTTTCTTCTGGTTGTTTTGTTGGGGTTTTTAGCACTCTGGTATGCGGAAATATTTGCACATCATATGGAGAAGTCCTTAACAAGTGGCTGCGGCGTCGGCGGCGGCGACGGCACAAACATTTATGCAAAACGAAAGAAAGAACTAAACAAACTCGTTAAACTGGCACTCGGACGATGCTGCTGGCGATGCTGACAAGAGATTTGCAAGTTTTTTAGATAAACTCGATGATTTAGCTAGTTGACTAATGCTCCAATTTATGGCAAGGCGGCCGATTCGATCTGCCTGCGATGGCGATGGCGATGGCGACGCTGACACTTGAAAGGCTCCGCCCCAGAGTCGACACCAAAGCATAGACATAAATTAAAGGGACCCAGAGTAAGTTGATTTGAATAGGTGTAGATGTAGAAGAAAGTGTAGAAGTGGAAGTGAATAGAAATCTAAGAATAATAAGAAGTTGAAGTAGTAGTAGAAATAGTAAAAGAAGTAGTAGTAGAACTAAAAGTAGTAGCAGTAATAGTAGTAGTAGTAGTAGTAGTAGTAAGAAGTAAAAAAGTAGTAGTAGTAGTAGTAGTAAAAGTAGTAGTAGTAGTAGTAGAAGTAGTAGTAGTAGTAAGTAGTAGTAGTAGTAGTAAAAGTAGTAGTAGTAGTAGTAGTTGTAGTAGTAGTAGTAGTAGTAGTAGTAGTAGTAGTAGTAGTAGTAGTAGTAGTAGTAGTAGTAGTAGTAGTAGTAGTAGTAGTAGTAGTAGTAGTAGTAGTAGTAGTAGTAGTAGTAGTAGTAGTAGTAGTAGTAGTAGTAGTAGTAGTAGTAGTAGTAGTAGTAGTAGTAGTAGTAGTAGTAGTAGTAGTAGTAGTAGTAGTAGTAGTAGTAGTAGTAGTAGTAGTAGTAGTAGTAGTAGTAGTAGTAGTAGTAGCAGTAGTAGTAGTAGTAGTAGTAGTAGTAGTAGTAGTAGTAGTAGTAGTAGTAGTAGTAGTAGTAGTAGTAGTAGTAGTAGTAGTAGTAGTAGTAGTAGTAGAGTAGAGAGAGAGCAGTAGTAGTAGCAGCAGCAGCAGCAGCAGCAGTAGTATTAATAGTAGTAGTAGTAGTAGTAGTAGTAGTAGTAGTAGTAGTAGTAGTAGTAGTAGAAAGAGTAGGAGTAGTATTAGTAGTTGTAATAGTAGAAGTAGCAGTAGTAGTAGTATTAGTAGTAGTAATAGTAGAAGTAGTAGTAGTAGTATTAGTAGTAGTAATAGTAGTAGAAGTAGCAGTAGTAGTATTAGTGGTAGAAGTAGTAGAAGTAGTAGTAGTAGAAGTAGTAGTAGTAAAAGTAGTTTTTATAGTAGTAGAAGTAGTAGTAGTAAAAGTAGTTTTAATAGTAGTAGAAGGAGTAGTACTAAAGTAGTTTTTATAGTAGTAGAAGTAGTAGAAGTACAAATAGTAGTAGTATTAGTAGATAGTAGTAGGAGTTATAGTTAAGGATGTACACGTAGTTGAAGATAAGTAATATAAGTAGAAGTAGTAGATAAAAATTTAATAATAGTATAAGTAGCAGATAAGAGTTTAATAATAGTATAAGTAGTAGATGAAGAATTATTAGTAAAAGTAGCAGTAAACCTATAAATATTAGAAAAGGCTATAGAAGAAGCAGTAGAAGTCTGGGTAGTAGTAGTAAAAGTATCTACAGCAAAGCAGTAAGAGGAGCAGCAGAGTGTCTGCCTGATTTCGTTGTAAATAAATAGATCGATTGACCCGTGGGGCATTTGCATAAAATGCTGCCCCCTCAGCTCTCGATCCCGACCCGAACTGGGCCCGGTCGCATTTTATTTATTTATTGATGCGCCCGGGCGACGTTGTTGTCCAACCGCTTTTATCAGCTGTGGTTGCTGTGGTTGCTGATGTCGTTGGTGTGGTGACTGCTTTTGTATCTCTTCTTGGATTTTATGTTGCTGCTGCGTGCATCTTTTATGAGCGTGTGGCGCCCGAGACCTTGAAATTGTAGCTGGTTTATTTTAATATGTTTACATTTGTTTAGTTTGCATATGACATTGCCACCAGCGATAGGCGCTAGAGTATTCGGTTATTTGATATGCGCTCTCCGGTATTCGGACTTTGGTATTTGGTATTCGGGTGGAGTCAATAACAAAACGAAGACAAACACAAATCATTTCTGCCTATTTTCGTACCTTGATTGACAACTTCTTTATATTAGAGAAACAGAGAGAGAGAGAGAGAGTTACAGGGGTAAGGGGCAACAGAAATCATGAATTAAATAGAGAGATTCATCAGAGAATTTCAAGAATGAATTCTGCTTTATTGCCTCGGGCTCGAGTCTGTCAAAATACGAGTGAGCAAACTTGACTAATTCTCTTTCGGGGAAGTCAATAATCGCGACGGGGTTCAATGTGATTCGGATTCGGCTTAGTCATAGCTTAATATATCTGCGATATGCATCTTTGTGGCGCCATCGATTTGCAAATCAATTCGGCTTATCTCAGTTATGGATCTATCGCTAATGCTGAAATCATCCGGGCCCAAGATCTCAAATCTGATTATGCAAATCGATTCAGCATCGACAAAAAACACGGAGAAAACCAAATTGGAAATATGTTGTTGGCATCTATTTATCTATAGCAGGGCTCGAGCGAAATCAAAAACAATAATTTTTATGATATCAATAAAGCATGATGGAAAACGTGATAATCGCTGATCAGATTAAATGGTCGCCTGGCGCCAGCTGATTACCGCGTCGCATCGCATCGCTTCAGGTGACGAACAGTAAAAACTCGAAGGCCGCTACGCTTGTTAACTTTATTGCTTCTATTTTGGCTATTTTGGCAAGCCAATAAGCCGACACGGCCGAACGGCTGACAAACAACGCGTTCGTTTTTTAAAGGGGGGCTAAACGGATGCGTAAAAACGAAACAGAAAAGAAAGAAACAGATACGAAAATTGATTTCTGTTTCTGGCCATTTTATAGACATTGAGGCCATTGTTTTGTCAAGCGAACGCGCATTCCTGCAAATGTGACTTGATAAATTTCAGGGGTCCAATATCAGAAAACACATCTACAAAATAGCCAAATGGGAGACAATCAAACATAGCGAAGTCCGATATTCATAGCAAACTAGACGCAATAATCGAATGGGAATTCCCAAGCTAGAAAACCCGACTGGGAATTTGAGGCATCGCCTCGAACTTGTTTTCTGAAGCGCCGACGCCACCGCCAATTTCAAATTGGTATCAACAACATCGGCACCTACTCAAAATCTGACTAGTTTCCCATAAAACAAAAAAGGAAAATAATTTCTATTTATCCAAATCGTGATAATCATGTGTTATTAAATTAAATAATATATAATTATACATAATAAATTAGTATACACTTAGCTTACCTGTTGCCGTGTGTGTTTCACTCGCCATTGTCTTGCACAAGGGCTGAGGTCCATTTGCATAACGCCGGCTGAGATATTTGCAAGAATAGGCCCGACTCGGGCAGCGATGCGCTTTGTATGGCAAGTTTGATGGCTTTGTTTTTATTTCAGGGCTCCGCGACGATGCGATAGACAAAGCCAGCCGAAGAAGAAGTTACTGCTAAATGCTACAGGTTTCAGCAGCAGCAGCAGCAGTTGTCACAGGCCCAGCAACAACAACAATCGCAGTCGCAGCAGCAGCAGCAGCAACTGAGATCATGGCGACCATCGCGGCTCTGTCTCTGCATGAACTTGAGCGCAGTCGAGTGACACAGTTCGATGGATTTCGTATAAATAGTAGACCTTTTGGTACCTCAGACGTCAGAAACCAACGAACAGTCAAAGTTAAAGAACTTCACTTCAATTCAATTCAAGATGCGTGCATTCATTGTAAGTACCCACTGCGAGGACTCAGCTGCAGTCCCCCTCAAGGATTATCTCATTCCCCCTCCTCTCTGCAGGTTATGTGCTTCGTGGCAGTCGCCTGCGCCGACAAGCTCGGCTACAACTACCAGCCCGTCGGACACTCCAACTCCGGCCTGTCCTTCGCTCCAGGAAGCGGCAGCATTGGCGGCGGCAGCATTGATGGCGGCAGCATTGGCGGTGGCAGCATCGGAGGTGGCAGCCTCGGTGGCCTGGGAGGCGGCAGCATTGGAGGCGGCAGCCTCGGCGGCTTGGGAGGCAGCCTAGGTGGCTTGGGAGGTGGCAGCATTGGTGGTGGCAGCATTGGCGGCGGCAGCATCGGTGGTGGCAACCTCGGTGGTCTTTCCGGTCTTGGTGCCCCATCAAGCAGCGGTCTCGATGCCCCAGTCTCCTACAACGCCCCTGCCCCAGCTGCTGAATTGGAAAAGGAGTTCTTCTCCTTCACTGCCAACGAACAGGACTTCGATGAGCCCCAGGCTTTGGAACGCGTCTCCAGCTCTCTGAACAAGGGTCTGCGTGTTGTCTTCATCAAGGGACCCGAGAACCGTGGCCTGGAGAACGCTGCCCTGGCTCTTGCCAAGCAGGCTGCCCAGCAGGAGACCGCTATCTATGTGCTCAACAAGCAGGCTGACATCGGAGATCTGGCCAGCAAACTGAACGCCATCCGCAGCAACACCAACAACAAGCCCGAGGTTCACTTCGTCAAGTACCGCACTCCCGAGGATGCTGCCAACGCACAGCGCGCCATTCAGGGTCAATACGACTCTCTGGGTGGAACCAGCCAGGCCCACAACGGTGGTGTTGCCCCCGTCCTGAACTTCGCTTCTCAGGGCCCAGTCCGTCAGGCCGCCGCCAAGTCCCCCGAGAACGCCTACCTGCCCACCTCGATCTTCCGTCGTGTTTAAATTGTCAGTTAGACTTAGATCAATTGATTGAAATGCCCGCGATCTTTGACTGATTTTTAATCCTAGTTATTGTTGAATAATGCTTAAATAAACTCAATTTCCTACAAATAAGTTGCAAGTTATCGTTTTCATTACCAACGACTATTCTATTCTATTTTTAAAGAGGATCTTGTTGCACATTGCAAACATATAATATATTGGTACCGAGTACTACACATAAGTATATAATCTAACTTGATTAGCAGGCGAGTCGAATTCGCCTTGATTATCTGCTTACCAAGGCTCTTTCATCCGTAACTTAAATGACATTATCAAAGCTTAATATACATATGTATGTATGTAAACAATGGAGGTAATGCCGCGTGAGGGTACAGGTGGCAACGCTGCAGTCGCCTATCGATGGAACCAGAGTTGCAGTAATAATAATAATAATTATCGAAGAGTTAAGTTGTAAGAGTTGAAGGCAAGAAGTCGAACGAGAGCGTCGTTTTATAAAGTCGTTGATTGAGTTGTAAAAGGCAGACAAGTCGGTTTGTTTTTTTTTTATATAAAATTGTCGTAGAGTCGCGAAATAAAAACGTCGATCAGTCAAGTTTGTAAAAAAAGAACTAAAGTGAAGCCAAGAAACTTATTATTTGTACTATTTCATGTACTACAATTATCTATTATATTAATAAATTATATAATATACATGTGTTACATATTTTGATATCTGAGAAACTATCGGTAAACTTAAGTAACCTTTGTTCCTTGATAGATTGTGGATAATCCCAACGCGAGATTCTTAAAGTGTTTTTAGAAATTTCAGAGCTGACAATATGTTAACTTAATCCGGACTAAAGAAAATCGTTTTACTTTTTACCGAATGGTCAATGGTTTAATAATGAATTTAATGCTTAACCTTGACTTTATTTAACCTTTAATTGTCTTTAACTATAACAATGATATTTAGCACCGTTTTTCCACATTAGAAATCAATATGGAATAAATAGATAAACAAATGCAATTAATTTCAAAAATATAAAACAAGATAAGGCTTATAATAGCGTTTTGTCCAATTAGCCTATTTATAAAGGGCAATTTTATATAAATAGATACTCAGCTGCCTTTCCTGCAACAGACAGCGAACAAAATTAGAACAAACTGTGTTTTTTTCGGAATTAATTTGTATTTATAAATCGATCAACATTTATATTTAACTAATTATCATTCGAATCAACAATTTACTTTTTCAGGCGGAGGCGTTTCAGAATTGATGAGGGCAGATAGTTTGCGTCGGGCTGTTGGGGCTGTGCGGCACCAATGGGGGCCGAGGAGCGCGAGGCGAAGTTGAGGGCGTTGGCGACGCCACCGTTGATGTTCTGGCTGGTGCCGCCCAATGAGTCGTACTGGCTCTGGATGGCCTTCTGTGCGTTGATGGCATCCTCCTGGGTGCGGTACTTGACGAAGTGCACTTCAGGCTTCGCGTTGCTGTTCTGACGGATGGCGTTGAACTTGTTCGCCAGCTCGTTGAGGTCGGGTTGTCTGTGCAACAGGTAGATGGCGGTCTGCTGCTCGGCAGCCTGCTTGGCCAGGGCCAGCACGGCGTTCTCGAAGCCACGGTTCTCTGGCGCCTTGATGAAGATCACACGCACGCTCTTCTTCAGCGAGGCGGCAATCTTGCGGGCTGCATCGGGATCCTCAAAGTCAGCCTCGTTGGCGTGGAAGGAGAAGAACTCCTTGTGCACACCAGACTGAGGAGTGGCCTGGTAACTTACCGGACCACCGAGTCCGCGAGAGACAGACACCTGTCCCGGCGCGGAGGCAGAGCCAATGTTGCCAATGCTGCCAATGTTCTCTGAGGCTGCAGAGCCGATGTTGCCGGCGCTGCCGGGATTGTAGTTGTAGCCCAAACGGCCCGCACTCACAGCGGCCACCAAACACAAAGCTATCAATGCGCGCATCTTGTCGTTCTATACAATTCTAGTAGAATGCCGTCGTTGACTATATTAACTTAGCTTTTATACCGCCAACGCGGACGGTGGCTATAATTAGACCACAAAACCCCAAGAGCACAAGACCACTTGACCACTTTAGCAGTTGACTAGTCGACTAGATGACGAGATGACTACTTGACCAGTTGGTCTAGTCGAATTAAGCCGTTGCGTTCACTTTCATGCCATTTCTTGCTGCCCGATGCTGGCGGAAGCCCTCGACCCCGACGCCGATCACGACCGTAACTGCGTCTCCGGCTTACGATCCACTGGGCGCACTGTGATTGGCCGGCGGGTTTTCGGAATGCTGTTAATCTGTTAACATAATTTCGCTCTTAACACATTTAACACATTGTTTTGGACAGCTTCAATCGTGCCGCCGACGCGGTCGCGACTGTTTCCGATCGCCGGATTGGCTGATCGTGATTCACCTATAATTGGCTTATAATTTATGCATAAAACTCAGCTCAGCTCAGCTCGGCTCGGCTCGGCTCACGCAACCCCGCCGAATGACAGACTTCTTCGTCCCCCTCCCTCCGTACAGAATCGCGCATTTGTTAATGATTTCAACAAAAAAGTGATCGTCAGCACAATAAAATTAATGATTAGATTTGTATTTGTTTTTTATAGCGTCTTCTTTATAGCAAATCTGGTTTCGATCGCAACATAAATCTTTTTACGTTCATCCGGCAATAAGTTTGTGAGTGTGTTTTCCTTCTTATAGTCTTCTCTCTTTGTGTGGGTTGCACTTGAAATTCCTTTCTAATTGTACGTGGCACACGCAGCGAGCTGACAATGGAAATCAGGTCGACTAACGGTATCTGATTTCTTGATGACCTTCGCCTGGCCTAGAGCCATCATTAATCAACTCTCAAATTAGCTTATCGCCATTAACAGAGTTCGATGTCATTAGATTGAAGCTGACTTGCGAAAATTCAGATCTCGAAAACTTGTTAGAATACTGAAAGTGAAAGGAATCTGTCCGAGTTTCCTGGATAATAATAAGTTTGATTGCCTTGTACCCATTTATAGTCCCACATTGGTAAACATCTTTGATTTTCGTTTAAAAATTATTATTTCAGATTCAGTTTAAAAATTAGACATTAGTCAACAATTGGTAACAACGAAGTGCTCCTCAACCATCAAGGTTTGTGTCCTTACAGACGCAGGCGACGACGGAAGACCGAGGTGGGCAGGTACGAGTTGTCGGGGGCGGCAGCCTGAGCCTGACGCACTGGACCCTGGGAAGCGAAGTTCAGGGCGGGGGCAACACCACCATCATGGGCCTGGCTGGTTCCACCCAGAGAGTCGTACTGGGATTGGATGGCGCGCTGTGCGTTGGCAGCATCCTCGGGGGTGCGGTACTTGACGAAGTGAACCTCGGGCTTGTTGTTGGTGTTGCTGCGGATGGCGTTCAGTTTGCTGGCCAGATCTCCGATGTCAGCCTGCTTGTTCAGGACGTAGATGGCGGTCTCCTGCTGGGCAGCCTGCTTGGCAAGAGCCAGGGCAGCGTTCTCCAGACCACGGTTCTCGGGTCCCTTGATGAAGACAACACGCAGACCCTTGTTCAGAGAGCTGGAGACGCGTTCCAAAGCCTGGGGCTCATCGAAGTCCTGTTCGTTGGCGGTGAAGGAGAAGAACTCCTTTTCCAATTCAGCAGCTGGGGCAGGGGCGTTGTAGGAGACAGGGGCATCGAGACCGCTGCTTGATGGACCACTGAGACCGGAAAGACCACCGAGGTTGCCACTGCCAATGTTACCACCGCCGAGGTTGCCACTGCCGATGCTGCCACCGCTGATGCCTCCCAAGTCAGAGATGCCGCTGTCGAGTCCGCCACCGCTCAGGCCAGACAGAGAGCCGAGAGAGCCCAGAGAGCCACCGCTGAGGGAGCCACCGGATCCGCTGCCGGGGGTGAAGGAGAGTCCTGAGCCGGAGTGTCCTACGGGCTGGTAGTTGTAGCCGAGCTTGTCGGCGCAGGCAACAGCCACTAAGCACATAACCTAGATTAAAGTAGATGGTTAGGTCTGCTCAGACTCTGTAGATCCTTCTGTACTTACGATAAAGGCACGCATCTTGTTGCTGGTTAGTTGTTTTTTGGTTCTTCTACTTCGAGTTACGAATTGCTTCTGTCTTCTGCTGGGGCCGATCTTTATTATTTATACAAATCTATCTGCGAGGCTGATAAAAACAAAACCGCCGCCTTGGCTTGGCTTGCATAGAAATCACTTTGATGCCACTGTGTTTTGCCGCCTACAAAGCTTTTTGGCTCTACGGTTTTATGGTCGATTTGGAATTTTTGTTGCGTTTCAATGGGCAACCGCTGTGGCTGTGGCTCCGACTGCGACAACGACAGCGGCGGCGACATCGGTCGCTGCCTCTGATTGTTTTGGGTTATTCAAATTTCGGTGTTTTTTATTCAATAATTTTACAAGAATTAATATAAAATTATAAAATAATATGTTGCAAGCACCTCGAAATAAGTTTATATGCAGATCGCTGTCATAAAGATGGGTCATAATTACCCCTTATATATAATAAATATATTTCCAAATTCCTCGGCAAGGCTACGAGCTTGTTTTATGTAGGACATCTCCAGTTGGGTTTTTCTCTAGTCTCTAATCGAACACCCAGCCAAACAGTTAGCCAATCTCTGCTGACAAGTGCTAAAGTTATTGATTTATCGGCGTGACATCAACGCAGTATTTAGGGGTGCATTTAGCGCCGTCTTTGATGTACGCCGCCAGTGTGCGAAATGCCGCAAATTATGTCGCTGTCTGACAATGCTGCAATCAGCGATTCTTAAATCCACTTCATGTTCTCTTAATCTTTCGAAATTTATATACAACACAATATAACTTAGAAGAAAATATTTACGGTCAAATATTTCAAGATTAAATTAATAATGGGAAATGATTTCTGATTTGATATAGCCATGTTCTTCTGCACATCCGTGTGAAAACACTGAGAAATAGAACTAACAAATTTGCTAAAAGAAAATGTCTGAATATTGCGTGCAAATTACGCTTATTTTAAAATTGTCCTGAGTCCCCTCGTGCCTCCTTAAATCGACAATTGCTTAGTTTAAATCATACTTTTATTGCAAGCATGTTAATTTTTTTAAATAACTAAATAACTAACATCAGCCAAATGATTTCTAAAATTTTGGTTTTAAATTTGCAATGATCATGAGAGTTATTAAACAACAAAGTTGAAGGAGAAACTAGTTCTGGTTGCAAGCCCCCCTTTTAAGTATGCAACACCGTATCACTAAGAATGGAATTTCGATTAAGTTATTAGACTCGGTTATTAAATATATTCAATTCATCATTTTATGTTAAAAGTTTCGTCTGAATGACTGACTCACTGAAAAAACCAAGAGTCAGGTAGTCAAAAGTTGTGACTCATTTCTGAATCAAATCCGCGAATCCTTCAGCTATGTTTTAGAAAAAGAAGGCAGACCTATAAAAATATTTGAGCTAACCATCTAATATATGGTAGTATTAATATAGCGCTGTGAAGGCATTGTAATATCCATATTTTTATATATTTTAATGAGGTTGCGAAATCCATTATAAGAGTGGCTAACCTTATAAACCATATTTATATTTTTCATTCTTATAAATAAGTCCTGCTTTGCTGTCACAACCCACCCTTTACAAAGTTAGAATTTTACAATCGAAATATAATTTTATTCATTTACATTTTAAACCAAACAATCAATAGAATTATTCAACAAGTCACTAGGGAAATCGTCTCCCTATTCAAACAGAAGGAACTCTTTACAGGCGACGACGGAAGATTGAGGTGGGCAGGTACGAGTTGTCGGGGGCGGCAGCCTGAGCCTGACGCACTGGACCCTGAGAAGCGAAGTTCAGAGCAGGGGCAACACCACCATCGTGAGACTGGCTGGATCCACCCAGAGAGTCGTATTGACCCTGAATGGCGCGCTGTGCGTTGGCAGCATCCTCGGGAGTGCGGTACTTGACGAAGTGAACCTCGGGCTTGTTGTTGGTGTTGCTGCGGATGGCGTTCAGTTTGCTGGCCAGATCTCCGATGTCAGCCTGCTTGTTGAGCACATAGATGGCAGTCTCTTGCTGGGCAGCCTGCTTGGCGAGAGCCAGGGCGGCGTTCTCCAGACCACGGTTCTCGGGTCCCTTGATGAAGACAACACGCAGACCCTTGTTCAGAGAGCTGGAGACGCGCTCCAAAGCCTGGGGCTCATCAAAGTCCTGTTCGTTGGCAGTGAAGGAGAAGAACTCCTTTTCCAATTCAGCAGCTGGGGCAGGGGCGTTGTAGGAGACTGGGGCATCGAGACCGCTGCTTGATGGGCCACCGAGACCGGAAAGACCACCGAGGTTGCCACCACCGAGGTTACCACCACCGATGCTGCCACCGCCGAGGTTGCCACCGCCCAGGCTACCACCACCAATGCTGCCGCCTCCCAGACCTCCCAGGCCTCCCAGGCTGCCACCGCCGAGGCCGCCGCTACCGATGAGGCCTCCTCCAATGCTGCCGCCACCAATGCTGCCGCTTCCAGGAGCGAAGGACAGGCCGGAGTCGGAGTGGCCGACGGGCTGGTAGTTGTAGCCGAGCTTGTCGGCGCAGGCGACTGCCACGAAGCACATTACCTATATGAGGGGATGGAAGGGTAAGCATTAGTAAGAATATCCTTGCACTGATCTCGCTGTGGAACTTACGATGAAGGCACGCATCTTGGATTCTGCTGCTGTGGTTCTCTTGGTTTGACGATTGTTTGGTTTCTGTCTTGCTGTGCCGCGTCGGTTATTATTTATACAAATCTGTCTTCGAGGCTGTCAGCGTGGCTGCTCATTAAACAATGCGACGGCGTCGCTAAATGTTTTTTTTCCGCCTACAAAAACAGCAGCGCGCGTCTTTTGTGTTGGAGCTCTTGGGCCGAGAGCTTTGCTTTGCTTTGCATAAATGTTATTATATGGAAAGTGATAAAATCGTGAGCATCAAAATGCAATATCTCGTTGGAATGCGATGCTAGAAGAAATATGGCGAAATAAACGAGATTCGGGCAATTATTTTAGGTTTACTTCAGTTTTTCGATTTTATTGTGTGCTCGTAAAGAACAATGCAGAAATTAACACTAATCGGTCCAGCGACATTGGCGAAATTCGCATTAAACACAGTTCTTCCTTATTCTCTCCTAACGACGCAGACGCAGACGACGCAGAATGTTGGCGGGCAGGTAGGAGTTGCTGGGTGTGCTGGCGGCATACTGTCCTCCGGTCGAGTGGGCAACTGGGGCGCGGGATGCGAAGTTGATGGCAGGGGCAACACCTCCGTAGATGTTTTGGCTGGAACCGCCCAGCTGATCGTACTGCGACTGGATGGCGCGCTGTGCGTTGGCAGCATCCTCGGGAGTGCGGTACTTGACGAAGTGCACCTCGGGCTTCTGGTTGCTGTTCTGGCGGATGGCGTTCAGCTTGTTGGCCAGATCTCCGATGTCGGTCTGCTTGTTCAGGACATAGATGGCGGTCTGCTGGTCGGCAGCCTGCTTGGCCAGAGCCAGGGCGGCGTTCTCCAGACCACGGTTCTCGGGGCCCTTGATGAAGACCACGCGCAGACCCTTGTTCACGCTGTTGGCAACCCTCTCGCTGGCAGCGGGATCCTCGAAATCGTTCTCATCGGCCTCGTAGGTGTAGAATTCCTTGTTCAAGCCGGCTTGAGGGGCGTACGAGGAGCCCAGTCTGCTCTCAGCTCCATCGTTGCCGTAGTTGCCGCTGTTTCCCAAGCTGCCGCCGTTTCCCAAGCTGCCGCCGTTGTTGCCGTACGCGACACTGGGAATGGAGTTAGTGGCCGATCCAGAGTCAAGTCCTGCTCCGTAGTTGTACTGGGCACAGGCGGCACCGATCAGGCAGAAAGCGATGAGGAAACGCATAGTGAGATAAGTTTAAGAGACAGAGATGTCTATGTGTTCTAAACAACCAATGGCTGAGACTGAATCCTGATGCCGCGCACAGCGCCTTTTATACACCGCCCTCGTAGTGGGACCGCGCTTAGAACAATGGATGGGTTCTTTACGGGCACATAATTCAACGGGTCTCTTATGCAAAGTGGTGCGCTTATGAAACGATTATGCAAAACTATCCAAAAAGACAGGCTCGCCTGCTTTCTGTGGCAGTGCAGGTGGCGGGAATGCGTGGACCGGTTCCCGTTGCCAGCCGCCCTCTCCATATAGAGAAATTGCTGTGAAACTATCAAACTTGTTCTCGAAAAGATGACCGTGTCCAATTAACGCAAACAGCTCGTAAATGCCATACAAGTCCGGATTCATCCAACAATAACAAACATATTTCTATAGTAATATTAAAGAACAGAATAAAAATAAAAATGGGAAATGTAGAGATGCGGCAGACGCCTTTGAACCGACCGCTAACACTAATAATAAGTTATGTATGACGACACAGCACTTTGGCTTAAATCGTGACAAAATTGCCGGAAATATGTTTCGTCTTCACTTTCTGTGAATGAAGCCAATCGATTCTCGGCTAAGTAGCTCGGTTATTGCCCCGCATCGATACTTGTTTATTATCTACGTCATTTTTAAACTAGTTCCTTTTAGAGATGGAAGTACAGCGTGCTCCTTTCTCAAGGCACGATTAGAGTTTTATGACCAAACTGATTTTGCATTGCAAATATTTTGTTTATATTCTATATAAATTGTTGAGAATGCGGTAAAGAATGCATGTTCTTTAGATTGCAAAGATCTAAAGATAAGATGAATAGAATATTAATGGCATAAATGAAGATGAAATACATAGATTAAAATGCACAAACAGGTTTAAATGTTCTTCCTCTGATATTAAATTTATTGCTCGCGATTATTGTTGATTCCATAAAATTAAACAAACATTGTTCAACCAAAGGCTATTAAATAGAATAGTCAGTTGAGCAAGTCATCGCAAAAATATTAAATGACTCAAGGTAAACATACCTAAATTATAAGTCATATAAATTCCAAAGAAATTTTCGAAGAACATTGTGATAATATCAATGTTTTTTTTTTTTTAAAATTTTTATTTTAATTTTTTTTTTTTTTTTTAAAAAATTATAGGGGGGTTTTTTATGTTTGTGTGTTTTTTTTTTTTGCCGCGCCCCTCCCCTAAATACAACACTGCTCTGTAGCACTTATGTATTAACAGCTAACTGTAAAATTTTGAAGCTTTTTATGGTTTGCGTTTTATAGGCAGCTTTTATAAAAATTTTTATTTTTTTTTTTAATAAAAATTTTTTAATTTAAAATTTTTATTTTTTAAAAATTTTTATTATAAGTTTTAAATTTTTTTTTTTTTTAAGGGGGGGTTTTGGTAAAAAATAGAAGTCACGGACATAAAATAGTTTATATATCATATAACAAATAATAATTTAAAGAGTCCAGTTTGAATTAAAAACAACGTAGCTATATTAAAAAATTGTGATAAACATTGCCAGTTTTCTTATTGAAAATAATTCACTGAATAATTCAGTGAATTATCTAGTTTTTATTATTTTCAAGCGATTACAACTGCTTTGCATATTAACTGTGATATGGTCACCCTGTTAATAGCGATACTCATAAGCTAATCGATATATGTACATACGTTATGGAAACAATGTATCGATATGTAAATTTAAACAGCGTCATTCTATTAAAAATGAACATAACAAAGCAAACATTGATTTTCACAGCTTTTTAATTTGCAATTGAAACTCATCATGTACAACATTATATTAATTTCGTTTATTAACCTTTAACAACACTTTCATTTATGAACATCAAACAAACTAAAAACGAAGACGACGCAGGATGTTGGCGGGCAGGTAGCTTGGGCCGGGTGCGGTGGCTGCGCTGTGGTTCTCACGCACGGCAGCTGGAGCCTGCGATGCGAAGTTGATAGCTGGTGCTACACCACCATCCTGGTGGGAGGATGAACCGCCCAGCTGATCGTACTGAGACTGAATGGCACGCTGAGCGTTGGCAGCATCCTCGGGAGTGCGGTACTTGACGAAGTGAACCTCGGGCTTGTTGTTGGTGTTGCTGCGGATGGCGTTCAGTTTGCTGGCCAGATCTCCGATGTCAGCCTGCTTGTTGAGCACATAGATGGCGGTCTCCTGGTTGGCAGCCTGCTTGGCCAGAGCCAGAGCGGCGTTCTCCAGACCACGGTTCTCAGGTCCCTTGATGAAGACCACACGCAGACCCTTGTCCAATGCGCTCGATACCTTCTCGGATGCCTGGGGCTCATCGAAGTCATCCTCGTTGGCAGTGTAGGAGAAGAATTCCTTGTCTAACTCAGCAGATGGAGCGGGAGCATTGTACGAAACTGGAGCTTCACGAGACTCACTGAAAAGACCACCTGATGGACCAGCGCCAAGATTGCCGCCACCGAGACCAGAGTTCAAGTCTCCCAAGCCACCACCTCCACCAAGAATGTCAACTGGGCCGCCTCCGATTCCTCCCAGCGAGCCTGAGCCGATTCCTCCCAAGTTTCCGCTGCCAGGAGCGAACGACAGTCCGGAGTTGGAGTGTCCTACGGGTCTGTAGTTGTAGCCGAGCTTATCGGCGCAGGCAACTGAGACTAGGCACAAGACGATAAAGGCGCGCATCTTGAGATTGAGATTGGTTGGGTGGAGCTTAAGCTGTTGAACTGAACGATGATGTGTAACTGCTTTGGAGGAGCTTAGTCTTTACTTTTATAACTGCAGGTCAGAGATCTTATCGAGTTCATCGGGTCGGTGCAGAGACCAAGTAGTAAAACAAAGACTTGCAGTGCAGTCGCCTTGTTATCTATACAATCTGCAGAATTTGCATTTGTTTATTAAATTAGTAATAAATAATAAACTGAAAGGAGCTGTGGCATCTTTATGGCCTGGCGCACGCTGACTGCAGATTTTTGCATAGATTTCGAGGCAGGTTTACGATCATCCTCGGCGTTATTGGGGATGCAAATGAGGGGGAGTATAGTGATGGTAGCCTGAGAGGCATGCGATTGCCTAATAAGCGGCGCCAAGTAATTTATTAAATGTCCAATTATCAAATTATCTTATTTGGCGATGACATCGCGCTGCAGTTCGCAGTGGGGTCAATTAGTTAATCGATGGAAGCAGCAACAACCATAAGAGAAGTCAAGACGGAGTCTATTTTTAGAGATGCTGTCGTCGGCACTTCCGGCGCCATTGCCGGCCGGACTGGAAGGTCGATTCCACCCGCAACATTAGCATAAAGCATAAAGCAGCCACAACAAAAGCCTCGCACATAAGGCAATAATAATTTCGCGGATCGTTAAAATATGTTTTTGAATAATGCGACTGGGCACGCCTGATTTGCATGTTTCTTTGCTTCGATTTGCGATCGATTTTGGGTAACACTTCGAGTCCCGCGTTTATTGCACACACTCGTTTTTCAGACTCACGCACAGAAAAGTGAATCGCACCGAATTTGGTTTACGACTCAGCAGTATAGTAACAACAACAGCAACAACATCAACGGCAGTCCACTCATTATAGCTAGATTTATATTGATTATGGAGATAAACAGATACAGCGCGCCAAGGTTTCTCTCCACTTGGAAGAAGAAACGGCGAACATGAATAATGAAAATTATTGTTAGATGCAGAATATTGAATTTAATATGAAATTTATGGCGTTGCTGATCGCATCGCTATAAAGATCTTCTGCCAATCTTAACGATCCATCGCGAACTTCTGCGGTCTTTGCCGATTTTCAGCGATCTTCGCTTGAGATACCGCGGATAGCAAGTGGAACTGGAGAGCCTCTCTAATCATGCGGTTCTGCTGCATATTCAAAAGCCGGTAGTCGATCGGAAATTGACCATTGCATAATTTGGGCAGATTATTCAGTTGCTTTGCATAACGGTAAATGCTCTACAAGTCCGCCTGCATAAAAACCATCGTGGTATCCGACTGAGCCATCACACTCCACAGTCAACTCAATAGCAAAAGATGCGTCACTTTTCCGTTCTCCTCTGCTTCAGCCTGGCGGCTTTGGCCAGCGCTGACAAGCTTGGCTACAACTACCAACCTGTGGCTCACTCCGGATCGGGACTGTCTTTCTCGCCAGGTAGTGCATCCAGCAACCTAGCACCTTCCTTTGCACCAGGCTCCTCTGGATCTCTGTTCGCGCCTGCTGGCTCGGAGAACATTCAGTCCAGCTCGGGACCACAGTTCACTCCCGCTGGCTCATCCAGCAACTTGTCGCCATCCTTCTCGACTGGTTCCATCGATAACTTTCCTGGACCCGCTTCGAGCTCCGACAACATTGGCAACATTGGCCAGGCATCCATTCCCGAGTCTAGCTTCCAGTCTGCAGGTCCCGTTGCCGAGCAATCTGTTGACAACTACTCTGCCGCAAAGCCCGAGCTGGAGAAGGAATTCTTCTCCTACACCGCCAACGAAGAAGACTTCGATGAGCCCCAGGCATCCGAGAAGGTATCGAGCGCATTAAACAAGGGTCTGCGTGTGGTCTTCATCAAGGGACCCGAGAACCGTGGTCTGGAGAACGCTGCGCTGGCCCTGGCCAAGCAGGCTGCCCAGCAGGAGACCGCCATCTATGTGCTCAACAAGCAGGCTGACATCGGAGATCTGGCCAGCAAACTGAACGCCATCCGCAGCAACACCAACAACAAGCCCGAGGTTCACTTCGTCAAGTACCGCACTCCCGAGGATGCTGCCAACGCACAGCGCGCCATTCAGGGACAATACGACCAGCTGGGCGGCAAATCATCTCACCAAGACGGTGGTGTTGCTCCCTCTCTGAACTTTGCTTCCTCCGCTCCAGTGCCTGCTGCTGCTCCCGCACCCGCTCCCGCCCAGGCTGCCATACCCAGTGACTTCGCCTCTGCCTCCGACTTCGGCCCTCAGGTCACCGAGCCCGAAGCAACTGCACCAATTTCCTCATACATTCCACCCGTGACTCCTGGCAGCACCTACCTGCCCGCCAACATCTTGCGCCGTTTGCGTTTCTAGATCATGAGCGGAAGATCTTTCTGGGATCAGACTTTGTTTTGTAATCTATATGAATATCTTTGTTATTGTTGACTTATTGTTTCGAAAATAAAATTGTTTACCTAAAATATTCAAATGCTCAAATGTTTGGCTAATATAAGTTAAGTATACCCTATAATGACTAAAAATGGTTTATGGTGTATGCACAAAAAAAATTAAAATTCAATAATATAATCAGTTATATTAAAAAAGTTTTTGAATTTCGGTCATGTTTCTTCCAAACTATTTAATTTTTTGACTTTTTATAGTATATCTAAAGAAGATATTTTAATCTAAAATGATCATTAAATGTTCTTAGTTGTCCATAAAAACTTGTGGATTTTTTTTTGTAGAGAATAGTTCGTATATGCTATAGAAGAAAAGACTGATATACCTATAGGTTATGTTCTCCACTTAATTCCAATAAATTTTCCACTAATAATATTGAGCTTACAATCTCAAAGTTTCAGTTCACTAAACATTCTTATGGGAATGACAAATAATTCGTCAGGGATGGCAAACAAATAATTTCGATCTAAGTTGAAAGAGTTGGCAGACCAATGACATGTTGACAGAATCGCGATAGGTTGGCAGCGCTTAAAGTTAAGTGAAGAGTCGGCACAAAGGTCGTAAAACGAGTTGAAATTAAAAGAAAAAGGTAAAAGAAAGATAATTAAAAGTTATGAAATAATCAAGAGACAGTGTTTGTTTAAATAAAAATCTAAAAAAAAAAAAAGAAATGGTATTTTAATAATACTTAATTAATAATTGCTGTGTTTAAAACCAAATGAAACTGTAACAACAAAACTGTGTAAGCCGTCAAACTAAATTAACATATATTTCATTTTACACGTATCTTAATTAAAACCTAACATAAAAACGAAAGTTGAAGTATATATCTGAAAACCTCTGTATAACAGGGTACTCTCTGGTCAGTTCCCCGAACCATTCAAGCAGAGTTCATTCAAATGCTTACATAGTTTTAAGTTTTGCTTATTTTATATTTTTGTCGAGTTGAATGAGCATTTTCTTGCTTAGGAATTTGGCTTTATGAAAATGATTTGAATTTAAAGTTGGAAACGGATTTGGGTTTTTTTGTGTCTGGCAAACGGGTTAAACGGGTTGAATTAGGATGCCATTGAGCCAATGGCTATTTATGAAAATTTGCAAATCAGAAATTTAACAAGTTCTTTGACAGCATTTTATGTTTCTGTTATGCTTCTCTTTTCCAACTCGAATTCCGTCTCAGTGTTGTTTTCTTGCCAGCTTCACTTATGTCGTTTGTTTTTATATGCATATCCTACTACACGATACTACACCACTCTACATATGTTGTGGGCTCCCACGCAGTTCCCAGAATGGGCTTCGCTCGGATTTGTCTGACAAATTGCAGGCTGGCTACAACAAACAATGCCCAAAACTGTAGCGCCGAGCAATTTAATATTATTAAGTCCGACTGCTGCCCCGAAAATATTTGTGGCCATTAGCCGCAGCTTCACTTTCAATCGGGCGGCTTCCATTTGCATAACAAAATGAGTGAACAAAAGAATTCGGCTACCGAACGGCTAAACAATTTGGAGCTGCCGATGCTGCCGCTGCTGCTGCTGCTGCGCTGTCGCGGCCGCTGTCTCTGCCAACGTCACTACGGACAGCGCTGCCAGCGTTAAGACCCGTTGCCTTATTTGCATAAAAATTTTCATTGTAAGCCGAAGTTCATCAAATTTTAATCAACGCCGCCGCCGCCGCCGACGTCGAGAAATAGAGAAAAAAAACATGTTCGACAACATAATGGGCGGACCTTATCTTGATCTCCAGCATAGTTGCTGAACACTTGTTCTGAGAGTGTCATGCATGTCGCTATAAATATGGCACTTCTCCTCTTGGTCAGTATCATTCTTCGCTCACAGCTCCGAAGAGAACTAGAACCCCCAAAAAAAGATGCGCGCTTTTGTCGTCTTGTGCTTTGTGGCAGTTGCCTGCGCCGATAAGCTCGGCTACAACTACAAGCCCGTAGGACACTCCAGCTCAGGACTGTCCTTCGCTCCTGGCAGCGGAAGCCTGGGAGGCCTCGGTGGCGGCAGCAACTACGGCAGCCTGGACGCCGGTCTTGGTGACTCTGGACTGGGTGGCTCTGGAATCGGTGGATTGAGCGGCTCTGGACTCGGTGGACTCAGTGGTCTCGGCGGCTCAGGTCTGAGCGGCTCTGGACTGGGTGGCTCTGGACTGGGTGGCTCTGGACTTGGTGGACTTGGTGGACTCGGTGGACTCAGCGGTCTGGGCGGCTCTGGACTCGATGCCCCTGTCAGCTACAACGCACCTGCACCAGCTGCTGAGTTGAACAAGGAGTTCTTCAGCTTCACCGCCAACGAGGAGGACTTCGACGAGCCCCAGGCTTTGGAACGCGTCTCCAGCTCCGTGAACAAGGGTCTGCGTGTTGTCTTCATCAAGGGTCCCGAGAACCGTGGTCTGGAGAACGCTGCTCTGGCTCTGGCTAAGCAGGCTGCCGACCAGCAGACCGCCATCTACGTCCTGAACAAGCAGGCTGACATCGGAGATCTGGCCAACAAGCTGAACGCCATCCGCAGCAACACCAACAACAAGCCCGAGGTGCACTTCGTCAAGTACCGCACTCCCGAGGATGCTGCCAACGCACAGCGCGCCATCCAGTCGCAGTACGATCAGCTGGGCGGAACCAGCCAGAGCCACAACGGAGGTGTTGCCAACGCCCTGAACTTCGCTTCGGCTCCCCAGTACCGTCAGCCCAACGCTCAGATCCCCGAGAACTCGTACCTGCCCTCTTCGGTGCTGCGTCGTCTGCGTTTCCGTTACTAAGCTGTGACTGCAGTCCAGTGAATCCTTCTACTCTATTATCTTTTTGTTGACTCTGTGTTATCTATTGATTTGTCAAACGATTGAAATATACTTCCTATTTAAAATGTATCCATGAAGTTTGTTTATTTATGTCGGGCTGGGCAGATAGAGTCGTCGATGTGCCCAGAAATTGCAGCATATTTACTACATGCCATAAAAATTCCAGCGTGGTGTCAATAGCATCGATGCCAAGTGGAAATCGATAAAATTTACATATTGTCAGTGTACAAAAGGCGCAAAACAATCGACGAAAATTTTTGGATAATAATTAAAATGTTAATCTGCGTGAAGTAAAAGGTTAGACAAACTATTGGTACCCAAATTTATGGCAACTGCAAGACGGAACTATCTTGACTAGGCCAGTCAGAGCCAGTTCAATACATTATGTATGAATGATAACAGACCGACCGATCGAGCGATCGAGCGATCGACTAGACTGAATACACCGACCAATAACAACGGCTGTCCGCTGAGCCAAGCACGAGCTCGAATAGCCCCCACGACAATAGTAGCTCTATTCAAGAGCACCCACTACCCCTGATTTGCATAAGCAAAACACAAACTACAAAGAGCCACAAAGGTTTAATAGAAAAATCATTAACAATAACTTAAACCATAGATTACATGCAGTAACAAACATTTTTTTGTTAGTATTCCAAGTCATTTCTTTTTTTTTACTATCTGCAATTTTTGCATTATGATTGAGAAAAGAATTCCGGATATAGGTGATCTCGAATAAAACCAGTTTGCAGTCCTAAGCGTGACGTGACAAATTTGGCTTTTGAATCCACCGGAACAGATCAGAAATATTTATATATCACGGAGTCAGAGGGCTAACCTACAGAGAAACGGGTTTCGATTGTGGTAAACAACCTTTTAGATAGCGTAATATTTTCGGGCTGAATTCGATTAAGATAGCACTAAGTAGTATATAACTTACAAGTTTTCCATTGATGAATAGGTTTTCCTTAATTATTCGAATAACGAAATCTTGTTTAACTAAGTTGCAGTTTCAGTTCGCTTATCGCGCAGCCGAACGACAACGAGGTAAGAGGTTCGATTTGGTATTGAAATGTCTGTTGCAGTTAATGTTGGACTGAACCAACTGAACTGGACTGAACTGAACTGACCTGGCGAAGAAGCGAGGAGCTGGAGACCATAAAAGTGGCAATAAATTAATGCAGTGAAAGATGCGAAATCGAAAAAGTGAGCAGCGAATTGAAATGACATAAACGATAAAAAAGTGGTGCAAAAATGCAAAGGAGACTAATAAAAAAGAGCTCAGGTCAATTAATCGTTTTGCGAAATGTTAAATCATTTGGCGACGCTGGAGTTGGGGATATAAAAAGCGTAGGTGTTGCCAATCTCAACAGACTTCAGTTGGACTCGACTAAGCGAACACAAGTATTATCCTTCAACATGCAGATCTTCATTGTGAGTTGTGCCAGGATCGGTGGAGTTTAAAAGATATAACTAACAGTTTTTTGATTTCTCTCTCCCTCTCTAGACCCTCATGGCACTTCTGGCTGTCGCCTGCGCCGATCAGTTGGGCTACAACTATCAGCCTGTCGAGCACGCCAACTCTGGCCTCTCCTTCACACCCGGCAATGCCTACGTGCCCCCAGCTGCCACCGGATCTATTGCCAGGGAACCCTCGATCTCTGCCGGACCTGCTCCCGAACAGTCGTACCAGGCACCTGCTGAGTTGACTAAGGAGTTCTTCACTTACACCGCTGACGAAAGCGACTTCCAGGCTCCAGAAAACGCACAGCAGTTGTCCAACAACCTCAAGAGGAACCTGCGCGTCGTCTTCATCAAGGGACCCGAGAACAGTGGCCTGGAGAACGCTGCCCTGGCCCTGGCCAAGCAATCTGCTGAGCAACAGACCGCCATCTATGTGCTCAACAAGCAGGCCAACATCAACGATCTGGCCCAGAAGCTGAACACCGTCCGCACCAACAACAACAACAAGCCCGAGGTTCATTTCGTCAAGTACCGCACTCCCGAGGATGCCCACAATGCCCAGCGTGTCATCCAGGAGCAATACGATCAGCTCGGCGGTGTCACAACCCACCAGGATGGCGGCGTGGCTCCAGTTCTCAACTTCGCCTCTCGCGCGCCTGCTCCAGCCCCGACTCCCCTTCCCCAAGAGCCCCAGAACTCGTATCTGCCCGCTTCGCTGCTGCGTCAACGTCTCTAAACTCTAAACCAAACCAGACTGACTGACGACACTGACTGACTCCCACGCATCTCTCCCATTGTTATCCATTTCTGTTTAGTTTATTTGCAATTTTCGAAATAAAATTTATAAAATACGAAAATTTCACATCATATTTTGTAATCTTATTGGGGACAAGCGAATTTTGTAACGGTTACCCAAATTTCATCGAACATTGAACTAATTTCCTTTTATGGGGGAATCGCTTCCATCATTAGTCCCGATATGGAAGCAGAGCTCATGAGCGAAGATTATAAAACGCTTCAACTTGGGCTGAGCAGTGGACAAAAGAGATTTGGACCTTGTCGTGTCTACAACATGCGCGAAATTGTGGTAAAGCTGACTTTGAAGATCTTCACTTTGGATACAATATTAACCTTAGCTCTTTCAGTTTCTTAGCTTGCTAGCGCTCTGCTCGGCTGAGCTGGGCTACCAATATCAGCAGGGAGATCCCGGACTTGGCTACGAAACAGATACCCAACCAACTGGAGATCATTACCAAGACCATGCGGATTTCCACAAGCACTTCTATGCCTTCGAGGCACCCTACGACTCCGACGAGGAGGTGGAGCAGGTCGAGCAGAAGCTCATTGATGTGGCACAGAAGAATCTGCAGGTGGTGTTCATCAAGGCGCCAGAGAACAAGGCAGTGCAGGGTGCTCTCAATGCGCTGACCAAGCAGAGCAGCGAGGACAAGACCGCCATCTTCGTGCTGAACAAGCAGACGGACTCCAACGAACTGGCAAGCAAACTCAGCGCAGTGCAAGCGCACCACAAACACAAGCCCGAAGTTCATTTTGTCAAATACAGGACCGATGCGGAAGCTGCGCGTGCCCAGCAGCACATTCAGGAGCAGTACGCAGCAGCGGCGGCCCTGCCACAGCAGCCCTTGCCACCTTCCCCGTTGGACTACTTGCAGTCAGCTTATGCACAGCTGGGCAAAGACTCTAAGGCAGCGCAGGCTTACTCCGTTCCTCAGTCTTCATCCTCCTCCTCTTCCTCCTCCTCAGCCTCTTTGGGTTACACGCAGACATCTTATACCGTTAAAGAACCTCAAGCAGTGGAGAGTTACACTCAGCTACCTTCCTCCTCCGCCTCCTCTTCTTCCTTGGGTTACTCGCAGGCAGCGGAGCCAGCTCAGCAAGTGCTTCCGGCATACTATGCACAGCAGTCGATAGCAGTTCAGGCACCAGAGCAGCCCTTGCAGCAGAGCTATTACCCTGCCAAGGAGACAACAGCTCCACCTGCCTACTATCCACAAGTGGCTGCCCCTGTAGAGTTGCCCCCGAAACCTTATACGCCCCCAGTTGAGCAGCCTCTTTATCCACAAGAGTCAGCTCTGCAACCACCCGCTCCCCATCCTAGCTATCTACCTCCCGTGTCGAACTTTGTCACTCCTCCCCCGATCAGTTATAACCCTGGACTCATTGATCTGCCACCAGTGCCGCTGGTGGAGCAGCAGCTGGCTCCCAGTCCCTACGACTTGGACGCACGCACTGCCAGACCGCGTCACATCGACTTCAGAGCCAACGAGAGGCATCGCGCAGGCAGTCGCATAACCTTTCCCACCAGCACCCCAGCGAGAAGTTATCTGCCTCCGATCTCACGCAGCTATTTGCCACCTCAGAAGCGACGCAGACGCGCCAACGCATGAGGCCAGAGACGCTTCAGAGATTAAGACATAAAATAGTTCCCTAAGACTGCGCTAGATCTAGCGATGTATCTTGTATCAACACAACAACAACAATAACACAACAGCAACAACAACTATCAATAAACAAGACAATGAAACGATGAATCGATGTGTTGCTGTTTCGCGATGTCTTCGGGTTGTAAATTTCGTTAAGCGGCTTATCAGATAAAATCTGGAGCGAGGCTCGTTAGCTCGTAAGCTTATTAAGTAGAAAAGGAGAAACAAAAAAATAAAATAAAAAACAAATATCCAAGCTTAAAAAACCTTTAAAAAATCAAAAATGACGTGTAAATTAACACAAGCAGCAGCCATAAAAAGCGCTCATAAAATCCAATTCAAGTGAAAGTAAAGCCCGAGAGGGTCGAGCCGGGGGATGCCGGGTGAAGTTGGGAGTCGCAAACAAATAGTTGTATCTATGCCGGAGGACAGAAATTGCATATGAGACAATCTGATAACTAATTCAAATCGGGGGCTCATTTGTAAATTTTATGCGAATTAATTCAATTCAAGTTCAAGTCGCGAGCTCAGGTCAAATCCGAGATGCGTCTTTGGCCTGGCTTGGCTTGACTTGGCTTTGTGGCCTAAGGAAATTTGCATTTCAAAATTGAACGACATTAACATGGATAATCGGAGCAGGCACACACACACACTTTGAAACGCATAAAACCAGAGCAAAGCGCGTTTGCAAAAATATTTTAAAAGTCCATAAAAATAATAATAAGAAACCACCGAAGAGTGGAGCCAAAAAAAGAAAAAAAGAAAGAAAAGAGTATAATGCAGACAAAGCCAAGTCGCGGCCGAGAAGTCAGTTTTGTTGTTTGTGTCGTATATAAGGATGGTTTTGTTGCTGTGACTAGATTATAAACGAGCCGAGCTTCGAGCGCTAAAGACGAGATAAGCAGTAGGAAACCAGGGAATCCCCAAGATTCAGGCGAAATGCGAGCCTTGACGGTGAGAGAAACTACTGAGCTCTTCCAGTGAAATCGAATTACCCCCTTCACCTTTCCCCTCCTCCTAGATACTTGCGCTCTTTCTGTGCCTCAACCATGCCCTTGCCCAACTGAACAACTATTATCTGCCGGCCAGCAGCAACGTCTTTGCCCCGCATCCGCCTCTGGCCACGGAATACTTCAGCTACAGCGCCCCGCCGGAGGAGGATCAGAGCTCGCAACTGCAGGCAGCAAGGCAGCTGGCCAAGGCGATTACCCCGCCACAACAGGTGGTCTTCATCCGCACACCGGAGACTAATCTCTTCACGCTAACTGCCAAGCAGCTGGCGGCGCAGAATGCACTGGATATCTACGTGCTGCAGCGGCAAATGGATGCAGCTGCTCTGGAGCAACAGCGTCTGGCCATTGAGCAGCAAGTGGGGCGCAAGCCCAGCGTACACTTCGTCAAATACAGGACTCCAGCGGATGTTAGTCGAGCCCTGAACAGCCTGAGGAGCAGCTACGATCGACTGCCGGGACGCACCAGCAGCCACGCCGTGGAAACTGCTAAGGTCATCGAACTGAATCGCCCACAGCAGCAGCAGCAACAGTATCAGCAACAGTTGCAACCTCAGCTTCTGCCACAGCAAGCTCAACCACAGGCCGAGCCGGTGGTGTTCAAGATCCTGCCCAAAAACGGAGTTGACTACGAGACCCACGAACAGGCCAACGAGGTGGAGGCGGCCAAGCTGCAGGCACTCTTCAGGCAATATTTGCCACCAGCCCAGCGCCGTTAGGGCTAAGTATAGATGGACCAGTGCCAAAGACTGCTAAATTTAAATAGAGGTAAAAATAGAAAAATAAAACACGAATATTTTTTGCATGTTGAAAAAGCTTTCAAGGGGGTAAAGTATGAAGGGGGAATGAGCTAAATCGATATGGTTGTAAGCGTTATGCAGAAAAAAGGGTTTTATAACGTTGTGACAAGCGAAAGTGTATGTAAGAGGCATTAGAAGGGGTCTCTGACTCTACTTAGTACATTTATTGTTAATCAGCAGCCGCATCGATACAGATATGTCCGTCTGTCTGTCTGTCTACCGGTCTGTCTGTTTGCCTGTCAGTCTGTCCATATGTTTGAACCCCTATATCTTAGAGACGATAATAGCTAGGACTTCAAAATTTGGTGACAATATGACAATATGTTGTGCGCAATACAAGTTTACTTTATATTCTGGCTACGCCTCTTTTTAAGCCTAGAATATCCATTAAACATCCAACCCCAAGATGAATTAAAATACTCGACAGTTCGTTTTTGGTAAAAACATCACTATGCAAATGATTTGTAAAAGATTGATGTTGATCGAATAATTAACATAGAAGTAATAAGATAAATTATTTTAAGGGACCACCAATTTTCAGGCCTCCCTCTGCAAGTTATGCAACACAAAATACGCTTAGCATATAAGTACAATAATCGCGAAATTGTTGTCGAGTACAATCAACTATAGCTGGTGTGAAGTGCTCGATTTATTCAACTCGAGGTCAAATTTAATCCCTTTATTTGTTTTTCCAAGTAATTCGAATTTCTTTAGAATTCGCTGTATGCAAATGGATTAACACCCCCCTCTCATATCCATGCAGTTCTCAGTAACTCTGATATCCGCATAAATATCATAATGAGATTTCACTCGAAGTTCAGTTCAAGTTGTTTCAAAGGGTTCCAAAGTACTTATCTCGTTTAATTCCCTTTGAAGGACAAACTATGTTTATAAATCGTATTAACTATAATTAAAATATTGTGCCTCTGTTCCAGTGGACAGCAAGAAGCTCGTCAGTGTTGCTCTTAAGGCTTGCAGAATAATTTTCGAATTTATTTCAATCAAAGAAACATTTTATGCTAGAGATGACAGTGGGCACTCTGGCTATCCGACTATCTGGCAATCTGCCTATCGTATCTGTGGCCTGGTATTATGAATAATTAATGACAGCCGGCCGCGCGTCGAAACATTTCACTTTTGAGCCCGCTGACTGTTTCGGATTATCTTCAAAGTATCTCTTGGATAATCATGAAGGTGCCGCCCCCTTCCCCCCGCGCGTTTCCCTTCTCGTTCCCCTCCCTGTCACAAGGCAAACATTTTCTTAGGCAATGTGTCTTGCGCTGTCGACGTTGTCGCTGGCAAACTTTTTAATGAGCTATGCGCCGAGGCAAAGCCTGTTCGGCCAGAAGCCTCCACTCTCCCGCCAAGTGCCCTGCGCCCTCCGCACCACTATGTGGGGGCGTGGCGCCATCCGTCCGTTAAGTTTAACGACAAGCGTAGCTTTAAGAATGTTTCAACTGAATTATGGCAGCGATGGCACCGACGACGGCGACATTGCGGCTGACATCATGTTGCTCTGCAAATTGTTTTAGTGTCAAAGGTCACACACACACACACACTCACAACACACACAGACATGCATATTGCGCCATGTGGCGCACTGAAGTGCAGCCGTAAAAAACGGTATCCTTGCCGGCACTGCAAATCTGTTGAGCAAGTTTTAGTTTGAGAATTTTTGAACAACATGCGAAACGGAGAAGGAGCAGGAGAAGGAGGAGGAGAAGGAGGCGAAGGTGGAGGCTGAAGCCGTAGCTGGAGCTGGAGCTGAAGCCGTAGCCAAGCGAACGAAGCTCGTTAGTGGCGCCTGCCAAAAAGTTTGCCAGTCACGTCAAAGCTGCCAGCATTTTCCCGTCTCGTCTCTGGGTAACGCAGCAAGTAACGCGGCTGCTTTAATCCTGGCTGGAGGCTCATGACTTGCTCCAGCTGCAGCAATATCAACACACAGGTGTGTCCAAGGTCCAACCGTAGCCACCTCCGACTCGGCTACTCAAATTCCTCAACAGCAGATGCCAAGTTTGCGTGTTGCCAATCTTTTTATACCCTGCGGGTATAGACATTGGTCAAAAGAGGGTATACGAACTTGGTGCAAGTGTATGTGAGAGACAGAATATATAAATAGGAATAAAGATTACTAGCCTAATTGATTGATTCATGTCCGTCCGTCTGTCCGGATATCTGTATGAACACACAGATCTCAACTATTATTAAGGCTAGAGAAATCAAATTTGGCATGAAAGTTCTTGTGTACTATACACAGATATAGTTTATTCCACCTCCCTCGCACATCTATAATTAAATTGTTTACTTTGATTTGTAAGCGATGTGTAGAAGATTAAACTTTCAATATAACCTTAGCTCACTATAATTTCTTAGTAATTTAATATTTCTACATTTCCTCAAAATTTCAACTTGTTTGGACAATAAACATAGAAGTTATTCAAGTCTTAATAAATTCTTAATCTAGTTCCTATAATTTTACAAAACTGTTCGCAGGGTATCTAACCGTCGAGCATGCTCGAGTCTAGCGCTACTTTGGCATTCACTCCAGATGGTCTTTTTCATTGTGTTTATCTTTACTATTGCCACATTAGGCGTTTTCGTTTTTGGATAAACTCACACTTAGCTTGGCCAAGCGGAAAGGGCAAAAGAAGTTCATAAATAACAAAGTATGATTATAAAATTTGCTTAGTAACTTATGCATAAACTAATCAGATTCAAATAAATTGCGGTAAATTACTATTCAATAATTTATATATTGAGATAAGTTGAATTTGAATTATGATTTAAGGTTTATGAGTTTAGAAAAAGCTCCACAAATATTTCAAATTCTAGTGAATTTTGCATTCGTAAAATGGAAATAATTAAACGCGGCTTTGTTGTTGTTGCTGTTGTTGTTGACATCGGCAGATGGCAAAAAAGTTTAAATTAGTTAAGAAACTTCATTTGCCAGACGGGCCAGAATATATTGACGGTCTCGTCTCTGTGCTGCACACAGATAGATAACATAAAAGAGAAGTCTTTTTTTTTGGGGGCAAGGAAATTATGAAAATTATAATTAGCAGCTTAGCAGCTGGGGCAGTTGACCCCCCCTCCCTCCTCGGAGTACGCAGATATCATCACGCGAAATCGGTAGCTGTTTATTATTTGTTGTATTCGTTGTTGTTGTTGTTGTTGCTGCTGTGGCTGTTCGTTCAACAATTCCACACAGTGGCAAAGTGAATTTTCAAACGCGCGAGAGGGGCTTGTGGTTTCGGGTTTTGTTTTTGTTGTTTGTTTCTTTCCTGGCTTGATTGGGGAACATGCATATTTATATGTGTCGTAAAGTGCATTTAAATCAAAATGCGATGGCGTTGAAGGCAAGATAAATGGTGAGCTTGGCGCGGACTAGGCCTAAGTTGACTGATATATTTAAATGCATGCGACTCTTTAATGACTTCGGACAGGCCAAGAAAACAAATTAATATCGCATATGCCGTGAAGGTCGCTCCGCAGACGAGACAGACAGCTGAGGGTGGGCACTGGGCACAAGATGGGCAGACTGCAGTCGACTGCGCCTATAAAAGCCGCTGCCCCGCCAGTTCCCAGCATTAGTTTCAGCTCTCAGCTTCTTGGGAAAACAACAACGAGAAATAAGAAGAAATATGCGTGGATTCATTGTGAGTTACAGCGCGGGGCTCGTCATCCCATCATCCGCCAAGCTAATCCCCTTTGATTCCCACACAGCTGATTTGCCTCTGGGCCGCCGCTTGCAGTGCCGACAAGCTGGGCTACAACTACCAACCCGTTGCCCACGCGGATGAGGGTCTCTCCTTTGTGCCCGGCAACGGTTTGCTGCCTGCTGTCGATGCGGCGCCTTTGTCTCAGCCTCTGCCTGTGGCTCAACATGGCGAGGCTGAGCTCTCGCTGCCCATTGAGCCGCCAGTTATTGCTGGGGCTCCGTTGCCAAGCTCCCTTGCCCCACAGCCCGCGCCGTTGATCGAGGAGTTCCAGAAGGAGTTCTACAGCTATGCGGCACCCGAGGAACAGTTCGACGAGGGCATCAACAACCAGCAAATTGCCGATTCGCTGAAGAAGTCGCTGCGCATTGTTTTCATTCGCACGCCGGAGAACCGCGGATTCGAGCAGGCTGCCCTGCAACTGGCCAAGCAGTCGGCGCAGCAGGAGACCGCCATCTATGTGCTCAGCAAGCAGGCCGACGTCACCAACCTGGCCAAGCAGCTGAACGCACTCAAGTCCACTTCCAGCAACAAGCCCGAGGTGCACTTCGTGAAGTATCGCACTCCTCAGGACGCCGCCAATGCCCAACTGGCCATTCAGAATCAATATAACCAATTGCCCGGCGCCTCGCGCATCTCCAACGAAGGCAGCGCCCCCGTGCTGAACTTTGCCTCGCAGAGCGCAGCTCCTCTTGCCCCGGCCACCGTCAGTGCACCAAGTCTGCCAAGTCTGGCCAGCTCAACTGTGCAGTCGGGATCTGGACAGGATTATCTGCCACCCGCATTGCGCCGTTTTCGCGTGAAGTAAGCGCCGACAGTTGCAACTGGACACGGTAACGATTCCTACACACACACACCCACGTGTACACACAGCAACCACACAATTCCCCACCACACCTGGCAAAGTATCCCCTCCCCCCTTCCCACCACAGAATCTCCTCTATGCACCCCCACATCGAGCCATCGAGTTAACTAGTTTGTAAATATCCGTAGAGGAATAAAATTTGTTAGCTGACAAATTTGCCACTGTGTGCTCAATTGTTCTCTGCTCTGTTCTCTGGATCCCGGCTGGATGCTCATTTCCAGGCAACTTTCATTGCCTCCTAATTGGGCAGCCCTTTGTGCTGGCCGCAGTCTCCTCTGGCGGTAAACCCATTCACTCTCCCTCCACCCTCGCAGCCTCGCAGCCTCCCGCCCATTGCGCCTCCTTTTATGTGTGATTTGTTTTCCAAAGCAAATCCTAGCCAGCGGCAACAGCGGCGTCGACGTCGACAGAGGCGTCGACAGCAACAGCAACGGCGCTGGCGATGGCCCAGCATGGGTGTCTGGCTGCGCATTCGTGCGTTGTGCTTTCACAGTTAATCCTTGAAATAATAGCATGGATAAAGCGGCAGGCATGTCATAAAGCCCTGCAACAAGTTGAGCCAGCAGCCCACACCCACACACACACACACGCACACACACAAGGGTGCGCTGGGGGAAAACACACTCACATATGCACAACGGTTTTAAGCGACCGCCATTTGTAATTGGAGTTATTAGAATCGAAACGAACTGAGCCGTTGCACAATGGCCGGAACCGTAGCTCGTTGCCAACTGTGGTCGCAATAAGTGGCAACGTCCTGCAGCACCTGCGAATGCTGCCAGCCTGCTCTGTAATGGTCTGTTTGTCCAACTAGAAGGGAGAGAGTGTCTCTCTGTGTGTGTGTGTGTGTGGAAGGGTATCTATTTGGCTATGAGTGTGTGTGTGTGTTTGCCTTGATGGCTTCCTGCTTCCGTAGTAGGCAAACTCATCATGTGAATGGCCGCACCCATATGCCCAGCCCTTCGCCCACTCTCTGCCCCAACCTTCCCCTCTCCGCCTCCCTTGGCATATGAACTATGCAGTGGATTTGGAACGTTGTTGAGTGGAGTCCTTAAATTTCACTTAGATGTAACATAAAACCGGCATAAACGCAACTCAACGGCGCATGTATTCATGGCCGTGACGGCAGCTGTATCAATGTGTGCCTGTGTGTGTGTGTGCAGCTTAGCTGTGTGTCTGTGTGTGCGTGGAAATCACACGCTTATCAGCAGTCAAGTGCAAGCTGAATCCGTTTGCTGCTGCTGTGCAAGTACAGTGCCAAATCGCTAAAGCGTAACAGCAAACGACAATATGGCACGTACCTGCAGGGGCAAAGAGGGGAAAGGAAGGAGGGAGGGGGGGGCGTGGCAATGAGATGCCAACCATAAAAGCCGTTTGCCTGCCTTCCATTTGCCGTGTGACTGCACCCAGACTGTTGCCTGTAATTAAGGTGATATGCGGCAGGCAACCGACCGAGTCGAAGCCAAAGTCGAGGCGAGCCGCGGCGAGGGGAGTCGCACTGCCAAGTGCGTGCTTTGTGCGTGCCTCATAGTGTCAGCTTGTCTACTAAACGCTAGCGTGTCTCTCTGTGTGTGTGCTCTACGCTGGTGTGTGTGTGTGTGCGTGTTAATGAGCAGCCTGCTGAGCACACAAAATAAATTATTAAAACGGCAACCTACGCTCGCGCGCTCGCTCGCGCTGGCGGCTGCGTGAGGAGGCTTCAGCGCGACTTGAACTTTTGCAATTTCCAACTATGAAATATTTAAATCCTATTAAAAAATGCTCGTATTCAAAAAGCACATTAAGTGCAGAGTGTAGCAGCAGTTATTGCACGCAGATAACAGTTAGCTACGCAGACTGAAGGTGATTTGATACTCAATTGAAGGAAAGAGAATGAATCACGAAATATTTGTTGTGTAATGTCATAAATAAATACTCCTCTTAAATTATTTTATTTTAAATATTTTTAAAATATTTTTTCTATAATTTATCAACATAAATATCTGCAAATACTATTAAATTAATGCCATTTTCATCATCATTATTAAAATTTAAGCTTATTTCTCTTCTTCTCAACTCTTAGTCTTTAAAAACCGCAGCATACTTTCAGGCTGCTCACTTATTTATGCTGGCAGGCGCAGCAGGCTGACTGCGCTCTTTGCCTGGCCCAATCACTCTTCCGCTTGCAATTCCCGCTGAGCACTTGCATCATCCGCATATAAGCCGTATTCTGTGACCGCTTACAAATCGCTGGAATTATAAAAGACAAAAAAGACAAGCTGCGGGGGGCGAGGAGAAACATCTAAAAACTTAGCAAAAAATAAAAATCGTCATGCAAAACGTGAGCGTGGGCGTCGTGTGGCCCTCAATCACGACAGCTGACAGCTGCGGTGTGCCAGGGCAGACCAGGCCAGGCCAACCCGATGCTGGAACTGAAGGCAGCGCGGCAAATAACCAAAAACTTTGCTTGCTGCTGCAGCAGAAACAGAAAACAGAAATAGAAAACAGAAACTGAAACAGAAATTTTATTTTCACTTTGCGCCGCTTCAGTTGCAGCTTCTGTTTCGGTTGCTGTTTCAATTTCCACATTTCTGTTGCTGTTTCTCTTTCTCTCTCCCTCTCAATGTCTCCCCCGCCTCTCTCACTCACTCTCTCTCTCTCTATGTGCCTTCTCCCTCTCTCGATGGCGCTGGCAACCAATATTTCTTTTCAATTCTGCGATTGTGCGAGCGCCATGCGAAAGTTTTGTTGTAAAACTAAATATTTTGGCATTTGTCCCCATGCAGGCGGCAACTTTGTGTGCATAACTGTATGTCTGTGTGGTTATGTGTGCGTGTGTGTCTGTGTGTGTGTGTGCGTGTGTGCATTGCGCACAAATTGAAATGTGCTCGAGACATTCTGTTGCTGTTATTGTTTTGCCTTGGTGTCAGTGAGTTTCTTTGCTGCGCAGTTGCAGCAAAGTTGCAGCCACTCGGTGCTGTTAATTTGGTAAACGCTTCCGGCGCTAGAGCGTGCCGCTTCCCTCCCCCACGCCTACCTCTTCCATTCCCCTCCCCCTCGCACACGCAGGCAAACACACAGGTGCAAAAGAGTCCATGCCCAAATGCAGTTGGCAGTTGGCAGTTGTATGCCATTTTGTCGCTGTCAGAAAGTTTTACTGTGCCTGTCGCTGCCTCCTCCCCCTTCCTTCCCCTCTGCCCCCCGCTGCTACTGTTGCGGCTGCTGCGGGCACAGTTTGAAATTTGTTGCAAAAAGTGTTTATTGGTTTGCCATGTGCAACAGCCACTCTATGAAAATTGAGTTATTCCTTTGGCTCCTGATCGGGTTGCAGCGAGGGATGGCAAGGGGGAGGTGCGGGGGCTGCTCAGCTCCGGGGGCGAATTCAGTGTTTGCATGCAAAGCGACTGCTCGACTTGATGCTCGAAACTTGGCACACATGCTGCCAGTTTTGGCTCATTAACCGTACCACACTCGGCTGAGAGGCAACCACGCCTCCCCGCCTCCCTGCTGCACATCAATTAGTCGACTTTTAGGCGCTGCCATGTATAATTAAGCAATTCAGAGCATCAATGCGAGGACTCCTGGCCACATCCTGTTTGCCTCTTTCACTTACAGACATGCCTCATTAACAGAAACAGCAGCAGCAGCAGCAGAAGCAGAAGCAGCACAAGCTGCAGAGCCGACTACGTTGGCCGTGGCTAATTTAATATTTATACCTTAATCAAGACACCAGGCAGAGCCGGGCAGCAGTCAGGGCAGGGCAGCCCTTTTGATGGCTCCACAGGAAATCAGTTGATGCGATGCCCAGGCGTTAATTGCCCATTCCCACTCGGAGTTGCCCCTGCCTCGTCTTCTTCTTCTGCCTGGCCGGGTTGTCTGTCACACAAGTTTTCAATCGATAGCACACATCTGTGACTGAGCACACACACCCACACACACATCCGTACATGTGTGTGTGCTTTGCTGTTCATCTGTCTGCTGCTCTTTCGTGTATTTGCAGAGCTCACGGCTTTGATTCCGTAATGAGGCAGCCAGGCTCGTTGCACCTTTGTATCGCCCTGGGACAACAGACACAGAGAGACGGACAAACAGACACACACACTGCAGAGCACAGAGAGATAGAGAGAGAGAAAAGAAAAGTGCTCTGGCTTTGTTCGTGGCCCTGGCCGGATGTGTTTTACGGCCAAGATACCCTTGATTCGCCATTTATTTCGTAGTTTATCCTTTCGTTGATTATTGCACAACATTTGCTCGCCTTCCCTTTGTAATTTTCTCCGACTTTTGACCTTATGCGTCCTTGCGCCCCCCTCTCCCCCTCCCGGCGCGTTGTTTGCCTTTGTTTACGCATCTCATTGTTGGGGGCTGCTGCTTCAATTTCCATGCACATTTAAAAGGATTAAAAGGATATTCATCAAACTCAAAGTTACACAAGTTCCTTCGGTCCCAAACGAGCACGACCCTATGCAAATGTGTGCGAGTGTGTGTGTGTGTGTGTGTGTGTGTGTGTGTGTGTGTATGTATTGAGTTGTTTTTTGAGGTTGACACTTCGCTTCGATCGCCCAATAAAATTCGCTGCTCGTTTCAGTTTTCAACATTTATTTCGTAATGTTTAGTTCTTTCATTTTACCACAAATAATCGTATTCATATTTATAAGTTGAATGTATATATATATTAATTCATATATATATATATATATAAATTTCAATTTGTGTGTAGTAAACTGACTAGCCAAGCAGTTAGGCGTCATATTGAGAGCTGAGTTTGGTTTTACATTTCTTGTTTATCGTTAATCGTTTATCTTTAATCGTTAATCGTTTCTGTTCGACATTGAATTGTACACATTTACTCGTATATACTACGTACTTAGTGTTACGGATAAGTACATACATACACACATAATTCCACACCTATTTCTTGTATATATGTTATAGAAATGCAAACAGCTCTGCATAGGTTGCATTGGTTTTTACATGTTCTCCTTCTCGTTTGGTATGTCTTTATCTATAAATAAATATTGTATTTACGTAAGTTAAATCTTTCTGCCGTTCTTCTTTGTTCTTCTTCGTGCCTTGTGGTACAACAATCTCATCATTGTACGCGTAGTTCTATTTACCTAGACCTTAGTGTATATTACAATATTAATTACAATATGCCATGTATCCAACGAAGGAGAAACTTAACGAATTTCAATAAATTAACGGTAAATCAATGACGTTCTCACATGTGTATAAGCATGTCATATGTGTATATATATATCTTTGATATTCGATAAATTAAACAAACGATATATGCGCGTGGATGCTGATTAATTGAATTGGTTCATTCATGTATAACATTCACAATTTAAAGATATATTTGCAGTACATGTAGGTGTATATTTCCATTAATATGCAATGATATGTGTAGCTGGAAGAATCGTCAGTGTGTTGGTAGTATGCGGGCGAACTTATGTGGTAATGTGGGATCTCGTCGAGATCCTTCCGACAAGTTAAACTAGAAATTAATATGAGTGGATTATGTTCTTGATGTGTGTGTGTTTCCACCAGGCAGTCGGGACTAGCTTATCGATGATTTCTATCGATACTTTCTCGCAGTGTTGCAGTGGGGCAGACAAAGCGCAATTAAACAATTAAAATTCTATAAAATTATGCTAATTGCATTCGCCTTTGCCGCTTAACGGTTAATTGCTGCAATTGTTTTGCGCTTCATGTTGCGGTTTGTGGTTTCATTTTATTGGATCAACTTTAAATTCCCCCTCACAGTTCTCTAACCATAGAAATTTCTGAAATTTACAGTGTAACAGTAAACATTTAATCATAGACACCCTGCAAGGCATTCTATGAATTTCATATATTCTTCTTTTTCTCCTTTTTTTGTCTTTTTTTTTGCACTTTAACACAGAAAATTGTACAACATTTATGATATGTTTGCGAATTGCTGTGACAGTTAAATATTTCATAGAATGTTCATAGAACGCTTAATTGATTTCTCGTACACACACTTATGTATATACACTGTAAATATATATGTGTTATGTATATATATCGGTATGCATAGGTAGATATTCGATTAGACACGTGATAGTATGCTCGGATCAGTGCATGGACTTAGATCAGAAGGATTAGATAGCAACAGTTATCGGATGGGAGAATCGGAGACACAACACACAGATACAGATTCACATGCACATGTATTGAGATACTTGAAGATCTATCGGATATGAGCTTGCTGGAGATATATCATAGATTGGTGGGAAACGTTTGCCCGTAGTTACGATGATAATACGATGACTTATACGATATGATAGAGGTTAGTTTCGTGTGCTGATCATTCGAGTTGATGGAAGTAGAGTGAGAAAAGAAGGTGAAGTAAATAATGTGAAAAGTAAAAGTAAAGTCCATAGATTCTCACTTAGAACATAAATCGTCTATCAGTTAAAGCTTATGTATATATGCTCTGCTTCTTCTTCTTCTTTCTTTTTCCGCTCTTGTATAATCTGAGTGTAATTTGTCCGTTTCTCTGTTGATCGTTCGTCGGTTCAGCACACAATATATATGCATGCATACATTAGAATATACCTATCGTCTAGTTAATTAGTTAATGTATATTTTATAAATGTTTACTTTTACTTGTTCAGTTAATAATAGACAGCGTAGCATAGGAAGACGTCAATACCTGCATAAGACATTTTAGCCATATCTTTAATATATAATATGAACTTTGTTATACCGTTTTGTAATCATATGTTGCCTCGTTTGTGTTCTTGTTCTTGTTATGTATACTATAAAAAATGTTGTATGTAGTTCGATAAAGCATTCGCGTCGCCACGATAATGCAGTTCCTTCTCGGGTTGATACCTTGATCTGAAACTAGGGGGATTACTGCTTGATTCGCATTTATTGAACAACCGTTTGGAAAGTGTTTCAACTATTTATTTTTGCCAGCGAGAGTTCTAGGCAGCCCTATTAAATTTCGTTTAGCTTAGCTATTTGTTTTCTTCTTCTTGTTGTTGTAGGAAAATGTTGTTTGCAGGCGTAATAATTCTAGATATAATTTACATATTTATTCTTCTTTTTTTTTTAAGTTTTTCTTGTTTAGCTTGGAGTTAAAAACCTCTGCCTAACAGCTAGTTACACACTCATGTAGACGCGTAGTTACGGGTAGGTGTGTGTGTGTGTGTGTTTGGTATTTGATAAACTAATTTGCTACTTGCTTTACACATATTTACTTTGCGCTGTGCTCGATTCGTGTTGGTTTCTCCGACTTAAGAGCTATACATAATTAGTTACAAGGTATGCTACGCGTTGGAGGTTCTTCTTTTATATATTTTTCATTTAGCAATAGACACTTAAAGCGCGTTTGAAAAATATCCTAGTAAATAGTACATTTATATATACGTATGTATGCGTGTAGAGTATATCTCGTGTGTGTGGCATGCACCCAAACACGTTCATATAAATATCGTCGTCAAATGAAAATATTTTCCTAACTAAGGCTACTCGCACACACAGTTACATATCATGCTATACATACATGTGTATAAGACGATCCATGGCGGCAATTACCGTTAACCGTTTGCCGTTTACCATTTGCAGAGCGCAAATAAAGGCCAAATGAATACGAATAAATAAGCTGTGTAAGTGTCGCAATTGAGTGTCCCGACTCCCGAGAGAGGCGCAGGGAACATGCACTTGGGACACTCGGGACTCTCTGAGGACGAGTCGAGTTTGGGGAGCTAACTCGACTTGGCGTTGACCCTTTTTCAGATTTGCCACGTGCCGCAGATTGCGCCCATTTCGGCGCCTTTTCATTCGTTCTCTTTCTCGTGCCTCATCTCGTTACATTTGTTGCCTCTTGTCTTTAGTTTTGTTGTCTCGAAAATGTTTTCAACACTGATTGTATTTGTAAGCTTCTCGGTTTAACTGTCTAATTATTTTACATTTAAACATTTAATTTTCTTCTGTGGCGGGCAGAGCAGGATGAGGGTGGGCCTGGCAAGGGGTGGGTGGTGGGGTTTGGTGGCGTGTTTTTCTGGTGGAGTGGTTAATTAACTTTTCCGTTTTTTTAATTTATTTTCTTTTTGTTTTCATGGCCTAAATTCAATTTCGCCTTCAACTTAGCCCCGCTCTCCTTTCTTTCCCTTAGCCAAGGCATAACAATACCCTAAAAAATATCATTTGTTTGCGTAACTTCTTGCTGCACTAGGCCTGTCCTGGGGTAATCTAGAGCTAGATCTTCGGCAAATATCCACAAAAAAGAGGCCAGCCAGCTGCAAGGCGCTGACCTTCAAATACAAAAAACAACTCCCCCTCCCCCTCCTGCGTTGGGACTGCGTGGGGAATGCCCAATTGGCTATACAAAAATTTCGCTACGCTACAAAATACTCGCAGTCCGAGGCTCTCTCAGACTGACTGCAATTAAATTACAAATTGTTTCTCGAATCTTCTCGGATTCTCTTCTTGCCTTTCTCAGTTGTGCTCAAGCGGCATCGCAACTATTTACAGAGAAACTTGCGGATTGTTTGTTTTCTAGTTGTTGTTGTTGTTATTGTTTATGCACTCGCCCCGAATATATATTTCACATACCTCGCACTGCTCTCTCTCTCTCTCTCTTTGCTTCTCTTTCTGGCCGATCTCGGCTAATTTTCCACTGTATGAATAAATTTTAAACTGTTGTAGAATTTGTTTACGTGTGTGTGTGTCTCTGTGTGTGCGTGTGTGTGTGTGTTAAGCTGACGTGCTTGTTGTGCTGCCCTCGTCGTTGTTGTTGTTGTTGTTGCTCCTTCAGCAGCTGCCCTCGTTGGCTTGGATTACTGTACCTTTTTTTGCAGCGTGTGTGTGGCCTGTGTGTGTGTGTGTGTGAGAGTGTGCGTGGGTGTGTCGGTGGTCTTCGCTCCCTCAATTTGATAGCAGCTGCTCCTCCTGCTTCTCTCCCTGCTGCTCCGGCAGCAGTCGCTCCTTAGTAGCTTAGTGGCAGCAAAACGAACAGCAGCAGCGGCGCCAGGGACCACAGATGCGTCAGGATGACGGCGCGCGCCCTCCAGCCTGCGGAGGTCTCGTTACCGTGCCCGTTGCCGTTGCCCAGGGCTGCCATGCCAATGCTGGGCGGGGCTGTGGACGTGGAGGACACCTGATTCCGTTCTACCTCCACTGCAAAGGTCACAAAAGAGATGGAGCACATTATAAATAAGGCTTTAGAAACTCGAAAACAATACACACGAGTCGACAGGGACAGCTGAGGGGGAGGGGGGAGAGAGAGATGTATTTTGGGGGCAGCGGTCAAGGTTGCTAAGCAAAATTAATTACAGTAGCTAAAAGTCAAAGGCAAAGGAATAAGGATAAAAGGATAGAGAACGAGAAGAACAGCAAAACAGCATCAGATTGACAAGGCGGACAACTGAATAATAAAAATGTTGCTGCTAACTTGTTGTTAACAAAAACAGCGACAGCAAATGCAGTTCAAATGTGTTTAAATAGCACGATAAGGAGGGGGGAATGCGGGAAGAGGCAACGAAATAAAGTTAATCAAATGAAAACTGCCTGACATACTTTATACTTTGCTGTCCGCATTCTCCGACGGCGCTTCAAACAGTCAATTACAGAAATGTTCGGACGGAGACAGGCAGAGACAATGGCAAAGCCAATGGCAGAGGCAAACAGAGAAGCCCTTAGGGCGGCATAAGAAACAATTAGGGAGTGTGGAGCACACTCGGCACTCTTGAAGTGGCCAAAACAAACGACTCACTTCACGCAACATAAATAACACGCATACGCCCCATGGCTCAGCCAAGAACGAGCGTCTTGAGTCATGGGCCTGGTAATGTGTGAATTATTTCCTACAATTTGAGACAATTTACAACACTGGCCCAAAGCAGGCACACACAGTGAGAGAAAGGGAGAGAGGAAGTGGGACAAATATATAAATTAAGTTTTCAAGGGCGCGAAGTGAAAATTAAACCTAGGCAAACAAACTAGACGTGCCACACCCACGCAGTGCCCACAGAGGGGCCCGCAAAGTCAACACTGAAAATATAAATTACGAGCACATTTCAAAATGCCAAACAAAAACCGCTGAGCGTTGACTTTTTGGGTTTGAATTCCGCGGCATGTCGCTGTCAACAAGCGAGTCCCAACTGAAGCCAGAGCCCGAGGCTGAAGCTGAAGCTGAATAACAATAACAATGGGCACGCACATTCGCATAACATAACCCGGCAAGAGGAGCCTCCGACAATGCTAATTTATGTTGTGTAAATTCTGCTGAGATTCCCGCTAAAATTTCATGATCCGCATTCACCTTGGGCTGCGAGCCAGGCGCATTTTTGATGAGCTCATTGCTGGCAATTTCATGGAGCGACGCCCGAAAGACAAATATTGTGCTTACCTGGCATTATAATACCCACACACACGCCCACACACACACCCACACACACGCGGCACACACACACATAAATTGAGTGCTACTTAAATGCACATCACGCATTCGCTCTCTCTCCCACTCACCTTTGACCGAGAAGGTCTTGTAATCGGCATACTGCTCGCCCTGGCCCACAGTGGCCGGTATCGTGGACAGGCATGTGATCTCCATGCGTCCGTTGCTGCCCACATGCTGCTCGGTTATCTCCAGATTCACTTGGCTAATGCTGAAGAGGCCCTTCTCCTGCTGTGCCGCAGTCACTGCCGCCGCTGCCGCTGCCACGCCGCTGCTGCCGCCCGGATGCGAGAGCGGACGTTGGTAGCCGGCTGCCAGTTGATTCATTGGCCCGGCATTCGATGGGATGCCCAGCTCCTTGTTCATGTTCGGCGCCTGTGGCCCGAAGCCGCCGCTGTTCAAGGTGCTGCGTATGATGCCCAGGGCGTTCTCGTTGATGTGACGCCGATACTTGCGGTTGGCATTCCTGTGGGGAAACACACAAAAAAAGAAGACAAAATATGATAAAAAGGTCAACTACACTGGCAGAGGGGGCAGGGGGGGACACAGGGAGTCTGGGTTGAAGCAATTTGCACACAAATAAAATCGCAAATATTTGCATTTTATGATTGATGTGCGAAAACAGAGAAAGCCAAACAGGGGCGTCTTTTCGCATGCCGGACACGCACAGCAGCGTGGAAACCTGAAGGAAAATCTGTTTGCTAGTCGGGAAATTCGCGCAGGGTGCCGGGGAAAATATGCTTGTAAACTGAATAACAAAGTTTTTTGAAATTTCACTTAACTAATTTCGGCATAATTGAATCGAGAATCGAATCGAATCGAAGCGAAGCGAGTTGCAAACACATTTACCATTTACTCTGCTTGAGTACTGTCAACTCGAGTGCATCGACAGACGATTGAGTTATGCTCACGCCCCTTTGAATGCGAGTGTGAATACTTAATGCGCGCGTCGTACGTTTTTTAATGGATCCCGGCATAGCAGGCTGATTAGTTTGCATTATTCAAGGGGAGGCACACACAGACAGACAGACACAGACAGAGGCAGGCGTTGTAAGTGCGAGTGAGTCCAATTATCCTTTACGACTTTGTTTCATATTTGATAAGAAGCCTGCGCGGCATACAAATGAGTTCGAGTTGCGTCGACTGCGACGCTGCCGTCGACGCTGACGACAACGCAGACCTCGTAATTACCTCAGCCGTGCGTGCGAGCTGGCGTCGCCGTCTGTGACGACGTGTTGCTTTATTACAAATGCAAAATGACTGCGAAATTACCTTCAACCACACACTCACACTCACACTCACACACACACACACACACACACTCGCACACACACGCATCCACACACGCACAGTGCGTGCAGCAACACTTGATAAAATAATATGGCAGGAGAGCATAAAGTTTTATGCTGGCAATGTGCTGGCAAACTGTTTGTCAGCTCTGTGTGTTAGTTTAAAGCTTCACACTCACTCCGGGCACCCCTTCCCCCCTTCATAACTGTGAAAGTGTTCAACTGTTTGCCCATTAAACTGCTCTACTTCATTGCAGTGTATTCAATGCGCAGTTCGAGCGGAAACAATGTGCTCGTTTCCGACTCATTTAAGCAATTAAATCATTTGCAATTTCTACAGCCAAAACCGAATGGTTATTCAAATTTTCAAACTAAGTGCTTCACAATTTGTGTGAAATTATATTTAAATATTATATCGCTTCCAGTGCACCAACAAGTAGACCAGAAGCAGAGGCAGAGGCAGCAGCAGAGGCAGAGGCAGAGGCAGTGGCAGCATTGGCAAACCTCTCGACGCTGCCAACGGATGCGATTCGAGGTGAGAAGAAGCAGCACAGCAGCACAAGGTATCAGCACAATGTACTCACAGCTACTGTAAAGATATGTATGTGTGTGTGGGTGTGCCTTGAGTGTATTTGTGTGTTCTACTTTCCAAGTGCTTCTGCCAAGAAAACGAGTGAATTGCGCACGGGGTTGGGTATATGCGGCTGTCAAATTACGCTTCGCTTGAAAGCTAAATTTGAGTGCAGTAATTTTAAGACAAGTATTTCGAATTACCGAATAGAGTACCCCCTTGCAGCAATGGCTCTTTTACTCAGTGGGGTGTATTAACTATTTACAGCAACTGCTGCAAGTCGGACAGACTGAGGCAGCTTGCGGGCGAGTTTGCTTAGAGCTCGCTCACGCACAAGAAACAAACAATCGCATCACATTGCCATCGGGCACAGAACTGGCAGCGATACCAACAACAGCAGCTGCAACAACAGCATAAGCAGCAGCAACAGCAGCAGCAGCAGCAGCAACTGGCAGACAGCATCAGCTTGGGCATCAACTGTAAGCTAGTTTAACTGGGAGCACAAACAAATGCCGGGGCAAAACTCAAAGCAAATGCACAATATCCGCTTAAGCCTTCGACAGCAGCAACAACTGCGACAGCAGCAACAGCTGCAGCTGCAACATCATCAACGTGGTTGCTGCTGCATTACTACAACTTGCCCCAGCTCCCGTGCTTGTTGTCTTAATCAAATTCCTTATGCAGCGCACTTTTCACAGGAAAACAGCAACAAACAGCAGAAGCAGCAGCAGCAGCAGCGAAAACATCACGAGCAGCCGTGGTGGCAACCCTGGCAGAGCTCCAAAGAGAGAGTTGCTAACCAGCAGAGCAGGAAGCTCAAGTTCAAAACATAACAAACTTGCCGAGTAATGCAAATCAAGCGGAAATGCGGGCACCCTCTCGCCACAGCCCTGAAATACTTGGCAGTTATGAAAATGCCGGCACTCTTTAAACTTAAGACTTCATATACAGAGAGATATAGAGTCGGTAAGGCAGGAAAGTATCTTAACTCTGCGTTGACATGCAAAGCCGTTCTCTCGGCCCAAGGCGATAATTTGAGAAATTCGCCTAATTAATTGGTGTGTCATGTCGCCAGCTCCCAGTTCCCTGTTCCCAGCCCCAGTGCTGTTTCCCCAGTGCTGAGGCTGCTCCCTGTTGCTTGTGTTGTTGGTGGGAAGTTTATGTGTCTATCGACCGCAAGCGCCTTAGCCTAATTTAGTTTTCAAACGCAAAGCAAATGATCTAAGGCCACCATAAGGCGTATTGCAGGAAAACCTTTTAGAAATTTATGACGAAGATTCTCCTCGGCCGACACAGATCCCCTAATTCCCCCTCTCCCCCTTAGCACCCGTATAACTATACACAGCAACTCAATATTGTAACCAGTCCATTCTCCCCGCAGCAAGGACCCTCACGAGAAACAAGGAAAGCAACTTAAGTGGGCATAAGGCAAGAGCAGCAACAGCAACAACAATGGGGCAACAACAAGGGCATCGGCGTTGGCATCGGCATCGACATTGGCAAGAGCTACGTGCCAAATGCCATGAATTTCTTATATTAAAAGAGCTCCGTAATCGAAAACCGGAAGTTGAACTAACCGCAACTTGGCCAGGCAGTCTTAAGAGCGGTCAAGGCAAACACCAAGAGATTAGCAGCTCAACTCTTTGCAAACTTTGTTAGGCACCTCCCCCCTCCCCTTCCCCTGCTTCGTTGTGCATGCAAATTTCACTGTCAATGGGCTCTCAGTGCATGCGCGCGAAAGTATGCTGCATAATGATTCGCCATTCGCCATTTATATTAAGTATGCGCGCGCGAAAGTATGCTATAAACTGTGGCACAGCTTGAAAACACGGTCAGCCGGGGTCGACAAGCTTGACAACAACAACAACAAAAGCAGAGCAACAGTGGCACATTGATAGCGACTACAGTATAGGCTGGTAAAGTATAACTGACACTGACAGGCAAAGGTTTCTTTTATGTGTCGTCGCGGCATTTCGGTTCATTGAATAATTTATGCACCGTAAAGTGCTTTCGCGTGCCATCCGACGAGGCAGAAGGTAGACAGTTTTGCATTGCTATGAAAGCGCTCTCGTATGCATGAACATGCTCATTTAACTGACACTTTCGCACAATTCAGGAAGCAAAATTATCGCGCATGTTTTGATGCGACGTTCCCTCATTTGAATGTGACCCAAAATGCGGTTCATAAATCGATATAAGGAACATTTGTTGAATTGAATTAACTCATTTCTACTTTAAGGCATGTTTTAGACATGATTTAAGTCAACAAGAGTAGCCCAAACAGCCTTTCTCAGGCTTGTACTAATCCACTATTCAATCGTTATTTACCCTACGGTGCACATTGTTGACGGACGTGTCTGTCGTGCATCCCAGCAAAAAGCGATTGTTTTGTCCTTTTGTCCTGCTGCAGCTCAAGTTGACTGCCTGTGGCCACCGATGGGATAATTTGCTTAATTGCGCATTTATCGTCAATACTGGCAGACGTCCATTATGGATGTCTGTTTCCGTATGTGTGTGTGTGTGTGTGTGTGTGTGTGTTGGTGCATATGTCAGTTTTGAAGCACACATGCTCGTAATTAACTTAATTGCATTTCTATTGATTTTGCCCGCACTGTACAGCAACGGCAGCAGCAGCGGCAGCAATGCCAACGATGACGTGCTAAATGTTGATTTTTGCAGCAACATGAGAACCTGCTAAGCACTTGCAGTTACGATTAAAAATTCTGTAATACGTTTATTGACGAAACAAGCAGACAGCTTGATAATTTAATAAGCGACGAAAGGGGAAATTGAGCGATTAAAGCGTAATCAACCTTGTACTGCAAGGACTGTTGCACTTAATTGATGAGTTGAAAGTTAAAATATATTTAACGTTAAGCAATTTAATTTAGCGCACATATCTTAGTTGCTGGTGCACAAACTGCCAGCATGCACTGTGGCAAGGTAAATTAATACCACTCGAAAGTAGGCAACGTTAACTTGTCTGCTATATTAATGCGAGCGCTCGAAAGTATGCAACAGTTTTGCCAAACTTAACTTAACCCCTCAACAAGGGGAAAAAGCTAATAGGGCAACACTGGCAAACCGCGTAATTTAGTTTGTTTTGCTAATTTGAATAAACAATCCGATTACACAATAAATTAAATTTAATCAGTTAATTAATGAGCGAACTAGTGGCTGCTGAAGCACTCTAATCATGGCATATTAGTTGTAAATAAAGTCGAAACTTTTTCATTCCATTCCAGCATTATCATTTATCTGAATAACAAGTGTCAACTTAACATTGGCTAATAAATTCAACTCCAATGGGGATGTGTGTAACAAAAGTGTTATGATCAGCCCTCAGCAAGAGTCAACAAGATATGAATTCAACCATTTACATATACTAATTAAATGCAAATTAAAGCCATTAATATTGGTGGAGTTGCATGTGATGAACTAGAAGATACCTTGGACAAAGTAAATACGTAAAAGGGAATAATATATTAGTATCTTCTAAGTCTTAGCTTAACCTGCTTTACATGAAAGTCACTCAACTCGTAGTTGCGCATACCCGTCGCTGCGTATTTATTTCCAGAGTATAACTAGCTGAAATGATGCTAAACTATTTCATGCCGCAAGCGGCGCTTGCTAATTTGCATAAATGCTTGGGGTCTTTATGGTTTTTGTTCGCTATTTTTACGAAATTCCGCTGCTATCTGATTTCGCACAGTGGCCAAAGCCAACGTAACAGCGAAACTGCCCACTGTGGGATTGATTTGTGGCCCTGCGACTGCCGGTTCTCACCGTCGGATTCGATGACAAATGTTATAAAATATTTAGCTTGCATTTGTTAGATTTCAATTTCCGCATCATTTGCCGTGCAACAAACTGTGGCTGCACATTCAAATTACATTGTCATTGTCGCATTTATTGTTGTTGTTGCATTTCTATTGAAGTTGTATTTAACGCTGTTTATAATTAATTAATTACGCAGCCACAAAACTGGCCAACAAATAATTCCAATTTGCGTGAGCACCTCGCTGGCATTGCCCCACATCGGTAGCCTATAACTCTGGCACCATGACAGCGCACAACCCGGAGCAGGCACAACTCGGAGCTCGTCATCTGCATTTCCATTTCGATTCATCGATTCAGCGAAATTCGCAATGGGTTTTGACTTTGATTCGGGCTCGGATTTTGAATTTGCTTTTGATTTATGCAAACTAATTCGCTGGCGGATACTGTTGGCCGCTTTTGCATTTTACGTCATTCTCGATGCCCCGCTCGACTCGGCTCGAAGGCGGATGAATGCCCAAGTCGCTGGATAAGCAGCAAACGGCAACCGCAACGGCAACGGCAACGGCTACAGCACAACGGCTTTGGCGACTGCGCAATCTTTAGCGGCTCCAACGGGGTTTCGTTTAATTGCTGCGGGTTATAAAAACGCCCATCGGTCACAGGGGCAGCATCACACGCCTTCCACACCTCGAGGCATTCCAACGCAACGTGACAGCTCGGACTGCAGCTGAAATTGGATTTCTGGCAAGACAGCGAACAATAAAAAACAAAAACCATGCGCGGATTTATCGTAAGTTCAGCTGAGATTGGCCGGCTTAAGGTTTTGTGGATTTTAAACTGGGATTCTTCTCTCTCTGGCAGGTCTTGACGCTGTTGGCAGCAGCAGCCCAGGCAGATGTGGGAGGCTATAACTATGGCGCGGGCATCAGTGGCCCACTGGCAGGCAGCTCCCTCACTGGCAGCTCCCTATCTGGAGGCTCCCTCTCTGGAGGTTCCCTGTCTGGAGGCTCCCTCTCAGGAGGTTCCCTCTCTGGAGGCTCCCTCTCAGGTGGCAATGTGGATTATAGCCAGCCGGAGTACGCAAACATCAACACCGAATTCAACAAGGAGTTCTTCACATACTCCGCACCCGAGGCTGACTTCGAGGACAATCGCAGCGTGGGCGACTTGGCCGCTTCGCTGAAGAGGAATCTGCGCGTGCTCTTCATCCGCGCCCCCGAGAACAAGGGCCTGGAGAACGCCGCCTTGCAGCTGGCCAAGCAGGCCGCAGAGCAACAGACTGCCATCTACGTGCTTACCAAGCAGGGCGATCTCTCCAGCCTGGCCAACAAGCTGCAGAACCTCAACCACATCAGCGCCAAGAAGCCCGAGGTGCACTTCGTCAAGTATCGCACGCCGGAGGATGCCATCAATGCACAGCGCACCATTCAGCAGGAATACGATCGTCTGGGTGGCTCGTCTGTGTCGCACAATGGCGGCATTGCGCCTGTCCTGGACTTTGCCACCAAGCCGGTGTCTGTGCAACAGCAGCAGCAGCAGCCACTGTTGATAGACGAGCGCAGGGGAGGAGCAGCCATCGGCAGTGTGGAGGGCAACAATGTGGCTGAGTTGGAGGCAAACAGTGCCTACATTCCACCTCCAGCTCCAGCGTCCGCGCCTGGTGCAACCTACTTGCCAGTGAACAAGGTTAAGTAGGAGGAGGAAGAGGAAGAAGAAGAGGAAGAGAAGGAGGAGGAGCGGAGCAGTATGCTCCGACAAATTAGCCAAATTGTAATGCTTAGTTTTCTCTGTTATAAAACACAAATTTAATTTTAATGTGCACTCATTGTTGTTGTTGTTGTAGTTTCTAGTGCTGCTCTCATTGTGATTAATGGGGCACGCCATTTCAGCGTCTTGTAGCCAGTATCAGGCTGCCACTTGCCGCCGCCTCTAGCCACGCCTCTCTCTAAGTCCCTCCCTTCCCTTTTTGCCTCTGCAATTAAAACTAAAAGCGCACTGGCATTGGCCTCACATTAAGGCAACTGACCCACTGCCAGACATTGGCTGAGTCCAAATCGCAGTAGGAATCCATGTCGGAGTTTAGCTCCTTCTCCCTCACTATCCTTCTCTTTCCCTCTCACAATTAGTGCCTCAGTTTATGGCACGTTCACGTCGGCTACTGTTGACCCAGCCCAGAAGGATTATCGCCACACACGCGATCGGCGCCAGGCAGCGGCTAATTACAGCCACACCAATACACTGCCACACACACGCACACACATAGACAAACACAGCTACACACACACACAGACAGGCAGCAATTGTTGCGGCCTCAAGTCGCGAGTCGCGACATTTAATGGCCGCCCTTTTGAGGGTCAACTCGCTGGAACTTTCAGTACACAAAAAAGCAACGAGACGGCACAAGAGAGGGGGAAGAAGGAAGAGGGCGAAAGAGAGGGGAGAGTGAAGAGGGGAGGAGTGCTGAATGGGGGTCAGTGGGGTCACAGCAAGCCACACTGAAAATTAAATGAAAATTACAAGCTGCATTTAAGGCGCGCCTTTGCGGATTGTTCAAGGCAGACAGAGGCCGAAAATCCAACACACAAGAAAACAATAAGAAAACTAAGTGGGCGTGGCCAGCTGAAGCTAGCCAGCTAAAGTAGTCGACTGAGGAGATACGCGAGGCTAGAACTAGAGACGATTTTATAAGTGGAAATGGAATTATTTATGAAGAACTGCTTAAAGTTTTCTTCCCCTACTAGGAAAGATTAAACTACTTCTTCATTTTGCCTTGATTATACTTATTTTTCCTCTTTATTATTAATAAAAAAAGCAGTTGCTTAGGATGACATTCCTTCTGAGTAGCCTAGTCAAATTTATAGCAGACTTTCACGGCAGTTTTTAAGAGCCCACATAAAGTTAAAGAACAGTTTACACTTTCATGTGCACTCAGTTTTATTTTCAACTTTAACGGGGGAAAAGTTTCGAAAGAAATTCGAAAAAAAATAGCTATATAAAGTCGTAATAACCTGCGATGTTAAAAAACAATTGCCCCATTCGCAACTGACTTTAGCGTTGCATGTGGAAAATGCAGAAAAACAAAAAGAAGAAGAGCGAATAAAAAGCGAAACCCGAAAGATGGCAAAGATTCCCTTAGCATGCACACTAAATCGAATCGAATAAATGTCTGGAATGCCAGCCCCATTATAAAACATTTGTACAGCAAAACAAGCCTGCAAGGTGCAAGCTTCTCTTCCCCTTCTCTTCCCCTCTCCCTCTGCAGCTTTGTCCATGTAGGCCTGCAAGTGTTAGAAAGGGCAAGAAATAAAAGGGAAGCGAACAAAAGGTTGCAGTCAGTCGAGCAGCACGTTTAGCACGCACGGCGTGCCACACACACAAATAAGTGTGTGTGTGTGTGAGTGTGGGTATGCATTTATCTCTGTGTGTGTGTGTGTGTGTGTGTCTGGCACAAAAGTCTTACGTGTTGCACAAACATAAATTGTGCAACAACGTGTAAACTACTTTTCGACTGTATAAAATGCCCCATTCATATGCCCTTGCCTGGTTGAGTTTCCTCAGCTGCCACGCCCCCACACCCTTTCCTTTTCCCCTCCCCTCTCAGCTCACACAAGTGCACATTCAATGCTACGTGTTATGTGCCTTTATGGTCTCGCATTGTTGTTTGTTCTCCTCTTCTCTTTTTGCCGCTCTCGCACGCTGCGCTCTTTAAGCCATCGCGGGCGAGTGCACAAAAAACGCGTTTGCCCAAATGGCCAACACTTCGTCAGCTGGCTAATGGCTTGCGACAATTGCTTATATTGCCTATATTGACTGCCGCGGCGCACTCGTGGCATTTAATCAAATTAAGCGGTTAATTACCGCGCACACACACAATACCAAATACATTGCGTATACGCAGTGGAGCGAGTGCCGGAGGGTCTTGCTGCTGCTGCAGGCATTGACATTCCATCTGCATGAACTACCGTTGCACTATGCTGACAAAACAATGCACTTGCCCGTGTGTGGGTGTATGTGTGTGTGGGAATGTACGATGATGTGGCAGAAACTTAATAAACATTGTTGCATACAATCTGGCTGCCCCTCGCACACACACACACACACACAGGCACACACAGAAATGCCACGGCTGAAATTTATGCACACTGCTGTAAACATAAACGTGACCGTTACTTGCCGCCTGCTGCTGCCACAGTTGTTGTTGCTACTGTTGTTGCCGTTATTTGTGCCGCTGCTGCTTGCGCATTTTATAGTTTTTTACTCCGTGTCAGAGTGTTGCATAAATATGCACACAACTTTTAATAGTGGGCGTGTCTGCAATTACGCCCACACACAAACACACGCACACACGTGCCACGAATAAGCCGTATAACGGGTGCCGCCGTTCGTTCAATAATTGACGATTTTCGCTGTTGCACTTGCAGTTTAATTAACGCGAGTTTTATTTTGCGTGGCAGCAACTTTCGCTTGCCACACTCCCCTCCAAATATGCACCGAACTTTGCCGTTTCATATGCAAATGCAGGAGCACCCTGTTTGCCTTATTTCAAGGTAAGCTGCGAGCGAACCTCCCCCGGCACACCTGCCAGTCTCTTGCGTCTCGCGTCTGTTGCCCCACGTGCAACTCGTGCACTTTGGATATAAATTATTGCATATTAACGCTAAGTTTTCAGCGAAATTAGTTTCCCCCCTCCCCCTGCCCACGCCCCCACTTGAGTTGCATTTTGAATTGTGGCAAATTATTTATGAAACGTTTCTGCTTTGCCATTTGCCATTTGCCATTTGGCATTTTACTGCTGCGATTCTGCACATGGCAAATGCAATTAGCGCAGCCCGATTGCCTGCCCGGGAAATGGCTGGAGAGTTAATCATGGTTTTTCGCCTAATGCCGACGAGTGCAGAGCAAACGGAAACGGAAATTCAAAACTCTGCAGGGGCTTAGGCAGGGAGGGGAAACTGTGTCAACCGAGAGACAGACAGACAGCACGAGCTGCATTTGTGTAAGCTTGTCTTACACTTGTCTTCTGACCTGACACTGCACCAAGGACTGAGCACTGACTGCTGCCTCTGTTTGCCTCCAGTTGCCTGTGCCCCCCTCCACCGGTGTGCCTGCCACGTGGCGTATGAGTAATGCGGCGAGTGCGGCGCACGACCACACAGAACATCAAAGAGCGGCAACAGCCAGGCGAATTGTGGTGCTGCCTGTCATTAAACTGGCACCACCAACTTCAACTCGTACACACAGGCACACATACAGACAAACACACGCAGGCACACAGATACACACACGCACACACGCATGTTGCTGGCTTTGAAAGTTGCGCTGAAAAAGTTGGTATATTGGAAAAGTTTTCCTTCTTGATTTTTAATATCACAGGTGAGCGTAAATAATTTATTGCATTCATTTACGTTTCACTTCCAATCGCGCCACGTTAACACTTCCAACAGCCGAGGCGGGACACAGCGGGTGCAGGAGAGGGGCGCAGGGCTGTGTGCCATGCCACAAAATTTATTTATACGTTCCACAATAAAAGGCACAGGCAGGGAAAGGCAAGGGAGGCGAAGGAAGGGAAGGCAGGCACGTCAGGCATGCGGTCTTAACAATGTGCCAACATCGCGGCCCAGCCAACAACCCAAGCCCAAGCCCAAGCCGAAGCCGAAGCCGAAGTACAAGCTAAATCCTTTCAGAGCATAGATAAGAAAACTTTAATAAACACGCCACACACGCAACCTGGGAAATTGATAAGAATATGAAAAGTTTGCGCTGGGCATTGAGCAGAGCTCGCCTGTCTGGCAGGGGGAGGGGGGAAGGAAGGGGGCAAAACTTTGTACATTGCATAGAGTTTCTGCTCGCTGCCTGCTTAGCTGTGGGCTGAAAGTTGCAGTTGCCTTTTAATTTGTACACCCCATAAATAATATGTTATTTAAAGCGAATTCCCTGCGGGCAAACGTGATTAATGGCCTCGACTCGACTCACCTGTGCTTCTTCAGCTCCATCTGTTGCTGCTTCTTCATCTCCATGTGCTTCTTGTTCAGGTCGTAGTTGCGCTGGTGTATCTCGTGTATCTCCCCCAGATCGTGGTAATTGGCCAGCGCACTGAAAGGATTGTTGTAGATGCTATGATGCCCGTGTCCGTCGTGGCCGTGATGCGGCGCAAAGTGCGAGAAATCATCTGCAACGACAAGAGAGAGAGAGCAAGAGTCCACTCAGCAATCGGGGCTAATTAAAGTAAAGTAAATGTTGCTGCCGTCAGCTGCCAATGCGGATGCTGGCTGCCGCACTCAATGACAAACTCAGACCATGACGCAGTGCTCACTGCATGACTGGCTGACTCTGCCACTCTCCCAGTGTCCCACTGTCTTCCTGTCTGCTCTCTAAGTCGGTGTCAGTCAGTTAGACATTGATGGGGGTGGAATGCAGCTGTCAGGCAACAAAGTTGAAAGCTCTTGCCGAATCCAACTGTTAAATAGATTCCAACACGGACTTCTAATGAACACTGCCACATAAAAGGGGTGGAGTTTAGGAGGACGACGTTTGGATGAGCAGAGAGAACTGAACATGATATGGTATGACTAGAAATTATATGATAAAGATGGATCACATATGACCAGAAAGTAAAGCTACCTTTGGCATTGAGTTGAGTTACTTTAAAAGGCAGAACTGATCTTCATATGAAAACCTTTATAAGGTTGGAGATGTCTCCAAGTTCCGTTGAAAGCAAGGGTAAAATCTCGAATCTCTGCAAGGGACCATTTTCAATGGTCGAAGGGTATAATTAAGCACATATAACCAGAAAGGCAGGCTACCTTTGGCATTGAGTTGAGTTACTTCTAAAAGCAGAAATAATCTTCATACAAAAACCTCATAATAAAGACTTAATTACTCCATGCTGTCTTAATTTTTCTCAGTGCAGCAAGGAAATTCAAGGAATGTGACTTTGTGTGTCCCAGTTTCTAGTTGGCTAAGCTTCTTCTGCAGCAGACAGACTCCAACTCAGACTGAGACTAGTCGACACCCTTGGACAGGCACTTATGAATCGGATTCCCATAAGAGGAACTTGACATCCTCAACTCAACTCACCTCCCGGTCGGGCTCCGCCCCAGCGCAGACTCTTGTCGTAGCGGTCGATGTAGTGTGGTCCGTGGTATTGGGGCTGGAACTGATTGTAGTACTGCTGCAGGTAGTAGTGCTGCAGCTGCTGCTGCGTCAGCTGTGTCTGTTGCTGTTGCTGCTGCGTGCGACGCTGGTGCTTGCCGTTGAAGGAGTACACGTGGTGGGTGCGGACGTACTTCTCCTCCACCTGCGCGACGAATAGATAAGGAAAGAACACTGACTGATTAGAGTGTTGAATTGCAGTGGTAAATGAAGAGAGCTTGCGCTCACAATGTCAATTCAATGTCAAACTCTGGCCACATTAAAAATGGATCATGACACAGCGGACAACGATAACGTTCAACATCACTCACTGCAGCATCCATTCCCACTCATTCAGTATGCACACCCTTCCCCCTTCCACACCCAACACTTCCACAGCTTGTTCACATCACACACACACACACACTTACACACACACACAGCTGCTCTGCTGGCCTGGTCAGTTGTTGTTCTTGTCGGCAGCGAGGGCCGCCTGGGTGCGCGTTTATGAATAAATTTCATTTTAGAGTTTTCCATATTCCATGTGCGCCAGCGGCAGATATAATAAATTTATTTATATTTCATTTCCTTTTTCACTTTCATTGTTGTTGCTGCCACTGCTGCTGCTGCTGCCGAGGAGCAGCTGCTGCCGCTCTGTGGTCGAGCCGCGTCCCTTGTCTGGGGCCGGGTTTGGGTAATTAAAATGAAAGCTCCACGCGGCGCAGCATGTAGGGCATAATTATAAAACGGCTTAAACTGATGTTAATCTTAATGCAGCGCCACTGACATCCTCGCGTCCCCGGGCAGTCGTAACCGAAAGCGTTCCCCTCCTCCCTCCTCTGCTCTCCCAATGCAATTGGACTGCAAACAATTCAACAACATTTGCACAACAAAACCAAAGCACGCGAACTCACACTCAGCTCAAAACACACTCCTGCAATCACAATCACACAATCACCAGAGCACACACACATATACAGACAGACGCACGTGTATAGATTGGCAGATATCATGCATACGCACCTTTTTGCCATTGATTAGCCAGGTGATGTGTGGCGCAGGTCGGCCACGTGTCGTGTTGCACAGTGCAAAGAGTTTCTCGCCTATGGCGAACGGGGTGCGCTTACGAAACTTGATCGAGGGGGGTCCAGTTTGCGGCACTGTAAAGCGAGACAGAGAAAGAAAGAGAGGGAGAAAGAGAGAGGGAGAGAGGGAAGCAACAATTAGTGTCTGGCTGGCGAGCTGAGCTGTCAGTTGTTACGCACAGAACACGCTCATCAGCTCATCGGCACTGGCTTTGGTGAATATGGGCGTGTCCGTGGAGACCTCGCAGTAGAACTGCCCGGAGAGATCGAAGTGCACATCCTTCAGCGTCACCTGCGTCTCGTTCGAGTGTTCCCACTGTGAAGAGGAGATGCATTAAATCAATCAAGTTACCTAATTGCGATAAGTGAGTGCAATACGAATATAATCAGCCAGCTTCGATTTACTTATGCAAACAGCGAAGCCACAAATAATTACGTACACATCATCGTTAATTGCTTTTGCTCTGATATCTGAGCTATTTATGTGCGCTTAATCGCGGATAAGTTGCATAATGCCTTAATACATAATACATTAATGGATATTGCCTAGAATATACACAATTACTTAAGTAAATTTTCAAGGGACCGAAAATAATGATTATTTGCTATTTTATTTAATTTAATTTATTTAAAAATCATCCACTTAGAATAGTCGGATAAGAAAAAAAATTGACCAAATGGTTTCCACTGGCCTTCTCTGGGAAATCCGAGGTGATCCCAAATTTCATGATTTTTATTTTTTCGCTCAAATAATAAATGTTATTCGAACTAAAAAAAATTAAACTCAGCACATAATCATTGTTTGTTGAGTTTTAATATTTTTTGAGTGATTTTTAGGGTGCCTTGAATTTTCTTTCATTAAATTTCTAATTAATTAGAATTCGATTTTTTTAGATTCATGGAATATAATAAGGGCAGAATTTGTTGAATATAGTAAAACATTACACTAATATTGTTATGATGGTCTAACTGAAGAGATATTCAACTTCAACAAGGAATATTCCTGAATATCTTAGCACTAGGCAGAGTCCATTGCCTTTGGTTTTCTATTTATATGATTTAATCTAAATGAATCTAAAAGGATGCAAGCGTCACTTCAATTAAGTTTGATTCTATTAAAAATCTCATAAAAACAATGAATAGAAAATAGATCTGTTTGAAAAAGGCAATACAATAAGCTAACATAAATTTATACATACTAAGAAACAAATCAAATAATAAAATAAATGTACAACATAAAGTAAATTCAACTTAAATCAAGAATACACACAAATATCTTATGACTGGCTATATAAACACTAAATTGCTAGAGTCTGTCGATGAATATCATTAAATCTAAATGAATGATCTGTTCATTTTTATATTCATAACTTAAATAAGTAGTACCGCCTTGCCACGTCCCACATACAACCTGTACGTGAACCAATTTCCCCTTAGGCATTCAATCTTGTGCCTGCCCATTTCAGTGCTAGTTCTGTGCGACAGTTTAGGAATACTTACATCAATTTCAGCTCCTTCGATGGTGGAATTGCGAAAGGGAGGATTGCGTCCGCTTATGTACTCGAAGAACTTGCCCTTGTCAACCTTCAGCCATGTCACCTGCAATCGAGTAAAATTCATTTGCCAATATCAAAATAATGTTCCATAACTGAGCGACTGTCGCTGACTTTGATGTTGATTGAGTAACAGCTGCAATTCGTCGCTGTCAGTTGTCGGCTTGTCGTGGGGGGACGGGGGGTTCTCCATCGATTTACAAGTGGTTGTAATACCGATGAGATAATTTAACCGTTGCATATGTACTGTCTCATGTGTAGTGCTGCGTAATGTGTAAAATGAAAAGGACAATGCAGTTTCAGCTCGGCAACTAGTTGAGCGAACTTTGGGACGGGGACAATTAAATTGCGCGTTAAACTGAATAACTGTAAATAATAGAATGCTTTATTGAAATGCCAACAGCAGGCAGTCCTGAGGGGGGAGGGGAGGTTGCACTGGCTTCGTAATTAAAAACGAGATCTGTGCGAGCGACATGAATGTGCAAGCGCAAGCATGACTGCAAAAGTTACACAGTTGCAGGCGGGACTAAACCAACAGCAACAGCAACAACAACAGCAACAAAAACAACAGCAGCAGCAACAACAACAACAGCTGCAACAACAGAAAAAACAATAACAATAACTGCTGCAGCAACAGTGACAAACAACGACAATAAATACGAATGCATAATGCAAATGGAAATTAATTTTCATGCACAACTTAAAATTGCAGCAAGTTTTTCATTTTAGTTTTGGCTACAAAGGGGAAGAGGGAGAGGGGGAGGCGGGGACCGGAAGTGGTTGTAACAACTTAATGTCGCTTGTCGCGAGTTTTTAATTACGCATAGCGCATTAATTTGTCGCACCCCCCACAGCACACTCTCTTCCCCGCTGGGCACAGTCAATGACAAAAGCAATTTGCTTGAAAGTTATTCTCGCCGAGTTTATCAAATGTGCTGCAGGAAGGGGGGGAGGCGTACAAATTGCATTGATTGCATGCAACTTAATAATATTAATGTGCTTATTGAAAGTGCCTGCGGCTGACGAGGCGTATGCGTAACTTTGACCCGCAAATGGCGACGTTACATGCGCGTGTTTACCTGTGCGTGTGACCCTCTCTCCCTCCCTCTCTCTCTCTCTCTCTCTCTGTGTATTGTGTGCGAACAATCGATAAAGCACACGCTCCCAAAATTCACGACAAAGCAAACATAAACATACAACAACAACAAGAACAACAACAACAGGCTGTTCGGGCTTTTTCCTCGACCATTCGACCGTTCGTCGCTCGTCCGCTCGTCACGTTCGAGAGCCACATCAAATTTTATCAGCCACTTGTGGAAATTTTTGAAACAATTCTTTCTGCTTATGAAACGCGAACGTTGCGTAGCCTCCCTCCCCCTTCCCTTTCTCCCCCTCCCTCTCGTAATAATAACAATAACCAAAGTGTGTATCGCAAAGTAATCAAACGCGGTTCGGTTCCCTCTGGTCTGGCGACATGCGACGTATCTGACTGGGACTAGCGCGCCTGCTGCCTGTGCTCCTTTTGTTATTGTTATGGCTCCCCTTTCCCTCTCCCCCTCCCCCTCTAATGTTGTTGTTCGGCCAGGCATGAGATTGGCATGTGTTGGCTTTGGCTGTGGCCTGACTTTGTGTTTATTAGCCAGTCCGCTTGTTTTGGCTTATTTCTTTTTGTTATTACTTTTTTTTTTTTGCTACTCTGTTGGTCAAATCAAAAGCTCATTAATGGCAACCTGAACGGGGTAATTAGTTTATTTAATTTATATATACATGCACGTGTTTACCTACGTATGTGTGTGTGAGTGTGCATGCACATACATTAGTGTTTTTTGGTGGAACATGTGTAAGCCACACGCCTGGCTACCTCCGCCTGGTGCCGTGCTCGCATTTCGCTCGCGTTTTAATTGCCTTTTTAGTGCCACTTCCACAGAATTTGCCACGCTTCGTAATTCGTACAACAATTCGAATCAAAACGAGTTGCCGGCACTCTGGCACACTGGCAAGCGGACTCGCTTATATAGTCAATTATACTAATTAGCCACGCCGAGGCGCACTGGCCGCAAACTGCTGCCAAACTGGCCGAATAAAGTAATGTCTGCCTGTGCCACACGGCAGGAGTTTGCAGCTCGGCCAAAGGAAGTTTGCACCCCGAGAGTACATTGGCCAACTTTGATACCCTTGCAGAGAGTGTGGGTTCAGTTTTGAGCGATTGCAGCAATAATGTGCTATAGTATAGAGTGTTAATAAAACTCGAGTGCGTGCAGGATTAACACTGTTCTACTTGGTAATAAAAATGTATGTAATGTATTCATTTTATATGATATTTATTAGTGTTGAGTAATGAAAGCTAGAATTTAGTGATCTTACTTTGATCAAATTTGCTTAGTATAATTTGTGGGTTACGAACATGTGAACAAATTATTGGTAGGGTCAGCTCTCTTCTCTGTGGCAGAATCTTATAGAATATAGCGGTTTGGCATTTGACATCTTTCGGTAAACTTACTATATGGATGATAATTTTTCATGTGAAGTGCTCTCTTTAAAAAATCTAGTGTGAACTTCCAGTCGGTATCGACACTATCGTAAAAGTAAAGTTTTAAGTTTACTTATTAACAATTAAAATTAGCAATGTAAACGATATCTTCTATCGATAGTAAGTCTAGTGTCTGCAAGTATGACCTTAGTCGAAGCGGTATGGCGTAGAGTAGTTGGAAATAGAAGCCTGTCGATATCTCATTGGATCGATTTAATTTCCAAAAATTCAAGAAAAATCGATTTAAAGCTTTTTAATCGTTTGAGAAAAAAAAGGGAAAAGCTTTTTTTTTGGTATAATGGGGAAATTAATAATTAATACTCTATCGATTGTTATAAAACAATTAAAAAAAATCAAAAACAAATCGCTTATTCGTAACTCACGATTAATAAAAGCCTGTTTTCAAAATTTTGTACCACCATTAGACTTATTTAGTGATTTAGTGGTATTAACTTAGTACCTGATCCAAATTTTCGATTTAATCGATTTTCAAAAATTAGATCGATGCATCAGATAAAATGAAAAACATCGATTGATCGATTTGAGAATCGATTTAACTTCCAGCTCTACGGCATAAAGTCACTGTCGTTTAACAAGTCAAGTGAACGGACTTAAGATGTGCAAAAAACACAAAATCAAAAAAGCAATAAAGTATTTACTTTACAATCACAGAACCCAAATAGATTAGTTCATTGCTAAGTTTTCTTCTTGTGAAGCGAACTAATTAAGTCAAAATGTTCGTGCCTCGCAGTCCACTAGCAAAAAAAATAAAATCAATATGTCTTTGTTGCTTGCCTCTCAAATACTCCGTGGCATATTTGTGCCATGAAACTTGTACACGGACAAAACGACAAAATCCACGCGAACTACACGCTCCGCTGTCTGAGTGTGTATTAGTATGCCACGTTTTGTAGTTCCAAAGAAGAACTTAAACTCAACTCGAGTCGACTGACAAAGTAAGGGGAGCTAACTTGGCCGAAGAGAACATTGCCTGAAGGGGGAAGAAAATTAAACAGCAGCTTGTTTACTGCAAGAAAAGGCTTTAAATGGAATTCATTGTTGCAACTGATAAAGAAAGAGAAACTAATTGAAACAATTGCAGTGTATCCAATGATTGGTTCAGAGAGTCAGAATTTCAATTCAAACTTCATAAATAAAATACAAAACTGAGCTAAAGGTTTATTATGACAATATATTCCATTCAGTAAACAATATTTCCTTTGCAAACTCACCTTGAACAGTATTTCAGGTACCACATTATGCTTGCACTTTAACGTGGCGCTTGAGCCTCGTTCGACGTACCTCGGCAATTCCAGCTCCACATTAACATCCGATTGTCCATCTAAGAAGAAAAGAGAGAGAGGGAGAGATTAGTCTCTTTTATTAAAGTGAAGGAAACCCAATCTGCCCATTGTAGAAACACTTCAGAGAGCCGCCCTCTCGCCGTTTAAGTGCGGCTTAATTGAAAAACCATTTAAAAGCAAAGGCAAAGCAATACAAAAACAAGAACAACAACAACAACAAACACATCAGCAAGCAAATATGCAGTCTATTTGAACTGCGGCCTGGCTGCCCTCAGAGAGAGAGAGAGGGAGAGTGGCCCCTGGGCTGACTGACCCCCTCTGACCTGCTCGATAAATCTTAATTTGTTTGCCAAAGTGCACATGAGATATTTTTTGCCTGCATTCCAGAAATGCTTCGGTGTGCGTACCGGACTACGTGTGTGTATGTTTGAGTGTGTGTGCGCTGCGGGACAGTCAGTGAGTGTCAAATATTTACGAGGGGCATGCACCGGCTCCCAGCTCAGGCTTACTGAGGCCAGCAACGCAGTTAAATTACTTTTTTTTTTGCCCACGAGTCCTTGGCAGAGCAACACCTGTGCCAAGGGTCGAACTACGCTTGTTAAAGTTGACTGTCAAGTATACATATGTAACTTTGTGTTTAATTCATCAATATAAAACTAATATACCTTCTGCAAGGATATATTTAGACGTTACTATTACTTTCGTTGGTTAAGATATACTATTTCGAATGAAAATTAAAAAGAGTGGCTACATTTGTCTCATTCCCTCGCAGACTCTTATCTATAAAGATCCTTTCAATTCTAGTTATATATAATATTGCAGATTTTATTGGAATGAATGTGTGTATTCAATATTATGTCTTACTTTGATTAGTACTAAAGTCATTTAAAGTGATCTGCAAGAGATTGCCAGCTCAGTGAGAGTTTCCCAATGAAATTCACTTTTTTGTTGTTATTTTGCTTGCATATTTGAGTGAATTCTATTGTCATATATAGTATATAGTTAATATTTTTTGCTGCCATCTAATTAATAATTTGTATAGAACGCTTTAATGTTGCAATCATGTGGCGCTGGTGGCGCATGAATTTCTTTTTAGTTGTAACAATTAGCAAATTGCTGTTCCGCCAATCGATAAATGAATTTCCGATGCGGCATCGAGTATTTCCGCTTTGCCCAATCATAATTAAGACACTAACAAATGGCGAATGGCAAAAAGCAAACACATTGCCCTGGGAAAAGGTGGGAAGGAGGGAGGGAGAAGAGGGGAAGGTAGCGCTGCCTACAAAGTGACGCAAATTTCATTTCATTTATTCACACCACGCGGCTGTCGTCAGTCACGCAAAATGTCAACGACTGAGTAAGTAAAAAACATGTTCAGGCATCGCGCGAAATATGGCAAAGGCGGAAAACAAGAAAACCAAATGGAACGAAATGAAATGAAGCACGTCAAGTGCATGACAGACACGCCGACTCTGCGACCCTTCGACCCTCTGACCTATCGACCCACCCCGTCGACAGTTAAATATGCCAACGTGGCTGGCCAACGTTACTTCGCCTCAGCTTGGCTTGGCTCGGTTTGGTTTGGCTTGGCAACTTGTTGCAGCAAATTGCGAACATGCCAAGCCTTCTCATTGGTTTGCTGGCACTGCCTACAGCCAAGTCCCGCTGCCTGCCTGCGTGTCTGTGTGTGCGTGTGTGTGTGAGGTCTTATACGTGTTCGTGCCGCACGCTAACGAGCCGTAATTCACGAAAATTCAATCATGCCCAGCTGACCAGGGCAGACCGCAGACTCCTCCAGTCGCTCCTCACACTCTCGCCAAACTCGTGTCAAGGGGCAGCAACTCGAGCACGCGTCCGTCGGCTCTGACTTCTTTCTGCCTGCCAGTCGCCTGGATAATCATGTCGAATATTTGGCATTAATGTCGCCACACTCAACATCAATTTCGCTCCTAGTATGACCAGACTTGGCAGCTGTCCAATACTTTTTAAAAATCCCTCAACAAAAAAGCGAAAGGCAAAAGTTCCCCCAGCGCTACCAACGTTGGCAAGACGTTCGCCAGCCGCAATTATTGTATTCGCTGTACTTTGCGGCCTGCCAGCGACAGGGGGAGGGGGGAGAATATTCATTACTGTCCCAACAAAGCCAAAGGAGGAGCGTGCGATTGGGTGGGGGAGGAGGAGGTTGACGGGGCCGCTGCCATTTGCCCTGCGAGCAAAAGCTAAAAAAATAAAAAAGAAATGCGCTCACATTGACAGCGGCGAGGGCGACGGCGAAGGCGGAGAACGTTTTGTTGTACGTGGTGTACGTGTTTTACAAGCGGAAATTGAGGATTTTCCACAAGTCGAGCGACAATAAAGCGTGCAGCATGTCAGCAGAACGCAAATAATAAATCAATCAACATTAATCAAGCAGTTTGGGGCGTGGCACCGGTCCACAACTGTTGCAGCTATTCAGCGCAGCAATAAATTTACTTTAAAACGCGCCCAACTACTCACAAATATAATATTGCATACTTTGCTGCGCAGAACTAAGAGTAAACGAAATTGAGATGTCTTCTGGTTTTATATAGAAGATACTTTTGCTGTGGACGATCGAAACCACAAAACAATTATAATATAAATACCGTTTCAATTGACGCTGAAAGTTCGAAGCTGTGAATGGCAGTTGAGTGGCAATTATGCCAATGTATTCTAACAAAAGATCCATAAAATTGCGATTGATTGCGTAAAAGTTTGCGCTACAACCGCAACGCTTTGGCCAGAAGTATGCAGAGTCGTGCGGCTGGCAGAAACGGGTCAACAGGTCGTCTGGTTAAGCACTAATTGCGGAAACATAAATAAGTTACTGCAACAAAGACAAACAGCAAGCATAGTAATTAAAAGGCAGAGCGCGAAGGAGAGAGTGTGGCAGAAGAGGAGCAAAGAGTGTAGAGAGAGAGGTAGAGGGAGAGTGAACGACCATAAACAGCATTTGCTGCTCGATTCTATTCATAATTTCAATTGATTGCTAAATCAATATTTGAACTTTGCCAGCTGCTTTGCCCGCAGGCGATTCACACTCAAAAGAGAAAGGAAATAAGCTAAACGTGAGAGACGAATCGGGCGCACAAATGATCCACGTTTTGTGCTTGATAGTTGTGTTGCCAGGTGCTGCCATATTTTCTATGTCTCTGCCCCAGCCACGCCTGCTACTGTGACAGCGCAGAACGCAATTATAGCCCTTAACCGAAGTGGTCAGTCGAATGTCCTGCCTGCCTGTCCATCTGCCACTCCCCCCACACACTGTTGCTTTTCAATATTATGTTCAATCATTATGCTTGATTGGCAGACGAAACACAATCCTGCCACAGCAACAACTTTAATCAGAGCGAGAACAAGACTTGAGAGCAATGTGGAAGTTCATTAGACGGCAGTCAGTGGGACTGATTGACGCATGGACAGCAGCAGAGACTGACTGACTGACAGACAGACTGACTGAGTTGGATGCGACTTCATTCATTACCGGAAGTTGGGGTAGGGCAAACTTTTCAGTTTGGATTTGTGGCCCTATACATTATAAACTGGCTTCATATGCCAGGCTATTTCGAATCGATTATGGGGACTTGCTATAATTATAAACAACTTCTAATTGTGCCTGCTTGCATTGAATCGAATGTGGTCGAAAGGGCTTAACAACAAGCGGCCAAACAAATGTTTGCTTCGCAAAAACAAATACAGACACATTCACACACACACCCCCACACACACTTCCACACACTTAAGCCTACTAAGAGAACAATAAAGAAAGGAAAAAAAACCTCGAGGAGTTGTGTTTAAGCAAGGCAAGGGATAAGGCCATAAGTCGTTATGTTGCCGAGGCATTCCTACAGTGAATTTGGGCTGTGGCAAGAGAAATGAGAGAAAGGCAATAACAAAAGGAACAGAGAAAGGTCAGGGATGGAGGGGAGGGACGCGCGAAGGTCTGCGCGCAACGTGTCGGCGGCATAAAGTAATTTTATAGAACAAATCACAGGCATTAGTGGATATAAATCCCGTTTATCCTTGCCAGTGTATGCGCGCGTGAAATTTAAATATGTAACGGACGCAGCGGGAAGACCGACACACACACACACACACATACACGCACATACACACAGAGACAGAAAGAACGACAGAGCGAAACGAATGTACAACAATAGAGAAGGAACCCAAGAAAAATGGACGTCTTTGCTGAGGAAGTGCCCGAACAACTGTTGGGTGCGAAAAGAATAAAAAAGAATATTAGCAGACACACACACAGACACACACACAGGCAGACACACATACCTCTAAGGGTGTATTCATGTAGTTAAGCTATTGTTTTTATGCAAGCCTAACTAAGCCCAGCCAAGCGTAGCAAGCCTAACTAAGCCCAGCCAAGCGTAGCCGATCCAAGTTACTCAGCCTCTCGCTGAGTCTCAAATATTTACCAAGCAGAAACTTATCTTTTATTTAGAAAGGCGCGTCTGGTGCAGGCCCCGCCCACAAAGATTCAATTGCACTTCATTGTAGCCAACTAATTTCCGTCGTACCTTGGCGAACAATTTTCAATTTAATATTTCTTATCACATTTATGTAATAAAATCAGAGCGAGTAAATAAGCAATGGCAAAGAAAGAAAAACGAGAAGAAACAAAACGAAATCAAAGCAAGGCAACTAGCCAGCGTGAATGTCTTTCATGCACACACACACACACACACACACACATACATTTTACGCGGTACAGGGCCGACAAAAGTAGCCCATGTAATGGTCAAAGCAAGCCCAAGTGCCAGCGCCGGCAAAGGGAAGCAAACTTCCCGTTTTGAGCATTTTATCTGGCCATCCGGCAGCGCTGCCAGCCACACACACACACACATATATACACCCTCACACACACACACTCACACAGCAACAGTGGGAGAGCAGAAAAATCCGTTTATAAGTAAGTACATAAGAAAATGGCTTCAAGGGCACGCTCCGCTGGCGCTGCACAGCCTCAGCCACAGTCGCAGCCAGAGCCACAGCCACTAGCAGCGCTGCTGCCACGCCCATCGATGCGCCCGGCACGTAAGGCGCATACAGCACGCCCAGTGCCCATTTACAAGGCCGTGGAGCAAACACATGTAGGCCATGAATCTCATAACGAGTGTTAGTCATGCGCCACCAAAGCTGCCTGCCCTCCCTTGCCCGCCTCTCATCCCTTCCTGCTCAGCTCTGTGTGTAGGTGTGTGTCTGTGTGTGTGTGTGTGTGTGTGTGGCTTGTCCTCAGTTGCCGGTCCAGTGAGTGCGACCTGGACCTGTGTACCTGGCTCGTAAAGGCGCAGACCATTATAGAAATGAAAAGCAAACGCAAGGGCAGCCGACGTCGCAGTCGCCGTCGCCGTCGCAGTCTCTGTCGTCGTTGGCAAACACATAAAAGTGCTTAAATTACTTTTAAGCGAAATTATGTTTTATTAATGCGTGGGCCAACAACAACAACAACAACAGACAGTACAAACTGGCGAGCAAACATTGCAAATTAGTTGCGCGAATGGTTTCGTTTTCGGTTTCAGTTTCAGTTTCAGTTGCTGTTTCATTTTTGCTGCTGTTTGTTCCCTTGTTTCTTGTTTCTCGTTCTGCCAGCTGCCAGGCCAGCATGGCGAATGCGCAATTTCATGTTGCGTATACGTATTGTGTTTGTGTTGCATGCTACATAGTTGCGTGTAGTGTTATTGTTGCAACAATGGACAGTGGACTGTGGACACTGGACAGTGGATGCCTAAGTGACAACGACTCATTTGCGGCAACAGCTGCCCGAACATGTTTCCACTGCCACGCCCCCTTCCCCACTCCTCACTCAATTCGAAAAATGCGCTTAAATCATTGATAGATGCCACAGCACAAACAGAGCCAAAACAAGTGCCACAAATTCCAGTGAAATTTTGCGCATATTTCTCTTGCGGCTAACGTGGGATTTGTTTATTTCACAAATCTGTGAAAATGGGAAAATGGGTAGATGGGAAAATCGGAAAAACATCGAGAAACACTAACGAAAATTATTTATTTGTTGTTCGCGCCAACAGCTGCAGGGGAAATGGGAAATTTCAATTTAAAAACTTTCTGTGCGGTCTCTGCCTGGTCACCTGGACAATTAATTAAGGTCTGTACGCAGGTTGGAATGCCCCGAACTGACTGACAGACTGTGGGGGAGGGGAGTCCCGACCGATGTCAAATTCACAGCCACACAGCCAGCAGCAGCGCAGCTGCAGTTCTTTGCTGCGTATACGCAATTTGGGTTGGCAAATTCTTTTCTTTGCCAGTGCGTATTTGATGTTGCCCTTATCTCTAATCTACACAGGCATTAAGGCCCGGCGACACAAACAAGCCTGACAGGCGAGGAAGCCACAAGACCTGCGGCGCTCTCTCCGAGTCCTCTGATGATATTGACATTTATGCTCCGCAGTCCAGAAGCCAGCGCAACCCAAAGCTGGCCTCCTCTGCCAAGGTGTGTTTTTTCTCAGTTAGTTTTCCTTTTCTTTTGTTTCGTTTTTTGGCAGCATATTTTAGAGCTGGGCGGGGCGGGGCGGGGCTGGCTTGTGATGACATCTGACAGCACCTGCTGCCAGGCAGCATTCATTCGTTCTGCCACGCGCGAATTGAGCGAGCACACACATATTTTAGGGCTACAAACGACAGTCACCTGAGCAGAGAGAGAGACAGAGAGAGAGAGGGAGATGGCACTGGAGAGGAGGCAGTTTGCAGCATGTGACACGCACGAACACAATAATAAAGTCATATTTGTTTAGTGGCCATAAGCAGCTGACCACGGCCACAACTTGTTGAAACAAAGGCCAGACAGGCTTGTCTCCTCGGCCCAATCAATGCCAACTGGGCATTGTTTGCATGCACATGCCCAAAGAAACAGATAGAGGGAGACAGAGAGAGAGGAGGGGGGCGCCTCTTAAAAATCAACGCAAAGTGCCTTCATTATGCGACTCGTGACCGGATCGGACCCAACTGGACCAGTGCCAAGGGCTAGCATATTTTTATATGCAGCCAGGCGAGAAAGCACTCAGCCAAAAAAGGCGTAACAATCAGGCGGGACACCCCTTGTCCGCTCTGCTGTGTGTGTCGGGTGATTCTAATCAATAATTTACGCATTTTCATTTGGCTCTGCCCGAAGGTGGCATTAGCATTGGGGCCGCAATTACCAGCCCAGAAGTGCCAGAGCCATTCAAGTGTGTCCCTTTTCCGAGTGTGTGCACGGGAGAGGGAGAGAGAGGGGGATAGAAAGAGAGAGCGAGTGTGTGTGTCCTTCAAGGACCTTTCCCTTTTGTCTGTCCTATTCCCCGACGCGCATTTTCCAACTCGTCGCTGCATAAATTTCTCTCGCTTTGTTTTTAGTTTAGAGCGAGAGAGAGCAAAAAGTTGCGCCGTCTCGAGCTTAAAGTTTTACGTGTTAATTCACACACAACTCGCAGTAATAATATAATAATTTATTCCTAGATTATATTATTTATGTTTTATACCCCCACTTCTTTCCCCCCTTCTGCTCTGCCTTTGCCTTTTTGCTTACGCAAATCCAATTATAACTAAGCAGCCACGATTTAGACTTCTTGTGGACTCCCATTCCCCTTCCCCCTCCCCCCTCGTTTGTTCGTGTTGTTGTTGGGCTATTACTTTGCTGGTAATTCCTTAAGGATTGTGTTTACTTGAGTGCGCATGTGGCTGCCAATTGACGCATATTTGACTTTCTGCTTTGTGAGAGTTGCTTTCTACTTCTTTCAGCTTTGGTGTGCGCCCTTCTTCTTTAGATTTGCCTGTGGTCGCCGCTGTCGTTGATTGCCATCTCTTGAGCTCTGGCAATTGTTGCGTGAAGCAACAACAACAATCACAGAGCACAACAATTTCGATAGCTACAACAACAAACTAACAAAGCAGGCATAACGAAGCCGCCTCAGCAGCATACTAAGCAGCTTAGAGGGCCTAAAGATTTTTGAATGCCCGCGAAGTTGCGTGCCTGGCCCGGCCTGGCTTGCGTTCAATTAAAGCCTGGCGAATGCTTAAAGTGCACAAATGTGGCAATTAATAAGGCGTCACTCCCTCATTACGCATACGCAGCGTATGCCGGGGCAAGTAAGTCAAGTACCGCAGGCAGACAGACAGACAGGCAGCAGATTCGATGTGCATATTCATAAGCTCATCGCATTTATATTAATTGAATTTGACGCATGAGATATTTTATTCATACTCACTGGCACTCCAAGTCCGTGTGTGTGTGTGTGTGTGGGAGTAGGTGTGTGGGCGTGGCTCTAGCAGCTGCTAAATCATCAACTTATGTGCTCATTAAGGAGCAGACGAAGGAGCTCGGGGGCAGCTGATTGTGGCATCCACCTGCCGAGTCACCTGCCGCATATTAACTGCAGGCATTAAACATTGTTAAGAGCCGCAAAATCATCACTGCTACATGTAAAACCAGCCACACACACACACACACACACACACACACACATGGATACACATTAGTTGGGCAGCTCAGTGACTCTGCTTCGGCTTCTGCTCCCTTCCTCTCTCCCTTTCTCTCTCTGCACAGTTGGTTAGATAAATGACTGGCTTTCCCCTAGCACAAACACACACACATAAGCCACATCATTAGGAGCTAACTACAAGAGCAGCAGCAACAACAACAACAACAATAGCAGCAACAACGAAACATTCAACATGAAGAGTCAGTCAAATTAATTAGGCAGCTGTCAGACGCGTCTCCAACTCGGTCTCCCTTGCACTGCACTCCCTTCTCCCCTCCCAACTAACCCGAATTGTGCCATAAATTTAAAACAAACTCAGACTTTAAGCACCCAAAAGACACACTCACACACACACACACACACGCGCAGTTGAGTGTAATTTCAGAGTAATTACAGTCTGCAGAATAGGTAAATATTTGAGTCAATTACACGCTCCGTTTGGCCAAAGATGCGTTAATTATTTAACAAATATCAAGTGAGGAGAAACTTGATATGCTTTTTACTTTCTAAATTGCTGCAAGTAGACAAATATTTGATTACACTCATTAGGGGCACCCATTACTGCTTAAAGTATTTCAAATTGGCGAGCTAGAATGGCAGAATATATAAAGGGAAACTTGATATTGTGATCAGCATTGCTTCAGGGAAGGTAGAACTACAAAATGTTAATCATTCAGCAGCTCTAATTCCTTTAGTTAATCTCTACATCCCATGTTCTTCTTTACTCTTTGCCCCACTCACCCCGTGACCTTCTCTCGAATTTCATCTCGCTTTCTGCTCTACTTACATCGCCTCATTGCCCGTTTGACTGTTTGTCACACTCAATTCATGCGGCCCAGTCAATTTCCAGTAATAACACTTTATTTGGCCCATTTCAGTTGTTCATCAAACACGACACTAGACAACAAAACACAAGACAACGACGCCAACGACGACGACGACAGCGCACAGCTGCTTGTGTCTTGTGCTTGTGGGCGTGCCTAGATTTTACCAGCTACAGCTAGTGTTTTATTGCCTACTTTAGGGCGTCGTCTACCCAGCAATGCCCCCTCCCTCCCTCTCATTCCTACACTACCCACTCAGCTCAGGCACGCACTCGCCCAGTCACAAAAGCAGCTCGCGCCTGTTCGAGCCAGTCGCTTGGCAGTTCTTTATGCGACCCGTTAACAATACATACTTTCAAGTGAGCACACACACACACACACACACACACAGAGGCATAGCAAGTTGCACAAACACACTCAGGCAGACAGACAGCAAGGGGGCACGCAGGGAAGGGAGGGGGGAGTGCAAGGGACCAGCAGCCGAGTGGAAAAACAAAAACATTTGCCTTTCATTTGCGTCCCCTTTTGCATAATAAAAATGTGTAGTTTACTTTTTTTCCCCCCTCTGCCAACTCGCGCCATTCTCTGCTGGCGTCGCAGTCGCTGTCGTAGGCGTCGGCGGCGGCGTCATCGTCAGGCAACTTTGCTAGCCCTTTGTTTCCACATTTGCTGTCGTTATTGTTTGTTTGTTTGTTTGCCAGCTTGTTATATCCTTCTGTGCCTGTGTGTGTGCTGTGCCTGTGTGTGTGTGTGTGTGGGTGCGGCTTGTATGTGTGACATTTCCGCCTATGCTTAACTTTTCACTCAGAATGCGCCTCGCTTTCTCTTTCTTTCTCGCTCCCACTCTTTCTTTCTCACTCGTTCACAACATTTGCTTTCTTTCGCTTTTTTTCGGCCATTTTATGTGTCATTTTTTGCCTCACTGCGAAGGCTTAATAAAGTTTTTAGTGCCTAGACATGTTTTTGTTTTAATTCCCGCCACACTCACACCGAGACACACAATCACACACAGTCACACACACACAGACACACTCGCACACACACTTGAGCGCGCATTGCCAATGTTTTTAATTAATTTTGCCTTCTGCCGGCAACTTCTATGTCCCACTGTACGCGTGTATGTGCTTGTATGTGTGTGCGTAATAGCAATAAAATAAAATACATATGCAGACGGAGCTGTGCTAACCGTCCTCTGCTCCGGCTGTGATTAAATTGTTATGACTGCTCGCAGCTCTGCCTGCCAAAGCACTTTAAAAGTGCTAAAAAGTGTGCCCCTCTTTACCCTCTTCCCCCTCCCTCTTCTCTTCCCTGCCTCCCACACTTCAATCTAAACCGAGGCAAGATTGGAACAGGAAGGATTACACAACCACATTGGGTTTGCTGCTTCTGCGGTTGCTCACAAAAACCTTTTCATGTCACGCCTCGGGTCAATTTGCACGAATAAACCAAACGGATCTGTTTAAAATAAGAGAACATTTCATTCCTTAAAGGTCCGACGAATCCGAGTTGATCATAAAATGCTCGATTATTACCAAACAGCCGTAAAATGAACCGCGAACAAAAACCTATAAAATAAACAAAAGGTTTTGAATATTTTTCCAACACAAACCCAGCTTATTATCAGCATTTCCTTTATGATTATTACAAAGTTTGTTTTTGTGTCGTGAAAACAAAAACAAATATTACCCGTTAAGAGCTTGTTACTGTACCATAAATATAATAAAGAATGTTTCTATAAAGACTTTAAAGGACTTTATATATAAACAAAATTGTAAAAGAAAGGTTTGCAAAAATATTAAAAAAATTTAATTAAAATTCCTTTTTATCTTCATGAGGAATAGGAAGTTTTATAAATGAAAATCAAACCAATTCTACTGTCTGTGAATCACACAACTGAAGTAGTTAAGCTAACATTGCAGCTGGAATGAAGCTCGAAGTGGATGTTACTGATTAACAGAGGCGAAAAAGGGCGTGGCAAAATTTTAAAATCAATTTAAAAGCATGCATTGCATACGAGTCTTGTTATGAGCTAATACAGACATATTGACAGACAAATATGCACACAGAAATGACTCAACCGACTCTGCTATTCATGCTGATTCAGAATATATATTCTTTCTTACTTCTCCTGCTGCCTGTTGCACAAATTCCCCTTCCAACAAACACAATAACCCAGGAATTTATTAAAAAACCTTGGCCTAAATACACACACAATTCCATTTAATTTTAAACCTGATGGAAAGTTCAGATTCTAAACAGAATACCTTAAAGTTCCGTTCACACAATGAAAACTTCTAGGATTCCCGCAGAACTTCAAGTCAATTTGATAGTTCAAGTCGATTATCTGGCACTTTATCATATTTCCCACTGCACAGAAACCTTGTGCGTGCTTCACAACACTGAACTTTGCACAGTGCTGTACCGGGAGCAACAAGAACAATTGTGGGCAGCGATGGCTGGATGAAGGGACCCATTTAGGCATTTTGCTGTCGTTTATTTGGCTTGACCACACGCCACACTTGTGGGCAAAGTATTTTCCGATTTTCAGATTTCTGTTTTTCGGCACAAATTTATGCGTCATCAATTTAGCCTTTGAACCGAAGCTGCCGAAGGGACTGCTAAGGTGGGGGAGGAGGTGAGGGCGTGCGTTGAAATCCCCTAAATCCGAAACTTGTCATTGCTAACCAGCAGGCCTCGGCTCATTCATTTTGCATGAATTGCCGGCAGCGTTTGACTTTAAAATGCTCTCGACCTTTGTTCAAAGTTCCCAAAAACCAAAAACCGAATCCCGAAAACTTTGTGGCTCAAATCAAGCACTCGGACTTCGGGATCGCACTTGGGATCCCTCTCTCTCTTCACTCTAAGTTCAGGCGAATAATTAACGCTTCGCTGCACAGCAACAGGGAGAGGAGAGAGGGGAGGAGGAGCGGAGCAGCGGAGGCTGTTTGTCATTTGGCGGCAGAGTCAATTTACATTTGGCCAGTCGAATTCGATTTAACACAACATTCCAGGGCATTGTTGTTGTCCTTGCTGACCCATCGCGTGCCGTTTGCCAATTTATGGCCAGGCGAAATTTATTTCGGGTCTGCCAGTTACAAATGTCTGCCGGCAATGCTGATTTGGGTTGAATTAGCCGGGATTTATGCTGCAGTTTCCCCCTGTCAGAGTTATTAGGGCTCATTAAAACCGCCAGACCAACAACAACAACAACATCAAAGCGACACAAGCAACGGATTTAACTTGCATGAATCCAGCTTAATCCTGCCCAGCAGCAACAGCAGCAATCAAATAAAGAATCTCACGAGGTTCGCCAAGATGGAAGAGGAGGCATTACCCAATCAACAAAGAGCAGCAACGGGCGACAATAACTGCGGCTCTTAATAAACCCATAAATTTAGTGAAAAAAGGTAAATCGATTTCCTTTCTTGCGTTTATTGTTATTACAAAACCGTCAGAGCAACTAAAAAGAAGTTCAGCACAAGAAGTTGAGCAAAAAAGCGTCCAAGTGTAAGGCAAATGCAGGCGGGTCCTTTGGCCGTGCTACGTAAATCCTTTTTGATAAAGTGCTTTCATTCTCTCCCTACTCCCACACACCCACTCAGACACTAGGAATGCCAGAGAGCAAGAAAGAAAGAGAGAGGGAGAGAGAGGGGAATGGCATTCGTTGACTGGCGAAATTCGCGCGCTCTGCGAAAAGTGTCGCATTATGAGCATTTTCCCAGGCAACGCCTCGTTGACTCTTGCCCTGGCTGAGTTCGTTTTAGTGGCGGATTTGGCAATGAGATGCCATCAGATTTATCCAACTGCTGCCATGCGTAATTATTTGCTGACGTTTTAATAGTTTTCAATTTTCTCCATTTGACTTACGAAAGCCGAGCAAAAGAAATGACCGAGAATTTGCATTAGCATTAAAAGTTGTTCGTGGCAAGGACAGATAAATATTACTGGACATAGTGGAGGAAACAAATATATATTCTCTGATGTTGTTGGAGCTGAAGGGAACTGAATAAGCTTCTGGACATGAACTTCGCTTGGTGTGCTGGGGAATAGAATAAAAGAATACAATTGTAAGGTGTATAAGGAAACCTATTGATATATCAGTAAATAAGAAGGCAGATATACTTACGAAAATCATAGCTGAGGAGGCAATGAAAGCCCCTTACTCATTCTGTGGGAGAAGCAAAAATACTATTAAACAAGTCTTAAGAACTAAAGAAGACAAAGAAAGCGAAGTCTTGGGCTGCCACAAACCAAAGTGGAATTCCATGAGAGTTTTTAACGGCCTCTTCTTATGCCATTGTAGACATAAGGTCTATCAGTCGAAGAAAAATCTTAGAATGCATTAGCATGCTGTACTTATTATGTAGCACTTTCAATGAACTGAACTGTATATAGATAAAGTTCGTAAAAATTCCTTAGGTTTGTAGGGCAAAAAGAGAGGTAAAAATCAGTGCAGATGACAGACAATTATACAACAGAAGAAAGTCATTAAACTATACTGAATATATATGCAGATGTATATAATAATGTAAGAGTAAAGAGACCTCCTTGGAAGCAACAGAGTTTTATTTAGAATTCTCGAGGGAATGAAGGAGAATAGAGTTCATCTAAGGGCAGCTATGGTTAATTAGTTTCTCAGGGGTAAGTAAAGCTGAGTTACAATACTCAGTTCCCAGTTATAAGTAAGGTCGCAGAACAGATTCCTTAAAAAACAACAAAAGGAAGCATATAAGAAACACCAATTCATCAGTGGTTGCTCTTTCCGTATTCTTTGTTTCAATTCAACAAACAATTGTAAGCTACTTTTCTGGAAACCGTTTATGTCTCTAAGAACTTCGTCATCTCTTTCAAGCCTGCTCAACCCATCAGCCTCCAGGGAGTCGCAACACTTGCTGGTTAGACAAAGCGAACCTTGTTCTACAACTAGGGGTCAAATGCGTTTGAAAATTTGTGCTCATGAGCCGGAATGCTTACGAATTCCTGTCAGCCTCATGAATATTTGAGAGCCCGCACTTAGGCATAATTGTTTTGTTGGAGTTTTTTCCAGCTCTCTCGGCTCAGTGTTTTTACTTTCCGTCGCCCTGAGACAGCTGACGAGTGTCCCACACATACGCGCAGCGTTTTTTTAATGGCCTCAGTTTAACGACATTACCCAAGACATCATAAATAATACAAATAATAGCGAACGTTGAAATATAAAATTCGTTTTTCGTGTTTGCTGCCAGCGCCGCCTTCGGGGCGGGCCAATGCAGTGACAATTTGTCGTATGAGCAACTTTCCTTGATAGGCTCAGTTGTTCCAGCGCCGATAAACTTGTACATCGTGGTACATATCTTTTCCGCCAGCTATCTTTTTCCCACTCCCACTCTCACTCGCTCTCTCAGTCACAGTCTGTGGAGACAGGGGGAGGGGAGATGTCGCTGAACGTCCTTGCCGAGGCGCCGCCACCCTGGGGCTTTTAAGTTTGACGCTCGTTTATAGACTTTGCACACTTTGCATTTACTTTACGGCGCCGCTGATGCGGCTGATAATAACACCACGTGGCGTATGCGCAATGCCCCGCCGCCAGGGCAGGTACAACAAGCGAATGCCGACAAAACAGAAGAACAGAAACAGCGTAAGAAAAAAGAAATGAAAACGAAAGTTACCCAAAAGTTTTTACAGCTCGATACACACACAGGCAGACACACACACACACACAGGAAGGAGGCTTCCTTCTGCATTCCGTATTCCAGCCGAGCATCATTTACGTCTTGCGCTGCCTACGCGGCTGATTTGGCATTGGGGCTTTGTGGAATTCCGTACAAAGCCAGCACCCCGTGCTCCCCCTTCTCTCTCTCCTTCTGCCACGCATTGTTTTCGCTGCGCCGAAGCTTGTTTTATAACTTTTTGATTGTCTTTGCTCCAAATTTGTGCAAAATTGCTGCAAGTCGTCTGCCAAGTGCGGCTCACGCGCAAATTGTGAGCCCTGTCAAGAGAGGGGCGGGGGAGAGCAGGAGCTGAAGGTGCTCGGGGCCCAATAACCAAACCGACTGCCATGTGTAATATTTACCTTAAGCTGATTTCAGTCGCTCAACTTGACTGCGCAGCTAAGCTGGCAGCAGGCAAAACTTCGCCCGCAGCAATTTATAGACATGCCTCAGCTACTCTATACTGCTGCCCATGGGTGTGTGTGTGTGTGTGTGTGGCTTGTATCAAGTTTAAAGTAGAGTGTCGAGTACATTAAAGTGCACCATGGCGGGGGCTGTCGCTTTCATTAGATATGCCAAAAACGTCTTTGCCCAAGTCGAAATCACGGCAAGGGTCGGCCACGGAGGACGGCGGATTGTCAAAGTCGTCAGTGTTGTCGGAGTCAACTGTGTGGCCAGGCAAGCAGCCAAGCAGGCAGGCAGGCATGTCGCCAGTCTGGCGAACAGTTTGTCAACTCGGCTGCAGGCTAAAAGAGTCTCTCAACCCATCAACCTCCCTCCTGCCCCCCCTCGCATGTCGTCTGTGTGTGCACAACTTGTCATTGCCGCTGGCCAGACCTGCCATTGAGGTTGCACGGAGAGCACACACTTGTGTCGCCTCTTCTTCTTTTTGTGCTTCTTCTCCTCGTTGTTGTCGCCGCCTCTTACAACTATTACTTTCGCATGAACATGTGGCCACATTACGCATACGCAACGTAGCACGAGCAGCTGATGTAAATGAGTTACAACTCTCGCTAAATTGATTTGTGTTTTTGTTTCCATTTCCCGATTTGCATTTCACTTTAGGAGCTGAGCAAACAGTTCTAGGAGTTAATGAAAACCGACGCCACTTGCTCATTAGCTGCTATATAAATATATAAGTATATCCACACTCATTGCTATATATGCCTAATTCCATTCACTTAGAAAATCAATACTAATCGCATCAGCATTGCCTGCCTTTTAAATTGTGCTCAGGTAATGGCAGCGAGGTGCGGGGGGAGGTGCCTGGCAGAATGTGTGCTGAGGCAACTTTAACATTCGCAACAAATCTGCCAGCTCCCACTCCCACTCTCTCTTTCTTGCAATCTCTTCCTCTCTTTCTTCAGGTTCATTTCGTTTAACGACTTGAAATTGATTTTACTGTGGCAACGTCGCCGTCGTATCTCAGCCATTGGCGGTGTAATATGGCCCAAACGTGCTTTACGACATACACCGATCCATGTTGCTTCACGCTGCCTGATTGTGGCCTCACAGTGCTCACAGTGCTCCCTGTCCCCGTCTCTCTTTTGCTCTGAGTTCCTCCTTCTTTGGCGTATTAATTTTTCAGCGATTACGTTGCCTCGACAACGTGTAATAGAAGCGAGGTGCGAGCTGCGGGCAGCGCTGGAGCTGGAGCCAGCGACTGTTGTCTTTTACGAGCTGCTCATTGAGTTTTTGATTAACTTTCGCCCCCCTCCACCCGCACAGCTTCCCTTTGCTACGAGCCGAAATAAAGCAGTAATTAAATTAAATTTTGTGGCATACTTTCGAGGGCGTAATTAATGTGTGTGTGTTGCTTATTGCCTTGGTAATCGATGCGAATTAGCAGCATTTGTATGCAGCACACACACACACACACACACTGCACACACACACACGTATCGATGACTTGCCAATTTTGCTGGCAACGGCATTTTCAATTAATTTGCCACGTTATAAATAAATAAGCAAAGGAAAGTTTGATACTCGTATGTGTGAGTTGTTTTTTTGCATGTTGCAGCAATTTATTAAAATTAAAAACTTGTACAAGCCATAAAATGGCCAACACATAGTCGGGAATACACACCCACAACCAGACACACACACACACAACTACAGCGTGGCAGAATGTTTATGAAGTAAATAATCGAAGCGTGCGCCCTGAATTATTCATGAGACTTATGAAAAAACAAGAAGCCACAGCAGCAGCCGAACAGGAAGCAGCTGTTCCTGGGCACGTGGACAGGTGGGGCGGGTTGTGTGCCAGTGCCTGACCTGACCGACCGTCCGTCTGCGTGACATTCCATTGACCAAGGTCGCTGTGACCAAATCGACACGTCTCAACAGCCGTTACATGCCTGCGCGCCATTTGCAATTAGCCAGAAAGTCTTTGTTCCGTCCAGCTTTGCATATGCATGCGCCATTCCTCACTCCCCCTCACTCCCCAGTCCACAATTCTCAAATGCCAGAAATTTATAAATAAATGCTTGCCCAACAACAACAACAACCACAATGAGTGCGATCGATGTTCGGGTCTCAGCAACTTTGCCTCGTTGCATGGGAAATTCGGAAACTCGCATTAAATATGCGAAATTCTCTCGGTTGCAGCTTAAGGCGACTTAAGCTTTAAGAAATTGCATAAATATGCAAGTGAGAGCCGAAACTATCTGCTATCGCATTCCCCCCAGTTGGGGCTAAGCCCTTAAGAAGTTATCGAATTAAATTTCATACAAAAATATGGCAAGCTAAGAGAGAACATTGTTGTTAAGCTGCTTGGGAGGAGAAACTGAACTGGGCTTGTAACTTAAATCTGCGAAAGCAAGTTGCCAAAATAAAAAGTATTTTTGAAATTATAAAACATGTTTGTAATTGTCGGAAGGTATTAGAAATGCGTTCCAGTTTGCATTGCAAATCAATAAGGAGGAGAGAAAAAGATTAAATTGGAAATTTAAATAAATATAAAGTATACAACGATTTATTCTTTAGTTTTAGTTTCTTCTTTTTTTATTGTTTGTCGTATTAAATTTATGTAATTGTTGCTCTTAATCTACAATCCACAAGTATGACAAGTAAATGTAAGTTAAAATACGTGAGAGAAAACAATATTTTGTATTTATTGTCAAGCTTTTCTAACTGCAAAGTAAACATTTATTAATATCGCCTAATATATCAATTTGGCTAATCAAACCCCTTAGCTAAGCTAAACAAAGCATTGTAAATATAGCATACAAGGGTTGACCTAACCCAATAAATCTCAAACATTTTCTAGCTCTCAATCTTAGTTTACTTTTAAATTATCCATAAATCGCATGAGAGCAAGCGATGCCATCGCCCTGAAAGTCAATTAAAAAGGGAATTGCCCAGCGAAATGACCACAAAATAAAGAAGCAATCTCAGTATATGCGAACATACGGGGGAGCACTTACTTATTGGCTTAGTAGCTAGTAATCCTAGACTTAAAACGATTATCCAAAAGTTAAACATATTTCCGATTCTGCTTCCCTTCGAAGTCGTTTGCTTTGATTCGCTTTAGTTTCGTTTTAATATTTCAAATGTACACCGACAATTTTGCGGTGGTCGTTGTGTAAAAATGATTTTCCGCTTTCGCTTTGATTATCTTCACAAAAAATTCCAGTTGGGCCAGTTGGGGTGATTGCTAATTGAATTGGCCAAATCGGTGGCGTTGGCTATACAAAAATATGATTTCTGCTTTGGCACCACAATTTATTTCTCAAAACTCAAAACTTCACTGCACACAAGAAGCTATATTGAATAGCGCACTAAATTTCATTTATATTTCTCTCTTTATTTTATGATTTGATTGCCTACATTCGATTTGCAAAGGGAGTTACATGTTCGCTCTGCTCGGGCTGAGTGACGCGCGCAGCTCTCTCGAAATTAAGGTAAATTAAATTCGCGCGCCGTTTCCGAGAAGTGCCTCAATGCTGCAAGACACTTTAACACTGTGGCGAGCACACACACACACACACACGTGTGGCAAGCACACACACTCGCAGACACAGGCGGAGAGCACACACACAACCGAGTTGAGTAGGTCTTGCCTCGCACTTTCGCTTTCGCAGTGTACGCGGACTACACTACACTACACACGCGCTGGGCTACACTGGGCTACTCGGCTGAGAACTGATTGGACTCCAACTGAACCTGGCTGGGGGCTGTTCGCACGCGTGCACTTGTTGTGCCCGTCGCAAGCGTTTATCCTAGACTGAAAGTGCCTCAGCGAGCCGAGCCACTCGGCGAGTGCGAAGCGATGCGAGGCTGGAATATCGACGATACACCTACAACACGAGCCACGAGTGATACGTGTGGGGGAGTAGCGCTTCCCGTGAAGGTGCAGGATGAACGAACGAGAGTCCAACACGAAGTAGCCCGGACACGAGTGCCAGAGAGAGGGAGAGAGAGCGTGCGAAAGCTCTCAGAGAGCAGAGAGCAGCTTTTTATCCGCTCACTTATCCGGCCAGTTGTTGCGCTACCGCAACAGGCTTTGGCCTAGTGCGCACTGGAACCGGCACACGTGGAAAGTGAAGCAACAGGCTGTCCACTTCTTGTGTTTGTGTGTTACACACAACCTCTCATCCTCCCGCTCTCTCGCTGTCTTTGCAACAGCCAAAGTGGCCGTTTTAAATGCATTAAACGTGGCACAACAACTTGAATGCCACATCGCCAATGTGTACTTATTATTTGTCGGATAAGCAATCAGCTCAAGAGCCAAAAACCCATTACGCAAAAACAATCGAGATGGTACAAACAAAATGATTACCTCCTCTCATGTTACTACTCCTTCTCCTGCTCCTTCTCTTGCTCCTTCTTCACTCCTCATTCTCCTGCGCGGTTGTCTGTGTGTACTGTCATAATTGTACGTGCATCATCTGCATTCCAGTCGGATTTTAATTATTGTGGTTGCGGTTTACCTGAATTGCGTTCATCTTGCCTCCACTCCCGCAACGTCTCTAGTGCGGTTGAATGTCAAGAGAATGCGAAAATGCCGAATTAACTCGTCTCATTTTGAAAATCACTTTAACTGAGTGTTTTGGTTAAATAACGTTGCTGCTGCGTGCGAAACTGTGAAATGTGATGCTCTTCATTTTAGTGTTGCACAATAACCACTTTTCATGAGCTACATCGATAATAAATTCTAGTATTTAGTATCGATATTTAATAAGCGGTATTTTTGGCTTGTATGCGCCAAATTGAGTAAAGTACGGTAAGGCACTAAGCATCGAACAGCATCGATGCTTAGTAAGCAAGGCTTGGCGTAAATTTATTAAACTCGCACGAAATACAGTTCTTGAATCAACAATAAGAAATTATTTTATACAACAGCAACATATGTATATAAAATCTTATGCATCAAATTAATTAATATGTGCACAAATGGTATAAATATTATTCGAAAAGTAGGTAAGCTACCAAAACTGGTCTCTGAGTAAGTTGATGCCTGTCCTTCTGTTCACAGTTGTGGCATTTTTGCTGATAAAATCTTTCTATTAGGTTGGACGTTTTCTCATTTAAAGATATTCTATATTCGATGCCCGTGCACGTGAGTTGTTTTGCAGTAAATACCCATATCAAATTATTGGACCAGACCGAAAGGCATCATTAGGCTAATCAATTATTTGATCTAATTACGCCGCTGAGTATCGACTGGATTACAGCTTAGGCTTGTGTGCTTTTCACCGCACCTTGCCCGCACTCTCTTTGTCTACTGTCTACCCCACTGTACCTCAGTCTCCCTCTGCCTGCTGCCATCTGGCTTGACTGTATCTCAGTCAATTACTCATAGCCGTTAATACACATGTTGACATATGTCGATCTCTCGGCTCGAACCTTAAGTAGCTTAAGTCCCTCGGGAGAAACCTTCTGACACAATTAGGCTGGCAACTGGTCAAGACATCTATTTGACCATTCCGGGATTAAATTCGGACAAGGCTGTGGCAAGTAACACGTCGCTGCTTACCTCTCGTGTTACGCGCATTTCTTTTTATTGGATTTCTTCTTTTTAAATTAACTTCGAAGCGCCATTAAGTTTTATGCGAGAAAGGAGGGGAGAGAGAGAGAGGATCCCTGTGCATCCTGTAGATAGTCATTTAATTTTCCTTGCGTCCACTTTTAATTACAAACAATCAAATCAGCTTGTTTTAGACGCTCCGCGCCGCGTGCTCTGCCAACAAAAGTCACTGCACGATACGTTCGACTAGGGGAATGGGTGCGAGTGTGTGTGTGTGTGTGTGTGTGTGTGTGTGTGTTGGGTGTGGACTCTGACTCTGGCTGGCATTGTGACAGGCGCGCAACGAGGACGATTTTGTGCATTTTGCAGTCGGCAGTGGCCAGCAGGATGACAGCCAGACGGACGGACGGACGGGGGACAGACGGACAGCCACAAGGCCAGCTGTCTGTTGTCTGTCGCCTGTTGTGTGTTCGTGTTGCGGTGTGCATGTATATGATGGTGTGAGGGGTGTGTGTGTGTGTGTGTGAGCTTATGTTTGGCTGGCCGGCTGTCATCATTAGTGACCACAACAAAAGTTGACAGTGCGCTAAATGGGTACACGGTCGGTCCGGTGCTCCGGTCCGTTTCTGTTCCTGACATACTTATTTTTCTCTGCTCCCCTGCCCCCTAAATATCTCTCTGTCTCTTTCACTCTTAGCCAACTCATGCTATTAAGTCATAAAAGGCGTGGCTGTGAGGTACAAGCGTTAATTTGCTGAATGTGCCGCCCAACTCACACACACACACACAAAACCAACATCGACCTTTGCTCCCTTTCCTCATCCGCGCGCCAAGTGAGCAATCGATAAGCCGAGTGCCAACTTGGCGTATGATAAATGTCAGGCGCATAAATCCGAGCCAGCACTATGTACCATATAACAACTCTATATACTCTATATGACGGTCCATGTCCACTTCCACTTCCGGTTCGATTTCGCATGCACAAAACTCCAATGTAAACAGCTAAAAATAGTCAACAAAACAAAGCACTCGGGCAAATATTTGTTTAAGGGATGTTCTATTTGTTTATGCAAATCCAAAATGCAAAGTGAAAACTGTTGATCAGTTAAATGCGCTGCCAACTGATTTCGCGGCATTTCCAGGCCCGTAGCCAGACCTAGCTGGTAGTACGGGCACAAAGTAATAAAAGACGGGCAGGATTATAAATTCACAATAAATGATATAAAGAATGATACGTGAAAAACGTTCGTACTATGTATTCTTGAAATTATGTTTTTCAAAAAGATACAGAAAGTATAGTTGAGCAAATCTATCAATTCAATATCATCAATATCAATTTGTTTCAGTTTTTTCTTAGACGGGCTGTACGGGCAAACAAGTCCATATTACGGGCATTGCCCGTGCATGCACATACTTGGCTACGGGCCTGGGCATTTCGCTGTTGTTCTGCTGAGGTTTCTGCCTCGCTTAATTGCCGATTGAAAAATGAGCTGTGTAAATAAATAAATATTCGCATTTGGTTTGTTTTGAAGAGCAATTGACAATGGAAATCTAGCCATATATTGTATATAGTATATATATATGTAATGTTTATTTTCTAGTATATATATTCACGCCATTTCTGGCTGCCTGCATGGAGTTCTCCTGCAGGTCGTTGACTGTTGGAAGTGGCGCGGGCTTCTTCCAGGAATTTAAGCCACAAATGTTGTTCCCCTTGCTCCACACCCACACACACTTTATAACACCCACAGCGAAGTCTGTTCAATGTGCAGCCACAAAATGTGCTGGGAAATTGGACTCGCAGCTGGAGGAGAAGCCTCCTGTCCTTGGCGAAATGCAAGTTGAGCCTATGCGGAACAAAAGCTTGGCCCTTTGGCGTTGGCATGTTTAGTCGAGCAAGGCAGTAACAAAAAATAAACATACCACAACAATAACAACAGCAACAATAACAACAACAGCAACAACAACATCAGTGGGTGGGGGAAAAAACAAAGCTCATTTACACGGGAAATAGCCTAAGTGCAAAAACCATTTAAATGCAAATTAAGCAGCAAGTGAAAACATGTGAACAAAGCTGCCTTCGCACAGGCTGCTATACACACTCACACACACACACACACACTCTCGCTTGTACAGCATGATATGCACACAAGAACTGCACTGCAAGAACTGCACTGCAAGAACAAGAACTGCATTTGGGCACGTATTTCGGCCCAGCTTCGGGCATCGACTACGCCCCACAGCGGCGTCGCTGGCTTTGCGCGCGCTCTAAATGCAAAATAGTTTAGCGTCGTTGGTGCCACAACAAAATGGCGGACAGGCCTGACGGAGTGACGGACGTAAGGACGGACTGGCCGTGGTCGTTTGCTCGCCAGGTTGCTGGGCCCATGTACTGATTTGAATAAATTCATATGCATAAATGGCCACAGTTTACACTGATTATCCCATAGGGCAAAGCAGTCGCCCTCGGCTGCCCCCTCTTTCTCTCTCTCCCTCTCTTTCTTTTGCTGCCTGCCTACTAATTGAGTCCGCTCTCGAGCCTTTGAATTGCTGGCAGCCAGCGACGGTCAATGAGCCGTTCACAAGTTCTCAGCTTGAACAGGTGTTGTTGCTCTGACGGACGCGTCTCGTCTCGTCTCGCCTGGCATTGCCTTCTCTCTTACACTCTGCCCGCCTCTCTCTCTCTCCCTCTCCCTCTCTCTCTCTCTGTTGTTCATGCGAGGCGCATTCGTGTGTGCACTCGGGCGCCAATAACCGACAATTGCACTCACCAGTTGAATGAGCCCAGAGGCCATTGGACCAACGGACCAATGGGCCAACACTCTGCGCCGTGTCCAGACAATAGGCCTACAGGCTGCAAGTTGCCCCCTCTCTTCTTACCCCTTCTCCTCCCCCTGCCCAATTGCAACTAGTTGTCCGGCTTACATTCGTATGCCAGAGTTCGTTATGCGATATGCCTTGATTACGTTACAGCAGTCGCAAATGCGAGTGTGTGTCAGTGTTTGCTTTATTTATGCACACTAAACAAACACCTGAGCACGCACAGCCCACTGCAATCTACGGGGCGTGGCACCCTAACCACCACCCCCCTGGCAGGCAGGCAGGCATTCTCAATTATCTGCACCCATCACTCGGAATGGAAAACTCTTTGGCTGTTCAAACATTGACTGCACTTTAAAGTGCAACCCTCCCCCTCCTCTCCTTAGATTCAATTTCTATTCCCCAACTGAAGCTGAGTTCCCTTACAGCTTGACACTGGCACAATTACTTATTTAGTGGAACAGAGATGAGTCCAAAATTGATTGACTTAAATGCGAAACGAATCATCAGCAATTATGCCTCAAATTCAATGACACTGAATGAGAACTTAGGCACTTATGATATTCTAATCTTAATTTCAGGATTCCTGGTGCATGTGATACAAAATCGCAATTACTTAAATAGAATATTCTATTGGTTTAAGTTGGATAAACAATAATGTAGCGACACGTTCTGTTGCAAAAGAAACTGCAAAGTAAGTGGCTAGAAATGAGAACGTTTACTTATTGAATTTTAAATTTGTATGTTAAGCTTCTTAGAAACATATGTTTTGTTAACAGAGCAATGCAACTCTACTTCTGCTTTAGAATATAATTGATATCGATAAGTTTGTTACGGAAATCTGTGAATACTAAAAAAAGCCAGTATTTTGTGAAGATGTTAAGCAAAAGCTACGCGAGAAGGAACTCGCCAACATTGTATTGACACATTAAAAAATGAAGTGTGCAACCTAAGTAGGAAAAAGATAATTACAGTCCACTCTTTTGATTAGTTCAACAACAGAAAGAGACTGAAGGAAAACAAGATCACCCTGGAGGAAGTACTGTTAATTTAGACTCCAATGATATAAGCCTTAAATACAACATAAATTTCAGGCAAATCATCCTGAAGAGTTTCTTGCACCCAAATTGAAACACGTTTTGCAACTTCTATGTGATTTCTATAAATATGTTAGTTCATTTTGGCATAGCATATGGAGAATCCTTTCATGCTGCAACAAAGCTCGTGCACAGTCGCCCAAAGTTCATTAACTAGTTAGTCTGCGACTAGTTAGTTAGTTAGCTAAAAGCATTTTATAATGCAATCACAACAAACGAACTAAACATGTAAAATTCTATACAACGAACCCGGTGCGACCCGCACCCGAATCCAAGTGATGCGCAGAGAATGGCGAGCTGACTGGCGAACTGACTGGCGGACTGTCACATGGCAAAGTTTTGTGCTGTCGCAGGACCACAGGCACATCATGATTGTGCTCACAGTTCATTTGATATTAATATGGACACTCGTTTGGGCGGCTCCTGCTCCTGCTGCTCGTGCTGGTGCTCCTGCTGCTGCTGTGGTTGCTGCTGTTGCTTTTAGCGCTACATATGTTTTCATTTGTTTGACGCCGACGATGACAACCCTCATCAAAAGTTGGTCCGATGACCGGCCGATTGTTCGGGCGACTGGTCAACGTTTGTTGACAGGCCACTTTGACATTGTGTGGGTTGTGCGGGTGTCTTTGTGTGGGTGTGTGTGGGTGTGTGTGCCTGGACTGTGATATATAATTAAAAGTCGAAGAGGGGGCAGATCTGGCTCTAGCCGGGCCAACTTTTGATGGCACTCACGCACAATTGAACTTAATAACGGAAGGGACCAAAGATTGCCAGGCTCGACACATAAAAGCAAACAAGTCGCATTCAGGTAATTCATTAATCAGCCTGCGCCCTCGTAGCATGCCGCATTAAGCTGCCGCATTGAGGCGATTCTCAAAATTGAAACGAAAATGAAATAAAATCAAATAAATGAGCTCAAAAGGTGCAAGAGACGATGAGAATCAAGTGCCCTGGAGAGGGCGGCAGTCCCAGAGCAAACTTGCTGTACCATGGACCGCAGAGTGCACTGAGCACACACACAGACATACAGAGACACAGGGCACACACACAGACACACACAGATGCATACACACATGTGCTCAGAAATATCATTTGTAGTAATTGAAATGCTGTCGAACAAAGCAAAAATCGCAGCGAGCTGCTGGCAAAGCATCTTTCTTTTTCTCTATGTGTGTGTGTGTGTGCATATGTTTGTGTGTGTGTGTGTAGCGGAACTATTGAAAATGCCGGCAGCAACAGAATATGCTTGAGAACAGAGCAGAGCAGAGCGAAACGGAGCGAAGCGTTACCGGTCTCGCAGCACCACAATGATTTCTAGCTATACAAACTGACTTCCGCAGTGGCAGCAGCAGAGCGAGCTGCAACAACAGCAACAGCAACATAAACAACAACAACAACAATGCATGCACAACAGATGTAACCTCCATTCAGAGAGACGACATGTCGAGCATGTGTTGAATACGTGTTTAACACGGCCAAATGACGACGACGAAGGCAACGTCGACCAAGGCGAAGGCGATGGCGATGGCGCCATCACTTGTGCTCCGGGGCTACGCCTGTATTGGTGGCCGTAATTGTATTGTATGCCATTTGTGCGCTGCATTCAGCCAAAATCAGCAACAACTCGCAGTCGATGGCGTTCGAGTGTAAGCAGCGTGTGCAGTCGTGTATGCCCGGCGGGAGGCGGCGTCGAAGCAGTTCGCGTATTGGGCAGCCCCGCGGCTTAGACGCGCATTTTGAATGACGTTAATGCGGCTTAGCTGGAATCTGCACACGCTGCGCTGACACGCACGAGCACACGCACGCACACAGACGCGTAACAGGCCACCCAGCTCCCCCTCCCCCTTGCCAGATACACGCGTGCATACAAATGCGATGTTCAGTTCGGTTCAATCGATGCAAATAGACAGCCGCAGGCGATCGAAGCACACACACACACACTGACGCACATGCATTTTTATTGCGTTTTGATGCACACTTACTGGCACACACACACACACACATCCACACAGCTACACAAAAAGACTTTAAAGCCGCAGGCAATAAAACAACGCACGCAAAGGTTGCTGGCCAGGCGCGGCAACACGTCGTATACGCAACGCAAGTTTGGCTAATTGCCGCATTTATGTGATTGCCATTGCATGTGCAGCCGCATTTATGACATCGCCCGGCAATTAAGCGGATAAATGCACTCGATAAGGTTGCGTGATCAAGTGGCAAATGCAACAGCAGCAGCAGCAGTCGGGCATAAAATTAGAAACGCAAATATTCAATTAAAATTCCAATCAGAATGTTCAATAAATATTTACACAACAAAACAGAAATATGTGTTTATGTTTGCTTTTTTCATTTCCGTTATTATTATTGCCAAAGAATGCGCTTCACAGTGTCCTGCAATGATATCCCTTAAAGTGCCGCACTTACTTCAATTAAATTCTAAACTGAAAACATCCAAACATCTTTAGGAAGCCAGTTACAAGTGTTGCCTAAGTGACTTAAATTGTTCAATGTTCCATGCAGTTGTTGCACTTGTTACGATTTCTGCCTCTGCAATTGCAATTTAACAAATTTAACAAAATGTTTACACGCACAACTTGGCCTTGTCCCTTGACCAGCATTTCCTTTCTCCTTTCTCTTCTTCGTATGTCAACAGGCAGCGCTTGATTGAGTCCGTACAGCACACACATGCTACTCATGAGTGTGTGTGTGTGTGAGTGTGTGTGCGGGCTTCATGCAGCTGTCGCGTGCTGCCTTTATATTACGTTAATTAAATAAATGGAATTGAATTCTAGTGAAAATCAAAAGCCTGCGCTGAATTTTAAAGTCGTCGAAAAAAATCGCAATTTTACAAATTTCACAAATTTAAGAGAATTTTGTATGTTACTTATTTTTAAAGGTTTTGAAGAAAGACACAGGTGTTGAAATCTTCTCTAGAGATGTTAATTTTCTGACTATTAAAGTAAATTCCACTTCTCAGATTTACTTCGATTTTAAATTTAATTTTTTCTTTACTGAGCACAAGGTCAAATTAACTAGACTGTTGGCTCTCATCAAGTATATACATATGTTTAATAATTCATCAGATTTATCATGTTGTCTGCTATCTATCTATTATATAAACCCAAATATAGTACACCCTTCAATGACAAATTTCAAAACACGCAGAGCAAAAAACTCAGTAATAAAAAACTTAATTGCATGTTAAGAATATCATGCATACTTTATATCATTTATTAATTTATAATTTACTAAAAAAAGTGAAATATAAAAAGGTAATTTGTAAAATTGTATGGCAGGTCGATTTAATTTGTGTAAGAATTAACGAACAATTAATTACACGTTTTGCGACCATTTGACAGTCAATCAATATGCGATGATATGTTTTCGCCCGACTCAACATACACCTCAACAATACCCTGCAATTAAGACAATATACTGTTTTTCATTCACAAAAATGCAATGTATTTTTTATGTTTATTTCTGTATGAAAAACAGGCATTAAAGAGATTTGCGAGCAATTAAGTCTGGGGATTAACCCGCAATAACTTGCCAAACACGGCAGGGGACTAAATTCTCTCTCTCTCTCTTTCTCTTGGTTTTATTTAAAAGTTAAATATCCATGAAAATCACCTCAATTATTTATTCCCATTTGAATGCGCATATGTGTGGCTGCATGTATGTGTGTGTGTGTGTGTGTGTGTCTGGCTGTTGTCGATGAAAGTGTTCAAAAATTGATGCGCAAAACACAAACAAACAAAAAGAGAAACAAAACGGCAATTTTGTTCGCTTTTCAGTCTGATTGGCACTTAATTTGTCCATGCGAATTACGCAGAGCTTAAACAAAAACATTTCCCAGTAACTTTTCGCAGGCAAACCGGCATGTGTGGAATGTGAGGAGCAAAAAAATTGGTTGGGGTGAAAGTTGTCTGGCGGTAGGCGCTGAAGAGTATGCAACACTTTCTGCTGCCGACTGAAATGCATTTCAAGTTATCGTAATTTGAGTTTCCCAGCTGCAAATGCCAGCTCCACGTCTCTGGCGAGTGTGTCAGAGTATGCGTGCATGTGTGTGGGAGAGTGAGTGAATGCTTGAATGCACTCAAACACTTTTGCTGCTTGGACGAATTTCAATAACGCAGCACAGCGCAAGTTCCCATGAGGTGTGAGCTGGAAAATGGGGAAACTGTCTGCTAGTTGGTGCTTCAATGGGCCAACGATTTTCTGCTGCTGCTGCTGCTCCGGCTCCTGCCGCCGGCCATGGTCAAATAGACAATTGATGCTGTGCATGGGTTAGCATTCATGTTAAATGCTGCCAGTTGGCAAACGTGACTCTCCACTCTGCAGCCAGCAGAGTGCCGCTCCCCATGTGTGTGCTCAGTGTGTGCACGTGTATGTCTGTGTGTGTGTGTGTGTGCGTGACGATAAGTGCACACATTCAATTGGATATTCAAATTACTTCAAATCGCATTTGTCTGCGCGTGCAGGTGAAGCCGGCACGTTCGCATTCTGCACTTAAAGCCAATGATTTGGATGAGTTATTTGACGCTTAAGTAAATTTAATAAAAGCCAGGCACACACACACACACTAACCACTACACACACATGTCAGTGGACATGCAATCCTCTGGTAGCCACACCGCAACCTCCTTCTACACAGCCTTGGCTCGCCTAGATACTGTCACAGACAGAGAACCATTTGGGTTTTCAATTAAATTTATGGCCAGCAAAAGCCATGAAGGCTGCCTCGCCGCTCCACTTTAATGCCCCACACAACTGACGACTGGCAACTGGCAACTGGCAACGGGTAACTGGCAACTGGCAAAGTTCATTTTGGCGTAAAGGACGAAAATCGATTAGATTCAAATCTTTTAATAAGTTTCATTTCCGTTTTGTGTTGGCTTTCGTTCGTGCGCTGTCTATGCTGGTTCGGTCCACACGGACTGTTGACATACCCTGCCAATACACTCGCCATCATGTACCTACACTCTGTGTGTGTGTGTGTGCTTTAAGTTTGCTAGTTTATTAGCTGTATTTGCTCGCGATATGGAAATTGCGGTCAAATTGCGGTCACAAATGCTTGTGGGACCTGCCCACCTCCGCCTTCTTCTCCCTCAATGCGGTGCGTCAAGAGGTTGCAAAGCAAATTAGGGCAACATAATAATATGGCTGCCAGGCACACACACCAACACACACGCATACTCCCACACAATTACAGTCAATAAGTGGCGACGATTGACGATTGGTCGGTCGGGGGACAAACAGAATCGATTTGCATCGATTGCCGGCAAATTCGTTTGCCGCAATGCAAATGCGATAATGATTATGTCGCTGCGGTTGTGCGGAGGCTTGCCGCGGCAACAGATAATCAACACCAGCAATCCACATACACTTGCACCACATACTACCTGCCTCGTGCCTCCTCTGGGGCAGCGCAGGGTGCCGCAGTCGAGCAAACTCATTCATATTTGATAAGCCTGTCAGGCGATAAAAGCCACGTGCGGCAGTTTCCAATTGAAACATTGTACGAGGAATATAATTGCCACCAAGCCAAGCCATGTAATCAGTCAATCAGAGAGCAAGAGACTCTGTCTGTCAGTGTGTGTGTGAGCAGACTGAAGAGTGCCGAAGACGGGCCACAATTAGCTTGACAGCTGAGAGCGAAATCACCTTTCAAAATCAATTTGCGCTTTGAAAACAAAAGGGATAATGATACGGAGAACTAAGCCCCAACCAGATCCAGCCAGACCATTACAACTCAAACACAGACACCCACCCACACATGCACACACACACACGCAGACATACACAGACACGTATGCTGATAGTGTGTGCATTGTGTAAACGTCGCCAACAGACGTCGATTCTGGGCTGCGCTTTCAACGCTTTCTCGTTTGTCTTTTTGGCCGTCTTACGCTCGTATGTGTGTGTGTGTGTGTGTGTGTGGCCTTTCTTTCATTTCAGGTGGCTTAATTGGCTGTGAGATGACAAAGGCACCACAAACACAAACACGCACACACGCACACTTTGTGTACTTTTGGCACACCTTGTCTGAACTTGAGAGCAGCCGCGTTTTGCAAGTCATTCACAATCAGAAGTGATCAGGTTTGCTTTCTATACAACTAAGTTTTACTATAGTTTCCTTTCTTTAAAGCAAACTCCCTTTACTGCTTTAAAATGCACTCCGACAAATGAAGTTAAGAACTTTTTATGTTTGAAATAAAAACGCACTTAAGACAACTTCAAAGCAATTATGGTAGTCATTATAGTTTCTCATTTTCTTCATCCTCGAGGAATCTTATTTTTTCAAGCCTTCCACCCTCATTCGTGGAACTTTCTCTTTCAAAACAAACTTCGCTTTCAACTGCCTCCGTTGCCATTTCTGGTGAATGATGTCAACAGATGGCAAAGGGAGAAGCAGAGAGAGAGAGACAGGGGAGGAGTGCGAGTGAGTAAAAGCGAGTTGTGTCTAATTCTGATTTCTTTGTTGCCTTTGCTCTACTTCGCACTTTTGTTTTGTTGCCGTGAAAGCTTTTGTCACATTAACGACATAAGCTGCGGCGAAGCCTTTGCACGCAAGCACATTCGATGTCCTTTTTAGCTTCGCATTGGCCTCCGGCCCTAATCCCGTACACAAATAGAACAGCTCGGACACGACATGGCATTTAATATACATACGTACTTTTGACACAATGAATATTAAATGATAATTAAAAACGGAAGAGTACTTTGCACTTGACTAGCGGATACCCTGGCAAGTCGACAAGGAGAAGGGAGACAGCAGAAAGAAGAGAGATGAGTAGAGAGTGAAGGGTGAAACGTTAAGTGTAAGTGATGAGTGAAGAGTGATTAGTGAATATTGAAGATTGAAGAGTGAAGAGTGAACAGTGAACAGTGAACAGTGAACAGTGAACAGTGAACAGTGAACAGTGAACAGTGAACAGTGAACAGTGAAGAGTGAAGAGTGAAGAGTGAAGAGTGAAGAGTGAAGAGTGAAGAGTGAAGAGTGAAGAATGAAGAGTGAAGAGTGAAGAGTGAAGAGTGAACAGTGAACAGTGAACAGTAAACAGTGTACAGTGAAAAGTGAAGAGTGAAAAGTTAAGGGTTGAAGAGTGAAGAGTTAATCGTGAAGACTGGAGAGAGCACAGAGGACAAAGGATGACAGACAAAAAGGACACAAGAGAGAGAGGAAATATACATATGAGAAGCACCAACCCAATCATCTGTCCGGATATATGTTTAAGTAGCAGTTTTGGACTACACAGTGTAGGAAGAGAGCAAACGCGAGTCAAGCATAAGAGACACAACGAGAAGAAGAGAGAAAAGGTGCAACGATCTATCTAGTCGGTATATATGTATATATATATAATACAATAAGAACTGCCAGTTACACTCCCGCTTTGTCTCCCTTTAAGTGTCGTTTAAAGACATTTTCGAACTAATTTGCCTCCTTCCCTCGCTCTTGCGTACTCTTATAACTTTAATATGTATTAATACACCTATATTATTATAATAATATTAATATTAATATTAATGACACCAATTTGCCCTAAGTACAGGGTATAATAATCGATATGTAGCCTCAATCCTGTGCAATTAAATTTAGAACAGCAGTCCCAGGTCACATTGTCCGCTGCCACTGCGAGTTCCCAAAACAATAACAATTATTCACGACGGATTAGAGCTGTTGGCAACACGTCGCCACTTGGCCAACAATTTCTTTCTATTTGTTGTTGCTGTTGTTGTTGTTGTTGCTGTTGGTGTTGCCACTGTTGGAAATTACAAGTCCCATTGGGCCATTGCTTCATTGGCCTTCGTTGTTATTGCTGTTTTTGTTGTTGTTGCTGGAAACCGCAGCGCAAAGTGTTTGTTTAATTAAATTGCAAACGGCGAGCTGGAGCTGGGCAAAAATTGTGTTGTTTCTTTCCGCTTACCGCTTTCCGCTCGAAATACCGTTAGTTATGGAGCGAATCATGAACTGGCCCGGCTCAAGGCAGAAACGCAGCAATTTTGCCGCTCATTTGTATTAATTGAATAGAAATCGCACTGTAATCCAATAAAGACAGTGTAAGCAGACGATACGTACACATCGTCCTGGTATAAGCAGCCCGGAATCGCCTCTATCCTCGTCTGCCATTTTGTCCGCACTTCGCTTTATTTCTCGAGCATTTTCTTTTTATTTGCGCGCCTTTATTTATTTTTATTTCGCTTCGCTTTTAAGTTACGCCATCGCCGCATACGTGATTCGGCTGCCTTAGAGTCCCAACATAATAGTAATAAGGAACGAACAACCTCCCACACACACACACACTTACACACACATGCTTAATGCCCACGCAAGGCAGCAATTGAAATTGAATCCGTTTCGACAGACAAACAAAAGCCTCGAGCTCGCAGCTCACAGCTCACAGCTCGACGTCATTTGCACCTTCTAAAGGGCAGGGCACATCAGGGCGAAATGGTATTTCATTTTGGCCAACACATGTTCGGGCCTGACTGAAATCGACTCGAATATTTCACATTCCCTTTGCAGTTCGCCTCGAGTGCATTATCAATGCAATCTATTCAATGTCTGCTCGAACTGATTGCGGCATTTATTCAATTATTCATAAGTGCTGCAGGCTTGTCCAAGAGCGAAAGAGAGAGCGAGAGAGAGTGGCCATTAAAAGTGAAATACGACAGTGAGAATGAAGATAATAATCTCTGTCAAGTGTTCAATACTTGAATGCGGCCGTAAATCATTTGCCACATTATAAGGAATTGAAATTACCACAACACACTCAAGAGGCTTCATAATTCCTCCTTCTAAATCATTTATTCACTTTCATGGCAACGAATAGTAGTTCTATTAAGCAAATTGCCTTCAAAGAACTCTTCTGCCTAAGGCTAATCAAATTTAACGTTTCCGTTTGCAATAACCCAGGAAAAACACTCTACAGAGCATCCAGCCACCCAGCCACTCTCCTTCTGCTATCCCGTAAGCGGATAATGCTTGCTTTAAGATAAATAACGAACATTCAAAATGTTCTCTTCCGTATACTATAGAGTTTATGGCAAAAAACAAAAGGTTGCTTGACTTAAGGCTCAGTTGGCTCAGATGTAATTTCTAATTAATTAAACAAAAATTTTAATATTAATTTTTCCGGTTGACACTTGACACTTTCTATCTACTCTGGAACACTTTTAACCTATTCTGAAACAATTTTAAGCTACTTAAGAAATTTAAAACCAATTTCGAAACAGTTTAAACCTCTTCTAAAATAATTCAAAACTTTCTTAAACATAACCAATTCTGAAGCACTTTAAACTTATTCCAGAGGTCATTCTATCTATTCTGGAAACTTTGAACTTATTCTGCAGTCCTTTTAATGAATTCTGAACTACTTTTAAGCTATTCTCGAACACTTTTAAACTATTTAGAATCTTTAAAACCTATTCTGAAACAGTTATAAGCTTTTTAAACATTTGTTACCTATTCTGGAACAGTTTTAACATATTCCTCAACTTCTTCAAAGTATTCTGAATTTTTAAAAAAATTAGAGAGTACTTCCGGTATATTCTGAAATACTTTTTACATATTTTAGAAAGGTGTAACCTATTCTAGAACACTTTCAATCTACTCTGAAGCACATTTAATATATTTTGAAATACTTAAAACTTATTCTCGAGCACTTTTAACCTATTCAGAAACTTTAAAACGTATTCTGGAACAGTTAAAACCTATTCTAGAACCTTTTTTAACCTTTCTTAACCTATTCAGGAACACTTTTAACATATTCCAAAGTTCTTTTAACCTATTCTGCAGTGCTTCTAATATATTCTGAAAGGCTTTTAACCTTTACTAGAACTCTTTTAACCTATTCTGAACCACTTTTGACCTATTCTCTTAGGGAATTCTTTGCCTAAAAAAGTTTCCGCGTGTAATTCCCAAAATGTTAAAATGCCCAAAACGAAGCTGATTTTGTGACAGAAGATATACCCCACACATCATCGTAGGCGAGGCTAATACTCGGAGCGTGCTTTCAGCATCAAAGGTAAATTAAAACCCCGCAATTTCCAAGAAATGCGCCAGAGCGTTTTGTAACTTGAATCTTATTTTATTAAAATACCAAACGGTAGCAACAACTACGGCTATGCTAGCTAACTGACTAAGGCAACCTAGGGGGAATACTCATTGTACATGTGTAGGAATGTGTGTGTGCTGCTCTGGCATACTATACTGCTACATCCATATAATTAGTAAATGAACTACGCTGCAGGCAGATACTTGGCTCCACCGGATGCCGGCTGTGCCTGTGCCTGCCCTTCGCTTCCAACTGGCGCCGAGCTGAAGTCCAGCACGGGAGCGACGCCCTCGTCGGAGCTACGAGAACTACCGCCCAGGGCATCGAACTGCTGCTGGATCAGTTGCTGGGCACGCACAGCATCCTCGGGTGTGCGGTACTTGACGAAGTGCACCTCGGGCTTGTGTGCCTGGCTCTGGTTCTCCTGCTGCAGGCGCTGCGCCAGCTCGCCCACATCGGCCTGCTTGGTCAGCACGTAGATGGCAGTGCGCTGTTCGCTGGACTGCTTGGCCAGCTGCAGAGCGGCGTTGGTCAGGCCCTGGTGCTCGGGCGACTTGATGAACAGCACGCGGAGATTGCGCTTCAGCATGTTGGCAATGTGCTGCGTGGCCTCGCGATCGGCAAAGTCTTCCTCGGGTGCGGTGTAGGTGAAGAACTCCTTGTTGAATTCATCGGCAACCAGTTCCTGCTGCTGTGGCTGTTGTTGCAAGTGTTGCTGTTGCTGTGGCAGCAACTGTTTGTGCTGTTGTCCCTGTCCGGCACTAAATCCCGTTGCCTCTGCGTCGATAAGACCCGCAAAGCGTCGGTCGCCATTGCCCGTGGAATAATTATAGCCCAGTTTGGCAGCACTTGCAGCGGCAAGCAGAGAGAAAACCTGTGAAGTGTGCAACACGATACGAGGTTAGCAGAGTGTTGCAGTTGGACTCCATTTCCGCAAGGAACTTACCAGAAGTCCACGCATCATGAGTTTAGCTGGAGTGCCCGAGTGAGTGTGTGTGAGTGTGTGTTGTGCGCTGCGCGAGGTTGCAAACTGCCGTGATGAGCTGCGAGTTTGCTGATTTTTATACGCGCATTTCATTTCACAGCGAAATCAAAGAGTGAAAATTGTAACCATGATAAATGATGCGAACTCTTACAATGTGTGCCAGCGATTTGGCTAAGGTTTCAGTTAGTTTCGGTTTCAGTTTCAGCTTCGATGCTCGATTTCATCTGTTGCAGCAACAACTCATCTCAGCAGCGGCAGCAGCAGCAGTTAATCAGAGATAAATGAGCATTTAAGCGTTAACACTGCGCCTCGAGGCTGCCCCACTGTAGTGGGGCGTTGGTTTCTGCCGCGTTACATAAACTGCGAGCGGGCAAACTACTCGTGTTTTGGCGACTACAAAGCGGGCCGCACTATGCGGAAATATGCATAATTAATTAATTAGTCAACAGGCAGACGAACGAACGAACAGACAGACAGACTGGCAGACTGGCAGGTAAGCAGACACACGAGGCAGCATGATTTTGATTTTGATAGTCGAGCTTCATCTTCGATGAGGAATTTGCAACGAAAGAGCAGCCAAGAGCAATCGAGAAACTTGTGCGCTATTTAAGCCATGTTTAGCTGCTGTTTAAACTTAAGTGCGGTAGCCATGGCCAAGACACAAGCTTGTACAATGGGCTAGCCAGGGCCAAAGGCAACAAATTGGCACATTGTCCTGGCAACAAATGCGCTTAAATTAGGCATAAATGGCTCCTTGGAGACTTGCACTACATAAACACTACTGCATAAATAATATTTAACAACAAATACAAGCAGCATGGCATACACACACACACGCACACACACGCACACACTCTATAGAACTGTGTCCCTGCCCTAATATTGTTTCCAAGCTTTGCTGCGTAATTGTCTTGATTGCCTCGCATAAATCTGATTACGTGTACACGAGTTTGCCTCCGCATGTGTTTGTGTACACTCTGTGTTTGTGTGTGTGTGCGGCATAGACGATGTGTTCTAATTGATAATGGTTCAGGCAGTCCGCAACCAAATTGCTACTTAGCTGTCAATTCGAATTCATCATAAATGAGCCGAGCCGAGTCGAGCCGAAGGATGTTGCCAGGCGAAGGCTGTTGCTGCCGTTGCTCCTGCTGCTGCCACTGCCTCTGCCTCTGCTGCTGCTGCTCAGATTTATAGACCTAAATAAGCAAGCAATTCTATCATACACAGCGCTTGCCCTCCTCTCGATTCTCTCCCTCTCTTCGTTGCCACCGGAAGAGCAACAGGCTAGACGTTCTCTGTCCAGGTCCACGGACAATGCCTATTTATGCGCATAATGAGGCGTCATGCATCAGGGCAGGCTGTGCTGCACAGTGCGATGTGAGCTGTATGATAATGGTCAATAAATAAGGAATGTATTCTGATAATTGTAATGAAAACAAAAGATTTAATGTGACTATTTCTAATAGTCAAAAGGAATAATAGAGCTTAAGAGAACTAACTTCTGTCTCAAATAAGTATTTAAATATATTTTTATATTTCTAAAATATACTTAACTGCACACCCTTTCATTAGTGTCTTTAACTCTCAAACTTACCCAACACATAATTAAATACAATATTGATTTATGACACATTTTCTTCATTCATTTTCGTTCGCTATCAAATGGCAGCGCCCTACTGTGCACTGATTGTGTATTTGGGCAGGCGCTGTGTAAACTGTACACGCTGTGGGCCGCATTTCCATTTATAAATTCTCACAATTTATTAAAATACAATATAATCAAATTTTGTCACAGCCCTCGGTCCTCAGCATCGCTTTATTTAATCACTTTTGCTGCGGGCCGACAAATAGAAGTAGCGAAGAAAACAAAAAATAAACAGAGATACAACGGAGATACCCAAAGACATGCAGGGCTTGCCAGAAAGATACTTACAAAGTCAGGGGAGGGAGGCAGAAAGTTTTGCTGGACAGTTTTGTCAGAGAAACCTGTCATAGCATTGATACGAGCAGCGAACACCCGCCAAAAGCTGCGTGTCCAAAGTTAAATAACATGGCCTACGGTCACGTTGCCAGGTGATTGTTTTGCTTCTTTCTTCTTGGCACGCTGCTCCCCCCTCCACTGGCTTGTTTATCTGTAGGCCAAAACGCAAACAAAACTAAGCTAAAACAATAACAAATGGCTACGGCACGGGGGCAACAAGTTTCTTCTTCGTTGCGACGACGACAAGATGCTCTTTGGAGCAAAAGTTGCACAGAATCTTTTAATTTCGTTTCGATATAGTCAATTTCAAAAAGTTTTCCAATTGCAAAAGAGTCTTTAAGAGTGACAAACTGCTCGGCAAGCCCCGTGTACTCTGCCCAGCTGGCAAAATAGACAAGCGTTAAAGTAAAGTAAAGGAAATTATAAGATTTTCCTCTAGCTTCGCTGTGATTGGCTGCGACTATCGATAGACGGGCAATCGCAAGTGGACTGGGTAATTGATATCGGCGTGTGCGGTGTTAATTAAAATTTTTGAAGGCACGTGTAGAGCAGCCCAGTCCAGTCCTATAAATCATGACATCAACAGCAAGATGCACACACACACCCCAACACACACATACACACATTAGACGTGGCATACACTGTGCTAATCATGGCAATTACACGGACTAAACACATAAACCATTATCGCATTTGGGACCAAGTTTAGCACTAATTACACACACACACACAGACTATGGCCCTATAATGTACTGCATGGATAGATATATCATGAACCATTAGCATGGGACTGGCCAAAATCAATTGTAATTGAACAGTGGCAGCCAACAGCGGAGTCTCGCTCTTATCGCGGCTCAATTAAAATGCAATTATCAACAAATAACAAATGACCCGCGATTGACATTTGTGTCTGGCGCAGGTCAAAGTGCGCTAGCCCAGTTTTGTCATGGCGAAAACGGTTGCCCGCTTGCTGGCCAACAAACTAAGGCATTAATATTAATGAACTGCGCGACGGCGACGCCAGCTCTGACTGCGACTGCGACTGCGACACACGCGACCCCTCGGGCAGTTCATTAAAGTGTCAAATACGCTGGCTCGCAGACATGTCCCACTCCGAAAAAGCCAAATAAACAAAACTAAAAAGCGCCAACAAGAAGAAGAGCAACAACAGCAACAACAACACAACAACAGCAACAACAACCAGTTGTGTTTGCTAGCAACAGCAAAGAGCGAACGGCAAACGGCAGCGCATAACAAACACGACAACAAACCTGTTGCTGGCGACGACGACGACGACGACGGCGACGACTGCGCCCCAACTGACCCGCTGTCATTATTAACGTATCATAAATCAAAAACTTGTTACTTGTTGCCAACTTATTTGCATGTCTGCGACAAACACAGCAACTAACCGAAGTCACCAGCGTGCCATGGCATAACTGTAACTGTATTCGTGTTGTAGCTGTTATACCCGCTGCGCAGATCGTAGAAGGGTATTAAAAGTTTGTGTTAAACGAAAATGTATGTAACAGGTAAAAGAAGGCGTGGCACGGCCGACAGAGTACAATATATATTCGTGATCAGCATCAATAGAGTCAATATAGCCATGCCCATTTATCTATCTTTTTGCGTGTATATCTGCCTGTCAGTATATTTGTTTGTCTGCTTATCTTTCTGTCAGCCTGAATATCAATATGTTTGCATGTTTGCCTCTCTGTATGTCCGTATGTCTGTCTGTCTGTTCGTATGACTGTATTTCAGTATATCTGTCGGTATGAAGACTTCTATCTCAGGGACTATAAGAGCTAGCACCTTTAAATTTTGGAACAATAAATTTTATAATTTGGCGCAGTTCACGACTATTTTAAAACTCAGCCACGCCCACTTCTACCCCCGCAAAAGCCGAACTGAAAGCGTACTTTAAATGCTAGAATAATCATATTTGGTAAACATAATAGCTATCGCCACCCAAACGATTCCTGAATATTTGGCTGCAAAAGAATAATTAACACAGAAATTATTTAAGAAATAATTTTAATGCAGAGCTGATTTGGTGCCTGCTGCAAAGTATGCAACACAATATTAAATAAATCCTTGTAGTCCGGTATATAGCAGGTCGAGCACCAGCATTCATGTCTGTTCTGTTGCTATGTCGCACAGCGAGTGCCTCTGCTAGGCAATTTACGCTATTAAAGTTGCCCATCAGTTAAATTGCGCATACGCCGCGTGTGGCCAACGGACATGTGACTCGCCCTAAGTATGATTGATGATAACTGCACCGCGTTCATTGCATTGCTGTTTACTGTATGCGATGTATTCCCCTCCCCTCCCCTCACACCCACACACACAAAATCTGTTGGCTTTAACTTTTTAATACCCGCAAAGCAGAGTGTGGCAGCCGTTTAATAGGCCAGGCCAAATGATATGCAAAATTTGACAGGCAGTAAATGAGTGGCAGCAAATCGGTTTTGTTTTCCATTTAGCCATTTTAACATTCATTGCGCCTAAAATTATGCTTGCCGCAAGGCGCCATCGACAGCACAAGCAACACAACCAACATCATCGTCATCGTTGAGAGCGTCGAGCGCCGAACCTTACCGCACCGCAGCACACTGAGCCGACCCAAGCCAAGACATTGGCAGCGTCTCTGCCTTGAACGCTGAAAACAATTAGTATGACAATTTATCATATGCCCGCAGCCAAATGATTTATGAAGACCCCGGCCCAAACGTACCACCAACACAACAACAACAACAGGAGCAACAACAACGGGAACTTGGCCCCATTCACAGTGTTCTGTAGGCCGTAGGTTTTATTTGTTTTTGCGGGTGCGTCCGATGTTTGCTCATTTCCTTCCTTCCTATGCTCGCTCGGCCGGCGTCGCTGCCATTGGTGTTGCGCAATTTATAGTTAATAAACATTTCCGGCAACGAAAACTTTTACTTTTACACGCCTCGTTGGCCACACACCTCCCCCACCCCCCTCCAGGGGCAAAGTATGTGTATCGGGGCGCAATATCGCTGAACTGTTCAGTGTGATTGAACAGGAGTTTTTTGATAGCCTGGGGCAGCTTTGAATTGAGTCAGATATTTTGCATGTTATTTGGCACATTTACAGGTGGTTTAATATTTATAAAATATGTACATATATAGTAATTTAAATATATATTTATGTTTAATATAGAGACTTTAATTCAGATCTTATTTGCACTCTCGTTTTCTTCATTTATTGTGGGGTGTATTTCCTTTTCTTAGTTTCATTTACACTACAACAGATTACTGCAAGAGTATCTAAGTCAGCCTTACCACAATCATCTTTCTCATTCATAAACTTACAAACATAACAATTTAATTCTGAGCAGCGTAATTAAATTGAGCATTAAAGTTTACAGTAAATCTTTCCTAAACTCACATACATCCTCAAATGAGTGTGTACAAAATGATGGCATTCAGTGCGAAAACTTCCGTTTCCTGAGCCGGGCCATATTACATGCTTGTTGTGGCATATTAATTGGCTTTAATTAATTATATTTTGGGAACATGTCCACTAGGCGCCCGGCTAAAATAGTGCTGCATAATTAATTGCCCTTGGCCATATTAGGCAAACACTCAACAGGAACGTGCACGAAAACAAAACGGAACGAAGCCAGAAAAAACAAAACAAGCTAACCAATTATAGCTGAGGTGCATAAAACGGCTAAAGTCGAGCTACAAAAAAAGCTAAAAGAGTGTAGAGAAAGAGCTTTCGGGGTAAGCTAAGGCGCTTACCCGCATCATAAAGCTTTCGGTGTAGAGATTCACACAAACACTTTCACACAAGGCCTTTTTGGTTGTGAACCAGATTAGTATCCTGCTGAAAAGCTCCGCCCAAGAACACTCTCGTGGTTGCCGTTTTCCAACTTTTATTTACAAAATTAAATAGTTTTTATTTTTCATGTTCATTTGTGTTAAGAAGAAGCTAAAAACAATTGCATGAGCAGTACAGAAGAGAACTGAATATTGATTATCGAGATCGGTCAAATGCAAACTATTGTATAAACCCTGAGTGGCAGAAATCTGTGTGCAGTGTGTGTGTGTGTGCAGTGTGTGTGTGTGTGGGTGTGTGGGTGTTCAACATCTATGCAACTGTATTTGTGTCTGGTTTCGGTTCTATTTGCGTTAGTAGTATCTACAACATTCAAGATAACTTTACATCGATATATATGAATGTATATGTGTATATATATGTATATAGTTTACACATTTATTATATATGTATGCACGTACTGTATATAGATATATGTACTCGTATATAGCCACTGCTCTCGTATGTATATATATGTAAATTTATTGTAAATATTTATTATGTATTCGCCTGCTCGAACTTCAACTTCAACATCGGCGCATGTGGTTAATAATTACACGATTTTCGTATGTACTGCATATATATATATTTATCGCATATGTAGATATATATTTAAGGGTGTATACTCATGTGTGTTATTCCGTATATCATTCCCATGAACTTTAACAATGTGCTTCAATTTTTATAGTGTCAAACAAGTCAATCTCTTCAAATGCATCCGTAAGTATCTTACACACTCTCAACACTCCGCTCAATGTTCAATTGTACTGTCTCCATACTCATCATGTTCATCTCGTAATAAACAGTTTGTTTAATGCGCATTTCTTTATTATTTATCATTATATTATGATTATTATTATTACTTTTATCTCTTTGGCCCCCCGAAAGAAACTGAAAACTGCGTATGCAATTTACATGCACTGACTACATCGATCGAATAACTCACAAATCACTAACGAATGAACGCAAGTAAATTATATTTGTACAGAGCTGTTGTTGTTGCTGTTTTTTCTTTTTTCATATTTTTTATGTTTCTGGAAGCAGTGTGCAGCTTGTAAGTATCTCCACGTAAAGTTCAACATTTAATGTTCGTATATAGTTCGAGTTGTATATGGAAATTAAAATATTTAGGCTAGATAAATATTAGAGTCTAAAGAGCGTAGGACACAGTGTTACATACACACATATATGCGTAGGTATGTATAAGTACATGTAGGTAGATATATAGTATGTATATATATATGTATATAGTACATTTACAAGACGATTTAGATTTGTATTTGTTTACATTTGGTTTTTCTTTTCTTTCTTTGTTTCTTTGTTATTCAAGGAAACTTTTGTGTACTCAATGATTCCCTCTGCCTCTCCGTCGCTCGAATACTACGAATAATACACGTATGCTATACCTGTTTTGGATTATTCTGGCCACTTATCTCTGATAGTTTCTACGGGGTCTGCCCTCATCTACTTTCTGAGAAAACAACATTTGTGTACGAACTAAAAAGTAATCTGTGCGCATTTCAGAAACTCCCTTGAAAATCAAACTAAACGAAATGAAAATGCGAACTTTGAGTTCGATTTGAAATTATAGAAACTGCGGAACTCAAGTCAATTCGTCAATCAATCCCTTCATTCTGCTAAACAAAACACAGCCAGCACATTCAAGGATAAAATTCGCGCTGCTCTATGGACGATATCTCCTGCTCCTCTCCCTCTCTACTCTCCTTCTTTACTCTTTCTCTGTTTACTTCATCTTTTTGTCCTCGTGCGCCTTCTTCACAATGGCCAGCTTGGAGTGGGGTGAGGAGGGGGAGAGTGTGCGATAGGGTGCCTCCTTGGTGCCATGCAGAACCAGAGACCATTCGACCAGATGGCCAAGACGCGTTTGAGGCGAATTGAAGCGTGCCTGGCGACAGAGAGAGAGAGACAGAGAAAGACAATGTTAATTCAATAGAACCTAGTTGTGTTTGTGTGTGTGTGTGTGTGTGGTGAACTCACCTCCAGTTTCCATGTGCCCTGGGGATACTCGCCCCACGAGTGGGTGGTCATGAAGGGCCACTTGGTGAAGCCATCACGATGATCATCATCATTGGCGCGTCGTGACAGAATCATGGATCTGGGCAGCGTGATTAGTTTAGATTATCGATTGCCTCGCATTAGTTTCCTGTATGTTTGTACTCACTTTGTGCCCATGGGGGAGGTGAGGAAGAGCTCGAGGTCGCCGCGCCGCGAAGCATTTGCCGTAATGACCGCCTGAACGTGCTCCAAATAATTCACTTCCGTATCGGTGCCCTTGCAGGCGTCCGTCTTGATTTCCCAGAACAGCGAGCGACCCATGATGATTGGCCTGCAAGTGGGTTAACCAGAATTGAGTACGGAACAGGATTGGGTCGGATTGGGTCCACTCATGTGACACTTACTGAGCCTTGTTAATCTCGCCCGCCTCGCAGTGATAGCGTGCTGGCACCGAGTGCCACTGCTTCGCCAGGGTCACCATGGCGCCCGCGTCGAGCACGCCGAACCCGAAGAGGTGATTGAACTCCAGACCGACGCCGTTCATTGTCCAGTAGAAACGGTTTTTGGCATCGAACAGCGAATTGCGCTTCGATGTTAGCACAGTCAGATGCTGAATGTCGCGCCAAGTCAATTGCGGGCTGTGGCAAGTGGAAAGAAAAGTGCGATTAGCATAGGGAAGGCAACACACACTCCCCCCCTTCCACTGCTCTGCTTACTTGGCTTCCAAGGCCAGTGCAAAGACGCCTGCTGCTTCGGGAGCCGCCGCACTGGTGCCCGAGTGGGTTGTCGTGCACTTGCCATAGAGATCTGTGGTGGCCACGCCAGTGTTGGGATCCTTGGCCCCGTTGCTGAACGTGGAGGCCAGCGTGGAGCTGCAGCTCTCGTCGTAGTGGGCATTCTGTCCGTCGTTGATGGCGCTGTTAATGGAAATAGTCCACATCGAAGCCGCATAGCCGTCGCAGTTGCAATCGTCCTCCTCGCCGCCATCCCCCGATGCCCAGACATAGATGTTGCCCAGTCCATTGCGGCCCTGCAGGTGGCCAGCGATTAATGAGCATGCAATGGTTAATGACCACCCCTCCCCCTCCCTCTTTTATGGCTTACCTCATTCACTCCCTGCACGATGGCACGCATGGTGGCATTGCGTGGCCCGTCCACAGTCTTGCCGTCGTCGGTGGGACCCCACGAGGCGCTGTAGATGTGAATCTTGTGCGGCTCATGGCCCATGGAGTTGGCTTCGATGAGGTCCGTCATGTAGGGCTGATCCAGCATGCGAATGCCTGCAGAGTGCATTAATCGTAATGGCGGAAATTATAAATCAATATTTATAGTCGTTCATCGTTTATCGCCGCAACACGCTTGGCCCGTTTATGGCAATCGTAAAAGTGCCACGCCCCGCGATTTATCAAGTACACATTTCCGATTTTCACTTGATATTTCCCTCGGCCAACCGAAGGTGTCATAAAAATGACAGATAACATTTCCGGATTTGTGCAGTGTGTGTGTCTGCGTGCCGCAACAAGTCGAGCGAATCAATTTTACAATATACACGCGGCGTATACGTAATGCAATATTTTAGAGTGCATGTGGGGAGGACGCACTGTTAATGAATTGTCGCAGCAGCATTTGATACATTTGCGGTTGTCATTCTCATCATTGTTGCTGTTCGAGCTGTTGTTCGAATTGTTGTTGTTGCTGTTGTTGTTGAGCCCCTTTCGAAAGCCACTTACCTGCGATTTTGCTGTCATAAGCAACGCCCACGCCGCAAATTCCATTATCTCTGGCAGCAGCCACTTCGCCAGCACAGCGAGTTCCATGACTGAGTGAGAGGGAAGAGAGAGAGAGAGGAGTTGAGCGAGAGGATTGCCAGGCATGCCATAAATATGTTAGGCAGATTCGTGGCATTTAAGCGTGCCTGTCTGCCTGTCAGTGTGTTTAACTGAGTGTGTGTAAGGGACTTTCCACCCATTATGCAATAAATGTGAGAGGACCCACAAAAAGAAAAGTTTTCTTAAAAGAAATAAACTTGGAACCGGTTCAAAATAACGCAAAGTAAATAGAAAACGTACAAGCAGCGACAGCAAAAAATACAATTAACACAAAGCGTAATTGAAAAAGGCAAACTGGGAAAAAGAAACCTGAAAGAAGAGCTACAGACGCACGAGACTGACAGCTTGATACCCTACAACCAATTCAAACAAACTAAACCTAATGAAAGATACGATGCTGCCTACGTGTAGGAAGGTCTGCAAAAAACTACAGCATACCATCAGGGGCAAGCAGCGCTGAAGGAGCTAATGTGGTTTGTTTAACTTTTGCCCAATCGAATCGCAATTAAGTGGAAACATAGCTGAACCTATACAAAGCTAATATACCCTTGCTTGAACCTTTCCAACTTTGGAAGGATATAATAAACGGAATGTGGGAAATAAGGGAAAAGTTTTACAAATTGTTTTTCTTTCATTGCCGCTGCTGTGCGCACGTATATCAAAATGATGAGTTGACAGCTGCCGAGTGGCAGTCTCCCTTTCGTCGAGTGTCCCCCCCGGTAGACAGAAGTAAAGAGAATCCTCTTGGCCAGTTCATCATACACTCTGCACTCGCTGCAAGCCTCGCCCGTTACTCAGCTTAAGCCCCAAAGCAGCTTAGGCCCTGCCAGCACTGCCAGCACTTACCTGTTAAACCAATCGTCAGTGTAGCGTGGATACGGGAAGGGATCGTTGCTGCTGAAGTCATAGCTGGCCTCTGCGTTCTGTGTGCGTTAGAGAAAGGGAGAGAGAGAGAAAGAGATAGAATGAGTGAGTGCTGGGGACATCTGCGTAACTAGTTGGGTGATTAGTTGCTGTAGGCCTAAGTGCAGTTCTGTGTCATCTGAGTTATTAAGGTCATTTTCATTTTATAGACAGAGCGAACACAAGGGGTGTCTCTGGCATTGAGCTCCCTCTTTCTGTGTGTGTGTTTGTGTGTGTGCATAATCAGACCGAAGGTTTATGGCGCAATATACATATATTTCCTTTGTTTATTTATGGCATATGAAGCTGCTTTGTGTGCTCTCACAAAATTGCAAAATTTTGCATATTTTATCTTTCCTTTTGTCTGCCCTAAATTCATCTAAAAATTTGAGTACATTCAGTCTGCTCTTTGACATATTCAAAATCAATTTCAGGCTGCCCACACATCATCAACAGACGATGATATTGGTCCAAAAAAACTAATAACAGTTTGCAATTTCGGAAAACTTGTCGTGTTCATTTGGTCCAGTGAAGAGTTTAATTAAAGTCAGTGGCAGCGACACAGACTGTGCCTCATCTCCCCAAACCGAAACCAACAAGTGGGCAGCTCTGCAAATAGCTTTTCGAATGAGCACGCTGGGTAAATATCATTTTGAAATGCAGTTGCACAACCACACAGCAGTTCACACACGTAGAGCAGCTTTTCCTTTTTGGTTTTTTGCAGTTACTCACATAATTGAATTTCAAGTCGGGATGCATGTAGTCCACGCCTGCAAGCACAACCCACGCACGCAGAGCGGATGCAAAGAGAGCAAGAGAGAGAAAGATAGAGAGAACATGCTGTGGTTACTGCTTCCAACTGACTGCACTGATTGCACCTACCGTCATCCATGATGGCTGTTGTCACATTCTTGCCCGTTATGCCCTGTGCCCAGGCCGCCTGCACATTCAGATCCAGTCGCACCTTGCCGCCGTTTTGGCCCGTGTTCTTGAGATACCATTGCATGGGAAAGTACGGATCAGTGGGTTCCACATCGATGCTGTTCGACTCGCCCAGCGTGGCGGCATAGTGCAGGCCATGTATGGCGGGTACCTGTGGACGCAGACCACGCTTCACACGCCTGAATCCGGGCTGTTGCACGGCCGTGTTGATCTGCAGTGAGAAGAAGAAGATTGGTAAATGACATTTGAAGTGTTTCAATACAAGAAGCAGGCAGAAATTGATCTACTGTGCTCGACTGTGATATATCTGGCATGAACTATTCTTTTACGTTTATCGAATTTTTTGTTGCATACTTTGCTGCGGTTAGTACCTCTTCTAGATTATTTTTAAAATAACTTCTGTGTTTATAATCCGATCGAAACCAAATTTTCGGAAATCATTTGGCCGTTTAAATGTTATTGTGTTTACCGAATATAAACTGTCCTGCTCTAAAATTAAATTGAAATTTGTTCTTAAACGACTTAACGAGGGTGGTTGGGGGCCTGGCTGGATTCTAAAATAACTGCGCACTATAATAAGATATATTTTCATGAACTTTGAAGTTGCTAGCTTCTACCGATGGGCAGACAGACGAACAGAAAGTCAGACATGGCTATATCGACTCGGCTGTTGATACTGATTAGGAATATATATGGTTTGTGGAGTCTTTCATCCCACCTCCCTGCCTGTTGCATACATTTTCGCTTTGCACAAAGTCATAATACCCATTCTGCCACATAGATACTGGGTATAACAACAACACGACAAGCTGCCAGCTGTCAACGGCTGTCGAGCCTCTCTGCCACAATTCGATACCCATTGTAGGTCAATGTTATGCGTACGTGTCGTTGCTCTGTGAAATGCTAATTTTGTGTAACAGGCAGAGGGGCAAACAAGTCTCAGTTGATATTGTTGTTGTCTATTTGCACAGAGGCTAGCTATCATAATCTACATAATTCGCCCTGTTTGCCTGTTGCACACTGCAGTTTGAATAGTAATTATCGACAATGGCCCTCGAACACGTTCTGGACAGCTGCTGTTGCTGCTGGACAATGCAATCAATGTGACTGTGAAGAGAAGGCTGAAATACAATTTGCCAACTGATTGGCAAGAGTTGGCAACGGAAACGTATTCTACGAATTCTGGCTGAGCTGTGAACTCTGGCATTCTGCAGGGCATACTTACTCTCCCCCTCTCCCTGTCTAGCTTCGGTCTTGATTTACGTTTATACTCACCGAGGGATGGCTCTTGAGGGCACGCGTGTGCGTCAGGCTGCGACGTGTGCGGGCATGCGGCAGAGTCCTGTGCTTGAAATGATACTCGTGTCCATCGGCACCGGCCAGCTATAAAAAACAGAGAGAGAAGGCAGCAGGTTAAAGTCGAGTTGAAGTAGCAATGCAATAGATCCTTCTACTTCTTCCCATTCCTTGCACTCTAATTGCGCTTAAAACGTTCATTCGATGCTTGTGCTTGCTGCGCTGGCCATAATTGAGCTGTAATTGACTCTAGTTCACTGTGTGAGCATGTGTGTGCGTGTGTGTGTGTGTGTGTGGGAGTGCTTGTGCCCATAATTATGCTTTAAATTGCCAGTCATGGCCAACAGCTTCAGCTTCTGCTCCTGCTTGGGCTGCTCAGCATCTCCCTCTCAACTTGCTCATCGTCACGTTTATTAGCCATAGCCTTGGCCAAGCTTTGGTAAATTGAGAGTTTTACAGCTTCGCCTCCTGGTTATTTTCCATGCCATGCCCTCCCCACTCCATAAAATTCCAATAAGCAGCATATTGAGTTACGCAGTATGGGTGCATGTGCCAAGCCCCCAGTCCCCACGCCCCCTTCCTGCACAGCACCCGCATATTCCCAATGTGACCCGCACTGCGTGTTCGCTTGAAAAACTTTCACTTTGTGCCCCCAAAAACAACGCCCCGAAGACCGACCCTATTTATACGCAGTTGTAAAAGTCGAGGCGAAGCTCGTTGCAAATGAAATGTGATACAGAATGAGGAAGATAGGCTGCTTGCGGCATACCGAAGGTTTGATACTCTTGCAGGCTCTTTAATGCTCTGATCTTTCCTATATTAGTGATTCGTATTGGTGCAACAATAAGAAGCATGTGTGCCAAGTTTCATTAAGATAACTTTACAACTGACAGAATAGTTTGCACTGCAACAGGCGGACAGAGACACGGACAAACGGACAAGAGTCCTGTATTCTCCAATCTTTTCTATACTAGTTTTACATAATGGTGCAACAATAAGAAGCATGCGTGCCAAGTTTCATTGCACTAGGTCTAAAACTAAGAGACTAGTTTGCATTACAACAGGCGGACAGAGACACGGACAAACGGACAAGGCAGACATTTCTAGATTGATTCCCCTGGTGATGCTTAACCAAAAATCATAATCTATTATATGATCTGAGATGTCTCCTAAGCTGCATTGCCAACTCCTGGCCAGAACTTATACACCCTCTGCTAGGGTATAAACGCATTAAAAGTATTAAAATTCTGAGCACATTCTGTGGAAATGACACGCGCAACATATCAACTGCCTTTCTGCAACATATCAGTTTCCTGCCAACTCACGAGATTCCAATGAAAACCAGAAACTTCTTATCACAACATTGATATGCTAAACCCACGAATACATCCTTTGATTTGATCGATCTGTTGTCAGAACTCAGAGAACATCTTTGACATTTAAATGATAAACGAGAAGCGGCATTCACTCTGCATTCAGATTCATCCAGGTTTTCAATCATTCAGCACTCGAAATTCACACGAACTGAGTTCACTTCAGAATGTCAACTGCACTTGGGCACGTCCTGAATCCCCTTGGGTGCAGTTTGACCTTGCTGGCGCGTTATCTTTCCTGCTCAGCCCGAGCTTAGCTGCCTGATTGTGGAATTGGAATCGGAGACTCTCAGAGATGGATCGAACAGCTGTTGGGGCATCTGCTTTCCAGCATGAAGGATTATGCATAATTACGAGGCTGCTCAAAGGAGGCGGATGTGAACGCGGCACAAGCGGCTTTGCCACTGCGGTGCGAGTAATTAAAAGCTGTCGTCAACAGCTGTTCCGCGGCTGCCCACGGGATTTCTTATTGCTTATTTCGTAGTTCGCATATACTTTCTGAAATGCCACAAGTGGAAAACCAAGAGAACTCTGTTCAGTCGAGCCACAGGGTGACAGGTGGGAGAGAGAAGTAAGTTCAACTTTCTGCCTCGTCTATTTTTAACGAAACTTTGAATCAAGCATGCCGAGTGCACTCCCAGTGAGAGGAAGTGGGTTTCCGTTCCCAGAATCTCATGATGCCCACGCAACTTGCGGCTTCTATGCAAATTGCCTTGGGATTGCTTCTCTCTTCTCTGCTGACGAAGGGTTTTTCCAACTGAAGACTTGCGAAAATCCCCGATACCTTATTTATTCATGCGGCCCGAATGTGGCTTCTTTCTGGCTAAGTTGCGAACAATAAATTTGGCCAAAAGACAAAGGCAGACGAAGCAGACAAAGTGTAACTTAATAATGGCCCGAAATTGCCTTAAAATCATATTTCCTATGGCCCGAAAGAACATCCCTTTCGGGCCGAGTCTGTCAACAATTGAGTCACTTATTAAGTATTCATGAAATTTTTGGCGCGCCACGTCAGCAGCGCAGACGAAGCGAGACGGCGCTGTGCGGCGCATTAAGTTTGCTTTGGCCAAATTAGAGGCGAGAAATGGAGACCGAGTGTGTCCGAGTAGGAGACCGTGTCCGAGTTGTCCCAGTTCGAGTGACAGACCCTGTTGCTGTGGCTCGAGGGTCATCAATCCAGCCCGGGTCTGTCAATCATAAACCATGTCAATAATCTAGCTGGGCATGTGCCTTGTCTTGTCTAGTGCAACAGCTGGACGGCTTTGTGCTGTCTGCTGCTGCTGATTGCTCATACGCACTGTGGGCCACCAGCAACTAATCCCCGACAGCAGCAGCGGGTGCCACATGCGCCTCTAATAGCTCGCATATTTTTAGATATTTCGCATAATTTTTGCATTATTTCTAATAAACGAAACATATGGAAGCAGAAGATAGACCAAAAGCAAAAAAGAAATAATCGAAAGAGAGAGGCAGAAAGAGAAAGGGAGATAGAAATAAATAAAAGTTGCTGGCAGCGCGTCGAGTGGGTTGAGCGAAACAAAAATAGACGCACACAAAGGCAGCAGCAGCGCCACTCAATGTAGTCATTGTATCAACGTGTGAGTGTGTGTGTGTGTGCGAGTGTGTGTGCGTGTGTGTGCGTGTGTTGTATACAACATATTATAAATATAATGTGTCACAGCGTGTGATAACGCGGACAGCAGCCCGCGCAGCAAAGCAAAGCCAGCCCAGGCCAGCAGACGCTCCGTGACATGTGGCTACAGCCCCACGCCCCCCTTCCCCTCCACACGCCTCCTTCTTGTGTCCGCCCCCAAAAGTGACTTGGCGGCAGCCTTAAGGCTACGCTACGTGTTAGACACTTAAACTAAGTAACACCCACGCACGTTTACCAGCACCAGAAGTTGCCAAACTCGTGTGTGTGCGTGTGTGAGTGTGCGTGCCAAAATGGCGTCTGTAATAAGTTTCATTTAACGCAGATCACAGTTTATAAGTTAATGTGGGGCAGCTGCGGCTCTTCGATGGGGTAGTGTCTCACTTGTTGCACACACACACACACACGCACACACGCACACTCGCCTCCGCATATGTAAATTTGCCTGCCCAGCAAGGGAGAACAAAGACTTCTTACAAGCTAAGATGACTTGAGCGTGGGCGAGCGCATTGTGGACGCGCACATGACATGTCATCTCTCAAGCGCTGTCAGCAGCAGCCTCACCACCACCACCACCACCACCAGCAGCAGCAATAACTCTATGGTTTTTCATTCAAAGTAGCGGGAAAAAACCGCATAAACAAACACACACACACGCCCGCAGAACAAACTGCAAACAAGCGCAGCCCATATGCAAAATATGTTTATGTTTTCCTACAACAGTTTATACTCGTATATGTTCCCTCGATATGTTGACCACAGCTGCAGGTGGCCTCCAGTTGAGCTGCCAACTTAACAAAGCCAACAACAAAGGCTCAACCACAACTCAAAGTCAACTAAAGTTAAGCTGCAACTCTTTTCAACTGTTGCGCTTAATGTACTTCTGATTCATGGAGATTCATTGAGATAAATCCCATGATAAATGTGCTCTCTGTGTGCGCAAATTAGGAATTCCGTTTTGTTTCCATTTTGATTAGGGATTCCATTTAGTTTCCATTATGCTGGCGACACATTTGCATTAATTTTATTCCTTAGCCAAAAAGTAGGCAACACTTTTGCTCTCACATATTCTCATTACGCAACAAGCTCTGCTGGGCATTATCTAGGGGAAAATCCATTAATCAAAATGCCGCCGGCAGCACAGCAGCCGCAACTATGCGACAGCCTCCACTTCCCCTCCACTCCCCTCACTCCTCACTCCACCCACTCCAGTTGTAGAAGTTGTGATTGCCTTATCAACATTACTAGCCACTTTATCAGTAGCCAGCAATCTCTTTTTTTGGCTACTGAGTGCGCGCACACACACACACACACACACACACACACAGACACGTACTTACACACACTTAGTGCCAAGTACAGTGGCAAATAGATTGACAGATACGCAAGCCGCTTGCAATCGCATTATTGTGCAATAGATAGCAACAGTTTATTCAGCGTATGCCATGACGAATATAAAAAAAGTCATTTAACAAGCTCATTTATTGCGTGTTCTCTCGGTTTGCAAATTAATTTCATATTTTGAACTTTTTAAATAGTTGAGAAATGCATTAAAAGTTGAACAAAGCAAAAGTTTGTTTGCTATCATAATCTGCCGCAAAAAAGTATGCTACGAAAAATTAATTCAACTGCGAATCAGAGATGGAATATTTTATGATTTTGTAAACAGAACTTTTAATGCCAAAAAGGGATTAGCGAAATGCTTTTGTGGCTTGCACAATGTTTGTTTTTACATAAAAAAACTCCCAAAATATATTTTGAAAATATAAAGAGCTGAAATATGCGCGTTTTATATTAAGTAGCCTGATATTTGAGCTGATTTATATCACTATACGATTTTTATATAAAAAGCCTGGTATTTGAGCTGATTTATATTACTCCACTTTCCTTTTGAAATCATCATCATATTTTCATGACCCCTAAAATTCCTTTGTCTCTTGAGTACATTAAATTATTTCATATCACAAGTACATTAATATATACGCCATAAAGTACGTACTATCTTCACTCTGCCACTATAAAAACTTCATATCAGTTTGTTATTACTTGACTGACGTTTTTCCATATATTTACAATATTTACACTTGACCTGGTTACGAGCTGACGAACTGAAGCAGGACACGGCTCTGCAGCTTTCCAGCTGCACCAGATATGGCTCCATCGAGCAGCCCTTCCAACATACGACAGTATTTGCACTCAGCTATATAGGTGTATGTACATATGTACTCGTATTTTCAGATAACCTTTTCCAATATCATAAACAATGCAAATACTGGCAAAAGGTTTCGCAACTAATCAATCGACCATAAATCAGAAATGTTTTCAAGCTTATCGCCGAACGGGGAGCAAAGTCGAGTGCCAGGCTTGTGTTCCGTTCTGTTCTGTTCAGTTCTGTTCTGTTTGCTTTTGCTTTTTGTTTTGAGGACTGTCTGAAATTGTAATTTAAAAGTCAGTCAGCATATGCGCGCAGCTCGCCTGTGTTTGAGTTGGATTTGAGGCAAACAATGCAAAGAGAGAGAGAGAGAGGCAAATATTGATTGCCAGCTGCCTAAGCTATGTAAATTGTGCCAGCAATAAGTGGCATGCAAATTTCACAAGCCCCGAAATGGCACAAACGAGATAAAGCGGAGACAGAGAGAAACAAAGGCCGAGGCAAGGCAGGTGCCAAATGAGAGAAATGCAAATGAATAGCAACACGAGCTGCTGAATAATTCAACAGGATGCGACGCGAACTGCGAAGAGCGAAGAGCGAAGCGAGCTAATAGGCTTTGATTGAGGCTTCTGGCATGTGGCAGTCATTGTCCTGGGGGTCTGCTCCGACTCAAATCAGGTCAGCTCTGATTTGTTGACTGCGGCTCAGGATAAGTTAGCCCAGTTAGCCGAGTTGTTGATGCTGCTCCCTCTGCTGCTGTTGCTGTTGCTCTTGCTTCCCCTGGCAACTTGTTGACATGCGATAAAAGCGAGAAAATGCAAAAGTTTTCCCCGATTGCGCAATTGAATGGAATGTTCCAGGTGGATGGATGCAACTTTCGCCACTGAACATGACATTCAATTTCGCAAGCTCTCGATGGAAGTAGCAACTAGAACGAGTGCCATAGCAACAACACCAACAACAGGAACAACAACAACAAGTGGTTTGCATAGCAATCGAGGCAGCATTTTTAATTAACACACTCTCTCGCACACTCGCACAGTGGGCTGAGTTGCTAAGTAAATGGCAGCGTAAACTCATTTCGCAACTGGGTCACTTGTAAGCCCAAGCAAAGGCCACACTGCACACAAGCAAACAAAGGAAAACAGAGAGAGAGAGAGAGCTAGAGAGAGAGAGAGAGGGAGAGTGAGAGAGATAGACAGAGTGGAGGCGGCCTTTTGGTTGCCACCCAAGCCATCATAATCGCATAAGTCCGTTTGTTATTTGGAGCAAAGACGCTGACACTTTCCGCAACAGCAGGCGGAATAATTATCTAGCGCACTGTTGACATTGACATGCTCTGCTCCCATTCATCCTCCCCCCTTGTGCTGCTGCTGCTCTCACGCTGCGTATGCGTGATTTTGAACAACATCTGCCTTGCGGACAATGCGAATTAAATCAACATACTCTGCCCCACACTGGGCCAACAGGCTAGTCTTCTATGCCAAGCTCTACTGTCCAGTCGCCTGCTGGCTAATTAAATTTAATGATTTTATCTAATTTTCTCCGCCTGCGCCCCACACAATTACATTGAAATGTAATTTGCCGCCGAGGCAAACAAAACTTTTGCCGCCGCCCTCTGACATTCTGACATTTTGCCAAGTGGCACACGCAATGTGCAGCCAAATAATGCTGTCGAGCACGTTTTAACGAGCCGCGAGAAATAACTTGGCCTGAACTCGACAGGCACAAGAGCTTTAAAAAAGACCGCGAGTTTGCCTTAAGTTAAGTTCCATAGGTTGCCAGAGGGTACTCTCATTTTGAACAGAAGTTTGCAATGTACCTTAGAAGACATGTCCGATAGTGTGTATATATTCTGCATTAGGATAAATAGAGGAGACGAATTAGGGTATTCATTTCTCCACAAGCCTTAGGTCTCTTTTCTTGCTCAACTTCCTTTAAACATCTACCATATTCGAGCATTTTCAGGCGTGTAATTTGAAGTCTGCTTAGATTTATTGCCCAGGCAAATTGTGAGCTCGCAATTTCACCCACTCCGATATCCGATGATGCAATTAGTGCCTAAACTGTGGCTAATAACCGGTCGCATGTTGCTGTTTGACTTTTGCAAAGTCCAAAAAATTTGCGACTAAACTAATTAAAATAGTTTTGCTCCCTTTTGGGTTGCCAATTAGCTGAAAGCGAGACAGAGAAAGGCAGGGACTGAGAGAGACTGAGGAGGCCAAACAATTTTAATAAGCATTAGTGCTAAATTAGGGTGCTGTCTTTGCTTAAAGTGATACGGATATCCTCGTCGTGGAGCGACCGTAAAACGATATCCGTAACCTCCCCCAGTGCCCAACTTGCAAATATTTGCCAAAAGTTGAGTTTGCCCAACAGTTCTGGCCATGAAGCGTGTAGTGGAGTGTACAGTTCAGATGCGCGACAGGTGAAGACAAGTTCAGGCGAGTCGTGAACGTTTACACCAAAATAAATATGATATAAGAAGAAACTACTTTTGCTCCGTTGCTCTCTCTCCAATCTCTAGTGTAGTAAGCCCGCCTCTCGAGCGGACATTTGCCTCGAACTGGGGGCAGAAAACCACATTCTATCGAAGCATCGAACTCGGCTCGTGTCCAGCAAGGCTGCGAGCTGCTTTACGATTCTAAAAATAAACAAAAAAAAAACACAGAAAAACACAGAAAAAAAAGGAAAATATATATGTTTATATATGCTGTGGAATTCGCAACGAGCTGGGACACACAACGCGGCGTATACGTGATAATGTGTTGTGTGCTCTTGTGCGTGCTTGTGTGCCTGCGGTTCTCCATTCTCTACAGTTTTTCTGCTTCTTCTTCGCCTTCTTTTTCTCTCCAAGATTTCAGGCATAACCCTCTGCATGTGCACGTCGCACGTCGTCTCCGTCTCGGTCTCCGCCAAGTCCTTTGTTTGTCTTCTATTTGCCAACATATGTTCCTTTTGCCTTGAGTTACAAATTGCTTGCAAAACGTCCGCTGTCCACAGTCTGCTCGCCTTTAATTTGCAAGCGGCAAACCGAAAGGTCACACACACATTCACACAAACTGACTCTGTGTGTGTGTGAACTCGTTTTTCATTTCGCATAATAAATGAAACGAAAACATTCAGCAGAAGATGCATTGCGAACTAAACTTGATGAGAAAATGAAATAAATTGGCCGATCTCTTGTGCCGCCCACGTCCAGTTGAGGTTGAGGTTGAGCTTGGATGGCAATATAATTTATACTTGTAAATAAATTATATCCACAGATTATGCTGTCCACCCCCGGTGGCACAAATAACTAATGAACGCTGCATATTTAATGCGGGGCAAAACTGTGAAAATGGCAAATGCAATGCAAGTTATGCATTCATAATGAACCCTGGCAACCCTGACCCAACTTTATATTGACAAAGTTATGCGGCTGCGTGCTATTTAAAGTTTGCAGAAGGAAGCTGAATTTAGCTTGGCACAACTAATGGTACAAAGACAAGTTTATTAGAGTTATAATTGGAGAGTTATATATAGAAATGAGGGGCTACTGTCCAGCTGACAAACAGAATTGTTTAGCCTTTAGGTCCCACTGTTCCTCAGCTAGACCCTCTTTATACGCACATGTGATTGAGTTTCTAATCAAATTTTTAAAATCACAGACTGCTGCAAAGTTTTCTTATCAAAAGTATCCAAAACTCGCACTATAAAGAACAACTTTGCAGCCTCAGTTGGGAAAACAAACCTAATTAGAGAGTGGAACTCCCCTCAGTCGTGTCTCTCTGGGTCTTATTGGGAACCCATTTCAAGCAGGTGTGCTGCCAACAAGTTGCTGCCGTCGCTGCGGCTGTTGCCAAGGCTTAGCACTGCTGTGGGCAAACAACAAGTTAACGCTTTATGCAAGGATTTGCGGCGCAGTAGCTGATGATAAGCGGCCCAAGGCAGACGTGACAGAGGCAGGCGGGCGGGTCTGTTAGCTTTTTAAGTTATTACACACACCAAACAGCAAAAGTACACAATGACACTTTCTCTCACACACACACAGAGACACACCTGCACACAGACAAAGAATGCATGCCCAGCGGCAGAAAGTAAGTTGTAGCTCAAAAGTTTTAAGCAGCACAAAGACAAACGCCAAGGAGGAAAAAAATCCGCTTTGAGGCATTAGCTGACAACGAGAGCACTTTCAGAGCACAGAATTTGTCGGTCATTAAGGCGAGAAAGAGACGGTAGAAGGGAAGGAAAGAGATAAGGAGAGCAGGCAAAGAAGGAGGCTGGGCATGGAATCAGAGAGCAGAAAATTGCAAGACAACAGGCAGGCTAACTTTGCGTAGGAGGCGAGCGTCCAGTGCAGCCTCTCTTCTGCCTCCCTTTCCCCTCATGTACACCCCTTAAGGTACGAAAAAGAAATGAGAAACATATGTAGCTACCAAAGCAAGAAATTGACTTAAGTATTTGATGACATTTAAATCGCAAGCAGAGGAATTTACGCGTGCAAATCGAAATTTACATATGTTCTATATACAAACCATATTCGATACTGTATGTGTGTGTGTGTGTGTGTACTGGCAACAATCTAAGGTAATCTAGGGTTTTATTGCTGATAAGGCTGTAACATCGCATGCAATAAACTCGCTATGTAGCTCAGCGCCTGCTTTCAACGACGACAGACACAACAAAAAGCCTGTGAAACTTCATACGCCGCGTATACGCAATATCGATTCAAACAGCCAGCCAAGCATAAGCCTCTACTCTGCTCCAACCTATGCCCAAAAAACGGCTGCTGCTGTTGCTGTTTCTGTTTCTGTTGCTGTTGTATAGTGTGATTTCTGTTTTCTGATAACGTTTGACGTAAGAGCAACAGATTTTTTTTTGTGGCCAGCAATTTTATTGCCTAACGCCCCCGAAAAGCGTTTTGTGATGGACTTTTGCTGTTTATCGAGCACAAACTGTATGAGAGTTCGCACCGGAAATCCAGCTAAGTCCACCAGAGTTGAACAGCACTTTCTAATTAAACGCTCTTGATGGGCTCTGTCTGTCAGTCTATATTTAAATCAAGGTGGCAGGCGAAATGATACTCATCAATATGAAATGCAGCACGTCGCACTGTCTGCTTACACGAAATATATGTCCAGCGCCCTAAATAATTGATCTATTTCTAAGTGGCTCTAAATAATTGAGAGCCATAAAGAGGCTATTAAGCACGACAGTTGGCAACGCGATGAAATCGAAGCTAACTAAAATCAATGCACATTAATAAAAGCTTTTCATTTACATCTTTAGCAAGAAAAAGTGCCATGGAAGTGTTCTATTTAACCGAGATTAAAATAAAGTTGTAAGAGCCAAAAGGTCATTGGAAAGCCAAGCGAAAATCCCAATACATATGTGACAGCAGTTTGCTTAACGGAAGGAAAAGGGACAACGCGTAAATGGCAAATTGAAAATACGAAAATCGCTACAAAAGAGGGTTCGGACAATAAAAGAGTCTTTAAACTAAAATCCGAATGGGGATAAAATGGAAAGTTACTGCTGCGTAAGGGGTCAATGTTGCAAGGGACTAACGACTGCGAAAAGGGTGCAAGAAAAAGGGCGACACCACTAAACGATACAATTAGGGAAATAAGCGAACATAGAAATACAAACTTTAAATCGATTTTAGTTTTGTTACTTTACATAAATTATGTGAGTAATAGATCAAAATGTTAGATGATGTTTAAAGGTTAAAAAAGTAAAATCGAAGTTCGTATCAGTCATCTTATTGAGCAAAAGCATTCTATATTTTGAACTAGCACGAAAGCTAGAGCAGATGTGTTCCACTGTGACATTCTCTCCGTCTTGTATTGCATACTTTAGGGAGTCATAAGAATATATGTAACTAGTAAATTTGTTTCTTAAATAACTTCTGTGTCAATTGTCCAATCGAAACCAAATTTGCAGAAATCATTTGTCCTTGATTCAAATTACGCATTGAAATTGTGATCTGCCTGCAATGATATTTCGTTGTGGGACCAAATTTGGTATGGTAAGCTGGTCTAACCAGAGAAACTTAACTTATCTAAAGAAATATAAGAAATAATAAGAACAAACAGAGACTGTTTCAGTAAATCATAATTATACATGCGGCATGGCTTTGAAATTGCAGAAAGGTCTTCGCAGATGTTTTCTCTGGTTAAACGCGGCACGCCAAAAGGTCACACAGAAGTGCCGCGTGTCGAGAAAGCAATTTCAAACGAAAATTCTAAAGAAGTCTGTCGCGGCACCTAATTAAAGTATCGCATTACTAGGTAATCCCGCGTTTTTGTCCCTGCTGTCGAAGGACGCGTACGGTTCGTGCAACACAAGCGTTCGTAATTAAACTCAAAACGTTTTCATTTGTATCTGAGCTGGATTGCTCTGACCCCTGACCCCCTACTTCCCTGGCGAGCAGTGTTGTGCAATGCGCACTGACGTTGCCTGGACGACACTTTCCCATTGCCGCATTGCCAGATTGCCAGATTGCCACATGCCTCCTGTCGCCGTCGCAGTGCAGCAGTTGTGCAGCTGTGTCTATGGCGCAACTGGGGCAGCAGCTCCCGTTACGTCTATTTATGGAGAACAGGCGTAAGGAAGAACCTCGACTGCAGGTGGGTTAGGTCAGAGACGAGACTGGACTGAGCTGGACTGGCCTGTACTCGCCTGGGCTGGCCTGGGAGTGTATCAGCTTACAAATAAATCAGCAATTTATATAATGAAGAGTGGAGAAAGTTAATTGGATTTGGCGCCTGCTTCATATTTCTTTATTGACGCAATTTCTGACCCCCAATGGAATGTTATTGACGGCTGACTACCCAATTAGTCACCCTACATGCAGCTAATTAATCAATCGCAACGCGAACGCCCACGGCTGCAGTTGTCAGCCAAGAAACATCGCTAAAAAGCCACAAAAATGTTGACAATGAAGGGTTCAATAATGGAGAATAGTCTTGGTGGGAGCTAAATAAAGTATTGATACTATTTATGAAATTACAATTAATGAAAATCGATTGACAAAAATTAAGCAACCTACTTAATCTTCTTAAATATTTTAAACATAAACCAAGTTTCTTTTAAGTACTGACAAGTCTTGATAAGAGTAATTTGAAAAAATTTTAAAAAAAAATAAAAAGGTTTTAAGAATCTATTTATTTTTCGTTCTTTTGACTCAATCATTATTTCTATTATAATATACTCGATTGTTCTTTAACTACCTTTTAGCTTAATACTCTTTTTTTTATTATAATTTTCATTATTATAGACTTTTGTTCGATATACTCGTATTATGCTAAGAACTATTCTTTTTTCATTATCTTTATAATAAATTATTAAATTATTATAGACTCAATACTCTTTTTATTCTCTATTTTCTCTGGATATTTTGACTCCATTAGAATCAAAAAATACCCTTTTCAAGCTAATATCGTCACGCTACCATTAAGGCCTCCACTCCTCGCATAAATCCTGAGCACTTCAAGTTTCAATGGAAACTAATAAAGGTATTTTTAGTACGCATATCACGCAACAAGTGTGCGTCCTCGGCAGATGAAATAACTGTCAGTAGCAAACCGTCTGTGAGGCCCAGCGATATTGAACAAGTTAGCTCTGTGACACATTCCCAGCCATATTACATTTTATTATATTAGATTCTATTATAGGCGACTGTCAGTGGCTCAATGAGTTGCATTTCGATGACGGTCACAGTGAAATGTGGAATGAAGAGCGAATATGTAATATATCTGTGTGTGCAGGTACGTCTGGGAATGTGTGTACCTGACGTAGATGACCTTGTGCCCGTTTCCAACGTGCAATGTGAAATATGGCAAAATTTTCGCCTAGACAGTATGCAATGGAAATTTCGCGCTCTGCACACTGACGGAAGTTTGTCGATGTCGCCAACGACTTTATATAGCTTCGTATGCCAGGCACGCGTCCTGCCGCACTCAATCAAGGCACACTGAGGGGTGCACACACACACACACACAGACAGACACAGAGAGGCACACTTACAGTGTCATGCAGCCGTACACCCACTTAAGCAGTCACAATTAGCAAAGAACAGCAGCCCCTTCTCGACTGCGTCTTTAGGCTCGAGACCTGCCCACGCCGTCGGACCATAAAATAATTGATTTTTCACCAGGAAGGATGATTGGACGAATGGATGGATGGATGAACTGTCTTGACGGACGGACTGACGAACTTGGTTGCCTTAATAAGCAATGCGAGGGGGAGGGGGAGGGGGCTTACTTACCGGTCCCAGATTGTCGAAGCCATACTTAGCGGCCACCTCGTGGGCGAATTCATTGTCAACGCCCTGACGGAAGCGGACCAGGAACGAGCTGGTGAACATCGGTTGATTACCGCCGCCACTTACACCTGCCACGGCCCGCACCCCGATGCCCGCATGCACCTGCGAGAGCAGCAGCAGTGGCAATATCATGCCGATTGCCAGCATGCCGAAGTACAAGAGTCGCCATGTGGCAGCGATGCTCCATGCATCTGACCCCATCAACATTGCACGCGTGTGGCTCGAGTTGTTTTGTCTCCTTTGCTTTTCCTTTAGTTGTTCACAATTGCGACGATGGGGCAACGCTGGCGCCACAAATTCGTGCACACTTTTTCCGATGACGAGGAGGAGGAGGGTTGTCGAAAATAAAGGCCGCGCTTCACTGGACAGAGGTTCGTGACACGTTCCCACTCAGTGTTCTCTGGCTGTTTGTAAATAACTGTAAAATGTCACTTTGCCGCCGGCTGCGCTAGTTTTCTCTCACTCTTCCTCTATTTCTCTCTCTGTGTTGGTGCGTCAAAACTAAACACTTTGAGTGTGTTTAATTTAAATATTTCTTTTCCTCTTCTCTGTTTTCCTCTTGCTGTTTCTGCTGCTTCTGCTGTTGTTGTTGCTACTGAGGAATTCTCTGATTATGCGCTGCCAAGAACTTCACTTTGGCACTGCGCGAAGAAAACTGTTTGCCAGCGTCGTCAATGGACGCCATTATGAATATAGGAAAGGCGCCGCAATGCTCGAAAGCTCCAATGCGAAAGCTTCAATAAGGAAAGCTCTACAAACGAATTACTCTTGCATGTAACCCTCCTTCTCTCTCTCTTCCCTTAGCCAGCAGTCAGTGCATTTCATTTACACACAACGTGTTGTGCTGCTCGCACTCACTGCTCGCCAGGCTTGCTAGCTCTGCTCAGCTGCTCCTTCGCTGCTTAAGCTCTGCTCGTTCAGCGCTCGTTTTTAGCTTTATCAGGGCCGTAGCGACAGTTAAGGGGCCCCTGTTGTAATTTACTTGCTTTAAAAAATTGTATGTTTTCTTTAGTTTATAAACATTTCACAAAATTAATTTTTACTGTAAATTAAGGACGAATAGATATTATAATTAAACTAATTTAATATTTAAAATGATTAAAAAATTCCAAAATGTTCGATTGACTTTTAATTTATTTGTATGTACTGTACTGTATGTACAATTACATCCTACGAGGGTCGTTTGATAAGTCCGTGACTTTTTGTATTTGCCGCGCACCTGCTCTAAATACAACACTGCTCCTGTCAGCAGTTATCGATTAACAGCTGACTGTAAAATTTGAGAAAGCTGCGTTTTTTGGTTTGCGTTTTATAGGCATTTAAAGCATACGATCTCGATCTCCATTTTCAATAATTTTATTTTTCACGAGATCGTCTGATTTGAAAGTAACGTATAACAAATAAGACTTTCCGACTTGGAAATGTTATATGAATCGTTTAATAAATCTATATTTATATACATTAGTTTATTCAATCATATTATCCTAGGTATTTACTATCCATAAGGGTACTACGACTTTGTGCCATTACAAAAGCAAATTTGGCATATTCCTTTATTTCCTTGACAGATTTAATATATCAATCCCATTAAAAATTTTAGGAGTTCATCTTATTTTTCATATTTATTATTTTTCTTTGCAGCCCTGGCAAACGGAGGCCCTTTCGCACCGCACACCCTGCACACGCCTAGCTACGGGCCTGAGTTTTACTGTTATTTCTGCAGCGCATTGCAAACGCTTTGTAGACGTCACCAATTTCAGTTGACCCGCTGCTGCTGTCGCTGCTGGCTTTTGTTTTGTGTGTAGCTCAGCCACCCCTGCCCCTCACTTCCTGACACCCCCCACGACTTTCCCTTTTGCTGTTGCTGATTCTGTTTTGTTCCCTGCGATTGCTTGGCTTGTTGCTTGGCTGCGATTGGTTTATGCTGCGCAGCGTCAACATATGGAAGCATACTTTATGTTACAGATTCATTGCATTTCATAAAAACCCCCTCCCCCACTTCCCTACCTCCTAACAAACGACTGTGTGTTTGCCTTTGGGTGTATAATAGCAGCAAAGGGCTTCAACTTTGACCTTAGCCCAAATGAAAAGGAGTAACGCGAACCAGAGGCGCGCAATAAGCCCTTTAAATGCCCGTTCAAATTAACGTTCAGCATTTTGGCGAATCCCCTCAACTGGAATACGGTACATAATGTAAGCTATAATACTATATATTTATTATTTTAACACAGTAATACAAAAAGGTCTTACTATACGCTAACATATCTTATATGTATGGAAAGCTTAGTTAACAAAATTTAATAAAGCTAACGAAATAAAATTATAAATTAACACAAAATCTCTTAAAAATATTAATTAAATTCTAACGTACAAATTGGGAGAGGGAGGAGGGAGGTTAACTCTTTGCATTCAATACGAATGCGTATTTATCTCTGAACATATCGCAGTAATTTAATTTCAAACTTGATTGGGCTTTCAATTATTCCAAGCACTTTAGGCCTGACGTCAAAGGGCGAACAGGAGCGCAAACAGGTAGTAGCATCGCACTTGGAACACCCGCTAATAAAGAGCATATGCTCGGTCGCAGGCGCGAACCGTAAACAATGCAATTAGCGCACAGTGCCTGCCAGTTGAGGTTGAGCAGCTTTAAATTACAATTAAATTCTAATTGAGCTTAAGCTTTAATTTGCCAGCGATTCTATTATCGTATACATAGAGAATGTTCAAGCAGAGCGATGATAAGCAGGAAAACTAACCAAGCTCAGGAGTAATCCGATGTTGACAACGATGCTGATGATGATGAGGCAAAGCAGGTAATACAATAGTAAACATGTCTCACATTGTTCAGGGATTTATTTCCGCTTGCCAAAGAGATTACCACGCACTGAAAGTAAAAGAAAAATACCGTGAAAGTTGCTGGAGCATTAAGGACGTGATCGAGTGTGAAATACTCACTACACATCTGACCAGACTGATTTCTTAATACTTAATAATAAAGGGACGCCTTGGATATCAACACCCCTTAAATTATTAAGGTGACTTACCCGTCGAGGCGGCCGGCGACAGTGCATGGGAGCTGGCATGACGTTTGATGGCGTTGCGCGGTGTATCCGATTTGCCCTGAACAACAGAGCAGGTGACGGCACTGCCGGATGAGGATGAGGTAGTGACATTGCTTACACTGGCATCGGCAACTGTCTTGCTCGGCATTGATTTGTAACGCTGCAACGAGGTGCGCTGCTTCTTGGGCTGCGTTGCCTCCAGCATGGCCTCGTCGAGGGCAACAAACCAATCTTCCGACTCGCTCTCATCCTCCAGGAACTTCATGTAGAACGAGGCACGTTTGTCCTTGTGCGTCTTGGGTGTTGTAACCACAGGCGCCTTTGGCGGCGGCTCTTTTGCCTCCAGTTGCTGCGAGGCCTCGAGCAGAAAGCAATCCGTATCCGAATCGTTAAGGAAATCGGCCAAGGCTGGATCTGATCCCAGTGCGGGTGGCTCAACTGGTGTAGGGATTTCAGCAGGCAACTGAATGGGTTCCTCGAAAGGATCTTCTAGTGCCGCACAGTGTTGATCCAACTGTTTGTGCAGTTTGTTGCAGCGCTCCTTGAGCAACTCGTGGTCACGTATTTGCTGGGCGCGTCTCTGTTTGTTGTCCAGCTGCTTCCGCCTGTGCTCATTGGCCGCATCCACTCGCACCTGTTTGCGGCGATCGCGCTGCTTGAACGCACCCGGACCGAATTCCTCTGAATCGAAGCCACTGTCCGAGGTTGTGTTTACCCTGTCCCCGCGTCCATTGCTCTCTGAATTCCAACGCCAGCCCACCTCGGGGCTGCCTGTGACGAGTGTCTGCGAGAGCAGGAAACTGGGCGACAAGTTGTGAGGCGAGAAGTCTAGACTGTCGTCCAGGCTGTTCATCTTCTTGCTGGGCGGTGTGCACTCCACATTCTCTGGTCGCCTTACTGTGGGAGATTCACACAACGAGGCATCGGCATCCTGTGCAGCAGTGGCGCAAGCGCGACTCTGTGGTGAGGCTGCAATCACAACACAAATCAATTTACCCACTTTGGCGACACTATTCTCACGCAGAACTTACCACTGTGACGTTTCTGCAATAGTCGATTGCTTAACGTTAACGAGCGCCGTTTGTTTACGATTGGCGCGTTTTCCATTTAGTGACATTTATTAATTAATTTAAAACATTTGGCGTTTGCGTCGTGGAATGCGCTCAACTCAAAACGCGTTTGGTATTTTCGTGAGTTTCAATACGATTCTGATATCGATATATCGATAAGTGACTTACCTCTCGTTTTCAGTATTTTTTAAAGTATTTGTACGTGGTCATTAGTGCATTTCCTAGAAACCCTGAATTATCAAAATAAACATTGGAGGTAAGTCAAAACTATTATCCTAATATAAGTTTTAAAAAACTTTATTTTTACCCGTTCAATAACTGCGCTACAATCAAAATATGGTATTAATTGTCCATTTGGTATTGCCACTTGACTGTAGCTGACATACATAAGCTGAGTGCTACACAACCCCAAGGCCTGTCAACTCGTTTGAATTTTTAAAACAATTACATATATTTGATTTCCATTCAGTTAATAACAATTATTTAAATAATGATATTTAGTGTATTACTTCACGCGCTACTGCTAAATTAAATTGTTACGATTCAAGCATGTTCAACTAATTCATATCCTTTTAAAATGTGCCTTCTAAACACACACATAACTAATTACAATTATTAACGCAATTATATGCTAAAAACGATTCTTATAAATGCATATTGATTAAATAAATGAATCACTTTTGAAAAATTATTGTCCACTTGAAAATATCATCTCCAAAGCTCATAGTGTTCGCCATCTTACAGGCCCTTGTTGTACCAGACTGTCTCCAGGTCGGGATTCTTCTTCTTGATCGACTCCTTCACCTCGGGCTCCAGATTATCAACTTTAATGGCAGCACGTTGACTAAAGAATGCACAGCCCAGGGGCGTGGCAAAGAGAAGGACAAAGCCGACAAATAGCGTCTGAATGGGAGCATTCAAACGAGGATATTTCTTTAGGAAGCCACGTTTCTCCAGACTCTCCATGAGTAGCGGTGTCAAGGCTGTTGGAAAGAGAATGAATAGTATTCAAATTCTTTTGGGGTACTCAATGAATACTCACTCATGCCGGGTGTGGCCATGGCAATGCGACTGACTAGCACGGCGGATATGCCAACGAATGCGGCCTTCTTGGAGATTCCCACCTCATTGTTCTGCTCATCCAGCAGCACGACACCATTTTGCAGTTCCCTGCGGATAAGACAAGCTTTACATATGCATACCCTGTAACTAAGTTAAGTGACCACTTACTGCATGCGCATGCAGGGTATATTGATGCAATTGGCCGCCGCAACAGCCACCAGCGGCACCAGGCGACCGATCAACGGATTCATGTTCTTCACAGCGTTGTTCAGCGTCAGCGCCGTGCCCAGCGCGCCTCCCGTTGCCAGGCAGTATGAGGTGAGTAGTTGCCTGTGTGTGTGCGTGGTGAGTTTAGAATAAATCAAAGTGAGCTTAAATTCGGGGTGAGGTGAACTTACGTTTGACTGATGGGCGTCGTGCCCGAACGGTTGGTGTAGTTCACTATGGCGTTGAACGTTTGATTGCACCACTGCCAGAAGACAACGGCCGGGGTGGTCTTGTAGAAGGTCATCATGCCTAAACGAGAGCGACAACAACAACAGCAATGATGATGATAACACATACAATAAAAGGCATTTCTACGCTATTATTAATAAAAGCGCGGAAACAAATTGTTGAAATTCTGATGATCATGGGCACGGGGTGGGCGTGGTCGTGTGGGCGTGTGTACACATATGAACATAAATATACCCAGGCCCGTAGCGACGGTCTCGGGGGGCGCAAAAATGTTTAGACCTACAGTAAACTACTTAAATTTAAAATTGAATATATTTTTACTAAGGGAATTAAACTTTCCAAATTGCTTAGAAGCCAGGGACCCTTGAAAATTGAGGGTCATGATAATCAGCAAAAATATATGCATATACTCTTTGGGGAGGAATTATTGAATAGATTGGGAATATAATAGAGAGAATAGTGGGCCCTTGAATAAAAAGGCGCCAAATATAGATTATTAAATACTTTAGATGATCTTGACAACATAAAATCGATAAATAAATAAGATGTAATTAGTAGTAGGCTTCTAAATTCATACTATATTTCAATACATACTATATTTCTGAGCAAAATAATCACAACAGGGGCACAGATGCCCCCGAGACCTCGGTACGGCCCTGCCCTGCAGCCACCTACCTACGGGCCTGTATATGGACATATACCGTATATAGTCAACTTACCGGCAGTGATAAACATATTCATTGGCATCTGTGCCGACATGCGTCCAATGATCAGCTGCTTCTCGCCCGTCTCCGGATGGAAGGCCGAGTCGTAGAGATACTTGGCCTTCCACAACTCCTCCACACTCTTGCACTCGGGCACATCCTGACCGGCGCGATATTTCTGGACGATCTGACGCGCCGACTCGAGCTGCGTACTGGAAACGAATAAGTTGAGGGGATTTGTGACCAGAAAGAAATGCTTGGCACGCCCCAAATACGTGCTCTGATCGAATTTCGGCTTATCAATATCCACACGGGGCAGCGAAGTCATTTTTGTGCTTTGTTCGATATCGATATATGTCGATATGTCTGCAATATATATATCTGTTCAGTCTGTTGCTGCGTCCGCCGATTTTATATGTGCCAATTATGTTGTGCTGTAATTGGGGTGTAATTGGGGTTTCAAACTGAGATTAGATACTTGTGTGGCACTGAGTGGAGTCAATCATTGATATGCTCTGGTCAGTTGTTGGCATTAATGGGTATAGATTCGTATATACTGTGTTTGTGTGTGCGTGTGTGCTGCGCCGGAGTCTTATCAATGGCCGCGCTGACCCAAGCAAGCGCTTATCGCTAATCGCCAACAGGCAAAAGTCGAGTTCGCAGTATAAACACTTTACATACACAGACACACAAGCACACCATATACGAAGCATGATGTCTGTATATATGTACATATGTGTGTGTGTGTGTGTGTTTGCGACGCGACGGTAAACAGTTCGATTGTGCGGTACAAACAAACAAAACAATCTTCTGTTCGAATTACATAATTTAGCTATCGCGGCATAATCGCAAGCTCTGCGTAAGATTGAAAAATCCATAAATCGTATCGACTTTTGCCGGGTGGACTCAGCGTCCGTCAGCTGAGTGGGATCACAAGCGAAGTTTTCGCTTTTAGATTCCTCAACTGGAGAACAGGTTGTGCCTAAGTGTGTGTGTGTTTTCGTGTGTGTATTTTGCGTTTCGGCTCTTCAAGTTTTCCACGCGGACACCACCTACACACACGGACACAGACGCACACATGAGCGGCACCGCGGACACACACACACACGCATAAGCTCGCGTAAATGCACACGCACACACACTCACGCACGTCCCAGCACGACCTCCAGACGTCCCGCTTGCTAACACTTTGGCAGTGAACTGACGACTGACTGAGCACCGACAATGACGAACGCAGCTGGCCACAATCAGCTGCCGCTCCAGAGAGCTTTGCATGCCCTTCGAGGGTGCGGCACATGGGCAACCCTATAGTGCTTGTCACTTGGGTTGTGTTGATAACCATATAAATTGGTTGATGGTAATTCAAATTAATATTTCCTAAAAATAAAAAATCATTAAATGAATTATAGATTGATGATTGGCAACATATAAATAAAATAATTTAATAAAATCCCATCACAATTTAAAATTCATTAGCACGTTTATTTATTTTAATTTCATAAATTTCCATTAATGACTCTATAATAAATTATAACAATAACAATTTTATATATATTTTTTACACTTAATTAAATTTTTCTTAATTGGTTTCATTTAAGAATCAATTAATAAATAAACAAAATAGAACAAATGACTAAATGTGCTCGCAAACATTGTTGAATACCTTGTGTAGGGTATTTACTGTTCGACTTGCATGCTATACTTTCTCTTTCTAGTTTCTTTTATCACCTTGCGTAAGCTCCAACTTTTTTGTGTTGCGTCGTGGTAAACGACGCTGACATTGAAGAGAGCGAGCTTTTTTAGCTGTGCGCAGCTCTTTAACAATTGAGCTTGACTGCTGGCAGAGCTTTCAAGGCAGCCTGTTGTACCCTTACGAGAGCGGAATGGTCCACTTGGTTGACTTGCTCAGCACCTCCAAGTGTTATTAATAATGATTAAAATTGTTACATGCGTGATAAGATTTGGGTATACTTTAATATAACTTACCTACAAACCTTTTTTGTACCAAACCGTACTCAAGTCGGGGCGCTTTTTCTGTACCAATTCACGTACTTCTTTCTCGAGATCCTCAACCTTGATGGCAGCACGTTGGCTAAAAAATGCGCAGCAGAAAGGCGTAGGAAATATTAAAACAAATGCAATCAAGACAGTTTGAATTGGAGCACTTAAATGGGGATGTCTCTTGAGAAAGCCGCCCTTCTCCAGCCGGGATATGACGAAGGGTGTTAGGGCTGTACAGAGTGGAGCTCAATTAATAAAACACAATTATTGTTTCTACTATACTAACTCATTCCCGGTACGGCCATGGCTATACGACTGATTTTCTCAGCCCTGATACCTTGGAAGGCTGCTTTTCTCGAAACACCCACTTCATTGTCCATCTGATCCAGCAAGACGACGCCATGTTTCAATTCACTGGATAAAGGTTAGTTATAATTGAACATCTAAGTGGATATTTTCTTCGTTTAACGTAGGTCGAATGGTATCCTAGTCAGGTGCTGTCGACTTGATCCTTCCTCATTCGTTTTATTCCATAAAACCTTGTCAGCAATTCACATCAACTATCCTTGTTGATAAATAACTTAATCGAAAAAAAAACAAAAATTGATTTTGTTTGCAAATGTCATATATCTTACATAAAAATCTTGTCTCTACAATTTAAAATCTCACTAAAATTTGTATGATCTGATACTCTTAGTGTCTAGAAATTGTCTATGCCAATGCAACAACCTACAAGCCTTTGTTGTACCAAACTGTATCTAGATCGGGCCTCTTATTCTTAACCGATTCCCGTGCCTCTTCTTCAAGGTCCTCAACCTTGATGGCAGCTCGCTGGCTAAAGAATGCACAGCAAAGAGGAGTCACAAATATTGAAAATACAGAGATAGCTAGAATTTGAATTGGAGCATTTAAATGGGGATTCCTCTTAAGAAACCCGTCCTCCTCAAGCCGGGAAATGAGCACAGGTATTAGTGCTACACAGAAGAAAATTAACTCGACCAAATGATATTATTTTTTACAAATAGGTTATACGAACTCATTGAGGGCACGGCCATGGCTACACGACTGATTACCACGGCCCTGATACCTTGGAAGGCTGCGATCTTGGAGACACCCACTTCATTGTCCTTCTCATCCAGCAAGACTACGCCGTTTTTCAGTTCACTACGTAAAGGGGAATAGTTAGAATCTAACATTTGAGTGGATATTCCCTCCGTTTACCCACTGCATGCGCATACAGGGAATGTTGATACAATTTGCGGCTGCAGCGGCTACAAAGGGCACCAAACGGCCCAGCAGAGGATCCATATTTTTCACTAAACTGTTCAGACTCAGTGCAGTACCCAGGGCACCGCCCGTGGCCAGGCAGTACGAAGTCAATACCTGGCTGTGTTAGACATTGTGGAATGACACCAAAATTCAGAAAGGTACTCAAACTTACGTCGGAGTTAAAGGTGTTTTACCCGAGCGATTGGTATAATTGACTGCAGCGTTGCATGTCTGATTGAACCACTGCCAGAACACAGTGGCCCTAGTTGTCTTGTAAAACATTAACAGTCCTAAGTAAAGTAAGAAGTAGTTAGAGGAAGAATATCAAAACCCCCAACCGTACCTGCTGTGGTGAAGGTGTTCAAGGGCATCTGAGCCGACATGCGCCCAATAAGCAACTGCTTCTCACCGGTCTCTGGGTGGTAGGCCGAATCGTACAGATACTTGGCCTTCCATACGCATTCGATTGGGCAGTCGGGCACATCCTTGCCAGCCCTGTATCGCTCGACTGTCTGACGCGCCTTCTCCAGGGTATCACGGTTGGCTAACAAGTTCAGGGGATTTGTGAGCAGAAAGAAATGCTTTACCCGACCACCGTAAGTGCTCTGATCGTATTTCGGCTTATCAATATTAACACGGGGCAGCCCCATTAAGAAAAGATAAGAAAACTTAAAATTACTAAGAATATTTCTGTTATAAATATAAATATTTAGTAAGGGAAAAATGAATCTGAAAATTTCTAGGTTTATGTCATATTGTATTGTTTTTATTCCCTTCAAACATTGAAAATTGTCAAAAAGGGTGTACCCACTTTTTGGAAATGTAAGTAACAAGAACAAAAGTTATATAACAAAGTATGAGGATAACATTTAAGTGGAGAGGACAAATAAAAAATTATACATAAAACCGTGTCATCAGTTCGCATCGTCTACCCTTGCTGATTAATAAATTAATCAAAAAAAAAAAAAACAAAAATTGATCTTGTTTGCAAATGTCATTGTATATTTTGTAATAATCATATTTATCTAACATTAAAATGTTTTGTCTACAATTTAAAATCTCACCAAAATTTGTATGAACTGATACTCTCAGTGTCTAGACTTTGCCTATGCCAATGCAACAACCTACAAGCCTTTGTTGTACCAAACTGTATCTAAATCCGGTCGCTTTTTCTTAACTGATTCCCGTGCCTCTTCTTCAAGGTCCTTAACCTTGATGGCAGCTCGCTGGCTAAAGAATGCACAGCAAAGGGGTGTCACAAGTAATCCAAATAAAGCGATAGTTAGAATTTGAATTGGAGCATTTAAATGGGGCTTCCTTTTGAGAAATCCGCTCTTCTCAAGTCGGGACATGAGCACAGGTGTTAGTGCTACACAGAGGGAAATTAACTCGACCAAATGATATTATTTTCTACAAATAGCTAATACGAACTCATTGAGGGTACGGCCATGGATACACGACTGATTACCACGGCTCTGATACCTTGGAAGGCTGCGTTTTTCGAGACACCCAGTTCTTTGTCTTTCTCATCCAGCAAGGCGACGCCGTTTTTCAATTCCCTGTAGAAATGGGGGATAGTTATAATCGAACATCTAAGTGGATATTCCCTTCGTTTACCCACTGCATGCGCATACAGGGAATGTTGATGCAATTTGCGGCTGCAACGGCTACAAGGGGCACCAAACGACTCAGCAGTGGATTCATATTCTTCACTAAACTGTTCAGGCTCAGTGCAGTTCCCAGTGCACCGCCCGTAGCCAGGCAATAAGAGGTAATTAGCTGGCTATATTAGAGATTGTGGTATTACATCAAAGCTCTGGCAAGGACTCAAACTTACGTTGAACTTAGAGGTGTTTTACCGGAGCGATTGGTGTAGTTGACTAGAGCGTTGAAAGTCTGATTAAACCATTGCCAGAATACAGTGGCCCTTATTGTCTTGTAAAAGATTAACATTCCTAAATTAAATAAGGAGTAGTTAAAGGAAGAATATCAATAGCCCCAACTGTACCTGCTGTGGTGAAGGTGTTCATGGGCATCTGAGCCGACATGCGCCCAATGATCAACTGCTTCTCACCGGTCTCTGGGTGAAAAGCCGAATCGTACAGATACTTGGCCTTCCACACACATTCGATTGGGCAGTCGGGCACATCCTTGCCAGCCCTGTATTGTTCGACTGTCTGGCGGGCCTTCTCCAGGGTATCATGGCTGGCCAACAAGTTCAGGGGGTTTGTGAGCAGAAGGAAATGCTTTACCCGACCCCCGTAAGTGCTCTGATCGTATTTCGGCTTATCGATGTCGATACGGGGAGGCTTCATTGCTCGGGTATCGACCGATGTTGAGGATAAAGAACAGTCAAGGCTGCGTGTGTATATTCATTTATTTTGAAATCCATTATTAGACTAAACATAACATCAACAGTTGTGTATAATAGCAATAGTTATTACGCTTGTTCTCGTCACAAATCAATCTTGGTATTCTGTTCTTCGTTCGTTAATCGTTTCGTTTATATTTCGTTAATATTAAATATGTATATATATGTATGTATTGTATATATATGTATGTATACCTGGTAAATAAATATTATGCATATCTGAAATATCTTTGAAATTTCGCAAACAATTATAGTCATAGTTAACACAAATGATAGATATAGTATGACACTTATTGTACATCTTTGCATGTCAGTATATGTATGTACATACATGTGTGTAGGTGTGTGTGTGTGTGTGTAGGTGTGTGTATTGGTTTGTCTTGGGTAAGTACCACGTAGAACTATATTATATGCATAGACCGTCTAGTATCTAGAGTCGACTCAATCGATAAGTAGTTGCACTCGATACTCGCACAGTCGAAAGTAACTCGAAATAACGTATGTCATATATATAGTATATTTGATTTAATTTGATTTAGTTGAAGATACTATTATTCAAGAGAAATAAATCGAATTGAACACTCGAGTAATTTGTACGTCAATAAACTTGCAACTGCTTCGATTTGGATTTTCTGTAAACTTGAATTGAACCACTAATTGAAATAGTTAATAACTTTCATTCGCAACAATTTAAGGTTAGTTCTTCGAATGTGTATTGTAAATAGTTGTAGGTATGTTTGTGTGTGAGTGTCGATGTATGTGTATAGTCGCTATATTCGCCATATGTATTTGTTATTGTGAGCTCCTGTCTCTGTAACAATATATGTTAGTATATGTATTTGGTATTTGTTTTATTAAGTACTATCTTTGTAGCTGGGGGAAGAACCTTGTGGTCGGAAATGCCCTAAGCTGCTTTCCGTTTCTAGGTCTCGGTATGGTAGATGTTTGTATGGCGTGGCTTAGTGGGAGTTTTCATTGGGCGATTGTTCGTACATTTATTGTATCGGTTAAACGTTTAGTTTACTTTAGTTATAGTATTTAATTACTTAGTTCCAAGAAAGTTGGCCTGACAAATGATCTGGAGGAGAGTTCGCACTGTTTACTTTTGGATCTCGTGTCGGCGCCTTCAACTAATTCAGCCAACTAAGCCCTATCTCGGTACGCGTGAGTGTCCCGTGTCCCGTGTCCTGTGTAAGTATCTTGGATAAACTCGTATTTGTATATGTATATGTCACTATGTTTTGAGCGCGTCCATTCTATATATGTATCGTATATGTATGTAAGTTACGTGAAGGTCTGTAGAGAGTGCAGTGCTCACCACCTAAGTATCTTTATCTATCTGTATCTTTGCATCTACCGTTCTCAGTATCTTTAAGCTAAACAATCGTACGAGTACTTGCATATCTGTGTGTGTGTGTGTGTGTGTGTGTGTGGATGTGTACTTTGCTTGCAGCTAAATTATCATACTGATTCAGTGTCATGTCTGTCTGCCAGACATCTGAGATGAACTTGGTCTGGAGCCAAGCAACCAGCTTTGGTTGGGGTCGAACAGCCTCAGCTATTCTCGAACCAAATAGATAAGGGGTTAACAAATTGTAATATGTTATTCATATATATATATTATATACATAGAGATTCATAGTAGTAAATGCACCGCCGCTAAACAGTTTGAAGATATAAGTACTAGAAAACGAAACAACTAAAGTCAAGCGAGATTCCTATAAACTTCTCTTTATTGTTCTATCGTGCTGTTGAACGGCAGTTTCGCGATTAGTTCGGAATGAGTAATGCAATTTGCAACGATTTATACACGTGACTAAACATGAATTAAGAGCCTATCGACTACCATATGAAACTTTAATCAAATCAAAGATCAACTCGAAATCATATCAATTTACCACATTCATTGTGTGTTTGCGTAACTCGCACCAAAAATTGACTATAAATTTACATTATTTGATTTGTTTAGGTGTGTGTTTTGTTTTTGTTTTTTTTTTTGTTTTTTTTTTTTGGTTTTTTGTTTCGTTTTGTTAAGTTTGTATACATATAGAATCAATATATTTACAGTAAAAAATTGACGCCATTAATTGCCATAATGTTAAGTATATATTTGGATTACTTGTGTGAATAGTATCGTGTTTCTGTTTCTGTTTCTGTTTCTTCGTTGAACTGAAATCGGTCTGTGGCGAAACTGAGGACGTACTCGTTGAATCAAGCGATTGGCTATTTGTGTTTATACATATTTATCATATATCATAACATATACGTATGTATGCACTGTGAATTGTATAAAATATACTTTCGATTCTGTTTGTTTTTTGTTAAAAATATCTACATAAATATTACTTTAAATTTGCTTTTCCCTTCCGCCTGCAATTGGTTTGCTTGTTAACGAACTGAAAACAACTATACAGTCGAGTGTGCTCGACCAGCAATACCCTGTACATAAAGTCCTTTGTGGCTATAGCTTTGCATGTCTCTGAGATCGATGCGTTGCTTGGAGATAGACATGGCTATAGCCGAGTTGCCTATATTAAGAAGTCAACCCCAGTACAGGGTATTTTTGAAATTCATTCTAATAATAAGTAATAACTAAAATTCGTTGATTCGTTTTCCATTGGTTCATTAAACTGCTGATAAGAAGAGTTAGTTAGACTCCCCTAGTATTCTCTTGAGCTCCGTTTGGACCTCGAAAATCGATACTTTGTTTGAAACTCTGCTTTGGGCATCCGCAGTACTTACGTTGCTGATTTCTAAGCTCTTCGGGTTGTACAATTTTCATTAGAGCAGCGGGAAAAGTATAAAGGAATAAACTTACAAACCAAATAACATTATGTATAAATTTAGTTTCAACAAATTATTCAGTGTGTGTGAGTATGTGTGTGTGTGTTTCGATTCGAAACTTTCGAAGTGTATTTCGATGTATGGGTGTATCTCTGTGTGTATCTCCTTGTGTGTGTTTCTTTTGCGTTGTTCCTTTTCTATTCGTGTTGTTCCATAAAACCGTGTCAGCAATTCCCATCGACTTGCCGTCTATTTATCTTTGTTGTACTTAATTTTAATACGTTTCACCCTATCTACAGTGCTATATATTGGTTGTATACGGGCTGCCTGCGTCTGCCTAAATATCAATTGGATACACATACGAGTATCGTAGACGTACGCATGTGTATGTACTTGTATATAATATATGTCTGCATACACATTATGTATATATATATATATTCATTCTTCGGTTTCTTTCTTTCGATTGGTGCATGTAAAAATCCATGTAAAACGCGCGTTGAGTAATAAATTTGCCCTCTAACATTAACTGTAAATGTACAAATACATATAGTATATATATATATCGTATTCATGCTTTCGTTATTGGTTGTTCTTGTTCTTATTCATCTTCTGTTGTTGTCGGGACACTATGTAGTTGTTGCCGCCTGTGTGGGTTATGTTTTGTATGATCCTATGCATACGGTATTCGTAATTGGTGCTGCCTGATGCGATTCTAAGTGCGTTGCGTCTATATGAACTCATGATGCCGGTAGTCAGTTGCTTAGTAGGTGCCTGCAAGAGAAGCGGAGGGGAGATCAGATGGATTAGAACTGACTATCCATGATGTATGTATAAAAAGTACGATAAAGATAGTTAAAGTTTCCCTAAACAAGAGGATTTTGAAACAAGTATTAAGAATACACTCAAGTTATATCGAATGCCTGATACCTAAGGCTTCTTTTCACTCCTTTACTCTTAACCAAATTGTCAGAAATTATTAAAATAATGTTCATACCAAAAATATAACTTGCTGTTAGTTTTTTCCATTTCAAATAGACTCAAGAAGGCGTAGACGAGTTCTAAGATCAACTTTATCTACTTGCAATATATAGAAATATTCACACCAAATTTCATAGCTCTAGGTCTTACAATCTCTGAGATCTAGGTGTTCATACGGACAGACAATTTCGAGCTTTGATCTCATATCTACTTACATATCATCTTCAACCTCCTCAATACTCACTGGGACACTCTGGTGGGTTCATGTCACCAAAGAAGTTCAACTCGTAGAGAGCGGCCAGCGTGATGAAGAAGAGGTACCACAGCATCAGGATGATGCCCAGGCGTTTGTCCAGTTTCCAGCCATTCAAGTGGGTTGAGAGTATCAAGAAGACAACGGTGGAGAAGAGCGACAGTGTGGAGTAGGCCAGACCTTAAAGAGGAGAATAGAGCTGGGGGATTAGTCTATGGGAACCAGGGGAGAGATGCAGCTACTTTGACACCAGCTAGAACACATTGAAGTCAAGACAAGTCATGCCAGGCATTACGACGACCAAACAAGCAGAACAGGAACGGGCGGGGAAGACACAGAGAGAGGGCGGGGTGGTGGTCGTGTTGGAAGTGATAAACTATACATACCCTTGGATATGACATTGACGTGCGAGCCGGGCTTAATGATGGCCGTTTGTATGAACCATGGAAGACCTAAGCACACTAGTATATCAAAGACATTCGAGCCAATCGCATTCGAGACGGCCATGTCGCCGTAGCCCTCTTTGATAACGGCTATTGAGCTTAGGGCATCAGGCACAGAAACGCCAGCCGCGACGAACGTCAGGCCCATCACAGTATCGGGTATGGCCAGCGTGGAGCCAATGACAGTTATCATCCAGACCATAAAGTACGAGTAGAACGATATCCAAACCATGGAGATGAGGAACGTGAAGGGATACCAATTGCGGTACTGCTCCGTGCGGCAATCCGGCATCGTCTTCTTGCACAGAAAGTGTATGGGATAAACGACATACCAAGCGAACAGTGCCAGTGGACCACCCTCAGTGGGTCGCACCAGCGGATCGGGACGCGGCTCACGCTGTTTGTCCGTCGACTTGTAGAAGTCAGGGCCGCCGGCTGGAGCTGCTGCCACAACCTGCGACTTGCCGCCTGCAGCTGCTGCTGCTGCTGCCGCCTCGCCAGTCACCACCGACTCTGGTTGATCTGCATGGTAGCCCATGTTCTCCTGTCCCTGACCCTGGTTGAATTGACTCATGCCCCAATCGTCTGCCGGCGGTTGGCTTGTCCTGGGCTGGGGCTGCGCCTGGCTCTGTCCCTCTTCGCCCCAAGCGGCGTTGGGGTCCCAGCTGGCATTCGGATCATTGTAGCTCTGGTAGTCTCCCTGGGCCTGTGCCTGCTGCTGCTGCTGTGCACTCGGATCCGTCTCCTTGGTCTGGGCCGCCGTGGTGCCCTGCGTGTAGGAGCTTTCGGGCACATTCTTGTAGGTCACCAGAGCCGACTGCTCCTCCTTGCTGGGCAGCTTGAAGGGCAGATTGAGGCTGAGGGCCCAGCGCTCTAGCTCCGTGTTGAAGTGCAGCGCAATGCAGTAGCCCACGTAGCAGAGCAACATGACCACCGACTCGAACTGCGAAGAAGGGGAAGAGTAAGAAGGATAACCCACTTTGGGTGTAACTCCCCCCTCGACTTACGCAAGAGATGACATCATTGAAGATGATTATCAGCATGACCAGAATGGACACGCAGTAAAAGAAGCAATCACGCACAAGGGGCCACCAGTTGAGCTGGCAGACAGTGCCGGAGCAGAGGGCGCAGACCGAAATGACAAACATGATGTTGAAGACGGCAGAGCCGATGACGCCACTGATGCCAATGTCGTCCTTGGCGAAGAAGACGCCAATAACAACTGTGGCCAACTCGGGGGCCGAGCTGCCAGCGGCCATGAAGGTGGCCCCCGCCACATCCGGCGACAGCTTGAGCTCTGCAAGGCACAGAGAGATTAGTGCGGATATTGATATTGGTAATCGGAGATGCGCGGAGATGCCTTACCCTCGCACAGCCTGTCCAGACTGGCCACGAAGTACTCGTCGCACACAATGGCCAGGCCGAAGAAGGTGAATATCGCCACCAGGATGTGCAGGATGAGGCCGCCGTGCTGTCGCGCCCATTTGTTCATCAGCGGCTCCGGAAATTGCTCGATGGCTGGCGGCGTGCAGTTGTCGCGTTTGGGTCGCCAGGTGGGCACAGCGCCATGAATGGGCGTGGCCGGTGTTGTATCTGGCAGAACATCGCTGCCCTGTGGAGGGAGGAAGGCTCAAATATATAGTATACTGCCAGCTTGGCTTGCCTTGGGCACTCACCTCGCTGGTCACGTAGGGAATGGATGTGGGGCCTTCGCTCTCCGTGGGAATATCAGCATCGGGTGCCTCGGGCAGCATGCCCACATCTGGCGGTATTTCGGCCTTCTCGTCTCCCTTGGCCGTGTAGACACTCACACAGTAGTAGATCAGGAAGAGCAGCCCCATGTTCCACATGCGGGCGCGGCGAGACCGATGGCGTACGATCTGTGTGCGAAAGGTGTAAAGCGCCTGCATTAGTCTCCGTCTTCACTCTCTGCCTTTCGCTTCGTCTTGCTGTTGTTGTTGTTGCTGCTACTGGTGCTGGTGCTGGCACTGTAGGCTGCTTAAGCGCTCGTCTAAGCATACAAAGCGTGCCAAAGACAAAGCTGCAAAGACTATGCGGCTTATGTGCCCCACATTGAGGGCGCAGCACCCTCGCCTGCAGGCGTCGTCTCTGATAAGGTTTAATGGAGACGCAAGCTTGCGCACACACACACACACGCACACACATACACAGACGCACTTGCATACATAAGTAGAATACTGCCTAGGTAAACAAGTAAAGAGATTGCAGTGCTCGACTCGATGTTACTCATTACGCAAAAAGGTCTTATGAAACGAAATAGACATGAAGAAGAAACGATACTAACTTCACTTTGTTTATTAAAACTGTCTTTCCACTTTTTCCTAAGCATCCTTAATGTATTAAAAGAGCCAAAAACCCTTAAAGACTGTCGACAGCCTAGAGACCGTACAAATCCCAGAGAACCTGTAGACTCCTGAGAGCCCAGAAAGGCTAGAGACCTTAGTGAGCCTTGAGACACTTATGTCCTTAAGAGCCTAGAAGGCCTAAGAAGCCTGCAGAGACTAAATAGCATTAATTCTTTTCAGAGCCATAGAGCCTAGAATCGCTAGAGAACTTATGGAACGTAGATAACCTAAGGAATCTAAAGAGCCTTGTGGCTGCAGAGAGCCTTTCAAAAGCTAGATACCTTAGAGAGCCTAAAGAACCTAGATAACCTTAACATTCTAAATAGCTTGGAGAGCATTGAGAGCTTAAAGAATTAAGAGACTCTACAGAGCTTAGAAAAGGTATGTAACCTAAAGAGCATGGAGTACCTAGAGCCTAGAGACAGAAGATGATTCCTATTGAATTTACGCACCTATATCTACCTTTTCAAGAGACCTCCGAATACTTCAACTTTGCTCTGCAGCTTGAGGAGCCGTCTTCAAATTCGACTTTATTTTCTTAATTAATCATGAACATCTCAAGCATCACCATCCACGCACAGCATAGCCCAGAAGTACAGCCGCTAAACAGGGTATTCCTATGACGCTTATTAGTATATGCTACTAGTCAAAGAGTGTATACTATGTGGATATGTTTACTACTGAGTGTCTGCACAAATAAGCGCGTTGTGCTCGTGGCAATCTTATTAAGTTTATTGCCGCAACTTGCTTTTGCTCGTTGCTTCTTGCAGCCAGACTAGAGAGCAGAGGCAGAGACTTTGACAGAGACGTGAAATCGGATACGTAGCGGGCCTTAGCCTAGGTTAAAAGTAACTGGCAGACGAGGCAATACATGCGAATGTACATGGGAGCAACAACTCGTGCTGGGCAGTACTGGACACCTGATACGAACTGTTGCAAAGTTCCTACAAGTGAAGTTCTACAAGTAAAACAGACACGAAAACAAAATACCAAATACCAAATGTGCAGACCGTACGCAGACAGAGAGGGAGCGAGTGTGTGTGAGTGAGAAGGGGGATTTCAAACATGCTGCGATTTGTTTATCAAGGCAATTAAGCGAACAAATATTCAGACAAACACTTGTCCCAGGCGACTTGATAAGCGGCGGTGGGCAAATAAGAAAACAGACGATGTGAATAAGCCAAGGAATGCTGCATACTTCACGGGTGTGTGTGTGTGTGCGAATGAGTGTGTGTGTGTGTGTATGACATCATGTGCTGGATTCAACTCTCTTGACAAAATGCGCAAATCGTGACACAAACTACATAAGCGACAGCAACAATAAATGTCGTTGAATAAATTTCAGCAGCATTACAGACATTTGTTTGCTATTGACAGTTGTTCTCCTCCTCCTCCTCCTTGTTGTTGTTGTTGTTGTTGCTGTCGTTGTTGCTGTTTGCTGTTGCCGCTCTGATAACAGCGCAAATTCGACGCAAATGGCAGAGAGGCGAGAGAGAGGGAGAGAGGGACTGAGAGAGGAGCGAGGTGAGCGAGAGCAAATGAAAGTTTTCACCACAAAAGACGAGCACGAAATCAACTGCCGGGGTGAGAGTACAAAAAGGAGCAGCGACGTCGACTGCAGCAGCGACAGCGGCAGCGGCGTCTGGCTGGCTGCCTTACAAAGCCACCACAGCGTGGGGAGTGCGGAGAGGGGAGTTGGGAGCAGGCAGGCGTACGTCGTAGAGCGCCTTGTGGGCCACTCGGTCATGCCGCACAATATCGATTTGCAGCCTGTGAAGCACCCCCTCCCTGCCCCTCTTGCCCCTTTACGACGCTGCCGCAAGCCCCATCAAGCTTTTACTCACACGCGTCGCGGTTGGCTAAGGTTGCAAATGGTCTGTGAGAGAGCGAGAGTGAGCAAGCAAACGAGTGAGAGAGAGTGTGAGAGTGTGTGTTGTGTGAAGTGCTGCGTATGGGGGCGGTGGAGGGGGAGGGAAAGGGACTGTTAGTTACAGCTACAGTTATGTGGATGCTGCAACAACACATCTTGTAAAAATAAATGGCTCTGCTAACTAAATATGTATGCTAGCGGAGAGGGGGAGGAAGGGGGAAGGGAAGGACTGAGGCGGAAGGCGTGCTGGGCGTTTGAGCTTACATCATATTTTCTTAACGGCTCAAAACAAAAGATAGCGCCCTCCACTTCCCCCTCAACATGCCTTGCCATGAATGTACTACCTCCCACCCCTCCCCTTCACTATTCTTATCCCCCCCCTCGCAGCACCCAGAGCCGAAAAGAAAAGCAAAAGTGATGTTGTCTGTTCTGTGGCCTTTTGTGTTTGACAGCAAAGTTTGACAGACAATTGAAGGCCGCCTCCAAAATGCAATTGACTTGTAAACAATTTGCACAGCGCATTTAATGTGAATAACACACACACACACACACACGCACATACACACGCACATGCAGAGCAGTAATTTCATAATCAGTTGAGGGCATAGTTACCATTTTTGCAGTTGTTCCTCTGAGACTTGAGTTGAGTTGAGGGAAAGTTCTTTTATTTCCTTTTCGCGTGTGTTTGTGTTTCTTATAAGTTCAGTTCAGTTAGTTAGTTGCTTGCAATGTGGGTGTTCTTGCGGAAAACAGATACAGAAGAAAACCGTTGCTTTGGAAAACATGCGACGATATTGGCTAAGACGTCGTTGTCGTTGTCGTTGCTTCTGTGGCCCTTGGCGAGTGCCCACAATCGAGTAATCGCATCACTTGTCATTCATTTCATTCATTTTCATAGCCAGTAGACTCAATTCACTCGAATCAATTCGATTTAATTGATATTTTCACGCGTGTTTCAGTTTTCCAATTCGGAAATTCGCATTTTCTGCACCATGCAGGTTGGCCGTGTGTGCGTGCACACGCAGCAGCAGCAGCAGCAGCGTGCGTGTGTGTGTGAGTGTGTCTTGTGTTCTGTGTGTATGAGTGAGTGGTGTATGGGATTCGAGACGCGCACGAGCAAGCAGAGCTTTGCTTTCGACGGTTCAGAGCAAACTGACGACAGCGACGACGACGCGTTGTCTGCATCGAACTTTTCTACACCAGACTGCACTGAGAACAATTCCGACTATGTTTGCAAAATAAGTTTGGAGGTGGAGAAGAAAAAAACGAGCGAATATTATAGCGATTTAATTATGACAGACTTTTAAACATATTTTATTTATTCTAAACGAAATGAAAGAAAGTGAATTATAAATAATATGAATTTATTATATATGTATATTTTGTTTGTATATTTTGTGATTTAAGCATAAGTAATTATAACAAAAAGAATGCTACTCGACATTCCATGATTTATGATGGCAATAAAACCTATATATGTATATTAAAAACAAATTTTGAATCTTATATCTTAATTTAGAAGACAGTATATGCATAAATATTCAGCACGCATTCAATTCAAGCAAATTTCTCTTTGACAGTGCAAAAAAAATCAGAAAACTTAAGAATAGAATTATAAATAGATATTTGTGAATATTTTTTAAAATATAATATATTTTTATTTATGTGTAGCTGTAACTTAAAGAATCTTGAAACACTGTAAATGAAAAAACTGTAGTTTACTATAATTCAATGATTGTAATAAAAATTTTAAGGCATACTTTGAAAAATATTTACTTTCCATGTATTTGTAATATTTATTGTAGTAATAATAATAAGTAAAAATAAATTGTATAGTATTATAAATAAAATAATAATAAAATATAATAAAATGTAATAAAATGTAGAAATATCTAAGAAAATAATTTCGAATGCTTCAAACACATTTTCATTATCTCAACATCGTTCACGCATTTAATACAAGCCCATAAATTTTTCACAGTGTATTCAAATGTCAAAGCGCGTATGGCAAACTCACCACTCTCGTGACACGAGTCATGGCCACTCACGAGAGACTTCAGGAAATGTGAAAGAATGGCGCTTAGGAAGCACTTGAATCTTGCTCTGCTCGCACTTTGGGGGTGGGTCGCTTGGCCTTTGCAGCGCCATCTATGCGCAGCTTATGGCAACATGTAGCACATGAAAGCTGATTGAAATTGATTATGGCTCCCCCTCTCCTGCAGCAACAGCGTGGTTTAGAAGAACAAAACAAATCCCCGAGCTCACTTGAGGCCAGTTGAGAAATTGCATTAGAGACAAACAACGCACCGAGTCGCATTTATATTTGTTTGATTATTATTTATATGCGCCCTCCCCCGGCCGCAGAGTCAAGTGCAGGCACTCACCTACCATATGTACGCATGTGTGTGTGTATGTGTGTGTACACGTATGTGTTGCCTGTGCAAACAACAAACAGACGGCGATGATGTCTCTGTTGGGCGGCAGCATTTGAAGTGCGGCAGGGCAAAAGGACATCGATTGTCAGGATTTCGCCACATTATCCTTTAGATTGCGGCCGACCCGACCGCGCCGGCCTCTCTGATGTGCAACGTGACATTGCTACATGCGGCCGCCCTTAGAAGTTGCCGCCAGTAGGCCGGCTTGCAAAAACAATGCCCACAGCGCACTCATCGCACATCGCACATCGCATCTATAAAAAAATCGCCAACACAATGACGAACTGACCTGTTGACACCTTCCGAAATGCGAGTAGACAATTCTGCCAATTAATAATGCCAATGCCGGCTGCCATTCAATTGTAGCAGGTTCTCCTTCGTCGTGTTATATGGCTCAATCGCAGCTCCTTGAAAAGGCGTCAGCAAGTCAAAGGATTTCCCTGGAATCGCTGCCTTCTTGCATTGTCAACTGTCGCATCGGCTAAAGCGGAATTATGACTTTGATTCACAAATCGGGAGAGTGCAAATGATCGGCTTAGCACGTCATTGTTGCTGTCTTGTTGAGTTGTTTGCCAGGGTAACTCCCCATTGTCGTGGGCCTGGGAAAGTTGAAGAGCTTGTAATTGATACTATAAGTAGCGCTCTTCATCGGCGATTATTGCAGATCTGTGAATTGTAAGTGGCTCGAATTGTTTGATTCTTATTTCAAAAGGAGGCCGATTGATTTTTTCTTTGGCTGTTTGTGTTTGTGATTATTCGATTCTTGGAATTGGCTGATATACGTTTTAATTATAATCTAATTTGTCAAGATATTTTAAAGGATTAATAGTACCTAACTTAGGCTCATTATAATAATTTACAAAATGTATTTGCAACTGTAGGTTTTTTGTGCATTTTCCATATTTTTGATGATATGAAACCAACTAAGGCAAAAAGACAGACATACGGACAAACGGACAGACAAATATGGCAATATCGACTTAACTGTGGGTGATGATCAAGAATACATATACTTTGTGGGGTCTGGCATGCCTAAAACATACATTTTCTATTAGCACAAGGTAATAATAACCATCTACCCTACTGATAGAGGGAATAATATCATTTCAAGCCACAAAATTCTAAGTGCAGACAGCATAAAATGAAAACTGTTAGAAACATTGATAAATATAAAATCTTGTGATTCATACAAATTTAATACTATGTCTATGCCAATCCAAACGGTTTAGCTAATAAAGAAGAAAGATATTTCACAGAGTTGTGCGACTTCTCAATCAAGAAGCACATTCCCTAACTACCTGATCATGTAATTATTCATTCCCAACAGCATTTCGATATATACAACTTCAATGAAGACACAACACCTAACCCTGATTCGTCTCAGCTACCCAATCGAATCACATTCATAACCACGCGCAACTAAACGAAGGGGCGACCTGAGGGGAATGACTGAAGCTGAATGAAGCCTCGCGGCGCTGTAGGTGGCATCGCACATGCTTCACGCACGCCACTCGGCTAATGGGTTCGGCCCGACTATCAAATTAGTTTATAAACTAAATACAAATATTGTAACTAAAATGCGTTGGCTAATCAATTTCATACGCTCAATTTAAGCGGCGACCGAGCGTCTGCGAGAGGACGAGAACAGACTCGGGGATGAGACGGAGACGGAGACAGGGCAGAGGAGCTGCCAGCCACCTTGGCGACCGCACTTAAGGACATGACGTTAAGAATTGTCAGACTGTCTGTCTGTCTGCCATACAGCAGCAGCAGCAGCGCAGCAGAAGACAATGCAGGAGAGGGAAGACAATAGATCCAGCTCGAGTTTGCTCTTGACGCAACTGCCCGAAATTGGCTCGCTCATCATTATTTATATGCCACTTTCTATTGAATCGAATGGCAGCGCGAAGACAAAACCGAGGGAAGGTGTCAAGGCAAAGGTGTCGGGTCTGCCTTCCCTAGCCCCTGCCACTGCCTCGGCACAGATACAGATACAGCTACAGATACAGATGCGGATGCGAGGCGAAGACGTGGCACAGTTTTCCCTTTCTACTCTCTTCTTGGCCTTTGTCTCATTGTTTGTCGCTGCGTTCGCCGAGTCGAGTGGCTCGGTTAGGTTTGACTTTGACTGTGACTTGCTTCGAGCTCGGTCGGTTGCGGGTTTCGGGTTCGGGTTTCGTGGTTTATAGCGGCGTCGGCGGCGGCGGCAACTTCACGTTGCCCTGGCAATCCTTTGTCTATGGCGACTCAATAAAGAACTTATTGTGGACAAATTTCAGCATTTTCCAAATCTTGTTTTCGGTTTTGTCTCCTCTGTCTCCCTCTCTCTCCCTCTGTGTGTGTGTGTGTACAGTTCTTTTGGTTGGCATCAAAGGACATGCTTGACTTTTAACAGGAATCAATTTATTTTATGCGAAATAATCGTGTTGATGGCTGCGTGCTCGCCCCTTTTTGCCGTCTTCCAAGCGCTTTGACATTTGAGTTTTTGGGTTTTTCACGCACCAACCCCGAGCAGGAATGGGCCAACCCTGCCAGCCCTGGCCTGCCCTGCCCTGCCTCCTCGGAGCCCGCAACGAGGGCTGTCACTGGGTTTGGCCTCTTGGAGCGCCTATGTGAAGAAGGGTGGAAGTAATGCTTATTTATGATGTCAATTTACAGTAGTTTCTGCGGTTTCCCAACTGTGATTTTTACATAAGCCCCGAGATAAAATTCCACGCGATGCGATCGAAAGTCACGGTAAACCACAAACGAATGCGAGCTTATAATGCGATAGATGTCTGTACATCTAGATCGTATAGGGCTCATCAATCAATTTGGCACGCACTCATTACAACTCTCTTTTTATCCCAAAAAAAGAGAGGAATTTTTTGTAGAATTTCGGGAAATTGCACGCGCCGATCAATCAAATAGTTGGCAATTTTCCCCCGCAATATTTGGCAACTGCAACAATTGCGCACCCCTCGAGTGGATCGGGACATCACCTACATGCAACTGCAACAGAGGTTAGGTGATTCGAGGTCGTCACAGCCTGCCAATGCGGTTCATCATTCAAACAGCCTGCCAGCCATGAATACATACCATTTCATACCGTCCATTCATGCATTCATTCGCCCATTCACTCATTCAACCGGGGGCACAGACACTTGACAGCTGACCAGCCGCCTGGGCTGTTAGGTAAACATGAATTTATCGGTTATTATTAGCACCTTTCCATCATAATTGCACCGTAGGAGTCACCCGCAGTCGTCGCACTCGCAAATTCTCTCTCAGACCAATTGCCTATTCTCGATCTCCTACCGTTTGCCGCCTTTCAAAGAGCACCCTCTTTGCATTCACTCCATTCACACAGCGCAGCGCATTGATGAGTGTGAAAAGGCTTTTGCAACCGGCCGTGGCATACATCGTACACTGCCACATTGTGCACTTTCTACAGAACTCGTCCCGTCTTTGTCCCGTTTTCGGTACATTTCAATTTGCATTTGACTTTCGGGCTGGCCAAGCCACTTATGTTTGCCTCACTTCCTCTCGACAGGACACTACGCACCTAGGCGGATCAGGCATCGCCTGAGGCTGGGCCTGCTCCGGTTCTGCTCAATGGGCCTTTGGCCCAAGGGAGCGTGCCGCCGTCGATTGTTGCAGATTTTCACGTATTCCTTGCGCTCGCTTGCACAAATCTTTCGCTTCTCCTAAGACGATTTCCTTTAGCAAATCTGTCATAAGCCGCAAAGCGTGTCACATGGCAAATTGAAGAAAGTTCTTTTGTTGCAACGCAGAACCGGAGAAATCCTTAAGACCCAAAGGCAGAGAAATAAATATAAATAAACTATAAAACTGAAGGAAACGGAGTAAACATATTTGAATTAAAAACTTTACCTTCTGATGGCAATCGTACGGGAGATTCATGAGATTCGCATCGCAGATTCGATCGCCGTCGCTTATGAACTGCCAGAGATCAGGAAAACAAAAATTCTTGAATATAGTAGGATTTGCATCTTACTTTTATATATATTTAAAAAAATTTACAAAGTAATAAGCTTAAAATTTGTCATTATTAATTTTCGAAAAAGACTGAAATGCAACCCTTGCAACACACGTTTGCAGAACGAGATCCACACTACCGGCCAAATTGGACATGTTGGATACTATCAGCGGTGTTTGGGTTACTCATTCTTTATTTGGTTCTATCGCATCTGAAAGTAATATAATTTTCGGATGCTAAGATTCCCTCGACGGACCTCCCGATGCCGGATGCATTTGTGTTGTACAGCGTCAAAGATCGAAGGGTGTAAAAGTTGTCGAATATAGTAGGATTTGCATTATACATATTCAATTTATTTAAGTTGAATAAGGAAGGAATTTTCCAGACGTTAAATTTTAAACAAGCTAAAATGATTCCCGTGCTACCCCTACGTGAAGAACGGTCTATGAAAGAGTGGATATATAGAGCGTGTATCTGGCTAAGTTGGGTCTTAATAGGTGTTTTCATATTGATTTTGTTCATCAAGATTCTGATACAGATTAAAGTACTATAAGGTTAGCAGAATCAAGATTCCACCACTTCGCTCCGTATGTTGCAATTGTCAAAGATCAAACGAACAAAAGTTCTCGTATATAGTAGGATTTGCATTATACATAATTAAGAATATAACTTTTATGATTTATAAACTAAGAACTATTCTTTTTTCTACAAGAAACCCGAAATGAATCCACTGCAAGAAATACAACAAGGAAGAGAGGAACGGTCATGGCAAAATTGGATATTTTTGCTTCTATCCGCTATTGTTGCATTATTTTTTTTCATGATATCCCTGAGATATGTCTCTATAATATAATTTTACTATGACTGCGATTCCCCAAAACGGACGTCGGTGCAAGGAGTTAAGGACGTCATGTGCAACTAGTATACCAAGATTGAGAAGAACGTTAATGGCCAAGATGAAGAAAGTGGATTTGCATGTCTCATTTTCTTGAGTATCTCATTTTTATCAATCCCAGATTTGCCAAGTAACATAAGTAATTAACAGACAATATGCAGCATTGCAAAACCATAAGATGAAACCTAAATTCAAGAGAAATGTTCTTAATAAAATGTCGTGTAACGTAAGAGTATTTTACAACATGTTTTCTTATTTTTATACGCTTTGACTATTGGAAATGGTGATAAAAGAGTATTCTAACTTAGTGCTAATGTATGTAACAGACAAAAGAAGGCCTGGGAGACCCATCAAGTATATAATTTCTTCCTCGGGATCACAAGCCGAGGCGATTGAGCCGTGTCCGTCTGTCCGAATGTTTGAACGTCAAGATCTAAACTATTATAAGAGCTAGAAACTGCGAATCTAGCCTGAAGGTTTCTGTAAATTGTGCGCAGATCAAGTTTATTTCAATTTCTGAATGTCAAGCCCTCGATCCACTAATCCATTATATTTTCAGCTCTATTTGTATGCAAAGTAAGAGCTTTCTGTTTTTGACACATACATAGCTGATGGTAATATCTACGCCTCCTTCAAATAAGCACAAAAGTTATACGAATTATTATTCAAACAAGTAAAAGGAAAAGGGGGAACGAGTTTTAATTTATTATTTTTTTCATATAGCAGGCTCTGATTCAATTATATTTATGAAAGACTTAAGAGAGTAGTGTATCATACAGTTACTTTTATACACATTTTACGGCTACATATCTATATAGGTCCAAGGCTATCTCACTGTCATTTCTGTTTTGAAAACTGAAACGCATTGAAAAGTCTGTCATGCCGCTTGATATTTGCATTTTCAGCGCCCCAAAAAGTGTTGTAAGCCCAGAAATCCTACTAATCCTGGGCAGGTAACTCATATCTGGACGGTAGTCGGATAGTAGCGATCTGCCACTGTGACATTGTTTGAGGGCGAATGTCCATTAATAATAGAACGATTACCCGGCGAGGTCAACACTTTACATACAAACAAAACACACACAGATACACTGAGACACACACGCACACATTCACACAGACTGGACTTAGCCGCATATGTATTCAAATTGAAAAACGCCACGGGACTCTCGCACACAAATCGGACCGATCGGACCGGAGAGAGTTGCATTTGAATGAACTGCAGCATTACAAGCGGATTATTGGATTTGAGGTTAAGTGCATTTGCAGCGATTTACGGGCAACTGTAACGAAATTTCAATTTCAACAAGGATTTTCACAACTGTTTTGACTTTCGCAAACGTTCTCTGACGTCGCCCTAAGCTGGCGACAAAAAACGCGCACAAAACGCGCGCGAGCGAGGTAGGCGGGGCGAACGCATGCAAACGCCATTGCTTGCAGAGCAGCTGCTCACGCACACGCACACACACAGAGGCGCACACAGGCACATGTGTGTGCAAGTGAGAGAGGTAGAGAGAGAGCGTTTGCCTGCCTGCCTGCCTGTGGCATGCCCCAAACGGCATGAGGAGCGAGAAGCGTGCGCCAAGGCAAACGTTTTAGTGGGAAAACTAAGCATTGATCTCGAGTGGCTGCGACTTGGAAGCGCGTGTTCACTGTCGTCTGCTATTGTCCAAGCATGCTGGAAGGGGAATAGACATCGTCTGTGGACGGGGTCGGAGCAGGGAACAGGGCCGGGAACAGGGACGGGGACGGGGTTGGTTCGTCGCCTTTGTGCGCCTTTTAATGGACCAACGGCCGCTGCGTCGCGGTTTTTGTGGCGTTGTGTCACGGGATAAATATTAATCGATATCTGTGTAGAGTGTGTGTGTGTGTGTGTGTGTGTGAGGTGTGTAGTATCCCTTTGTTATCCCCTGCCAGCAGGACCATTGTGTATGTGTGTCTCTGACGAAAAGAGCAACATTCGCGCGGTACCTTGGCGCGTTCGCCGCTCGAATTAGTCGAGTGCATTCGCTCGAAAAACTAATTTGATTTATGTCTTCGCGTTAAAGTGCGGCTTTCCGCTGTGAAAGACCGCCTCCGGCTGTCCCCCTGGCTGCCCACCCCGCACTGCCACTCCACGTCGCCATTCACACCCATAACATGGCCACCGGTCCGCTTCAGCCCAGCTTCCAGCTGCTTTTGCAACGCCCCGCCAAGCGCCTCTCGATGCGGCGCTTCGCGAGGGCAACGAATCTGTATAATTAATTTCTCTTCGTCGCAGAAAATCTTTGGATTCTCGCCAATTTGGAGGCAAATGACGGGGAAATGGGAAAATAAGCTGCGCTGTGGAAGTCTGCATTGCTGTGATTTATTATTTTATAATGGAACTAGAAGCTGATCCTTAAGCAAGTATGTTGAAAGGATAAATCATCTGTATACTTATTATTATACACTTTTTAATATGTATTTGCGAAATATCTTTATTAAAATTTAAATAAAAAAAAAAATAAACAAATTCGATCGCTTTCAATTGCGCGGCACAAGCTTCAACCAGAAACCATTCTTGGGCTCCAACGAGAAGCCGCTGGGCTTGAGTTTCATGGGGATGGTGCTCTTCTTAGATACCATCAAACGAAAATCACGCACCAAATAATAAATAATGGCCTTGGCCTCCAGCAAAGCAAAGCGAGAGCCTGTCGAGGAAATATTTAATAAAGACGCCATTATTAGTCCATTTATAATATTGTATTTCTATCAGATACTCACCAATACAGTTACGGGGTCCTAAGCCGAATGGATAGTAGGTAAATGGCTTGATTTTGTCTTTATTCTCGTCGTTGAAACGTTCCGGATCAAACTTGTCGGGGTTTTCATAGTACTTAGGATCCCGATGGAAGCCAGCAACGGGCAACCAAATCCCTTGACCCTTTTTGATTTCGATATTCTTGCCATCAAGCTCATAGGTAATGTCTTTGTTACACTCACGATCGATAGTCAGCGCTGCCGGCCACTTGCGCAGAACCTCTGACACCACCTGATCCATGTACTTCATGCCCACAAGAGCCTCGTATGTCAGCTCGCCACCGTTGAGATCCTCGTTGACCTGCTCCACCTCCTCGTACAGTCTCTGCTGCACATCCTCGTTCTCCATCAGTTCGTGAGCTGTGAAGCACATGAGAACCGCCGATGTGTCGAAGCCAGCGAAGAAGAATACAAAGCATTGGGCGACTATATCGCGATCACTCCACTTCTGAGTCGCTGTTGTTTTGGACTTCTCAGATTGCATCATTCCGCTCGATTCCATTAGCATGTTGATCATATCGGGCCTCACAATGTTGTTCTCCTGACGGTACTTCATGGCGTCCAGTACCAAATGCACAAAGTAATGAGTGCTCTCTTTGTCGAACATCGAAATCTTCAGCCACTGTAGGAGTGGACAAAAGAGGCTGCATAGTTTAAAACATTTAAGAAGTTGTACCACATGTCTATACCAACCTTGAAGAGAGGCTTTGCAAAGACAAAAATCAGAAACCTTATGTTTTGCACTATCGTAAATTTGGTCATCTTTATGCCACTCATATAGAACTTATTTGTGCGGTGCTTAAATGAGTTCACCTGCAAACCGAATGCCGTGGAGGCGATGACATCGTTGGTAAATCTTGTGCAATAGTCCTTCATGTCAAGTTCGATGCCATCTTTGGGAATCTCATCACGTTTAAGGAAATCGACTGCCTCCGTGGCCACCAGATTCATTAACTGGAACATTTGTCGCATTTTACTCCCAGTGAAGGCAGGACTCAGTGTGCTTCGCATTTCCTTCCAACGGGAGTCGCGCATAGAGAACAATGAACTACCAAACAGATTGTCCATGTCATGTGGACCGTATTCCTCATCGACACTAAAGACATTGCGATGATTTATAAAATGGTCGAAGTCCTTAATAGTAATCTGCTTAATCAATTCCGAATCCCGTATCATCAACAGTGGCGAACGCTGCTCAAAAAAACCGTATACCCTGCAAAAAAAAATAAAAATACAAGATAACAATTGACAAAAAACGCCATTTACTCTCTCTTACTCTCCCTCTGTACGTTTCTCATTCTCTATCTATAAATAAAACTCTCTCGGTGTATTGCTCTTCTAACAGAGCGAAAAAAAAAGAAAACAACTCACTTGAGCTCAGTTTTGCAAACACTTGATAGCTAACAAATTGATTATTAGTTAGATTGAACAAGGTGTATAATAAAATAATGTACAATGTATCTAAAATAATCCCACCTTATGTTTATTATCCCTTATCAATCAAGTGCAATGGAAGTTAGTACAAGATAAACAATCAGAGTAGATATTTTGTAAATAGATGAAATGCAAAATATTGCTAAGATTACTACATATCGTACATATCTATATGTACATATATGGTCAACTGAGTAATCCATTAACAAATAAAAACCTATACCACTCCCAGTTTCAGTCATTGAAAACAAACATGACAATGTTCTATTCCAATATAGCAACACCATTGTGAAATACCGTACTGACATTACAATATACAATAAATCTGCCACCTACTCACTTGTTGTTGGTCTTGTTGTACAAATCGATGGTGTGCTCGAACATGGACTTCTTGCGTGAAGTCAGTTCCCACATGCTGCCCACAAAGGGATAAGGCTTCGCATATTCAATTCCTTGATCCTTAAAAAAACCAAAATTGGCTGTCGACCAGTGGTAAACCAGCAGCAATAACACAACAAAAATAGCTAGAAATTCCAGCAACATATTGCGACATTCGGCAATTTCCAAGCAAATTGTGTAAAACAATCTCAGCACAACGTACTTAGCGCACGACGGAGATCTAACTTACTGAAGTCCGTATGAATTCGCGATGAAAAGATCTTCTTCTCATTGCAGTGCATTGCAGAGAAAGCTTTCGCTGTTAGCTCTAGTCTCTCTCTTTAAGAGTGTACAGCTGATGAAAATATATTCAATTTTGATAAACACATTCGCACTCAAATGCAACACAAAAGCAATCGATCAATTCCAGCGGGGTCATGTCAAGTGTAAGCAAACAAACACAAAAGAATACAGTGCAATGATCGAAATGAAGAATTCTCTAATGGGGTCTGATGAAAATAAAGTCAATGTTGTAAATTGTACTTGAAATTATACTTTAAACTCATAAATCCAATTAACAGGAACTACTTAGTTCAACCATAACCTTTTCTTAGGCCGCTAGTCAGTTAATTTACTGTGGATTAACTATTGTAGATCAAACTATTGTAAAATAACCTATTGTAAATAAAATTCAAATCATATTTTCAATATATATTGGTATACTATCTTTTTTTTACAACTTTATGCACGCAACTTGCCTTTTAATATCCTCACTAAAATAAATACATTTTAAGAACTAGCCTAAAAATTCAACCTTTTCTAAAAATTATTATTATTATTATTATACCATACATAAGAAATGTATTTTAAAACCAAATTGGGTTTTATTATTACGATGTACAATATGCAACTATGCGTGATTTTCTCTCTCTGTCTTGATCCTTCTCAGTTACTACTCATGCTTCCTTTTACCGCGCCGTAATTCCATCTACCTGGTAAAACTGATCCATTGTGGCTTCGCATTCTCATTTACCTGACCGTTTACCCCTTTAATCCCGTCAGTAGTGTCCCGTTGATCTGGGAGATCATGTAACCTTGCCTCAATCCTGACTTAGCTGATCTATAAAGATCACACCTAGTCCGTTACTTAGGTGATCAGTTCCAGCTAAGCTAAGCATGTAGATTAAGGTCCTGCTTAACCGAACAGATCGGAAGGCAGATGTGGCGAGATATGCACGCAGATGTGAGTACGAAACTACACGGAGTTCAAGCAAGCTTATTTATTTTAATAAAATTGAGTTATGGTTAGAGCTGTATATATAATTATCACTCTCAATTACGTGGCACAAGCTTCAGCCAGAAACCAGTTTTGGGTTCCAACTGAAAGCCGTTGGCAGAGAGTTTCATGGGGATGGTGCTCTTCTTGGATACTTGAATGCGGAAATCACGAATCAGGTAATAAATTACAGCCTTTGCCTCCAGCAGAGCAAAGCGAGATCCTATCGAAAAAATATTTAAATATGTAATAACATTTATCAATATATAATGCTTTATTTTTGTCAGATACTCACCAATACAATTCCGCTGTCCTAGACCGAATGGATAATAGGTAAATGGTTTGATCTTGTCCTTGTTCTCGTCGCTAAAGCGTTCCGGATCAAACTTGTCGGGGTTTTCATAATACTTAGGATCCCGATGGAAGCCGGCGACGGGCAACCACACTGCTTGGCCCTTCTTGATCTCTACAGTTTTGCCATCAACCTCATACGATATATCTTTATTGCATTCACGATCGATGGCCAGGGCTGCCGGCCACTTGCGCAGAACCTCTGACACCACCTGATCCATGTACTTCATGCCCACAAGAGCCTCGTATGTCAGCTCGCCACCGTTCAAATCCTCATTGACCTGTTCCACCTCCTCGTACAGTCTCTGCTGCACATCCTCGTTCTCCATGAGTTCGTGAGCTGTGAAGCACATGAGAACCGCCGATGTCTCGAAGCCCGCGAAGAAGAATACAAAACATTGGGCGACAATGTCGCGGTCGCTCCACTTCTGAGTTGCTGTTGTTTTGGACTTATCCGATTGCATCATTCCGCTCGATTCCATCAGCATGTTGATCATATCGGGCCTCACAATGTTGTTCTCCTGACGGTACTTCATGGCGTCCAGTACCAAACGCACAAAATAATCAGTGCTCTCTTTGTCGAACAACGAGATTTTCAAGAGCTGGAAAAAGGTAAAAGTTAGTTAAGATATTTCACTAGAAATATACTGTAATAAGTGTACCTTGAAGAGGGGCTTCGCAGTAGCAAAGAACAGGAACTTAATGTTTTGAATTGCTGTAAACTTTGTCATCTTCTTGCCATTCATATAGAATCTATTCTCTCGCTCCTTAAACGAGTTCACCTGCAAACCGAATGCCGTGGAGGCGATGACATCGTTGGTAAATCTTGTGCAATAGTCCTTCATGTCAAGTTCGATGCCGTCTTTGGGAATCTCATCACGTTTCAGGCAATCGACTGCCTCCTTGGCCACAAGATTCATCAACTGGAACATTTGTCGCATTTTGCTTCCAGTGAAGGCAGGACTCAGTGTGCTTCGCATTTCCTTCCAACGGGAGTCACGCATAGAGAACAGCGAGCTTCCAAACAGATTGTCCATATCATGTGGACCGTATTCCTCATCGACACCAAAGATATTGCGATGATTAATAAAATGATCAAAGTCCTTGATAGTTATCTGTTTAATCAATTCCGGATCCCGAATCATCAACAGTGGTGTACGCTGCTCAAAGATGCCGTATACCCTGTAGAAATGTAGATAATGTGAGTTTCAAGTGACAATGACCGATACCAAAAAACTAAGGCCGCCTATTCCATTGTCTTATCAAGCTTTCAATAGATGAAACAAAAATAGCTTGAGAGGCCATTAATTGATAGAACACCAAGTTCATTGTTGACCAAGCGAAATTTCATTTACGGACTTTCTTTAATTGAATAATGTTTGAAAAAATAAAAAAAAAAAAACAAATAACAAACCATAAATAGAATTCACTAATTTTACTACTGTTTTACTCTCTTATGATATGGAAGAGCGCGTGCTTTAACACATCAAGCAAGAGAACTAGCCAAAATACTCGCAGCAAAGTAAACAGTGAGAGCTGAGACTCATGCACTCTCTGTATGCGTCTCTCTCTCTCACTTTATCGGTGTGTATATCTCTCTCATTGTATTTGCGACAATCTAAATGTGTAAAAAATAAACAAAACAGTATACTTGAGCTCAGTTCCGCAAAAACTTGATTGGGAACAAACAAGACAATTAGATTTAACATATCTCTAGCGGTTCCTTATCAAAAATTGCAATTATCAAGCTTTGCACTGCCCACAAATCTTTTGTTTTTGTGTATTATCTTTTATCAAGTAAATATTGGGGTACTTAGTGCAAGATAAACAGTCAGAGCTGAAATATTTGAAGTACCTAAACAATGAAATGGTTCGAAAGCTCAGTACAGTGATAAGATTGTAACATTTGGAATTACAATGTATGTTATGTACATATCCATATGGTTAGCTGACTGATTGATACTTACTATAATATTAACTGGACAAATGTAGTGTAAATACTAACAATTTATTATGGCGTATGTTCAAATACAAGCTCTCTAGCTTATAATAACAGAGCAGAATGTGGAATAACTAATTAAATTATTACTGTAATTACTCTGGCGCTTAACTGAACCTGATAATCATATATCGTATATATAAATCTCTATTTGAATACTGCGTGTATTGGATGTAATTATTCAATAGAAACAACAACCTAATCCCCTCCCAGTTCAATTCATTGAAAACACACACGACGATATACATACATAAGTGATCTTCATATATGATATATCACAGATGAAATTACGTCTTGACCTTCAACGCAATACGCAACGTAATACACTATTCCCCCTACTCACTTGCTGTCGCCCTTGTTGTAAAGTTCGATGATCACATCGAACATGGATTTACGACGCAACACCAGCTCCCACATGCTGCCCACAAAGGGATAAGGCTTGTCATGCTCGATTCCTTGTTTCTCAAAGAAACTGTAACTGGATGTGGACCAGCGATAGACCAGCACCAACAGCACCACAATAATAGCTAGATATTCCAGCAACATTTTGAAACATTCAGCGATGTCCAAGCAAACTATAAAATATGATCTAAGCACTCAGCGAATATGTTCCACAACTAACTCAGCGCACGGCGCTCAGTCCACTAACCTTATTGCAAACGATCATGCTATAAAAAGTTCTCCGTCGCGTTGCGTGAGAAGCTTTCGCCATGAGCTTTGACTGCTCACTAGGAGAGTAGAAATGATGAAATAACGTTAACTTTTGATAAACACAAAAACAATCGGTCAATTCGAGTGCTTCAAGTGCAGGCAAACGCAAACGCAAATGAATGCAACGCAATGATTGAAAGTGAAATATCCTAAGTGGTTATTCGATATATGAATATCAAAAGGTTTGTGATATTACATTTTATTTTATTATGAATACATCGTTAACAAGTATATTGAGATGCTATTATGAAATGTATTCAATGCAATGAAAAAGATTAAAATATCCTAATAGCTTCCTTTTTTAAAGAAAAAATGAAAAACTAAAATGATTGAATAAATAGATCAAAAACTAAGTATTTTAAGTACTATGTAATTACAGTAAGCATACAGATATAATATAGTGATAAAAAAGCAGCGTTTAACTTTATTTCTAATCAATAGAAACCGGTTACAACAACAAGCCTTTAACAACTAGATTTAAGTGCTTACCTTGTGGATTGACGCACAAATTTGTAGAAAGTCAGTAAGGTTTAAATATATTATTATGTTTGTTTAGAACTCTGTTTATATACATATATCAATCACATAAAAACTACTAAAATTGTTACTAAGTCAATATCAAATATATATTATTATATTTATAAGTGTTGTGAATAGATTATACACATAAAATTGTAGATAGTGAAGGCAGTATCAAATTTGTTATTATATTTATAAGTGTCTAGATTACCTTGGGAATAGATTATACAAATAAACTAGTAGATATTAAAAAGATTATTAAATTTATTGTTTATACATAAAAATACGTATAAAATACATATATTGATAAAAAAAGGTGAAATTCTGTAAAACGATATATACACTATACTGTAGTTACCTATTCCTAACCCTTTTTGATTTCATCATGTGACTTGAATTCATCCCTAACCAGGTTAACATCTGGCTAATCCATTTTTGGTTAATCAGGGTCGTTTACCTGTCTAAATCTAAGTCCCTATTTAATCCCGCCAGTTCTTGCTCTTCCACTGATCTTGCTGTAATCATAGCTCAACCCTGATTAGCTAATCTATAAGATCACACCTAGGCCATTGCTTGGAGTGATCCAGGTCCAGGTATAATAATCATGCCGAGATCAAGCTCCAGCTTAACCGAACCGAGCCGGATGTTTCGTGATCCGGCCGCGGATTGTGAGTACCCAACTAATCTCTCGCGATGCACCGGGGCTAGATCCGGGGTAGATCCGCGGCCAGATCCTTGGCTAGATCCGCGACCTGCGCCTAGCTTATCTCCTTGTGCATCGCAATACGATAAACACGTTAGTTTCTCGCGAGTTTGGTTAGGATGTTGGGATGTGTTTTCCCCTCGACCAGAGCGTCGCCAACTAATGAGGCGCCGTGTTCCGTGCGCCCTCCATGTGTTTCCTGGCCTACGTGAGTTTTGTGAAATTTCCTCATTAATCAAAGTATGGATATGACGCCATTCCCAATTGTTGCGGATGTTTGCTCTAATTATGTGCAAACATACATCCATTCCATGAATGAAATTCCTCCAGGGCACCGGCCATTCGTTATATATCATTATTTTATAGCACATTCTCTGTGCATTTATGAGGCTTGCATTGTGTTAGGAAGGTGCTGCTTTATGGCAACGACGTCTACGCCGCCGATGATGATGATGACGACGACGACGCTGCTTTCTGAAATGCGTGGAAAATCCGGCGCTCGTTATTTGACAAATATGCGGGGAAAGTCCCAAGCCCGATTCGGACCTAAGGCGGCTGCAAGCCTAAGGGCCAACCTACGCAAATAAGCTTGGTAGATTTTACGACCTTGCCAGGCGCGGACAACCCACCATATACCGAAAACCGAGAACCGACGGCGCGATACCAAACACCTCAGCCCGCTCGCCTACCTGCCCGATCAAGAATCTGCGCGGGTCAGTTTGGTTTCCTGGCAACGCGCATTCATGAATGAGTCCGCGTGAATGAATCTCTCTGGCGCATACGAAACTTTATGGCAGGTACTAAAACCACCTACCGGCGCAGCCCTTAAACCCTACCTAACCCGACGTAACCCAAGCACCGCGCACTGCGTACAGTGAAGCTGCACCCGTTGCATTCATTAGCGTTGCGAGAACAAAGCAGTTGCACTTAATCCTAATGATTTCCCTTTGTTTCTAATGACGCAGCGGTAGGCTTAGGCGGCTCAAGACACCGCAGCGCACTTCCTTGGAAGTGTGACTAGTGCCACGTAACCGTAACCGTAAATGGCGGCCGAGAAACACTTTTCCTTTCTATCAATACACAGACGAACTAGAATGGAAGAATGTTGAGAATGTTTTTCACTACTTTTCAGAATGAAGAGAGTGTTTTAACCTTATTATCACTTGAATGGAAGATGTTTTTGTGAATATTACTGTACTAAGAGCTATCTTTACTATGTTTAGATTGATTGCACTACGTTAAATTAAAGTTGTAATATTTTAACTACTTAATGACTTTTTTAAGGTTAAGGACCTAAGAAGTTGAGTATATTCTTTGGTGGTATACTGCTTAGTTCATGTAATTATTCTTAAATTGTATGCCACGCCTTAGAGTTCAAGTAATTTGTTTTTATACTATATCATAATTTTTTATAGTCAACTACTATAGTACAGTATACTTCTTCATAGACAACTTTTAAATTAGTCCGTTTTCTCATTCTATTATGTCATTCATACCATTGGGCTGCTAGATTTATCTACCTGGAAATACACAACTATCTTTATATTGATATATATTTAATTGTATTGTTTAACTACATCAGAACTTGTGTTGGTAAATAACCTTGACGGTTGTACATCTTTCTGACCTTCATTAGTTCAAGTTCTTTCAACTTTTTCCTTTTTTAATTCTAACCAGTCTATCTAAATAAGTCCTTCTGTTACTGTTTTTATATTGATTATAGAAAACAATAACTTGTAAAGTAACGTCGAGCGGCACTTTACAGTGGCACACCCTTCACATTTTTTAAACGTTTAGAGCCATTTTTATTTTTTTTTTTTTTTTTTTTTTTTTTTTTTTTTTTTTATTTTTTTTTTTTTTTTTTTTTTTTTTTTTTTATTTATTTTTTTTTTTTTTTTTTTTTTTGTTTTTAAATAGTAATTTGGGTGGAAAAAAAAAAAAAGAGAAAAAAGAGGGGGGGGGTTTTTTTTTTTTTTTTTTTTTTTTTTTTTTTTTTATTTGATTATTGATTTTACTTTTTTTTTTTTTGTTTTTTTTATAAAATAAAAAGGGTTTTTTTTTTTTTTTTTTTTTTTTTTTTTTTTTTTTTTTTTTTTTTTTTTTTTTTTTTTTTTTTTTTTTTTTTTTTTTTTTTTTTTTTTTTTTTTTTTTTTTTTTTTTTTTTTTTTTTTTTCTCTCTCAATTTTTTTTAATGTTTTTTTTTTTTTTTTTGGGGGGGGGGGGGGGGGGCCCCTATTTTTAAATTTTTTTTTTTTTTTTCTTATTTTAATATTTCTTTTTATTTTTTTTTTTTTTTTTTTTTTTTTTATATTTGTTGTGTTTTTTGTTTTTTTTTGAAAAAAAACCCCCCGGCCCCCACAAACCCCCACACCCGACAGAAAGAGAGGGGTTTTTTTTTTTTTTTTGGGTTGGTTTTTGGGAAGAATTTTTTTTTTTTTTGTGGGGCCCCCCCCCCCCCCTTTTTTTTTTTTTTATTTTTTTACAAATTGGTTTTTTCTTTTTTTTCCCTTTTCAATGGTCGAAGGGTATAAAAATCAAGTAGTAAGATATATAGCATTTCAAGTTTCACATCTTTCTAGCGTTTATTAGTTGTATGCCACACAGCCCTTCCAGTTTCAGTTCTTTTAATTTGTATCTATCTAGAATTACAAAATTATCTTTACATTAATTCAAGAAAACGTAATCTAATATCAAGGCTAGGTACCGAAAACTCCATAGGTCTTAATGTCCTTAGGTCTTTTTAGTAGTTTGCCACACAACCCTCATACTCTATTCATATATCATATACCATTACCATATATTTATTTAACTATTAATGTAGTAAATAAATCATAAGCAACTTTTAAATTTCTTCAATTCCCCTTTCTCATTGTAAACCTATCTAAAAGTAAACTACCATTGTCTTTATCCATCTAACCCGAAACTAACCCACAACTTGCGTATCTGACCAGGCAATCTATCTAGCCATGGTCTTTGGGGCAAACGCCCACACAGCCTCCATAGCCTCAACAGACTTTCCAGCCTCCCTGTACCAACTGTTCGCAAAGTAACGAACAATTTATCCATGTCATTCCCCCCGTCGAAATCCTGGCGATAAACTTAAAGCAACTGTACCGTTTTACAAGCTCAAACCTTAGCTCAAACCCCACAGAGTGTGCAGTGAATATTGAAGACACAATTTGCTCCGTTTACAGATCCCACACACAATCCGGGCATATAACTATATACAAGGCAGGGATATAAGGATACACATTTTGCATATTTAAAGCGCCGAAAGTTGCCACAAAAATGCAAAAAGACGCGACCAACCCCCGAGAAAGAAGCACTTAATTCAATAATAAATTGCCACCACAAGGGGCAGCAGGCAAGCCCCGAAACAACCCACAGATAAGCAAGTTACCCACAGGGAGACCGGGGAGAGGGAAAGATGGGCCAAGCCCAAGTTGCGCCTCAGAGACAACAACTTTCATCAAATTGCGTCGAAGGGGGTTTGTCGGTAGGTAAGCGTAAAATTCATAATCATGAATACTTCGCTTAAAGTTCCACCCCAACGGGAGCAACAAAAAAGGGCATAGATATATGCGGTATATACGATATACGGAATGTCTAATAAATAGTAGAGAGTCGCTGGGAATACACACATTAAAAGCGAAAGTCAAGGAAGCTGCCATTTCGAGAGGCGATTAGATTTGCTCGCACACTCGAATACATTATGTACTGGCCGCGAGACTGAGCCTGTGTGCGCTCGTGTGTGTTCGTGCGTGTGTTCGTGCGTGTGTTCGTGCGTGTGTTCGTGCGTGTGTTCGGGTGTGTGTGCCTGAGTCTGCGTGAGCGGCCATTGTTGTATGCGGTGCGAAAAACAACCCCGAAGTGTTTGCCTCTCGCTCTCGCAGACAGATAGGCAGCAAATCGATGAATGAAGCGAGCATCGGGTGCCTGTGTGTGCGTGTGTGTGTGCCTGCCTGCCTGCCTGTGTGTGTGTGTGTGTGCCTGCCTGCCTGTGTGTGTGTGCGTCTGCCTGTGCGTACGCTTAGGTAGGCCGCTAGGTAGGCCTGCAGGCAAGGACCTTCTTGGTCGGCTCAATGAACGAATCTCCTTAAATTGTGCTGCCCGTGACCGAGAGAGTTCAGTTCGAGTTGAGATCTTGTGACGCACACACATCATCAGCACCCGCCACTCCGCCAAGTGTTGCACGCCAAGTGTTCCGCCCAAACAAACCACATATACAAAACATATATATATTTAACAATTTATACCGTGTTCTTTAACCAACAAACGAAAACGAAAATGTCGACAATTAACTTGCACCCACCGCAAACTTACTCGCGCCTGTTCCGTCCCTGGGATACGCAACGCCAAACGGTTGCCGAGCCCGTGCGGCCCGTGAAATGTGAACGTGAATCCGATGTGGAGAACCAAGTGGAGATGGCTGCAGCGGAACCCGTTGCCAGCTCATCGATGTCCATCAAATCGGAGCTGCCCAGCAGCAGCAGCGGCAACAACAACTGTTGCTATAGCCAGGATAGTGATCGTGAGTGCTCCTCGTCGTCCACCTCCTCGTGTGGCTCGTCGAACAGCAGCCCGTCCAGCTACGAGGATGGCCACAACAGCAGCAGCTACACCCGCACCTCCACGCCACTCATGGATGCCACACCACAGCCGGCATTCCCCGTCTCCAGCCCCGCCATGGCGCCACAACAGCTATCGCCTCAGCCGGCTCCCTTCATGCCCTCCAGTGATTTGTACTACGCCGCCGCAGCAGCAGCCGCTGCAGCTGCCAGCACTCCGGCAGCAGCTGCCTTTGGCATGGATCCCTTCACGCTGGGACTGATGGAGCAGGAGTACGCACGTGTCATGGCCGAGGATGCGCAGCTCAAGGCGCTCAATGCACGCAAGCAGCGCCCGAAGAAGTTCAAGTGCCCGCACTGCGACGTGGCCTTCTCCAACAATGGCCAGCTCAAGGGACACATACGCATCCATACCGGTAAGTTAATGATGAACAAATCCGATTCTCGAGTGGCTTGACTAACTTTTCTTTATCCTCTTTCGATTTACAGGCGAGCGACCATTCAAATGCGACGTGGAAACTTGCGGCAAGACCTTCACCCGCAACGAGGAGCTGACGCGCCACAAGCGCATCCACTCCGGTCTCCGACCATATCCGTGCAGCGCTTGCGGCAAGAAGTTCGGCCGTCGTGATCACCTCAAGAAGCACATGAAGACGCACATGCCACAGGAGCGCCAACTGGGCCCCGCCATCTTCATGCCCATGTACCCGTATCTGTATGGTTACTAGACACTGCCACGACGGGCACAGCTTCAGCCAACTGTGAAGAGCTTTGCACGCTTTAAAAACGCAACAACAAGGGGAGGAGAAGAAGGAGTAGGAAAGAATAGAAGCAGAAGAAGAAGACGATAGAAACAACTAATACAATAACTTGCAACCTGAACCGGCCAAGACCATCTACCTCAGCCGTACCTGACGCAAACTAGCGCAATCAACACATACTCACACGTTCACACACACACACACACACAACTCACCTAGACTACCTCAATCTCAGAAGCAGACAGACAGACAGACGGAGAGACAGACGGAGAGACTTGACCATATATGCAAATATTGAGCTATTTATTTTTTAATGAGTATTTACACTTCCACTACGTGACGAGGTAGAAGCGTCGAAAAAACCCACACATGTGTAAATAAGTCCTTAAGTGATCCTTTCTCATATGCTAAGCGATTAAGAGTCCCATGCGATAAGCCTAGCATAAGTATATAGCGCGTATATATATATCTACCTTGTAAGAACGAAGATTTTTCACATTTTTTACATGCCGGATGCGGCTGCCATAGCAATATACGATTTACATTTAGCATATATAGTTATATAGTATATCTAGTTAAATATTCAGAAATCTATGTTTACACAAAAGCAACAAATACAAAAAAAAAACACTAACAACAAGAAACTATATGTTCTCATTCAAACATTGGTCGGGAAACCCTTTCGAAACTTCAAACATTTTCTTTCTTTCAGACTTTCCTTTCATATATCATCTCCACAGCATGCATACGATATCATTGCGAACTGTTCAATTAACAATGATATATGCATTTATTTTGCAGTCCCTTATGACTGTCACTTCCCACTAACCAGATCACTGGGTAAATTATCCTCGTCATGCCGGCGAAATCAAAGACAAATCCTCAGTTTCTATTCCTCGCACAACTTCATTAAAGGGTTAAAAGGTTAAAATACACAAGTCATTTTCATACAAAATCTGCGAAAATTTCATTCACCAAACTCAGTTGAGAAAACCTTCGATAGATTGGCAACCTTTGGAGCAGAACCAATCGCCGTTTACCGATTAATGTATTTATTATATCAAAAACGATGCACCTTTTACTGAGGCCTGAGTTTTCTCACAGTCTCAGTGATCCCAGACCCCTCACCCGAGCCCGAATCGCATTGCAATTGTTCACGTATCGTTGCCATTACTCAGTCGACAGCTTGCGTCATTCACAATGCGGACAATGCGTGGCCCACCTGAGCAACAGCCATGGACACAGACACAAAGTCTGTTCTGACAAAATGTTGGAATTTATTATATCGTCCGATCCCCCTGGTCAATATCAATGTGACTTCTACGTGTACACAATAGCTGCAATTTTGGAAAACCGTAGCAGACCGCTGGGCACCTACTCAACCTTTTTCTACGATACAATGGCCAAACGGTCGCTTGATAGGGGCGTGCAGGTCTTGTACCTGTCCCTGTGTCCTGCCAAGTCCTGAGAAGATTTCCCAGCCAGACAGTGTGACGTCGCCGTCGTCGTCATTGTGACAATGATCTAACTAATAATGCCTTCCATTGACTTCGTTAATTCTATTTTGCAGCAGACACAGCGGCAACACCTCCCGACCCGACCCGACCCGGCGACAAGTTCCAATACGAGTACCGGGCATTTTTCAATATCATCTTTTGATATGCTTTTCATCTGCTCGGGAATCTGGGAATGTTTGCCAAGTATTGTGCCTTAATTGCAGGCAATTAATTAGACGCTTCGCTTGATTCCATCTTAAATCTGAAGTGTGAGAAGGTCGATTTGATGCGCGAAGTACGTGATCCATATACGCTTGTGTGCTTACGTGTGTGTCAATCACTTTGACAAGCGCTGAGCTAACAAGTGTCAAAGAGAAGTCGCCGAGCCGAAGATTGTTTGTCGTTTGCACCCTGTAATATTAACTATAATTATTTGTAAATAAAGAGAGATATTAACAATGTGAAAATAGATGGAGAAACGTCTATTTGAATTCCAAGGAATTCAGTTTACTTCGAAGGTATTGTCATGAAAATCTTTACTTTGTAAGAGTAAGAAAATCGAGTTCTTGATCACATCAAGTGCAACTCATTAATCTTATCAAGTAAAATGAAGAAAGTATTTTAATTTCCAACTGAAGTATATTAAGGGTTTGATTTTATATACTACTAGACCCACCCGGTGGAATTCGTCCCACCTAGCCGTGATTCAATTCATGCTGTATAAACAAAAACTATTTTTTTCACTGTGTAGCATGAAAACAACTTTTATTTCAAGTGTGTAAGGATGTGGTATATCAGTGAGAAGCGTGGATCGCTGTGCACGAAAAGGGAATGTGAAAATAAGATCATACCGAACAATAATTAGTTAAATTCCTTGACGAAATAAAAAAATATTAGGGGTGGGGTACGAAAAATAGATGTTAGCCGATTGCCAGGCCTACAGAATATACTCTCCAAATTTCATCAAAATTGGTTAAGCAGTTTCGGAGGAGTTCGGTTACTAACAGTGTGAAAGCAGAATTTTATATATAAGATGTTGTTCATCATACTGATTTTTATATCATAGATATACATTATTTATTACAATTTCCCTATATCTAGATGAAGGCAATATATTATATTCGAAATTTCACTAATCTTATATTTAAACTACGCACAGAAAGACTTTTAGTATACCCTCAGCAAGAGTATGAATACCTTCTACTTTCATTCAATCTTCACTTAAAAACAATAAATATATAAAGCGAACCCTACTTGTAGATCCAATATTCTCTAACAATATCTCTACCATTCGCAGAGTATCCCAACTCACATGAAGATGTCCAAAAACTGCTCAATCTTTGAGAATTCTCAGGAATTTGAATTGAGGCCAAGAGTAAATTTGCTCCAAAATAGAATCAGAAACAAGAGCGCATTGTGGCAAGAAGGACGAGATGCGAGTGAAGTCACTTCCTAACAAGAAAGTAGTTTGGCTATCAATAACCCACAGACGTCTTGGGACAATTGCCACGTAGGAGGCACAGACCGATCTGCCATTCATGACCACAAAAAGGCCAAACAAAAGTCATCGGGTGGTCCACAAATTTCGCAACTAGATAATTGCCAGAGGAACACTTTCTTCTCCTGGGCCACACAGTGCGTCCTGTGGGCTGAGAATTGAAATATTCTTTGTGCACTAATAGAGAAATATACGGGACATAATTTCGCAAATGCAACAATGCGAGAGCAGAGCAAAAAAATAGAGGAAAATGGGAAAATAAAAAATGGAGTCGCAGGGGTCGAGGAAACTGCTACCTTTCACAGCGCCAGTTCCCCGGCCAAGCAAAGTGCGTCGATGGGTTTCAACCCCTCGAGCAACAACCCTCATCCCTCGCACACACACGCACACACAGAGACACAGTCTAGCGAGTGAGAGTGAGAGGGAGGGAAGCACTGACGAGGGCTGGCAGGGGGTAGTCGCAGTAGCGTAGCCTGTGCGCTGACGTTTTAAACAAAGTGTCAGAGGATCCATTTAATTGGGAAATTTATTGGCCAACAACCGATGCTGGGCATCGGAGACAGTCTGTCTGGCCCTCTTAGGCTCGCATGTTTGCGGTTTGCTAGAAATGCTTTCACCAAGGACAAGAGGGAGAGGGGTACGGCGAGAGGGGGTATACTATAAAAAGTAGAATGAATTGAGAACTAAAGAAAGAGACTCCAGACAAATTCGAGCAGAGAAATTCATTTGTTTCCAATGGTCGAGTAAAGTGCCTCGATTTCCCGGTAGTCGCCCGTCCAGCTCGGATGGGCTCAACGTGTGTGGCTGGCATGTTCGGTATTTCTCGCCATCATTCCTCGTTCCTCGTTCGTTCCGATTATGAGACTTTCCCGCTAATTATATTTGTACAGGCCACACTCCAACCACAACTACAAACTGCGACATGTTGCCTAACATTTCCTTGCCGGTGATTTTCGAATCGTATCTTCGTATTTTCCAAGAGCCTAGCACGGCTAATCCTAGGCGGAAAAGTGGGTATGTCCCGACACACGCTAAACGATGAGTTTATCTGCATAAACACTCTTAATAAGTCGATTGTCTGCATCCGTCTAATCTGCGCCTGAGCGACCACCGATCCGCCTAATGACCCTCACCCACCATACTCTCTCTCTCTCTCTCCCTTTCTCTCTGTCATGCATGCAATTTTGTGCCTTATCCTGACGCCGGGACTTGCACAACTCTGCGTAATGCAGTGTAAGAAATGCAGATCTTAAACACTCACATGGTTAGTCCACACACATGGCATAAGGTCTCTCCTAGTCCTAATCTGTTTGGCCAGATAAGCCACAGTCAGATAAAGACAGCAGCAGCTCAGAGATACGAGAATCGATCAGCTTTGCGTTCCCTTCGAGTTACATGAGAGAGAGGCAGAGGGACAGACCGAGGTTGGGTGTGGGCTCCGAACTTACCCTCAATTAAAAGAACGTTCATCATTATTATGCAATTGCATTCAAATCGAAATCGAGAACGAAAACCAAAACGAAAACGAACCAGAAATCAACCAAAACACAGCCCAGCTGGAGAAGAACAGGCCAAAACGTAAACAGTAGGTGGTGCCGGAAGTGCCGCAAAATGGCATGAAAACAAACGTCATTGTAGGGATCGATCGCATTCCCCTCCTCTCTCCCTTCTTGCGGAGTTTCCCATCAACATGAGCCAAACGAAGTAATCAAAACTAATGATGACATAATTGGCTCGATCGAGCCCATGCGGAGACAGGCAGCAGCACCCTGGTGTGGGTCCTGTGTACGCATCGCACAGGAATAGGAAGTGGAAGCCACAGTGCACACAAAACAAAGATCGTCCTTCCTTCGCTGAGGAAACAGCCATCAGTCAGGGGTCCTCAGAAAGAGGACAAGTTAAAAAAAATCTAAAGAACTGAAGACGAACAAAAAATAAAGAGAGATAATTGATTTGTTTGCCAAAATGTAATGCGATGACACTTGGATTCTGATGCCCGTGGTGTGGTCCTGTTGCAGGCTCAGCAATTAGCCGGAACGGAGTAATTACATTGAGGAGAGTCTTAGGAACAGAGTGTTGTGACATTTGCCAGAGAAGTCAAAGGTATTGAGCAATTCATCAAAATGCTGCCACACAGATTGCTTTGCTTTCTCCCAGTTCCGATCTTTGCTTTTACTTGCCACGGAAGTTGCCCCGCGGTGTAGCGTGTGCTACTGTCCAATTTTCCATTTCCCTTGGGGGTGGTCTGCGTCACAGCTGGAGGATATTGCTGGCGTATTAATTAGGAAAACAACGCCTTTTAATACTCTGTGTATATCTTAACAATGACTATTGTTTTATTTGTCCGCGCATAAAACGTATATAAAAATAGATCTGTTTACATGTATATAAGCTGCCCATGAGCAGCGCACAAGTAGTATAAAAAACGAGTATATAATATAGAAATGCATAGGGTAACATTCAAAATACATGGGTAAATACAAGAGTATATGATGTCTATAGGTATCGTGCTTTTGTTCCATCAAGTCGATTTGTGCTATGTCTAAGAGCAGCGCACAAGTATTATACCATAAAAAACGAGTATATAATATAGAAATGCATAGGGTAACATTCAAAATACATGGGTAAATACAGGGTATATGATGTCTATAAGTATCGTGCTTTTGTTCCATCAAGTCGATTTGTGCTATCAAAATGCTTATCAGACTTGGTTTGAAATACATTTTTCGTCAGCTTACAAACTAGGGTAAATAAGATAAATACATGTATATATATATACTTTATATATGATGATTCGACATATCATGTGGCATGCAAGGGGCATTCTTAAGTAAGGCACAAGCATTTGGGCCGCTGAGATTACGTTAGGTTTGATCGAACATTTTCACTTGAGGTTACTTGAGGATTCCGATATATGTATTATGATAATGCGCCTAATAGAGCATTATGGCCGCCTGATTTTTGTCCTTGCTCAGTGGCTCCAGGCGATGACGATCACGGTGCTCTCGACGCTTGGCATACAATAGTATTGTTATGTTGATGAGTATCACAATTGTCGATATTACAACCAGATAGAAGCTATAGCCCAGATAGGCCAGTCCAGCACTGGACCAGTGTTGTTGTTGGTGCTCGGCAATGAGTACATTGTGTATGAGGTACTGATAGAACTGCACCAGCCAGGCACTGAAGGCAATCACCTGTGCACAAGCAGCCGCTATGTTGGAGGCCAGTAGCAGCACCATAGTGCCACCTTTCTTAGCGGCTGACGCGGACTTCAGCACGGCAGCAATGGCAGCTACAGCACACGCCAACAGTCCGAATCCAGTGCCGAGTGTTGTGATCAGCCAGAGCCAGAAGCTATTGTCGCCATGTTCCGTGCGTATAAAAGAGTAAACTGGGACGAGATTGCGATTGTTAATCAATTAGAACAAACTATATATGTATAAAATAATTGTAACTCACCATCAACTGGATAGCAGCGCACGCCAATGCCCGTGTTCAAGTACTGACTGCCGTAGAATAGGCCAAAATTCACATCTCCACTGGCCTCCGTCAGGTTCTTGCGCCGTGGATAGGCACGCACCCAATGGTTTGTGGTCACGCTAACGAGCAACAGGCCAATTGCCAGGCAGCTGCCGAAGAATGTGGAGAAGACCAACGCACGGGTGCGTATGCTCATCTTGCTGGATCTGTGCAAAACAGAAAGTTAACCTTTAGCTATGTACACACATACATACTTATATCACTTATACGTAAGGTATCAAATGACTTTAGTTGCGAACTAATTACAAGTGCCAGTTATCTATGACAACACATCCTACACATTACACATCTTTCAGTTCTTATTGTCACAGAGGCCTGAGACGACAACAAAGAAAGTGCAACAGAAAATGGAAACAATAGCGAGCACCGAGTGACTGACTCTCTTCACTTACCTTGCGAAAGCGGCGCTGCGGAAGGGAACCTCGGCGTCGTTAGCGTTGTTGTCGCGATCGTCCAACTCAAAACAGTTTTGATTCATTTGCACTTCTGTTTCTGGTCGTGCAATTTTTGCGATTTATTTTCTTATTTTGTTTTATTCAAATTAAAAATTTAATTTTCCTCTCTTTTTGACAAATTGTTGTTGTGTTTTCCCTCAAATCACTTTAGTGTTGTACAACATCAGTAGTGCTGTCAAGCAACATATGTCTGAACATGTGGCAACGTCGTGCAAATGATGGGAATTTGACATATGGTAACGCCAGCAGTAAAAATAGCGCGTAATTTGTGCACAACTAAAAGAGAAATTTTTTAATAAATATGAGCAACCGCAAACACAAAGGAGCCGAGAACATTGAAAATCTATGTCCAGTTTCAAGGTAAATATGCGTTAACATAAATGCAACAACTCGCATGCACGCAGTGCGTACAGTGCATATTGCCGGTGCAGCAAAAGGCGCGAACTATTCTAGTGACGTCACAGAACTTGCGAAAGCAAAGTCAAAGGGAAATGGGGACAGTACATACATTGTGTGTGTTTAATTGAAAGGTGCTTGACCCCTGCTGACCAAGCTCAAATGCTCTCAAAATGCACGCTTACTATGCTTTTTTTAATTACCCACCGTCTGCTCCCCTCTGTCCACTTGCAGAAAGCGATCGACAAGTAAGAGCAGCGCTGCCGGCGCTGCTGCCACTGCCACTGCGTCCGCGACCAAAACTCCCATATACGAACACACATCGTCACCCTCAGTGCTCACGTACGAGGCACTCGAAGAAATGGGCATCGGGATGTTGGACTCCGAGGAGAGCAGTTCGTCGGCCATGTCGGCAATCGCACTCGCAGTGAGTGCAACCAGCGATGAGAACTCCAATGAAACAACTCCATGCACCAATGCTCCGCGCATGACACATCAGCCGTCGTCGCGGACGAGTCTCAATTCGACGACATCCACACTGGACAATAGCAGTGTCATCAAACCATTTGAAATATTTAGCGATGAGCCCCCTGAACCGAAAATAATCAACCGGACCGTTGAAAGAGGTTTCCAACCCAAGCATATATTTCCCCCGCCTGGCGCCAGTCCTACTCCAGCCAACTCTCCCAACTACAAGCGCCTTAGGAACCCGCTGTCCACAGTCACCTCCAATAATCGCTTCGCACCAGCGCAACAACAGTCGCCTCTCAGTCTGCAACCCTCGACCAGCAAACAGGCAATGTCGCGGCCGGAATGGAAACCACCCACAGCAAACCCCCCAGCACCCCCACGACCGAATAACTTCTTTGTCTACCGCCTGCCCGTGGTAAGGGCCCACATAAACAGTGGCATCAACCACTTCGAAAGACTGTCCGATGAGATCCTATTGAACATCTTCAAGTGGCTGCCGAAGAAGACACTTCTGCGCATTGCGACCGTTTGTCGGCGCTTCAATCGTTGTGTCAGGGATGAGACATTATGGACACGCATTGATCTGGGACAGCGCACATTGAGTCCGGGAGCGCTGGAGTATGTTTTAAAACGCGGAATGCCCGTAATCCGCCTAGCCCAGGCCACTGTAAGTAACCAATTAAGGTTTCCCCATCAAAGTTGTCAATCAAATGAAATTCTCTTTTTCGATAGATAAGAGATCCTGCTTTTGTTTCCGGCCCACCGTACGTAAACCTTGCCCGTGTTCAATATCTGGACTTGAGTTTGGCCACAATTTCAACAAAGTCGCTGCAAACTCTTTTCGCACACTGCCGGCATTTGAAGAAACTCAGTCTGGAGAACCTTGAGCTCAACGACATGATTTGCTTTGAGCTCGGACACAACTTTCAGATGGAGACACTCAATCTGAGCTTGACCACAGGCCTCACAGAATACGGCGTGCGAACCCTGATGCTCGCCATGTACAAGCTCAATAGCCTGAATATCTCCTGGGCTGGCTTGAAGAGCGATGCAATCCAATCCTTGGTAACTAACGCGCCTATTAATCTGATGCGCCTTAACATCGCCGGTTGTCGGAAGGTGCTCTTCGATTCCCGTAAGTCCCAGCAGCGTCCTATATATACGAGGGCCTTCATCAGTTTGATTTATTCCCTTTTTGCTAACAGATGTGGAGATTCTGCAAAAACGCTGTCCTCAATTGCTGGAGCTGGATCTATCGGACTGCAACAGTCTCACAGATGCCGGATTCAACACAATCATGAAGTTCTCCAGTCTTGAGTATCTGTCCGTTTCCCGTTGTTATCTCATCACCTGCACAAGTTTCTTGTAAGGCTGAACATGACTTGATCCCAAAATGAAACTAATCCCAACTATATTTATCTTTGCAGAAAAGTAAAGTATATGGAGTCTCTTACCTATCTGGATATATTCGGGATGCTGAATGATCCCCAGATGGAGGTGCTGGAGAAGCAGCTCTCGAACATCGGCATTAACAAGTTCATACACAGCTCGGTGGGACGGCCAACTGTGGGCGCACGTCGCACCTCCATTTGGGGCCTACGCACCCGCGACGCATAGTCCCCCCAGAATCTAAGTTTTAAATCACATATTTCATTAAAGCATCTTCACATTGCGTAGCGCATTTCTTATGTATTCAACTCAATGACAATAATTAAAAAATGTCGCCATTTGATTAGCTTCTGTAGTAAATTGGATGCGTTTTTTTACTCGTCAACCTCGCTGAGTGGAGGCTGTGGCTTCTCCCATTTCCAGTCTTCCCAGCTGACGCAGTCCTTGAGGCTATCGACGAAGCCCGTCTCACTGGGACAACGCACCTTCAAGGCGGGTTCGTTGAGGGTTTCACACTTCCAGTACGACGTAGCATCCCAATTATCGCGAAAGACGCCAATGTCTACCTCCTCCTGTGTCTTGCAGCCCGGCTGTCCATCGCCATCGTAGGCACTGGCCAAATTGCAGATTGCCAAGAGAACCAAACAGATTGTTAGCTGAAGTTTCATTTTACCAAACTGATGACCGACTGCTGCCCCATTGCACCTTTTTATAGTCACCTTGGTGCACTGATAAGCCCAGTCAAGTGCATGTAATACCTGGAAATGCTTTCACAGATTGGCTGTTCTACAAAAAGTAAACACAAAGTGGTTACCATAAGACTACATGGAGACGCAAGCCAATCCTAACTAAGAGGAAATGATGTAATGTTCCTCATTCTCGAATAAATGTTGTTTCAAATTTACTTTCTATTTTGATCCGAATGTTCTCTATGCTATTTTCATATTAAGTTATTTCATGTTTAATGATACAAGGCACATTTTTCGAAAGTTGTATATCGATATTCAAAGATCCCAAATGTTTGATTAAAAGAATAGCTAACTGTACAACAAATCTACATATTTATATAAATTGAATTTATTTAGTTAACGAAACCGACGGCAGGTCGCAGTCTTTTAAAAGTAGCAGTCACAGTTACTTCACACATTAAATATAACAGTGCTACCCATCAGAGCTGCCTGAGAACAGTTTTCATGTTTATTCAGCGTTGCCACATCATAGCAATCATGCGAAAATGTGCTACATAATACCGATTCAAGGTATTTTTTTCGTATAACTAGTTTATTTTTGAGCAGGCAACTTGCTAGGTCGTGCTTGTACTGCGCATTATATTCTCTTATCAACATTACATTTATATAACTTTGGTTTACGATATTCATTTTAAATTTGTTGTTATAGTCTTCAATAAAATTTGTGCGAATAATTAAAGAACGTACAACAACCTGTAAGACCTTGAACATTTTCGCACGTATTTATGGAACATTGCCAACGACGCTAATCGTATGTTTTCCAGATTGCCAGTGTTCCAGCTGTTCCAGTGATCGATCGAGTGATAAACAAACAAGATGTCGATGAGACGCACAATGTCAACCAACTCTGCCCAGGAGTGGAGGAACTATTTCCTGAGCACCCACTTCTGGGGACCCATGGCCAACTGGGGCATACCGATTGCTGCTATTGCCGACACACAGAAGCATCCCAAGTTCATCTCGGGCAAAATGACCCTGGGTAAGGCCACGCACGTTCAACCAGCCTGTTTCGCGAGAAACTTTCCACTCGAGATCACAATTTGTGCATTGACAGATTAGTTTATGACTCGAGAATCTATGCTATTCAGAACCAAGGTCCTGATAAGCAAGATACTCTCGCAGACAGGCACGTGCCGGTTGAACTGGCTGCTGATAAGACCGATAGAGTGACATTTGAAAAGTGCTCCAATCTGTTGCTTAAGTTGAACTAATCTTTATTTTCTTCCTCGACAGCTCTGACGATCTACTCGGCCATCTTCATGCGATTCGCCTACAAAGTGACGCCCCGCAACTGGCTCCTCTTCGCGTGCCACACCACGAACGCCTCAGCTCAAGCCTTCCAAGGCATACGGTACCTGCACTACATCAATAGCCAAGAGGCATCTGCGTAAACAGATTGCCCTGTAATCGCACAACTAACGAGTCGCTGGCACGCAACAACAACAACAACCATATAGAGGTGCAACAACACAAAGATCCCACAAATTGCACTGCCAACGCATCTACAAAATTGTAATTTAGTCTCGGCCTCGTCAAATTGGCTGAATCTCATCGGAAAGTGACCTGCCCCTGGATGCGACGACGCTGGATTACACCCCACAATCGAATCCTAAGAAGGTTCTAAGCGCAATGAGTCTTATGATTTTATTTAAACTACGTGTCTAGTTAAATAACAAATTGTCCGTATTTGTTTTACCGATTCAAAAATTATCTGTGCAATGATATAGTTAGATAGTCAATTCTGTAAATACTTGTTGAGTAACCTAAATATATATTGGATTGTACACAACACACACTGACCTTGCCTTGAAGTTACTTCCGCTCACACTGAGCACCGATCGACCGATATACACCGAATGAGAAACATATAAGAGGAGACACTTGATTTTGTCACGACCTTCTTGGGGCATGCACTTTATTTTGAAACGATTAGTTGTATATCATAAGGCTAAAATATACGTGGAGTAGAATTATGCATTCTCATTAACAATATATATAATTTTTTTTTCTTGGGTTTTTTGTAACAATTTTTGTGTTCATGATAAAAGGGGGTATACATTTGTAATTGTAATTAATCGCACTACACACAATTATTTTCCGTTTCGTTCTCGTAGTCGAATACAATTAGTACATAATACATACATATAACATAGGCATAAAATCATGTGATTAAAATTTGACAATTGCAAACATAATAAAGGAAATAGTAAAAAATATAATTTGCGCGTTCAAGCGACTTTTTAAGTATGCATAATTTCTAAGGTTGATTACATATAGGGGTTTTTTATCAGCATTCGAGTGAATGTCTTCTGATATTTTGTTGTTTTTTTCTTTTTTTTGTGTGACTCCTTGCGATCTTGGGACGCCACATACTACAGCGATTTTGGCGACAACCTTAACTTACAATTGGATGAATACTAAATACACTACAACTACGGTACTTTAGCGTGTCGCAATATGCGACATCTGAGAGAGGTACGATTTGGTGGCTATGGCATGGCTACGATCATGATGAGAATCTCAATGCTCCGGCTCGGGCTTAACGTAGGTGCTGTGTCTGTGGTGCCATTGCTTCAGGTAATCCTCGTGACGCTTCTTACGGTTCAGGACCTTGTTGAGTCTCGCGGTCAGTCGTACATTCTCCTCCTGCAGTAGCTCCTCCTCGAGCTTCTCCTCGTCCTCACGCTTCTTCGTCTTCCTGCGCGAGATGCGACTGGCCTCATTGTTCTTCATGCGATCGCAGTACAGCTTCAGCTCCTCGGGCTTCAGGCGTGACATCAGCTCCGGGTCGGGACCGTCGGAGTGCTCCTTGGCGGGGCGTCCTCGCTTACGCTTGGATCCGCTGGTGCTGGTGGTGGCACTGAACTGAGAGGTGCTGGCGTTGGAGAATGCTGGTGATACTGGCGCTGTAAAGTGACTGGGCGTGGGTGCATAGCTGCGAGAGTGAGATGTGCTGCTGACTGAGTATGCACTGTAAGGCGTGTTTGGTGGCGATAGCTCCGCATAAGATGTCGAGGCGGTGTTCTCCTCTGTGTTACGCAGCTCCTGGTAGATGATATCCTGTGTTGAGATGTTTGCTGAATTTTGCTGTGGAGAGACAAGTAAATAGTTAGTATACATTCGGGATTGGGAACTGTTCCTGCTAGCTACACTTACTTCATCCAAGTTGAGCACTTGGTCTATGATGTCGGGGGTGTTTATGGTCTCCGCTTGGATGTTCTGCGATCTGTTGATTTCGAGTATGAGTTTGTTGCGCTTCGGTGGCATCGACTCCACTTTGGGCACTAGGCCAGCCGTGGAAGCGGTGCGCTTGAGGTTCACCCCACACAGTGTGGTAGGATGGGCCTCTTGCACAGCCAGACCAACTTGAACATCGTTGGTTGCTTCCACCTGGCCGAGGCCGAAGCCCAGAGAGTTTTGGCTGCATTGGTTGTAGGTGGTGTCACTGCTGTTCTCATCAGCCAGCATCGGTAGCTCATCGAAATATTTTGTCTGGCTGGAAAAGGTCTGTGAATAGACTCCCAGCATTGGATCTCCTGTAAGGATGTTATCTAAATCCCATTGTCCTTCCTGTGTGAAATCGATGCCATTTAAGACCACACCCATATCGACCGCACCCTCCTCTCCCAGTAGTGGTAGTTCATCCGTTAAGTTATCGATAATGTCGCTGTTGTCGCTGTTGTAATTCATATCCAGATCCAGATTGCACTGATCCATTTCCTTGCGCTCGATTAGATCCTCGGCAAACAAGTTTATATCAAAGTCAAAGTCAATTATATCCGTCTCAGTACAAATCTTTTTTCCGTTCTCTTCACTTTCACTGCTGCAGCTCGTTGACGACGATGCTTCAATGTTTTGAAGGTATTCTACGAAAATAATAAAATATTGTTAATATCATCGCAATTTCAAAGTTGCACTCAAGCTAATGTGTGATTGTGTGTGCTCCTTAATTTGTTATTCAAGTAGCTTTTCGTCATGATTCCTCGATTGGCTTTGCAATGATCACCCGCCCAATTATTTAAATTCACTTTCGATTATTTATTTCGATAACTCAGAAGAATGCAACACTTTATCGCTTAACTCGTTTTCATTTCATTTTAAACAACTAGCATTGCATACTTTTGAGTGTCCAAACAATGTGAAACAGAGACAACTAGCTATCACTTGTTGCTATCTCATTTGCTATCTCGCTCTCGTTTGTTGTGAAATTCATTCTTCCAAACAGAGCAAAAGAAAAACAGAAAATTGCAAACAAAAACAAAGTGGCTGTAAGCAATTTCTTTAAATAAATTTAAAAAAGAATAAAAATAATATGTGGTAAGGGAAAATGGCTACCAAATATAAAAAAACACTTTTCCCTTATAAACATTTGCATTAGTCAGCTGAAAATCAGCCGGTACGAAAGCGAAAGAAGAAGAGTTAAGAGAGGGAAAGAGAGAGAGACAAAGAGAGGAGAGAATTGCGCACACGAGACTCAAAGTCTCTCATGACGTATTTAACCAAACGAACATGAACGTGCATGTCTGTCTTTGCACAATTCGTGTTGTTGTTTGGGGGTGAAACTGTTTTGATTCACCGGCTGATTTTGTTTGGCACGGGAAAAACTAAAGTTATTTTTATGTTTACTAAATAAAATCATATTTTGAAAACACCAAGTATAGAGTTTAAGGTTGTTGATTACTGCATGAATCACAGCGGGAAAATATATGCAGACATAAAATAGACGTATCTGTCGGACACTTAATAATTTTGAACCTAAAAATATAAACTATATTTCATCAAATCTGTCACATTAATTATAATAATTTTGCATCAATAAAAAGTAAACTAAATCTCATTGAAGTATTTTCTTTTCTCAGAGTATTTAATTTAAATTATATTTTTTATATATTAAATATCGACTAGTCGATTATGTTCAATATATATATTAAATATTGTAAATATTCACCTTTTTAGAGGGCTGTGGAACAAGTGTTCTCAAGCTGCTTTAAAAATGCGACTTAACAACTCGAGCTGCGGACAATAACTAAACGAAGATCGGTCGCGACACAGAGTTTGTTGCGTATCGCTCGTGCAGTGTCGGCAGCGACAACGAGAGAGCGAGAGAGCAGCTAGCGAGCGAGCTCAAACAAGTTTACGCACACCTATACGCAACCTGACCCACACTAACACACCGGAGAGAGACGCGGCTGTCAACAAGTGTTAAGACAATACGGCTGTCTCGCTCTTCCCCTGTGCTTGTTCTTCGACAATTACAGACATAATTTGATGTCCATAGGCCCAACACAGAAGCGCGTCGTTACCAACCAATAACAATGTAGATATGTATGTGTATAATACGTGTAGTTTTGGAGATTTAATGCACCAATATTTGTGCAGTTAGAATTTCATCAGAGCAGCGAAGGTTCGCGAATTAATTCCCCATGTAATGCCGAGCGCCGAGGAGGAGGGGTTTCGAAGTATATGTACTTTATTATTACACATGTGACACATACGTAAAAACAATGCATAACTTTGAAAATCGGAAAACATAACAGGAAAATGCTCTAGCTTTGGAGTCTTTTAATTAAAGTCTTTATATAATATAGAATAATTTGTTTCTTGAGGTGGGACAACATAAAAATAATATTGAATTGTGATTTTAAACGTTTGTTTCACTGCGCGTATACGCAATGCATTATATGTGTGTGCATCACACAAAGGCACACACAAATATGCTTCCTCAAATACATACACATACACACGTGCGTGAGAGAGCGCCTACCACAACCGGCCGGCAGAACTCAGCTACCCCTCTCTAAAAACGTGCGAAAGGGACAGACAGCGTGTGTCTGTTCGGATCGCGAGCGGCAGAGAACGCCGCTGCTCATCATTCCTACAAGTGGCGCTCTCAATATGCTGCTGCAGCTGCTCTCTTTCTCTCTCTCTCTGTCTTCCTCTCCCACTACTTTTTCTGCACATCATGCTAATCGAATTTCACAACAAATGGCCAACTATTGAAAAGCTGAGAAAAATCAGTGTCAATATCGCCAGAAAGAACACGTGTATCGGAAATATATCGGACTATGTTGCATCTGTATCTTTTTATATTATCTTTGTATATATATTATATATTATATAGATTTTTGAATAGTAGTTGCACACAACAAACATGCAGAAACTGCAATACGTATGCGTAATGTACACAGGTATTTAGTTGCTACTTAGTACGTGTATCTATAGAAATGTAAATATCTAGGTCAGATGACTCAGATACCTCTGGGCATTGCACTTTAATCGATGCGCAACGGAAGTTTATGGCCGATATTAACCAAAAAAGGGTTTAAGTTAAGCAATATTATTGCCTACAATGACGAATATACGTTGAGATACATAAAAATACATAATATATAGAGGCAAAATACGCCACGTACATATAATGCCCATATAAGGCTAATGAAAACAATGTTTCCTTTTCTTCAAGACATTCTTTTTGCCCATATATGGAATGGACTGATAAGCGATTGTGCAGTTCTAAAGCCAAATACATTAATATAGTTCATACATACATACATATGTACAAATGTATGTATTTATGTACCTATGAATGTATGCGTGTGACATTATGCACATGCCTAGGGCACACATTGAACAATACTTCTGGAAGTTTGTATTGTATATAATATTTATGTGCGCATACACGTGTGTATTATAGAGAACAAAGAACCCAGAAAATACATACATATATTGAAATTATGTCATTGGGATATAAAATGAACAAAAACAAAGTATTTAAATAAATATATCTAGGGTTTAAATTCCTTTCGACTAAGGGAGAGAGAGTTACTAACTCAAAAATTGTTTTACATGTTGTACACAAAGTGCGCAGTTACCCTAACCTATCTCTGTAAAATTGGCTTGGGCTGGCAAACGCAGTGATGATTCATAGTCAGTGTGCGCTTTGAGCGAACAGAACATGAAGAAGAAAGGAAAAAATAGAAGGCCAAATAGAAATAGGCGACCGAGAAATAGCTCGGATTGGAGAATAAGACAGAAAGCGAAGCTTGACAATTTCTAAGAAATGAAATTCCTTTATCAAGTCGCATCTGTCGTCGCACTATATGTATAGTATATAAAACCAGACAGAAAAATAATTTTATGAATGAAATTTAGCGACGTTTACGTTCTCACTTTGTATATTATGTATAAGTATATAAATAAATATTAGCTCCTATCAGTGTCATGAACTGCAGACAGAAAAATAATTTTATGAATGAAATTTAGCAACGTTTACGTTCTCACTTTGTATATTATGTATAAGTAGTATATAATTAAATATAATATTAATTTTTAAAAAAAAAGCTCTTATCAGTGTCATGAACTGCTTTTTTTAATTATAAAATCAGACAGAAAAATAATTTTATGAATGAAATTTAGGGAGGTATGCGTTCTCTCTTTGTATATTATGTACCTAAGTATATACATAAATATATATTAGCACTTATCAGTATCATGAGCTGCTCTTTTCGGAAATAGAATATGTGCTGCATACTTTTTGGGGCATTTTAATGGGGGCTTGGGGGAAGTTTGATAATATATGTATGTATATAGAAAAACGGCAAATTTGCCATTTGAAAAAAAGCAACATTATTTTTCACTAGGCATGCGAAAAATAGTTGCAAGTTGGGGGTTTTCATAGAAGACATCTACATCATTTTTGATATACACAAAAATGAGTATCACTTCGAACGTATACGTCATAACATGTATGGGTGTATATAGTATGTATAACAAAAATTCCTCAAGCATAACAAAATAGCAACCTTTTAGTTTTGATAACAGAAATAACACAAGTTTTACTCTGAGTTCTAGAACCATTTTGGATCATTTGAAAATCTGTCTGTAGCAAATAAGAATATAAATGAATCTGAAATGAGTGTGGATACCATGTACTCTTGTATGGTTCGATGCTGCCAAGAAGAGATGTGGGCAACGACTTTCGTCCGAGCCACAACTGATCTGGCATGGGACGCAAGGAACCATTTACTCTATCAACTGCTCTCGACGGATGTGAACTCTGCTCTTCTGCATCATTCGTCAATGGGTCATTGCACTGTGATCTTCTTCTTCGTCATCGTCGTGGTAATGTACCTCGATGTCATAGGCAGAACCTCGTCCGATGCTAATCGGAGTCAGTTCGATGCCTGCTATCTGTGACTCAATCTCTAACTGATTGCTGCTTTGGCATTTCGGTTTAGTTAACGGTTAACGTTTCAACAGTATAATGAGAGAGTGCTGGTACGAATTACTCACACACACACAAACACAGTACTCACCATCAATGAACACCGGAACATCTATCTCTTCAACTGTAGCAGTAGGCATTGCTCCACTCATATCCCGGCGGGACTCCATATCGGCACCTGTCAGCTGTATACCTGCCATGGCAGCCAATGTTTGGCTCTGGCTCGAACTCGAAACCTTGACCGTTTCCAATTCCGTCACCGATTCCGTCGTAGTCGGCAGTGTCGTCGGTGGACCTACCATCTGGTCGCTCGCGACTTGGTTTGATTGAGAGTATGAGTTGTTGGAGCACCTCGCGGGTGGGTATATTATCCCAGTCTGTGTTAAGGCTGGCGTCGCGGTACGGGATGCTGTCGCTGGCGTTGTATAGTTTACTGAAACGTTCGTCGTAGGCGATGCACGCTTCACTGAAGATGGTGTTGGTACCGGCCCTGGTAAAAAGGGTATTCTTATTAGCCGAGTTCGAGGCACTGTTGACTCTGCCCGGTTGCACTTGTTGTTGTTGTTGCTCTTGCTCTGGTTGCTCTGATTGCTTGGATTGCTTGGATTGCTTGAGTTGCTGCTCTGATTGCTTTGATTGCTGTACGCTGGCACCTTGATCAGTATGATTCTTGGATGCGGATGCGAACTGATAACGATCGGAATCGTAGTTCCAGTCCAAGACGCTGTTCTCTCGGTTCTCGCTGGCGAGTGCTTGCAATTTGGCGAGCAATTCTTCTCTTTCAGAGGATCTAAATCTCCAGAGATCGGGGCTTGGGCGTCGTATGTTGTGTCCTGAACTCGTGCTGGCTCCTGGATCATCAATATTATATCTCTGGGATTTTCGGTACTCTGTCTGGTTGCTACTCTCGTTGGTTCCGTTTGCAGAATCTGTATCGTTTCTCTTCGTGTTGTTGTTGTTGATGATGCGCTTGCTGTGCTCGACGTGTTGATGGTTGCTGCTGCTGTTGTTGTTGTCGTTGTTGTTTGATTCGGTTCTGAGCCCTTGGCTGGCTTGGATTTCGAAGTTGAATGCCATTTTGAACGAGGCTAATGAATGCAAATTTCCACAAACAAATCAAGAATTTTTTATTTTGTTTTGGTTTTTGTATTTTGGTGAACGGTTCAAGTTGTTGTTTCGGTTTCGGTTCGACAGGATTTCAAAATTTATACAATTATTCAATTTGTATAATTTTTTATCAGGATAATTATCATTATCAGGATATGTCCGATGAGTGGAGCAAGCACATTTTAGAGTTTTGGTTTGGTTTTTATTTTGTTGAAAATAGACAAAAGAAAAAAGAATTTGTTATTACGCAGAACGACGACGGGGGTGGAGCGCGATCCTTTGTGGGGGTCGCACAGCCAATGGTTTCTTGCATTGATACATTCAAATGTACGATATGTTGTGTAGAGTTGTATGTTACACCAAATCGTGGGTATACCTTCAATGGACCAGAGATATCAACATGGTGACGAAAGGATCGTCTTGATATCTCCGGTCATTGAGTTATAGCAGAGGAGGTGAAGATTTCAAGCGAATTTACAGTTAAATGGATTAGTTGTGTGTGGGGGTATGCGATGTTTTTGTTGTTGGCGATGTGGCGATTTTTATTTCCTTTCTTTTCCTTTTTGCCTTTTTTCCATGTATTCCTTTTTTAATATTTACACTTTTTTTACATTTTGCACTTTTTTTTGGATTTACTCCTTTTTTGTTTTGGAATTACTCCTTTTTTGAATGGAATTACTCCTTTTTTGAATGGATTTACTCCTTTTTTATGGATTTACTCCTTTTTTAATTGATTTCTCCTTTTTTGTATTGGATTTACTCCTTTTTTATGGAATTACTCCTTTTTTCAAACATATTTTTTCATTAAGCCAACTTAATAACTAGATTCAAGCAAACATGAGGCTTACATCTAGGAGGCTAAAGGACTTTGTATACTCACTTTTAGTTGACCGTTTGACAGGAACAATGAAATTGTTAGGGTAACTCTAAACAAGCTCTAAAAGAGTGCGACGCAACTTCCTTTTAGACTGAAAACAGAAAAGAAAAGCCACGTTATTTATACGATCGTAGAGTATTCAAGAGTGTATAGGCTTATGTATCTAGGTTCATAGCAATCGATAGTAATTGAAAAGTAGTATATCAATAGGTACTCGTGTTATCGATAAGTACTATCTATTGATTATATCAGCTACATACACAAAACTTCCTCATTTGATTAACTCTATAAAAGCTTAGGCAAAAACGGGTATACATGAGTATATATATATAGTATGCTATGTATAGAGGTATAGAGAAATCGATAGTAATTGAAAACAAGTATTTCAATAGGTACTCGTGTTATCGATAAGTACTATCTATTGGTTTTATCAGGTACATACACAAAACTTCCTCATTTGATTAACTCTATAAAAGCTTAGGCAAATAAGGCTATATATATGTATATAGTATGCTTATGTATCGAGGTATATAAAAATCGATAGTTATTGTACACTACTGTATACTTGTATTTCAACGAATAGGTACTCATGTTATCGATAAGTACTATCTATTGATTTTATCTACAGTTGCACACGCAAAACTTCCTCATTTGATTAAGTTTGTTAAAGCTTAGGTAAATAAGGGTATACATGTGTATATATAATGCTTATGTATCAAGGTATATAGCAATCGATAGTAATTGAAAAGAAGTATTTCAATAGGTACTCATGTTATCGATAAGTACTATCTATTGATTTTATCTACAGCTGCACACGCAAAGCTTCCTCATTTGATTAACTCTTAAAAGCCTAGGTAAGGGTCGTTTGAAAGTCCGTGACTTTTTGTATTTGCTGCGTACCTGCTCTAAATACAACACTGCTCCTGTCAGCAGTTATCGATTAACAGCTGACTGTAAAATTTTAAAACTCGTTTTTGGTTTGCGTTTTATAGGCATTGAAAGCAGACGATCTCGATCTCCATTTTCGTTAAAATTCACGAGATCGTCTGCTTTCAATGCCTATAAAACCCAGTGTTGTATTTAGAGCAGGTGCGCGGCAAATAAAAAGTCCGGACTTATCAAACGACCCTCGTAAATAAGGGTATATGTACATATGTATATAGTATGAGGTATATAAAAATCGATAGTTACTGAACACTACTGTATACTTTTATTTCAATAAGTAGGTACTCTTGTTATCGATAAGTACTATCTATTGATTTTATCTACAGTTGCACACGCAAAACTTCCTCATTTGATTAACTCTATAAAAGCCTAGGTAAATAAGACTATATATATGTATATAGTATGCTATGTATCGAGGTATATAAAAATCGATAGTTATTGTACACTACTGTATGTATATATTTTTAAAATCGATAATTATGAACACTACTGTATACTTGTATTCCAATGAGTAGGTACTCATGTTATCGATAAGTGTTATCAATTGATTTTATCTATAGGTATTTATAGTTGGGCCCACAAAACTTCCTCATTTGATACACCCTAAAAAATCGTGATAGGCCCCGATTGGCTTTGGTGCAAAGACAAGGCACTGAAGATGCGAAGTGAATTTCACAATAACGCCATATATGGATCCACAATAAACAAAATGGCTGCCAAACGTCAGGCAGCAACAGGTTTTCCTCCGCTGCTTGACGACACCTAATCAGTTGTTGTTGCTGCTGTTGTTGTTGTTGTTGTTGTTGTACTCTGTGTGGCTGTTATTGTTTGCTGAAGTCAAGTGCTATAGGGGTAATTATCTAGCACACCTCGCGTGCGCCACCCTACAAAATTGCACAGGCCACACACGTCCGTCCGCCTGTCCGTATGTATGTATGTGTGTAAGCCTTACGTGTGCCTCTCTAGATAATGGGCCCCCTATCGCAATCTCGCTGACATATCAAATCGTGGGCCCGAAAAACAACAACAACGAAAAGCAATTGTTAATTGGTGGAAAATACCCAAAGCGCGCGAATACCACGTAAATACCACGTAAATACCAACACTAAGCCATCCCCTTTTCATTTACACAGAAGTGCAATCAAGTAATTACAATCGTACATTAGATTTATACTAAGGCAAACATGTCAAAGCTACAGCGACTATAAAAAGTGCTCACGAAAATAAAAACCCCCGCAAGCTGATATGCCATACAAGTGTGTGTGTGTGTGTGTGTGTGTGTGTATGTTTGTGATCTGTGTGTTTGAGTGAAGTGCGAAGCGCGTCAGCTGCTGACGTCTGTTTAGCGGACTAGCTATGTACATACAAATGTATGTATGTTTGTATGTATTTATGTTTGCATGTACGTAGACACTTGTAAGTAATTGTAGTTACATATATTACATATATTTATATACATATATATATGTATGTATTTAATATATGTATAGCTAGGTTTGGTATGATGCGACATATACAGACACACGCACAAAAATACATATGTACATATATGTACATATATTGGTTGGTATATACAATACGTGTATATACTAGATTATCAAGTTATAAACACTTGATTCAATTTCAATATGGCGGCCGGCCGCACAATTCAATATCAGTAAAAGCTTTCATTGGTTTTGCTGATGGCATATAATAAATATTCACCGACCTACGCACAAACATACATACACACCCACACACACATACGTGCCTAGTATGACACATGTACAATATTATACGGAATACTGATCCTCACTTTACTCACTAGTTTTACTTACAATTTTCCTTTTTACTTGTGTCCTCAAGCACAGTTGGCCGGTACTGGTAGACCCGACCGAAAGATTCACTGGGTTATTTTATTTAGCACGCAATTTATTGGGTGGTTCCTCACACCACCACACTGATGTCTCTACGCGATTTGCCGTTGCTGTGGCGAAAAGTACTTTGAACGTTTGTCGTGGCCGACAAATATGAAATGCGCAGTTGTTGTTTCACTTGGAAGAACAACAACAGTCCCAATTCTTTGGTTTCTATCCTTGGCTAGGAGTTATTCTTTAGATTCTTCACAAATTTTCACTTTGCACTTGCAGAAGAATGGGAACTAGAAGCGCCTGAGTGTGACTCAACCGCTTGCTTGTAGTATTCACAGTAGATTGAATAAACGATTCGTCGAAAGTGCCGCGGCTCGGTCGACAATGTGCAAGTCAGATAAGTCCAATGTGGAACTGAATTCATGGGAATTTACGTTTCGTTGTGAAATTCAAAAAGCACAACGCAAACCAGTTTGCCATAGCCAGATAACGTGCGCGTGTGTGTGTGCACAAAAGCTCTACTCAGATAAATACGCTCTGGCAGGCAGTGAGAGAGAGAGTGAGGGAGCTTTCGCTCTCACGTTGCCATCAACAAGGTTCTGCAGTGTGTTCTGCTTTCTTGGTTGGCTGTTACGTCATTGCAACGAATTCCCATTGATCTACCCAAGGTTCTATAATAATAATAATAATAATAATATAGTTTATACAGAAATATACAATAGAAAAATTTTGTATTTTGTACAATCATTATTTTTATGCAAGGGAAAAGTGATTTTTATTATATTTAGGGTTTTAATTAGAAGAATTCAAGCTTGCTTGCTGTTGTGACGTCACAATGTCTGTTAGCAGGCACTACCTACATTCTGCTTAGCCCTTGCTGAAATTCATTGCACTTCATTGTCTGCCGGCGGGCGATTTCGTTTTCCCTACATACGGACAAAGTGTATGTACGTTTGTCTGAGTGTACATATTTGTGAGTTGTATCCATTTTTGCAGAGAATGAGTCAACGTTTGCCTTCGTTTGGCAGATCTACTTATGTATGTATGTACGTATGTGTGAAGACGTACGCATGTTTATTTTGTTTTGAAAGTGGCGAACAATGGCTATTGGCTTCAGGTGTCCGTTTGTACATATGCATGTTTGTGATGTATAGTATTTATGTATGTATAGCATGCAAAGGGGCATGTTTGTATTTATGTGATCTGATTTAAGATTGGAATAAATGCAATTACATTTAAATTCAGTCATTGCTGTTTGAATACTTGTGTAACTTGCTTGATTGTTTTGCAAAACAGACGTGGCAGTTAGAAGAAGGCCATCTGTACTTGTGCAATGAATCTATTATTACGTTATATATTCATGCATGTATGTACATATGTAACTACATCTGCTTTATATATTAATAAATGTATTGCTTTTTATATACCCAAAACTAAAATTCAAAACTTCAACTCTCCTTTTTAAACACGCAAGAAGTAGGTGGACTATAAAAGCTGAGCTGAAGACTATAATTACTATGTGTTGTATATGTAAACACATGTATGATACATACACAGCATATGTAGTATGGAGTAGTACATTCATATGTAAGTAGTGGCGTCAATGAAGGTGTGGATGAATCTGAGTACGTGGTAAGTTGTTCAGAACTCAATACAATTTGTCTCGCAGATAAAGGCGACTAACTGGCTGCGCTTTCTCCAACTGTTCTTGATTTGTATTTACAAGTATGTAATATATCTTAAATCGATATATGTATATAAATGCAATTTAACATGTTTGTAAATAAATTTTTGTATTTGAACTGCATTAAAAAGCAAGTTAAAAATACCCAGTTTGAAAAAGCGTTACGAACTTCCCTTTCAGTTATATTTGTAAGCTGTTGCACTTGGACAAAAGCTTCTCTGTAAAGCACTTGTCATTAAAAGCTTTTCATTTGTTGATTAGTCAGCCACGAGTGCTCTGTATTAGTGAGCATGTCGGTGTAAAGATAAAAGCTCGCCGCACACGCTCCCAAAGCTGAGAAGCTTTCAACTCTCACGCACAAACAAAAGAGGTGATAATTTCAAAAACACATGAGTCATGCTGCCAACGCAAAAATGTCCAAACTTAAAAGCTCCCCGTGCATGTGACTTTTGTAATATGTGTTCGCAAATGTGTATGTACATATGTATGTATTGCTTGCGTCCACGAAGGGGTAGGTTAGTGAGGGGCATGCAGACAGTTTAATTATCGGTTCGGTCTAAAAGGTGCGCTGAGTTCTTGGAAATTTTTGCCTACTATAGTAAAAGCCACATGCCAAAATTTCTATGCAAACATACATACATATGTATATATATATATGTATGTACATGTGTTTGTATGTGTGTCTAATTTGGGGTATTTTTTGGCACCGATCGCAGACTGGCACGAGATGTTTTGCTAGTAGAAAAGAAGAAGCAAAAAAAAGCTATTGGCAGTCGGCCCACGAATTGGTAGTAAGAGACAATGGCCAAAATTTGTGATATGAAAACCCCCACGAGAAATTTGCAAGCCATGATGATCTCGCAGTTTTTCTGTGCCAAGGGCCACGTCAATGGAAAACTTTCACGTAATAGGTTATGTAGTGGGTTGTACTGTATAGGGACATTTGCACTAATATACATACATATCTATGTACATATGTATGTACTAATGACAGTTTATTGTATGTACCTAATGTGGTATAGAGACAGATATGATATGACTGAAAAATCACGAGCACTTAAGTTCGTCACATTTAAAATATTGTACAGCAATTATATAGAACCGTCAACTGTAGGCATGTATGGGTTGTTTTTTGCCAATTATAGATAAGATTAAACTATACATATGCACATATCGCTATAATTCATGCACCCACCATCTTTTCAAGAGATTAGATTTTTGTACCTAGAGTAAAGCTATTATTCATACCAAAACGAATTTGAAAAGCATTCCAGAGTATGTCATATGTTTGTTTATAATATATGAATATATAAAAATAATGTATCATATATGGACATATAAATTATATTAGAGTAAATTAGTATACTTAATTTCAACTTAAATGTACTCATATATTAAATAGTGATTCTGTATTCGTCAATTTATTGATATGTTTAATTCTAATTTTGGTTAAATTTAAAGAATTATAATTATAGTTTATAAGTTCATGATTTGGTTTTCTTATTAAAGATTAATCAAATCAGAACGTGCCTAATGTTAAACTTACATATCTATAATTATAATAATTTTAAACTTATAATAGAACGATTTAATATTATAATTTTAAACTTAATAGTTATTGTGCTGATAAGCTCCCACTGTAGGGTGCTCACATTTTGAAGGTGAAGGGCTCATTATCGAAAAAGTGCGACTTCACTATCACTTCGAAATTCGAACATTGCGCGTGTGTGTATGCGAGTAGATAGAACTGCCTTATCGACAGCGTGTGTCTATGGCCTACAGTGGGAGTTAAAGCGAGTTAAAGGAACTTACCGCCCATCGTGTCACGATGATGTTTTGAGTTTCCCTATCAATGTGTCCTTTGCTCTCCCGCTCTCCCTTTAACACGCGATTCTTTCTTTACACCTGCTCCTTATTTGGAGCCTCAAAAACGAAAAGAACAGCGACAAATATTGCGACGAATAATTGAGTCACGCTTCTTTCGCAACCCCTTAGTGCGCTTTAGAACAGTCTTGGTGGGCGTGACGCCGCTAACCGATAGATAATTATTATAGTAATAGTTGGTGCTATGCCAGCCGCGCATACGCATACACATGAAATTGTTTAGCATGGGAATCTGCTGCTGAGAATGTTGCAAACACATGAAGGCAACGACAGGCGACACTTGCATGACGTTGATGCTGCTTCGCTCGATGCGATGGTTGACGACCCGCGCTCTCTTTGCACTCGTTGTTGTTGTACGCGTTTGTTTTGCTGTTGTTGTTTGAGCAACAGTGGAGACGGAGAACATAATACTGGAGCAATTCTCCGATAGAAACAGTGTCTCTCTTTGAATGTTAACTACACCTTCTCGTTGTGTGCGTATAATGTTGTTGTCGTTTACTTTACAGTACGACTGAAATCAGGGCTTAAGATCGTATCTTAGTACCAGATACAATATGAATATATATTAAAGTTAAATGATCGATTGCGTCTCTCGCAAATCTATTCACACTCTTCACGTTTCACTTGTCACTTGGATTCACTTGGTTGATCGACACAAAGTGATGAAAATTATTGTTCTATTAAATAATAATCTTTGTATGGGATTTTAGCTGTTGATGCCATTAAGACCGTACCCGTAAATACATATGTGTGATTAAAAATCGTATTGTTTTTGTTGATTCAGCACAGTGATTCGCACACTCGAGCTTATTTCACAAATTTCACGTAAATTTGCACAGCTTTTGCTGGTGTTGTTGTTGTTGTGGTTGTTTTTGCGTGGAGTAAAGCTTTCTGAGTTGACGATTTCGCTCTGCGATACGATATAAAAAGTTGCTCTGTTCACGACGGCCAAAGTTTTGTTACTAACGGATGAGAGTCGCCTCAACCATTCACTGGACTGACGCTGGCGTCGTGTCGGCAGCTGATAAACGTTGTGCTGACGTCGTTGCGAGGTATATAGTAAACGAACTCACCCCCCTCTCTGTTGCTCACACTCGTCTCTCAGCTGTCTGTGCGGTTGCCGTGCCCCCAAAATAATTTCTATTCTATGTTAAGAGCAAGGCATTATAGAATCATTTATGTATCACGTCGGACTGCACTGACTTTTAGAGCACCTCCTAGGAGATGATTCTGTTAAAGAACTTTGTACCTTGTCATTTTGTTGATGTGGAAATATGATCGTAAAATTGTCGTGTGCCAATACTGATTACATATGGAACTATGTATATTTTATAATGATACTAAAACCCTCATATATAGGAACGTCTACATAAATCAATAACAAGCTCTACTAATTCGCACGCAACGCAGATCTTATCAGGCGACAGATAAGCAAAAATACTCAAACAAAATTAACTTTTCGTTGGAAAAAAGTTATTCCTGGCGCGATAAGGGGAAATTTGAATTTAATGTTGTATATCAGGCGTGGTGCCCGCAAAACTCGCTGAATATTCTATAGCGCACACCTGGCAACTTTCAACAACAAAAACCAGGTCCGTAGTAAGGCGGGTGCGGTTCACAGGGACGTGAATAAGAGAGCCCGAAATAGGGAAATATATTTCTCGAATCATTCGAAGATTTAGCCAATATAAAATAGAGAAAAAACTATGAATCAATTACTATTCAGTTTCTTCATTTTTAAAATACATTTAGTCATAGCAATAAGGGCCCCCAAGATGTTTTGCACAAGGGCCCTGCGATTGTCGCTACAGCCCTGGCAACAAAGAAGAACGGCATTTGGCATGCAGCATGCCTGAGAGTTTCTCTCTCCATACTCTCTCTCTCTCTCACACTCTTTCTTTATGCTACTCTCTATCTGCCGGTGGATTGGCTGATGCAACAATTGCCACGCATTACATCAGCTGCTACCCGTTGCTGAGTACAACTGAGCACAGCTGATTGCCTGGCCTTGGCAAATGGCAATGTTGCTAGAGTTGCCAGAGTTGCCAGCGCAACATGTTGCTAAACATTTGTATGCTGTGCATTTACAATCCACTATTTAATAGGTCAACAAAGGCTGAGGAACTTTCTAGATGGATCTTAGGTACTTTCATAATGTAATACACACACACACAAATATGCATACATATGTATGTAACTGTGAATTTAATAGATTATTTTCTGCGATATACACATACAACGCATGCATAAGTTCAAGGTTTAAGCACGGGATTCAGCATGATTCATACTGTAAATAAAAAGAAGCGCAAGCAACAGGGAAATTGCGCACTAATATTGCGCAGAATGCCAAATGGAACACATCAGTGCTAATTACTCTCACATATGTATGTATGTATTCGGCTGTTATTATTATCCGCATGCTGTGCCAAACACAACTAAAATGATTAGCACATTCTCTTTTTGCATAAATTGTAGGGTTATAACAAAGTACATCTAAAGAAAGACAACATTTTATCATGTAGAGACTTTATTACTCATCATTCCGAAACACTTAAGAGCTCAGTAAATTAAAATTACTATTTTTAAAACTATGTTATTTTGAATCAAAATCTTTTATTTATTTAAACAATATAAAAAAAAGAACATTGAAAATTTAATTTTTAAAGCATTTATTTGTAAAGTCATTTATTTATTGATAGATTATAAGTTATAATTTTTAAAATTTAATTAAAAAAAGCTAGAATAGAATGCAAAAAAAAAAAACTATAAAAAATCAAGCTGAACGCCTTTGCCTTTATATCATTTTACATAGTTAAAAATTTGACAAAAATAAATGAAAAATATGGGTTTTGAAATCAACATGGATGGCCATAGAATCTTCTTTGAACTTTACTTCCTAAATATCGGAAGAATATTCATAAATTATATAATGCAAATGGATTTAATCTCGAATTTTTAGAATGTTTCGTGTGTTGAATGTCTGGAGCTAAGACCAAAAAAGCGATAGGAGAATTACGAAAACCATTTCGTATTAATAAATTAGTATGCCAGCTAAGAGAATGAAAATAATAAGTGATTAATTGCTTGCAATACAAAATTAAATACGATTGTATTCAATTAATACTTAATTAATTTAGTAACTTGCAATGCAAAATTAAGCATAAAAAAATCTAAAACAATTTTTTTTTTTGAATTCAGATTTGTAAGATGTTAGATAAACGGGGCGTATAAAAGAGGAATAGTAATAAAAAAGATTGTCTAATGATAGTAAGCCCAGCATGTACGTAAATGGCATTTAAAACCTTAACAAATTTAGTAATTCGAAGCCGGCAAACCGCTTTGAAAGAAAGCCAGTTCAAAGTGAATGTACAAGTCGGGAAATACATATAGACACACACACACACACACGTACAAACATGTTTTGCACTGTATTGTGTTGCGGGAGAGAGCCAGTGAAAGAGATTAAAACTGGAATTGGAATGAATGGAATTGAATGAGTAGGAAAAATGGGAAGAGAGGCAGAGTGACACAAATACGAATGTGGAAGTGTCTGCGGATCAGTTGGACTCGGGCAGAGTGCGTCGTTGGATTGACTAGACTCTGTGGCGCAGTTAATTTCCCTTGCAATGCATTGGCGACTTTTGTGGGCAACATTTCTGGCTATTTGGGGCACTGTTTGCTGTGCCACAAAGAAGCCACAGAATGTGCTACTGCTGCTGGCCGATGACGCCGGCTTCGAGATGGGAGCATATCTGAACAAGTACTGCCAGACTCCCAACTTGGATGCACTGGCGAGACAAGGTTTGCTGTTCAACAACGCCTTCACCTCGGTGAGCAGCTGCAGTCCCAGCCGCGCTCAGCTGCTGACGGGGCAGGCGAGTCACTCGAGTGGCATGTACGGACTGCATCAGGGTGTGCACAACTTCAATGTGCTGCCCGAGGTGAGTTCGCTGCCCAATGTGCTGCGGGAACAGAGCCAGGGGCGCATCTTGAGCGGCATAATTGGCAAGAAACATGTCGGAGCTGCTGCCAACTTCCGATTCGACTTTGAGCAGACAGAGGAGCAGCATTCGATCAATCAAATCGGACGTAACATAACCAAGATCAAGGAGTACGCACGGCAGTTCCTCAGTCAGGCCAAGCGCGAGGCGAGACCATTCTTTCTGCTCGTTGGTTTCCATGATCCTCATCGCTGTGGCCACATCACACCGCAGTATGGAGAGTTCTGCGAGCGTTGGGGCAGCGGGGAGGAAGGCATGGGCACAATACCGGACTGGAAACCCATCTACTATGACTGGCGCAACTTGGAGGTGCCCGCCTGGCTGCCGGACACGGATGTCGTGCGTCAGGAACTGTCCGCTCAGTACATGACAATATCACGCTTGGATCAGGGAGTTGGTTTGGTGCTGCGCGAGTTGCAGGCTGCTGGCCTGGCTGAGGAAACACTTGTCATCTACACCTCCGATAATGGGCCACCCTTCCCAGGTGGTCGCACTAATCTCTACGAGCACGGCATACGATCTCCGCTTATTGTGCGCTCCCCTCAACCTGAAGATCGTCGCCACGAAACAAGTGCCGCCATGGTCAGTCTTCTGGACATTTACCCCAGTGTGCTGGATGCACTGCAGCTGGCGCCACCCAATGGAACTCGTTTCAGTGGTCAGTCTCTGCTGCCTGTGCTGCAGAAGGAGCCAGAGCCGCAGGAGAACGACTCGGTTTTCGGCAGTCAGAGCTACCATGAGGTCACAATGGCCTATCCCATGCGCATGGTGCGCAATAGACGCTATAAACTCATACACAACCTCAACTATTGGGCCGACTTTCCCATCGATCAGGACTTCTATACGTCGCCCACGTTCCAGCAGATTCTCAATGCCACCATCAACCGACAAGCCTTGCCCTGGTATCGCACCTTGCAGCAATATTACCAGCGACCCGAGTGGGAACTCTATGACATCAAGGCGGATTCCCTGGAACGTATCAATCTGGTAGATAAGCCCAAGTACAGTTCGACTCTCAAACAGCTGCAGCAGAAGCTCTTCAAGTGGCAGGTGGAAACAGAGGATCCCTGGCGCTGTGCACCACATGCTGTGCTCCAGGCACAGGGTGTCTTCAAGAAGGATCCCGTGTGCCTTACTTTGGGCCACGAGGCACTGCAGCGGCCCAAGCCCAAGTTCCTCAGCCAGTACGAGGAGTATGTTATAGTCTAGCACGCCATTAAGGGGTTATTACAATCAGCACCCTATCTTGGCACCCTGCCGACTTGATAAACTAGTATTCTTTAAGTACTTGGCAAGTACATACTCATTATTTTATGGTGTCTAATCGCATTCAAAATAAAAGCTAACTTCAGGTGCTGATAAGCTCAGACCACCTTTTCTTAACAATTTGTTTTGCTTTTTGCAAGTGTTACTCATGGTCAACTGGTCCGTCATAAGTCGGCTAGCCAAATTGATAAGCCATATATTCTATTGATAAAGGTGAACTCCACAGTGTGATGTCCGCGAGTGCGAACTTATGCAATAGACATAGGAAGAGGGGAAATAATGTATGAAAAAGTATTTGAAAGTTTCATAATCATTAAGCCTTTAAAAATAACTTGAATGCCTCATCGGTTTCTTATAGTTTCCACCAATGCTTATATATATAGATTGTATTGGAAATATTCCTTTAAAGAAGTGGTATTTTTAAGATTTAGTATCAAAGAAGACGACGAGAAGAAGCAGGAAAAATAAAGACAACTATCAATATGGGGATGATGAATATTACAAGAAGATTACAATGGGAGAGTAAGAAAAAGAAAATAAAGACAACTTATAATCTATAAGGGTGTTAGGGAACATTTATTTATTTATTTGATTAATTTAAAGTCAACTAAATGCAGTCGACTGAATTGACAAAAGAATAATTTATAAAGTGAAAAATTTATAAAAAATTTAAGCATAAAGTAAAGTTTAACTTCTACCAAGGTAGGACAAAAGTTTCAATTTTAAGGCTGGTACAGAGTTTGTATTTGTTAATATGAAGGAGTACTTATTAAAATCAGAACATAATACCCTGAATGGTTCATGCAGGGCATAGTTCGATCTACAATTAGGAAGAGTTAGTGGTAAGAAGTTACGGGTAATTCTACATGGGACAGCGAAGTTGAACTAGCTAACCAGGTCAACACTCTCAACGTCGCCTTGGATAAGGTTATTCATAAAAACTACAACAAGCATAGTTCTACGCTTAGCTAAGGAGGGTAAATTAAGTAATATAATTCTATTTCTTTAAGGAGGAAGTCGTAAAAGTCTTATAACATAACATTATATGGGAGCAGGAAGACTGTAAAATATAATAATTAAGGTTAATTCTACGTTGTGGTGTCTTCGATTAGTCAAGGAGTTAAAACTTAAAATATCACAGTTTTTAGGAATGACTTAAATCCCAATGTTTTCTATGAAACAAAGTTATATAGAGGTTTCTTATTCTTTAAAGAACCAAGCCTCCTGCACCCTAAACCGGTTTTGCAAACGCGTCAGGGGGTTGTAGAGAATAACATTAAATGGAAAATAAGACGGAGTTAAGGAAAAAGGAAAGACAACTAAAAATCTGTTACGGAAGAACCAAATGTGTGTTTTTTGAAATATTAAGGTTTCCTTTAAGGGTGGAAAACCGGTTATAGCAACGCAACAAGTTCTATGGTGTATAATGACATGCACGAACATGTTAGAATTGTACGAATTGTATATTTTGCAATTTTCCTTAACTCTTCACTTGTGCTTATTTGCGATTAGGTCAGCACATCTATTCCAACTACAGAGATTATCTCTCTGACGTAATACGAGTATACTGTCGCAAAGTCGGCAATGTCGTCATTTCATGTTACTAACCCACAATTCGCTAATACCATGAATTATTTTTAGCATTTGCTCTTTCTTAGAGGAGTCTCTCTCCTCCTGTGGAGACTGACTAGCCACATACCCAGAGTCCAGGCAATGACGACATGGCCTCAAAGGATGATGAGTGAGAAGCGCATTGTTGCGTCACCTCTCGACGGAGATGAGCGAACTTTGGCTCTGTCTTTCGTCTTTGTCTCATTGTGTTGCTGTGGAAAATCGAAAATCCCAATGTTGCCCCCTCCCCCTTCCACATTAGCTTTATGGACGGCGTCGTCGCTGTGTCGTGCCCCATTCCGGTGCAGCGCCAGGCCAAGCAGCGTGCAGCATCCGAATCAATGTTACGCAACATGCACAGACCTCGAGTCTGGGGCTGGGCCAAGGTCAACACGAAAGGGGAAGGGGGAGGGAAAGGGGTGGTTCGCGTTTAAGGTCAACATGCAAATAACAAAACGCAATTGGGTTTTCCTTTTTGTTTTATGATTTTGAACGAAAGACACATTGAAAATTAAATGTTATCAATTTGCATAAATTAGGGCTTCAGTTATTACTCGTAGCGTATTTCTTATATATTGTAATTTCTCGTTTTGCTGTTTTTGTTGTTGTTGTTGTCATATTATTTGCTCTGCATGTATGCAAGTAGTTTTGAAGGGTATGTACGTGTATATATCATTATATTTATTAATTGTATTCTTTCTTTGATTCCACCACACAAATGCATAATTACAATTATTATTGTTTAATTTGTTTGCCAATCAAATAAATCGCTCGCCCCTCAGATCTTCCTCTCTTTCTCTGGAAATGTTTGGCAAGCGATTCGGCGTGGGTCGCGAATTTTCTATTCGTATTTTCGCAAATGTTTCTTCTTCGTTAACTAATTTATTATCAGTAAATATATAATTGTGTATACCTCCGCTCGCACCTACACACCTATATACATTCGTATATATACCGCACTAAATACGCCCACGTGGGGCCTGACTCTCGTCTGCCCGCTCTCTATGCAGATGATGCAGATACACTATTAGGCAGGGTAGTATAGACTACGCTGGTATTTCGTCTAGGCTTTCTTCTGTTAGTAAACACTCTTTTCTTTTCGGTTAGTAATTCATTCCTTTCTCTTCGACTGACTTGACTGGCTTTGTTTATACATAGTTATTATCAACGTTTAATATCAGTAATTAATTGTTAATTTCAATTTTCAAATTTTAACTAGTTTATGCTGCTGGTTTTGCTTAGGAGGATTCCGTTACGTTACGTTGTTCATTATTTGCCATTATCGTTTATCGTTATTGTTATCAATATTGTTGTTGGTATTATTATTAACTTTGTATTTACGCTGCTGTTCAGTATACGTTATAATAAATACATAATAATAAATATACATGTAGATAATATGCTTAATAAATATATCTATATTTATGTATATATATATTGTATGTATATATATATATATAATTTGATTTATATAATAGTTATGTATATAAATAACAAAAAACAACACACATAAAAAGGAGCAAAAGAGTAGGACACAATCTTGTTGTTTCATCCTTGAATTTGAATTAATTTTTTAAACTTTACAACAAACATTAAGACAATTAGTTTTGAAGTTTTCTTATTCTTTTTGCTTTTCTTTCATCAATACGTTCAATACGTTCGTATGCCTTTAAGGGATAGAGTGTGGGGAGTATTGTTTTTGCACAAATATCAGTTTAGGATATACAATAAATATATAGGAATACACTTAGGTATATGATGTAGGTAGTTTAGGTATTTTTTCTTTTTCTTTTTGTTTTCCTTTTTCATTAAGGGTATTAAAGAGCTGGCGTAGAGAGAGCGCGTAATGGAAAGTAATTACAAATTATAACAATCAATCAATGAGAATGGCAAAGCAGAAAGATTGCAATCGATATATAGTATGTATGTGGTAGGTAGATATTTCCATATTTCCGGTAGGTTTATAAGTATGGTACGTATCGCTACCTAGTTAATATCTTGAGTTCTGTGTGGTTTCTATAATTAATACGTATCGTGTGTGTGTTTCTTTAGCTGCAGAATCTGAATCGAATTTGGTTGGTAGTATTTGTAATCGTTTTCGAGTTTTGTTCTAGAATTAAAAACCGTTAATACAAAGTAGAGAACAATTACTGACAATCTGACGAATCGGAAACACATGGAAATTTCTAATCGATTGTAACATCTTGTAAATTTAGTTATTCAGTAGTACATTAATATAATTGTAATTGTAATTAATTTGTTAGTTATTGTGTTGCCAACTGGTATAATTTCGCTTAAAATTTTGCATCTCCTCCTCGCGTCTTGCGTCCGCCTTCTTCGTTCTTCATCTCCTCTGCTTATGGCCACGAATGAATGTGCTGTGCTAGCTAAGCCGTAACCGTAACTGTAACTGTAATCGTAATCGTAACGCTAACCATAATTCATAGCATACTATATCATCTCTCAATTATCAATTATCATCAACTACATATTGTGTGGATGTGATTACATGTGCTGCCAATCTGGGCGCCGATGACGAGGAAACCAACATTCTCATCAGTTATATTTTTAGTTTATATTATTATTATTATTCTCCACATTCTCCAATGTCCAATACGTTTTGCTAGCATCTGTAGACGGCTTAGTTGCCCAATGGAACCTGCACCTGCACATACGATTGCGGGAAATAGCCAGTTCGGCCATTGACGGAGCCCTCGTACCAGTTATCGTCGACCCGGTTGAGTAGCGTGATGATGTCGTTCTCTTTGAAGCCCAACTCGCCGGGATTCTCTGGCTCAAAGTCGTAGAGGGCCTGGCAACAGGGCTGCTGTTGCCGTTGTGGCGTGACGGCCATTGACTTGGCTGGCGAGCGCATCGGCGAGGGCAACGGCGAGGCGCTCGAGCTAATGTGGGACGGCGTGCCGTCATCATTGAGGCCGCCGCCACCGCCGTCCAAGTTCAGATCGAGCAGCGTCTTGGGCACAAACTCATTGCGTGGCCGGCTCTCCGCCTCGGCGCGCTTCTCTTGAAGCGTCTCCTGCAGGCCACGCAGCACATCGGCGCATTGAGAGTGAAAATCGTAAAGTGCTTCAGCAAAAGTTACCAACTGTGAGACATGTTCAGTGTCGTTCTCCAGCAGATTGAACATGCCCACCTGTGCCAATTGCAATGATTCGGCAAACTTATCCTCAGCACCACGAATTTCATCATCTTTGGCCTGCCGACGACGCTTACAATCGAAGTCAAGACGCCGGCCTTGCAGCTTCTTTCGATGATGCATGACCTCCTTGAGGTCTTTGGTCTGCATATGATGCAGGGGCTCCAAAAAGTTCTGCTTGATGTTGTCGTCCAGCGAATACTTGACGTCGGCCATTTGTTTAAGCGCTTCGCCAAACTCGACGAGCGCCTGCGCGAACACGCTGTTGTCCTCGCCGAGCTTCTTACCATAAGTCAACATGCACTCGGCCAGCAGACCCTCGGGCTGTGGATACGTATTCGACTTGGCCTGTCCCGATAGCTTCGAGATGCCCTTGACAGCAGCCATTTTGGCCCGTGCCGTTGGATTTGGCTGCAGGAACTCCTTCGTCTTCAGCTGCAACTCCTCCACCAGCTCAACGGTCACGTCCGTCTTCCGCTCCATGTCCATGAAATCCAGATCCAACTTGGTGCCCTCTGCACCACCCATTTTCTCCGTCACATACTGATTCGCTTTGTTGATTTGTTTCTTTAGTCCGGCGAAAGCCATCGTGATGCCTTAATTGTTGTTGTTGTTGTTGCTGTTAATGTTGCTGCTGCAGGCGGTCAAGTTGTTGTTGCTGTTGTTGTTGTTGCTGTTGTTGATGTTGATGTCAACGACGCGGTTGCTGTGAACGGGTTTAGCTGAGTTAGTTGACTTGCCAATTAATTTTCCATTTGATTTCATGACCAATTTTATTTGATTTTATTGCCTAAATATTTTTAATACGCTATATTTCTATTTATAACGTTTGGAAGACTTACGCGGCGTGCACTTTTCTGCTGCTGCTGCTGCTGCTCTTGGGGGTGGATACGCTCGCAGCTGGGTGCTACTGCTGCTGCTGGGTGCTTCTACTGAAGGTGCTTCTGCTGCTGCTGCTGCTGCTGGGGCTGACTGTGGATGTTACTGGAAGAAACTGTGGCAAACGATTGCTAGTTACATAGATTTTTCGTTTTCTGATTTTGATTTCGCACTTTCACTCGTTTTGTTTTCTCTGCACGTTCTGGTCTGGCGTTATCTTCTTTTATTTATTTGATTTTTCTTTTTTTTTTGTGAACAACTACCAGAACCTTGGATGAGTGCCCGACGATTGACTGCGTAATGTTTGAAGGACTGACTGACTGTCGTTACTACTACTATATCTCCCACTGCCTTGGGGCTGGTGTGTGCTGGACGCGGGGGTCGTTTTTCCTCTTCCAAACTGAATCGATATTTTGACTGTGTACAAAAATTTTATCACTAAAACAGTTTTGTTTGCCAACACAGGCGTGCTGGCGACAGGGTTGTAGCAGTTCCATCGGAATTCGCTCACATGAGCGAGCAGCTGTTCCACTGACTCGCGTTTATGGCGGTTGAATTTAAAATAAATTTAAATTGACTATTTTTTTTTAAATATAGGTGTGTTTTAACATCTTAAATGATTAAAATGACTATATATAGTTTTAAGGCTAAAAATTGTATATAAATTTCGCAAAAATATGTTTACGAAACTCTTTGGCTCAGGTTAACATGGTGTGCGTCTGTTAATTACAGCACCATATGAGTATTCTTTTGAGCTCAAGCTGTTAGTTTACATTTGTAAATTGGGACAACTATCACTGCAAACAAATAAGCAAAATAAGCAATTAAAACGGTACATATTGTTGTTTATTTGTACTGTTGTCATATATGTTTGCTTACAATTTCTACGAATTGTAATAGCAGAACTTTTTTATCTGTTTATTTGTAATTTAAAATAAATATCTACAGATCAATGTAAATATAAAAATAACAAAAACAACTGACTACAGAAAAAAATCAAGTATTAACTTCAACTCACTCATGTGTTATTTTCAAATTCAAATGAACAGGAAATTCAAAACTGGCGCAATTCTTAGCATGCGCTGTTATGTTAAACCTTAACAGCTCTGTAATTTGCAGACAGAAATGCAGTTTTTGAACACTGTTAGATTTGAATGTATGAAAACATTGATTGACCAACTTAAATCGTTAATTTAAGAATGCAATGGGAAAGTAATGGTTAATATAGTCACAATAAATGCCACACGCATTCCTGACGTCTGTGGTGAGTCGGCATCTTCTGTAAACTACTCGTTTTATCTCTAAAGATAACCTTTTGGCGGGATTACGCTACTACATTTAATAAACAAACAATAGAGCATGTAAATCAGTTCAATAGAACGAGACAACATGCAGATAAGAATGGCAAATTGTGTTTTCTAATGTGTATAAAAACCCCTTCCAGTCTCTAGCCAGATATTAGTCTCTCTGAAACTACAACGACTGAGCTCAACTCAGAAGAAAACGAAATCGAATCGCATTAAAATGAAATTCGCAATTGTTCTACTCGTCGCCAGCGTGGCCTGTGCCCAGGTAAAAATATTAATGCATATATAGATTAAGATCGCATCTGATTCTTTAACGCTTTGCAGGCTCAACCCTTCAATTCCTTTGCGGCTGCCAATCCCTTTGCTGCCGCATACAATCCTTATTTGAATGGACTGTTCGGTGGAGGCGCCGCTGCCCCAGGTGCCGCTCCAGGTGCTGCTGCTGCTGCTCCAGCTGCCGGTGCACCGCCAGCAGCAGCGCCCTTCGGTGGCTTCTCTGTCTCTGCCTTCTTCCAGTCCATTGTGCTGCAAAAGGAGGCCGACCGTCTGCTCAGCCAGCCCGATTTCCCAGCTGACCTACAGGAGCGTGTCCTGGCTACCCTAGAAACGGCCGAGGCGGGATTCGTCAACTGCAACACGGCCACGCTGCCCTGGCTGCAGATCCGCTGCGTGAAGCCCGCATTGACTGCCGCCAAGAACGAGCTGAAGGCCATCGATGATGAGTGGCAGGCACGCCTGTTGGCATCCAGCACAGCTGCACCCGCCGCAGCCTAAGGCGCCGCATCCAAATGAATACCCCAAAAGCAATACACCAACATAGATTCGATAAATTACTTTAATAAACGTTTTAAAAGCAACCAGACTCCAAGTGGCCAGCAAATTCAAGCAGGGGGGGAGGGGGGCAGGGGCTAGTCCTTGACCCAGGAGCAGGCTTTGATGTGGCTGGGCGAGCACAGGCTCGACGCTGTCGCTGGAGTATTTCGCATAAATGTACTTTATTAAATTTCCAGCTATGACGAAATTTACCAGAGCTTTCCCCTCCTGGCTGAGCTTCAAGTTGTGCGATTTTGGGAATTGGATGCAAATATTTTACGCCACCCTGCCCCCTCTTCAGATGCTCTGTGACGGCATACTCTGTCGTGGTCGGGGTGCTAATGTTGTGGCGCTTTTTCGATGTCCTCGAGAGTGGGCTGAGAAAAAACTTGACGCATTTTGCCCAAATATTTGAATTCCTTCACTTTATTTGTTCGCCTTTGCGGCATTTCTCTGTGCCGTACTCCCCTCTGGACCCCTCTAGACCCCTCTATCCCCTTCTTTCCGCTCCTCCCCCCGTTGTTTGTTCTGCACGTTGCTGCTTTGTGAGAACATTGTGCGAATTGTTGGCTTCGCCGGCAGCCCTTTCTATGCATTCATCAATTTGCCTTGTCCGCCTTGGACTCGATCTCTGTGTGTGCTTTATGTATGTCGTCGTCCTGCCAAAAATGTTTCCAGTGCATGATTCCGGTTGCATGCCAAAAACGGACCATTGAATTACCAAATGTTGATTTATGTGTGTGGCCAATGCAGTTTCAATTGTGATTCGGATTGGTCTAGGGGACGCTCCTCCTCCTCCTCCTTCCTGAGCATTGCCCAATTTGATTTGATGTCACGTCGTTTTGCACATGAAGAGCACTGGGCATTAGTATGGGATTAAATTGTATGGCTTAACGAGCCAAAGATTTGCCACAAATGACCAGGACCAAGACTGGGAAGGTTCAGCCAAATGACGCATACGCCTCGTTGGCGGCCCAAATGCGGGGAAGGCACATTCAAATTCAAATATGTAATTAAATGTAAATTTTGAAACAGCCGCTGGCAATGCTCAACACTCACACGCACACACACACACAGCCTACCCCATATACACAAGGATGACAAGGCGAATTACAAGGATCAGGCGAGTGCAAAGTTTTGTCACTTAATTGAAATATTTGCCCCAAGATTGAAACTTGCGTTCTGTTGTCATTACAACAAATGTGTGTGTGTGTGTGTGTGCGTGTGTTGGCAGTTGTGTGTCTGTGTGTGTATGTGTTTTGGGGTGTGTAGCATGAACTTTACCCAGCCCTGTGGTACTCTTGGGCACGCCCATGTGCCGCCCATTTCCGGCGCGCTGTCTAATGCAAAAGTTGCGCCATTTCGAGCGCTTTAAAAAGTGGACAAAATAAAAGCCGCTGCCAGTCGAAATATATGCTAAAATCGTTTGGGAAACAGCTGGGGGAGTGTGTCTATTCCCTCCCTCCAGCCCTGACATCTCTTCTCTCCCCATCCCTGGCGCCATAAGCGCATGTATGTAAATTTGTTTGGGTTTGCGGATTTGTATGCAAAAGTTGCGCCCCAAAAAGCAGGCAACCATTTTTTGCGGCTTACGTCTGTCAGGGTTCGTTGCCGTCGAGTGGGGACTCTCTGGTCTCTGGTCTGTGGTCTGTGGAGGAGCATGTGGCTTAGAGGACTGGTCAAAATTAAAGCATAAACATAACAAGAGGAATCCAGCGAGTGGCGGCTGCCTGTCGAGTGACTCACATCCGGTTTCAGTCAAGCTGCCCGCCTCTAATGTGTGTTTATCTTTCGCACTTCTTATCGACGCGACGCTCGACTATTTACCTTGACTTAGCTACCGAATGGATGTGTTAAATGCCACAAGCAGCTCCTCAGATAAGCAATCTGATCGCCGACTCGTTTCACAAGCTGCTATAAAATGTAATTAGGTTGTAACTGTTGACAATGTAGGCGTCTTTACAGCATTTGGTTTACATCTCGTTAACGTGCCAGATAAGATAAAATGGAAAGATAAACTAGATCATCGCCAGTTAAAGACAATAGCCCAGCCAAGGTTCCAACAGTTCTCAGTCGAACGTACTGCGAGAATGTTGCCTACAGCATCGATTCTGCTCATCTGCCTCTTGGTCTGCCCGGTAAGTTGACGATTTGATGATTTCCAATGATGATTCGATGAAGCTAATGAATGTTGGTATACTTGCAGCAGTTGCAGACACAGGCACAAAACATAACCGATGTGGCACAAGCCACCGATGCAGCCATTAAGGACGCTTTGCTGCAGGGCAAGGCAGCAGAGCTGGCCGTGCAGACGATGATCAATGAGAAACTACCCGCCAATTCGCAGGCTCGCGAAGCTGCCACTGGCATCTTGGAGTCTGCCCAAACGGGTCTCAGTCTTTGCGAGCAAAGTCTAAACACTTTGAAACAAATCGATGATTATTACAAGTGTGTGAACGCTGTGCGAGGCATGGCTTCTGCTTCAGTGGGTGAACTGGCTGCCAAACATTGGGCAAGCTCAGGTGCAGCGCGACCGGGGCTCTTCTGGTGAAGCAGAGATTTCTGGCCAGATCTGCTTGGGAGCAGCAAGAATAATAAAAGTAAGAATAATAAAAGCTTAAAGAAGATACGAGAACTTACTTTAGATGATAGATAGACAATCTGAGTACTTGATAAGCCCATTGACTCGAGAGCGACGTTGTCAGAGTCAGCAGCAGAGGCATGTGATGAAGTTGTGCCCCAAATTGCTGACGGGGTAGATATGTTGCCTTGTTGCTTGCTTTGTTGTATTCTAATTAGACTGTCGTCGTGTGTGTGTGCGTCTTGTGCTCATTATACTAAATGTGTAGAAGAGGGAGGGGGAGTAGGGAGTGTTGTGCGGCGGATGTAACTGAGTAATTATCATCATTAGATGCGCAACGAATTAGTCAAAGGCAAATAGCGACATTAACGTTCTGAAAATGTGTGCCAAAGTGGAAGTTCGAGACGTGTGGAATTTGCCAGTTGAAGCGGAATCAAGAGGAGACCTCTTCACTTATTTTTGCAGTGTGGCACAGCCTTGACATGCACTCAGATATTTTATTTTAAATAAATATTGATTTTATTCAGATTTGCATTTACCTTAAAAAGAAACACTAAAACAGTTGCATACTTTTTAGAGCATACCGAAATTAAATGCACCGAGTTTAGCTTAGCTTTAATTTAATTTGCTTGAATACTAAAAGTATGCAATACAATTTTTGCATTGAAAATTTTAATAAAATTGAAGTCAAGATTTTTCATTTACTGCATCTATTTAAATATTTTTAACATTTTTGTATCATTTTCTGATAGTTTCAATATGCTTCTTCAATACATTTCCTTTTTTTTGCATTTTTGTGCCTATTTTAGGCAATTGCTTGAATTTTATTTCTTCTATTTTAGGCCTTTGATTCTGCCTCTGAGGTTGTTTCCGTATCTGAAGCAGGCGCATCTGGTTTGGGCTCATCTGTGTTGCCAAAGACACACATGGGACACTGTAAATGTGGGAGAAAGGCTTTAAATCGATAATAAATGGGTAGACGGCCATAGTTACCTTCTCTTTCAGCACCAAACGATACTTGGGATGACTTTAAATATAGAAAAAAGTGTTTTAGCAAGGAATTTATTACTTTCACTGACCACTTACCTTATTCCATAGACAATGGGATTGTAGACAGCGCTGGTCTTGGCAAATGTGGCGCCCCATATGGTGGTAAGTGGCGTTAAGCCCTCGATCTTGAAGAGCCCGAAGTAACAGATGACTAAATACGGTGTCCAGGCCATGAACCATAGTGATATGGTAGTTAGGGCAACCTTTAAAGACAATCGATTATTATAATGGTTAGCTCGGAGTTGGAATGACCTGCTTAACCTTGGCCAGCTTTCCCTCAGCACTTTTGTCGCAGTCTTCGGAGCTGCGCAACGACTTTACATTCATTTTTTTGGCTTGCTCGCGCATGGCCTTCTCGTGGGCTGCAACGGCCTAAGAGTGGGACAGACAGAATTTAATAGAAAGAGAGAAACAGTATATAGATTTCAACTTACGGCAATAATAAACCAATAGGAATAACAGATCAGAAACAACGGCACATAGTATACGAAGATTGAGTAGGTGATGAGATACGAGCGCGGATTCCATTGCCTTGTCATGTAGTCAATGCTGCATGCAGTCAGATTCCCCTCCGGCACATAGCTGCTCCAGCCGATGAGCGGCATAATTGTCCAGAATGTTGCCATAAGCCAGATAAAGAGTATTTTCATTATAGCCAGCTTAATGGTCATCGGTGTCCCATTGATACCCTTCACAATCACATTGTAACGATCGAAAGCGATCATGCACATGGACCAAATGGAAACGCAGCCAAACATTGAGCCACACACGGCATAGATATCACACCAGAGTGGTCCCAGAATCCAGGTCTCATAATAGAAATTGACCAGCATCACTGGCGACTGTGATGCCATCATGCAAAAGTCGGAGAATGCCAGATTCAAGACAAGAAGATTTGCAGGCGTACGCAGCGATTTGGTGCCGCCAAAAATGTAGACCACAACTCCGTTGCCACAGCACGAGATGATAAGAATGGCAAGCGTGAATAGGCCAAGAATTTTACTCATTGTGGGATCCATGGGAGCAAACCGACTCCAATAGGGATTGACGAGGTGCGCCATGTCCGGCAGAACCTGCAAAGATTAACGGAATAATGCTTATTGAGTTCAATAAATTGATAGAAGGATAGGTGATGAACATATAGACTATATTTACTTCGTAAGCCATTGATTCATTTTGTTTTATACTAATTTAATTAATATTAAAACTACTAATTATATATGTTCAGTTTAATTTGTAAGTAATCGTCTTGTTTTGTTTATTTCCCATATTTGAAACTTACTCAACACTAATCGTTAGATTTTATTAATGATTTATCGAAAGTGTGGCGGTAAGCCGATAGATGAAATAGAATTAATCGAAGCTAAGACTCAAGAAAACTTAAATTCAAAGAGTTTTAAATTAAATTACAAAGTATAAGTGAAAGTGTTAAGTAAAATAAAAGTGAAAGTAAAGTAAAAGTGAAAGTGTAAATTAATTATTTTATTAAAGTACAAACTCACATTGTCCAGCACGGATCCATTGCCACTGGACTGCGCCTCGAATCTGGGAGCGAATCCGGCGCCTGCAATGGCAAACGTCTCTGGCAACAAATTGCGCCCCATGCTGGAGAACCCGGCAACGGTGCGATGTAATATATTGAAGAACCCCGTCCAAACAGAGCTGAGGCACAGACTGTCGAGCCTCTTATAGGTGAACTGCTAAGCCAATTAGGCAAATATGTACAGATATCAATTTAATGCCAGGGGTTCTTTGTGGTCAGGTGTCAGATAAAAGTCATTACATTTATTTACATTTCTCAAACACGGTTGCACGTTGTATAAGAATCAGGCAAGTGCGCAGATTGGCTGTTCTGACCCCAGCTCTGGTCCAAGTTGCTTGGTAAATTGAAGTTTGAAAAGGATGTCATCGAGTTCCATGTGACGGGTCCAGACAAGTCCAAGTTCGCATATTGTTCGGTGTTTGATTGTGGTGCTTCTGACAGGCTCTTTTGGTGTCTTTCATCTTCGTCGTCGGTGCTTGGCAAATCATACTTAATGATTTCTACATGTTGGCTGAGTATAATTTGCTTGCAATGTGCCTTTATTTTATAGTAGCTGGCTCGAAAGGCTTTAAGCTTGCTTGTCTGCGGAAAGGTGGGATTTGAGAGAGGTTACACTTTGGAGAGGTGACACCTAGGAGATGATGGTCATTGGAGAGGTTACTCCTTGGAGAGATAACCTCTTAAAGAGGAATCCCCTTGAGAGCTTACTGCTTTCCTGCACTTACCTGCGATAGATTGAGTGTGTTGGGTCTCCTATGTTTGGAAAATGCAGTGAGCTTAACTATTTTCGAAGTTTCAGTGATGCGATTGAAGGTCACCCAGTTCATCAGCTCGTTGTAGACGTGATTGTTCATTGGTATGATATAGTCGAAATATTGAAAATCATAGTTCGAAAGCTGGCAGAGAAAAAGAGAGAAATGGGAAGAAAAAACATTAGTAAGTCACAAGGACATTCAACACTTTGACTCACAAGACGACAGAAGTGTTTGGAGCGTAGTCCGTGCTCGTGCAGGACACGTAGACAATACTTGTGTGGTCTCCTCCCGATGTTCCAATTACGCAATGCCGCACTGTCGACCTCCCAATAGAGACTGGTCTTCACCATAAGATTCTGCATAATCGCCTCGGCCATGGGGGAGCTGCAAGAGTTGCCTGTGCGCAGGGAGATGCAGTTGAGAATCCCCATTGGAAGTCGGGACCATCAAGCTCACTTACCCATGCAAATAAATATAATTTTTAGGTATGTCATTTTGAGAAGTTCTTTTTGATATAACGAAAAATTTAATGTAGTCCTACTTGAATGTACGATAGGTTATATTTGAGAATTACATTCCTCGCCTCGACTGGAATTTCTCAAACGCTTGCTCAGTCGACAGAGCTAGCTGGGCTGAGTCAGGCGGGTGGGAGATGGGGGTGTGCCTCATTATGAAGTCCTTTGTCCTTTCCACGTTGCCAGCGTTTTCAAATTAACACAAATGAGCCATGTCCCCGCAAATGTTGCGACAAGACTCCCATCACGAACTTACGAACCGCGCCTCATGAACTCAGCACTCGCTCTCGGTTTTGGTTCCCTCGGTTCCGTCGGTTCCGTGGGGGGAATTATTCTGGCACCAAATTGCACAGTCTATTTTCTGCGATTCTCGTTGTGGCAACTGAGCTGCTGCTGCTGCTGCCTGCAGCATGTGTGGGTGTGCTTGTGTGTGTGTGAATGTGGGCGTGTGTGCTTGTGCAGTGCACTTCAGAGCCTGTTGCTGGTCTTTAGCGCTGCCCCAACTCAATTCACAGTTCACAGTGGGATGGTGCAGTGCAAATGTTGCTCGGAATGAAAAGGAATAAAAAAGAGGGTAAGTTTTTGAATAATAAAATAATATTAATATTAATTTAATTGTAAATTATATAAATTATAAATGAAAGTAGAAAATTATTTATTGACAATTTAAACAAGATATTATTCTACCGAACTTTTAGTGTTTGTTTTAATTTATTCTGAAATTATTAACACGCAAATTTCTTACTTATAATAAGTGTTAATGATATTGCATATATTTAAAAAATATATATATTTATTTCTTATATTTGTTCCACGTTGCAGACACTGTGCAACGTTAGCGATTTTATCCCAAGTCGACTTTTGTTGACCCGGCAAATGTTTGTACTACGCCCACTTGCCACCTCGTGCTGGCCTGGTGCAAAGTCAAAGGCATTAGAAATATTGGACAGGCAGGTGGGCAGTGGGGGAGCGGGTTGGGCGCTGCACAAAGAGTGTCAAGTGCTCGTGAGGTGTCCGACGCGTCGCGACGTGAGGCGCATGCTAAATTGGCTCCCAAGTGGAACAAGAAGGGGTTCGACTAAACGGGGGTGGGCCCCAGTAGATGCCCTGTGCTTGGTGAGTTCAGCGAACTGAACCTGTGCTCTACATACACTCACACACACAGGCAAATGCAAATGTCGTTCGACTTTCTCTCTCTCCTAGAAGTGCCCCCTGTGCGTATACTTAATGACAGAGTGTGCTGGACAACGTGATGCCTGCGTTTTTGTGCATTGGAATTAAACAATGCCAGCAGATAGTGATTTTCTATTTCTAACCAATGTGACTATTATTATGCTTCCGACAAGGGTATCTACTTCAACCCCCCTCCCCCCTCTGAAGGAGGCAAGGGGCGCCCATTGGCAATATCCAATTGGAATTGCATTGAACGGCTAAATTGAAAACTGAAAAGCATATTTCACTTATCACTTTTCACACAAAACACCCAGGAACAAAACGTAAACGCCGGCAGACAGAAAGCCAGAGAGAGAGAGAGGGGGGAGGGAGAGGAGGAGGAAGAGAGGAATCACAAAACGAGTGAAATGAAATTGTAAGCGCATACAAAAAGTGAAACACAACACAACAGTTCCGACCAGACCGGGCAATACAATAATACTATATGCATGTGTGTGTGTCTGTATGTGTGTGTGTCTGCTTGCACGTGTGTGTGTGTGTGTGTGCGTGTGAGCAACGGGTTAGCGCGCTGGAGCGGGCTAAAGGGATGCCCCGAGTGGGATGGCACATTGTTGTTTTAATTAAAAACAAACCGAGAGCTGCTGCCCTCGAAGCAAAAAAAAATACAAAGTGAGCAACAGTAAGCGAAGGAGGGAAAGAGGAGAAGAAGAGGGGAAGGTGGTGAGGGGTAAGGTTGGTTAGATGCTCGAATAGAAAGAAAACTGTTGAATATTTAGTGCATGCTGGAAAAGTTGGGCCAAAAAAAAGCAAGTGAAAATTATTGAGCACAAAAATGTCTAAATAGAGAGAGAGAGAAAGGAGAGGGAGAAAGGGATAGAGAGAAAGGTAGCCGGAAATGTGAGACTGCTGTGTGGCGGGATGAGCTGAGCACATGTGTGTGTCTGTGTGTGGGAGTGAAAAGGGGTGTGCGAAGGTAATGCTAACCCAAATGCTGTGGCTGCTGAAATGGGCACACAGACACAGACAGACTGATAGCACACATGCACAGATAGAGAGACAGACAGAGAGGCAGACAGAGAGGGAAGCTGAAACAAAGCCGCACCTAATGGCAATTTAAATGAAACAAACAACAAAATGAGAATGAGAAGTAAAAACCGACGAAAATGGCAAATAGACAAAACAGAGAGACAAAAACAGAAAAAAACCAAACCGGGGCACAAAATGGAGGCCTGGCTGACAACGATTTTGTTATTGTTATTGCCAACTTTGCCGCTGTTGTTGTTGTTCTCACTGTTGCTGCTCTTGTTGTTGGTGTTACTGTTGCTGTTGTTGTTGTTGCTGATGTCCGCTAGGAAGTGCACTTTGTGTCGACCGCAAATGCAATTTACAACACAACAATCAGCGCGGCAAACGCAAAGCGCAGCTCCAAAGAAGAAACTAATAAAAACAAAAGTTGGTGTTGCTGCTGCTGCTTCTGCTGTCGCTGCTGCTGCTGTCGCTGCTGTTGTTGTTGGCGCAACATCAACAACAACTATTTTGCCATCAGCAGTAAAAAGCAGCAGCAGCAGCAACTGCATTAACTGACCAGGCGGGTCAACGTTGGCCAAGAGGGAAAGCAGGTGGAGGCGCACGTAAACGGGGTTGTTGAGGAGGGGAAAAAGGGAGCAGGGAAAGGGGAAGAGTGGAGGGAAAGAAAGTGGCAAAGGGGGAGAGTGAGAGAGAGTGGGGTGTTGTTTCCGGTTTGGGTTTTGGCTTTGGCTGTTGCCTGAAAGCAAAAGCAGCATCATAGTTTTGGCCACACGCGCATACTAGCACTTGGCAAGCACACACACACTCGCACACAGATACACCCCTCCCCCCGTCGTATCCCCTCTCACACATACAATTAGACGCAGTGGCTGCTGCTGTTGGCCATAACGAACAATGGTCCGCGGGGCGTTTGCAGTGCGACGCCGCTGATTGAGGTTCAACGAATTTCGGGGTTTGCGTTTTAAATTAAATTTGCCGGAAGCGTGCAGTTCAACTGCAGTCTTCATCTGTGTGTACGGGTGTGTGCGCGTGTGCGTGTGTTAGTGGGTCAAAGCCAGCTCGTACATTTCTAAATAAACGCCATTACCAGGATTTTATTTGTGCCCGCTCAGGTGCGATAAATGAATTAAAATGCATTCGCCATTGCAATGAACGAGGCGTAACCGAGTACGGTTCGAGCACCCCAGTGAGAGTACACTCATAAATATTTATGATGCTACACATAGACACACACTAACACACACTCACTCACAAGTGCAGTGGGAACGAGAGAGAATATGTTAGCACTTTCAAGTTGGTCAGTGGGGCCAACCGAGTCGGGTTGTCCTTTTATGTGCGGTTAGCTGCCATGATTGAATTGCCCATATCCGACTAAATGTCTGTCCGCCCGTCGGCACTGTTTGCCCGACTGTCTGTGGGCCTGTCTGTGTCTGTATCTGTGTGTGTCTTTCTGCCCGCCTGGTTGCTCTCTGCCCTGCACAATTGTAGCAGGCGGCGCAGTTGCTTTGCACAGTGGTTTCTACACTGCGAAATGTTTAGTTCAATACAAGAAATATTTGCAATTACTTGTTAAGAAATATAGGTTTATTTAAAACGAGGATAATATTTACCTTAAGAACTGTCATAATTCGTTTAAACTAACTATATAATTTAAGACAATCCATCAATCATTACTCTCTTTTAATAAACATTTGCTTGGCCTTGCATTGGGAATCAATAGTAGCGCGCTAACAAATGAACGAGTTCTCCGTTCTGTGCTGTTCTTTTCTCTCATAGTGAAATGTGCTGCCTTCTTTTTTTAGATTCGCATCATTAATGAATAATGAGGCAAAAGAAAACAAAACTGAAAACGTAAACTGAATTTATTCAGCAGCAAATGAGCACAAGATAAAACAGCAAGTCTAGTATGTTGAGACAAAATGCGAATACTCTTTATGAATGTGTAAATATTCTATATAAGCATAAATAGCATACAAAATTTCAATTCATAAGGAGAATACTTGAGAACTCAAGTGTAAAATATGTGAAAAAGAAAAAGTACAATTTGTATTGCATACTTTTAGTTGCAGACAGTTAATTACTCGGAAGATCTGCACTTTATACATTTAGTTAAAGAAGAAGCTTTTCTTAGTAGCGAAACTGATTTGATTAAACAAATATTTATTTATATAAATCATATATAATACTAATTAGGAAAATACAAAGAATATTCTAGAATATTTAAGCAATCAATTTACCTAAGTTGGATGTCTTTTTTCAATCTCATTAAAATTGCATATGGTAAAGTACTCTGGTTGCAATCTATTTAAATTGCATATAGTATGTATGTATATATGCTATAAAGCAGTTTATCAAATGTCTGTCTGAGTGCTTTTTTAATGGCTCTACACCGATTGTGTCGTAAAGTTTTAATACCCTTTCAAAATGAGAGTATAACAGGTCATGTCTCATTAAAAAACCAGGCACCCCGCCATGCTACGTTGCTCATGTTCTCACTCTCTCTCTGTCTGTCTCACTCTCTCTATTTCTCCCTCGTTGAAGTCAGACTTCGTCTATGCTGCTCGCCTATTCATCAATATCGCCAAACGGAGTGCCTCGTCTTGCCGAGATTGCGATTCTGACTGCGATTCGTAGCGTGGCCGATAATGCCGCACGTAACGGCAATTCGGCAAATGATGATGCAATGACTGCCGCAATGGAGAGAGAGAAACAGAGAGAGAGAGAGAGAGAGAGAGAGAGAGCAAGAGCAGCTGAGGCACGTTCTAGACGGCAGTCAATCGTTTGCAACATCTCGTTGCGGCTCCTAGTGGCATTCAGCATCGTAAGTCATTTAACATTTTGAGGTATTTAATGAGCCAAAAAGTTTTGGCCGCACATAAATTAAAAGTCGACTGGCCCGCTGACCCGCTTGGTCTCGCCTGGAGAGGGGCCACTTCGGGGAGGGGCCCGCAGGTGTTGGCTGTAGCTGACCAAGGCAGTTGCTGGACAAGCCAAAGGCTCTATTAGCATGCCCATTAAAATTAGACAAATGGCTGCCGGTGCCGTTTCGCATATCCGCAACTTTTGCACAGCCTGCAGATTTATGGCCCGCCGAGTGGGATCGCTTGGCTGGCCTTGATTTCGAAGCTGTTCTTCGCTTTTCGACCCGGCTTGGTCCGGCTGTGGCTTTGGCTTCGGCGCAATCACATACGCCACTTGAGAAATGCCATTTGTTATGATAAATGATTATGTTGCCTGTGTTGCAAGCTGCCCCAGCCAGTTGCCACAGTTGCCTCAGCCGGTTGCCAATTGTGAGCTGGCAAATTGACGCGGCCTCGCGAACACATTGAAACGGAAACGAAAACGGAAAGCGGAAACGGGACTCATGTGTGTGTGTGTGAAGGTCAACGAAAGGCAACAGGGCATCAGCGTAATTGGCAGAGGAGGGAGAGGCTGAGGGGGTGGGGGGAGCAGTGCAGTCGCAGCTTAAAGCCAAGTTAAGCTGGAGCTGCTTTAAACTGACAATTTGTCGATACTTTCCGCAATTGAACAAAATAAAAAGCATGTGATTTGCTATTTTCCCGCTCGCTTTGTTTGTGCTCCTCCTCTTTTGTGTGTGTGTATCAGTGTGTGTGTGTGTTGCAGTAAGCTGCTTGGCTGCTTGGCTTCTGGGCTTCTGGGCCTGGCCAGGCGAGGGCAATCCTTTAGCGAATTTAACCCTCCACTTCATTAAACGTATTTCCCCAATCCTTTGGGCACAAATCACTTTGCCGCAGATACTCACAAAGCCAGCCAGAAAAGGGGCGCTGAGGCAGTTGGGGGTGTGGCCATAGAAATTTGACAAGAAGCCAAACAAAAGCCTAATCGTGCAGCTGCCAACCCCGCCCACTTCCCCGCTCCCGCTCCCGCTCCCTCTTGTTACTGGTTCTTTGTGAGCCACACCTTACTGGAGGAGCTGCCGCCTTTTGCCTGTAATCCATCAAGGCTTCTCTTCAGTCGGAGATGAGACGAGCTGAGCTGAGCTGAGGCGGGAGTGGGAGTGGGAACTAGGCACAACCGTAGGCAGCAAATTGTTTTCCACTCTTTGACTGTGACTGTGCGACTGACTGTGTGTTTGTGTGTGTGTGTCTCTTGTTATTTCAGGTTCTCTTGTTGTTGTTGTTGTTGCTGGCATATTAAGTATTTAAGCAGTTACGACAGTTGGTCGCTTGATGGATCACCCGTTTGTGGAGTCTATAAGTCATTCCAGTTGACATTTCATATTTTTTCCTGCCTCTCTCTCTCTCTCTCTGTCTCTCTCTCTTTGTCTATGTGTCCCGAAGGGGTTTTGGGGGCTGTGACAAATTAGAGACCCACAAGACGCAAGCCTGCTTAAAGTCCGCTCCTTCCTCCCACTCCGTTCATGTTTAAGTTGTGTTCTTTAATTGGTTGTTGTTGTAAGTTGTAGTTGTTGGTGGTGGTGTTGCTGTTGCCGACAGCTTGTGGCTGCCCCAAAGTGCAACCGGGCCGGACACAGATACCGAGTGTCGTTGACATGGCCAAAAGAATGGCCTAATTGATATACATTTCACCGGGCTGACAGCCTGGCAGAACTGACCACACGATTCTGATGTCAAGTGAAAGGCGCAGACGAAGAAGGAGAAGGAGAGAGAGCACGACGAAGCAACGAAAGTGATAATGACAGTAGGAGACAGATAAGAGAGTGGCAGAGAGAAAGAGAGGGAGAAAGGAAGAGAATGAGTGAGGGAGACAGCTCTCGGCTGGAGTGGACAAGCAGTTGCCTCAGCAATTTAATCGCACAACAATTTAAACTCCGATTAACACAAAATACTTGCATTCATTTGGGTAAGTTTATTAACCACAATTGAAACTGGAGTTTAAATAATGTGGGTGATTATTAAGGGGGAATGAAAGTAAACAGGAAATGGATTATGCAATCTTGAATCTCTATAGGTAGCATAAATAAGTTAATAGTAAAAATTTATTCATTTAAACATCATAATCTAACTGAATGAACCTATAGCATAAATGAAACTTACAATACGATGTCCTTTAGCAGGGCCGTAGCTACTGCTTCGGGGGTCTTCGGACAAAACTTTAGGTTCTGGGGCCCTTATATTAATAATTTTCTTATTAATAACGGTAAATTTAGCCCTGTCCGTCCGTTTAAACGTTGAAACTAAAGACACCAAATTTCATATGAAGCTTTCTGTATACAGTTTTTCCATTTTGCGAATTCACTTTGGCAGGCGGGGGCCCTTGTGCATTGCTCACCCTGGAAGGGGCTTGCTACGGGCCTGTCCTTTAACCAGGCTACATTAGGTTTAAGCCTCTCCCTATAAATAGTTGTATTTATCAGTTTGATCATAAGAAGAAGTGACAATCATTTCGATTTGCTATTGATTTCTCCAGTTCATATCTCACTTCCATTTGCAGCTCATACATTTCGTTGATCTTGCTCTTTCTGGGGCTTCAAAACTTGCACACTTTGCAGACCGCTGTACTTTCTCTATTCTCCCTCAGCATTTGTTATTTATAACTGACGCCCTGAAGCTGATCTCCCGCGTGCAACTTAAAAGTTTTTCAAATGCTCCCCTCAATTTTGTGTGGCTGCCATCGGCCCCCCTTGGCCCCTCAAGTTGCGCCTCAATTGCAATGCGACACGCACATGACTTGGCCACAAACTTTGTTAGTTGTCCAGGCAGACAGACTGACAGACACACGGAGGGGACTGCAGCCAGGCACGTTGCAGATTCTGCACAACGTTGGTGGCGTCCCTCGTTGATCTACAGTTGGGCAGCGGCAGCTGGCAAACTTTTTTGCAGTCCTCAGAACTTGCAACTTTTCTCATTTGTGCGTGTGCATTGGCAACTTGCTGTCTGCTGCCTGTCTGTCTGTCCAGCGCCTGGTCCAGTCTGTTGTCCGTTGCACTTTTGCAAATGATGTTCAACTGCGGCACCTCTTGCTCTCTCACTCTCTCACTATCTCTTTGTCTCGCTCACACACACACATAGAGGTCTCTCTCTGTTGCGCCCCTGCAGCAGCACGAAACTAATCCGCAACATGATGACAAGAAAATTGAATTCTTGCAACTGTCAAATTGAATCTGCCTGCTGCCCTTATCTGGCCCTCCTGTTCTTCCCCCTTGTGTGCCTTCTGCTCTTCCCCTTCTGTGCCTCCCTTCTCTGTCTCTTCTCCCTTCTCTCCCTCTATTTTTGTGCCCTTCTCTGTCTCTGCCCGCATCAAAATCAGAGCTTCAAGTTTTTTGGTAGAGCTACACTTATTGCCGGCTCTAGCTGTCCCCCTTCGCTCTGTTGCACTATCTCCCTCTCTTTCTGTCTGTCTGCCTCTCACTCATTCTCTGTCTCACTCCCCCCTCCCTTCGCTTGTCTGTTTCAGCGCCATCGCAGGCCAACGTGACAACGTCGAGCGTCAAAAACTGAACGTGCAACCCGTCGCTTGGCGCCTGTCTCCTCCTTTCCTTCCCCTCTTTCCTCCCTCTCTCCCACTTCCACTTCATGCCGCCTCGCGTTTTTTACAAACAATTTTGCCGCCTAAGTGTTTTTTTTCTGCCCTGAACGAGTGAGAAATTTGTACTTATTGACTCGACTCGCCTTTTGGCGAGCTCATGATAATGACAGACTTCATCGATTACGCGATTATCGCAATGTCACTTTAGAATTTTTCCAAATTTTCTCATTTCAGTATCAGGGGCAAAGGCCAAGGGGGATGCAGAGGGGGATTGAGGGGGTCACCAAAAGCTTTTAGCGAGCATTTCACAATTGCCACGCCCCCTCGAGCGCAGTGCGCATTTTGTGGATGAAATTGCTCTGCTCCAAGTGTAATTTCACTTAAGCTCTTAAGCAGACACAACCAGCCCTCTTACCTCCCTCCCCCCCCTCTTCTCCTCCCCTCACAAGTGGAGGATACTTTCGAGTGTTTGTATCGAAATAAGCGTTTCGTCTCGCGGGGCACTGCGACTTGGCGACTTTGCAGCGCGCTCACATGTGCCACAGTTAGTGGGGCCACTCGAAAGTGTGTTGAGTTGATTAGCGCTAAAAGGATTTTATAGCCAGGCAACTGGTAGAGAGGGGGGGAGAGACTGAGGCGCTTTGGCAATTTGCTCGTGCAATAATTGAAGTCAACGCAAACACGAAAAACACATTTCAATTGACATAAATTTGTTGCACTCGAGCAACGAGAGGTGAAATTGTTTTGCCATTTGTTGCCGTTGTTGTTGTTGTTTTATTTACACGCTAATTTCACATGGAAATCGTTGGGAAATTAGACGCAGTTTTCCTAAGTGCGGCATATTGGAAAATTGTGTCGCAACGTTTGTCAGCAAAAGCGAATGCAACTGCCAAGAAAACGAGGCGGCAAATTTATGTGCTGCTTATGTTTGTGCAGCGTATGAGTGTGTGTGTGTGCGAGTGTGTGTAGTGTGCGAGTGTGTTTGCACAGGTAAACAATAAAATAACGAGTCGTCTGCCAGGTAAATTGCATAAAAAGAAACACGGCAAAAGCGCTGAAAGGGCAGCAGCAAAAGGAAAACAACATGCAGTACATCGAGTATTTCTCTGCTGGCATACGTGCCCTTTCTCTGCCCCTCCTCTCTTCCCCGTTCCCCCCTCTGCTGCACGTGCCAAAGGCAAGCAGGCAAATGTCTTACGCTTGCCTTGGCTGCCTAACAAACATGCAACGTGGCTGCGACTGAGGCAGCTAACAAGGCACCCAGCAGCCAGTCCCAGTCCCAGACTGTGCCAGCTGCAACCTGGCAAATGGCAACTGCCACCTAGGGCAAGCTGCAACCTACAACCTGCAACAATTGCATCCTCTCTCTCTTTCACATATTTGCCCTGGGGTCCAGGCCGCGTTGTTTCTGTTGTGCGCACAAAGAAGAGTTAAGCAGCAGGCACAGCTGAATCAGCAAGTATGTGCCATGTGTGTGTGTTCGTGCCATGTGTGTGTGTGCTATGTGTGTGTGCATATACGTGCATAAATATATTCTTGGCATTTAAAAAATGCTGGTTCGTTGCCCCTTCAATATTTGAGCGCATTTGGGTCAATAGCAACCAACAGAAGAGCCGAGATAAATTGAGGCAAAATGTATTGTATCAAAATGTTGATGATGCAATTTGTGATCTATTATAAGTATCTGAGAAATCAAATCTTTATGACTGTCTGCAGTGGGGTAGAAAGGTATTATAACTTTTTACGAACTATAAAATATTTGTAACAGGCAAAAGGAGGCGTGGCAGACCGCACAAACTACCTTTTCGAACTTGCCATCAACAGCTGAGAATTAGAATTAGAATTTGCCATCTGTCCGATTTTCAATGCTTCGCCTAAAAGTATGCAATACAAAACTATCTTTTCATTGAGTATTTCTCTTTGGAAGAGTCTCAGCTAATTATAAAGTACTAACTATAATGTAATGTTTAGGTATTTAAGTACTGTCACATATGTAAACATATGTACGTACGTATGTTGCTTATTTCAGTCTGTTCTTAACATTCCAATTAGTGTATCCAGCGCCGCACAGCACAGCGAGCGCATCGAACAAGTCGAACTTCATTAAGTGAACTCACCAAATGCGCATTCACATTCAATTTAAAGCCTCGCAATCGAAATGCTGCGTGACTTAATTAAATTGCAATGCCATTGTCAGTGTACCGCCACCGCCACCTGTGCAGATTCCCCCCACTTACCCCCCGCCGTCTAACCAATCACCCCGACTTGACATTATCCATTTGGAAACACAATGGCGATGCGATGCGCGCTGCACGTGATATGCAAACGTGAACAATTAGCTTTTTGAAATAGATACACACTGTGCTACACCCACGCACACCCACCCACACACACACACACACACACACACACACCTAGGGCAGCATTAGGCAAACATAAATATCCCTTGCCTAATCGGCTAATGCAACTGATGAGATGAGCCTTAAACGTTGCACGCTTCGGTTCGAATTAGGCAGCAGTTGATGGTGCTAATTTAAATGCATGTGGCGCCCCTGCTGCCTCTGCCTCTGCCCCTGCCCCTGCCACTGCGCATAATCAGCAAATAGCATATGGCATAATTATCCCTTTGCTGCATAGGGAGAGAGTGGAATGGGGAGAGGAATGGAGTGAGCGAGTGAGGGAGCGTATTGGGGCTCCCTTCTCCAGCGAAATCTTGGCAAATGTCTTTATTGTCGTGGCCATCAAAGGGACTTGCAAATGGCGTGTGAAATGACATGTGAGCGCATCACTAACACACACACACACACACGCACATAAGAGGCTTGTGTGGGTAAAAGGATAACGCGCGTGGAGTGTGACTAATGCCGACGTGATGATGATTAAGTTGTTGTCCCACTGCGTGCGAGGCAATGGCGTCAAAGTACGCATAACTTGGCCAAGAAGAACGTCAGCGATTGACTAAGTCAAAGTCCCAGTCCCCAGTGCCAGTGGCAGGCGCAGTTCCTTCACTTGGCATCCCAGTTCCATTTGCAATGTGCCATCGGCAATTGCTCAACCCACGCACGTGATTCAATTAGAGTCCTGGCCAAGGCGACACAAAACTCAGCTGACTTCCACTTATTTCCGCCAATAATCAGTCAGTGGTCCTGCGGGATTTGAAGTGATGTCTTTTAATTATGTTGCTAATTAGTTCGAAAGCTACGTGCTGCGGCCTTTTGTGCCCCACCACAAAGAAGGATTGAGTGGGTTGAGTGGGGCCAGTCATTTGGATAAATGCTAAAAACAAAGATGAGAAATAAAAGGCACGAACGAGTTCAGGAGTTAAGTCAAAGTCAAGGAACGTTTGGGCCTATATCAATAATGGAATGGAGATATTATGAAGTAAGCAAGAGAAGTCTACATCTATTCTTGAACTGCAGGCACTTTTTTCGTTTCTATATACGATAATTCAGGAGTGTTTGATCTTTAATTCCAAACATATATTAATAATAAAATAATAATATACTCAGCTACTGCGACTTGAACCTCAGACCAATAGTTAGTTCTACTCAAGTTCCACAGATATAAGCTTACATATTTGAATATTTGTAGGAATAAAAAGAAGATGTTTTGAGGCTGCTTTACTGTCCGTACCTATAATACTTAAGATTGAAGCAATACTTCACATTTCCCATTTGAATAAGTCCAAGAGAGCCGCTTTACTTTTGAGTACAAGTTTGAGCCCCGGACACATCATAGCGATGATTTCGAAGAATTCGGGGCTCTGTGCTTGTCTCCCCCGTCGTAGCGAATGCAACTCCTCTTTGGGAGATTGCGAGACAACAATTCTGACAACACTTTGCTTATGGTGACAGTCTGGCAATTGCCAAGACAAGAAACGTGGGGAAGAAGGAGTCGGTAAACGAAACAAGGATATTTGCGCTAGTACTGGCGTGCGCTGTAACCTGAACTGCCAATCAAGCTGGACTCGTGGAGACAGGCACGATAACAAGTTGTCCTTGTCGTCCATTGCCCTGCAGCACACTCACCGGCGGAGTGCAAGAGGGGAGGGGGAGCTAAGGCGAGCACGACTGAGTGACAAACACAAACTGTGGGATAAATCTTGGCAGGCAACGTGCACCCATTCTCAGTCTCTGACAGCAGCAATTTGAGCTTGGAATTCATGTTGTACGGCGGATTGCTAGCTACTCTCCCTCCAGCTCCTCTCGCACTCCCCAACTGGGTACCCTATTCCATCCACTGCCAGCATTTTTGGGCCCGATCACCGCAACAGCGCCGGCTGTCGCACGTGTCAATGCGTCTTTGAATGCTCAATTAAATTTTCGACTGATTCAGTGCGTCGCGTCTGTGCGAGTCTGTGAGTGAGTCGAATCGGTCGAATTGAATTGTAATTGGGATTTTGGATTTTGGATTCGAATTCGATTCGGGATTCGGCTTATTGCACTGCCCTTTGTCCGCTGCCGTTGGCCACTTGAAGGAGCAGGCGGAGGCGCGCTTGACATTTGCTGCTCAGGCAGCTTTATTGGCAAAATCGCAAATCGCTGCATGGCAAATGGAAAATGCGGAGGCGAAATGGCGAATTGTTGGCTACCTCATGAATTATTCACTTGCCGGTGCATTGGCAAAGGGAGAGAGGGGGGAGTGCCTGCTTTATTGATATCGCATGTCTGAGGTGGAAGGAGATTGCAACCTGAGAGAAAAAATATTGCCCAGCAATTGGCATAAGTCATGTTTACAAAACACTTACAAGCCGCCCACGACTGTGCGACTGCCCGACAGACTGAATGAAGTTAATGAAAGTTATTGAGCATTGATTGAGGCATTGGCTGGCTGCACTGATTGACAGATTGACAGATTGAGTGACTCTCCTGGTGGAGATGGCGCCGCCATCGCTTTGTCGAGAGCTTTAATGAATTCTGCCAGTTAAGCGGAAACGGAAATAATGCGCCAACGTTTTGTAACGTGTTCTTGCTACACAAAGCTGAAGGTGTGTGTGTGTGTGTGTGTGTGAAAGGATTTAGCACGTGGCGCGAGTAAAACTTTTCAATTGTGCGTGAGCTTATTGAAACACTTTTCATTTAGCCCGCTCTCTTCTGTTTCTCATTGTCTCAGTCATTAGGCAGCGTTCTCTTTTGTTCTTTCTCTCTCTCTGCTTCTTCTGCCCTCTCTCTCATCCTTCTTTATTGCTTTATCATAGCTCTGGCGTCTCGCTGGCTTTGCCTCCTCCCACATTTGAGTGTTGTGTGTAAAGTTTCGCCAGCGTTCTTTGCTTTGGCTTTTATTATTTCCCTCTTTCGTTTGCCGATCCTAACAACAAATTTACATGCAAATAACTTTTTCAACTTTGCCACTTCACACACACACCCAGACACATATACATATAGGAAGACACCCCGCACAGCCCCTCACACGTGTGTCGCCTCAATTGGCACTTATCAGCTCATCGATGAGGTTGGCAAAAAGTTTTTGCGGCTCATCGCCAGCACAGCAACAAAAAGAACGAAAGTTTCTCTCACTGTTTTTTGGCATTCGGGCATTTTATTGGCAATCGGCAGAGATCTGGCATTAATATACGATTTAAATGAACACATTAGTTGCGACCCCAAGTCCTCTAACGACCCTAAAGGGTTGGCACGCACACTCGCACACACACACGCACAGCCTTAACACGTGTCAACATTTGAGGTATGACACATTAACCACAGTCCCGTTATAATCATAAATAACGACACACGGCGGAGGTGGCAGCCACGGCAAGGCGAGGCAAATCCTTTGATGCACTGCACCACAGCACGCGGCCTTTGCGGACTTATTGTGAATTATTTGCACTGCGGTCAGCGGCTTGAGCTGCCTCCTCCTCCCCTTCCTGCAGCTGCAGGTGCTGCTGCTGGTGCTGGCCAAGCGAGCAGGTGCGAGAAAGCAGAAGGCAGTGCGAAGCTGGTCAAACAGTTGACACTGCGCCCGCAGCTGACGCAGCAGAGGTGGCTGCCTCCACTCAGGCTTAATTGATTTGCACGAGCAGAGAAGCAAATTTAAGAGAGAATGCCAAGGCATGCAACTGCAGTTTATGCCAGGGAAACTTTAAGATTGTCAAGGTAGTTTGAGAGAGGAAAGAAGCTTATGTATTACAGATATATAATTCAGATACAGCTGTGAGTTGTAGTGTAACCATATCGATGAAACTTGAAGAGAGTGTATAATTTATACAATAATTTAATCTATACAATAATTTAATTTATACAATTGATTTATGCAATTTTAATGAACTGAAAATGAATTTTATTGTGATATCTGTAAAAGAAAAGAGTATAGGATGATTGGCTCTGCGAAATATATCAATGGATTAGTAGAAACAAGCTTAGCTCTAGTAATTGTAGTAGATGGCGTAAATATAATATAAGCAAAGCATCGAGATAAAAGTAAAACAATAAACTATAAATTATAAAATGAAATGGGATTGATTGACTTAAAAGAAGCAAGTACCAAGCTAAAGTCACAGTCAAGGCAATCGATATATGAGTATTGCTTGAATCAATTTCAAACGCAGTTATAAATGAATAACTTAGCTTTCTTGATATATTCATAGAATCATGCTAACGACCAGTTTATGTTGTTGTAAGATAAAAGAAGTAAGTTCGTTGTAGAAATAAAAAATAGTGAATTTGTTTGTGAAAAAAGAAATAAATACCAAGGTAAGTCACAGTTGAACCTATTGATTTATTGGCAGAAAAAAGCTGAAATGCAATATCTGTTGTAGGTAGCTAAAAGAAAGCAGAGTTAATGTAGAATTAAAAGGATTGTTACATTCAATAATATTATTTCGAATGAAACAAACATCAAACGATAGTCTGCCTAAACACTATAGCTATATTGGCCAGATTAACCCCAATCTCAATATCTGTTGTAGATATGTACAAATATATTGTGTTGCCAGTTTAAATAGAGAGTTATTTCTTTTCCTTTGCTATTGATTTAGAATACATAAACTAAATACAGCTTAAACTCCCTCCTCCCATACAATACACGCCCTCTGTCCACCCTCTCTTAGGGCATAAGCATAGTTTATTCATTTAAATCGCTTTGGACTATGCCATATATCGTACGTTAGCAAAATCGGCTAATGCAATGGGCTGCCCTTTTAAGCTGCCACTTTTAAGCTGCTAGAAGGAAGGTAGAATTTCAACCCTCGCTGCATTTAAAATGCATGACTCGCTGCGAAATTTGCAATGCAGCGCAAACTGCAGCGCGCTACCAAATTGAGGTTAGTTAAACAAGCAAACTCGCTTCCGCCAACACCGCTTCCCCTTCCCCCCCTGCACCACAACCGCTGCTGCCACTGTTGCGCTTCTTGTTCAGCATTTTCAATATTCATTTCTGCTCGACACAACTTTAACATTGGCTCAGGCAAAGCGCTGCAGGAGTGCGGAGGAGGAGGAGGAGGAGCCGGAGGAAGAGAAGAGTTGCTGCTGCTCTCTGCTCAGCCTTCCGGGGCGCCATGTTGTTGATGTTGTTGTTGTTCTGCTGTTGCATGTTCAAGTGCCCCCGTGCGGTGGCCTCTGCTTGCCTGAGAGCCTCAGCCTCAGCCCCTGCCCCGTCTGCCACGCGCTCTTGCCACTTCTCCCCCGCTATTTGTATTTGTTAATTTTGATTTGTTTGCTGCATATTTTGCATTATGCGCAACTGGGACAAGCCTGTTGCCAATGCAAATTGATTTCGCCAAAAACGATTTGCGCCCAGTTCAGCTCGATTTTGTTGTTGTTGTTGTTCCCGCTGTTGTTGTTGTTGTTGTAATTGCTGTTTGCCAACCAATTTCGTTTGGCTCTGTTTTTTGGCAAGTAAATATGCGTTTCTGCAAATATTTTTGCATGTTGTGTGTTGTGTGCTGTGTGTTGAGTGTGTTTGCGCTTTGCGTATTCCTGTTTTATTTTTTATACCCGTTGGAACTTTGCATATTCATTGATAAAAAGTATTTTACATTGCATATGTTAACGAGTTTGGTTAAAGAAATCACTGAGCTGAGTTCAAACGGAAAGTTCTTTGTAACTGAAAATCTTTCTCACTTAACTGCAATTTTGTTTTATATTTTTATACTTTTTCCAGTTTGTTTTTGTATCATTTTAAAGCACATGTCTTTGTCGAGCACACTTTTGTTGGTTGCGGCCTACTTATTTGGCTTTTTTCTTGTTGTCTGTTGTTGCTGTCAAAATGTTTGCTTTTAATTCCAGTTACTTTCAGTGCTCGCCATTTTTAATAACGATAACAAACCGATTGCCGCGGGGTCGCATCGCCAATATGAGTACATTATGTTACCTGAGAAAGGGCTGAAAGCCAACATACACTTAAGGCAGACTCTGAATTTCGAATTTTTAATCTTTAGCTTCACACTTTTAAAACATCGAAATTTTTTTAAAAAATGTTTACACTCTCTTTTTGTTATCCTCTTTGTGTTTTACTCGGGAACTTAGGGCTTCAATACACACTCTGAATTTCGCCTTTTTAATCTTTCGCTTGACAGTTTTTAAAAATCATAACTTCAATAATATTTGCACTCCATTTTTAATCCTCTTTGTATTTTAGTTGGGAACTTAGGGCCTTCAATACAGATTTTCATTGAAGTCTATTTCTTTTGCTAGATATTGTCGACAGATTTGATGAACAATTAAAATCAAAGCGCAATTTCATATTTTTTATTTTTTATACATTTGGGTTTCGTAATTGTCTAAACAAGTTTGGAATGCACTTTTGGTTTTGACAAAAATTTGCATTGAAATGCTTCGAGCAATATATCAAAATTCACTTTTTTAATTAAAATCATTTAGTAATATTTATGAATTATGAGGGTGGAGAAATTTAGAGAATCGGCAAAATGATTTCAGTCTGACATCAATTTATGTGGGAATGTAAGTATATCAGCGAGTGCGTATGCGTGTGTAAGTGTGTGTGAGTGCGCGTGTGTGCGTGAGTGTGATTGCCGTCAAGCTAAGTGCGTGAAAAGCGGATGTTGCAAGCCGGAAATGGCAATAACAAACAACCTCATGAATTAATGCGGCTTTGCACCGTTGGCAATGCGATACGTATTCATTCAATTTATTTGCACATGTATTCAAGTCGTGTGTGTGTGCGTGTGTGTGTGTTTGCATTTGTATTGTATTTGTATTATTGAACTGTTGTTGTTGTTGTTGCTTCCTTGTCACTCATTAAAGAATCATTGCAGTAATCGCTGAATATTTCATAGATTAAAGTTGAAATATTACCCGGACTGCGCTCAATGCTGGGAAATAGCAATTTCGGGATCAGCTCCACGAGAAAGGGGCGGAGGGGGAGGTCGCGGCACTCGCATAACATATTATCTTTGGTTGCGGGTGCCAGCAAGGGTCTCGTGTTCGAGGCTCTGTGTGCTGGCACTATCCTTGTTTGGCTGTCAGTGCCTTTTTAATATTTCGCTGTTGACATCTTGCCGTGTGTGTGTGAGTGAGTGTGTGTGTGAGAGTGTGTATGTGGGTGTGAGGGAGTGTGTGGTGCCTGCTCTCCTTTCGCTGTCTCGCTCTCTCCTCGTTTACTTTATTTGCTTTTCGTTGTTGAATTTCATTAAAATTTGCGCCCATTTGCCATAATTTGTATTTCTTTTTACCATTTTTTTTTCGCAATTTTTCGTGTTTTTTTTTTATTATTTTTGGCTGTCATACGAATGACAGCGCAGCCGAGCCCAGCGCTGGCTGCCGCTGCTGCTGCTGCTGCTGCGCCGTGCCGCAGATGAGCTTGACAAGCAAATGAAAAAATATACAAAAGAGACAACTCGTATTTTGTGCAGCGCGCGTGTGGCATGCAGAGAAAGACAGGCAGAGAAAGAGAGAGGGATAAGTAAACTTAAAAAAAGAGGAGTGCGGCTGGTGATAAAGGGCGCGTTGGGGCTATGGATGCTTGCATCATTTGCTGCGCAGCAATGAAATGCCAGCAAAAGTGTCAGAAATGACAGCGAGTCGAGTCGACCCCGCTCCACACACACACGCACACATAGCAGCAGGTCTCATGCATACATATATGAAGAAAACATATTTCATTTGCCAGGCAGCAAGGCGAGCCAGAGTCGAGTGCAGTTCAGTCTATTAAGCAGGTAATGCACTTAAAGTTGCCCAGATTTATGCGCTGTGGCCGAAAGTTGACACTGATTTTTGCATCGATTATGAAGTTCATACTGTATAAATCTTTACGCCGAGTTGCACATACGCACTGTGGCACCAAGTGAAAGAGAGAGAGAGAGATGAAGGCAGGAATACTTTATAAGTGTTTGGGAGATGTTGTTTATCGATTGAAAGATGATTTACAATTATTTGCGTTGTTCGGTATTAAGATATCGTTATGAAGTATTTTCAATTAATTATTTTCATTTATTGTTTAATCAAATAACTAATAATTAATTTAATAAATAATAGTTGTGTGTATAAACACTTTATAGACACCGAATGCGTGCAAAAGAAGGCAGAAGAGATGAGTTGAGCTTGAAGAGACATGCAGGGAGGGCAAAGTTTACTTGAGAGGAGGCCCAAGGCGTGGTCAATTGTAAGTAAGTAAACCCGAGCGTGTTGCAGGCCATCATTAAGCACTGCCAGAGGCTCATTCCGCCGAGCTAATGCTAATGCATTTCGCATTAATTTCACAACACGACACTTGGCAGCAAGATGCATGCGAAAATGAAAATGAATTGCGTGAAATTAGTTAAAGCGCATTTGACGTTTTCTAAGTTTCGCGTTAAGTTTTGCAAGGGGGAGGGGGGAGAGGGAGACACGTGCGTACCGTAAGGAATGGTGGGTGGTGGTGAGTGCGCCTAGCGAGTGTTGGGGAGAAGGAGGTCTGAGGGGTAACATTAATAGTTATACAACAACTGACATATTGATAAATGAGCGCATTTTCCAAACGCTGTTTCGGCAGCAACAACACAGCAGCAACAACAACACAGCAGAAGCAACAACAACAACAACACTGAAGCAGCAACAATACGTTCAACTATTTCAATGGCAAATGGCTTGAAGCGAACGCGCCGTGGCAATGTTTGCGAAAAATGACTTTAGTGCCAAGCGTGAGAGTTTTCAACATGCGCAAACACAAACACACACTCGCACACACACACACATATCGCACACACACTGAGCCAACGGCGTTTGGTGGTGTGGGAAACAAATGCTTGCAAATATTTCTGCAGCTGTGATTCCTTTCGCTGGCAAACAACAGAGCACAACAAGCAGGAGGAGGAAAAGGAGGAAGAGAAGAGGAAGGGGGGGGGAGCTGCCACAGCACAACAGGAATTTCGTGCCTTCGCACATCGAACGCGCGCGCTCTTTGCGCCACAATGAGTCAATTTTTTAACATTTATTTGACAGAAATTTTCATTTATTTTGCTTAGCTAAGGAAAGGAAAAGGAAAAAATTTAATTAAATTGAAATTAATTTGACAGGATATTGCACACAGGCAGCGCCGCCGGAGTCAGAACTATTAATAATACCCCCAATGTGTGCGAGTGAGTGCCAGAAGTGAGTGCCAGAGTGAGTGCTAGAGTGAGTGCATGTGAGTGCCGCCTTCGCGTGGCAAGACAAATGCGCTTGAAATAAATTCTCATGTTGCGTTTTTTGAAGCTGCCCATCAAAATTGCACAAAGCAAGACAGAGATGGGGATAAAGAGAGAGAGGGAGACAGCAGACAAAAGAGTCAGTACAGTCCCCTCCCCCTGCCCGCAGTTACCACTACGCATACAGCTATAAATCATTGCACAACATAATTAATTAAATTTCACTTTTAACAGCGCGCAAAGCAAGCAGAAAAATATCACACATACGCCACGTTGCGGCTCACTCTGACACTTGGCATTGACATACGCACAAATAAATAGGCTCTATAAATTCTCCAGCAAAGCAAACAGTCTCCCTCTCTCTCTCTCTCTGTCCCGCTCTCTCTCCTGCTCGAACGTGCTCGACATATTTCGTATAATGCAAAACTTTCGTTTAGCTGCGCTATAAATCGCGTGTTCCTTCAGTTTTGGTGACGCCCGGGCAAGCGCAGCCCCCACCCCCTTGTTTGAACGCATGAATGCTGACAGCTGTACAACGGTTCGTTCATGGGGCGTGGCATGTCATTTTAAGGTTGTCCAAGACCGAGCACCAACTGCCACGCGGCGCAACGTGCTCAAGTCGAATAAATAACGAAACACGCCGGCGGACAGCCGCGCAATTTATGGCCAAGTCGTAGGAGGAAACAGATACAGCCGCATTCCTGGCTTTAAAGCACAACTTCACCTTCACATGGTCAAATGAAATAATTGTATTAGCAGACTTTAAAGATCCGAAACGATTATGCCGACGACTGACAAGCGAGGAGGATGACGAGGAGGAGGCTGCAAGGCAGAGAATGATGCCTCAAGTGCGCGTCGCTGTCGTCTCCAGCGTGCACATCACTGGGCATTAGGTATGCATGCCATTGCGCGCTGGCGTCGCCAAAGATGTTGAGCAATGCGCCGCCCAGAAGCACAATGAGGCAAGGACGATCGGGCGAGGCGTGGCAGGGAGAGGCGTGGCAAGGGGAGGCGAGGACAACGCTGAGCAGCGATGCGTAGCGGCAAATGGGTAGCCTGAGCCCCGATAATGAAGTTAAAAATTCCATACATACAAACACAGCATGACAGACAGAGCGACAGAGAGTGAGTGAGAGAGGCAGTGAGTGAGCGAGGGAGACAGCGACAGCTCACACAGTTGTTCTTGTTGTTCTTGTTGTTGTGTGTGCGGCATTTGTCTTTGGTATTTATGAGTACGTTGTCCTTGATATGCTTGCGGAATTACTAAATGTCCCTGACTTGACACTAACTCACACGTACTGACATGCGACACTCTCGCACACACTCACACACACACGCACAGAGGGAGACATGCTCACACACACACACACACACACGCATCATCAGCCTTTCATTCACTCATTCATACATAAACACACTCGCTTCCGTTTGCCTGCGTCTGCTGAGCTGTTGCCCAACACTGGCTGCAATATGTTTGCCAGCCACGCCCACCCACCTTTTTACATGTGTCTCTGTGTGTGTGTGTGTGTGGGTGTCTCTGTATTTTTTATCTCGTACGTGCAGCTATGCTGGCCCGATTCGAAATTTAAATAGAAATAGCATGTTGATGTTATTCGATGCAGGTTTATATTTAATTTAATATCCAGCCCAGTGCGTGTGTGTGCGTGTGTGTGTGTGTTCCATAAATATGTATTTTAATTTATTTGTGCGGACAACGAAACTAACAGCAGAGCAGCAAAGCGAATAAATCCACTCGACTGCCCTCGAAGCTTGCCACAAGAAGTGGCACTTCCATTACAATCCCCGTATCCCCGTTGCAAGTGACTCTCGATGTAAGCTCTGCGTGCAGTTGCGTGTAAGGCGAGACAATGTTAAGCATGGAGAGAGGGAGGTGGAGGCACATTGCAACACTGTGTTGGCTTGGCAGTTCCCTCTCCCAAAAGTATGCTGCACTTTTTACTCGTTGTCACACTCGTCGCGTTGCGTATACGCACCGATAGCCGTGCTAGCAAAATCACAATTTCTAGCTAGACAAATAAAGTGAGCCTTTGGGATGTGCGAGTGTGTGTGTGCCAGCTTAAGTGTGTGTGTGTGCGAGTGTGTGTGCCAGCTTGAGTGCCAACAAGTGTAAGTTGGCTGCTCGGCTGATCAGCTAAGTGCAGATAACAAGTCAAGTGGCCCGAGAGCCAGCGCTTAGCTCCACACGAGTGTGAGTGTGTGTTAGCTTCGAGTGTGTGCGTGTGCGAGTGTGTGTGGCTGAGTGTGTACGTGCGTTTGTGCACCTGTGTGGCACCTGCAAGAACTGTACTTTAGTTTGTGCATGAAATCAAGCAGAAAGAGAAACCAATTTGTGTGAAAATACAAAGGCAACAGAGATGAAATGAAATTGGCCAAAAAGGGTGAACACCCCCTCCTCCCTTTGGGTTTGAGTCTAGGATGGGGTTAAAATTCGGGCCGGGGGTTGAGGTCTGGGCTGGGCATCGATGCTGTGGCAAACATTGGTAGAACAAACTTTTTGAATCGTTTCAAAGTCGATGGCAATAAATTGCGGGGCAACTTTTCGCTTCAGCTTGCAAGGGCCGCTACACCCTCTCCGCTCCCCCTCCCCCATCTACACTTTTAAATTTTATGAAAACTTGGCAAAGGAATTTTAATTCAATCGGCGTCTTGGAAGAAGAAAAAGAAAATCAAACTACCATTCAATGACATAACTAAGACTCAGCCACAACGAAGCTTCTGAAAATTATTTAAACGGAAAAATAGTTGCAAACGGCTGCAGTCATGTGTGTGTGTGTGTGTGTGTGTGTGTGGGTAAGCGCTGCACACAATTGCTGCACGGTTAACCGGCGCTTGGGCAAGAGAAACTAACATTATTTGATCCACATAAATGAAGCCCAAAGCCAAAGCCAGCCCGAGAGGGGGCACACACAGGATAGAAGCCAAGCCCAGCTCGGGTCTGTCGCGTTGCAGTTGCAGGACCACATGCGTGGGTGTGAGTGTGTGTGCGTATGTGGGAGTGTGTGTGTGTTGGCAAGGTCGTGCAGCCACTCAACGTGAGCGACTGTGGCTGCGGCTGAATGTGCGCCGCAGTGGAAATGCACCCGAATAAACACAAAATTTATATGAACACATGGGCGTCGGGGCTAAAGGATTGCACTCGCTTACGCCTTCCCCCTCTTCCATTGGGTTTTGGTTCCCCACTCTGCCGCACCCCTTTCATCTGCATCCCCTTTTCATTGAATCACTACACGCGTGTGGCAACAAAAGCAATTTCGTCGTGCTTTGGATAAAAACGGGGCTGCTCGACTTTAACCTGCCCTCAGGCAGATATTCGTTTGTGCATTGTCAAATACATAAATGTACAGGGTATGTGCTTTGCTAGCATATACTCTGTACAAATAAGGAAGTATAGGAAGTAAGCAAAAAGTCTGGATAAGTATCAGAACAACAGAAAGTAAAAACGAAAATAAAAGTTAAATAAATGCCAATTTAAATCGCATAACGCGTATACCCTACCCCTTTGGCCCTGCTCCTACAGGGTATATTAACAAACGGCAGTATTTTGCAAATAGATTTTCATTTTTCATTTGAGCAAATCGTTTTGCATAGCACACTTTTATGCGCTTTGTCAAATCTGTTCAAGCAGTCCCTGCAAATATTGTTGATTTTCCACGCTCATCTCGTTTTTTGGCAGTTGAAACTCTGCCGAACACACACACCACACACACACACGCACGAGTTCATCTGGCGGCTCATCAACATGAAAACTTTTTTGATTGACCAAAAGAAACGGCGTCATTTTTATGGAGTGCAGCTTGGCATGACGCGACGCCGGCACGCGATAGCTTTTTGACAAATGTCTCCCACACTGCCTCTGACTGACCTCTGGCATATTGAAGTGCAGAGAGGAGCAGAGGGGGGAGAAGGGGGAGGTTTAGACCCGACTGTGTGCACATGCCAGCGGGGGGTCGCCTACTTGTGTTGAACTTTCCTTGCAAATGATGCCCACAACTGTCATTATCTGATGTGTTGCTGCTCTGCTCGTTCTCCACGTTTCGCTTTGCTTGGCTTTGTTTCCTGCTGTTCTTGTTGTTTTTGCTGTTGTTGTTGTTTGTATTTTTATTTTGTTTCCTCTTCTGTTCTGCGCAATGGGCACATAAAACTCAATTGAGTCGTTAAATGTAAAAATTGTGATAAATAATCAAATTACACGCATTTGTTGCTCGCCAAGATTTGCTGCTTTAAAATTTTATGCCAAAGATTTTCGCCGCATTTTGTAGGCCTTCACTCCCTCTCTCTTTCTCTTTCGCTCTTTCGCTCTTGCTCTCCCACTCTTTTGCTGCTGACGCTGCGCATTATTTATGGCCGATTATGAGGCCTGTTAGGCATTGAGATAATGACCAAGTGGGTTGGGCTGCCCTTACTTGCTTCCCACTTTAACTGCGTTGCTTTTTTCAATTATAACGCATACGCCGCGTGTGCGTTGTCGGGGCAAGCTACTCACGCGTTTTGAATTTCTAATTAGAGGGCAAAACTAATTTCATGCAAATTGCCAGAGGGGGGAGGGGGCGAAGGAAAACTTTTCAATAGCCAATCGATTCTTTTCGCTGTGCGAATTTTCTTTTAGTGCGTAACAGGTGCAATTAAAAGCGCAGGTTCCCGTCCTCCCTCACTCTTCCGCTCCCCCTCTTTGGCTGTCATTTAAACAGATTAATGTGCTGCCGTCAACGGCGTGTCATGTGAATGGCTGTCGATGTGCCGTTATGTGCGCTGATTGACAGTTGCTGCAAACAGCTTTGCCGCACTTAAAATGCGCCCTGTCCGCCCGAAGCAGACAAAGCAGCGAGCCCGGAGTGCGCGTGTGTTGGTGGTAGGCGTGGCCCTGGACTTGTAAGTACGCTTACTTGCGCCTTAACTATTTTAATTAGCCGTAAGACGATCAGCGGCACAGCAAATGGCCGCTCTGACAGCTCTTTGATGATGTGGCCCTGACACGAAGCGGCTGCGCCTGCCGAGCGAGCCGGCATTGTCTGGCAGTGCGTCAGCGCTAAGAGTAGACACACACACACAGATACAGATGCAGAGAGATGTCTCCTCGTCAGCGGCATCAAAATCAAAGTCAACTGGGCCATTGGCGACACTGTCATGGGGCATGTCAGCGATGTTATTCGATACGCGAGGCGTCACTGCGCTGACAGTTTGCACATTTTGTCACAAGTTGCACAAGCCAAAGTGCTCTGCCACGTTTACAACGTCTGTCCCAGAGTCCAACTGTCCCCCATCCCTTTGGCATTCAGCAATTAACACAGGTGAGAAACACTTGATTTGCCTTTGTGCGATTTCTATTTGCGCTGCATACTTAGCCTAAACAAATACATACAAACTTATCAACTAAGGTGGACGCTGCAGTGGAAGAAAGGCTGCAGAGGATGTCTCCATGTGCTGCTGCTCCTCTTCTGCTCCTACTCCTCCTCCTCACTGGTCACCACAGCGCGCCTCGCAGCTCTCCTGCGTGCAGAACCGATTGCGATTGCCGTTGCAGCCGCGGTAGCTGAAGGGTCGGCAGACACCCTTCTTGTCGTAGTACCAGCGGGTGAGGGCCTTTGTCTGGTCCTTGCTGTTGCAGTAGTTGCCCTCGTTGCGGCCCACATAGCAGTTGACGTTGTCTGCGAATGGAGCGAGCAAGTGAATCGACTTTATAATTGTGCAATTAATTGGTGAATCGATGCGGTTCCTCCAGTGCATCCAGTGCATCGTGCCATGCCCCATTTGATGCAATTAAAAACTGTATTCGCGGCGCATTACGCACGCAGTTTCCAAAGAATCGTTTCGACATTCTTTAAAAGAAGCGAATATACGCGTTTGCAAGTATTTCTATAGCCTACGCGACTGGCAATTCTTTTTTTGGCAGTGCTCATCTCATGTGGATCGTCCACGAAACAGTTGGTGAAATAATTGTTTCGTGATGCGAACAAATATTTGCTGACAACAACAAATGAGAAATTAGTTTGAAAATGGGCCAGGGAGATAATTTGCAATTATCTGGCCGGTTTCTAATTTAAAAACCACAAACAAGAGTGCGACTAAAAAGTGGAATACATTCGTATCGTATTTAATTAACATTTATGAATGCAGTTTTAGAATTTGGAATGTTGATTTGGAAGTTAGAACAAGAATTGAAAGTATAAAAAAAACTTTTAATTAAATTGAATTAAATTTATAAAATATTCTTTTTGTCTCAACCAAACTCTTGGATTATTTTTGAAATCTAAATTGCAGCTCTTTGGAATCATTATGATGAAAATACGCAGCTATCTTTACTTTATAGTCTGATTTGATTATTTACCAGTCTCTTGGTTTAATATTCCAACTTTTAATGGCATAATGCATCAGCAATCTGCCTTGACTTTTACAAAATGATTTATAGCTTCTGTTCGCAGTTTGCATTCCGCAGTTCAAAGTGATTTAAATCGGAATAATTAAGCGCAATTTGATGATCCACTTTATGTCTTCCACTGACATTAATTGTGCACTTGGCTGTGCACCGCAATCAACTTCTCCCTCTCACAATCGCCCTTCCCCCGCTTACTTAGTTCCTTGCAGTGTCCATCTCCAGATCCAGCTGCCACACTGTGGGTCTGAGTCAGCAGCATGACAGACACGAGACAGACAAGTGCCATGCACAGAAACGTCACATTGATTTGAATTTTCATGTTATTTTTACGCGCTCACACGAAATGCCAACAAAAAATGAAATGTTCACACAGCCACAGCCAATGTTCCAATAGTTTCGTTTTTATGTTTATTTTAAGTAATTTCGCGCTACTCTTCGAGCTGTACGGGAGAATACTCGCGACGTGGGACAACGAACCGCTGCGGACTGAACACCGAATGGGGCATACTTTCAGTTTATATACGAAATGCCGGAAATTGTGTCGACAGAGATTCTTCTTCTGGCCCGGACCGACGACTACGACACGAGCATGTGTCTGTTCCCATTTTCGTGATACTTTTCCGTCTACTTTTCTCAGTTGTGGCTTCGAAAATTCGAAAATATTTCGTGCATCGGCTCATCCGATTGTCCAACTGCCCAGACAATCAGTCTATCCATCCATCCATCCACCCGGCTCTCCATTCATCCATCCATTCAGCCATCCATCTGTCCAACGCTTTGCGCTGGTCCACCAAATGCTAAGTAGGGGCGGCTATTTTCGGTCGGTCCACAAGTATCTGGCCAGGCAATTGCACTTGGCGTTATCGCGAGGCGTTTACTCTGCGCTCGTTTGCATAATTTCCAACTTATTGAATATATTCCACATAATTAATTTTAATTATTTGTGTTCTCTCTCGCTCTTTTTTTCTCCCCTTGAATTAATTTCGATAAGAAAAGGCAAAAGGGTCGAGAGCAGAGACAAGGCGAGACAACTGCAGGGGGGGAGGGAAGGTTCCACGGGGCTTCATTGTCTCTAATTACAATTGGACGGGCATTTGTTTTAGATTTTTCAATGTCGCCATTGCCCTTTGCAACAATGACCCGCGTTTGACAAGTGACCCTTCGCCTCCGCCTCCGCACTTGTGACATGTCAAGAGGCGATGGCAAAAATCAATCTTCATTTAAAATTCAATTTGAGGCGCAGCGTGCATAGCCGAAGTTTACTTTTAAAAAGAGAAGGCATTAAAATGATATAACTCGGATGAAGGAGAGGGGGAAGGGGAAGGGGAAGGGGAGAGGAGAGAGAAAGTAGCAGCAGAAGAGGAGAGTCGCTTGCAAGTTGGAGTAATTTGTCGCGCACCTTTGGGACAGCTGCGTCTTAATTGGAAAACTCAAAGATGTGCAGCTGTATATATATATAAAGCACACACACATATACAATATGAATACATATACAATGTCAGGAGAGTAAGAACTGCCACGCAGTGCACTGCGATGCGAGTGCTGCGTACAACGTGTCGTATGATTAATTGGCAAGTAATGCACGAAGGGAAGCAGAGACAACACTAATGACGGCAGTTGATGCGCCAGTCGAGACATCAGCAGCCACCCTTCGCAGCGAATACCCTGCACTCCTGCACCTCTCCCCCGCACCCCTTCTGTTAAGTTCCCCCCCAAAAGTTGAACCCTATCAGCAACTCGATTCGCCCCGTTTTATGTTTGCCATGCCAAATGTCAACTTGATTTTTAATTGGACTTGGCGCTTTCAAAGAACCCCTGCAGGGGGTGCGAGGGTGGGGGAGGGTGCAAGGGAAAGGGGAAGTTTATCTGTAGTTGGGAAATAATCAAAATTACGGAAAACGGAAAAAGTGAAATTGTAAGAGGATATAAGGACCTTCCAAAAACGGAAGTCTTTACGAAATACCCGGCTCAGGTACACAAGGTATAGAGGTGCTTCCCCTGGGCTCCCCTTGGCTCCCCCTCCCCTCTGGCTCGACGAGGTATACAAAGCCAGTCAAGTGGAAGAGCTGCCGACCTGGTGGGCGCGCTCCCTTTGCCCGCAGCGGCCCGCAGCGAATGAGTTTTGAGCGCGCTCTGTCCGTGATTAGTTAGGCAAAGAGGGAAACACAGAGAGAGTGGGAGGGGGAGAGGTGAAGAGAGAGGGGGAGGGGGAGACGCGATGATGGTGGCGTATACGTGATGTATCAGCGACAGTAAATCAATACATACTTAAATACGGCTCATGCACATTCTCAAGCGTTGCCAAAATGAAAATGAATGAAACGCGAAACAGCAACAACAACAGCAACAACAACAACAACAACAACAACAACAAGAACACGTTAAATGGAAACATAAAACACGCCCGTGTCCACCGAGGCCGGGCAGCCCAGGCCACGTTCTGTATGTAATGCCGTAATTTGTGATTTTCCACTTGTTTTGACATTTTGGTGATTTTCTGATTTCTTCTGTTATTTTCGTCAATTTTTTCGTCTTTAATTTTGACGGATTTTTGAGCGCACTGAAGCAAAAGTTATTTAATGGCTGCACTTGAACGTGCCCAAACTCGATGGCAGCTCAAAGCGTCAACGTTTTCGCTGACTTCATCACATGAAGAAGAGAGGGAGAGAGGAAGGAGGGAGGGAGTGAGGGAGGCATGGAAGAGTGAGAGCCTGGGATCAAACGGTCGCTAGAGTTTTTTATTATAACCAGAAGAGAAGGATATTTTCGGCATGCGAAAGGTAATATACTCTAGGTATAGATACCTATAGATTCCGATCGTTCAAATACTAGTGATATATAGCAGTAAAGAACTGAACAGAATTGTTTATGTTCAATAATATATCTAACTTTAATTGTCACTGTAAGAAAAGTTATTACTTAAACCAATTTTTGGTCGACGTTAAAAATCCTCTTTTTTGAACATTTGTTCCTATGAAAGCATTATGTTATAGTTGAACGATTTTGATGAAATTTCAAGGGAATATTATATATACTATCCACTTACGAGAGAATATTCAGAGTGGATCAAAATGAAACATGTTTGCCAAGTTTTATCAAGTTAACTCTAAAACTGAGAGACAAGTTTGCGATGCAACAGACGGACGGCGCCAGTTCGATTCTTCTATTGATGCTGATTCGGAATATATGTATATATCAATCTTTATGGAGTAAAATATGTCTCCCAAGTTTCGTTGCCAACTCCTGTGTAAAACTAATATACCCTCTGCAAGAGTATACAAATGCAGATTTCTTCCTTATAACGTTGGTTTGCTTGGTTACTTTTTGCGAGACTCGCTCTTTGCAGTCGCCAAGTCAACTTTGATTTCGAAGGAAATGAAAGATTTGAATGTCGCATTTGAGTGATTCATTTCCGGCTTTAAAAACGAAGGAGTTGCCCAACTAAATTATTCAATATGCCAAAGGGATTTTCGATTGGGTCATTTGCTCTGTGGCATGTTTGCCACAAGGATTAGGCGTGTCGAGCAGGACACGGAAGGACTTCGGTCTGCTCGGCTGAGCGTGCGTGGCAATTGAAGCCACAAATATTATTGATTTCAATGGCTGGCAGTTGCTTCCAGTACATTGGTGACAATGAAATCTGTCGAAGAAGAGGAGAGAAGGAAAGAAAGATGAAAGAAGCAGCGGAAGCACAATGTGGGGCAGGTTGCGGCTTTGCCTCCTCCACTGTCGACTTGTCTTCGTGTCTTCTTGTCGTCTGTTCTGTTGTGTTTTAGTAAAAATTTTACAATTTGCAATAAAAATTCCAGTTTTGCTTTTTGGAATTCAGTTTATGCGCTCGCCGCAGCTTGCCAAAGAGAGAGAGAGAGAGAGAGAGCGCGAGCGAGGTGGCTAGCGGCGGCGTGTCCTTGCCATGAGAAAGGATATCGCCGATGGCGGCAAAGGCGCGATGCTTCGCATGCGGCTACCCAAGCTATCAGCTAGAAATTATTATGCGTCGAGCAGGCAGGGCCGAGGGAGCCTGCGGAGGGAGGGGAGGTGGAGGCTGGTGTGCCGCTGGGTGGTGCAAGGTGGGCGTTGTGGCTTAGAGGCGTGCCAAGCAACAATTTAATAACAAAACATATTTCGCTCGCATGCCAAAGTTGTTGAGGAATTCGCAGCGTACAAAATCGAATGAGTACCCGCAACCCGCAGCGAGTACTCGCATTATTTTAAAGCCATTCAAAAGCCTTGACATTTGCCCCACTGCCTGTGTGTGTGTGCAGCTCTTGGGGCAGCCAGTGTCATGTTGATTTCACTCATTTCCGACTCAAATGGATTTTGATTGTCTGCCTGGGCCTGCGCTCCGTCCGAGTCTGTCCATGATGGTCGGAACGTGTCTGCCATTTGTCTGCACACTCGTTTGGCAGCCGCCACTAAATGACTTTCTTTTGCAGCCCCCTCTGCCTCTCCCCTTCCCCCTCCCCTTGCTCTAACCCAGTGCAGCCCTCACGGCTGTTGGCTGTTGGCTGTTGCTTTGGGCGCCATTAGGTTTTATTGTAATGATTTCTATTGCCACACTGAATTCAGTCATTGTTCTTACTGTTGTTGCTGTTGTTGCTTAGTTTGTTGTTGCAGCTTGCAGTTGCCCATCGTCGTCGTCGTCGTTGTTGTTGTTGGCAGTTGGTAGTTTTGTAGTTGGCAGCTTACGTGGCCATCGCGCTTAATGAGTAGTTATTTCCGCTTGTATTTCTTGATAATGCCAAGTCGTGCGAACAGCGCCTTTTGTGGTAATCGGATCTATTCTGAGACACGTTCCTTCATCCTTCCCCACGCCTCTCCCCCCTCGGCGCACATTAATTGCCCTTTATTCACGCTGGCGCATAAATTCATTAGCCTCGTTTTGCTCTAATTGAATTTATATGTCAAATTTGCATTCATTTTGCGCCCCAACATGCTCATTAGTAGTGTATATATAATGCTGTATATTATATTTGTACATAAGTTTATTGAGTAATAACGTTTTATAACCACTATCCAAAGGATAGAAGGGTATGATGAGCCAGCTGTCTGTTTGTCCTTATAAATACCTAGATAATGTTATTTCTGCACGCAGTTTAAGTTAAATTTAGAAATCGACTACGCCGCTTTCCACCCCGTAAATCTGGTTGAGATCTGATCATAAGTATGGAAGTTATTGAAGAAATAATTTCAAGGGGTCACTGTTTTCTAAGCTGCCTCAAAGTAGGCACCAAAAAATTTGCTTGTAGTGTAGGTAATATATTTAAGAAACGATTTTGGTCAGCTGAGCAGCAGGTATATCACAGTCGAGCTTTGGTACTTCTTCATATTTCCTTTTTTTTCCTGCTGTGTCATCAGGGAATTATACAAATTCGTTCGTTCTTTGTGCATAATCCGAAAAATGATTATAACACTGCTTTGACTATTCCCCATCGCGTTGTCCAGCTTGCATTTCGTTCGTTAAGCGCAAAAAAATGTAATTAAATCAAATGCACTTTTTAGTTTGCCACGGAATCTCTTTTGCTCATAATGAGAGCAGTTTTTTCTCTTTTTCATTTATTAATAAATATAATAGAATTTCTGTTCACATCATTATCTTGCACCTTTAACATGAAGCCACACCATTTCGTTAATGTGTTCAATAAAACTCGAATAAAAATTCCATTTCTATCTCGAGTAACGTTCGTTGAGTTTTATTCTTCTTCTCAATGAGAATCGAAAATTTGAATGGTTTTCACTTCGTGCACTCGACTTTTATGTGGCCACGAACAGACAACGCTGTCACCGTGCGAATTCAGTTCTTGCCCCTGTGAGTGTGTGTGTGTGTGTGGCGTGTTGCATAGAAATGATTTGCGTGCCCCCGTGCCACATGCAGATGATTATCAATTTACGAGTATTTCGTTTGCTGTGTGCAGCTTATCGCTTATCACTTATCCGTTTCCCGTTATCCATTATCTTTTATCTGTTTTATGTGCATGCCAATGAACTGTGGTCAACAGCAAGCAGCGCCAAGTGTTCTCAACTTATGTTCAACAAAGCGAGCTCAATTAAGACTTAAGAGATTATTTCAAGCTGTGTGGGCAATAAACAAGTTAAGCAATGGTAAGAGTCGTTTTTGGGGGATTTTGATATAAATTAAATTAATAAGTCGTTATTTAAGATAATTAACTTGTCCCTATGATTTATTATCTTTAAATTAAATTTCTAGTTAATTTGTCTTTATGATTTCATTTATATTTAATAAATTAAATTTTTTCTTTACTTATTTTATTTCACTTGATATACTTACATTTTAATTTAAAATTTTTTTGCTTTCATCGTATTTCATTTAAAATTATTTTATTTAATGTTGCAATTTAACATTATTTTATTTTACTTATTTTGAATTTTACTTTCTTATTTTATTATATTTTAATGTTTAAATATTTCTTTAGTCAATCATTCATAGTTATTTTTATTTCTGCTATCCTCCCCCTTCCTGTTTAGCAACTAATCAAAAGTTTTCCCACACACATTCGATTTTTTATCTTTACTTTGATTGCAAAATTGTGACAGTTAGAACCACTGTGCGTAGCAGCACATGTTCCCACAGCGAGGGCAAATAGAAAGTGCAAACAAAAACTTGGAAATGAAAGCTATTGCACAGTTCTTCCACTTCCCCTTTCCCCATACACAATCAAAGACACACACCAACAAAGAGTTGGAGACGCGCGTGTTTGCTCTCATAGATTAAGTGTTCCCCGAAGTGCATTGGTAGGGGTGCTGCTGCTGCTGGTGGTATTGGTGGTGCTGGTGGTTTGCCTCAATTGATAACGTGGCAAAATGCAAATTAAACTTAAACAATCAGCTGCTGCATTTCCACACTCTGCTCTGCTGCAATTGTTGCCACGGCCAATGGCGCGGGCTGTTCGGCAAGTTCTTGGCCAACTAAGTAGCAAATGCTATAAAAGTTGCTCAAGTTTTAAATGCAAAGTGACAGGCGTAAAGAAAGAACCAAGGGGAGGACACAAAGAACACAAAGCACAGAGAAAAAATGGAAGCGAATATGGCAAGAAAGAGCGGCACAGAGAAAGTGAGCGAAAGTTATGCAAATTTATATGCAACAAAGTTGCCAGCTTGTTTGCCTGCAAGTGATTTATGTGGCCAAGACCGCGAACCCGGCAACTTTCATTTCTCAGCATCGCCCTGCGCCCCGTTCTTGTTATAAATAATGCGACACAAACACGGAAAAATACGAAACAACAAGAGAAATAAGAATTCGGAGGGAACAATGCAAATGAAGAGCGGACTTTAAGTCGGGCCTATCGAAATTCAAATATTAATTTGATGTTTGCATTTGACACAGGAAACAACGGGACATCAACGGGCAGCGGAGCTCAAAGAGAACGTCCATTCAAAAGTTGCGACACCTTCCCGTCTTCCCCGTCTTCATTTGCGGTCAAAGTGCTATGAAAATGTTCAACAAATGCTCGAAAATTGTCAAACTTATGTAGACGTGCCTTTTCACAACATTTTCCCCCCGGCTGGTAACTGTCTGTAACTGTATCTAGGTTAAATTTCTGCTTCTTCTTCCCCTATTATTCTGCCTCTGCTTCTTCGTGTTCTTGTCGTGCGCTTTTGTTGCATTTGAGAATGCAAATTTCCGTAACTTGTTAATATTTGATAAGACATACACAAGTTTGGCTAACTGCAATAATAGCGCGAGCATACAGACCTACACACATACAACATCCTATGTACTCCTTACACTATATACATATATTTACATGCTCTGAGTCGAGTGCCGGTACAAGCACCTCCCCGCGGAACAGAGCAGGAGTTGAAAACTTCTTCTGCGCTGGGGGCATTTCTTGCTCGCCGCGCGCTTTGTTCTCCACGTCCCCCGCGGACGTTTTAAGTATGCTTCGTGTTGAGGGTATTTATACCCTGCTAAGATTTAAGAGTATTATCAGCTTCTGCATACTTATAACTTTCTGTTTGTTGCATGCGAAAGCAGAAGAGCGCATTTTATATTTATAGAGTTGTCTGGTTTACTTGAGTTTCAGCGCATAATTGTTTCAAGTACGAAGTGTGTTTCGATGTAGTGGAAGTATAACATTGTCAAATAGGAGGAGTCAGCTAAATGTTATATTGCCTTTAATTGATACATGACTAGTTATGACTAGATAAGATGCAACGGGAAAAGGTTATGTAGCTAGGTTTAATTACGTAAGATTAGGTTAAGTTAGGTTAGTTTAGATTTTGTTAACTTCGATGAGGTTACGTTAGGTTGATTAGGTCAGGTTAGGTTAGATTAGATTTGGTTAGGGGCGATTAGGTGAGGTTAGGCTAGGTTAGGCTGGGTTGGGCTAGGTTAGGTTAGATTAGGTTGGGTTACGCTAAAGGTAAGGTTGGATTATCTTAGGTTAGGTTGGATTATCATAGGTTATTTTTGGAATAGGTTAGGTTAGGTTAGATGGTTAGATTAGGTAAGGTTAGGATAGGTTAGGTTAGGTAAGGTTAGGTTAGGTTAGGTTGGGCTAGGTTAGGTTAGGTTAGGTTATGGTTAGGTTATAAGGTTAGGTTAGGTTAGGTTAGGTTAGGTTAGATTAAGTTGGGTTAGGCTAGGTTAGGTTAGGTTGGGTTGGGTTGAGTTGGTATAGGTTAGGTTAGGTTGGATTATCTTAGGTTATTTTTGAATAGGTTAGGTTATGTAAGGTTAGGATAGGTTAGGTTAGGTTAAGTTAGGTTAGGTCAGGTTAGGTTAGGTTAGGTAAGGAAGGTAAGGTAAGGTAAGGTAAGGTAAGGTAAGGTAAGGTGAGGTTAGGTTACCTTGGGTTGGGTTAAGTTAGCATTTGATTATGTTTAACAAGGTAAGGTAAAGTTAACTTAAGGTAAGGTTAGGCTAGGTAAGGTTGAGTCATTAGGTCAAGTGAACTTGTGGTTAAATTTAGGTCAGGTTAGCTGGGCTATAAGCTGAGAAGTTATATTTTCATAGTATCATCGAATCGAAAGCAGTTGGTACTATGATTTCGAAACATTTTCCGAACGTTGTAACTTTTCGCTAGTTTCCACTTCATGAAAGAATCAGCATTCCCAAAGAAAACAAAAATCAAATTCAAATAAATTAATCCAACCACTAAGACTATTAATACTTCGCCAGTTCTCTTCAGCACGTCCCTCTCTCTGTCTCCCTCTCTTTCCTAATTATATTTGTTGGCACTCTCTATGGCCAAACTTGTGACAAGTTGATGCTGCTGCGGTCGCAGGTAATTAAGTGAAGTAGCTGAAATATGGTTTTGTGGCAACAAATGCAAAGGCAGCGCGGTTCGCTTTGTGTTAAGTTGCATTCGCTGCTCACTGCTCGGTGCAATATGCAATATTGATATTCCTTTGAGGTCGTTTGGTCGCCCAACATGTTTGACTTTGGTTTGCATAATTAATGCGGCTCTGCAACTGATGTTTTGTGGCTGGGCTCGAGCACAAATTGCATATTGAATGCAATTAATATGCAATTGTGTTTTCTATTGTGAATGTGTGTGTGTTGAGTGTGAGTAAGTGGGCAAGTGTGCGTGTGAAAATGACAAAATTGTTTTGCGGCAAAAACTTTGAAAGGTGACAGTGAGAAGTGGCAAGGAAGGAGCATGCAGAGAAGGCAACTTTAATTCGAGCCGATGCCCTTAATATTGTTTACACATAATTTGGTTATTAACGCAGTGCGTCAGAGCAATTCAGTTAACACAAAATCAATTTCGACTGCAATCAATGACAGACGTTCGATGTGCAGCAGCAGAGGCAGCAGCAGCAGGAGATGGCGGAGAAAATGCCTTGGGATACTCCATAACTGGCGCACGAAGGAAATGTCTTTATTTGCATCCCATCCCAGTGCACTGCACACCTACGTACGTGACTGTGTGTGCGAATGTGTGTGTTTGGATGTGAGTGTGTGAGAATGATGTTCTCGCTTAAAAGGGGAAAATACTCATTTCACATGCGCTGCAATTTTCTCGCTCACTTCAATTATGCAAATTGTGTGTATGTCGAAACCAATTCGCATTGCTTGCCAGCTCATGTGTGCCTTTTTCTCTCTCCCTCTCTCTCTCTCCCTCTGTACCCCATCTCACTCTTTCTCACTGTCTGTGTGCACTATCGTATTATGCAAACCAAGAGGCGACGATGGGCACGACGTTGTGCCGCTAAAGAAATGCGCATCAGCTTCAGCATTTCCAATCGGCATTCGCATCCGCATTCGCATCCACACTCGCTTCACCAGTCCGCTTCCCCTTCTTCTTTCCCTTCCCACCCCCTTCCCCCTTTCGCATTCGCATTCGCATGGCCATCAATGTTGTACATGCAATTAACATGGCTGGCGACAACAAACAATCCGATAGTCGGCAAAAACCAATGACAGCAACAACAAGCAGATGAAAGGGGGCGTGTGCAGGCAAGGGAGCGAAGGGAGAAGGGGGATGTGCAGGGGGGTAAACTCGTCCGAAAACTTGATGCATGCACACAAGGAAAAGAGAAAGAACTCATTATAATTTGCTTCAGCTGAGAATATTCGTTTGCTATTCAATTCATTCGTTGCCTTTCGTTCATTAAAAGCCCAAATGGGTGTGTGCTTGGGTGTGTGCTTGGGTGTGTGCCTGGGTGTGTGTCGAGCCGTGCCTAGTGTCCTGTGCGCACGTCCAGGATGCTGCCAGGCCTGTAATTTAATTTACATGAGCTGCTTCATCTCCGGCCAGTTGTGACATCAAAATAATCCATCGCCAAAAGTTTTGCCCAGTGACATTTGCCTTAGACCTTTAGCCGAAGTTTACCAAGCTTAGTTTACTCCCCCACAGCCCTCTGCCCCCTCTCCTAGTCCTCTCTCTTTCTTCTAGTTATATATTAATTACTAATGTGAAAGTTTGCTTTGGGATTATGAGCATATTTAGGGAGGTTCCAGGCAGGGTTAAGCTAATTTTTAAACTTGACCAAGAAGTGATAACTCAATCTGTGTGTGTGTGCGTGTGTGTGTGCGTTTGTACGCAAAGGCAGACAAGATGCCGTTAGAGAGAATCGAAATTAATTTAACTTTAATTGGTCTGTGGTTGAAACAGAGACGGCAACGCTGACTGCGACTGAGACAGCGACGGCAGAGACTGTTGCGGCATATTTGCTTTGCGTTTTGGCCATCGCCCTAATTGACTGCTAGTAGCCGTAAGTAAGTGCACCATAATCAGGCCAGACTGTCTGCGTTCTCTGCGTTGCCGTGCAAGACAATTTCGACATCGGAATCAGCACCGGAGGCGTCGGTTCCTGTGGCGATTTGTTTACCAACTGGTCTGGCCGTTGACTGGGCAACTCCTCTGGCCGTTGAAAAGCCAAATTGCACTTAAGTGGGTCAAGCATTGAGGCTTAAATGCATACAGAGTGCGGGCCAACCGACACACAGACGGACAGAACTGCAACCAGGCTACTCTATCCATCGGTCTGTCTGTCTGTCTCTCTGCTGTTCCCTGGGTCAGTTGTAGTCAGGTAGGGTCTCGCCTCCTAATCCTAGAGAGCCAACTTCGAGTGGTGGCCATAAAAAAACGAAATGTGTGCTGCATTTTTCAGCTTCAGTGCCAGTGCGCGCACGTAAAACTCAAATGTTGCGTTAAAAAGTTTACAGAAAAAGCTAGAAACAAAAAAAAAAAAAAAAGAAGGAAAGAACTGCCAAAAAGCGATTCAATTTAATTAGAGAAGATTTTTTGGCAACTAAAACTGAGTGCGAGAGCAGCTACAGCTAGCTATGCTACTTTTATGTGCCACTTTTATGGTACAACTTTGCCTTGGCTTGGCATTTTCAATTTAATTCCAACTTCAGGTCTTTTTGGCATTTTTTTTTTTTTTTGGGCCAACTCATGCGGGCAGCTGGTTTGGGGCAAATGTGCAAAATGGGAATGAGCCATTTAAATGCGAGAAAAATTTCTAAAACAAACGCGCGCATCAAAGGCGAAGCAAAGCGAGGGAGGGAGAAGAAAAACTTGCGAGCATATTGTATGGAAAACAGGTGAGCCCAGGCAAATTTGATGGATCACCAGATGGTGAAAGCAGCGTGAAAGAATGAAAGAGATGAAGAGAGGGGGAGGCAAAGATGGAGCGTTGCGCCCACAACCGTCTCGCCTCGTCTCGAGCCAAACAAAAAGGTCAATTCAGCCCGCAGACGGGTCATATTTCATATTTTCATAAACTGGCAGCTTACATTACTCCCCCCCCCATTCTGCATCCTCCACTCCACTCTCCATTTCCCATTTATTTTCCGACTTTAGCATTTTTTCTGCTATTGATTTGATGAACTTGGCATGATTTTTGTTTCATGCCAGCTCATTATACGTCTTTCAATTTCTTTCTTCCATTTCAGCCCCAATCCCCTGACGTGTAACGCCCACAAATGCCTTTTACTTTGCGGATTTGCTGCTTAGATCTCTATTTCTATTTCTATTCCTCTCCCTCTTTGTCGCTCTCTCTGTCTCTGTCTCTATCTGTGTTTTCCTTTCGCTTTTGCTGCGCTGCCACTTTGAATACCAATTCAGTGAAAACTTCCTAGCGCGCTGCTTTTATGAAGACCCAATAAAAAAAGTTACTTTATGCGGTGTCTACGTGTGCAGCGTTCTCACAGCTCCATACACTGTCTCCCTCTCTCTCTCTCACTCTCTCTCCATCTCTCTCTCGCTAAGTGCGCCTTGTTGCGGTTGCAAAAATGTAGATTTTCCTACACCTTTCTTCTGCCAGCCTGCTACTACTGCCAGCTACTGTGTGCCTTTCCCCTCCCTCTCTCTGCCCTTCTCCTTCTCTCACGCCTGCATTCCCAACTGATATTTGCGTTGGGCTCCTGCATGTTATTCTGGCAGCTCGTAAAAGCCTCTCGCACTCTTGTGAAATGCAAATGGAACGCCTGCATAGCAATGAAGTGCTGGCCCATCATTTATGGTCTGCTCTCAATCTCCCTCTCTCTCTCTCTCTGGCATTCCCCTCTCCCTCTCTCCCTCGCTATATGCATTGTATTTTGATTCCAAACAATGGATTTGTGTACAAATTGCAAGCTCCATTGCTTAAAGTTGAGCTACAGCTCGAACTATACAGTAGACTTAAAGCTGAAGTCGAGCACATTATGCTAACCCAAAATGTTACGCTCAGGTGTAATTTTTGCATTTAGTCTTCAATTTGTGCTGCTCAAACTGCTCCAAATGCTCCAACTGCTGCTGCTGCTGCTGCTTCTTCCTTCTCTACTGTCGTTGGGCGTCTTAAATTTTTATTGCAGCAAAAGCGGAATCCTTGGTAATTGCTCTCGGGGTGCACATAAAAAGATGTGTAGCCAAGTAAGCAGAAGAAGACGAAGCCTGCCACAACACATAGGAACACAACAACAACGGGGAAGAAAGGCTGCTCTAGGTATGCCGAAAGTTTTGTACCCTAGCAGGTCCTACAGCGTTTATGTGTGAGAAGTTTTAAGAAGATAGCAGTTAACTGAGCCAGATAGATGGAAGAACGGACAGAAAGACAGAGTTAATTCAATTTCTCTGGTAATGATGATTCAAGGTATGTACATATTATGTATTTAATGGAGTCGAATATGTCTTCGAAGGTGCCTGGCAAACTCGAGTCCATAATAAATATACCCTCTCCAAGTGTATAACAACAACAGCCAACTAGTGCTGCTACAGGCTTACCTAATGCGTCTCACAGTAGCACATAGACAAAACGACAGGTGAGTGAGCACATGTGTGTGTCTGTGCTTGTCTCTCTCTGTGTGTGTGTTTGTGTGTATGTGCTGGATTGAAGAGCCCCTTGATAGCACATTGCGCACTCGGCTGCCAGTCGGAGTCGGCCCCAAAGCTAACAGTAATCTCTGCCTGTGCGGCAGGTGTGAACTGGGCAGCTGAGCCTCCCCGTCTTCCTCCTTCTCCTGCCTGCTCCGTTTGTTTACGCTGTCTGAAATAAGCCTACTCAACGAGCACAACTACTTCAAGTCTGCCAGCCAAAACTTTTAGTCTAATTGCAAACGTATTTGACTGGCATTCAATAAACTGCTACTGCTACTGTGACTGCCTCTGTGACTCCTACTGTGACTGTGACTGCGAGTTCATCTCCCTTTCCCTCTCCAACGGTGACTGTGAGAAGTCCTTAAGCTTCAGCGGGCAGTTCATAACTCTGGCACCAACTGTTGGCAACAATTGCAAATTGACAAGCTTATTAATCGCCTAATCGGCTTGCAAAGTTTCATGTAAATCGCCTGAATTAAGACGCGCTGCGCTCCACGCTCTGCACAGCTTTGCTCTCCCCCTCCGCATCACTCGCTGCTTCCTCTACCCAGCTCAACTGGGAAGGCAAAGCAAGAAACTTTTTACTGTTAGCTGCTTGCCAAAAGTTTTTGATAATTGCGCTCGAATGGCCTCGCCTAAAAGGGTTGTGCATGCCCCTTACCCAACCCACTCTCCCTCCTCCTCCACATCGCAGTCGTTTAGTTGAGCCTGGCAATTCGTCGTTTGCCTTTGTGGCTGCAAAACGGCGACAGGCAACGCAAAAACGGCTAAAAGGCAACTGCGTCAAATTTGTATACCCAGCAAAGCACAGCAGATGATATAAGGGCAATGAATGCTGAGGAAGTCTAGGCACCAGGAGGTTTAACTATGGAAAGTCATTAGGTTCTGTGAAGAAACTTGGCATAGTTAAGTAACCAAGCCCTAGTTCGTATAACCTTTTGCAAGCTTTTTTCTTACAGGGTATGCTAATGAACAGTATTTGTTTAAGCCTTTGCGCAGTTAGTTTTTTATGTCTATATATTAATGGTACTCAGTATTGGAAAAGGCAATGTTCTTTTGAGACTGTATAACTTGCTATACCATCTTAAATACGTGTCTATTAAATTTCAGAGGTACATATCGAATCATTGTTTCTTATTTAGCTTGCATGGCATATCTTTATCGGTTACCTCGAGAGTATTGCTATTCATATTGTAAGCATATTAGTGTTCAAACTGCAGAGCATTGCCCAGTCGAGTACACTCGAAATTCGCTTTCTTGGTTTATTTTGCTTTGGGTCTTAGTTTAAATGAGAGCCCGACAAAAACGCTTAATGACTGAAACACATCATTCTGTCGACTGGCTTAGCTTCTGCCTGGAGGTTCCTAAGCTCAGTTGAAACTCTCAAGATTGGTGAACTTATTCTCAGCTCTCCCGTTCGTTCGTTCGTTTGTTCGTTCATTCGTTTATTTGTTCGTTTGCATTTCACAATCACATAAATAGGAATAAGACGCAACTCAATGGGGCAAGACGCTTCCATTCCAATCAGCACTCGGAGTCGCCACAGCAGTTGCATTTGCAGCGCACCAAAGCAATCTGGCGAGAATTTAATTTCCGTGTTGTCTCCATCTTTCTCTTTCTCTCTCTTTTGGTTAAGTCACATTTTATTCTGGCATTAGCCTCCCTCTCTCTTTTTCTCTCTCTCTCGACTTGGTCGAGTTGTAGGTGTGGTCTAAGTTTTCGTTTTAGCTTCACTTCTTATGGCACACTGCCAACGACAACAACAACAACAACAAGAACAGCACCAGCAACTGAATGGAGATAACACTGGCCAGCAAGTGTATAAGTTTTTTCGGGGTCCCATTGCTAGTCTCTAAAGCTGCCGCACGACTTGAAATCCGTCCGGGCTGCTGCTCCCCATTCTGTCGCGTGTTTCCTGCTGTCAGATTGCGTTGGCCGAGATTATGCCCCGCGTGGCAACTATAATTTGCCATATCTACTCCGAGTACCGTCTCCTGCCAACTGTTGTTGTTGTTGGCTCTCTCTAATTCCATTGCATTGCCACGCCCACTACTCCGATCAGCTTATGATTTTCAATCAGAGCGCAATCCAAATGCTTTGCAAGGGCAATTTCAATTTGCTTATTGTTTTCCAAGCAGGCTTGCGTGAAAGTGTGTGTGTGTGTGTGTGAGTGTGATTTCAATTTCAAGTTTTAAATCCCAAAAGCAAATTCATTGAACTTATTCTTGCTGCTACAAATTGGCCAACTTAGTACTGCCCCAAACTGCTCAGAGATGGTCAGAGAACATATGCAAGTGGGCCCGAACTTTGAAGCCGCTCTCTTCAGCCGAGAGATGTTGCTGCTGCTGCTGCTGCTGCTCACCTGAAATATTTTCGAATCAACTTTTAGGTTGTGTAAACTTTGTGGCTCTTGGGCAGGTTTTGTTTTTTCGGTCAGCCAGCCCTCTATCTCCGGGTGAGCCCTCTTTAATGCGGTTTATTCCGTTGCCCCGCCTGGGTGTCCCTTTTCTGCTTGTTGTGTTTGCAAAACAACAGCTGGAATCTGAAGCATTCTTATTATTGTTTCGCCTCTGGCATATTTGTGTTTTCCCTTTGTCTTAAGCGTATAGCTTTCTCCCTAATACCAATCAATAATCCTCTTCGCATTCAAGTGGGGGCAACTTAATATGTATATTGTTATGCAATTTAAGCCGAACTTGTGCTTTTGTTTTCGTTTCGGGGGATAAAAAGTAACATAATTGCTTTAAACATCCAAGATAATCGCTTTATAAAAATGTCAACTGAACTAGTTAATTGACTGCCTCATTGAGAGTGAGGCAGACTGCCAAATGGTCTGACCAATTTTAATAAACACACACACACACACACGCAACGTTGAGTTGAAAACATTATCGCTAATCAACTCGATTACGAGCTCCACGGTGTGTGTGCGAGTGTGCGATAATGCGCGTGTGTGTGCGTCAAAGCGCCACAATATGCTAATATGCTAATAAGACCAGTTGAGGCGTTTAATAAACATATGAACCACATACACACACACACACACTGACACGCAGAGCACACCCGCACTCACACTGCCTTTGCAAGCGAATGTGTGAACAAATATTTGCTAGGCCACAAAATCATTGCGCAAATATGCAAACTATGCGCGACAATGAAACATTTTGCATAAACAGTTTGCAAAACTTTTACAGCGAAAGGGCCCATTTGCACGGCAGAACGCGCTGCAAACAAAACGAGACAAACTGCGAGAAAGAGAGAGGGACAGAGTGAAACTCAGTTTGGGCATGTCGACACGAACGATTACCCTGTTGCAACTTTGCAGAAGAAAGGAATATTGCGCATACGTATTGATAAGTGGTTTGAGATTGACTATAAAAAGCGCTGCATGCTTTTAGGGCGTAACGAGAAAAGGAAAAGTTTAGCGAATTTATTCTTGTGGCATACTTTTGAGATGAGAGAAAAAAGTGAAAGAATAATTAAGGCAAGTATATAGATTAAATTTATTTTTCCTAGAATTTGTTTATATTTTTCTATAATCTTTGAATAAATGGTTCAAATGTTGCAAATCAGTCTTAAAAGCGAACATCCCCTTATTGAATACCTCGAAAACAGTTTGCACACGCAGCTACTGCCGCGATTACATTACGCTTTTTAGGGGCAATCGCAGCCACCAGTTTTATATTTATATTTGTGTGCAACTAAAAAACTTGCAACAGCTAAAATCAACAGCAGCAGCTACAACGATTTCCGTGCTGGCCGCATTTGTTGCAGCAGTGCAAAGTGACAGAAAAACACAAACAAAAACTAGTGTAAAAGTTTCGAGTTGTTGTTTGTTGTTGTTGCTGTTTTTTTTCTAGCAAACTGCGCAAATTTGTATGTTAAAGAGCAGCATGTAGGGAAGGGTGTGCAATGTGTGAGTGTAGACGAAATTTATTCATACATTTACGAGCTGCGCTCGAAAGTATGCAACAGTTTCCGACGAGCGGGCAAAAACTCAATTTCGTATGAAATAAATCAAAAGCAAAGAGCGAGAGGGAAAGGAAGAGAGTGCGAGAGAGATAGATTGGCAAGTTTGGCAGGGATTGGCTGAGATTGGCTGTAATTGCAGGTGAATCGTGCCGTGAGCGTATTAGAATACATAATTTAGCATGCGTTGATTTTAATTAAAAGCCATCTTGCCGCAAAACCGAAGCCGTTAGTCGGGCATGAGACGCATCATTGCGTAAGGTTGCCTAACTTAAGTGTGATTAATGCTCAACAGGGCGTAAGACGAATGCCTTGGCACGCCCACCCACTGCCACGCACACTCGCACGCAGGAAACTCGAAGATTATCATACGGCTTTAATGTCTTCCCCTGCGTGCGAGTGTGCGGGAGTTTGGCAATCAAAAGTCTCGAGTCCTTTAGTGGCAGCAAAGGGTTTCAATTTGATTTAATGATGCCAGGACAAATTCAACGCGTTAGCGCGGCGCCTAAGTCTAAACAGGAGCCGAGACACGATGCGACACGGCATCAGGCATCAAGGCATCAAGGCAGTAACCCGGCACTGTGGTGGGACACAAAAGTCAATTCCATCAGGTTCCGGTTGCTGCATTGAATAACAACTAGTTTGGACCTGGGCAGAGTTCCAGGATGAGCTTGCTAGTAGAGCGCCAGTCGGCAGCAGGCCACTTAAACTTTTGCGGGAAACTCTGGCGACGACGACGACGCTGGCGACGGATGTTGCGTTTCACAGATGCCATCGGCGAGGTTTTCATGTCAGCGTAAATTTCCGTTTCAGTGCCACAAGTTGCCTGCCTGCTTGCCTGCCTGCATACATACGTATGTCTGTGTGTGTGTGAGTGTTGGACAGCCTCTGTTTGGGATCTGCTCTGCTGTGCTTTGTCCTGCAGGTGGTAGACTGTCAATGACTTCATGCATAATAATGAGCCCGAATAGCCTCCGCTATCGCGTTGCGTCTCCATCTCCGTCTCCAACACGCCGTGACCTGCTGCGCCAGTCTGGCTTTGGGGCATACGAATCCTTTCGTCCGAATGCCTTTTGCCATTCAAGTTTGGATTTATTGCACGATATTTCTCTCTCGTTGAGCATATAGACATGTCTCAAATATTGCCCCAGGCAACTGCTGCACGGCCCCCTTTGCTTTGATCAAATTGTTCGTGTTGTTTGCTTTGCATTTAGTGAGAATGTTTTCTTACCCCCTCTCCACCTCTCTGTCTTCTATATCTTTCTTATATTTGCTTTGCTTGCATAACTTTATTATTTCTTGGCCGACTTGACTTGCCAGTTTTCTGTGCTCTCTGCTTTTTTGATCAGAAATAAATGCCGAAATTTCATTATGTTGCTATCAATTTCAATTAAAGCATAAATGCTTATGAACACACACACACACACGCATAGTTAGATAGAGACACAGACAGCATCTGGCATTTGCATATATTCATAGTGCATTCGAATGCAAACTGCACTGAATATTCATCTAATATTCATCTGTGCGCTGACAGTTTGCTTATCCAGACTTGGCTTATTTGATTAAATGCCAAAGCAAAACGCACAGCGCAATTAAATCCCCAAATTCAATGAAATAATAAATTAACTTTAGTCAACACACACACACACAAACACAAACACACTTGCCCCAGTGTACACACAGAGAGACAGAGGGAGAGAGATAGAGATGGAGAATAAAACTGCCAAAATAAATCGAGATAAATTCGGGAGAAATAAAGAGTAAATATTCGTATATCTGCATTCATTTTATTTATGATTTTCTGTTATTATTTTTGGAAAGAAATTCCAGGAATACCCTGGCATTTCTTTCAGTGCATGCAGGCAAACTTGCGCAATTCGTGCTAAGCTCACGCAAATTATCCTACAATTGGAATTAATGAGCGCTTTAATCAAATTTTCCACACAGAATCACGTTCATTAATTTCGTTCGCAATTATTGCGATGCTCCCCTGACTTCTTCATCTTCATCTTCGGAATGCCGCCGCCGACGCCGCCAACGCCTTGGCCAGTATATCAAACAAAACACACACAATCAAGCGAATACGGGGCAAATTACTTTTCATTACAAGTGTTGAACAACTGACCAGCATGGCAAGTGTCAAGTGCCGGCCAGATCCGGCTGAGCTGACTCCTAGCTCCTGCTCCCGCTCCATCTCCTGCTCCACCTCCTGCCATGTCTCCTACAGTGACTGCCAGGCGACTAAGCACAACTTCATCATCATTAGTAAGTACTACTACACAATGCTAAAAAGGCTCTCGTAATGCTGATTATGTCGCATAAATACACACAAGCTCGCACACCAAATATGCCCACGAGTGTGCGCGTGTGTGTGCGCGTGTGTGTGCCTGTGTGTGTGCCTGTGTGTGTGTGTGTGGAGTGTGCGACTCCTGCTGTGTGTAATGAAATCATATTGAGTGTAGATTAAATGGCGGCACGTCGTCATGTCGGCGCATAAAAATCCATTAGATGCGGAAATGTCTGCACTCCTGCCCAGGCCCCCCACCCCCTCTCTCACAGTAGGTGGTGTGTTTACGAGTGTGTATTAGTGTGCGTGTGTGCGTATGTGCGACGAGCTTTAGCAATTATCGCAGTGGAAAATGTTTCGATAGCGCAGGCACTTAAACGAAACTACGACTTCAATTCATGCTTAAATTCGATGCACACACACTTGCACACACACACACACATACACACTCATGCATATATATTCCTGTTTACTTAACCCAATTTTTGTTCATCTCCCCCTGACAATGTCACACTGGCTGCCTGCAGTCGACGTAATTAGAGAGTGAAGCCAAATTTGAAGTTCGTTTGCCGTCTCAAGATTTTCCCTAGTTTACTTTGGGTTTCCCTCACTCTGCTTCCCGCCATTCTCCCTCTTCTCCCCTTCTCTCAAGCATCGACTGCAGCTGACATTCATTTCATCGGCAAGTTGGGAGAACTATCAAATACCGCAACAGCTGTCGCCGCTGCGGCTCGAGAGATAAGGCGCTCATGTGTGGCAGCTGCAGAGGTTGCAGAGGCTGCTGCTGGCGGATGCTTGGCAAACTTTGCATGAACTGCACTCGTTCCACTTCCGAGTCCCACGTCCGTTTGTCTGCAGCTCTTGTCAAACTTTGTGACTTACTGCAGGAAAGTATTTCGCGCTGGCGACAAACAACCAACATGTTTTTCTTGCTCCTCTCTCTCTGGAAAACTAAGCAGTCGCAATTATGTCTGGAGTCGAGCAATGACACAGTCTATATAATCTATAGCTACCTCTACGAAGTCAATGAACCGCAGCAGAACTCGCCCACTAGAGCTAATGCGCTCCTAATGACATGTTACGCATACGCCGCGTGTGCAGCCGAGCAATAACTCAAGTTATTCTTAGCGTCGTAAGCCAATTTTCGTTGATTTAGTTTATCATCAGCAGCATCCGCTCAACTGTGCCAACAATACAAATGCCTTTGCTATTCCCATTTGGCTTTCCGCATCCGATTTTGATTTCATTTGTTGTCTCTCAATTCTCCTGGCCGCAACAGTTCAACTTTTGTCGAATCTCTCTCTCAGGCACACAGACAATTTGATTTATTGGCACAAATTGCCTTACATTACATTATCGCTTTGAGTTCCACTGTGCGCGTGGGCGTGTGTGGGCGTGGGCTGAGGCGATTTGCTTGATAAGTTGCCAGCAATTTACCTTAGGTCTTAGGTCTTCTCCCCTTCCTTGGTTATCAACCTGTGCCGAACTCTGCTCGGTGCATTTTTCAATTACTTGATGGGCAGCCCTGAGATCAAGATTGGCTCCGCTCTTGCTGCAGCTCGCAAGTATTTGTCAAATAATTCCTAACGACTTTATTCAATTCTATTTGCATTTTGACCTTCCCCCTCATCCGTTCAAACACTGACAAATGGCCAGGGGAGAATAGAGAGAAGAGAAGAGAGCGAAAACGTTTGAAATATGTGCGCAGCAATACAAAGCGAACGATTTGCTTTAAATTGAGTGTGGCGACCTTATCCCCGGACCTGGACCTGCACCTGGATGGCAGCGATGCTATCTCTGGACATTTGCAATTACGCAGCATAGCTGAAACTCAAAACGCCAGAGCCAAGTGGACCCTTTTGGGGCTGACCGACCCAATCGGACACCAAAAAATTGCGACAGGTGTCAGAAAGGAGGAAGGGGAGGGGAAGACGATATGAAACTCTCGGGGCAGATGCTGGTGATTTGGGTAGCGTTTTCGGATCGCCGAATCGCATTTCTTTACGCCTTTAATTGAAATTCAAATTAAATGAGGGAGAGTGAGTGAGAGAGAGAGAGAGGGGAAGAGTGGGTACGGAGGGGGAAATTGTGAATTGCGATGCGGCGCGCTAATTATGTTGTCTATGCAACGAATCGCCAGCCATAATTGCAGCACGGTCTAATTTCAATTAAAATGCCACCAAATCAATAAAATTGAATTACATAAATAATTAATTAAGTCAGCTCAGGTTGTCAGCTGAGCTAAGTGCGCCAACCAACCAACTGAATAAATTGCAACTAAAATGTGGCCAGGGTTCGTTTTCGCTGATGTCGAACAGAGTGAAAGTATTCTTAACGAGCTAAAAGCTATATATTTATTTTGAATATTCTGAAAACTAAATAGCCATTAAATGTTAAGAAATATCATAGAAATGAATAAGTCATAGTAGGAAAATTTAAGCTTCAATTGAAAGGTTTTATGATTGTAGGAAATTTAGTAGGTGACCATGAATAAATGTGATTAAAAAAATAAAAATATTGACTGCATTGTATATCAGAGTAAGGAATTAGGAAGTTGAATTGGTTGAAAAAGTAATAGAAACAACATTCACACCTGGGTGCAAAACTTATATATTTATACGTATAAATATGACGTGCATGAAACCTACATTATTTGCAACACTGATACAGGTACTTAATTACGCGCTGCTATTTGAGTCGATTAAGTTTTTAATATTTGAGATATCTGGGTATAATTGAAGTGTAAATATCTTGCGTTTTTTTTCTGTTAATCCCAGTTAAGTACAGCTTAAAATTATACATTAACAAATTGCCAATATAACATAAAGAATGGCACGTAACATAGAGGGAACCCTGGTGTAGATAATGAAGAAATGTTCGAATTTATTCAGTCAGTATAATTTTTAGTGTTTCAATATAGTAAAATATAAATATAAATAAAAAATTATAAGAGCTCAATTGTGGCCTCGTATTATTTTCATAGTAAATTAAAAATTCAAAGAAATCTTTAAAATTCACTTTAGATTATTTCTATTTTCTTTTCATTTAAATAGAAATTCCTTTTCAATCCAAGCTAAATCACTTATTGACAAATCTTCATTCATATGCATTTGTTTTATTTAATTTTTTAAACAAATGTTAGGCAAGTTGACTTCAATTTGATTTTATTTCCAGAGAGAATCTCTTGTTCTTCATAGACCGTCAGCTCTTGACCAACCTTGGTAAGAGGCTGCTTCAACTTTGCGGTTCTCGGAGCAAGAAAATACTTTTGTGCATTGGCATAAAGTGAATTTGTAAGCAATTTGCCGCACTTAGTGAGCCTTTTTGGCTGCTGCTGCTGCTGCTGTCGTTGCTGCTGCTGGTAATGCAGCCCATTTGCCTCAGTTGCAGTTGGCATTTTTGCGGCGCAAAATGGTCAAAGTTTTGTGCAGGCCAGAGAGTCAGTTTACGTAGTTTGTGGCAAGGTCAGGGAATGCATAGCAGTCGTGGGAGTGGAGAAGAGGGGGGAGGTGGAGGGTTACCTGGCGAATTATCTGCTTGAAAAGCCGCCAGTTATTTCAGCTGATTGCAATGTTACTCAGTTAATTAATTGTGGCCAAGGGGGCTCATGTTCGCCACAGAAAGAGACAGAGAGAGAAAGATCCATAATGGAAACCAATAAATTCGACTCTTCACAAGTCTCGGATACTTTTGGATTCCCATTAAAGAGGACTCACACGCACACACACACGCACAGACACGGCACACCTGGTCAATTAAGTTTCAGCACGTTTCATGCATGTATGCGAAAAGTTTTCGCACCAAATGAAGCGAGAGCTGCTTGACCCACGAAAGAGGAAAGAAGACCCTAGAGAAGACCACGGCCACGGCCGGCTAAATGTTGGCAGTGGGGTCATAGGTCGAAAGGTTGAATCGACAGCAGGAAGTTCATTAAATACTGCCAAGCGAAACTTTTCGCTGGCTTTTTCCTTCACTTTGCCGGTTAACGATGTGTGGAGCCGTTGTTAAACACTTGGCAACATTAACGAAATTGTGCGGCAGCTTTAAAGCAAAGCTCGTCACTCTCCCTTTCTCTGTCACTCTCCTCCCTCTCTCTCACTTCTCCCTCTCTCTCCTTCTCCCTCTTTATTCCACTTGCTTCACACGCATTCAAATTGCTTTGCGCGTTCGCATTGTTTCGTCTGAGCAATGCAATTAATTTCGAACCCAATTGCATTTTTGTTTGTGCCACATCAAGTTGCAGCTGGAAGTTGGAGAGGAAGCAATCGAGGCAACACCAACCACCAAATACGTTAGCAGTTATTTAGAGAATTCAATTTACTTTCTCGCGATTGCGATTCGTTTTGTTGCAAGTGCAGTTTAGTGGCTTTGTTGCTGCCGAAAGCAAAGCCAATTGCCGCTGCAAATAATTTGCAATATGTGGCAAAGTGCACAGTGCAACTGAGTAGGTGCAGCCTCGTCTGTGTGTGTGTGTGTGTGGCAAAATGAGCAATAGCCAAATAACTGGCAGAGACGCAGTCGGACTGATGGCATAAATGGAGGCAGGCTGAGATCGGATTTGGCCACGTATCGCCACGAATTGGCCACAAGGCCAAAGGAAGACGGGGGCAGACGCAGGCAGACGGAGAGGCAGGCCAAATGGAGTGCCAGCTTTTCGGACACACTCTGCTTGATCAGGCACTGAGCCGCAATCAAGGGCAAAGTTGATTGAAAATCAATTGGAGGCAATCACGACGGCGACGACGACGACGACGACGACGATGCACTCTCGGCCTGGCCTGGCTTTATGAGCGTGTCTAATGCGTTGGCTTCGCTTGCTGCTGCTGCTGCTGCTGCCACCCAATGCGACCCTCGGTTGTTGCAACATCTGGCAGTGCAACTGCTGCAGCATTTAATGTCGTTGCTTGTAATTCCAAATGTTTTACATTTGCTGCAACACTCTCGAACCAAACATAACTTTGTTGCACGCATTAGTTTTTTGGAATTTTTGTTATGCAGGCAGCAGCAGGAGCAGCAGAGCAGAGCAGGAGTAACAAAAAATGCAAATATTTGCAGCCAGAGTTGTCAACCCTCTGCAGAGTCCACAGTGGCCCCTCGACGGACACAGATGAAACTTGCACAGATGACACTTTATGCAAATATATTCAAAATTAGTTTGCTTTTGGGGTACTTTTTACTCCCCCCCCCCTCTCACTGTACATTGTTGTTGCACTGAAACTAGTGCAAACAAACTCCTTTTCCCCTCTCCCCTCCTCTCTGCTGCTCTGCCACTGACTGCGCAGCTGGCGGCGCTTGCTTTGATTACGCAAATCTTGTCACAGGAACAACAAAAAAATCGCATATAAATATAATAAAATACGCTACGATGAACTTCATAGAGCGTATTACCATAGTAATCAGTTCGGGGTACTTTTTTCATCCGATGTTGCCAATTAATCCTCCATAAGTTGCCATAGTCGATGACAGCAGCAGCGGCAGCAGAACTGCAATCTGTGTTGGTAACATGACAACCACAATTACACCTGCCCCGGGAATCATCTTCCGTCGACGTTTTGCTAATTACACAAATGCCTGTACACACACACACACACACAGGCACACAGAGAGAGAGTACCTCACACACGCTGTCGCTTACCGACGACAATTCTGTAATTGCCGCATGTGTTCGAGTCCTTCTTTTGTCATTTTCCTCTCAAATGCAGTTCGCATGTCATTCCATCGTCCATCCGCAGGGCGTCTGAAGCTGCGTCGTCTAATGTGTGTGTGAGTGTGTGTGTGTGGGCACAGCCAATTGCCTAAAATGGTGTTATGCAAAATAGGATATCAGCTGCAGGTACCCTGTAATTGAAGACGAGAGTGAGAAACCTTTTGAAAAGGATTAGGGACTGTCAAGAGTCAATTAAATATTTTCTACTCTGTTAAAACTATAGAAAAAGAGGAAGATCTTCTTGAAGAACTATATGTTTTTCTTGGCTCCAATTAAAACACGTCTTCTCAATACATAAAGAGAGAGTGCGAGGATAAGAAACTGTATTATAACACGAGGAATTGAAGCAATCAAGTAAAGTTAGGTAGAAGAAAATTATATTTTAGTAAATTGCTGCATAAAAACTTTGCGAAATGTGATGCTCTTTAATAAAGTTTTGCATAACAGCTTCATTTCATGTGCTTTATCGATAACAAATTCTTTTTGGGACTGTATTGATAAATTGAGTGTAGTACAAGAAGAGTGCCATCTAATTGTCGAACTCGCAACAGTGAGAATTTTATAAAATATTTTCTGTTTTATTGTACTCAATATAATTGACAAAAAATAAATATGTACTACATAAATATGAGCTGCAGATCAACTGTAGTTGGAATCGATAAGATATTTATGGAAAATCTATAAACCTTATATAGTTAAAACGACTACAGACTGTAAAGAGTCTACAAAGTCTCCAAAAAAGGAGGAAACATATTTTAGAACCCCCTAGAATTAACATAAAATATTAAAACAACATACCTAGTTACACTCTACTCCTTTTATAGTTTCCACAATCATTTCTTTATTCGTTAGTTCATTTGCACTTTTCAAATGCAAAGTTTGCATAAATTTGCACTGGCCACACAGAAGTTATAAACCCCCTTGGGCTGCCCTCCGCTGCAGGGTATCAAAACAGCAACGGTAACAGCTACACAAAATTCTAATTAAGTCATAGGGTTTTGTGTTTCCAGAGCCGCGGGCGCTTTGTGTTGCGAATTTTCGTGTCGGCTTGGAAAATTTGCCATAAAACAGCAGAGGCCACAAAAAGAAAGCGGCGCACAACGGGAGAGAGGAACTATGAAAAAAGGCCAACGGCAGACGGCGGATGGCGGACGAGAACTGGCGGCGGCAGCAGCAGCAGCAGCGGCGACGGCGACGGCAGGAAACGCAAGCAAAACGCAACTGTTCAAAACTGGCGCAGATTTTTGATGGAGCTGCTCCATTTGAACAAGTCCAAGTTTCCATGTCTGCCTTTGCTGCTGCCTCTGCACCGGACACGCTGCGGCGGCAGCAGCATTATCATCATCATGATCATCATTATCATCACCACCATCATCATCAGCCTCTGCCTCAACTGGAGACCGGCGACCACACAACGACGACCTTTGTGCCGCGCCGCTTTTGTTGGTTTGCCCCCTTTGGCATTGTTTTCTGTGCGCAGCGCTTCTCTTCTTTCTTTTTTTTTCCTTGTCGGCGCAGCTAATTAAAATTTTTTTCGAGTGTAATATGTAGGCAAATTTCTGGGCTTTCTCGTTTATTTTTTTTTTACTTTTTTCTAGCCAGCAACATAAATAACTCTCTGCATTTTACCTGGTCGGACCTCGACTTGTTTTCGAGGAACATTAAACGCATTAATGTCCGAAAAGGACCTTTTATGATTGCCCAGTAGAGGGGTAGATGGGAGGGAGAGGGGAGGTACTCTTTATACGCATGTTGGAGTGCCGCCTTGCTGCGGGGCAAATGACCTTGTCGTGCGCCAGACTGGCGAATGCGTCGCAATTAGCTGCACAACTTCGGCGCAAGATTAATGACACTTTTTGGCAAGTCTTGTGAGTGCTCGCTGCTCCTTATTGACTGCACATTGACCCACCTCCACCTTATCCCCGCCCACCTACACTGTCGTGTCAATAAAACGTTTACGTTGAGTGTGTTTTGGTTAACAAAATGTATGTAATAAATAAGCCAAAGCACTCGACTGCTTTATACCCTGCAAGCAGGTCGGAGGATACGAGAATCTTCTGCAGGAAATTCATATGTCAACAAAAATTTTATTTTGAGATGGTTTGCAAATTTTAACAGATGCTGAACAGCTGCTTAGAATTATTGTAGATCTAACAGCTGCCCAGATGTTTGGTAAATATTAGCAGATGCTTAACAGCTGCTAAGAATTAGCTCAAACAGCTGTTACCAAAGGACTTTACAGCTAATTGGGATATAAAAGAGAACAGCTGATTGCAGTTGATATGGCAACCTTGATCAGTTTGTTTAATTTAACATTAACATTAACATTAACTGTTAGCTTCGATCAAGGATTTATCGAAAGTGTGGCGGTAAGCCGATAGGTAAGAGGATCGATGCTAAGACGTCAAGGAGTAAAACACGGAATGCAACAAAAATATAAAATGAAACTAAAATTAAAATATAAAATATTTTAGAAAATATATCTTAAAATACTTCTATATCTTTATAAGTGTGATTTGCATAAATCTTTAAATTAAATAAAAACTACATATGTTTAACAAGTGCTTCCATAAAGCGAACAATGTCAATATCGAGCAATATCTAGCAGAAATGATTTTTCTTCATTCGAGCCCCGCCCTTTTTATGATTTGCCTACATTTACACAACATTAAAACACCCCTTTGCAGTAACTTCCAATGACTGCAGGGCATAATTATAATAAATGATGTCGCGAGGCTGTGAAAAGTTGCCGAGCAAACGGCGAGTAATTAGGCGCATAAATTTTATGACAACTGACAATGGCACACTCCGTGTCCCCTCTTACCACTCCTTCCCCCTGCCCATACCACCCACACCCATCGAGCTGTCCATCTCTGAGTTTGCTTGTTCAAGATCGGGCAATGTTAATTAATAAACTTCCTGCAATCCAGTTGAGTAGCAACTTGAACATGGCTTTGGCAGTGTTGAGAAATGTTCTCAAGCGACGGCAGCAGCAGCAAGTTCCGCTGCCAAATGTTGATCTGTTTAATTGTTGTGTCTCTGTCTCTGTGTGTGTGTGTGTGTGTGCCCCGAAGCGCATGTGACATGCACATGCAGGTTATGTCACTGCTACTGCCAGAACCACTTTTCTTCCTTCCTCTTCCCTCCCTTCTGCACTTGAGCTCCCACATTCAGTCGTCAGTTGTCATTGGGCGCACGTGTTGCCTCGAGGCTAATTACCAAACTAATGGCCAAGCGGAAAGCCTGCCAAGTCCAGCGGAGCGGGTCAAAGGGCATATCGAGCGTGCGCGAGAAAGAGATTAAAACTTTAAATGGTTTGACTATAAAATACACAGCCAAAAGGGTCACGATTTGGCGATCTTATCGCCACGAAAGGTTGCCCATTAATTTGATTTTGTTGCGCATTTAACTTTCAATTGATTGTTGTTGTTTTGCCAGGGGGTGGGGAGAGAGGGAGAGAGAGGGAGGAGTGGGGTAAAACTCACTCACTGGGAAAATTAAGACGCATTTTCCGCTACGCACTTTGCTGCTTCTTCTCGCCGATAATTTGCTATAATTTTTGTTGCGCCTGCACATGAACCGCAACGAAAGAAAGATAGGAAGGAGAGCGAGGGGAGTGTTGCTGAGGGGGGCATAAATAATTGCCGCTGACAGTTTGATAAATGAGTTTTCAGCCAAGTTAATGAAACTAAAACACGGCACATGAGCGCTGCCTGCCTGGCTGCCTGTCTGCCTGCGTGGCTGTAACGCGCTTTTAAATTAAGATAATGCATCGAGAGCGACGCCACGTTGCGTATGAGTAACGCAATTTCCTGGGCTCCATAAGCTGCTCCGCTGCTGCTGCTGCCGTTTGCTGCCATTTTCCATTTGCCTGTTGGCAGCACGAAGCACGAGGCACGAGGCAAGTTAGCCCAATTCTGGCGTGGCATGCGGCAAGCTTTTAGCAACAATTTGCGAGCTAATGCGAATGATAAGCGCACATAAAATATTCGCAGCCATTAGAGTGGGAAGAGAGCAGTGCAAGGGAGACATCATGAGAGAAAGAGAGAGAGAAGAGGGGGGGAGAGTGCATTGCACATATTTCAAGTCGAACCTACACATAAATATATTTCATTGCTCTCGGCGTCGCGTGATGACAAAGCAGAAGAAAAGTGCAAAAGGCTGTCGATTTGCTGGCCACGCCCCCCCTCCCTCTTACTCTCCCACAAATCGGATTTCATTATGCAAAAACGTGCGGCGAATTAAAATCAGATTTAGTTGCAACTTCAATGCAGACGTCGCAAGACGACGCAGCCGCGACCCCATTAGCGGTTGCACACTGCGCGTGCTGCAGCTGCCAAAAGGGGCATGCAACGCATGTTTGCTTGTGTGTGTGTGAGTGTGTGTTTGTGCAAATACATGTGTTTGCTTGCCAGTAATTTAATGTATGCGCATTTGAGAGATTTGCGCATTATCCGTTTGCCGTTAGACTGGGCAGCCCAAGCGGCGTATGCGCAATTTGATGCGCCCTCTCTGCCTGCCTGCCTGCCTGCCTTGCTGCTCCCTCTCGGTTGCGTCGTGTGCACTGCGTGTGTCGCTGATTGGCTTGCATGCACACACAAGTACGTAGGTGTGTGTGCAGGAGTGTGTGTGCTCTATACACAAATAGCTCCATAGGCAGTTAATATAATCAGCGCTTGACAAGCAATCTTCTGTCAGCCACCGCCGCCGTCGACGATGAGTGCCCGCTGCGTTGTTGCTTTCGCTTTCCGGGCATTTGTCACACGCGTGTGCCTGCCTGTCTATCTCTCTTTCTACCTCAACCTCTCTGTATCCCTCTCTCTATCTCTGTGTCACGGCAAATAAGTTACAGCGCCGTCGCAGCGCAGTCACTGCTTGTTTGTCAGTCAGACGGCCCTTTTGCAGATTTATTATGTTGATGCCACTGTGCCGTATGTAATTTGAAATTATGCGCGTAGGCAGCACCAGCAGCAGCGGCGGCAACAACGACACCAGCACAGCGCGGCTGCTTAACATAATCAAATAACTCGCATAACTCATCCGCCGCATACGCCTCGCTATGCTGCATACTTTGCGGCGCAGCACAGCTCATAAAAAACTTCCAACCGAGCTGCCGTGTGTGCGCTCGCTCGCTCGCTCAACTTTTCATTATCATAATAATTTCTAGCTGATTTCATTTCGAGCAGCATCAGCAGCAACAAGAGCAGCAACAAAAACAACAACAACAACAACAGCAACAACAACTTCCGATAGCAGAACAACCTGTTTGATACGCTCAACTTGGCTTTTCAATTATGTGCCCAATCCGACGTGACTATCGCGCATAATGTGCGTGATGTGTTACCAATACAGAGACACAGCTTGGCAGGTATGTATGTACACACATGTAGAGGCATATATACACACACATACATATGCACATACACCTGCACATACATAAGTTTATATAGAACTTATGCTTGCCTGGACCCGCACGCCTTTTGATGGCTTCATTTTCGAGCCGTATTGGCACAGCTGAGCCTACGCTGCCGCTGCCGCTGCCGTCGCCTTTAACAGCCCGCAAATCGTGAGGAGTATTTAAAGGTAGCCCGCCCCCTGTGCTGCCCGGCCTGCCCCCTCGGCTTCAACATTTGCCGTGAAAACAAAAGGCAGCGATGTGGGTTAAAATAAAAATGTAAACAAAAGGCCGCATCGCACACATGGGCATCGTTGGCCAGGCTAACATTTATATCGCACACACACACAGCAAGACACACACACTCACACACACACGCACAGGCAGGCCGAGCAAACTTTGGGGCAACCCAAAAGGTGCAGCAAAGGCAAATGAAAAACGTTAAAAGTGCTGCAACAAATGGGTTCAGTTTTGCTTTGCGTTCGTTCGGCTGGCTTTGGCTTGGGGTTTAGGTTTTTGGGTGCTGGGACAAACCATAACTTCACCCACACACACACGCACACACACAAACAGAGAAACACACAGAGCCACACACAGTCGCACATTCCCTCCCAGACCAAAACAAACGTGCGAAACAAAGTGAAAATGAAACACAGTCCGACAACAAAGAGTAAATTTCCCTGCTGAGCGAATTTCCCAGATTTCCCGAACACTGCCGACGCTGGCGCGATGCCGACACAATAAGCAAACGCTGCCGAAGCAGCCGAAGCGGCGACGACGGCGGCAGAAGCTGCGAGACGCGTAATTTTGGTAGCAAGTGTTGGGCGCAGTTCAGTTAAGATGTGCATTTCCAGCGTGGCGAACGTGCCGCGGACGCGTCAGCTGGACGAAAAGTAGCCAATTTTAGCCAGAGAACAGGAACATACAACAGTTTAGCCTCCCGCCGCGCGAGTCGAGTGTGTGAAATAAACAAACAGAAAGAAACAAACAAACAAATAAACAGGCACCGCATAAAACTCAAGCCAAAGATACAGATACAAAGATACAGTGAGGGAGGCGGCAGTGGCAAGTGGGGCACAGCCGGAACGCAATGTGAGTGTGCAACTGCAGCTTGTGCCACAGATCGATCGATCCGCAGTAGATCGATGAGCTGCAGATCGAGACACAAGATCGCGATGGGGATCACGCATCGATCCGATTGCAATTGTATATAGTCAGTCAATATTTAGCGTGCAGTCTTTTCTATTATTGTATTATATCTCGTCTAATTGTCGTCTACTCGTCGTTATATCGTTCGTATCTGTATGTGATACTCCTCCTCCCCCCTCTACATGTGTATGTGTATGTCTATCGTGATCGTCTGTGTGCTGTAACATATATAGATGTCTGTCTCTGTGTGTGTGCCCACGTGTGTGTGCTCAGTTTCAATTCATCAGCAAAGTTAATCGCATCAATCTAAAGTCGCGCGCGCACACACCTCACACACACACTCACACACGCACACGCACGCACACAGATTCAAGCAGAGCAAACACAAGTTTCGGTGCAAAACGGGTATAAAACATAATCAAATAATTGCAAATCGCAAAACTATGCTAGGCATTAGATAAATTACTAGAATTAATTGCGTGTTTATACGAGATACGAGATGCGAGAGATGTATTGAAAGTTCAAATCAGTCGGACGCATTTGAATTATAAATATCTAAAGCGTAACGCCAGCATGGGACCAATCAAGCGCTAGACAGAGATAGCAACACTTGACAGCAACAACTGAATCAACAGCAGCAGCAGCAACAGCAGCAACAACAACTGAGCAACATGGACTACGCCAAGGTGGAGGGCAACATCAACACGGGCAACATCAGCACCGACGATTTCTTGGCTGTCTTCCGCAGTGGCAGCACAACAACAACAACAGCAACAACACTGCTCAATGGCAGCACCATCAGCAGCAGCAGCAGTGGCGCCCTCAACCCGCCCCTGATCACCGTCGATGGGCAAGTGCAGCTGACAAACCTCTTGGATCCGCCCGTGAATGACACCATCTACCTGCTCAACGGCAGCTTCTACAACAACAGTCTGCAGCTGGCGGGCAGCTACTACAATCAGTCGACGGGCAACCTGAGTGCCCTGGGCGGGGGGCTGGGCCTGCTGGGGAACAACAGCAATGCCACCGAGGTGCACTGGGACGGAAGGTATCCGAGTGGCTACACGTTGACACACATTGTGATTGCCTCGATCATTGTCACCATACTGATGATCATCATTGTGGTGGGCAACATGCTGGTGATCATTGCCATTGCCACGGAGAAGTCGCTGAAGAACATACAGAACTGGTTCATTGCCTCGCTGGCAGTGGCGGACTTCTTTCTGGGCCTCATCATCATGCCCTTCTCGCTGGCCAATGAGCTGATGGGCTACTGGATCTTCGGCACCTGGTGGTGCGACATTCACTCCGCCATGGACGTGCTGCTCTGCACTGCGTCGATCATGAACCTTTGCCTGATCTCGCTGGATCGCTACTGGAGCATCACCAAGGCCGTCGATTATCTCAAGTCGCGCACACCCGCCCGCGCTGCTGTCATGATCACCGCTGTGTGGATTATGTCGGCACTCATCTGCATACCGCCGCTGCTTGGCTGGAAGGTCAAGATGCCCGAGGGTCCGCTGCCAAAGTGTCAGGTAAGTGTGGGCGGAATGGGGCGGTACAGAGTGCTGCCCCCCCAGTTACAATACCCTCTTGAAATTGACGCCAATTGTCGGGGCAATTGACGCGGCACGCCAAGTTGCCAGCCCACTTGGCGTATTTGCAAACAATAAAACGCTTCAGACAGCAGGCTTCCCTCGCTCGCTCGCACAGTCGTGTCCTCTCTTTCCCTCCCTGACTGTCCCCTGCTGCTTCGCTATGCAAATTTCACCCCCTTGGTCTGTGCACAATTGTCGACCCATTTCGCTGTGCGCATTGTTATTGGATATTGTCGCAAAGTCACGCAGCGCCCAGGCCCGCAAATATTTATGCATATAAGGAGTAGACCCTCTCCCCCCTCCTTCCTCTTCCCTCTGCCTAGTGAGTCTCTAATTTGCCTGGCTGCCACTAAATCACATGTGGAAGCTCCGCCGGCAGCCAAAAAACTAGGCAATAACCCACCAAGATATGCGTGTGTTATCATGCGGGTAGCTCCAGTTCAGACTCAGTCTCCATCTCCGGCAGAGTCTCTTGTCTAACCAAATGCCTGCATACATTTACATTTTTCGTGCCACACACACACACACACACAAACTACTCTCTCTCTATAGATTCCCCCCGCATTATGAATGTGCTGCGCCCTTTCGTAACAAGCTGCCTGGAAAATTCACAAGAGAAATTCCTTGACAGCGGCAACATGGGCAACGTGCCACCAAGCTAAAATTTTGCAGGCCACACCCCCCACTCAACCCCCTGCCCCCACATGCTCTGTCGATGTTCCGTTTTGAAAATGCTTTAAATTGTTGCCACACAACTTCTGTGCGTTCTTTCGTTCTATCGACAGAGTCATCCAGTCAGCCAGTCAGTGAGTCAGTTGAGCGAGCGCTGGCATCGCATCTGGGCTCCAGGGCTCAGTTCGCTGCAGCATTCAATCAATGTGTCAGTGACTGATTGACTGACGGCTCACACATGCCGTACACTACCCCTCCCCCCCCCTCCTCTGATTTCACTTGCCTTATGTAACCACAGTGTAGAAATTGTGGCATAAAAGCCAAACTAAAGCTCTAAACTCAATTGCAGGCATCGCAGTTATTAAACGTTCGACTCTTTAATTGAACTTCCATGTAATTTATGGTTTGTAAAATATATATATACACGCATGCTGTATATATTTAACATATGTTGCCCCTTGTCCAGATAAACCGCAGCTTTATTTATTGCAATCGCCGTGATAAATATACCGTTTCATACAATGAAAATTTTGAGTTTCCTGTATCGCACGGCAACATCTACTGAATTTTGATTAATTTTTATGCGCTATGCGAAGTAAAACGAAGCAAAGTAACCACAAGTTAAGAGTAGGTGGCTGTTTAATACCCTACGTAAGAATGAAATTATTCGCTATGAGTTTATTTGTTTTTTTCTGGGTTTTCAATAATTCTCTACATGACGAATTAAGCTTGTTCTTTCTTATTCCATATTTACATTTAAATTTGCAGGTATTTGACATATTTATTTTTTTATCATTTCAATTTTTAAGTTATTTGTAATATTAAAATTCTTAAGCCGTATCTTAAACATAATTAAATATGCATTATTTTAGAGACGACTGTCTTAAGTCGACACTGATAAAAAAAAAAAAAATTAAAATAAATAGGAAGATAATGACTATTTGACCTATTGCTTTGACCTATTTTATGAATAGAATATTTATGTTAATTTGAAATGGAAAAAATGTTTATTATAATGAACTTATAATTTGCACAATAAATGAAGAGAAATTCACAAAGATAATTTGGGGAATACATGAGCATTCGAAGTTAAAGATTTAAGTATTTGTTTTATCCTATAATACTGTATCTTACATTTTGTATGCCCCTTACCATACTAACATTCTCAATGACAGCAGGGCATAAAAACGTAACGGAACATGCGTGCAAAAGAAAAAAACCACAATAAATAACACAAATTAAAATAAAGTGGAGAGGAGTGCATGGCAGAAATAAAATAATAGATCGGAAGATATACTAGATATGCAAGATGAAAGCGCTTACGTAAGTTTTGCCATTCAAATTAACCTTGAGACAATAAAAACCAGCTCATTTGAGTGGACAAAACCAACGGACACTTGCCGGACGCTGGCGCTGTTATTTACGGGCTCTTCTCCTCGGGCGTAGGGGTGTAGGGGGCTCGTGTGTGTGCACACAGGGCATTGGACGTCGGTGTGCTGGTCCGAGCTGGCACGGCAGCAAATGCGACACATTAATCAAGCCTAAGTGGCCAGGATAACGTGCAGCCCAGCTCAACTTGCCGTCCGTACGTCCGGGGCAGGTCAGTATTTTTATAAAGCTGCTTTAAACTTAATACCCAAACGAACTGAAAAAGTCTTTAAAAGAGACAACAAGAGATACAAAAACAAATTGAGAGCCTCTCCAGTGTGTTTATTATTCAGAGTTATGTCTCTTGATATGCCAATCAAGACACACACTCGCTTTCATTTCATTTCTTTATATCTTTTTAGACAAAATTTCTGTCTATTTAAATGCAGAGAAATTCAATGTGCGAACTCTGCACAAACTGCTGTCAAATGCTTTTTATTTTGTGCACACCTAATTATAATGCCATAAAGCAGCTATAAATAAATCATGACAGACAAAAATAAAACGCAACAAACCAAATAATATTATACTGCAGCAGGTTAATAAACGTATTAAACCAATATAGAGAGAGAAACATTTAAATACTGTTTTTATGCGGTTTGCATTGTGCGGCTTTTCGCTTCTTTTGATCTTTTGATTGGCAATATAATTCCACATTTTCCAAATATTTTCGATTGTGCAAAATATTTGCATATAAATCGCCAGAAATTAATGCGAAATTGAAAGCATCGCGTATTCTGCTTATTATTCCTATAAATAAACCAAGTAAATGATATTGTAAGAGCCTGTGAGTCAATTTCAACCAAATGACGTCGGCGGAGCAGCGCAATTAGTGGCAAAAGTCTTCATTATTCAACCCCCTACACCTCCTCTTCTTCTCTCCCCTCGTTCACCCCTAATAGAGGGCAACAAAATGTCGCTGTAACCACAACGCAAAACCAATCAGCTAACCCGACAGGCAACCCGATGCGACCCAAACTCCCGTAGAAAACCCAAAAACTGAACACGCACACAATTCCCCTTACGCTTCTAGTCTGCTCTCCCTCCCTAACACCCGCTCTCTCCCACGGGCCGAGGAACCATCATTAAAAATGCCACCCGTTTTGGCAAAGCAAACAATGCCAGGCTGGCAGTTTTCAAGGGATAACGCCTACAGGGAATAGGGGCAGGGGTCGCGAATTTAAGCCTTCAATTTGCAAGCGAATCGAACACACAGTGGGCCAAAACTACAAGCAAACACAGACTATTCTCTCTCCCTCTCTCTTTTTCCTCTTCTCTCTCTTTCTCCCTCTCACACACACCAACATGCCCAGGCGAACATTTTAATTATGACACCATGTTGACATGTTTAAAATTGTTGTACGCTGTCGGCGTCATCGTCGCCATCGCCGTCTCCGTCGCCGTCGTCGTCGTCGTCGCCATCGTTGACATTCGCAGCACATTGAACCGCACCGCAGCACAAGCCGCACAGCACACAAAGAACGAAAGGGTAAAGCGAGCGCAAACCAGCGCGATAACTACATTTGATTGTGCTCGACTGTGTTATACCCCAGCTACTCAACTGACCAAAGTGGTTTAATATATATTAAATAATATATTTATTTAATATCTGAGATTTGCGTATTTTGTATTGCATACTGCGCGGGGGGTGCTCTAGAAATTATTTCTTTAATAACTTCTTTCCTAATTATCCGTTCGCAACTTTACTTTCAGAAATCATTTAAGAGGTGATTGTTTTTTTTCTTAGAATCAAGATAAATTGTCTAGCATTTAATAGGTTCTTATCAATTTATGGAGGCGAAATAGGACGTGGCTAAGTTCTAAAATAAACTAGAATTGCAAATAAGCTTGTGAAAGCTAGGTTTTCATACGGAAGAACGTACAGATCAAAATACAGAGAGACAGACAGACATACAGACATACAGACAAACAGACATACAGACATACAGGCAGACATACAGACAGACATACAGACAGACATACAGAGAGACATACAGACAGACATACAGACAGACATACAGACAGACATGCAGGGAGACATACAGACAGACATGCAGGGAGACAAACAGAGAGATAGACAGAAAGACACACATACAGACAGGCAGACAGACATGCCTATATTGACTCTGCTGTGGCTGCCACTCCTCCTACTGTCTGTTATAAACTTTCGCTTTACACAAAGTTATCATACCCTTTTAACTTAAAGGTAATGGGTATAGTCAGAAGAGAGCCCAGATAGGATAGAGCAGAGAGGACCACGCCCTGTCGCTAATTTGACACTTGCCTGTCGCATTTAATAAATAAAATCACATTTTAGAGAATTATGTCGTTGATTTTGGCTCTCCAGCTGAATTCGCAACTATTTCCACGGGGCACAGAAGGAGAAGGAGGAAGGCGAAGAGCCGGCGGGGAATTTTAGCTTTGTTTTTGTGCGTGCCGCATGTTTTGTAAACATTGTGACAGACGCATTTAATTGGCAGGCTGGGGGGGGAGAGGAGGCAGTCAGTCGGGCTGAACTGAAGCTGATGAGGCTGAAAAGTGCTGAAAGTTTTCCCACTCGCTGCTGTCGCTGTTGGCGCTGATTAATGCAAAGTTGCCGCTGCTTTTGTGCGGCGTTTTGCCTAATGAGGTGTTGGCAATTACGCATGGGTTGTCTCACTGTGTGTGCGTGTGTGTGTGTGTGTGTGGACCTGCTGTGGTTTTGCCACTGTCGCTATCTAATGAATCCCCCGCGGCGTCGCCTCCGCTCTGGCATTGTTCTGCTCATTATGAGAAGCAGGCTAATGATTTCAATTTTAACTCGTCATTTTCATTTTATTGCAACGATTTGTATGCGTATTTCAATAGCACCACAAAAATACTTGCACACATCTGCTTGAGCCGCTGCTGCTTCTTCTTTTATGCCCAAAAAAGAAACGACCCTTTTTTTATTGTAATCCGCAAGAGGACAAAGACGCGCAGTTTATTGAAATATTAATCGAATATTATATGCCCTTTAACCTTACGCACAATGGAGCAACACAATGGCGGACGCAGCAGCACATAAGGAAAGTTCAAGCGAATTAAAGTTCACAACGAAACAAAGACGAAGGCGGCCCACAACAACAACAGCAACAACAACAGCGACGACAACAATCTAACCATGAAGGGTCGAAGTTGTCGTTGACTGAAACTTATAGTGCGGAATGGAATGGGCGGGCAAGGATCATATAGAAATTTCGGGGGAGTCTCTCTGTGTGTGTGTGTGTGTGTGTGAAGGTAGCCAACGTTGCGTATGTGTAATGTCACGATGTGCAAACGCCCACGCAATAATGACTTAAGTCATCGCCTAAGTAGCTCATTAGCGTCGGTTTTCGTCGACCCGAGCCGGGCACTTTAAAAGAGAAACGAAGTGACATGTGGGGGAGAGGGGACGAAGGAGGGAGGGAGGGGAATAGGGCTGCCCTGACTTGCACTCGTCAGTCGTCGTCGTGGGGATGATGGCCAGCGGCAGCTGCTCTGCCAGAGCTTTAAGTTGACATTGTGAGCTCGCCGTGTGAGTTCGCTCGCTCGTTCCTTCGCCGAGCCTCGAGGCACGAAAGGAAAGAAATATCAAAAGTGGACCGGGCGCACTTTTGAAATTTTCTCATTATTTTCCAGTACGTGTGAGTGGCATTTGAGTGTGTCTACGTGTGAGTATGCATGTGTGTGTGTAGGCGCATGTGTGTGCGTGTGTTTGTAATTTTGGTTAGGTCTTTGTTACATTTCATACACTTGACTGGCTTTGCTTAAAGTCTATTCCACTTCTCATTGTTGCTGTACTTACACATGCCTGCAAGCCGTCGGCATGTGTGTGCCTGTGTGTCACTGTGTGTGTGCCTGTGTGTACTTGTGTGTGTGCGAGGCCTTTTTCTAAACCCATTTTTTGTGTACTTTCTACGTAGTTATAGCCCCAGCAACGCAACTAATGGGCACAGTGCTTGAGCAGGAGCAGGAGCAGGCCTAGCAAAAGCTACGCTATGCAGAGCCGATTTCTTCTCTTCTTCTTCTTCTTCATTCTTTTATTATTATAATATTTTCTATTTTCTTTTTCTTGTCGGCCATTACCGACTGCCGGCAGATCTTAAGATTCCAATCGCTGGCATTTACTTTCAATCACATTGTGGCAAGTTTGTCCCTCTGCCCCTCTTCCCTCTTCCCACTCTCCCCTCGTGCATTGAGCTGCGTTATTACATCCTTGATTTGTTTATAACAGGAAATTGTTAAGAAAAATACAGACATGTGTGTGCGTATGTGTGTGTGTGTGTGTGTGTGGCAAGAAAATCAAATAACACACATACGCTGCGTTGTCTCGCTTGCAAGACTTGCTTGCTCTGGTTTCGCTTAAATCGTTTGCTAATTTCCGCTTACGCCGCGGGATCTGCCGCGCCACGAATAAGACCAAAAAAATGCTACATTTTAAATGTCCGCCTAATACACTGACACACACAAACAAGCACACACACACACAGAGACACATGCAGGCAGGCAGGCAGGCAGCACATGCTTTGGCATTTGGTGGCTGGTTTAATGCGCAACATAGGCAAATATTGACATTTGCGCTTATGGAGCACGCACCACTAACTGACGCCTGCCATTTGGGGCATGCTCTAGCACGAGGAGGGGACAGGGCGCCCAGCCGGGCGTCGTGGCTCACACCCTGGCAAATCCGCATGCTTAAATTAAATTACTGAGCAATTCTTTCCGGCTGCTTTCGGCCCTTTATTGCCAACGACTGTGTGTGTGTGGCATTGTGTGCCCGAGTGCCCCCTTGCGCGCTGAGTGCCCCACGTAGCACATCCTTACAAGTGCGTACAATTTGAGGTTGCCCCACCTTATCTGCCTCACTTCCTTCTTCCCTTTTCGGCTTTGATTAAAATAAAGCAAAGTTTCTAAGCTCGGATTAGTGACTGAATTTGTTGGCACACCGAAGTCAGTCAATTGTTCAAGTGCTCTCTCTCCATCTCTCTCCCTCTCTCTCTCTTTCTTTCCCTGGACTGTAGTACCTACCATATATGGCTTTTAATATGCCCGGCAGGTCTGCGCTTCAGCTTGCTTGGGAAAGAGGCAGCGAGAGGTTTTGAAGTCGCGCGTTTATTGCGCATAGAATTTGCATTGCATACCCGAAGGCTGTCTGAAAAGTTTTTTATTGCATTCCTTTAACTGCCTGCAGCCCGTAGGAGAGAGCAAGGCAAATGGCATTCTTACGCAGATTCAGCTTCAGCTACAGCTCCAGCTCCCGCTACTGCCATTACTGCTGCTGCTGCCGCCGCTCTGCCCGCATAGCCTTGAGCGCAGAAAAGACGCAAAGTCTGCGGGCCGTTACTCATTTTTTTTCTTCTCTTCTTGCTGTTGTTATCGCACAAAGTACTCGGTGCTGGTCGTGAAACTTTGCCACTGATACAGGCAGGCAACAAATACGCACACGCACACGCACACACGCACGCACACACACCCTTGTGTACACATACGTACACGCACGCCAGGAATGCAACTTTATACGAGCTGATGTCATCTCATATGAAGAATAATTCCTTTACAAAAGTTCAGCTTGTTCTTCGCCTGCTTGCCTTCTTCCCCCTTCCCTCTTCTCCCCCTCCCTTCACACTCTTGCGATTTGGAAGACGCCTGAAAATTTCGCACGCGTATTAACTTTCACTTGCCAAGCAACATAAACAAGCTTACGCCAACAGCAACAACAACAACAACAACAGCAGCAGCAGCAGAAGCAGCAGCAGAAGCAGCAGCAAAGCAACAACAGCAGCAACAAGGGCCAATGAAAATTGAAACAGATTTGAAATTTATGAGCTCGCGCGCTCTCCCATTTCTTCTTGCTCTCTTACTCTCCTTCACTCTCACTCTCTCCCTCTTTCTCTCTCTGCCATCCTTCTCTCTTTCTTGCGTCTTTGGGCAGCACAGCGAGTTGGGCAAAGTAAATTAAAGTTGGCAAACAAATGCGACCAAAAAAATAAAAATAAGAGAAAGTCTTAACGAGCAGTGGCAATTGCACGACTACTGCATACCCTGTAAACACTTTTGAAACTAAACAATTCATTTATAAAATGAAGTTATTATATTAACATTACAGGGTATACATTTATCATTATCAGTCTATCATCAAGGTGCTTAGAAAATCCAACAAAGTTTATCTTTTTTATTAATAAGCAGAGTGCTCTCTATAACATACTAAACACCTTATATATTCTCATTCAAATTGTGCATTTCCTTCCATGACAAATGCCCTAAATATAACAGGGTATTCCTTGCACCTTTCCACCTTGACAGCTCAAAACTTTTTGTTCTCGCGCTTTAGACAAAATCAATTTTAATCCGACTTTAAATTACGCTGCCGACAGCAGTTCAAGTTCTTGCAAAGTTAAGAAACAGTTAATTTATTGCGAAATTCTCGGCACAGAGAGTCTGTCGGAAAAGTCAACTGGCGCCTAATTGGCAAAACAAGCGGAAAATCGCCAAATTAAAGCTAAGATGCACGTTTCAAGTCCGAGCTTTAGTTCAAGTTAAGCCGGCCTCCACTCGCCATCTCTACAGGTTCTGTCTGTATTGCTTGCTCACGCTTTCTCCCTCTCTCTTTCTCTCTCTCTCTCTCTCCCACTCTCAGTTTCCCTTTCTATTTGCCTCTCTCTCTCAACACCCTCTCTCCCTCGCCTTCACACTCGCGCTTGCTTTGTCTTCCGCTTGTTTTCATTCAACTCGAACTTTTACTGCGACAATATAGCACAAATTGCGTATACGCCCCGCGTGGCCGCCTTGTGATTTTCCATTTCCCCGCGGCGTGGCAGCGCCAGCTGAGCAGCACTTTGCTGAAAATCAAATGAAACGTTTCTGGCCGCATCATTCACTTTCTAACCAGACGACGCCAGCCAGCCGCCAACTTCCAGCGAGCTTGGGCGTCTGCCAAGAAATCTGCGACCTTCTTTCCCTCTCTCTCTCTCTCCTTTCTGCGCTGTGTCCGCCTGTGATATCCTCAATTAAAGACAGTTCGCTTGTGCTTAATACTGGAATTAAGCACGTAGCCCACACACACACACTCTCACACACGCACAACACAGTTGCTCATAATTCGTAAACGAAATCCAAAAAAATCGTCGACATTTATGACAACATTTGCATACATGAACACCATAAATTAACCCCACATGTGCCTGCTGCGATGTGCCCTATAAAGCGACAAGCGACGCTCGTGTTGCTGATGTTGCCGTTGTTGTTGTTGCTGCTGTCATAACAATGTCAAAACTTAAATATTGACAGTGCCATCGACATCGACGCCATCGCCGTGCGATGCTTTTATAGCCACGCATAATTTTTCGATATTTTCACTTGTGTCAAAGTCAGAGATTTGAGAACCCTTTCACGCACACACACACACACGCAAGGCAACACTGGTGTCAGACAGGAGAGAGGGAGGGTGTGGGTGTTAAAGGGGTACCGGGCCGTGTCGTCTTTTTGCTCGGCTTTTATGTGCAAATTGCGCGCAGTAAATAAAAATAAATGAGTATGAAAATTTTTACTCCTATCAGCAATATTTTTTATTTGCCAGGCTCGACATGGCAAGAACCGAGTCGAGTTCCAACCTATGCCCAAACACAGCACACACGCACACCCTTTCGCACACACACACACACATACACACACAAGAGCAACACACATGCTTTCCAGCGTAATAATCGTAATGAATGGCTTATCACGCCAGCTGGCATTGTCAACGATTTGCCACGCCTGCGACGCCCCCTCGGCGCCTTTGTTGGTTCGATACACAGCACAATTTGAAAAAGAGAGAGACACAGACAGAGAGAGAGAGAGAGGGACAGGCAGCTGTTGTGGACGGGGGCGAGCAGCTGGCAGGCGACGGCGGCGTCTCGTGAATCGCAGGAAATGGTTAATAAATGAAAGAGTTATGCCGACTCGAGGCGGCCATTTGCTCACTCTTGCTATCCCTCTCTGTCTCCCTCTCTCTCGCACGATTTCACAATCAAATGAAATTTAGCCATACAATTTAATGCGTTATTCGCCGTAAACTGTGCCGTATAAAGCGGACTATATTGATTTACTCAGTACTCCCCCTCGCATGCCCCCTTGCCTGTGCGTGATAGATAATTGCCCGATGAGAGTCGCACACACACACACACATACTGCTGCATGTCTGTGCACGCGCACATGGGACTCGAGCCCAGCGCAATATGGAGATTTATAGCTGGCGCTTCTGCTGACGGTAAAGTCAAATAACAATTTCGCCTTTCATTAAATTCAACTCTAAGCTCTGCTTTAAGTCGCACACACACACACACACACATACAAGCGAACAAACACAGACATGCACACAGATACAACACGCACACAAGCACATATTTTTAGAAGATTGCCGGGTTCGGGCTGCGGCACTTTGTCACATAAACATAAACACCTCTAAATTCCGCGACAAAGGCAAAACAAGAGCGCAGAGTGCAGAGAGAGACAGTGCAAAAAGGCAAATACTCTTACGTTAGGGAATGTTGACTGGCACAATGAACTTGGCAGACAGCCTTTTGTGAGTCTGATAAGGTGATATAAGACATGAGAAAATAGATTTAAGAGATTCTGTTTAAGAATGTGGGCCTCGTTACTCCTGTTGCGAAAGACAGACTTATTAATTCTTCTGCTTGATCTTATTTTTCGGAGTATGCTAATGCTAATGTTGATGATATCTACAAAATTAGATATATACACACAGCGTAGGTTGATGAACTACAGATATATACCAGATCACTAAGGAGATCTAAAGATCAGTATCAAAAAAGTAGAGAGAACGCGGTTTAATTATCATTCATTAGTACTATTATTATAAGGTCCAAAATAAACCAAATCCATTTATATCATACTATGTGTTGCTATCATATATAAGCACTTCAAATAAGTAGAAATACTTTCTTAAAATGGTATTTTATATACATCTAAAAACTTCATAAGTTATATCATCTTAATATTCGAAGCACTTGAAGAGACTCTTTAATGGATTATATTTAACTTCCAATCAAAGTCATTTGAACAATATTTATCACACAGTATTGCACACACCTTCAAAGTTTAATCAAGACTGTAACCTAATGAAATCCAAGCACACACATGATGCAGCGAAATGAGGATAGAAACAAGACTAAACTACTATAATTAAAGGCAAAAGGTCAGTTGAATGATGAGCTACGTGAGGTTAATCAAACGAAACTGATTAAAGGATTACACGACAAGGCAAACACAACACCCACACACACTTACCCACACACACACAGACACAGAGTAGCCACAGCAACGCAGTCAATTAATTCAATTAATTATTTTCTAAACAAGCGCAAAGCTAAAGCTTACAGAAATAAACTCGAATAATAATCATAATTCCATACTATTTCCTGTTAAATTGATGATGTTTACTTTCCCACCATTTTCCGTACAACATATTTTCCCTTGTTTAACGGTTTTATGGTTTTCCTCTTTCTTTCAGTCATTTTCTTTTTTGCGAGGGTATTAAAGAGACTCGACGTCGTCAGCGTCCGCGTGTTTTGTTTTCTCGGGTTCTTGTCTCTCTCGCCTCTCGCAGGCGGCATAATCCATTTTAAATAAAATTCCAAATGAACAGGCACAATGAAGGCAGCGCCGAAAACCTGCGCTATCCTTTGTCTTCATCTTCTTGTGCTTCTTATTTTCTTCTCCTTCTCTTGTTGTTGTTGTTGTTGTGCCTGCTGCGGCCGTTGCCATTTTGGACGGGATCGGAGAGGCAAAACACACTTAAAACATGAGCACGAAAAACATTTACATAAAATCGTCTTAACGCATTTGCCGCCTCATCGTTCCCGTTGTCGTCGTTCTCTTTTTCGGCCCTGACCGAGAACTAGGCAAAGATGCTGAAAGGGGAAGAGTGGAAAGGGGGGAGAAGGAGGGAGCCCGCTGCGCCTTTGGGCCAAATAAATTACACGAAGTGTCGTCGTCGGGCCCGTTCTGTGGGCCATTTCATGGCAAATTTAATATGCCTGCCAAAAATAGAGCAAAAAGCAAGTGGGCTGAATTTAATGGGCGTGGCCAGGCAGGGGCTGGCTAGTCACACAAGTGCCAGCAATTGAGTGTAGTTTGTCAGCATCGGCTAATGGGCAACTTAATTGCATTTGCCGCTGGTTAAACACACTCAACGCGCGCCGCTGATAAGTTTTAATTTGCATTTTCACTGGCTAAATCTGGCTATAAATGCGAGCTTAATTAACATTTGCGAGAGATGAAAGTTGCATATGTGTGTGACGCACACACTCGCACACTTAATTGAATTTTCATTTTCAAATGCATTCGGTATAAATAAAATTTGATACTCGTTTCTCGTTTGCTTGTTTTAATTTGTTGCGCAAGGGGAAAACTTTCAAATCACATTTGCCGGCAAACACAAGTGGGCCAAAACTGCCAATTGGAAGTTGGCAGTCACAACTTGCCAGCACTCACTCACACTCAGTGTGTGTGTGTGTGTGTGTGTGTGTGTGTGTGGGGGAGAGGGAGAGGGAGCGGAGTCAACTGGGAATGGTTGAGGGTACTGGCAATGCTGTCAGTCTCTCTCGACCATGTTCTCTATACTCTCGAGAGAAATCAAAATAAAAATTAAACTTTACAAATTAAATGTACATGGGATGCTCCAAGGGGAGGCAACTGGAGAGGGCAGAGGAGCGAGAGGGGAGTTGAGAGCGTAGCTGTTGTAGTTAATATTGAGTGAATCGCAGCACAATTGTAATTTAGCACATGAGATCTCGGTAATGTAGTCAAGACTTTTTCGACTTTGAATACCGAATGGAGTAGCAAGAGGGAGAGAGGGAGGAGAAGAGAGGAGGAGAGGGGGAGGGGAAAGGGAAACAATAAGCAAACGAATATTTATGCAGCTTCCGTTTCTCGACGCGCGCAATCAAGCTGCTTCATTTCTGTTAATTATGTAAAAGTTTTGTTTTTTCAGCCGTGCTCACATTTGTGTTTGCCCTTTTTGGGCAGAGGGCATATTAGTTTTGCCGGCTTCGCACAGAGGGAGGCAAGTCGCATCAACAGCTAAGTTTAACTATGCTTGTTAGAAAGTCAGTTGAAGCCTGACTTGATGTAAGTTGGCGAATAGACGGTTGCATTGCGTAACCAGCAGCCAAATTTACATGTTAATAACTTATTAACAATAAAAAAACACTTCGTTTACAACTGAATCAACATTTCATACAGTGTCTTTAGGCATTTACGCTCGGAACTAAAGTCAAAGTGATTGCAAGCGTATGAAGGGTATAAATCCATTGATATAGCAAAAGCCTTTTTCCCGTTTGCTGTTAATACCCTTTGATCATTGAAAGTGGGCAAAAAAGAGTATGCTTTGTGTGAAAATTTTAACAGGCTGAAGGAAGCATGTCTTTATACACATAAATCTTAAACAGGATCAAAAGCCGAGTCTACTCTTCCGTCTGCCCAACCGGTTTGGGATGAGAGCTGCTGTATTTCCTGAGCACATCAAGTTTATTTTCCATGTCTGTTATGGTGATACTTAAGGTCAATGCGATTTGTAGGCAAGGTATAGAAAATAAAGATTTCTGAACTATAAATATACTAAGCTGACTATAATATATGTATAGCCTCAAAATTTCAAACAAATCAGACAATAATCACTGAAGTTGTTCACATTTCTATAGTAGTGCAATGCTAGCCTGCCCCTGCTGGTATGCTATAGTTTTTTGCAGCTGTCCTGCACATGTGAAAAAGCAAACGGCTTCAGAAAACTCTCAACTTGACACTTATAACTGTATTTTGCATGGCTTTTCAAACTAACAGAAGGGTATCTCCGACTCAAGCACACTTCTCTGTAGCTGCAGTGCTTGTTTTTGTACACTTGTGTTTTTTTTTCCTCTTTCGTCATCACCGTCGCACTGGCAGTGGGTCAGTTCCCAAGGGTCAATTTTAATTACGCTCATTCGAAGCGAAATGAAATAAAAAGCGGGGCGTGTAAAGTTTTTGACAGGCGGCAACGAAGTGAAAATTGCTGTGGCATAATTGAAAGCGTTGCTGCCGACTCTGCTGACGAAGCTGCCGCTAAAAGCCAGGCTCAAATTGGGTTCTTTTTGCATTGGCATTTGGGTGCATAATTAAAAATACATTGACATTTAATGGCACGTCGTGTTATAAATATTCAGTTATTTTCCCCTTTTTTCCCTTAGTTGTTGTTGTTGTTGTTGTTAGTCCTCTTTTTGTTTGCTCGCTCTTTATTGTTAGTCGGCTCAAAGTCATTTTGAAATTCCGCCAGCATATTTGGCCGTAAGCCTTTGACATGCCTATAGCGAGAGAGAGAGGGAGACAGGGAAACCTTAGTGCTGCTGCTGCTGCTGTGGTGTCTCCAATCCCCGCTCTCCCTCTTCGAGCGGCGGCTGCATACTTTGCGGCATTCACAAATACCGTCAAGCCATTGGCAGCCAACGCGGCGCATACTTAACAATTCATTTGCGAAATTCCTTTTTTTATTTTGCATGCCAAAGCGCGGCAGGCAATGCTCTCTCTCTCTCTCTCTTACACACACACGCGCGCACGCTTCGTTCGTCAGTATAATCATCAATCATCATAATTGAAGTACTTCAGCGCACACATTGCGCATACGACCCGCTGCCCGGACAAGCTAAGTGACTCATTTTCACAAATGAAGCGCAGTCGACGTTCACTTTAATGTTGCCATAAAAGCTGCCATTGCCTCCTCCACCTTGGGTTGACTTATCCGCCAGCTAACCCCCTCTAGCTGCCTCCCGCCGCCCCTGCTCCGCTGTCATGCATTAGCACCTCTCAAAGCGCACATACTTGGAACTGACAGTTGCCAGCGCTCTATGCGCTCATTTGCTTTTCAAATGCTCCACCCGGATACTTTCTTTGTCCTCTACACACTCACACACACGCACAGCGACTGATGCACACATTATGAATATTATTATAACATTCGTCGAGCTTTGATCATTTCCAGAAACAATGCGCTTGAGTGCTTCAAACTGCATTAAAGTCGTCGCGCAAAGCATTCTTGAAGCCAAAGTTTCTCGCAGCGATAAATCCATTTCAGGCAATATCCTTTCTTTTATATACCCGCTATGCATAAGTGTGGAAGGGTATTTTATATTTGAATCAACTCAAAATGTTTCTTACAGGAAGAAGTAGGTTTGGCAGACTTGACAGAGTATATACAATTCTTAATCAGCATCAACTACTAAATCTATTTAGCCATGTCCGTCTGTCTGTCCGCCTGTCCGTCCGTCTGTTTGAATATCAGGACCTCAGAAATAAATTTAGAGTTCAGCCACGCCCATTTCTGTGACCGTAACTCGACTATAGCTCAATTTCAAGCGTAAGTTGTTTGCGTTCGGATAATTAGCATTTATGCTCTTTAAACATTTCAAAGCCGCTCTTGAAAGTATGCTACATTTTAAATACGTGGCTAGCAGATATATCCCAGTCGAGTGCGCTAGACTGTTCCTCTCTTTCTTCTATTCCTTCTACTGTCGCCACGCAGTTGTCTGCGGCATTTTTATTACATTTGGCTTTATGAAATTAGTAAAATGGCGGCGCTTTAAGAAATGCCAAACAAAAGGAAAGTTGCCTCTGTTCTTGCTTGGCATGAATGTTAAAATATGATTTGATATTATGGCCAGGCACGCCCCAAGGAGACAAATGGAGGGAAATGGGTCAGTTGCGGGCAGAGCTGCTGCCATGTAGCTTTGGCATTTGTTATCCTTTTTATGAATTCGAGCATGCAATGAGGAGGATGCTGCCCCGTAAGCCACAATACCAAAGGCGGAAATACAGACAGACAAAGAGGAAGGGACAGAGAGAGAGAGAGAGGGAGGAAGCAGTGAGCGAATTAAGTGTTGAACGTCGCAGGAATTTTGATTGAAGCTGCAGCAGCTCTGCAGCAGATATGGAATCAATTTGATATAGGGCAACATTCTCGTCAAGAGCTTTTCTTAACGAGCGCACAGCACAGCGTCAACTAATTTGGGCATCAGGTCAGCCACGTGTCTGGCTTGAATCATAAAAACCAGCATAAGGCAGAGCAAAGGGAGAGAGGAAAGCAGAGAGAGAGAGGGAGATGGAGAGCGTTGCTAAAGTACTGTTGCTGCAGCACTCAGCTCAGTGGGTAAGTGGCCACAAATGGCGGCCGCCTGGCTAACAATGCAGGGCACAATGGAAAGAAAAACGAGAGCGAAAGCAAAAACTAACTACACTTTGGCATGGAAATGAAACAGCTACCGGCTTAAGTGGTCACCGTGGAAGCCAAGCTCGGCAACTGAGCATGCGAAAAAGGGCAGCACAGGCCGCAGCAGGAAATTCGCTGTGAAAGTGGGCAGCCAGTCAGGCGCGCAAGGCAGACAACGATGCCAGCATAGGGCAGACTGGGACCAGCTGCTGAAGGGTCGGAGGTTTGCCAAAGCAGGATAATGCCTTGGTCTCCCATATAACTTCTTCTACATATTCTTTTGCCCCAACCCTGCTTGCCTAACTGCCTCCGTATGCTGCACGTCAAGCTCAGTTGCTGATCATAAACTTGCCCACACTCACACATACACACATAGCCAAATAAATAAGCCAAGGCAAGAAAAGCCAACGCCACAGCTCAGCCCCAGCTCTCTTTCCCCCTACTTCCCCTTTGCACTAGCAGAAGACACAACATATCATTTGTTGTCCGTTTGCCGTCTGTCTGTCTGTGGCATTGTCTGTTTTTCGCTACATGTGTGCTTGTACTTGGCCTACCCTGTAAGCTGTTGGGCTGTGGGCTATGCCTGGCTCTTACTAAATATGCCATTTGTAGCTAAGTTAATTTTTACATTATTTACATCAAATTAGGTTCTACCTACGCTCGATTTTTTCTTAAGTATAGTTTTAATTTGCACCTACAGCGTATCTGCTGCGTCGTGCCAACTCACTTGCATTATTCCCTGTTTCTTTCTTTCTCTCTGTTGTTGTCATTGTTATTATTGTTGTGTTGTCGTGTTTGTGGTTACACTTTGCGTGCCATGCATTGGTCGCCTCCCAACCAGCCTGGCAGACCTTTACGCCCCAAACTCAGCAGCATAACCTCTTTATCTCCCTCTCTTTCTGTCTCCATTTCTCTCTCTCACACTCTTGCCATTCCAATCCGTTCTCTGTGTCACCATCCTGTCGTGCTTTTTTCTGCCTTTTGCCTGCGTCGCGCTGCGGTTGCTCTGCCGTGTCTATTGTGCTAATAGGCAACGCTATCGTATTTTAACAGCTTTTATTTACACATATGTGTGTGTGTGTGTGTGCCACGTACACCCGCACTCACGCACACACACTCGTATACGTGGCACAGCATTTCACTTGTTTATCATAGTTTTGCTATTGTTGCCAAACCACTTTCCATACCCTGTAGGAGTGTTGGAGGTGAGTTAAGGGAGTATATTGGCAGTAGCGACAAGTCTTCATAAATCACTTAAATCAATTTTACCCCTTGCAATGGGTACATCTGCATCTGGTTCTTCATGCACTACTCATGCAACTTACTACAGGGTAACTGCCTGTCGAGCACACTGAGCCACGCTCTGGCACTTTTTCTTGCGCGTCTGTGTTTGATTGTGATGTTTTCATGTCAAACAGTGCTTCCTTTTAATCGCTCTCTGCTGCCCTTGCTATCACTCAGACAATCTGCCTCTGCCTCTTTCCCTCCCACTCTTCCTCCTTCTCTCACTCCCTCTCTCTCTTAGTTTTGTTTTTGGCGTATTACTTATTCGGCGCTGGCTAAAGAGCTAACATTAGAAGTGGAATCATCCTTTCCCGGACTGGGACTAAGTGGGCAGACGTGTTGGGTGACCCAAGCTCCGTCAACCAGTTGTCAATTTTAACAAGCTTCGTGTTCGCTACACGTGCAACAGCAGCAGAGGTGGCAAGCAGCAGCAGCGGCAGCAGCAGCATGTCATCAGCATGATTGGCATTTTTAAGCAACGGTATTTGCTACCTGCCTCTGCTTTTTATTTCCTGCCTTCTTTTTAATACATTTTTTGCTGCGCATCAATAAAAATGTCAAAATGACAGCTTTTATAATTGGCGATAAAATGCCATCATCAACCGTGGCACAACAGCAACAGCAACAGCAGCAACAACAACAACAGGCTGGCAACGTCCAGACGACTAACGTCGTTGTCGTTGTCCTCCTTTGTTTGGCATTGTCTACTCACGTGTCCGACGCCAGCTGCGACACTACGACAATGACATGCAACCCCATGAAAAGTGAAGACCCCAAAAAGGACTTAACCCGAAAGGAGGCGGAGGCGGAGGAGGCAGCTGCGAATTAAAGCCGACGCCGCTTTGCCTTAAAGTCAACTCATAAATTTCACTTTGCTCTCTTGCTCTTCATGTCTGTCTTATGTGTTCTTTATCGTGATTTGTGTAGACAGAAAAGGGTTCTGTCTGTGTTCATATGTGTCTCTCTTTGTCACTTTCTCTATCTCTCTCTCTCTTTGTTGCTGTCTACATTGATCAATCTGTGTCTGTTAAGCTCTCTTTCACTCTCATTATCTTTCTATACTCAAATCTTTTTCATTTTCTGTCACTCTATCTTTGTGTGTCTTTCTTCATCTCTCTGTCAGTCTCAGTCTCTCTTCCTCTAAGCTTCTCCTGCCGATACCTCTGTCTCTCTCTCTCCCTTTCGCTCATTTCCTTTCCTCTGTTCCCCTTCTTCCTTTAGCTTTCTTCTCTCCTGAGTCAATAAAATTTGTTAATGTGCCGTTCGATTTAAACGCTTTACTAACGCATTGCAGCGAGCAACAGTGAGTTATGACTGTATGCTGACGCCTAGACGCACGTTTCCGCTTTGATATGGCCTCGCTTGGCACTTTTCGCCTGCGCCAGCGGAAGTTGCAAGTAACTGAACTTCCCGCCAGAGGGCGCCAGCAGCAGTAATAAACACTAAAAGGCAGAGCACAAGGCAAACCCAAACACGAAGGCCCAAAGGAAGCTGCACATTTAACGTGCCTCGCGCCAGCGCCATTTGACTGACAAATGTGGCCAGTAAACACGATGAGAGATAGAGAAAGGGATGGAAGGGGAAGGGCAAGGGGGAGGGAGAGAGCACAGCAAGTGCGTCCAGGAAATGGCAAGGAAATTAAAACAAATATAAAATGCCAGCTCAACTAGGCAGGGCAAGGCAAGCCTCTGACTAGTCAGGCTAGTCAGGCACAACAAACCTACAGAGTCGGTGTACCGTACAACGGTACAGTGCCTCAAACCGTAGACGGAGCCCCAAAGTCGAGAGTCGCTGGCAAATGAAAATAAATATGGTACACAAAACTTTGCCCGCGGCGAAAGTCTCTCGCTGTGGTCCGCGCCCCGAAGGCATTTAAATGTGGCAGAGCAGTAGTTAAGCGGCAACCAAGCGGGCGCTAAAAGACTTTCCCCTCACTCCCCTCTTCTTCCACTTCCCCATTCCCGCAGCCATTTGCCATAAAAGTCAACAACTTTCGCTGGGGCTGATAAAGGCCAGCCGCGTCTGTTGCCCCTAGTCGTGTTTTTTTTCTCGATTGAGTTACGCGTAATCGTTTCGAGTGCCTAAAAATTAAATTAAAAATTTATTTACTTTAAAAAAATAACAACAACATCAACAGAAGGAGCATCTATGGCGCTGCAAGCTTATCACGCACGCACACACACAGACACAGACAGACACGCACGCCAAGGGCCATAATAAACCGCAGAGTGATAAGAAATCGATTTGTCACCAGGACGTGAGACTCAATTGGCGCTTAAGCAAACAAAAGCCAACGCGAACGCAGTCATGAGGGCATAAATCACGCGCTCGCACACACAGATAAACACACGCACACAGAGAGAGAGAGAGAATCCTCTACACGCATATGTGTAGGGTGCAGCTGCTGCTGCTGCTCCTCTGCTTGACACAAAGGTGGGCGTCGCGTTTATCCGCCCCTTTGCCACTTCGCGTGTCTGCCTGTCCGCCTGCCTGTCTCCTTGTCTCTCTCTGTGTGTGTGTCTGTGTGTGTGTGCGTGTGTGTTTGCGGCACATTTAAGTTTATTACAGTTACTCCCGCGAGTTGTTTTGAATCAAATCCCCAACACAAAATACTCAATGCTTTTGTCTGCGCAATGTGCGCAACTGAGATTTGGATTCACTTGTAATCATAGCGGGAAAGGCGCTTTTCCCCCATTCCACATTCCACTTTCCCCTCTTCCTCCTCCTCACCTGCCCCCTCCTTGCCAGCTGTCGCGGCGACAATGAAGAAATTGAAACAAATTTTTTGAGTCATGCGAATGCCAAAATCCTCAGACTAGTAGCACATGGGAAACAGGCTGAACAAGCACGTAAGCTACAGTCGGACGAGCTCGATAGACAGATACCCTTCACCGAGTTTGGAAAAAGCCAGTACAAAAGCACTAAGCATATTTAAAGTCTAAGTCTTTTGTAGCCTATAACATTCTTACTGTTACACACACGTGTAAGCGCACTCGAAAAAAACTAAAGCATACCACAAGGTGCAGGCAGCATTGCAGCGATATGGTAACTCAAATGACTCCAGTGTTAAGTGCCTGATCAAATTGAAATTTGGGGAAGAGATGAATTATTTAGTGAGTTTCATACATATGAAATTCAGAAAGTTGTAGCCTTTATACGTTATTTAATAATTACATTCATTTATTTCATTATTGAATTGCGGAGGTGGAGGATGTGGCACCCAACATATGCAAAAATTGGTGTCCATAGCATTTATAATAACTAAGATCTGCGCGTACAGATCGAGAGAGACGGCCTAAGTATAGTTCCTGTGCAAGAGTACCCACTTTGTGGAATCTGCCACGCCTCCTTCTGCCTGTTATATACTCAAACATATATACAAATATGGTATACTCTCTTTTGAACATTCTAACCGTCGAAAGGTATAAAAAGAGGCCCAAAATAAGCAGAAATATTCCGTTCCCTTAGTGTCTCTCCCCCTCTCCCTCTCTCTCTCTATCCCTCTCCCTCTCTCTCTATCTCCCTCTCTTACTCTCTCTCTCTCCTTGTCACCGTTCAAAGTGAAAACAGTTAGAACATCATGATGTCTTACAGCTTGCGCTGGTTGTGTGTTGTTTTGTGTTGATTTATGTTCGATTTACACGTAAATCCCCCCAGTGAAATATAATTTCCATGTGTTTATTTTCTGCAAAATTTGTTGCTGCGATTGAGCGAAAGCGCGCGCGACTTTACCTCGATCAAGCCGCGATTTGACAGACTTATTTGCTATGCCCTCCCATCATTCTCCTCCATCCCTCTCTCGCTTTGAGTGACAGCGCGCAGACACACTCGAGCAAGCCCTGTGGAATAGTGACTGCCTGAGAAGACGCAGTTAAAAATAAGGTAAGCCCCTAATTTTGTTTGGGGAGCAGGAGACGACAGTCTTCCCGTTTGCCTTCCTGTTTACTGCCGCTGCCCCTAGAGATGTCGAGCTATTTACAGTGCCTGCTAGAGATTTTAGCTAGAGATTTTAATTTCACATACACTATGTAAGAGTATTAAAGAACGAGTAGTAACTTTAAAGAAGGGTTTGGGAAGAGGCAAGAAAAGTTAAAAATAGTATTCGTACTTTCTTAACTGCTGAGCAGATTTATGCTAGATTTCTCAAAATCTCGACGTATTTAAAAGTTTTAAATTTGGGATAAAATACTAGGACGTAAATTAATATTTATTTATCATAAAATATAAGATTAGAGTTCAATAAATAACAAAATAACATATAAAGCAAGAACATATCAAACGGTTAATAACTTAGTAAAACTTTTCAACTTAAGCTTCGATTTCATTTCAACACGATGTGAACTTGTGACATTGACTGCTTTTATTCCCTTCTGCTTCTTTTGTTCGTAGTATTTCCCACTCTTGTTAAGAGCCAGTGTTGCCACCTTTTCTGACACCTCTTTCTATATTTCCTAACAATATTTTGAAAATTATATAGTAGGGAACATATCCTTCAAGTTTACGTCAACTTAACTTAAAAGAATTAAAGTCATATTCAAATGTGCAAATTTCTCGAGAAAATCATACAGCATTCTTTTCTTTTCTTAGAAAATCCAACACTCTTTATATTTTGAGTCACTCTTCCAACTTCCTTAATATTATTTATATGTACCATTCTATACCTGTTCCATCAGTTAGTTTGCTCCTTAACAAGCACGTGTACTTTGGACTTAGTGGCAACTTGGTGAACCTAATTCCCAGTCAGTCTTCAGAGCTGTGGTCGTATTTCTCTTCCCAACATGGGGTTGCGCACTGTCCGCTCTTATCCTGTTTTGTGTTGCTTCTTCTTTTACTTTGATATTTTCTCTCTCTTTCTCGCACGTTGTGTCAAGTCTCGACGGTAATGTTTTTTGCCTCAGCTGCACGTGAAATATTTTCGACAGCCGCAGAGTAAACAAGCGTTTACATTAACTTTAGCTTACGTACAGTATGTGTCTCTGTGTCTGTGTGTGTGTGTGAGTTAGACTGTGTGTGCATATGTGTGTGTGTGCTTCGGCACACACTCTCAATTTAAACGCTTGATTTCACTTTATTTCGACTGCGATTTCAATTTAAATTCCATGAATTTCTTTTGCGCTTCGCTTTTACTTTATCTTGGTTTTCTTTTTTGGCTTCTTTGCTTTTCCCGTCTCCTTCTTTTTCAGTATCTCTCTCACCGCATAAGAAATGCGCCTCATAAAAATGAATGGATTCTGGTGATTTTAATTTTTAATTTGGGATTTGCGGCTTGCCAGGCTGATGTTGTTAGTGCAGCAACAGCTCAAAGATTCTTTCGTCATTTGGTTTAATTAAAAATGCAATGCGAATTGTGCCACACGACTTAGGGGAGACTTAACAGAGAAAAAGAGAGGCGGGGAGACTTGAGATTGAAATAGAATTTGTTGTTGCGGTCAAGCAAACAACAATTGGCTACAAAAATTGGGACAACCCTTTCGCAAGGGGAATGTTTTAATTAACTTTTGTTTATCCAGGCGCCGCTGCTCGAAAACTTTTCCATTTGCTGTATGAAAAGTTTTGCGCGTAAGTCACAGTCCCTCTCTCTCTCTCTGTGTGTGTGTTTTGGCCACTTGGAAGTCCGCGCTGAAATGTAGGCAACGCTTTTTATGCCCACTGCGTGAAGCTTCGTGTTGGTGCACATTAAAATAGATTGCTGTTTGCTTTCAATTTACTAGCGCGCTGCCATCTCAATCTAAATCTCAAATGCTGTCCCCATTGCCATCGCGCAATCCTTTTTGCTGCCAACCACAATAAATATTTGCCTTTCGGTTATTACCATTTGGGATGCCAGCAGCTTCTGCTGCTGCTTTTGCTTGGCAACAGCCACAGCAGCCCGCGGCGCCTGATGGCTTTGTTAGCTCAGTTTGCCATAGACGCGTATTAACTGCACATTTTAGACACGCCTGTCAAATAGCTGCAACTTTCAGCTGTTTCCCCGCCCAAATTCCCCAGCGAAAGACACAGAGAGAGAGAGAGGAAGAGAATAGAGAGGGGGGAAAGCATTCACTCAAGCGAAACCCAAGCGCATTGTTTCGCTGGCAAACTATGCAAATGTCAGCAGCTGCAGTTTTATGAGTTTCGCTGCGGCACGAAAAAACTTTGGGGCAACAACAACAACAAGAAGAAGAAGAGCAGCAGAGCAGCAGAGCAATTGCCACACGGAGCAATGCGATGTCACCTCGACGCAAACTTTTGTAATTTTTTTGTGCACTCGGAATTCATTTCATTAGCTTAAAAACCTAACGGAATTTTGCAGCAAGTTGGCGAAAACTTGCCGGAGTTGCCAGAGGGTTGAGAGAGAGGGTTGCCCGGGCAGAGTTGCGTAAGCAGCCAGAGGCCGTTCGACGTCTTGCAGCAGTGCAAAAACAGCAACAAGCCTTAACCGAGACCATTTTCGGGATATTAGTGGCGAAAGAAGGCAACATAGCGGGAGGGGGATGGGGAGGGGAGCGCACAACCATTAAGTGACTTAAGGTCTGCCTTCTGATTGCGACACATGTTGTCTGCCGTTAGCTGTTGCTGTTGCTGTTGTCGTTGCCGGCAGCAGCAACATTGCCGGCATAGATAAACAACAAGGCGACTGTTGCTGTTGCTGCTGCTCTGGCTGCTGTTGCTGCTGCCATAACCGCACATATCGCTCATAAACACCGCCATAAAAGTAACGCAAACAAACAACCAAACAAATATGTGATAAAGAGAGACACCAAACAAACACACACACAGACACACACACACACAGTCATTTTGCAGTTTAATGGCCTATCGCATGCGACAGCGGACTAAGTAAAAACTTTGGTCACTTCAGCGAGCCATAAAATTCGCTAAACACACACACACTCACACACACTCACACACACGCACACACACTGAAAAATAGACAACTTATCCAAATTTAGTGCAGCGAAATCAAATGTATTTTATTTATTTGCTTGTCGTCGTATTTTCCGAAATATATGCCCGCTTTTATGGCCCTTTTAATGCAGATAAAGCTGTTGTAGTTCTTTATTCTTTATTGCCGTGCACGGGTCGTATGTGTAATGCGATTGCTTCATTTGCATCGATGGCGCTTTGATTTCGGTTTCACTGAACGCTTAAGCTAATTAAGCAAAAGCAAATGAGGCAAGTTCAAAGCGGATTACTGCAGTCCCTCCCTCGTTCTACCTCTTTCCCTTGCTCTCTTTCTCCCTTTCTTCATTTTGTGTGTTGATAAACGTTTACCGTCATTTAAGAGCAACAGCAACAGCAACAACAACAGCTGCAGCATCAAAAGTAAATGCACAAATAGACAAATAGACAGAAGATTGCAGGCAGGAGGGGAGAGCTGTGGAGAGGAGGGTAGCTGGAGGGCCTGCCTGCACTGCGCAGTGGACAGCAGGAAAGAGAATCAGAATGACAGGTTACTTTCAGCATGCCGAAGGTTTTATACTCTACGATCGTTCCTATATAAGGAATATATAATGGATAATTAAAGTTATTTCTTTAATTTAAACTGCTTCGACTGTTCAATTCCTTTGTTTCAACTGCTGATTCAGAATAAATATACCTTATAGCCTCGACAATATCTACTAAGGTGCATTGCAAACTTATCGACAACATAAACATACCCTCTGTAAGAGTAGAAAACGAAAGGGAAGGGCAAACAAACGCTGGCAGCGTTTTGCCAGCATTTAGCTGCGTCTTCTTTTTGGGGCCAGCTGCAAAGGAAGGACGAGCGGGCGCAGTCTCCCTTCCCTGCCCTGCCCTTCCTCTGCCCCCGCTCAGACAACAATGTAGACACGAAACGCAGGATGCACGCTTTATTTGCCTTAAACAGAGCGAGAGTCTCCCTCTCTCTCTCTCTGTCTGTCTTGCTCTCTTTGTTGTTGTCTCTTTTGCTTATTGTTGCTCTTGGAAAGTAGGCTACGTCGTCATCGTCATCGTCATCACCCTCCCCGGGCCATCTTCTGTTCAAATTAAACTGAAAGTCTTGTCCGCTTTGCAGACAACGTTGCGTTGTCTGGCCGCAGCGCTCTCAAGATGCCTCCCCTCCCCTGCCCCCTCACTGCACTGGGCCGTACAATGTTATGAGCCAAAGTGGCAGCACTTTTTCTAGAACACTCAGTGAGGCGTCGTCTTCGTCTTCGGTGTCTGCTGCCGCTTCCCCTTCTGCTGCTCCCCGCGTGCTACGAATGTTGTAATTAAACTTTAAGGATTGCACAAAGTTTAGAACAAGTTGCTGAATGAGCCAGCGAAAGCAAAAGATACAGCAAAAGTGACTTAAACAAAAGACCTGAAACTGAGACAGAGCGACAGACAGACAAGGCAGACGGACAGGACAGACGGACGTGGCCAAAGCCCGAGCACGGTCAGGCATAATAATCGATAGCTCTTTAACTTCTGCAAACACGCAGGGAGGGGGAGAGGGGAGAGCGAGCGGCACTGTGACACTGATGGGTTAAGCTCGCCGCTTAATGGTCGTCTAAGTTGACATAAGAAGAGCCAAGCGCAGGCAGAGGAGGGGGGCGTGGCAGAGAAAAAATGAGCGTGGCAAAAGCGTTGCGCGACGGACGACCAAAAGTTTTCTGTTGATTTATTAAATTAATTGCTGCCACATGCAGCTGCCCCCAGCTCCAGCAACCTTGCCACTTCCCCTGCCCCTTTTCTCTTCTTCTGCCTTTGACTTGGCATTTATTTGTGTTTAATTTAATTTATACGAAATGCGGCAAAACTTTTTTATGACAACATACATGTGAAAGTCTTGTTTGTGTGTCCCTTTCGCCTTCACACAGTCAACTGCCACGCCCACCATTAGCTTTTGCCTTTGCAGAAAGTCAGCATTTTATGGCATATAACTCATGCTATATGCTGTGCAAATCGAGAGCTGACATTCATTGTCGTTTCGCTAATTTAAATCATTAATAATAATTCCCTTTTTCCCATTTTCACTTAAATAGTTTGTTGTTCTCTCCCTTTCTCTCGTTTCTCATTCTCTCTCCTTCCCTCCCTTCCTATTGTTGCACACGGAAATTGTGCAGAACTGTGCGATATGATTTATTTTCGCAATGCACGCACCGAAAACGCTCTACAAGATTGGCCACGACGTCAAGAAGACGCAACGCAAAATGAATTGCCACGCTACGTGTTGCTCACTCTCTCTCTTTCTGTCCGTCCTCCCTCCCTCTCTCTCTCACTCACTAACATACACACACAATTTCCGGCAGCACAAGACCAGCACATCCTGTGCTGCCTTTGCTCACCTCATCATCACTTGCAGACGGGCAACATGGCGAGGACATGACATCGAATCGCTTCGCACACTTCTTGCAATTGATTTAGCGATGGCGAAAAAGGGAAACAACATTGGTTACCCCTACCCCCTCTCTATGCCTCCCTATCACTCCCCGACTCTCCTATAGTGCTGCTTAAAGCCCGCTGCGATTTGTGTTGGGGCATTTAATGGCGTTACAATTTGCCTTTTGTTATGGCCAAGGTGTTGCCTGCCTTCCAAAGAAATATGATGCCACAGAGCTCCACGGTGCGAAATGCTCATTTATTTCAAGTGGACAGGGGCGGGAGGGAGGCAGAGAGAGGGGGAGAGTTGGGTTAACCGGCAGAATATGTTGCACGTTTAACGTCCGCTTCAGAATTTATTGCCAGCCGACTGGGCGCGGTTGACAGTCGAAGCCATAAAAACTCACTCTACCGTTGCGGGTTTTGAGGTCGTGCTCAGGCAGTGAGGGGGAAGAAGGGGAAGGGAAGAGGTAGGGGGAGAGGGAGAGGGTGTTGGAGTGGGAGGGTCCGCACTCTGACCGTTTATGGCGTTTACAGTTACTTAATTCTTTTGCATGAACTTGCCACATAAAACAATAATAATTGCACACCTTTCACTCACTCTCTCCCTTTCTCTCCCTCTCTCTCTCACTTTCGTTGCAGGTACGTGTTGCAAAGTAGCAGGCAAGAGTGTGGTAAGAGCCGGACAAGGGGGCGGGGGCCAGGTAGGAGGAGCATTTTGATAGCTGGCAACTTTTACCTGAATAACTTTAAACTTTCAAAAACTGCCGCCATTTTGGAGGCATGGCTCAGCGACTGCTGCCGGCGTTGATGTTGTTGTTGCCGCTGTTGTTGTTGCTGCTGCTGTTGTTGCTGCCATAACGCGCGTTGATTGTATTATGAGTGACGTGTACCGCAAAAAAGCTTTTAAGTCATTAATTTCATTTTGTAGCGCCAACACTCAAAGGATTTTAAAGTGCATAGCCCCAGACAGACGTCTGCGACGACTGGAGCTGAGGCTCAAGCTTGGCATGCCCATTTGGAACACTTTTATACCCGCTATACATAAGGTAGAAGGGTGTTATACATGTATGGCAATCGAAAAGGCAGAAGGGGGCGTGGCAGACACTAGGAAATGAAAAATTAGTTGCAATTGGATGATAAATGTAGAAGTTAGTAAATAAATAAATTCTAGAGGGCACTGACTATCAAAGTGCTGCAAAGTATGCAACACAAAATATATAAAATGTGGTTAACGGGTACTTCACAGTCGAGCACAGTCAACTAAAGCTTTCGCGCTTGTTGTTTGTCGTCTGCTTCATTAAATGCAATGAATTTGCTCAAAAGGCGTAAGAAAAAAGCGTCAGCTACTAATAACTGAGATTTATGCAGGGACAAACACGCACAGACATGCACACACACGCACAAGCACACATATTCGTATCTCTCTGAACATTCAAAAACCGAGTCAGATAAGCCGCAAGCGTTGAACACAATCTGCATTCAAATGAATCAAATAAATTAGTTTGCCAATTTTTAAGAGGCAGCCCACAGCCACGCCCCCTCACACACACACACACACACGCATAGATAGCACACATATACACATACATATGCACTGTTGCTGTGGCAAAACTTTTTGCCTTGTTTGATTAAATAATTTCCACTTAACTTCTGACTTCAACGACAAGAAGACTCGCCTCGGGCAGGCGGGCAGAGAGCGAGGGAGGAAGGCAGTGGGGAGGGGAGCCGCCTCAAGGCTGACTGAATCTATGTTTGTTAGTAATTAAAGGCAACAAATTCGTACAATGGCACACGCACACGCACACGCACAACAATTTAGCTGGCAAATTAGTAGGGCACAAAACTTAATCTTTGGCCCGCAGCAGGCCTAGCAAAACCTCAAGAAATAAAAGGAAGGTATGCGCCGCCGAGGGAAGTGCTCGGGCTCGGCATAAATGACTTTTGCCATAAACAACTAGCATTGATTGCCGTGTGTAGTACACATACATGCACAGCTGCACATCTGTGTGTGTGTGTGTGTCTTGCTGTTTGTGAAAAATATGGCAACTCCTTTGATATTCACACAATCTTCTTGTGCAGAAGAAGAAGCAGCAGCAGGCCAGAGACAAGAGTAAGCAGTTGCTGCTCCATTCCTGCCTGGGCTGCAAATGAAGTGGCCCACTGGCTTTGGGTTTCATGACAGCTAGATTTACAGTGTGGTCATATGTACTGCAAACACATGGCTAAGTGCACTGAGAGAAAGGCTGGGGTGCTAAGGAACAGGAGAAGTTCAGGATGTAACACATGATGTGAGGTTTAAATGTTGTTGATGTTCTAGAATATATACACTTAGGGGTCTAAAGATATAAGGGATATATGTAAGTGATCTAAATTCTTTAGAAACCGATGAATAGTTCCCATGATAGATATACATATATACAATGTATTTAGTGCTATACAATAAGAGGCCAATACAGATAGAGAAGATAGAGATTTAGTTTCTCGATGATATTCATTTATATGATTATAAGATATAAACTCTTCTTCATACCATAAGACATCTCCTATTCCACCAAAACTTCTTACCAACATTCATATCAATTTTTCAGCTCTAATTAACTGTAGTCCACGCACATTTCGCGCAGTGTACACACGTTGATGTGCACATGGCGAAAGAGTGGGCAAGATAGAGTGGGATATAAATAACTGGGTGGCGCCGCTTGGCTGTGAGTGTGTAGGGAATGTTAAAGGAAATAGGGTTAAAGCAGCACAAGCCGAGAGAATGAGAAATGGAGCAAAGTCGGCAGAGGAAGTGGCCAGGATGTGAGGTGGGCCGCAGCAGAAGGGAGGCGGGTCTAACATGGGTTCGCAAATTGTATTGTTTTTGTGTAAATTAGTTCATTTTGCTAGTGCGTGCGTGTGTGTTTAAGACCATGTGTGTTGCTGACTGCGTGTGTATTGTGTGTGTGTGCGTGCAATATGTGTGTGTGTGTGCGTGTGTGAAGCTGTGCGGTCTTCTGCGTTCCATCTTCAATTTGGACAACGTGTTTGGTCCTTTTAATTTGCATGTTTTATGCTCACTTTATGAGATTTGAGTTGCTCTTGTGGTTTAGCATAAAATATTAAACTGGCCACATGTGTGTGACTCTACGTCTGTGTGTGTGTGTGTGTGTCTAGTTTGGGTGCCCAGATGTGTGAGTAACCCTCAAGCTTGCTGTGATCATAATTTATTGTTGCCTGCTCGGGCAACCCACTTTCAATTTGAGTTTTCTCTGTGTGTGACCCACACACACACACAGAAATCTTGGCAACAATTTTGCTTCGTTTGGTTTTGTTTTCGTTGAGTTTCGTTTTGTTTTGTTATTTATTTAATTTATTTATTTATGTCGCTCACTAAAACCACTTTAATCAGGCCCCAGCGACCGCAGCACCGCCACACCCGACCCACCCTCAGTTCATCCCGGGACAGGAAATTAAGCCCCACTGCATAAGCCATGATTGCCGAATGAGCCCCAGACCGAGCCCGACACTAAGCCGTTTTAGTTATAAGGCGTCAACACGCACCACGCACCACGAGGACGACGTGGCTAACGACAAGACGCGCCTAATGACATCCCGTCAGCTTGGTGCGCTCAGCTCGGCTCTGCTTGCTCAACTGATTTTATTTATGGCCAAGTTTTATGACACACACGAGGGAGAAACACATGCAAAACTTGCAGGACACACAGAAAACTTGGCCAAGCAGCAGTAGAGATAGAGGAGAGGGAGGGCAGAGGGGAGAGGGCTACTTATTTGGCACTGTGGTAAACATATCAATAATTTAAATCAAATTTCCCACAATCAACGTCAGTTACAGCTTCGACTTCAACTTCAGCTGCGCGTGCTACGTGCAACGTGAGGATAACAAGCTGGGGCAGGGGGGAGGGGGGCGTTGCAAGGCGGCGTCAATCGAAGCACATGTTAAACTCTTTACACCGACATAAAGAGCGAGCGAAAATACGTGCGTGGCATGATACATTGTAATTGAGGCCAACGACACGAGACGCACGGACGGGCAGCTGCATGGATAGAAAGATAGATAGATGCATGGCTCCATGGATGGATGGCTGCTTGCTCCGACGGATTGTGGCTAGAAATTGATGAGAGCTGGGATGTGTCGATGTGACAGCGCACAAACACACACAGACTCACACACACTTGCACTCACGCACACATGCTGGCAGCAAAACAAACATATAACATTGTTTGGGCTTTGATTTTCCCTTGATATCCCACTGTGATCCTGTCTTGCGGCATGGAAAGCAATCAACTGGAAAATGCACCAACAATGCCCAGCACTCTTTCGCACTCTCTTTCTCTATCTCACTCCCACGCCTGTTGCTTGCTTCACTCTCCTCTTTCTCTCCCTCTCTCTCGTTGAGTGAGTGCAAGTGAAGTGCGATCCGGTGCAGCGAAGCCGGAGAAGATGCTACCCACAAAAAAAGTGGAGTTGGCACATGTTTTCAACGACTGTCAACGGAAATTGCTGTCAGAGCATTGTGCTGCGGCGCTATGTGAAGTCGCAGGCAGCAGCAGCAGAGCGAAACAAGCTCGAAAGCTACAGTCGGGCGAGCTCTACAATAAAATACCCTACGCGCAGTTCTTAAAAACCATAACAAATACACTTAGAGTATCTACAGACAATATCTTCTGCCGCCAATTGTATTTTCAGTAAAACACACACATGCAGGCACACTAAAAAAAAACTAAAGCATACCAGCAGGCGCAGACACCACTGCAGTGATATTTTAACTTGCATAACTTCTGTGTTTATCGTTCGATCGAGTGGAAATTTGCAGGGCAATAAGGAATTATAGTCAGCTTTTAGTTTGTGAGGGATACAAATTTCAATCTCATATATGTTGTCTAGAATAAATTAAAAATTAATTATTTGTGGCAATGGTAGAAGTGGCACCTAACATTTCTTACACACATAATCTTCTGATGGTATATAGAAATCCAAATGCCAAATATCATGTATGTAGCTTTGACAATAGCTAAGATCTGTGCGTTATCATATGTACATTTTTTGGAACTCTCCACGCTGCTTTCTTTCTGTTAAAAACATTCGTACTACCTTGGTATACCCTACTTTGACTATTTTCATTGCTCGAAGGGTGTAAAAATGCCTAAAAGAGAAACCAAACACGAGTCCAAATCTGGCAGAGAACGCAGCCAAACATACGTTGAGGCTTTCAAATTGTTTGCTTACACACGCGGGCACGTTGCCATAAATCTGAAATCTGGAAATGAAATAAGTGTACACTCTCTTGTATATTTGACATTTGGTCACTCAAACTCGAAACGATTGCAAACGAGTATCGTAGGAGCCATCGCTCCCTTCCTATCTGCTGCTCACACACAACTCTCCCTCTCCCTCTCGCTGTCCCTATCCGTCTCTGCGCCTCCCCCTTTGGGTTATCTGCTTGTTTGCCCGCATGGTGAACTTGAAGGACTTGCCGCCAGCACGTACCGCATTTAAGTGTCCCTGTGTGCGTGTTATCTATGCGTACATATGTGTGTGTGCGTGTGAGTGTGTGTGTGTATCCCTGTCACAAACACATGCGTCAATTTAATAACAACAAGCCGGGTTGGGAGAAAACGAGGCAGCACCGAGACCGAATGACCAAGCAGAACGCCAAATAAATGAGATATTACCAATTTGTATTGAATGCCTTTAATGACATAATGGCCCAGGCAATATCTCACGTTGCTGTCCTAACGCTTATCGAGCCCATTTTATGCTGCTTCTCTTCTTCTTCTTCCTCTCCTCACACATTTTCATCCACTTCTGGTCATCGTTTGCGTTGTGTGGCGTCCCTAGACGCAATTAGGAGGCCACAAAAGCAAACACTTGCAAGTCATTAAGCGTGTCAAAGGCGTTGCAATTCCATTACCTTTATTAAGTATACGCCATGTGCTGGCATGTGTCCGTAAGCGTTACGAACGAACGAATAAACATACAAACTATGAGAATATTAACATGAATTCTCGACCAACAAGCGAAAGAGGAATGTTCGATATTCTAATGGCTATAAATATGCGAGGGAACAAAGGTACTTAGGTTGTTTTCAGTAATATAGATCTATCTTTTTGTAGATATAGATTGAATAGAGGTAGTAAAGTAATGTTTTTAATTAATATGTCAGAGAGGTAATTATAGTAAAGCCCGATGTATAATTAATGATATTATCAATAAGTAAAAGTAAAGCTTTCTAAAGGTTAAATAAAAGTAAACTTATTTGGGGTATTTTCGGGTATAAATCAAATATATCCCATCAATAACAAAAGACAGGGAGGAAAGTTGAAAGTACTTTAAAAGAAAAACTTTGAAGTCGGAAATAGTTAAGGAAAGCTAAGAAACTGCAGTATGGAGTGGAGAAAAGATCCTACAAAAATACATCACGCACTTCAGTCTTCTGAGGGTATGACAATCCAAAGTATTGACGATAAAAGAGAAAAATATGTCAAAGCATTGCATTCCATTTGCACGACACACACACACACTGGCACACACACACAGCCAAATGGACAAAACATGTGACGTAGCAAGCTGCGAGCAAGGTCCTTCATAGCATGAATTAAATGGACTACAAAGCGACAAAAACAAAAGCGGAATAGGAAAAGAACAAAATGAACAACAACAAAAAATAAAACAATGCGGCAACTGGCAACTCGTAAAGCAACAGGGCGAAGGGGCGGGGCAGTACTAGAGGCAACGCAGTGGCAGCAGCAGTGGCAGCAACATCGCCAACGTCGGCAGCGGCAGCAAAAGGAAATTCGTACACAAATTGTAAAGAAATAAAATTTTAGTATGCGCATATTGATTTTATGATCAGAAATAACTACGCATAGCAGGCGCAGAAGAGAGTGCGGCGGGAGGGGCACGGGGGGAGGGGTGGTTGTGCTACATTTCAAAAAGTGCAAAGCAATCACGAGCCTGCCGTCTATGAGTGTGTGTGTGTGTGTGTGTGTGTGTGTGCGAGGCTAAATTGCTGGGCATGAAAACGAAATAAAAAGCGTGCGCTCCTCTCTCTCTTTCTCCCTTTCTCTCTCTTTGATTCTCCCATTCTCTCCACTTCTCTCACTCTGTTAGTCTCCCAGATTTCGATCCAGTTTCCAGTTCCATGGCATATTTCCGCCATGACAGCCGCCCGGCGACAACAGTAAAGTATCTCCTGCTGGCCATACGTTTGACAGTTGTAATAAATTTTTGTGTTAGCAGCGCATTTTGTCGTCTCTGTCTCTGTCTGTGTCTCAGTGTGTTTGTGTGTGTGTCAGTGTCTGTACAGCATTTCCACAATTTCATTCTACTGTGAGAGCCTCTGTGGTATCTCGGTCTAAATATGTTTCATTTAATGCAAATTGATTGGGCGCAGAATGTCAACCATAAATATTTGTGAATACGCTTCATTGCATCTCAACATTGTCAAGTTCAAGGCCCGTAACAAAACCAGAAGCCCACACACATACACATACATTTATATACATGTATTTTATGTATAGAAATGTTTGCTATACAGACACACTTCCTCACAAGTCAGAGTCGTGCAAAGTTTTAATCTCATTTGCTCAATTTTCGCATTATACGCTTCATAAAAATTCTATAATCCACTAAACCTTCTGCTCTCCAGCCTGTAACGTATACGCCAAGTAGACCCAATAAAAAGAAAAACAGCCCAAAGATGTCGAATTGCTGTAACTGAAAGCCAAAACTGAAATCAAGGCGAGCCAAGGCGGGCGCGGCGCGACGCCCCGAAATGTATGCCACAGAATGTTGTTTACAAATCTCTTCAGCAACGCCCACAAATTTGTATGCAAGACATTGATGTTGTTGTTGTTGCTGTTGTTGTTGCTGTTGTTGTTCCTGTTGTTGTTCCTGTTGTTGTTATTGTTGTTAGTGAATTGAGTGTGGCGCCTTTCCTCGTTGGGGTCTCTATCTGCGAGCTGGTAGATTTCAATATTTACTTAGCTCAGCTCGCACAAGTTTCTGCTGAGACCGCTTAATGATAGCTTAAAGTTTTTTCTCTTCTTGTTCTCTTTATTAAATTAAATATGCGGCAGGGTGACCCCGGGGGAGTCAGCGCGGGCAGTCGGCATGCTTATACATTTTTTTGCCAGTGTAGAGTGGCCACCATAAATCGACACTCGGCCGGCCCACAGCCAGTGCCACACGCCTGCCATAAACCATAGGCAGTGTGGGGCAAGTGGGTGAGGGACTGAAGATGAGCCCCAACTGGGACTGGGCCGAGCACATGTCCAGCAGGCACTTGAGGGCAGTTCCGACGCCCTCTTCAAGTTGCCTCGTGTTGCGTGCAGTGTCTCGTATTGCCTACGTATCTCTCTCTCTCTCTGTGTGTGTTGGGGTTTGCTGTGTGTAATAATTATGTCACTTTTGGGGTAAATCGCAGACATCGTCAGCTGACGCAAACATTTGAACAGTAATTTGAACTTTAACTTGACTTTAAAAGGCACGATCGACCGACGCGACTTTATTGTCCTTTAAATGACATTTGCGATGACTGCAGCCCCCCTCCCCCACTCGGTCACCGCGATTGTATACAGAGTGAAAAAGCGTAAGCGAAAAGTGTCAAATAAGAAACTAAATCGCATGTCCCTCCTTATCCTCCCCCCCCTTTGGATTCTTCTCGCTGATTTTGCAGCTGCTGACCCTTTTGTGCTTTTGTATTACTTTTTGGCAAGCAGCTTAAACTGAAGACTGCTCGGTTTTTGGCAAGCCGAATGGGAGAGAGGAAGAGCAAGGGGGTTGGGCTGTGGCAACTGGCAATAATGTTGTGCCATTGGGGTCGGTCGTTCCCCCGAGGGCGGCATTTAATTACGCTCGTGTTCGTTGTAATGAGGCAAATTGCTTTTTGCTGTCAATTAAAGTAAAGTTTTCGCTTTAGCTCAGTGCCGCGCCCCCTGCCCCTGCCCCTGCACCTACCATCGTCACCAGGGCCAATCAAATGTAGAGAAAGGAGAATGCGCGGGTCGATGGCAATGTGTAGCTGAGATTTCTGCGGTAATTCCGCTTGTAAAGTAAGCTCGGCTACAACTTGAAGCGCTTCACTTGCACCACAGATAGAGACACATACAAACACACACAGGCACACACACATACACTCATACTTGCTGGCAGACACTCACACACATGACCATTTCCATCCACCGCTGTTGCCTTACTTCCATTTCCGGCTTGGCGCTTGTTACGCGCCGCGCTCTAGTTTCGCACTCAGCTCAAAAACTGACAGCAATGTGTGTCTAAGAACAAGTGTCTGTGTGTCTATGTGTGTGCGTGAGTGTGTGTGTTTGTGTCTGCAGTGTCTTAGAACACGTTTGTAAACATCTTAAATGTGCTTTTAATGAGCAGCTTCCCTTCAAAGTAGACAGCAGGCAGCTGCCTCACGTTACATTTCCGCCCGTCCGCCCATTCACCCTTACTGCCTGCCCCCTCCTCTTCTCCACCTTCCCTTCCCCTTCCACATTTGCCATGTTGCGTACTTGTAATCGTTTCAGTGCGTTTATTGCCACCGCCAACGCCACTTTTGAAGACGACGTTGCCGTATTTTAATAACGTTAATTAGCCTTCTAATTAGTTGTTGCTTTAGTTTGCTCTAAACGCATTTCAAACATGCACAAGCCAGCATACAAGTGGCCACATACGGGTGTATATACGGGTGTATACACGTGCATATACAGCTCTCTCTCTATATAGAACATGTGTGTGAACACTTCCATTTAAGTGGCTGCCACTGCAGTTCGATGCCATCGCCCGTGGCTCGCATTATGTGGTATCATTATCGAGCAACTTTTGCCTTTTAAAAATTAATGGAAATTAAAATTAAAATTATTATCAGAATTTTACATAACAAAACGTTGCAGGAGAGGGAGGGGGGCAACCGCAGCTTGGTTTGCGTGCATCGCGAAATAAAGCTGCAATTAATTAGCCATTTTTACAAGAGCACACACACACACACACATGCACACACACACACACACTGCTGTAACTTACACCTGCAATTGTTTCGACTTTTTGGTGCCTGCAAAATGTTAATCAATACGCGTCGATTCATTCGCACAGAATTCGTTTAATGCCATTAACTAAGTGCTTTAAAAACTGAAAAAATAATGGGAAAATATGGGGAAGGAGGTGGGGTGGAAAGGGGGCGGGACAAGGAAATAAATTACCAGCAAATGAATTACACAATTACAGCATTTTTAATCGCAATTTCAATTAAGCAGCGCGCAATGCCAATTCCAAAAGGAATGCGACAGAAAAAGAGATAAAAGAGTGACAGCAAAGCAGTCAAAGTATTTGCCAGGCTGCATACCCAGTCACTCTCTTAATAAAGGTTGGGGGTATTCGCAATAAAAAATCCCTTAATGCATTTTAAATTCTATTTTAATGTGAAGTCCATAGCATGAAAAAAGAAATCTCCTGTCTGTCTTTATATTTACATAAATCCAGTTCACTAGAGAAAACCTAAGTTAACACATAAGAATTTTGAGATTTGCTATTTGTAAAGGCATAACACTTTACCAACACTATGCAGTACCAATAACAACTCTAAGGTACCCGTTAAGCTTCATCAACTGTATTTCCCCTTTCGAAATCGTTCATTATTTCGACTGATTGACGATGTTCAATAACGCACGTTTCATTTTTTTGCCCACAAACAAATGAGATTCTGATGCATTCCGACTCTGAAAAAAGAAGGAATGTATATAAATCGCCTGGCTATATGTTATATGGGAAATATACGAGTGTGTGCTATATAATTCGCAATTTACAAAAGTGCCCCAAGCAAAATGTGAAACGGGTAAAAATAAAAAGAGAGAAACTCAAATATTGAAATTCAATAATGCACGTTTTGTGGATACGTTACGTACGTTTGGTTTGGTTTGGTTTCCTTTTTTTTTATGTATTTAAAGCCATAAATAATGGCCAGACATTGCCTGAGGAATGCAGCACAGACAGCAGAGGCTAGAAGGGGGTAGGGGAGAGGGGAAAGGGGATGGTCAAGCAGGCCACACAAACCAAAAACAACAATGAAAATTGCGTGAGCTGTGCAAAACTGTTTTGCTTGTTAAGAGATGGTCAACAGCAGCAGCAGCAGCAGCAGCAGCAACAACAACATCAACAACATTGGGTTTTTACTGGCCCTGTAGTTGTGGCAGTTGCTGTCGTTGTGGTCGAGTCGCCTCTTCAACCCGCCTCTCTTTCCCCCTCTGTCCCACGCTAAAGTTGTCCAGTGGGCAACTTGTGCATGGCTCGCACCCGCAGCTGTTCATTTGTTCGGCTCACAAGTGTCATGCTGTTTGTCCAAGGGACACTCGGCAACCCTGCGACCCAACACGCAACAACCCCCCCTTCACCTACACCCCCGATCCCACCCGCGCCTTGATCATTCATCTCGCTCTCTCACATGCTGTTTGTGTGCCAATAACCATTAAGCGTTAAAATTTGTGCAGCTCTCGTTGTTGTTGTTGTTGTTGTTGCGTTGGCTTGTTGCATGTGCGTGCATGTGCCTGCACTGTGCGTGTCTGTGCGTGCAACCAACAGGATTTGTTAGTCCGGGCGAAATACTGTAATTATTTTATGCCCTGTAATGCTCAATAGGCCCCCGGGTACGAGCTGCGTACAGGGCGTAACTCACTGCATCCGCAATCCCTTTGCCAGCAACTTGTACAGGGGACACTCCCCCTGCCAACCTCCCATCCAGCCATGCCCAGCAGCAACAGTAGTAGATCATTTCAAATTTCCAATTGGCTTGACAGACACACACAGAGAGGCATGAAAGCCACTGTCAGGTGTGCCCGACTATGAATTACCCGCTACGAGTATGTTAAACGTATTTTGTGTTGCATACTTTTTAGTGCCTAATAATATCTGCGATCTAGGCATACGGAAGGCAGGCGGACATGACTATATTTTGTGGAGTCTCCACGCCTCCTTTTACATACATTTTTGATTAGCACAAAGCGATAATACCCTTCTACTCTTTGGCTAACGGGTATCACAATTGGGGTCAGCCAGCTAAGCTTTGGGCTGGTTAAATGTCTGAGCAGGGGAGGCTGTCTATGGCTCCGTTTTGGTTACGGTCCAATTCGAGGATGCTTGTATTTAATTTACTATTGAAACTAACGATGCGTGCACCAGTATTTCCTAGTGCCTCTGTGTGTGTGTGTGTGTGTGCGTGTGTGTGTTTGTGCAAAAGTCAAGCCCCAAAACAACAATTTGGCAGCAATTTGTTACAATGCCGGCGCAACTGCAAATGATTAACAATGTATGCGACATTGTGGTTAAAAGCATAATATTATCATACATTTTGGGGGCGAGAGCATGGCATACATTAAATATTAAATGCTCAACCGCAACGCACACACAACATACCAGGCCTACACATATATGGAAATTCATTTTCTGCCATTTTGCTGTTCTGTTCCCAACCTTCTCTCTCCCTCTCTGCATTCGCCCCTTTAGCTTATTGTGATATTTATGTGGCTGCCATTAGAGTGAGACAATGCCCGTATTAATTACACATCTCATTTATTCGCAAGCACTGTTCCCAAAAATGCCGATTGAGGCGAAAATCAATAAGCCTCCCCTCTCACATTCCCCTCTAGCGACAACTGTGCCACCCCAGGCCACATAAAATAGAGTCATCATCCTTTGCTGGTAGCCTATAATCTAATAAAACGGAATGCAAATCGCATGCTCTAATTATAGCGCGAGTCGCGCGTTACGGACAAACATCAATCAAAATTTAGCGGGGGCTAAGCGGGAGGGTTAAACCGCTTTAAGTTGACCACTAAGTGAGAAAACAAATTGCCGTGCAGTAGGTCAGCACACACACACACGCACACACACACTTGCATATCGTGTCTGCGTGTCAACAAGCAATTTCCGCTGTGAACGATCAGGAACAATAAACGACAAAAAAAGTCAGAGAAAGGGGGCAAAAAAGGGGAGAGAAGAGGGCCAAGGGGCGGTGGGAAGGGGGCGAGTAAGCGTGGCAACAAACAACAACAGCAAACGGCAGGCGGCTGCAATAGGCAAATACATTTTGCAGCAGTAGCAGCAGCAACAGTTGGCGGGCTGTGGTTTTTTTTATGTTTACGATAATATTAAGTTGAACCAGCGCTGGACAGAATTGGGTAGAGCGGGACGAGAAGGGGAGCAGGCAGAGGCAGAGGGAGGTGGCAGGCAATCAGCATAAAGTGGTTGGCATTAAAAATATCAGGCCGCACAATAAAAACGCCGTTTCGCAGCGGAAGTGTCAAGCAAGCGGGGACTGGGCGGGCGCGAGAGATGGGCGTGGCTTAAGCGTATTGTCCTTACTGCCATTGTTGTGTGTGTCTGTGTGTGTGTGTGTTGGGCAACACAAAATCAAATAATAAACCCATAAAACTGCCGACCACAATTAAAATGGCCGGCCAACTTTTTGTTGCCTACTTTTTGGGGCAGCCAATGCATTTCCGTGTGGCTTAGCGCTCGCCTCCCCCCATTGTGCTAAAAAATTGCAATTTAATGAACCATGCCGTTAGCCGTAATTAAGCAACAATAACGAACGAGCTTACAACGAAACAAAAAATGAGTGAGGGCATGAAGAGAGAGTTTATTGAAGGGACTAGGGCGTTAGTAACAGCGGAAGCGGAATATAGAAAAATTTGACTAGGCTTGACATATTATTATGAGGTTTTTGATTCGATCTTTCGTATTATGATTAGCAACACTTGACCAACTAAAACTCAACAAATTATAAAGATATGACATTATAACTAGAATTAACATTTTCGTTTCTCCATCATTTCATTTAACATTCTCTTATCTGAACGCTAAAGAGCATCCTCTAGTTGCTGCAACTCCATGTACCATAAACAATTTCTGTGTTCTCAAGGCATCTGTTTACATTTTTCCAACCCAGCCGCATTGGGGGTCCTTTTAATTGTCACCAACTGCGGCGCGTGTTGAACATTCAATAGTGTGCCACGGAAACCCCCCACTGTAGACGCTCCCTCGCACCCCCCTCTGGGGCATTAAAGTAGCCATATTTTAGCTTTCTTTTGGCGCAATTGATTTAAGTTTATGGCGGGTGCGGGAGAGCGTAAAGTTGTGGAAATGCGAAATGGCAAAAGGAAAATAAAATCAACGGGCGACAAATACCAAGAGGGCGACACAGATTGGGCAGGGGCACAGGGGAATGGGGAAGCAAAGAAACAGAATGCAGTCAATTGAAATGCAAGTGCAAGTCCAAGTCAAGTCTGGTGCATAAGCGAAAGGAAACTGCGCCAGGCAAATTGGCAGCGCAAACTACAAAATGGTTGCTCCACTGCACAGCGACAAACAAGAAAGCAGAAAACGCAATGGACGAATGGGAACAGCAGAGGAGGTGAGAAGAGAGAGAGAGAGAGAGGAGAAACTGCAGAATGGCAATGCAAATAAGTATAGCTAAGAAACCCAACAGAGGCAAAAGTAAAGCAGCAGGCAAAGCGATGCAGGAGGGGGGCAGGGCAGAGCGCAGCGCGTGGCTCCTCAAGCACTGACAACATTGTCAAAGCGCCATCGCCGTCGTCGTCATCGTCGTCGTGGTGTTCTTCTCCTGCTCTTGGGCAAGCATTGAGAATACTCTCCTTAGTCGCACTTTAGATTTATTGATTGTTTCAATACCAAAGGAACGGGCACGAGGCTGGCCTTGTGGGTCCGATTGCCCGGCGTGGCTGCAGTCAAGCGAGTCTGCGAAAAAAAACGTTGCAATGACAACAACAATAGAAGGAACAGTTACAGCAACAACAATAACAACAACAATGCTGATGATGACAGCCGTTCGCCCTTGTTTCCGTCGTCTTCGACCATGTCAGCGCGCTAGCGAGCTGATGTCCTCGAGCAGAACGCACTTTTTTCTTCGCAAATATACACTGACAAACACCCAATACACTCGCAAACACACACACACACACATACACAGACACGTATATACACCAACACACACATACCTCCGCGCTCTGGTTTGCTCGCACTTTTTGTGAAAAGTTTCTGCAACGATTCGGATTGAAATTCTTTTGTGTGTTTACAACGGAATTTTCGCCATATAATCTTTCGCCTTCCGTCCCCCCCGTCATCCTTCCTCCCCCTCCCCCCCCCACAGTGCATTCCACCATATTTTGTTTTGTTTTCATTTATTTGTCTGCTGCATGTGGAAAGCATTATAAATACACATAAGCGGCCAGTTGAGTTGACTTTTAAACACGCACACAACTTTTTTCAAGCATTACTCATACGCCACATTGGCAGAGGCTGAGGCTGACGCTGCCATTGCTGCCACTGCTGCGTGGACAACGTTTTTATCTTTTAATTACAGTCATTTCTGTGTGCCGCTTCATGTTTGCATTTCAATAAATTGTGCGCTGCCATCAACACTTTCCATTTCGTCCTCAGCATCCTTTTGGGGCACACTCGAATACTTATGAACACTTTTTATATACTCTGTGCTCATTTTAATCGAGAGTATATTAAACTTCTTCTCAACTAGACTCTAAATGTAAGTAGTTAATGATCTGTTAACTATGAACGGGAAGCCTTTTAACTCCATTTTTTTTGTATTGACAATAAAGTATTCTGGAGATAAAGAAAGCATTTCTTTGCTGAGTTCATCCTGTAATGCGTTAACAGACTTTCAACTCTCATCACTAGATCTAAATTAATCAAATTTTCTTTGAGGTATCTCAGTATTGATATTATTCGCTTCTTAAGGTTATAGGATCCATTATTATTTTATTATTTTAACAGCCTTTAAATTGTATTGTGGAAGAGAGGACGTAATGATAGGCGGTGTATCGGAAGCTCGTTGTGGCGAAGATGGGATCTTCTCGCAATTGAAGTGAACTTGCTCATGACCTTAACTCTTTGTTAACTTATCTCATATCTCAAGAATATGATGTTCAGGTTTGAATACTTTAATTTCGGATGTACCAGGCTGCCCCAGTTATTCCTTTCAGTATATTTGATTGAACCCGTTCCTTAATATTAATGTTACTGCTGCTGCAAGTTCCCTTTTATGTTGGAAGTCGTACGAACAGACTTGTTTTAATACAGAAGTAATACTCGCCATTTACTATTAATGAATTCAAAAGAATCAATACAACTTCTTTAAGGTCGCAAGAACAACTTAATATAAATTGAATTTATCACAATCATGAGTAAAATATAATGTGTCGGGCATAGGGTATCTAACAGTCTATAACAATTGATTACAAGGGTTTTCACTGGTTTTGTTTTGCATTTTACTTTTACTGTTGCTTTCGTCATTTCGTCGCATCGACTTGTCGCTCTGTCTTCATCTCTTTCTCTCTCATTCTCGATGCCTTCGTCTGTCTGTCTGTGCTTGGTCGGGCACCCTAACGATTTTGGTCGCCCATAATGAGTTTTTGTTTCCAGCAGCTTAAGTTCTGCATAGCGGCAACAGGAAGAAGACGACGAGGACAACAACAACAACAGCAGCAACAACAACAACTACGACGAAGGCAATAGCAGCAATTTCCATTGCCATTTAATTAAAAATTGCAGAATAATTATTTTTCTTTTCTCGCATCTTTTCCACTTTACACGGACTTTACGCTCAGCTCCGCTCTGCTCAGCTCCGCTCTGCCTTGCCAGGCGTGCAAAAAGAACTTTTAAATAAACAAAAGAGCGTTGAGCGCAATTTGAAAATCTGCAAATTAGCGCAAATGCAGCTCAGATGAAGAAAACAACAGCCAAATGGGGTAGACTAAATGCGAGATGAGGAAATGCCAAATGGGAAATGAAAGAATGAAATGGAAGTGGAAAGGTGGGGAGAAATAATGCGAAATGGCAGAAAAGCGTAAAATGGAAAACGGTGAATGGTGAAACGGGCAGCTGAGCAAATGCAACGCAGGAGGGCAGAGGAGACCGCAAACTTTTCAATTACATTAAATCCCCGCACTGAAGTGCTCAGCACGCACCGTTGACAATTTATTATAATCTTGCAAGTAAGTTGCACTTGCTTAAGGCGTTCGCCCGTTTGCCCATTTGCCATTTACGAGTTGCCACGCCCCTCCTCCTCCTAGTGCACGTTAGTAAAACGTTTTGCCATGCTTGGATTTTCATCATTATCATATACTATACATGTTAAACTACTAAGTTGTGTCGCGCCCACAGGTGTTAAGCTCATACGACGTGACAAGCAGCCGGCCAATCCGGCGTATGCGCAACTTTCATGCCTATGCCGAAAGTTTCACAGAAAGGGGGAGGAAGGGGCAACCTTACTTATGAGCTGTAAAAGCGAGAAAACTGCTGCTGCTGCTGTGCCACATAAGTTGCGCCAGCAAATGCTACTTTAAGTGCTCCAAAACTTGCATAAAATTTATATACTGAACGAGGAAGAGGAGAATAAGAAGCAGGGAAGGGAGGCAGCTCTACCTCTTCAGGGTTGCTGCTGACAAATGCTGTCAATATATCAACAGTAAACCCTAAATGATGAGACGATTTATTATGATGCTGCAGCAGCATCCACAGCATCTACAGCAACAACAACACCTACAACAACATCGCCAGCAAGTGCAGCAGACTTTCGTTTGTCCGCCTCTTGGCAATAAGCTGAAATAGCAGTCGGCCCGCTTAAGTGGCTGTTGGCCCCTACTGCCACTTGATGTGCATGCCCGAACACACACAGACACACACACACACACACAGACACACACACACACACAGACACACACACACACAGATACTCAGACACACGTCGTATATTTTGGCAACATTATACTCAACGCTTAATACTTTATGCTTATTTTGTTGCGGCAACTTGAGCAGGCAGGCAAGGAAGAAGAAGAAGACGAGGAAGAAGCCACAGCAAGGCAGACCCCGAGCTGCAGTGAAATTTATTTTGTGCTCAACACACAGCCGGATATGGCAGGATAGTCAGATAAACTTTATGCAGTAGCCGCTACTGCTCTGCTGGCTTATGATAAACCAGGCCCGAGCCGCAGGCCCGGCCCAAAACGCCGCTCCTGAGTGCAGCTCAAAAATTCAATTTTGGCTGCCGCTGCTGCTGCTGCTGTTCTGCGTGTAAGCGGATTACAAGTTAAATAAATTTAGTTTGCATTGCTTGTGGTTATGCGCTGATATGCCGCACACTGCATGCATACCTAACTAAAACTCCACACTAAATTGTTAGCCGATTTCTGCTGGGTTCAAGAAAATGCTGCAGTTGTCAGCAACCAACAACAAAGGCCACTCGCGGCTTTTTATTGTGCTCGTCAATTTAAGGTAGGGTGTGCCTAAGTTTGTGCACTTTCAACCGTTAGATACCCTGCAATAGAACAACTGGTTAAAGCAAATACTTTTAAATCTATAAACTGTACACCTTCCTGCAATATTCAGAACAAATGTATCAAACTTATCAATTTCAAATTTAAAGAGACGCATAAATAATAAATAAATAAATAAATCTTGATAATGGACAGTTCTTAAGGGAATATATCAAATGCAGTTGTGGTTGTATGCTCTTTAAGAACCTTCTTATAATTTCTTAAAATCTCTATCTCAGACAATAACAAACTTTAGATTTATGCAGACAGATAGAGAGAAATCTTGTCATTTGCAATGCAGCAAATAAAGGCGATGTCGATGGTAATCAATATTTTGAATCACATCCTACGTATGATATTTTCTAGCTTCGTAACACGTATGAAGTCTCGTTCACTGACAATGACAGATATCATCTCTATGTTCCTACAGACATCAGTCAATATATTTAAAGGCAACATAAACCTTAATATGAAAACAGTCTGTAAGGATAATGCTTTAAATGCACAATATATAAATGAATGAAACGAAGACGATGTCGAAGGTATTCAAATTTAAAATTAAACCTTTTCTACATAGGTAATTATGGAAACTTCGTGCCAAGTACAAGATCTCTTGCTCTGACAACAAAAGAGATCTCTCTACAGACAGATAAACTTTAACCACTTTTCCTGAAACTGCCTCTTGCATTCTTAAACAATGTAAATATACCCACTTTCAACCATTCACTGTATGTACGAGTACACCAACAATGGCCCGAAAACAGGCCAAGCCGCGTCTCTGTCTCTCTCTCGGGCAATCTCCGCCGCGGGCATCAAGTGCAGCTCTTTGTATGCTTTTCATCAAAACACTTAATTTGCATAATTTCGTGAAGAGCTGAGCACCGCACAAGCAACCGCAAAAAGAGCGAAACACGGCACAGCAACAACAACAACAACAACAACAGCAACAAGAGCAACGAGCAGAGGAAGAAGTAGATCAAAAACTATGGCGCAATTTAATTCCGCTAGCTTTAAATAAATGACGAAAATGCAATTGCAATTGCAACAAAATATGGCGACCATTTACAGTGACGCATTTTCTTCTGCTTCGCATCTTCTTCTCCATCTTCTTCTTCTGTTTCTGCTGCTACGTTTTGGCTGCTCTTTTGTGTGTGCTGTAATTTAATATTTTTACTTCATTTAGCGTTATGAAATTTCTCTGCAAATCGTGCACTTTGCATTTTTCGCCCATTTCTCACGGCAGTCGGCAGCAACTGACAAAGCATTTTACACAGCTCCGGCCACAGTCACAGCAGCAGCAGCAACGGTAAATGCATTTTCACAGTAAATCAGTCTAATGCACTCAATAACCGAGATTTGCAAGTGCTCCTGCTTCGCTCAAAATGCCAAAGGCCCAAACCCAAAAGCTGCAAGTACCCAAAGTAAGTCAGTAAGTGGATAAAAGGCTCACACAGACTTACCTACTTACTCACACACACACACGCACACACACACACACACGCACACACAGAGCTTACACAAAATTCGAGCAGTTTTGCATTCAATTTAAGTTCTTAAATCGAACAACATTTTCTGCTTAGATCATTTATTATATGCCCCCAAGAGATTGCAATTGAAGGGGAAATGTAAGAGCAAATTTAATTGAGAAGAATTTCCCCCAGAAAGAATGTTCTATTTCCAATAGCCCCCCTTATACTCGTGTCTTGTATAATTCATTATACTTTTATCGTCAGACTTACTTGTGCTGGCTTAAAGTGCAGCGATAGTAAAGTTAGGTGCACTGAGACTTGAGTGAAATTTTGTATTTTTATTAAGACCGTGAGCTATAAATCTTCCAGCAACAATAGAGGGAAGGGAAGGAGGGAGGGAGGGAGTGGTAGATTGACCGCTCGTATCACAAATCAATATTTAAACGTTTCTCACACACAACCTTCTCTCTCTCTCTCACTCTCTGTGCTCTTTCAGCTAAGCGAGGACATTGGCTACGTGCTCTACTCGGCGCTGGGCTCCTTCTATATACCCAGCTGCATTATGGTCTTTGTGTACATACGAATTTATTTTGCCGCCAAGGCGAGAGCGAGACGGGGCATTAAAAAGCATCCGCGCAAAACAAACAACGAACAGGTGAGTGAGTTATGACTTAAATGGGGATTACTTATGTGTGTACTCGTATATATGCTATAAAGTACAAACGAAACTTGATTGAAACGAACGCAATATGCCAACATATTTGTATGTAATTGTGAGTGCATGTGTGTGTGTGTGTGCCGACTGCAATCGCGGTGGCCACAGTGAAATTGGCAAGCACTGTAAATGCAAATTTTGCCATTTGAATGAACATGCTGCGCTCAGGTAATACCCGCGCCTGCCATATGCCATATGTCGCGTATGCGCAATATTCTTGCGCTTAAAGTCAATCGTCGCACAGCGCGCGTTGCAGCGCATTTAAGCTGCAATTTTCGGCAAATTTTCTTTGCCACGTACGTGTTGCAGCCACTAACTGCTGTCGCAGCACTTTACAGCACCCCCCTTGAGGGGGCACTGCACTTCGCCACGTTCGCCCATTTTTGCTCATTTGGCGAGCTCGCAGTCGATGGCAGCCATTGTGCCAGGGCTATTCAACAAAATGGCATCGGTTAGCGTTTCCGCTTTGTGCTGCTGCTGCCGCTACACTTTGGCCGTCAGCTTAAGGCTTACTGTTGATTTTGGCACTGCAAATTATCGGGTCAAAGTTAAGCGGCAAGTTCGCTGATTGAGTGCAGAGTATCTCTAAAATGATTCAACGAGCCAAGTGACACACGTAACGGCAATTACAGTGGCCAAATTACGCTCGATTACGGACAAAATGCGAGGGAGAGAGCGAGAGAGAAAAAGACACATTTAAGGCCAATTCGTTTCACAATTTGCATTTTCAATTAACTGAGCACGAGAGGCGGCAAACAGCAAAAAGCGAATGGATGTGGCAAAGGGAAAAAGAGAGAAAACAAGCACGAAAGGCGCAGTTGAGTGTGCTGGACTTTGATATACCTACTACCCAACTGACCAAACTTATAACTCATACTTCTGCGCATAGTTTATTTTTTGTTGCATACTTTGCGGCTCATTGGATATCAGTGATCCCTTGAAATTATTTCTTAAGTAACTTTCATGTTACGGATCCGATCGCAGCCAAATTTTCAGAAATTATTTAGGAGATAATAGTTTACATGTTTACTTTAAAATAACTGTCCAGATTAGAACAAGCCTTGTAATTTGGTTAATTATTGATTAGGAGTAACTTTAGTTTAAAGGTTCTGCCATGTCTACTTCTACGTCTACTTCACAAACATTTGACATTGGCACAAAGTTAGACTACCCTTCTACACTATGGTTAGCGGGTATTAAAAAGAGTCAGAGGGAGTTGGTTGGCTATCAGCGACGCTTGACCAAAGCTTCGTGCAAACAAAGACGCCCAACTGCGGCAGCTGCAGAGTAACCGTGAGATTAACGCACACAGAGTGTTCACACACGCACACACACAAAACACAGGCACACACACGGTCACACCCAGCAAACCCACACACAGGCAGCCATATAAGTGCACTCCCTGCAGTCTCGTCTCGTTTGTCGGCATTTTTGGCGCTCTTAATTGCCAGTGGTAATTGTTGTTGGCGCAGTGCCGCGCCCACTCCCTCACTCCTTCTCTTACCTGCCGCCGCAGCCTTTTGTTTGTGTAATCATTGCACTCCAACGCGCCCGTAAACAGACTTAAAATGGATTTGGGAAATGGAAAACCCTTGTACAGCGACAACATGTAACTCGTCTCTCGTCTTCTTTTTCTCTTCTCTTCTTCTTCTTCGTTGAACAGGTCACGAGCTTCACCACCGCCAACAAGAAGGGAACCATACCGATGCCATCCTCCAGCGGCGCAACGCAGCTGCAGCTGCATCAGCAGCGACAGATAGCCACCATCGAGACACCACCGAACAGTGCGACATTGCCCATGCAAATACCCACTGTAACCATGGATCTGGCCTCCGATATATCCACCTCGGAGGCGGGTGAACTGGAAGCTGTCGCTGCGCAAACGGCGCTTGCCTATGCTGCCGCTAATCCCAATGGTGCCAGCAACATCAATGCCAGCGCTGCTGCAACAGCTGCAGGCAGCGGCGGCGGCGGTCTCTGTTCGCCCAAGGAAACGCTGCAGGTCAGCACTATAGCGACGGGCGGACGCGGCATTGGACTCAATGTGCCCGTTCCACCATCGATGGGCAGCAACAATTCCATTAATGTGCTGAACAACAACAACGGCAGCGTGGCAAGTGAGGCCACTGGCGGCGTTGGCAGTGGAGCAGCTGTTCCACCAACGACAGCACCGACGACGACGCCGACTGCCACCGCTGGCAACGAACTGCGCGTCTCACCCATTGCCGGACGCTGTCGCGCTCTCTCGGTGGGCATCGACACGGACATGGTGAGTGAATTCGATCCTTCCAGCTCGGACTCGGGCGTAGTCAGCCGCTGTGCGGTTGTCAAGCCGCTCAAATTCCGCCTTTGCCAGCCCATCTTCGGCCGCAAGTCGGCGAACCAACAGCGGCGCAACGAGTCCAAGGCTGCAGCAGCGGCGGCGGCGAAGAACAATGCCACAGCTGCAGCAGCAACAGCAGCAGCGGCCAAGGCGAAGGAGCTGGCAGCGAAAACGGAACTGGAACCAGCTATACCGAAGGTGCCGAAGCCGCGTGACCCGGAGAAGGAGAAGCGACGCATTGCCAGGAAGAAGGAGAAACGTGCCACGCTGATCTTGGGTCTCATCATGGGCAGCTTCATTGCCTGCTGGCTGCCGTTCTTCTTCTTGTACATACTGGTGCCGGCCTGTAGCAACCACTGCAAGATACCCGACTCGGCGTTTGCCATAGCCTTCTGGCTGGGCTACATGAACTCGGCACTCAATCCGGCCATCTATACCATCTTCAACAAGGACTTCCGACGCGCCTTCCGACGCATCCTGTTCAAGTGATGTTTGGCCTATGTGTGCTGTTACAGGTGCGTTTACGCGAGCATCGAGAAGGCTACCGAACGTGCCATGGGCAGCACACCCATGGGCTATGGGCACGGCATGTATCAGCATTACAACAGGCGTTAGATTTGCAACGGTTTTCGCTTCGCTGCTTCACATTTCACATTTTCAGTTTTCAATTTGCAATTTCATTTTCTCGTTTTCGCTTTCGTATTTGTTTTCTTTTTGGGTTTTCGAAAAGTAACGAACATTGTAGCTCATTTCAAAAGCAATGAACGGCTGTGAATTTGATGGAAATCTCTCAATTTCAATTTACGCGTTTTTAGTTGCATTCCACACACTCGACTCGGCTCCCTCTCGATGAATCAACGCAGCGCAGACATTTTTCACACTCAACTTGAGCTGGGCAAACACGAAACCACCACCCCTTCCCCCCTCCCCCATCCCCATCCAGCTAAGCAAACATCTTTTATGCACCACACGCTGAATAGCCAATTCAGCTCTGGCAAAAGTTTCCATTTTCCACACAACTGAAAAGGGGTTGGCAGGTAAACAATATATTCAAGTACTCAATGTTCTTTATTGTATATATACACGAGGGAGGTTTGATATATTTTGGAACTGACAATGAAGCTGACTTAACACGTTTATCACACTTTGGCATGTTGATAAGGAATCTTTTTTTAGCCACATTGATTTAGTTATCGTTGAACAATCGATCGACTAAATCAATGAACAAACTTTTTTATATTTAAATATGTATGTTACTTTATACACTACATAGTCATATGTTGTCTGGCACTCGCATTGAGGTCATCGAAGCAACAAATTAATTTTCGTTTGCGTTTTTTCTGTCTTGTTTCCCCCTCCTGCTTTTGTTGTATTTCTATTTACTTGAGACACAATTTTGTTGCAGTATAAAATGTATTTTTAATGTTGCCTTTTGCCATTTCGCACAGAAATAATATTCAAGGCAAGAATAATCCAGGCACAATGCACAGACAAGATAGAAAATGGGCTGCTCTACTTGTTGTTGTTGTTCTCGTTGCTGCTGTTGTTGCTGAAATTCATTCAGCAGAAGATATTCGACATAGAAAAGCAAAAAAACAACAGCAACAACAACAACTACAAAAGCCACAACTAATGGGCAGACACAAATGCATTCTGTACTACACTCTCTTTATACATGTTTCTATAGTATTTATACTTGTGTGTATATCTGTGTGTGCGTGTGTTTGTAGTTGCCCATTTCCAAACACTTTGGATGCCATAATTTTCGCCTGCAGTCGAATAGATGACACGTCATTCTGTCTGTCTGTCAGTCAGTCACTGAGTCAGTCAGTCAGAAACACTTGCAAGGCAGCTCTTGGCATGCAGCCCAAACATATCTCCATCTCTTTCTATCTATCTCTCTCTCAGGGCAACCGCAAATATGCATAAATTGTGAGAAGAGTTCTCTGTCTCGCATATTTTGGACACTTTGCGGCTGTGCTGCACCTAAATTTCGAATGTAAAGCGGCTTGTTCCATGTCCCGAATTTATGGCTGCTTTTAGCCTCCGTTCTCTCTTGTTTCTCACATTCTCCGTGTTTTCTTCACACAGCTGTATCACATTTATTGGCCAGGCCATTAGTCAGGGTGCCCTCTGTTTAAAATGTTAAAATGCTCATAAATAATGCGACAGTCAAATTTGTCAGGTTTCCAGCAAACGAATCATTTAAATATGTGAAGACAGAGGCTTTTCCTAGCAATCAACATGCATTTTTTATGCCACACACACAGGCGCGCATACAATGTCATTGTCAGCAATGTTTTTCGCACAACAACTGCACTTAAATGACAATTTGAACACACACAGGCACACACACACACACACTCACAGAGAGGGAACAACAAAAAATGGCAGTGAAATCGAAAACAATTGAAATCGATGGCAGGCACAGCATGCATTAAAATGCGCGACACATGCACACACTCACACACACGCACACACACAGGGTCAAACACACATCGCACACCTAGAGCACTTAACTGCACTTAGAGGCGACAGCCAGCATGTGTGTGTGTGTATGTCGTAGCAGGCGACACACACATTTTCGTCCGGCTTTTGTTTTCGCTTTCGCACATCGAAAGTCATTTTCTCTTCGACAGCGAACACTGAAATTGCTGCCGTACAGTGTTAAGGTGCCGCTGACGTATACGCAATATTGCACAGGCGTCGATTGAGCAAAGCTCTTTGCACGAAATTCCTCCTAACAAAAAAAAAAAACAACAGCAGAGCACAATACAAAAACGTTCACTGACAGCATTTTATCACACAATTACGGTATTTTGTGTGCATTTCACATGTAATTGCCGCGCAATTAACATAAATTAAACACAAAGTAAATAAAAACAAGCAGCAACAACAACAACAACTGCAACGGTAATAATTAAACACCATAAACTTATTTGCATTAATGCTCATAATTCAATTATGCACTTTATATGCAAATTTCCATACTGATTTGTGTGCCTTAATAAGCCTGAAATTGTTTGGGAATTCCAAAAAAATAAAAGAAACAAAAGGGAAAAAAAGTGAAAAAAATTCAAATGAGAAAAACAAGTCAGAGTGCGATAAAAACACAAAAATATTTGCTAAAAAAAGGAACCCATTCAGTTGTTGCAAATTGCCATTGGCCACAAATTCACATGTCAAATTGAATTATTGAGTTCGCGGCGAGTGCGAAATTTAGAATATTCGTAATTACGAATTTCTGTCAACATTTATTGCGCTCTGCAATGTGCGAATGCAAATGCACAAAATGCCATAAGCTAATTTAATGCCCGATTAACTTGGCAATTACGCGGCAATCGCGACGTTTTCAATTGAAATTCTAATTCAAATTCAGTTCATAATCAGTTCGGGCGCCAATAAAAATTTGATTGCACCTTTGTGCATTTCCATATAATATATATATATATTTGAAGTACTTAGCTATATTGCTAATGCCTGCCAGTTATAATTAAGCTGGCCTCAGTGCGTTTTGTTTATGCTTAACCGATGATAATCTCTTGCCACAATCTTTAATCGATTTCCAATGCGATGTGCCTGTCAGGCATATACATATAGACGACACATAGTGCACACATGGGTTCATCTTTTGTGCAGTGGGGGAAGTGGAAAACTATTTTTAGCCTCGGTTCGAACACATGCCATTAGAATGCTCATTAACGTAATTAATAATAAAAAGCCATATAACTGCGGCCCCATAAAGATCGCTCATAAATACGTGTACACTCGTGCACACTTAAGAGCTCGTATTTGCGGCTTGCTGACAGAGCACATAAAGTGACGACCTCAATAATCTCATGTGCCGCGCGTTGATTTATGCGAGAACTTTAGTTTTTAAATGGTTCAACGAGGAGGGTCGAGTCGAGTCTATCTATCAGTCTTTTTGTTTACATATTCGATTTTTAGTTTCGGAAAAAACCAAAGCAAATCCAATGCCTGTGCAAAGGGCACATAAGTATAGTTAATGTATATCTTAAGCATAGCATCAATTTGCCACTACTTAGAGCAGTCAATGCCGAGGTTCACTTGAATTAAGTTTAGTTAGTTCGACGACGGAGTGGCAGCAAACCAAAACGACTGAAATGCTTAAATGAAATTTAATTAATTTCATTTCGAAACCAAAAATACCAAACAGAAATCGAAGATCAAATAAAGTATATAAAAATTATGTTACGATTAACAATAGTAATGATAACATTTTTTGCTAATAACATGTGTAGAATAAATTGAAACTAACCCCTAGACTAGACTCATAATGTGCAGCATATATCAAAGTTGAATCTTTTCATATATAAATAATAATAATAATAATAATAAGGATTGGCATAATTTCTAGTTGCATACGAAATCAAATGTTAAATTTAACCATTCAATTGTATAGGAAATTTTTAACTTCTTATCGTATCGTACGTGTCGTGGTCTCTGTTATAGTTAAACGTGTGTATAAGACTAGTTAAATAAACGAATACTTCAAGTACGAGTAATGAATCAAACCAAACCAAATAAATACCAAATATGAGATATAATATACAAATTGTTGTGTATGTATATAAACAAACCGTATATCGTGCATAAACGAGAATCAAACTCGAAAAACAAAAGAAAACTGTTTAAAATTAATTAACTACTATCTACATTTTAAGCGGAAGTCTTCCACTACAATTACGCGACCCGATCAATCCATCAAACTAACCTAGTCCCAATCTTCCTCCTAACTCCCTAAACGCGTAATACTCTCCCGAGTTTGTTACCGATCTGCGCAAGTTTCGAAGGTTAACTGTAATTAATTATGTAAATTTAGTGCTAAATTGTATATGTGTATGTATTTCAAGGTTTCTCCCCCTCAAAAGATTCAATATACGCATAATACTGCATAGAACTAACTAACGATAGGCATTACGATAACGATTACTATAGACGATAAGCAGATACAAGTTATAATAGCTGCACAATTGCATATTAACCATTAACTTGAGCTGTAAGTTAAGAGTATAAACAAAGTGTAGTTAACAAACGATTTACAATTAACCAATCATTGTTAATCACTCTTCTGTTATCGATTCATATTCACAAATAACCTATACAGTATACATTCTATATAGACACATATTCATATGGCTAACAACGAAGTAACATGGTGCTATGAGTTACGCATGTAAAACAAATATCATAATACATTTTTGCAATATTTTGTTTTCTCGTCGTCGTCAAAAACGTTAAAATCTGAGCCCCTTTTTAACGTCTTGGACAACACATTATCGATTGATTTGCCTCATCATCTTCAAGACCAAACACACATGAGAGTCGTTTAGCATTAGTGGAGCCATGTACATAAATATATCTACTATTATTCTCGAATTTTGTCAAATAATTACAGTATACAAAAACACATATTCATAATGAAAAACATACTATATATATAAAGAAAAATATAACTTATATGATAGAAACAAATGTAAATTGTGCAAAGAGTAATTGCAAATTGAAGCCACCAAAGAATTGAATTTTCGCATGTAAGTCAAACAAAAAGTAAACGTATTTAATTATACCAGACCTAAGCTAAGCGTAAACAATCCCAACTCGTCGTACCCGGACTCATAGTTAGACGAAGAGACCCCGCAGTTGTAACCAGAAACTACGATAGTTACGAAACTTTTTAGCAATTAGGTGCTCATATATCATAGTTCAACTAAAGTAAACAACAGGCAGACGCAGACATAAAGCAACCTGGTAGTAGCAACTAAAAATGCATCAGTCCGTATAAAAGATAAAACCAAAAAAAAAAGGAACGTACGATATTTGTAAATTTCGACAACTAAAACTAAAACTAAACTAAACTCAACTAAACTAAAACGCATTTATAAACTTTCCGTTTTGTTTATACAAACTTTCATTAAACTATATACACCAGTTGAGTTTGAGTGATGTGTCCGTAAACATATGTACATGTGTACACGTATGTTCTATGTACACACTCACACACATGTAGACATACTTACGCGACGTGTATATTTGAAAGTGTTTTCCTAACATCTACTAGACTCTAAGACTCTGAATTGAACATTTGCATACAGTACACACACACACACATACACACAACTATTACGCCAGCAGTGTAAGGCATTCAAGAACATAGAAAAGCGAAAGAACTATTAGCTAAGCGATCGTGTCCATTTAAAGGACAATAAAAATTCTATGAAATTAAATTTAATTAACAATTAGCATTAAGCAGGCCGACTAAAAATGTAATCCGAAATTCCATGAGCCTCAAAACATGAACTCATCAACAAAGCTAAAGCTAAACAAACTATGGAACCTACCTACAACAACAACAACAAGAACAACAAGTAAAATATGAATAAAATGTTTTAAAATTATTGTCGTTAAGTAACATATTGAAAATACCAACAATCCGAAAGCGAACTACATAATATGTAATAAAAACTGAAAGGTATTCTTAAATTCTTTAAATCAATTGTGTTTTATTCCACGGCCTGGCAACCCTGCTGGAGGGTTATAGACATAATATTTATATTTCAGAAAAAAACACCCAGGAAAGTTCTCACATTCAGAAGACTATTAAATAGCGCAGTCTGCTTAAAAAAAACTTAAAACAAAAAGAAACTGAGACGCTAATCTTAAAAATTTAACTTGACGTCGCTATTGATTTTTCACACAATGCGGAAAAGCGACAGCGAAAAAGAAGCCATCAAAACGGCAAGGGGCAAGCGGCAGAGCCACCAACTGACAGCGAAGGCGGCTGCTGGCAGAGTTGTCAACGCGTCGCATGATTTGTGCGCAAGCGAAGGTGAGTGCATTTTTATTGCATACTTTCAGGCAGCAAATGAATGCGAAACGCTTAGCATACTTTTGTGCTGCATCAGTAAATCTCAATTCAAGTACAGCTGAAGCCGTTGGAAAATTTTTAAAATTTGAATATTATTGCTGCTCTGGGAATATAAATTGAATTTCTACTACACAAGTTGAATATAAATTTGTATTTTGAAACTCAAAAGAGCCATATTTAATTTGCCAAATTATTTTGGTTTTAATTTAAATTGACAAAGGTAAAAAATGCTATGCACGAATAAATTTCAATGAGGTAAGTTTAGTTGAGGCAGTGATACCGTGGAATTTCACAATGCTTCAGATTTAATTCTACAAAACACATAATATTTAAAGTTCAACAACCAATAAATATAATAGTTCTTTATTTAGTTGATGTTCTAAAATTAAAATCAAATGACTCTGCCGGAAATCAATTAAAATTTATCATTCTAATCAATGTGTTACGAAGCACATCGCTAATTCCATATTAAAATAATGAAAAAGTTCTTTATTTATATTTAATATGCCCAAATTACATAATGTCAAATGACTCTGCCAGGAAATCAATTAAAATTTATCATTGTGGCTATTATTTCGTTACGAAACTCGCCTAACTGCTTACAACAAATGGGGCAGAGTTGCTCGTAAGCCGTTGCCTGTTTTCTTTTAAATTAACATTTTTTCTTTGAATGATTCATACGCAAATACGCAAGCTAATCAGGGCCAGAGAAATAAATATTGTGTGTTTTTGTGCAAGTTAAGCTTTATGCTTAGCCGAGCGGAGCTTTGACTGTTATTGCAAAGATTAAAAAGCATTTTAAACGCAATTACATAATTAACGTCAAATTTGCAACAACAAAGCAGTTGGTGCTCGCTGCTGCTGCTTCATTTATCAAATCGCAAGCGCGCGGAACTCGACAGGTTTCTCGACAGTCGGCGCGACATGCAAACTTTGTCATTCCGGACAAACGCCGTAAAGCAAACAGGTGCCAGGTGCTAATTACACACGTGATGCCAGACTAGGCCAAAGTGCCACACAGAGAAATGCGCTTGGCAAAACTTTTGGCGGACGGAAGCTCGAATGGGGAAGATGACGGTGTTAATTGTAACAGTTGTTCCCATGTTGTTGCTCGCCCAGGGCTGTTGCATTTGCCCTACGGCAGCAGCAACCCTAAGCAGGAGCAACCCTAAGCAGCCGCGCACGTCGTTTGTCTGACTGTTGTGGTGCGTGCAAATATTTTAGCAGAATTAAAACAGCAGCTACAAATAATTGTCTGGGGTCTCGGTTAACAAAGAGAGAGAGAGAGAGGGGGGAAGCGAGAAAGAGCGAGCGAGGGAGGGAGAGCGTGCGAAAGAGAGCGTTAGCGTTTTGTGCAACTTTTAATTAGTTAATTTAACGCTTGGCGCCAACCAGAGTTAGCACACGCGGCGTATGAGTAATGCAGCTATACTCATTCACCCACTCACAGAACACACGACGCGCTGGCTGGGCTTTCTTCAGTGCTGTCAACGGGCTCTTAAGGGATTGGGGTTAGCTATTGCTATTGCTGCATAGCAGGAGAGAAGGTGCCTCAGCACTGCTGTCGCTGCTAAGTAATTTCCTCTAGCGGATGCAACTAATTACTAAACATTTCGCATAAAATTCGCAACTTGACAGCAGCATCTAGAACTGCACGACTCGTCGTCCTTAGCCCACAAGCCACAAGCGAATAACACCAACAACAACAACACGGCACTTTGTGCGTATGCGAGGGTGTGTGCATGTGTTGCTGGCTTGTTATCAACAAATCTACATGCGGTTTCGAGCTAATTCGCCAGAGCGTCTGCCGTTCTAGCGGTGGTTATAAAGAAAACGCTGCGGCAGACAGGCTGGCAGTAGGCAAAGCTGGCTCTGACGGCTCGCGAGAGTTGGAGGAGCAGCAACGGCAACAGACAGCAGTGAGTGTACTTGTAACACTTCCGTTCTGTCGAGAACCAGACCTCAAAACGCAACCCCTGCCTCAACAGAGACCCCCCCGTGGCAAACCGATGAAAAATGATTGTAAAATAACAGAAACAGAAATTATTTAACACTATTTTGCATTTAATGCATAAAGTTTTCTGCATTTTCCACTTGCCGCACTCGTCTCTCTGTGTTGCCAACTGAGAAATTGTTGTTGCCGGAAGTTGCCGGCAGAAGTTGCAAAAGTTTTGCCACCACCAACACGACGACTACGAGGTTCAGCGACAAACGAAGCGATTAATGGCAAATATTTGTGGTTGCCGTGGATGCCTCAACAGAGTTACCCCTTGCCCCCTTTTCATGGCAAAGTGATAATGAACGCAACTTGAACTGCCAAAAAAGTGATTCATAAGGCATCAAAACTCTTCATCTCTTTCTCTCTTTCTCTTTCCCGCAATCTCTATGCCTTCTCCTCATTCTTTATCTCTCCCTCTCTCTTTGCATTTCAAATGGATTTTAGTAATAAATGCGCCCCACACACGCCACAACTCAGCGTTGCACCTGACTCTGTGCATTTGCTTAATTGTGCAAAGGGCAGCCGCCAATTGCTGTTTGTTGTTGTTGTTGTTGTTGCTGCTGCTGTCGCTGCTGCGATGAGTGCGCTCGTTATTAGCCTGTTTCCGTGCACAGTGCATTCGTATTTGCCCAACCCATTGACACTGCCGTCCGTCCAGTCCAAGTCCAATGCACGCGGCGTGGACTTCGCATCGACTAGGCCTGTCCGCGCAGAGATCTCGTCGCAGGGCCGAAACACACAAAAAACCGGCTCACAGACGCAGCAGAAACAGCAGCAGCGGCGGCAGCAGCAGCGTATTTGCCTTTGCACGGCCAAGATGTGCAGTCATTTATTGTACAATAAAATCCGACAGCAACGTCTACTGCGCTGCCAACGTGAGCGTCACACGAACGAAGGTTCGACAACGTTAACGCTATAACGTAACGGCCTCTGGCACACCTGACGTCGACCGCGACCGCGACAGCGACAGTGACGACGACTGCGGCGAGACCGCAAACGAGATCGAGCCAACAAAAGCGCCGCCCAAGAGGCAAACGCAGCCGCCGATGACAACAAACCCGTCGTGGCACTCGCAGACGCAAGACGCAGCGCGCTTCAAACCGATCACACAAAAGTGAAAATAGAAATACGATTTCAAATTTGAATAAACAGAAAACGTCGAAACAACAACAAAAGAAAGACAGAGAGAGAGCAATAAAAAATCCTCGATTGTCGAATAAAATGTAAATACAACAATTGCTCAATTATGTTGTCTACTAGCCACGTTTCGAGAGTGTATCAATGTGTGTAGGGTGTACAAATGTACTCTGTGCGCACAATTTATATGTCTATATAGAACGAATCATCAGTAGTTCTCGCTGAAATCACGCGATTAGCCATTAAAAATAGCCCAAATTTAAAGAGAATTTGGTCAGCTCGGGCACTTTTCACGGCCACTTCTAGATTCAGTCCCAAAAGGGCTTATTACGCAGCTTGTCAAGTCCGAAACGTGACAGAAATCACTAAAAATAAAATCGAATAAAGGTCGCGCCCCAATCGAAATTAAATAAACTAACGATGTTTCGTAAAATGTTGTGCCTCAACTAAGAAATTGTCTGTGGAAAATTTTCTTGAATAAAATTCGGATAATCCAATCAAATTTGTCACATTGCTAGACATTGCGTGGGTCGTTCGATAAGTTCATTATAACCAAAGGAATTTGAGAATTCGGAAATCCCCCAAGTTCTACTCGCTTTTATCTTTCTAACAGAACTTTTGTCAGTCGAGCTGATCAGCGATAAGAATGTAGTTTTTAATGATTTTATGCAGATTAACTAACTAATTTTATGCACAGCAGTTTTGTTTATTCCCCCTCACAGACGACACAACGTCACCAAAAGAAAAAAACTTTAAAACTGGTTTAAATACCCAAAATAATCTCTTACAAAGTTGCAAGCCAGTCCCGGGCTTTACTAATTCATTCAGTCAGTTTAACAAATCAATTATGCATTAGCATAGACTGTGTGTGTGTGTGTGTGTTTGTTGTGTGTGTATTTACAAGCTGATCTCGTGACAAGTTCAACAAAGCCAAGCTCTGTTTTCTTTCCGGCCTAGAGTGTGGGCTCTATACTATATATATATTTGTATTTGTTTACCTGCCCCGATGCGCACACAACTGTTTAAAAGCCAGACCGTTAAATTAATAATAACAATTGTGCAACAGAAGATAAACAACAGCAACAACAAACAGCCCTCAATTTGGTTAGGGCTACACGCGGTTGCTATGTGACAGTTTCCGCAAATTAATATTGTTGTTCCTGTTGTTGTTGTTGTTGTTGCTGCTGTTTAGCTCATTGTTGCTGTACCATCATTTGCTAGTCCCGCAATTGCCCGGCGAATCGCAAATACTAGGCGATAGAAATTAATTAGTGCCATTATAAATAAAGCATAAACATTTCGTGGCAAATCATTTGACATTCAGACGCGCCGCGCTCGCACAAGTACGCAAAACAATAAAGGAGGCAGAAATAAAACAAAAAGAGCAAAACGAAAGGAGAGACAAAACAAAAGTTCATTAAAAACACAAACCAAAACAAAAATGGCCCCTAAAACTGCGGAATAATCTACGACGCCGGCCACATTAGCAAAAATACAAAGCAAAAAAGAAAAATACTGCAGAGATTACAACAAAAAAAACGTAATCACGGGCCAGTCACGTGGGTCTGCCCCTTTCTATCAGAGATCCGCTTAGGTGCGCCTCGTCAGAGACTTTGACTGTCCCATAATTTGTGGTCACTGCGCGAGTGTCTCATTCCCTCTCTCTGTCTGTCTTTGATGCTCTTTGTGCTTTGTTTATCACTTCTGCACTTCTTGCCACAAAGAAGCAGACAGAGAGGGGGAGGGTGCAGGTGTCGCGTGTGGCGGCCGTTGGCACAGGAAATCTTTTCTATATAGCAAGCACAGCAGGCACCCGCAACTGGGCAACTGGCCAAGCAATACATATAAAAACAAATATATTATTATATGTAGTCCACATAAACAAATTAATTATATGTAGATCCACTTACGAGGTGTGTTCAAAAGAAAAGCTCAATTTGGTTTTTATTAGTTCATCAATATCCATGGTATTTTGTACACTTTGAAGTGATCTACCAAGAATTTATTTAATACAGTTGGGCCAACGACCTTTCCAAGCTTCGAAGCAATTTTCAAATAGGTTTTTGTTTTGTTCTCTCTTCGATTTCGATTGATCTCCTCAGTAGTGACCCAAAGCCTTCCTTCCATTATTTTCTTCAGTTTTGGGAATAAGACAAAGTCACGGGTCTAGTGAATATGGTAGTTGTGGCATGATCCGGTTTGGTTTTAGGCCAAGATATCAATAATGTGCATTGGTCTGTGAGCTGGTGAATTATCGTGATGCAGAACAACCTTTGCTGCCACAAGTTTTATAATAAAAAATTCGAGAACATTGAATATCATGAGCCGATTAATATGTTAACATCCTCTGCAACTTCCCTAATAGTGTTTTGTCGAGTTTTAAGAACATTTATTTCCCTGCTTCAATGTTTTAAATGCTTTTTGTTCGCACCTTTAGGACCCTCATCGTTTACCATGTCTTCTCAGCTTTCTTTAAAGCGTTCAGCCTAGCAATATTATGCGCAAAACTTCAACATATTCTTTGATCCATTTCTTTCCAATATCGCAAATCGAAGAGCACACAAAAAAAATGTCTAAGTCTTGCTTTTCTCAATAATAAATACTAATCGAAATTGGTTCCAATTATAAGCACATTATACAACAAAAATAGTAAATTGATATCCGAATGCACACAGTAATTTGAACACACCTCGTATGTAGTAGCTAAGTATAAGTAATATTCAATGTTGCTCTACTCACTTGGTAAGGAGGTGAAATTCATACAAATATATATATTTTTAGATATCGCTCGAAGAAAAAGTGAATTATTTTTGTGTCGTGCTAATTGATCAATCAAATATCAAATAAACTCGTATATCCATCGGTCACTGCTTCTTCGAAGACAGAGAGAGAGAGAGAGACAGAGAGAGACGCTAACTAGGCGACAGTTAACACCTGGAATTGATTAGCGGTAAGTGTGAATGGCTTAAGCATTGTGAAATCATTCAGTTCAAATGAATAGCAAGTGAATCATTTTCTAAGAGACACGCCCTTTCTACTCTCTATTGTAGATTTATTAAAGGTATCATGATACACTAGCAATAGCCCCGCGGGTGACAAGGGGAGGGGGGAGAGGTTGGGAGGGAGAGGGCTCTGTCACGGCTGCTGCCGCTGCTGCTGCTGCTAAACATGCAACATTTTGCAATGCGTTTGTCATGCAATTTTAATCGCAATCGCATTTTTAATTTTCCTCTTCCACCTGACGGTGGCGTTTTCTGTTTTCTGTTCTGTATTTTGCGCGTTTCTCTTGTGCCGAAGGAAAGAAAAATGTGCGCAGCAAGGCAAAAAAAAGAAGAACGTAGCAGAAAAGGGAAATAAAAGCGAATAAATATTAAATGCAATACACTCAATACGCAGACAAGAGACAGCAGCAGCAGCAGGCGGAGGCAGAGGCAGCAGCAGCGAACTGGCAAACAGACATCCAGCGGGCAGAACAGACAGGGATAGGAATAGAAAGAGACAGAGACAGACATAGACACATGCTAGTGCAGGAGAGGGGGTGCTCTGCACTCACTGCTCAGTGACTGGCGACAAAAAAGAAGAGCGAGAGAGAGAGAGAAATACACAGAGAGGCGACAGGATGCGAGCTGTCCCCATTTGCATAAATCTACATTTTAACCATTTTTATGTTGGCCTAACCCAACAGACGAACCTCCTCCTTCCCTCATCCCTCGGGGTAGCATCTAAGCATCGAACTGGGGCAACTTATTGCATAAGCTGCAAGTGGCAGCAGCGGCAAGGCGGCATCCCATGTCTGCTATCCCCATAAAAATAATATTGTAATAATAATGCCCATTTAATGAGCTGCATCAATTATAAAGCCCCCCGATGTCAAACTATCCGACATTGAGCAATTAAACACCCTGTCACACTGTCAGATTGTCAAGCCGGGATTAACCTTTCATAAATGTGACAGCGAGCACAAGATGAGCAACCGCGACAGGCGACCAAACCGCAAAGGAGACACTCAGACCGCACTCAGACACGCAGACATTCGTACTCACACCTCCCCACACACACACACACGCACTCATAACGACACTTGAATGTGGCAATATTTGTACATCAATCGAATGCACTTGGGCTCAATAATTGGCATATTTAAACAATTTCAAACGTGTTTACTATTCAAACACAGTCGCTACACGAATTTTGTAACACGTTAATCAATTTTCGGGAAAATCTAATAATAAATTGTTTACAAATTGCTTAACATGTTTCGACTTTGAGGAATTCGAGAAGCCAAGAGTGAACTCGATTTAAATGTAGCTATAAATAGCCAAATAGCTTTGATTGTACCCAATGCAAATGCAGCTTTATTCATTGATTAGTCAACATTCTGTTTGCCATGCAAAATCGCTAGCGAATCGCGCGCGCGTTTTCCTCACTCAGCGACTTTGCGTGCATTGTGCGCGTTTTTTAATTACAACAATTTGCTAAGTACTCAATTTGCATGACACTCTGCCAAGCAGTGCGAATACAAAAGGAAAACAGCTACAACAGCAACAGAAACAACAACTACAACAACAGCATCACGTGCTCGCGTGACAAAGAGCGCGAGTTTAGCGCGCGTTTTTTGTTAATCTCTTGATTCGCAGCTTGGAATTCATGTTGGAAAAAAACAGCATTGACACCTTACCAATTGCTCAGTGCACTGGTCAAACTTCCCCTCCCCTACCCTTCTCCTTGTCAATCCTTTTAGCAATCAGTAACAAATTAAGCGAATCGAATAATTGAAAATTAAAAAAAAAAAAAGATTAAACCGCTACTTTGGCATACGGAATATTTAATACTCTTTCAGCTTTTGTGTTTGTATTACATTGCTCATATATTCGTTGTTATATTTATAGATATAATAACACTTACTTTAATGATTATCTATATTAAAAAAATTGAATATAGCTATCCGATTTTGGTTAAATGAAAACGTGTACTTGCGTGTCATTGATTGGCACTGATAAGTTGGATTGAGTCAGTAAACTTTAATGGACTTCATACAAAAGCCTGTACTACGGCTGATTGTTCCTATATGTTATAGTTATAGCTTTATGTTATAGTGGTGCTATTTTGATTAATGGATATTATGTTTACAAATATAGAAAAAAGTACGAAGTAGTAAATCTGATTGCAATATCTTGTAACAAAAGAACAAAAACTGATGTACACCTAAGAAGTACTAACGAATTTCATCAAGGGCGGGGCGAGATAGTTTGACTTCTCTGTTAGTCCAGATATTTTATTTACATATTTTATAAGGCAGATGTTCCCAAAGGTATCGTTGAAAGTTTCTGGTCAAAGTTAATATACCACCTGCAAGAGTATATACAAAACCTACGACTTTAATGATATTTTAAACGCGTTACGGCGCGATGGTCGCTATTAAGGTCGAAAACAAAAACGCTGTATCATATTTCTGACAATTGTTAACACCTTATTTTAATAGGCAGATATTACGCCGCAATTTAGAGCCAGACAATGATGACGACGATATTGTTTTTTGTTTATGTTTTTGCTAGAGTTCACTTTGGCATCACATGATGCGAATTTGGTCATTAAGAATCGTTCTCAATGCGAAACTAGTTTCTGCACTCTGATCAAATCGATGGCAAATCGTTAAATCGCCTTGGCTATTTACAAAAGTTGAATGACAGCTCACAAAGGGTTCGGGTTCGGGTTCGTGTTGGAATTGGCAGTGTAGATGTGAAGGGGGTAAGGGTGGCCCGACAATGCGGAGCATTAAACTGAACCCAGGCGTACTGATTGATTGCATATGACCCAAATTGAATTGCGAATCGATTCTGGCCAAATTGGAGCGTATTTAGAGCTGTTGGTTGCATGCAAACATCGCAGCAATCGAATTACAATCGAACAAACAACAACGCGCTGTCGAGCAGCGAGCAGCGATTGTGTTGCAAACAGAGAAGGAAAGAGAGAGAGAGCGAGAGAAGAGACGACATGCAACATGCATGTTGAGCCGGCAATTATCAATGGAATTCAATAAAATACATTTGCATCGAGTTCTCTTTAGTCGTGCATTGAACTCGGCACAAAAGGGCGTCTTCTTCTTCTTCTTCGAGTGAATGCAATTTTACCTGTGTTCCATTTCAACAATTAATAAGAACACGACGCTAAAGACGAGAGACGCGAGCAACACAAGTCACAAATTAAAAATCAGCTCCACGTAGGTAACCTGACCTCCGGCAAATTCTGTCCAAATCACGCCCCTCTGCCGCTGCCTGTCGACAGCCGTGATAAATACGACGACAACCAGAAGGTGCATCCTCATTCGCTGTCTCTCTCTCTCTCTCTTCCCGTTTCTGTCTGTTCCTCTGCCTGCCTGGCTTGCCTGTTGTTGCCTGTCATTTCAGTTGCATTTGGCCAAAGTTGAGCTCCAGTCATTTCGCTTAAGTGCTGGCCCAGTCCCAGTCTAGTCGACTGACTAACGATCTTTGAGTGCCGACATGCACACTGCAAGAAATAAGGTAGTGACTTTATCAGATGAGGTCCTACAGTGGAGCAGCTTCTTTCATTCCATTCCATGCTGAACTTTCTTATGATATCATTCTTTAGCAGTTATGAAACTTGTTCGGCCTTCAAAGAAAGCACAATTGAAACTTGTTTTATATTGCGAAATTCCTTTGAGTGCAGCAAGATTGTTTTTTATTGTTTTCTTTTTTATTCTTTATATTCTTGCCTGTCTGCTGAATTATTCCATGCGCCACTTGGGGTAGTCCACCCTGGCAGTTCGTTAAAGTTCGTTCGTTCTTTGTGGAGTCGGCGAGTCCAGCGGAACGTGCATAAAATTGTAGCGCGATTCGCTCTCTAATCATAAAGCGTCGCATGTTTTGCATTTTAATTGTGCATGTTTTATTTTGTTTTCTGTTTTGAAAAGAAATAAAAGCGTAAGTCGAGCACCCACGCAAGCCTGCATACAATAAGTTGACTTTTCAATTTCGAGTGAGGGAGGCAGAGGAGGGGAGACTGCATTATGTTGTGTGTGATAAATTGCAGCAGCTTTTATTGTGCTCTGATTCAATTTGCAATTTGCCACGCAAAGTGGCTTAAAATACACAAAGTGAAACAAAAACAAGAATGGAGACGGTGCCAGAAAGGACTGCAGAAAGTTTTAAGCGCTATTTCTGCTGATTTTTGCAATCAGGAACTGAGAAAGCGAAAGGGAAAGAGAGAGTGAGAGAGAGAGCGAGGGGGATGGTGAGGGGAAGCTGGGGTTAGAAATTGTTGAAACGAAATCAGCCGTCGAAAATCCATAACAAAGTAATCAATGAAGGCTGCAGAAACGAAGGCAGCCAAGGACTGTCTCGGGCAAACAAGTCGGAAGCCAAAAAACAGTTTCTTGTGGCTGCAATTTGTTGGCCAACACGCCAAGCAGCAGCCAAACAGGCAAACAGTCGAACTGGCGAACAGTCGAACGAGCCGGCAAACTAACCAGGCAGTCAAATCAAACAAGCAACTGGGACAACTGCAAAGGAGAAGGAAGCAAGGAGAGAGAGAAGGGAAGGCGCCTTCTCAACGTTCTTTCGAGCCCGGAACTTGCTGCCTCGATTCTTCGAGTGTGCCTCAATAATAACAACAACAACTGAAGCAACAACTGCAGCAGCAGCAACAACACCAACCCCAAAAAGTTTGCCAGCCCAAAAAAAGAACCTCTTCTGGTTATCAGACTTGCATTGACTTTGCCTCCGACTAGGCAGATGATTGCAAGTATTGTTGCTGTTGTTTCTGTTGTTGCTGTTGTTGTAATTGCAACTGTTGTTGTTTATGCAATTGCTGCCGGCAACTAATTGAATTGCTTGTTACCAACACACAGCAACAATGGCTCATCGTGGCCCTCTGCCTAGCATTTTAGCTTTTTTCTGTAGCTGCTGCGACTCTACAAGCTATAGCACTTACTAACGGGGTATTTTGATTAGCAAACTAAATAAAAAAAAAAAAAGGGTGAAAATAATACATAAATAAATAAATAAAATAATATGTTTTAATTATTTATAAATTTAGGTTTCTTAGTATTGCAAAGCAACAGGTTACACCCGTCATTTACAGGGTATATCTGTCAGCCGTATCAACCCCTAGCTCATTACTTGTGCCATGCACGCCGCTGTGTTTTCACAGTCGTCTGCTGACGACATTTTTTGTGGCACAGCGCACGTGGCGTATGTGTAATGTGCGCTCACAGTGTACGAGTGCATGTCGGGGGTGTTTGCGTTTTGCATGATAAAGCAGATTTCATTTCGCTGCAAATCTGCACAATGCACAGGCTCAGTAACGGCGGGGGGGAGGGGGGAAGGGAAGTCGGCCCTGCCTGCTTAATGCCATCTAGTTCGGAGTGCAGTACTGTGTGCTGTGCTCTGCTCTGCTCTGCGCCTTCTTCCGAGTCGCACTCGTGTGTGTAAGTGTGCGTGCGCAGGCGGGTGTGTCTCGGTGTGTGTGTGTGTGTGTGTGTGTTTGTATGCTATGGTGTTGTCGTTGACATGACGGCAACGCCTTCGAGCATACAGAACACGCAACATTCTCATAAAAATTAGAGCCTGCCCCGAGTCAAGTTGACTCGAGCCATGCAGCAGGGAGAAGGGAGAAGGGAAGGTAAAGAAAGGAACGACGACTCAAGTGCACAGAGGGCGGCCAGAGTAGAGTGCATGTTGCATGCAACATTGCTATTTATGAACTCTCGGCAAGTATGCCGCTCCTTTTCCCCTTCTTGCTCTGCAGCGCCATAAATCGCAGCAGATAAATTTTATTCTCGAATTTCATTTTGCTTCGTTCGTCGGCTCACATTGCGCCGCAGCCCTTGCCTGCCCTTTGGCCAGTTAAGAAAATATTATTTGGCCTATACTCTAACCGTTTTGAATGCCTTCACATTTGTTGCGGCTTTGGTAACCCGAAATTGGAGAGGAATATGTTAAAATTGAATCCGATTGAAATTGTATTGTATTTCGATGGTGGAATGGCATATGGTGAAGTGGTATGATATGTGATACTTTTATAAATGTCAGTAGGTCGTCACTGACAGCATAAATCTCAGAAATATTCTGTGATGTGTCACACATGGCAATGTCATGTTGCAGGTACTCTGCGTGCACCTTTGATTAAGCACGAAAGCTACAGCCGAGTGTGCTCGACTGGGATATGCCCATTATCCAGCTGATCAAAATTATTTCTTATATTCAAAATTTATTGCTCTTGCATACAATAGAAAGTGGTTTGGAAATCTGTAACTCTTCAAATATTATTCTTAAAATAACTTATGATTGATTATCCAATCGCAAATTAATTGAACTTTCCTAAAAAATACGCTTGAAATTGGGTTTTTATCGATGCTATCTATTATGGTCTCTGAGATTAGGCCAGACAGTGGGCACACAGTTATTATACTCTTCATCCTCTTTGCAAGCTGACTGATTTAGTGAAAAAGGAACAATAATTATTTTGTTTACCCCAACCAGAGTAATATTAATTTATTTTTCTTTGTTACAAACGTATCTGAGCTTCGGTGTTTGTTTAATTTCCTTTCTTCATATATTTCGGACTGTGGCTCATGCTTCTTTGGGCAGTTCAGCGCAGTTTACCCATTTTATTTATGTCAATCTGCAGGCAGAGTACCAAACTCAGTAGGCCCGGGAAATGCATATACAATATAAATAATCGGAGGGCAGACGACTACCACAAACGGGCACGCCCTCTTCCGGCGAGGGGGAGGGGGGCGTCGCTTTGTGGGAATGCGCTGAAAATGTATTTCACAGTCATTTCACACTTTACACTGTTTTACCCCCACTGCACTGCTATTTATATTTAATTATTTATATGATTTTTTTTTTAATTTTGCGCTTTAAATATCTCTCGGATAGTTTTCACAGACGCAGACAGTCGACAGCCGGGGCAGTGTTTTATTTATTTTCTTTGTGGCTCTTTTGCATTTTTAATGAATTTAAATTAATTACATTCTTAATGTGACCATAATCCCTGCCATGTGTTAAATGACTTTTGTATTATTTTTATTTTTTTGTGGCTCGCACAGACTCGGATTAAATTATTTGTTTTAAGCCGATTTTCAATGGCGCGACAGCTAAAAATATATATTTCAGCCTTGACTCCTTTTAACAAGCTGATCATTACCTGTTTATCGTGTGTTAATGATCTCAATCGCGGCCTCAGTCACGTGAATTCGTGACGCCTCGTGTCCCCAACTAAACAAATGTTTGCATTTGTTTTCACACATTAAAATCATTTTGTTGCCTTTCAAAAAAGTTTATTTAATTCAAATTGAACAATATATAGCGGGTGATATATGCCACATTTATCACATGTATCGGAATACGCTTATCTCCCTCAATGTGGGGGCCATTAAAAATGAAAATTATTTAATAACGAACGGAAAACGACAATTTCATACAGTCTGCACTGTCAATTGAATTTCGCCAAAGGGACGTCCGATGCGGGTTAATACGCAGACACACACACACACACACACACACAGACACATCGTGGTGTTGCTGTTGTTGCAGTGGTCCAGCTTGAGCCGTAATAAAACTCTGGTGCAATTACCAATTTTTCTCTGCTTCTGTCTGCTCTGGCTGTGGCTCTGGCCACATTTGCAACATACAACATTTAATTGCTTGTCAGCTCCCATTGTTGTTGTTGTTGTTATTGTTTGGTGTTGCTGTAATTGTTATTGTTGTTGTTATTATTATTGTGGCTTGGTCATTTAATTTTCCGAACAGCGTGCGCTTGTCACAATAAAAATCACTCGAGTGCAATTCCCCTACCCCTACCCCACATGCACAGCCTCTCCTCCGTCTCCACAAGGTTGGCCCTGCGCCTTCTCGTGGTCATTTGCAGTGGCAGGAGCAATGCCAGTGACCACTGGCTACTGTCTACGACCAACAACCAACCAACACACATACACATGCAACTCCCACCCACCCACTGCAACCAACCATTTGCGGCTCTGGCTCTGACGCTGACTCCGACTCTGGCTGTGAGTGGTTCGCCATAGCAACTCAACTCGCTCAGCGTATGGCTTTTTTGACAGCTTCACGCGTACCCCCACACACACACGAAAATACCCACAAAAACGCACACACATACACACACACATGCTCTCACAGACATTCGCACACCAAGCAAACATGAGAATTCAATTTGTTGATAACAAAAAGAATCTGTAAGATCTTGTAATGCCAAACAAGGCTCTCCATGTGCAGACATATGTTCAGCTGGCATTCGAAGTAACACTTGTTTAACTATGATTCAAAAACAATATTAACCAAACATGTTTCACTTATGATTAGAGTCGTAAGAGTTGTACTTCCTTATCTTGTTTTCTATTATGATATAATCGATAAGGTTTCTAATAATAAATAACAAAAATTCCACAGATAACAATCGTTTTTCTTTATATTGTATATCAATCTTTATAGAGATTGTCACCTATGAAGAACTCGAAGGATCCCATTGCATTGATCGAATCTAGTTTCTATTTGTAAGATAAGATAAGATAAGAACGTAAAAAATCTTTATACAGTATTTGATGTATCAATCTTTATCCAGCTTGTCGCTTGTCTATTGATAGTGGCATCAATTAAGCAATTTCCTTATAAAAACTACGTAATTTTTATTACAATTCCCTTTTCAACACTCCCTTAAACATATTTAATAGTTGTCAAAGTTCAACGAGAATCAGATTCAGTTCCAAGTTCACTTTGTAACAAACTGTTGTTCTCACTTTTTTAATTTTATTGTAATTAACAACTATGGCAAGCAAAAGCCATCAAAGATTGTTTATTACTTCGCAATTTGTCTGATTGCTCGGGGGTTTTTATTGCTTTTAAGCAGCCAAAAGGTTGACAATTAAATTCTAGGAAATTATTCAACTACTTATTGAGTGCAATCAGTTGAACACTCAACTGACGTGTGTGAATGAACTTCTGATTATTCAATGGAAAATCTTGTTCCCCCTCCAAGATTTTCCCAATGAGACATCAACAACAAATTTGTTTTCTATTTACGGAGAAACATTCAATTTACTTAAGATAAGTAATCAAAAACAAAAAATACCTCAAAAACAGAGACCAAAATAACCCGTAATTAGCAATTCGTAGAGTTGCACGTGATGTGAGTTTCACCATTTGTTATTTGTTATTTTGCCTCTTTTGTTATCTGCAAGATGGAATGTATAATGACATGTGCGATATTTGACACGCGAAAACATGCAGAAGATGCCTGATAAAGTCACTTGACAAAAATAGTTGATTGTTCAATGAGAAGTTTCCCGATTTTGCCATTGTTGCTGCTGATGTGTTTAATTGCAGTCAGTCTTTTGTTGTTGCTGTCAGCCTTGTCTGGGCTGGTTGGATTTGCCTAATTGAATTAGAAAGATACAAGCTGAAGTGCATTTTAAATAAATACGTGTATATTGCCATCCGTTCTCGTGTTACGAACACAACAAATACAATGTAATCCAGCGCTATTATTATGTGCTATGATGATTGATGCATTTCAGGCTTTAGATAACCAGCAATCGCTATCAGTATTGAGTAATTTGTTTGCTCATTTGTCAGGCTAATTAATGAGTGTGCAATGTGCTAATTTCACACAGTCCAGAATATGTTAAAATATTTACAAAAGAAGCCAGATTATTTGCATATTGTACTAGCAATGTACAATAATTGTCACAAGATGTGAACGAGCCATGACAGATGGGGCAGACAGACAGAAAGACAGACAGACAGACGGAGAGGAGAATAGACAGTCTGGCAGACAGATATTCAAATATTGACACTCTCGATTTCTAGCTATAGCGTATCAATTGCCCGTTAGCCTTTGTGTGGCCAATTAACAAACTGCAAATTACAATAACAGCAACAACTACAACAATTATGACACAAACAAGATGAACAACAGCGACAACAACAATAATCGCGTCTAACACGTCAGAGTCATGGCAACACGTCTAGTCTATTAGTCATGCTGAGCTGAAGCTGAAGCTAAAGCTCTTCTAGCTAGAAATTTAATTAACGATGTTGCAGAAAATTAGCATAAATGATTTAATTAAAGGTAAGTACCGTCGAGTCTCGCCGACAACGACGACACGAGGCACTAGGCAGTGTCTTCCGGCCCTGGCCAACGAGAGAATCTCCCTCACTCTGTCTCTGTCTTTCTCTCTCCCTCTCCTGCTCCCGCTTGGCAGCTGTCGAGCAGCTAACAAAGTCATGTGTTAATTTTTTAATGACATTTCATAAATCTTTTAACACCTTCTCCACTGTCGCTGTTGGAACAAGGCGCCGGGCCTCCTTGCCAACATTATTAATGATTAGAGCATTTAGTTTAATTGTTGTTGACTGCGATTAAATCGCCATAAAACATTTGCCCAAACATTTCTATTAAATGCCTAATGTACACGTATTTGCATACGCTCGGCCCACGGACTGTAACAAATCGACGAATAAAGGCAATAAAAACAACTACACAAAATGTGTGTGCGCGATAATTCCCTCAATTTGTTCTATACACAGCGAGTGCAATTAGGCAAACAGGGGCAGCAAACCGAATAATACCCTGTAGATGGGGATAAATATAGTACACAGATAGTATAGTAAAGTAGGGAAATCTTTATCGGATTTGAATAGTTTTAAGACAAACATGTATTGAGTTTTGTTGATTCCTATTTAACCTACCTTTTTTATCAAGGTTCCTTATTCAATTTCCTTCTTATCAATGAGGTTACTGTGACAAGGAGGTAGTTCTACACCCGATAGGCGATGTTCTTAATTTCTAGGGTAGCCTTTTATCTGTTACTTGTTTCTCTGTGCCACTCTTCCCTCCTCCTTTTCCGTGTTCAGTTTTTTCTTTCTTCTGCTGCCCTGTATTTTTGCAATGCATTTACCCATACTTACACACACCAACAAACAGACACACATTTATTGAGCAGCAGCTGCAAATTTAACTAAAATAACTGCAACAATATTTTATGCTACAACAACAGCAGCAACATGCAACAACGGAGGTGCACAAAAACCCTGCACACAATCGACCTCAACTTTTCGTTCCTTTTTTCGTTCCTTTTTTCATTCATTGTACTTGCTCTATACAATTGTTGGTATTATTATTATTGTTGGTGTTATTTCTGCTCTGCCATGTACTAAATAAATAAAAACCGCATCAAAACTATTGCAACGAAAACATTTTCGAATGCGCTTACAAATACTCGTACTACGCACAATGGCCGCTGCCAGTTGCAATTGATTTGTGCGGTTTCATAAGAATTAACACACTGTTCTGCGATGGCACGCACCATCGAGCACAACACACAGCATTGGACAACAACTAAGATTGGGTGCGGCACAAACAAACATTAAAAACATAAAAAATAAAAAAAACGGACACGGTAAATAAATAATATTTGCATACTTATGAATTTTTAATTACGCTTTCATATGCAAAATATTCGAATGTAATACAGAACACAGAAAAAAAAAAAAAAAAACAAACACATTTTCAATTCAATTCATCGCGTAAATTGTACACTTATTTGATTAAATACAATGTGGGGATTTGTGCAGCGGGAAATAATGCGCGAAGCCATTGAAAATTAACTGAAGGCAGTACAAATATTTAATCGGCCGCATTAACTATTTAAATCAAATGAAATGCACAAACGGAAGACAAGCAAAAGCCCCAAGAATGCCAAAGCCCCAAATTGAATTATGTTGAATTTTACCATCATCGGAACTCAATTAAATTTTGCCTTTGTTGCGAAATCCTTTTGTATTCGAAGTGAATACGATAAGTACATACAATATCCATTCTCGCATTGCAATATACAAGTTTTCGCAATAAGAGAAGATGCTTCCCATTTGTTTAACTACTGCTGAGAAATCGTTAACTTTTCACTGGCATATCGTATTGAATTCGAAAAGGAAACGGAACTAAGCCGCATTGAACTCACCCGGAAATAGTCGAAAATATTCCAACACGAAAATATTTATTTACTGCAATACTTTATAAAATATTCGTATTTGTTCCAAAGAAATTTATTGTGCGTTTCCGATATGAGTCAAGTTTGCATTGGAAGCTAAGTAAATATTGCCAATACTGCGGGACATATGTCCAAACAACGAAGGGTTGTTACGCACATTGACGAGACCTTTGGTCATACAGGTGTTTCGGTCTATTGTGAATATATATTTTTTACTGCCTATGACGTGCGCCATGTGCAACAGCTGCTGAACGTTAGGGGGTTTCTAGTCGTGATGTTTGTTTGCTTATTCGCTTAACATAACAAAAATTACTTGAAAATCAAAAAATTGCATATGTAAAAACCTTTTAGCACAACGTAAATTTTAATAAATTCAAAACTTTGTGCTGCTAACTCAATGCCGCCACCGGCCCATAAATTCAATGCGCGCTACTTGTGCTAGCTCAATCCAGCTTAGCCTCTTTAAGCCGACAACAACAACAACAATGAAAATCATTGGCTTATATACAATTTCCGTCTAATGAAAATTTATGAAGTTCACGGCCAGGGACAGAGCCGACTCTCACTCTCACTCTCGCAGTTAAAATTATGAAGTTGCGAGGTTTTTTCTTGTGTGTATAAATGAAATTATGGCTCATTATTTTTGGCTTTACACGATGCCATAATTTATGGTATGAGCTAATATGCACAAATGGCTACTCATATCTGTAGGACACACTGTCTGCCACTGACCGGCTAATCCAATAACTCACTGCATCCCAGTTGAGTGAACAGATAACTCAGAGATGCAGCGGGCAAAAACGAAACGAAAAATGTCAAATGAGAAATGCGAAGCAGAGACAACGGAGTAAGGCATTGATGCGGCAGCATTCCGGGCAGTACATTTCTCATTGAAGATAAATGAGGCGTCATTTAGATAAGTCTACAGCGTCTTTAGGGTAAGCCGTGATAACGCTGCGTATACTTTATGAGTTGATGAGCCAGCTGAGAAAACACTTCCGCTGCATCCGAGGCACAGTTTAGTTGGCTGACTAGTTGAGGATTCCACTGCCGATCTTCCGCACTTATCAGCACTATCAGCTCTCGTTCGTCTCTCACTCGTCTCCCACTCAGTTCGTTTGACGTCGTTGCGCTCACAACAAATGATGAGGCGAGATTAACTGCTATACTTTATAATACCCACATAGACGGGGAGAGAGCCAAAATGTTTGCGGGTTGTCTGGCGTGATTCCAGTTAACTAATTACCCATTTCGAAATAAATAAAAGCCTATGCAAACGATAAAAGGGTGTTCACGGAAAAACACCTGCTGCACAATATTTGTTTAAATATTTTCATGATAATTCATGCGAGTCGGCCGACACAAGATTATTCGAGATTATACGCAGCCCTAATGTCATATAAATAGGGAACTGGAATTCCGGCAGCGCCATTCCGCTACAAAATTCATCAACGTCGCATCTGTGTCATTATACAGTGTGGATTGTGCTCCCCAGACGCCAGTTGATAGTAAAAAACCTTCCAAATAACTCAGCATCAGCATCACGTGAGTAGACAGTGTGTAGACTCAACCTTGAGTACGTCGATTCTCTCTCCCATATTGATTGATAAAGTCGGCGATTATCAAAATGTTTTCATGCGCAGTATTTGCACAGCTGATATAAGCCCTTGTTTTGCATACACTATAGATTGTATAGGGGTGTTTCTATATATTGAGTGGCAAGCACAGGCTGTTAAGTATTATTTTAATGGCTTTTCGGAAGCTAATCATGCAAGTCAATTCGAGAGATTGTGAATCAAATCAAGTCTTGTTAATTAAATCAAATTATAACACATGCTGATACTAAATTTACAAAAGCTGTTATAGTCTCTAAGACTACTGACAGTTAAAGGGTATAATGTTATAAGGCAAAGAGTATTGAATAGTCAATGATTAACATCCAAAGATTCCAGCTGTTCTTGTTTAATAAACAACTTGAACAAATTCTCTTCAATTCAAGAGATCAGCTGTTTAGTAGGAAATTTAGGGTATTGGGATAACCATAACAGACATCATGTTTTGCTCGCACATGAGCCAAATAATTGGCATGATCTCAATCGCACCTGGAGGGTAATTGTAGCGGCAGTTTCACTTCAACCCGCGTTCAACGAATACATGAAAAGCGAAGACGATTACGAATAAGTTGCCCAAATGGATGAGTTCGTCAATTATTTCGGGTAAAACGCGACAAATATGGGTTATGTGGGTTATTGGAACAAGTGTTTTTAATTCGCAAGATTTTCGGGTCATCAAAAAGTCAAGCAGCTTAATGAGTTGAGAGAGAGAGGGAGAGAGAGAGGGAGAGAGAGAGGGAGAGAGAGAGGGAGAGAGAGGGGAACCATTAGAACATCGAGCAAGTGAAGAAGACTATGCAAATGAACTCACTTGACTGGCAACTTTACTTAAGTTCGTTACGTATGCGAGAGCGACCCAAGCCAAGCCAAGACCCTAAGAAGCAGACTGAGGAGACGCACTGTTGAAAGGCAACGTAGGTGCAGAGTGTGAGGCAGACACACACACACACACAACTGCAGGCGATGACAATGGCAAACAACGCCCACTTGGCTAATAAATGATGTGGCCGAAATGGGAGCTACAAAGCAACAACCACAGCAGCAACAACAACAACAAGCGACTCCTGCTGCTCGAGGAGTTCACGTATACACAAACACACACACACACACTCACACTAACATGCAGAGAGCGCCATAGTTGCTGTTGGTGTTGCTGCCTCTGCTGCCGCTGTCAATCAAGACGTGCAACGTTTTTAGCATAAACGCAAAGTAGCTTTGTTGTTGCTGTTGTTGTTCGTTGTTGTTGTTGTTGTTGTTGTTGCTGGACAAGCTGGTGTTGTCAAACTTTGTTGCTGTTGTTGCTGTTAAGCCTTGCTGTGTTATGTTATCGTGTAATTGCCGTTACGCTTTGCCAAGTTATTAAGTGAGTTTGTAGCTGTTGTTGCTGTTGCTACTGCTGCTGCTGCTGTTGCTACTGCTGCTGCTACTGTTGCCACTGTTGCTGCTGCTGTTGCTGCTGCAACATAATCTTCTGATTATGACAACTTGCTATAACTTTGCTGCTGTCCTAAGCGAAACGTAAATTACACTTGAAAAGTTTATACACCCTCGGCACCCTAGTGTGCCTCCGTGAGTGTGTGTGTGTGTGTGTGTGAGTGGGTGCTGGAGTGTTGTCTACTTTCAGGCAAGCTTAATTGATATGAGAAATTAATTTAAGTTTTGCCATCGCTGCACTTGAGCCTTTGCCTTCACACCAACTGCCTATTTACCGCCAACATTCGTGGAATGCAACACGCAGCATGAGGCACTTGACGGCGGCAACTGTTGCATTCCAACCTGCTGCTGCTGCTGCTGCCATTTGGCCAGACAACTAATTACCTTTAATTATGAATTTAACTGTATTGCAGTGGACATAAATTTGTGCAGCCGAGACAAGCGTGACAGCCTCATCAGTCAAACGCAACGTATGAGTAATTTCAGGCAATTGCTTCTATACCCTGTGATTAAGAGCTTGGCTTGTGGGGCATATGCGAGCATAGAGTAGAATATGAATAACCTGAGTTGAAGAGGGAGTAGAAATGTTTAGATGCAGACAAATCCTCTGGATGCATTGAAGATTTGTAGCTCTTTTAGTTTTCTGTAAATTTATATAAATCACCAGCAGTTACAGGGTATTCGCAGGCACCACACACTCTGCACATGCTGTTGCGCGCGTGTAGGTGTTATGATGGCTTATCAATTCAAGCTGCCACCCCAAGTGGCATTGAAATTGAAGTGCATCTGGCTAATTACACACTTTTTGTTCTTGTCAATTAATGGCAACAGCAACATAGGTGGGAGAGAGTGAGAGGGCGAGAATGAAAGCGAGAGTGTGAGTGGAACAGCAGCATACATATGTAAATAACTCATTGACGACATTAATTGCATATTGATAGTGTTTATTTATTTGTATCTGCTGTTTGTTTATCTGCATGTCAACCTTTGCAATGGGACTGAGACCCTCCCGTAATGTGTAATTGCAGCTGGTTATGTTTACTTCAATCGATCAATCAATTAATCCATGAATGCATTAATTATGAAATCGTTACACGCAGCAGTTGCCACAACACAGACACAAACAGACAAAACAAGCAGCAACTTTAGTTTCATTTTCGAATCTCAAATTCCCTCCCAACAAATCCCAGAGCACACTCTCTTCCTTCCTCTTCCCCTCCTTCACTTTAGTCTGCCGTCTTATGAACCTATCATTAGCCACCGTTTGAAGCCTTAACTTAATTGTTAGTCCTCCTCAAGTTGTCAACACTTGGCCAACTGTTAAATGCAATTTGCGTCTCATGAATATTTATGCCGAAACATAATTAAATATGCTAATTACAGCTGATTGTACGCAAATAATTTGTACAATCATTTGAAATTATAATTCGCGAGCCACGCGGCAACTCTCAAGCCTTAAACAGTACCGAGTAAACGAGTGCCGAGTCGGAAAGGATAACACGCATTTTTAAGCTGACAATTTAGCATAAATTCAAATGGAATGTACAACAATGTTGCAAGGGGGGAGTGGCACCAATTGCCGGGCAACTGTTGCCAATTTCAACAGCCAAATGGCCAAAAAATAATGCAGACAGGGCAAAGGCAGAGGGAGGGGTAACAAAATAAAGTAGACAAGAATTAAATAAATTACTTTGTTGCCTGCAAACTTTTCGCTGGCAGCACAAACAATTTGTGCAGCTGCCACATGCAGCAGCAGCAGGAGCAGCAGAGCATCGCCCATTGGCCACACGCCCACGTCCGCCACATGGCTGACTTGTCGTTTTGTACCTGTCGGAAAAAGTAGAAAGACTGCATAGAAATTGTGTCGCTTATCTTGGCAGCAAACAGCCAGAGGTGCAAACTGAGGCAAGGGGCAGAGGCAGGGGCAGAGGCATCTGCATATTGGCCAACGGCACGGCAGCCGTGGCTCAGATCGTGGCAGATGACACGACAAAACGTTGAGCCAACTAATTTTTTTTCTATCAACCTAAGTGAATTAAAGTTTTAATAACATGAGACCAGGACGACCCGCGCTCCATTGAGCAGGGCCCAGTAAACTGCATAAAAGTTAATTGAAAATCTAATGGACACAGCAACAACAGCAACAACAACAAGCGACAGTTAACAGGCAAGTTAATTGCATCGAGGAAAAAAGACACCCTTCGGCATGTCGAAGTATCTATACCCTAGCAGGTTCGCATTCCCTCCGATCGTACTGGTGATATGAACATGATAGCAAAAGACAGACACTGTTGAGTATATATATTATATGAAGTCGAAGTTATCTGCTTAGGTGCAAACTTCTTTGCAAACTTCTGCCCAAAATTAATATACCCTCTGCAAGGGTATAAACATTGTATCAAAGGAAATTGTACGGACCTGCAAGTGATCTCAATCGTGTAGGAGACTTCAAAATCGCATAATTAAACTGCAGATTTCTACTCTGAAAAGGGATCAAGTAGAAGAAGAAGACAAGCCATAAATATTCATTTAAAGCAATTCCTTGTTGACACAATGTTACTAGTTTAATTTATTGCCAGCACACAGCCTTTGTGCAAACAAAGAGGCCAAAAGAGGTTTTTAATTTGAGCTCACGCACAGAAAAACACAGACACACACAGACACACACACACACACACACACACACAGAGGCAGAGACAGAGAGAGCTCACAATAAGCTGGACAAACGATCCTGTGCCAGGACAAAGCATTTCATTAGTTCAATTAGTCAGCAAAGCTACGCAAAACTGCCCGACAAAATTGGGCAGGTGACAGGGAATGGTACGTGAGGAGGGCAACTTGTACTGGCCTGGGAGGTGAGAGTAGAAGGGAGTTGGTGTCAAGTGGCAGCTCTTTAAACGATGATTAGTGTCCTCTGTTGTGTCACACGAAATACAAGACAAATTATAGTTTGCTTAGCCCTCTGACTGGGCATTTAAATGCAAATTTATGACCCCAAATCCAACGCGAATCGGTGCATTAACATTAGCGAAAGGATTCAAGAGTCCCATTTATCACTGAGCCAGTTCAATTTACTTGGCTTTCATGGCTAATTTATTAATATGGTCGACATAAAAAACACAGCTCCAGTTGCCAAAATAATATGCTAAATTTGACTAAGGCAAAAAGCAGACAGTAAACTGAAGAGAAGAAAGCAAGTTCAAGGCCGTGTAACTTTTATTGTTAAGGTTGGCTATTTTTAAACAGACAAACATCTTTATTTATTTTAAGAAATGTGACTCAGTTAGCAAAGAAATTCAAAGAAAAGGGAAAGTAGTTTACTTCTGCTTGTTTCCCTTGTATTTATATCCATAGTATTGTATATATAGTATTTATATATCCATCTACAACAACATAGTATACGGCAAACTCCACCCGAGAGACCTGAGCTAATTTGGGACTAAGGTTGTGTAAAATTCTATAAATAAGTAGCAAGGACATAAAACTTAAGATTAAATTTAAAGCGTGCGCTCTGAGAATAACGTAAGGCCAGCAGAGCAGAGCACACAGAAGGACACTCGAACAACGAGGTCAGCACACTACATAGATCTCGGATTCCAAAGCCGGGCATAGTCTATGGGGAAATTAAAATCTTGCGCCATTCGATGAGAGATGACGAGAAACATTCAATTGAGGCACAAAGTGCTTAAAGTTTAATGGCATCGAGAAGATTAGGCAACTCTAGTGGCCCGAGAGCTGGTGTAAGGTGAGCCACAAGTGGCCTAGGCAACCACTAAACGCGTTAATATGCCTAATATGGAAAACTGTCGGCGCCATTGTCGCACCACTCAACGCCCCGGACTAACTAACCTAATTATTTGTGAAATGTGCACGGAGAGGGAGAGAGAGAGAAAGAAACGAGAGCTAGAGTGAAAGAGAGGCAGAGAAGGGAGGGGGAGAGAATGCAAAGGAAACTCAAGCACAAAACCGCAGTCCATTGTCTGCCCAGCAGGTGAAAATGGAGAGCAGTTGAGCTGGAGGAGGCCTGGAGAACAGTTAAGAGGACATTGCACAGCACAGAACAGCACAGCACGCGTAATGAAAACTTTGTTAAGGCAAAGTGCAGAGGCAAAAAATGCGAAATAAAAGTGAATGTAAGTCGCTAGCTTGCCACAACGAAGAGGAAATACTCTAAGCAAATGAAAGAAACACTGCCAAAGAGGGTGTGAATAATAACTCTAAATAACTGAACTATTCACTGATGAATCTAGATGAAAAGAAGAACTTAAGCAATTTCGACATAATTAGAATACATTTTTAACTCACTTATAACTACAATACCCGCGGAAAGTGTATAAAAAAGGGGAAAGTCTGCCCCATCTGCGGACAGGCAAGAAGTGCATGAGAACAGTGGATGTCGAGTGACATTCACTGGTGTCCTATGTTGGCTGCCTGACGACATCCGGAACATGGATGGGAACGTGAACGTGAGCGTGGCGACAACGTGGAATTAGTTGTGTATGCCTGCTGCCTGCTGCAGCACAGGAGTCAGTGCGAGTCAGTGCGAGTCGCGGCAAAAGTAACTGAACGAGGACGCAACGACGCTGACCACTAAATTGCCCGGATGAAGTCGTGCCAGGACGAAAACGACGACGACGGGCACTGGACGATGTTGATCAAATTAACAGCATGTGGTCCTGCTTCTGGTCATGGTGTGCGCGCTCTATCTCTCTCTCTGTCTCTCTCTCTGCTCCTGCTCTGCCTGCCAAACTTGGCTATTTGCGTAGCATACTTTGCTGCGCGGCCAGCGCGAGTGCCACAAATTGCTTCAGCTCGGGCAGCTGCCTAATTATTCGGCAGGACAACTTGTTACAAGTAAACTTTTCTTTGACAGTGTCGCACAGTGGAACTGCTGGCTGGCTCTCTCTCTCTCTCTCTCTCTCTCTCGCTGAATGACAGACAGTGTGACAGGCAACTTTCTGTGCAAAAAACAAGCAAACAACAATTGCAATTGTCGCATACTTTGTGCAAACTTTGTGCGAAGAAGACAAAGAATCACTTTTTAAAAGTCATGCTGCAAATAAATTATAAAACGCGGCGCAGAAAATTATGAACGACAAGGGGGGAAGGGGAACCAGCGAAAGGAGAGATAGATAGTGAGGAAGAAGGAGACAGGAAGGGAGAGAGAGTGCGCAAGTCACGCTGGTCAGCAAAAGCCAATTCCAAGGCCGTGCTTGAACAGTTTCAAAGCTCCTTCAAGGAGAGTGTGTGTGTGTTGTGTGTGTGTGTGTGTGTGTGTAGCGGGAATGTGTGTGTGTGTGTTGTGTGTGTGTCTTGGTGCGGCGAGAAAAATGAGACGTAATTGAAACTTTAACCCCTTTTGCAGCTCGTTGAAAAATTGGCATTATTCTTGAGGCTCTGTGGTTGCAACCACAACAACAACAACAGCCACAACGACAACAACAACAACAAGAACAACAACAGAGAGTACGATAAATAAGCGGCAACTAAAGCATTCTCTTTGGCCCCAAGTATTTATTTTGGTTCGCTTTGATAAATGACTTTGACGATGGCAGCAAGTGCTGGCCAAGTTGGGCGAGGGCGGGGGGGGGGGAAGTGCAAGAGAAGAAAAACCCTTTCAAAGTCGTAACCGAAAAACCACATTTGAGGCGTGCCCAGAACGCCCACCAATGACTTTTCTCATTAGACAGTCGAAAGAAATCGCAAAAGAAAAGTTTCCATCGGCAAACGACAAGCAAAGAAGCGGGGCAACATGTGTTAAGCGTCAGTCTTGGTTAAAACCCTCAAAGCCAAAAGCCAAAAAATGGAAAAACGCAACACACAGAGCGAACCAAAACCGAACCGAACCGAACTGAACTGCAACCGAAGCGTAGCGTTTAGAACAAAGCACAAGGCAGCCCGTCCAATTGCCCAATGCAATGAGGGAAGAAACAGTTGAAAAACATTTCAAAACGCTCAAACAGTTGCATGTTGCCAGAGAACTTTGTGCACCGCATACTTCAACTTCAATTTGTTGGCAACACGAGAGAGAGAGAGAGAGAGAGAGGGGAGGAGGGTTTGTGGCACGCGTTTGCTTGCCCCCACGAGTCGTATTTCATTACTCGAACTGGTATTAAGTGGCAAAGTTTTGTGTTTAACAACTTTTAGCAGCCGCACGGCAAAAATGAAGCACACAAAACCAATGAAAGTTGCCCCCTTGCAACAGAAGTAAGTTGCAGCCACTTGACTTAACTGCAGTTCAGTTCAGTTGAAGGGGGCGTGGCCAGCAGCAGCGAAACGTTAATGAAAGGCGACAGTTTGCCAGAGCGATTGCCAGCACATTAACTTTGCCACAGCGATCTTGAAGACAACATCCACTTTCCTCTGCCCACTTTCTTCTCTCCCCTTCTTCTTCTTCTACTTCGGTCGAGCAACTTTTGCCCACATTTGCATTGCATTTTTGATTGGCGAAATCTGCTGTGCGAGAAATCCGCAGCTCTCCTTTAATTAGCCAAGGAATGCAGAGAGTGTGTTAGTGTGTGTGTGTGTGTGTGTGTGCGAGGACGCGTTAAAAGTTTTATGCATCTCTCTGAAATTGCATACATTAAGGCAACTTTGTAGAGGACCAAGAGGAAGGGTTCGCAGCAGGGTGGCAGCGTCGTGCCAAGTTGCAAGTACTACATAATTCTAGTTTTTGGCAAGCTGAAGGAGCAATCGGAGAGAAGAGGGGGGATGACTTGCAGTTAAGAACTTGTCGTAAACATACGTGATTTAGTTGCACTCAAGAATGCAGTGCAATTTTATTCATGAACTCCTTTTATGCTTGTCGGAGCTCATAAAAGCCAAATGAATGAGCTATAGGTACTCGTTTGTACTCGTACTAAAAACATCATTCACACTTTTATTTCACATTTCTTTTCGTTAGTCGTTAACTGCATAATTAGGGTTCTCTCTTTAGCTTCTTTCTTCAAATTTTTCATTATTTTCATTTTTTAATTTACTTGCTTGGTTCTTAATTTCTTTCTCGTTAAAACTGTAAAACATTAAGAGGCTTTTTTCAATTGGTCACTTCTCTTAGAGGGGTATTATAACATTTATTTTAATGCAGAGCAATTCATTTTTGGTAAAGAAATTAACTATGAACGCCCAAATGATTTTTGAAAATTTGATTACGATCGGATAATAAATATAGAAGTTATTTAAGAAATAATATTAAGAGCTACTGATTTTGAAGCAATTTCTTGAAGTATGCAACATTATTTTTTCATGATTGTTTTATTACAACTACCTAACACTCTGTCAATTCGCAGAGCTTCAACTTGGTAATCGCGCAACTTAATTTTTCCATTAGTCAATTTAAATATTCAGAGAGCTGACATGAATTCTCCATCGATTTGGACACACCCCTTAGCCAAGCAAACAAGACAATTACCATAATTGCCCACTGCAAGTCATAAAAATTGAACAGGCGCTGAGACGACGGGCCAAGACCAAGTGGAACTGGCTTTGGTTCTGACCCTCTGGTCACTCCTTACTACAAAAAATGCAAAATCATGCATTAAACATGCAACTTCTGACTCTGCTTGTGCATGTGTGTGTGCATTTGCACGCGAGTGTGTGTGTGTGTGTGTGTGGCAGGGAAAGGTGAAAAAATTGCATAGTTTTTCATACGTTTTGCGTCACGGCGGGCACTTTAAGCCATCGTGAGACTGCGACTTCTGTTGTCCTTTGGCCTGCTTGGACGATGGCCAACGCGCCCCGTTGACGACAGGGCAAAGGGCAGGCAGGCGGGGAGAGGGGGGCACAGAGTGGCACTGGGGCGTGGCGGCGCACAATAGTATGCAACGCAATGCTGCACTTTGGCTAAATTACATTTTCAATTTGTCAGTGGGGCCCAAGCAGGAGGCGGAAACAGCGAGCGCAGTAAAAAGATATGAAGGGGAAAGAAAAAGAGAGAAAGGAATAACAATTGAGAGGGAAAGGGGCGTGGCTGGGCGGTCATCATCAATGGTAAATTAAGTAGCATCTTTGCAAATGTGTTTTTGATATCTTCAGTCGAGAATTTTGGCGCATTATCCAGCAGATTTCGCATGCTGAATATTTCATGAGAGAGTGGCATAAATTTTAGTTTATGAGTGTGTGATGTTGTCTCGCTCTCTCTCTCCGTCTTCCTTTTCTCCCTCTATCGTTTTCACACGCTTCCGCTTTTTAATAACTTTCCATTGTGGCTGTCAGTATCAGGCACACACACCGCCAAGATTCACGATATATCAACGATTCATTGTGGTTCTTGTTGTTCTCCTTGCTGTTGTAGCTGCTGCTACAAGCTGCTTTATAATTTATGATCCTTGGCATCGACGACCCCCTCTTCTTCTTCTTCTCGTCATCTCACACATGTCGCCAAGTTTTGTATAATTTTTCAAGCTGTGCCAAAAGTGCATGAATATTAACTGCAAGCCAGAGGAACGAGCGAATGAAGAATGGAGATTGGAGAAGGAACTGCGACAGGACGATGATGTCAGCGCCTCGCAGTATTTCCGCCTGCAGTCGGCCTGCTCTGACTGTCTCCTCTGCCTGCCTGCTTTCCTTCCTGCCTGCCATTCATCCATCCATCCATCCCCCCTCTCCCTGCACCCTGTTTCGCTCTCCCATTTTCAGGCTACTTGAGCGACACTTTTATTTTATGCCAAACGAAACTTTCAAGTGCCAAGCAGCGACAGTTGGGGAAGGGGGGGTCTTGACGAGACGCCCTGCTCACTTATGCATACGTGTGGCTTAGTTTTGTCACCATTTTACATACTTGATGAAAATATGCGCAAATTGTCGCCTGCCTGTGTCTATATTGGAAATGTTCTACCACATGTTGTTGTTTCCCACACCCTCAGTGCCACACCTCCTCCGCCTCCTCGAAAAAAATGAACTTAAGTCCTGACTCCAAAAAGCTGCAGGTAACAAAGCGCTGGCAACACGGATAATTTGCTTAAGCTCAGCAAGCAGAAAATAACATTTTGCGCACAAGTTCACACACACAATGGGGTCGGACGACCTTTGGCCCCCGTGACCGTGTGCCTGGCTTGGCTTGGCTTCTCTCACTCTCCCTCCCCCTCTCTCTCTATGTCTGCTTATCACATGAGCGACAAAGGAGAACAACAACAAAAAGGAGCGAACTGTCTGACCAGTCCAAGAGCTGTCAGAGCTTTGGGCAGCTGTGCAGTTTAAATGTGACTCCGCCTCGAAAGTAAAATAGAATAAAACAAAGACGAAGAGGGAGAAGGGAAGAGGGAAGCTAAAAAAACATGACTAATAGTTTCGTAGAGGCGAAAGGCAAAACAAAAGCCAGACAGAGTGTCAGATAAAAGCTTAAAGGATGCCAAATGACAGACAGATATGTCCCGTTTGTGTGTGTGTGTGTGTGTGTGTGTGTGCGTGTGTCTGTTCTGCATATGGCAAATGTGCCAATTAGTTGGACATCAAAACAGTTAACGACGTCGATGATGATCGAATGACTCAGCGCAGTAGCAAGTTCAATTTACAAGTTTTCCAATGGGGCGTATGCGTAATTTAAACTACACACACCCTAATTGAAATCATAAATGAATCGATAGTCAATGATAATGAAGTAGCTAGTTTCAGTTACAATTTCTGCCAATTAGCCACGAGTTGAGAACTAGAGATTTAACTTGAATTACTTTCAACGTGTCAAAAATTGAAACACAAATCCTTTGCTTATTCTCTTTCTATAACTTATTTCTATACCTGACAACAGGCACAAAAAGGCGTAGCTGACGTCACACATTACATATATTTTTAATCAGTATCAATAGCCGAGTCGATAAAGCCATGTCCGTCTGTCTGTCTGTCTGTTTGTTAGCTGATATATCATAGTCAAGCTCACTTGACTGTAGCCTTTGTGCTCTCTCTTTTTCCAAGTCCACATCGATTGTTCACGACTGCCCACACTTGTAGAGCTCTCTGCAAGACAAGTTTAAGACTGCCTTTGTAGTATCTGCTCGCTTGTTGTCTAAGATAATAACACCTATGTATATTTTACGGCTATAGCTAAACATTTGTTAGCTATTATATACTTTGTTCCTTTAAAAAGCAGCAAGAAATGTCTGTGGGTGTCTCTGTCTGTCTGTTGTTTGTGTGTGTTGGGCTTAGCATTTCTAAGTTAGACTTTAATATTTTGGTTGCTTCAAACACACACTTATGCACATGGACACCCACTCACACACACACAAGCAGATCAACAGTTGGGTTTGTTCCGACTTCAAGTAGAAGTAAAAACACAAAGTTGCAAACCAAATCGCACATAAGCTGCGCGCTTTGTGCACCACTACAGCAACTTGTCGTTGCTAAGACCTACACACACACACACACAAACGCACAATTACATATGTATGTATGTAGGTGTATCTGGGGGCTGGGGAGACAGCCTGGCTCCGTTGTCTGGCCTGGGCGTGCATACAAATGTCGGAGCAGGGCGAGCAAAGGACACAGTCCATAAATTTTGTAGCGCGCAACATTTTGCTTTGTTTTAACTCATTTGCCCTGGCGCCAAAACACTGTCTCGCTCTCCCTCTCCCTCTCTTTCGCTCTCTCTCGCTCTCAACTCAGGTACTCCCTTGCTCTTTCTTTGGCACGGCTTGTTGAACGGGTTATGATGTGGGTTAGGTAGGCTGTGGGGCAACCGCAGCCACTGCCCACACACGCCTGCGGATATGCAACAATGTAGCCAAAGTTTCTGTGTCGCTGTGGCACGAAGGGTGGGCAGGGGAGGGGGCATTATGTGGCACCAAGCGTGACTAATATGCACATGTTCAACTGCGCTAGAAAACGTTTTGACAATAAACTGCGAGGTACCAAGGGGGAGTGGGAGGGAGAGAGAGACATGAGGGCATTCTCTCCTTGTTGTTTTTTTTCCTTTGACCAACTTGGTATTTGATTTTTGCATCTCTGTTTTTGATATCTTCTGCAGCAGCAGCAATTGGAACAGCAGCAGCAAGATGGCCAAGGATTTGAGTACTCTGGGCTGGGATTACTTCATGTTTGTGGCATTTATAGCGCTCACCGTCTTGGGACCACTTTGGACGCGCATATTTGGCAAAACAAAGCAGCGCAGCAAGGCAGATTATGTCTTTGCCACAGGCGGTGTATCCATTGTGGCAGTGATGATTTCCATAGCACGCGGCACTCTCGGCGTGCGCTCAGTACTGGGTAAGTTCCCAATCTCTCTTTTTTTCTCTCTATCTGTCTCTTTCATATTCCCCTGCTACCATCCTCCATTGCAGGCTACCCGAGTGAACTTTATTATCGCGGCTCGGCCATGTGGGAGATTGTGTACGGCATGATGAGCGCGTATCCCATTGTCTGCTTCATGTTTGTGCCGGTCTACTTCAATCTGGGCATCACCTCGGTTTATCAGTACATCGATCTAAGGTGAGTGCCAGCAGCAATGAGAAAAACCCCCCAACGAGTACAAGAGCGAGGAACGAGAACAGCAACGACAACGACAACATTTAATTAGCACAAAGCGACAACATGAAAATTGTTATTTGAGCATTCATTTTAATTTCACAAATGCGTCGCGCAGTCAGCCAAGACAAAGAGACAAGAGTTTACTCGCCCACCTTATCGCCGCCAAGCCCGCACAATTTTATTCTTCATTAAGAAGACCAAATGAGACTAAACAGGCCGGCAGGAGAGAAAGACAGAAGACAGGAGACAGGAGACAAGAGACAGCCTGTTGTTGGCTTAATAAATTTGAATAACATGAGAAAAAACGTTGACAAACAGCGCAAGCCGTGTCCAAACAGAGAAGCGCACAACAAATAATATCTATACACATTTCTGTGCCCGGGACACACTCTAACTGGCCAGACTGCTCCTCTCTGTACACGACTGTCGCGAGTTGTCGCCCTCTGCGCCGTCGTTGTCTGCCTTATCGGAGCAGCAGCAGCAGCCTAATTGTTTTTTAAGATTGAAATTAGTAAACTAATTTGTTATCAAATGTTTGCAGTTTCGACAACAAAATTCAATTAATTGCTAAAACTGACAAACGCGACAGAGTTCGGTCTCTCTCTCGCTCCCTCTTGCCCTTCTCGATGTTGCCCCAGTCGCTGTATCTGACTTTGCTCATACCTCTGCCTTTGCAGCCTCCTCCTCCTCCTCTCTGGCGGCGTCACAGCCTGCCTTCCATGCGCAGCTTGAGGCAATGTCCGTCCGTGGGCGAAGCATAATTTGATTCAAATTTAATTGGCAACTGTGCAAAGATGGCAGCCCGAATCTGTGCGCAATTGGGAAATTATTTAAATGCAGCATCAGTGGCAAATGATTGATTGCCCGAGTTAGTTTAGGCCAATTAAAAACTGTAGGTTCTATATATATATACATATGATGGTGTATATATAAAATCAAATTACGCTTGAATTGAAACTAGTCTCCGCTGTTTAACTTTATAGCAGGAATATATGCATAGCTACTGCAACTTTCCTTAACTTCTTCCGCCTTAAGTTTATAGATAATCAACTTGGGTTTCTTCCTAGGACGCAGCTGATTCCTGCTCGAATCACATTAGCAGCACTCGAGCTAATTACACAAGCGAGAGAGAATAGTTTACCCTAGTTGCAACGCGGCACCCATCAATCTTGGTTAGTCACTTTGTCTTGGCTGCGATTAGTCCAGCCAGCCCTCTTCCTGCTCAGCTCATTCCAGCCACATGGCAAATTTCATGTGCGATTTAGTTTGATGACAACCAAATGACATTGAGACGACCCAACCCAAAAGGGCTGCAAGGGGGCACGCACTAGGAGAGACAAGATGTTGCCCCGGACAACAAAACAACAAAAAGTTGTTACAAATTTGAAGCCTCATTGTCGCTTGTCATCGCAACTGGCGCTGACTGGCGCGACATGTTTATGCATACAACTTCATCAAAATCGGCGCAAGGCGACGAACGACAGACGAACACGGAGACGGAGACAAGCCGCTTGGGTTGATAAGTGAATATGCTACAAATTGGCATAGCTCTTTCACTCAAAGGCGAACAAGACAAAAGACAATGCAAAACATGAGAGAGATGAGTAAGGACAAAGACTCTGACGACGCACTATGACAATGCAAAACAAATAAGTTACGATATAAAAAGATGAGCAACGATATACCCTTTAAAAACTGTGACTTATTCACTTTAAAGAGTCTGAAAGGAGAAACTCCCACGCATGAATCACTTCTAGTTCTAACTACCCCGTCTCGTTTGACATATGTGTCTACAAATTTGGATCACAGATTAAGCCGTCTCATCTAAGTTAGGGTATCAAGAGCAAGAAGCCAGCTGAATTCATAAAAAAAGAAACAAAGAACACCCCTACTCCCCACCCCCAGCACACATACTGGCACACTTGTGCTTGGCTGTTGACAAATTGTATGACAATTCGTTTGTGTCATAATGTTTATAAATAGCGCGTGTTGTTGCTGTCAGGCCCAACAGAAAGCCAAAGAGCTCAGCTCGGCACAGCATGCCAGCACTGCCGCAGCAGTTCGCGTTGACACCCTGTCAGAGAGTCACCCATTCCATGCAGTCATCCAAGTCAGTCGAGTCAGTCGAGTCAGTCAACAGCCGAAAAACTTGCAAAAACAAAGCGAGCACAACCCGGCAGGAAAATTCGACATGTGGTAGCAAAATTTTATGTGCAAATCATAAAAGTTGATGTAAATTAGTCTGAGAATGATATTTTAATGACTGAGTTGGCAAAGGAGAAGTAAAAATGCCAGGAAAAGTCAAAAAAAAACAATTGCAAAGGGAAATTAAAACTTCGTGAAGAGTTTTTCGCATATAACCTTGAAATGTTTAAGGAAATCTGAGCTCTTTAAATCCTTATAATTTACAGAAGTCTGCAGCAGATATATATTTAAGGGAATTGGAGTTCTCTTACATAAATCTACAGAACATATACTTGTCTGGGCGTGATTGTTTATATCTTCTTGGAATGGATTAACTTTCCCAGATTTATCAGATAAAATTGTTCTCTTTGACTGGCAAGCTGCCACTGCATTCCATCGCCCTGCTGGTTTCCTTCTGTAAATTCTTCTTTTTCGAATCTCTCTTGAACATCTAATTTCTTCACTGCGCCACACTCAGTTGACTCTTTAACTCCTCTTCAATTTAATAATCACTCAATCCCGATAAATCTAATGTTATCTTTGACTTCATTACAGTCTCAAATAACATAAATTCTCCGACATATATGTTATGTGTAATACATTCTATTTATCTTCTATCTTCGAGTTCGAAATACTTTTGGAATACACTAATCACTTTGGTTAACATTATTTTATCACGTTCACATTTCCTGCTGGGATCAAGCTTACGCTCACGCACACACACTCATACACACACAAACACCTACGCAGCGCAAGGCTTCGACTTGGCAGACTTGTCAACAGCCTGTCGCAAGTGACGTCTGCCACTAGGCACATGCCCTTTGCCTTTGCCTTTGCCTTTAGCTTTGCCCTTGCCTGGGCTTTGGCCTCGGCTGGCTGCCCTATGAGCTCTGCAGGGAAGGGGGTAGTGAGTAAAGGGATGTGGCTCAAGTGTTGCGAGTATTTGCTTGCCCGAGATTTGTAGCTTCTTTTTTGGTTTTACGAACACCCTTGCAACGAGGAGGGAACAAGTTCAATGGTCAACTTGACCAGTGACTACGACTACTAGTGCCGTTTGCAAGTTGAGTGCCAAGTTTTGTGGTTGCAATCCGAATCCGAGTAGAAACAATTACGAATAGAAGAAGTAAAATCGATTGATTCAACGCTTGTTTTGGCTGCAGATCAATAAGACACTTGTTAGCACTTAAGGCGAAACAAGAAAGTGCCAAAAAGAGCACTGAGAGTGAGTGGGTGGATGTGTGAGTGAGTGCATTTGAATTTCGCTTGAATATTTACGAGTACAAGGGTCGGCCAAAGTGCCTGGCACACATACACACAATCACACACACTGACATCAACCGTCAAAGCCCATCAAAGACGGTTAGCCCAGTCATAAAAAGTATTCAGGGAGGCAAGTGAGCTGAGGTGGTTCAGGTGGTTGAGGTGAGGTGGGTAAGGTGGGTGTGAATCCATGCACGCATAAATAAAGACATTTTTTGGTATGACACCCACACACTCACACACACACACTGGTGGCTAAGTGGAGCAACACAATTTGCAATTCAAAGACAACAAAGTTGCCGTTGACAGCGACACGTTTTTTCTCACCAACTCACACTCGCTTCCCCCTGCTCTTCCCCCTCTTGTGATCGTGATTCGGTTTTATCGCAGCACTCACAACTCACATGGATGATTATGTTTATTTATGCGCAGTATTTAACCCAATCAAGAGGCAGAAGGCTCCCAAATGGCCAAACGCTGACGTCGCCGTCGCCGTCGCCTTTGATTATAAAATTAACTCGACGCAATGGACCAGAGCAATCGTAAGCTCCCAGAGCGGCGATTAGGCGTCGTCGGCCATGCTGGCATTATGCAATGCTCGTACACTCCCAACCCATATTAAATTTCGGTCCCTAATTTATGGGAGAGTGAGGGAAGAGGGCTTAACTTCCCACATTGATAAATGATGTGACCGAGTCGAGAGCAAATTGCAAATGCGTCAAGCGGCTAAGTCAGTCTTAAGCGGTTACACTGTGCCACAAAACCGTCCGCAGCGCAGCGCAGCGAGCGGTAATGCATTCAATGAATGCTTCACGTAGCAGCATGGGCAGAGGGGGGAGGCGGGGGCATGGTAGCTTCGGTTTCCCGCATCGTGCGCTGTGTTGCAATATGCGTTTGCCCCCAACGCGCGTAGCTACGGTTGCCTGGTCATTGACGCCAGCAGGGCGTGTTGCAACGAGAGGGAGGGGGGAAGGGGGAGTGTTCTCCCGTGGCCTTGCCGATATTAATTGCATTAACGCTGAGCGCCGCTGCTCGCAGGCTGTGTGGCGCTGCAGCAATCATTGCATACTTTGCGGCACTTATATTTAATTTAAAATTATTAAGCGACATTGGCGCGGCTGAGACGCTTTTAATAGACAAACTGCAATGCAATTTAAGATTAAATGCAGATATACGAGAATGAGAGGAAGAGAGAGATAGAGAAAGAGAGAGGGGTGGGCGAGGTAGTCAAATCAATTAAAGTATAACAAAAGCTGCCGCCCACTGTGCACAGGCGACGACGAGGACGACGACGATGCTCAATCAACAGACTTGCAGGCAGCCTGCGACAGCGACAGCGATAGCCTCAGGTCATCACTCACAGCCATAGAGAAGGACAAAGACAGAACGAGAGAGAAAGAGAGAGAGAGAGAGAGAGAGGGAGAGAGAAAAGCACAAGAGAGAGCATGGGATGAAAGCTGAGCACTTATTGTGATGAACACGATGTTAACAGGCTAAATGAGAAACAATTGCTACAAGCGAACAACAAAAACAACAAGCAGACACTGGGACACATACACATACACACCCACTCACACACACACACACACACACACACACACAGGAGCCAAGACATGGCACAAAAGAAGAGACGAAGAAACAATAAATCCCATAAATCATATTAAATTGACATATCAGGCAAAAATTGACCGCAAGCGAGCGAGATAGAGAGAGAGATGTGCTGTCCTGCTCTGTGCTATGCTGTTGTGTATTCTTGTTGGCCCAAGCATGAGAATGTTCACAATATGTTGTGTGTGTGTGTGTGTGTGTTTGCCACAATAACATTTCTTTATCAATTTCCGTTACAAGAGCAGCATGTGCAAATGCCTAAATAAACGTTTGTCTATCTCCCTCCCTCCTCCTCTCTTTCGCTCCCTCTCTCGCATTTACCACGAACATCTTTCGTTTCAATTGACACGCCTTTGCAATTTGTGGTTTCTTTCACACACACACACACACGCACGGAGACACGCACGTGTCGTGCACTCTCCTCAGTAGGTTCTACACTTGTCATTAGCCCAACGCAAATTGGCCCGCTCGATTGCCATACTTAATGGCCTTTTAATAAAGCCACGACAACTGGCATTATGCCTGGACCATTTTTATGACAATGGGTGCACTATTTACACACACACACGCACACTCTCACAGGCATGCATGCACAGCTGAGTCAGCGCCGCCATAATTAAAATACGCATCACACATACGCCATGTTGTACACGCTGTCAACTATTTAAGCCGCTTAAGCAGCGCGCACATTCGCACACAAACGGACATAATCGGTATTTAAGCCACGCTTAATGCTTAACCAAGTACAAAGAGATGATGACTGGCAATCGATTGATATTTGCTTGCCATTTCTTCGCTTAATGCCCCGACAAAGTGATCGGCAATTAGCTGCGAGTTCTTTCTCTTGAGCATTAACTGTCACCTGGCTGCCAATTAGCGGCTCAATCATTCAAATGATTGAGCAGCACGACAGCATGCAGATAAGCCTGTGCTTGATGACAACACAGACTAATAAATATGTATTTGTCTTGGGCCATTAATCATTTAGTGTGCCATCAATAAGGCCACACAGACAGACTGACGCACAGACAGACCTACAGTGGCTTATGCAGTCAGCTTAGCTCTACTTGTGCACACAAGTGTGTGCATGTGTGTGTGTGTGTGTGGCAGAGTAATAAGGCCACTAATGTCCCAAGTGTCTGACACACATTCACACACACACAGCAATTGCAGGGACACAATTGTTCTAATGGCACAGTGGGATGACCCCATTTGCTCTGCGACCTCAAATGCAGCATGATTGTGCACGTCTTTGTTGGTATTGATGAGCTGCGAACTCTGGCAAATATTTCTTATTATTCGAATTACAAAGGAATAATTCTCTGATAAGCTGAAGGATTCTCATAACATCTCTGATTAACTTCTGCAGTGCATAATCCGAGAATGCTTATATAAAGAATTCCCAGCAGAACCCAAGGAAAGTAAATTTGTCGAGAATTATCCTCATTTATATTAAAAAAGTGTGGGAAAATTATTAATTATATTGTTTAATTTCTATAGTTTAATACTGCCTATTCAAAGATATCAAGGCACACACCTATTATTTTGGCCAGAAGTGTATATTTTGAACTTACGAGAGAGAACTTCACATATCATAAATTCTATATAAAAATGAAATTTAAGTGCTCAACTTGAGCTCCCTGCTAAGTCAGCATGGGGCGCGGAAAGGGGGTTGGGGTTTACAAGTGCCCTAGAGCCAACCCTGATAAGGTACGCGGCGCGCACTTGATGCGATCGTTAGACGCGCGTCTGCAAACTGTGGACTCCTGTTCGGGCCACTTGGCGCCTTGTCGCGCATTTTGCATCAAATTAACACACAAATTTTTATAACCATGTGCCGCACAAGGAGCACAAGGAGAGCATCATAAAAAGAGCCGACACAACTATAAAAACAATCAAAACGAGTTACGAACTCGCCAATTTTCTCGACTCCTGGCTCTTGTTAGACACCGTACCCTTCCCCCCCCTTTCCCTGTCCACCCTTCTATTCACCCCCTTAGCGTAACTGTTTTCCTCTTTGTTTTTCTGTTGTTTTTGCACCCAAATGTCGTAAATTTGTGGCACGGCGGAAACTTGAGCTGCAGCTGCCACGCCCAGCCGCCCAGCCGCCCCCGCCATTGTCCCCGTTTTACAGCTGCAGTAAATCATAAAAAAAGAAGTGTGCGCACATAAAAAGGGCAAACCCATTAAAACTTTAATAAACGCAGCTAATAAAAGTAAATAAACCAAAGACGCCAGCGACGCCAACGACGGCAGCGCCTCAGCGGCAGCGGCAGCACCATCACCAGCGCCAGTTCCTTAATTAACGCTGTAAATCGAGCCGCAGCGGCTACCGCTAAGCACCTTGTCGTAGTCGTCGCAACTTGCCACTCACCTGTCGCCATTTACCTGGTCTCCTTCTCCTTCGTTTCAGATTCAAGAGTCGCACCGTGCGCTGCCTCGCCTCGGCCACGTACATTGTCAGGCAAATCTGCAATCTCGGCATTACCGTCTACACGCCCAGCGTGGCACTGTCGGCGGTCATCGGAATACCGTACTGGGCCTCCATAGTTGGCATGTCCATCATCTGCATATTCTTCACAATTATGGTAAGTTAGGAACCGTTTCTTGCGAAACTTGACGAGTTTAACACGCACTTCTCTCACTCCTCTCACAGGGCGGCTTGAAGGCGGCCATCAATGCGGACGTTATACAGACCATAACCATTCTCGTGGTGACCGTTGCCGTCTGCATACAGGGCACCCTGTCCAGTGGTGGCCCTAAGAACGTCTATCAGCAGAATCGCGACAATGGTGAGCAATCACGGGATTTGTTTCAATTTGATCATGTCAACTTATTAGGAAATCGAATGCCAATACACACATGTGTGTGCGTGTGTGTGTGTGTGTTAGTAGTAGGGTGGTGTGTGAGTTTTTGCGCGTGCGTGTGCTTGTTTTGCTGACGAATGATGACTATTAAAATGGCATCCATTTTAGGTTCATCTTTCAGTTCTTGTTGTTTGCTGTTGTTGTTGTTGTTTGCTGCGTCGGCTCATTATGCACATAAATGATGATGATAAAAACGGCATAAAACAGCAAGCAACTTGGAATGAGCCGGAGGATGAGCGCAATCAAGAGAAAGAGGAAGATTCTGAAGAAGATTGTGGTTAGGGCGAGTTTGCGTGACGACAGTAATAAATGTCTGCGTTTGTCACATGCGTTTGAGTTGTTGTCTGTCATTCTGACAATTGGCGAATGCTGGGAATAGGCCCATATGGAGCGCATCCCAGCACACACACACACACACACGCATGCACACACAAGCGCAGAGCGTACGCGCAATTTCTTTTTTCAATGTCATGCAACTGCCTCGTGCAGTGCGTACAACGTTCATCCTTTCCGCATTCCTTTCTCTCTACCCCTCTTTCTTACACTGTCTTACGGTACATTTCATCGTTTTTTAGGTCGCTTGAATTTTTGGAACTTTACCGGAGACCTCACCGTACGAGTTGACACCACCTCCGCCTGGCTGGGGCAACTTTTTATGTCACTGTCGCAGATTGGCTGCCAGCAGAACTTCATGCAGCGCTACGTCAGTCTCAAGTCCCTCAAGGAAGTGCGAAAGTAAGTTTCACTTTTATTAAATTAATTAATATTAAGTTTTATAATAAATTAATGCGAGAATTGAACAATATTGCACATTGCACATTTTCCACACAATTAGTTCGGTGGCACGCGTTACAATATCGATGCACTGCCACCTTGAATGCAATTGGCAGAAATTCTGGGAAATTTGGCGATAACATAACGAATTGTCAAAAATAAATACTCAAATTAGATACCGATATCGCACAATAAGTACGATAGGCACGCGTTACAATATCGATGCACTGACACCTTGAATGCAATTGGCAGAAATTCTGAGAAGTTTGGCGATAACATAACGAAATGTCAAAAATAAACTCAAATTAGATACCGATATCGCAAGCTCATATATCGATATTGTAGCAAACTGCAATTCTTCGTCAAATTGTATTCACAATAAACAAAAACAATGGTTTACTTTATTTTAGGGTCATGCTTAGTAATGTGCCCATAGTGTTTCTGTTCTTTGCACTCTCCTGGTTGTCGGGCATGGTCATCTACTCCACATACATTAGCTGCGATCCCTATGCCTCTGGTTATATCAAGAAACCCGATGAGATTCTGCCATTCTTCGTGGAGGATCAGCTGGGATACCTGCCCGGCTTTGTGGGCATCTTCATGGCTACATTATTCAACGGAGCGCTCTGGTAAGTCCTCTTTGGCATATACATACTCAATTCTATAACTAACTCATGACATAATATTTATGTAGCATGATGGTATCGAATCTTAACTCACTTGCCACCGTTTGCTGGGAGGATTTCGTGTCTCAGTTGCCCCGATTTAAGGGACTCAGCGACAAGCAGCAACTGCGCATCATTAAGATTGTGACCATCGTGTGTGGTGTGATCATCATGTGCGTCGCCTTCGGCGTGGGACTATTATCGGGCGTCATCGAGTCGTCGCTGCTTGTGTTCTCAGCGACCTCAGGACCCCTGCTAGGTTGCTTCATTCTGGCCATGATGGTGCCCGTGGCCAACTGGAAGGGCACTTCTGCCGGCATGGTGACAGCCTGCGCCTTTGTGCTTTGGATCATTGGCGGTAGCATGACCATTGACAAGCCCTCCACAATGCTGCCCACCTCAACGGAGGTAAGGGAATCAATATATAGCGTATATAGGCATCCAGCTTAATTAGACGGAATCTTCTTTCAGGGCTGCTCGAACTTTACCTTCTCGCGATCGATTGCCAAGCCAAGTAGCACTGTGGATGAGTTGCCCTGGCTGTTGAGCCACACTCCAGTCGATGGTTACAATCAAACCTTTGTGGATCCGACTCCCCGAATCGCCAACGAACGGTAAGTCAAGATCGAAACATGTTCGGATGTGCCTGGAGAGTAATCTTTGATATTTGTTCTCTCTCTTACAGTACCGCATTGGAGTCGTTCTACTCGATTAGTTTCATGTACTACAGTTTGATTGGTACAGCCCTGACGGTCCTCATTGGCACCCTAATCAGCTGCCTGACTCAACACTCGGACGACGAGTACGATGCCAAACTGCTGCATCCGATCATCTTCCGCTGCTACGAGCGACTGAATGTGCCGAAGCCATACTACATCAAGCACGAGGAGGAATCGGGTCTGAATAGACGCAGCAGCAGCAACTCGTCGGCGACCACAACGTGCAACAACAAGGAGGAGAAAATCAATCATGCGTTCGATCCGACTCCCAATGACGCGAAGAGCAACCCGATTGCCACCGTCTTTACGAATTCCACCAGCACCAGCGGCGACAATGAACGTCGCAGCTCAATCTGCAACACTAGCCGCATCCATGTGGATGCAGTACCATCCCCCGGAGAGACGGGGGTGTACAGGCATCTGGGCTCAAAGACAAATCTGTGAGACGAGGAGGAGCACTTGGAGAACCCGCTGCAAATACTTAAAATTATTGAAACAATTTAGTTTAATGTTAGTTCGTATTTCGTAATCTAAGCCATACTTTAGTCCAGAGAAACAGAGATAGAAAGATGTATAGAGAGAGTGAGAGATAGAGAGAGTTAGTCGTACGCCTTCTGTGTACCCAGTCGATAAAGATGCTGTGATTACTTATTGTACAAGAGTATATATATATGCGCATATTGTAATGTTCCTAGAGAGATGTTCCGCATGCGTATTGTAGAAAGTCAATTTGAAGTCTATGTACTTATGTAATATGTAAGCAAATGCAAAAGCAGAATTTTCAACTCAAACCGATTTTTGTGCAATAGATAAGCGAAATGTATTTAAATATAGACATTGTATAATTGCTTGTAATTGAATGTTTTTTTGGGAAGCGCTGTGTCAATTTTTTATAATAAATGGGTTTCTTTTAATATTTAATAGTAAAAAAGAAGATTCCGTTACGTTGCAACTTTTTAAATTTTTCGTTAAATTCTTATTGTCCCACCGAAACAAGTGCTGCCATTTTCTGTCAGTGCTACCCATCGTTTCAGTCGCGCGTCAATCAGCTGTTTCTCGATAACGATAACTTGCACAGCTGTTACCCAACAGTGCTGGCAACAAGTTGATTAGCTATAAAACTTAATAAAATTCCAATTGAACGGTAATATTTGTTCTAATTTCCATAAAACAACTACAAAATATAATTATTATTATTATGTATAGCAAAACCATTAAGATTCTACATTTCAATAGAATCCTAAAAACTAGCTTGAAATGCTTGCGCATCTCTGGCACTAACAAAACGAATTTGTGGGGGTTTTATTGTTAGCGCCGCACCGATGTGCGAAGCACGCCCCAAGGCAGAACTTTGATAAAATTGAACAATTATCCAATAATAATTGCAATTAAACATGGCGACTTTGGCAAAGCCAAAGAAGGTAAGTAATGCGACAATGCATAAATATTGGCAACTAAATAGAACTGACTATGTGCGTAGAAAACAAAAAAGCAAAGGCATGCAGCAGCAACCGAAGAAGAAGAGGAAGAACCCTATGTGGATGAGTTATCAACAAGTAGACCCCATGAACAAAGGCCTGCTGAAACTGCGTCGCTGCTGGAAGAGCTCGAGCGTGTGGCCGGCAGCAGCAGCAGCAACAACAAACCCGAAGACATTATTAGTCATGATTGTTGCATATCAAGCGACAAACAGCCCGCTGAGATAGCAACAACAAGTACAGCGACAACAACAACAACATCAGCAGCAGATATAACAGCAGGTGAACAACTTGAAGCGACGCCAAGTGCACCCGTTGCACCCGTAGCAAGTGTTCCCCTCGTACAATATCCAAACCTGCAACCAATTCGGTTAACCAATGCCCTAATCGAGGAGCAGTCGACGAAGGTTGTGTACAAGCCGCAAAGGGTTCAATCTCCAGGCTACGTGCTGGCCAGCAGCCATCTAAAGCCCTTCACCAGTGAGCAGCTGCGGCAACTCTATGACTGTCCCGACTTGGAGGTGGCCAAGCAGTTTGAACTGGAGTTTCTTATGAACACTCTGCTCGAATCGAGCGAAACAGATCCCCTCTATCTGGCCCTGCAGGAGTACTACAATCTCCAAGGAAAACTTACATCGAATCTGCACGATATTAAGAGTAAACGCAAGCAGTGTCAGGATGCTCAGCAACAGGTTTGGGTGCGGGAGCCTGTGACGCGCAACTTCAGTGCCACCTGCGGTGACGGCAACGTGGTCAGCGAAAGTGTAACCTATGAGTAAGTAAAGTTCTACTTCTATGTATGGAAACTGACTCTGTTGTGTCTTTACAGTCAGATCAAGGTGAATTCCATCAATCTGGAGACCGCCTCGGCAGCCCTGACCAGTCTCTATGATCTGGTGTGCCACACGTACACGACCAATCTAATTGTAGCGAAGATAACCAAAGTTAAAATAGATCAGATAATCAATCAACTACTGGCCTATCCTCACGTGGATCCGCAAGCGTCTGTTGTACTGCATCAGCAGCTAGATGCCGTCGCCCTGCAATGTGTGGCCCAATTAAGACGTGCCATAGGCATCCTGTTCAGCTTTGCACGGCGTCCCAGCCCCAATGCGGTATGGCTGCAATGAGAATTATTTCTGCTTGGCACTCATTCTTGCTCCTCTTGATTTCATTAGAATTTCGATACGGATCTCAAGCTGTGGCTGCGCAAGCTGGTTGCACTGCAGCTCCTTTTGGCAACCAAGGAGGATCACTGGTTCTTGCTATTCAACATATTGCGTTGTCCCAACGGCGTCGGTATTTGGGCAGCAGAGTTCCTGCAGCTGCCCGGCATGGTGGCGAAGCAACAGCAACCGAAGGGATCGCAGCCGAATGAGCTGCCATTGGCATTGGATTCACCTGAACTCAATCATTGCATTGCCGTGCTGCAAATCCTTCTGTTGCCCATTAAAAAACGCAATGATTTTCTCAAGAGCCAAGCACAAGCGCAACGCGAGCTAAGTGATTCGAATGCTGGCCAGGATCACTGGATAGTTGTGGACTCAGATGGCGAGGATACACTGACGCCCACGGGGGAATACGCGGGAGTCAAGGAAAGCGATTTGATAGCCTTACTAAATCAGCTGCCCTTCGACAAACTTTTTATGTAGGTTCCATTTACTTGACTACTTCTTGAGCTTGCCTATAGATACCTCGTCTTTCAGGTCGGCCATGTGCATAGAGAAGTTCCTGGATGATTACATCATAGAGCCGGACATGATTACACCTCAGCAAATGCTCACCGCAGTGGCCTTCTTTGCGCAGTTAGTGCACACCCTTGGCGAGGGCATGTTGACCTACAACAATGAGCGCTACAAGCAGCTGGCTAAGCGTCTTGGTCGGCTGATTCGCCATTCGCTGCAGTATATATCCGACTACCACGAACTCTTCCTGTAAGCAACATGTTAATCTCGCGTTACGCATTAAATTGACTCTTTTCTTTGCCTTGGCAGCAACAACAACTTGACCAAATCGCAAGAGCTCTGCGACCGCATTGAACTAGAGCTGCAGGCTTTGCTGGTGCGTGCCTGCAGTTATATCTATCGCTCACGAAATCTGGGCACCTGGCAGTACTTCTCCACCCTGCCCTATGCCACGCTGCACGCTGACGTCATCTGGCATCTGTTCTATTATCTCAACGTGGGTTTTCCCAGTGATCTAAACACTCGTCTAACTGCAGACATGGAAACGATATACCAAACTGAATTCTGGAGTAAATTCGATCTGGCCAATGCAGATTTGTCGCCGGAAGATATGTACTATCTGCTGCAGGCCTTTTTTGAGATGGCCAACGAAAGGGATCGCACCAAAGACTGGCAGCTCATCCGCATCATTTGCCTGACTATTTTCCAGGTAATTCAGTCTGAGTACCCTAACTGTTGAATGTATTTGTTCTGATATTATTTACCTCTTTCCGTAGATCGGCTTCATACATAATGCTACTCGCGAGTTTTGCTATAAAACCGCCCGGGATATGCTAGTGAACATAACATTGACCCATGAGGAACTGCTGGACTGCCTGTTGCTGCAGCTGAAGGCTCGCTTCGCTGAGGTCGAACAGGCGGCGTACTTGTTCAAAGCTCTGCCCCTGGAGAGCTGGCACCCAAGCATGGATAGCTTTGAACTACTCTCCAACTGGTTGCTGCACTTCGAGTACCAATCGGCAGAGAACCAACTGGCGCGTCTAATCATTGGTCACCTCAACTGGGGATTCGACGAAGAGGGTCGCCTATATTTGCCACATAACATTCATGTGCGCATGGCTTGCCTGGTGGCCGAAGCAATAACCAAACATACACCGGAGTTAATTGGTGCATCCGGCATATCGGAGAGTGTGCGTCAGGTGTCCACACTCATTGACTCAACGCAGTCTAGTCGGGATCAGTTCACCAACTGGTGCTGGCGTATGATTTCCACATTGCGTCTGCATCTCATGGATCAGAGTATTGAGTCTGTGAAGCGAACCCTGCAGCATCCAACGGAGCCACTACTCTATGTGCCCGACTTGGATCGTCTTGACATGATATCGCAGGGTGTCGCAGAGCAACGTCCACTGGCCATGTATGTCGGCATGCTGGTCAGTCTACATGGTCATTCAATTCCGATGATATGCCAGCATGGCTTTGATCTTCTTCAGCAACTGATCGGCGATCATCGTCATGCTGCTGTCATACGTTGCCTTGAACTGATAGTGCCTCTGTTCCTCGAAACACCCGACACACTGGCCAATTGCGAGAAGTAAGTACAAAGTTTAGATGAGAAGGGGAAACTGTAACCAATGTTTATTTTGCAGTTTCCAGAAACTGCTCATCACGCTGCTTAATGCGGACAGAACTTATCTTAAGCTGGCCAAGGATATAGTCTATGGCAATCTTGTGGGACCCATTCTCGAGCTGCTGGACAATATGCTTCATAATCAGATTGTGTCCTATACGAGGTGAGAAGCAAGTGCTTAACATTCAACATTGAATTCACGTTTGCCCAACTCATCGCAGGTATGGACTCTGCTCGCCCCTTAATCTCATTAATGTGTGGCTGAACTGCTTCACTGCTCTGCCCGGCTGGGCACAGAACTCCCACGTACTCTACATACTAGACAAGATACTGCGCATTTCCTACCAGTTCACCGATTGTCGCGTCCAGGCCGTCGAGTACTTCTATAATTACTTCAAGGTAAACTCTTTACTTTGCCGATTTTCGTCTGGATATTTAAATGAATTTATTTTCTCCAGGATTGCAGTACGGAATGGAAAGCACCACCTAAGGCTTCGGCACTGAAAGTGCTGTTTGGCGGCCAGACCAACTCGCGAATACCCTCAATCATGCCGCAGTACTGTTGGCTTAATCTTGTGATATTAGAAATCGAATTCAGGTTGCAGGACATGCGTTTTTGGCCCGAGCTACTTCGACAGCTGTCTACGCAGGCAATGGATGCGGCGCTGAAGAAGACGCTGTCACTCAGCAAGACCAACGCTTTCCCAGCACAGCAATTGGTTATCTACAAATATGCCCAACTGTTGGCCAACATGAATACGCAGCACGCTCTCTTTCCCATCGTTTGTCAGAAGTTCTTCGAACTCTATTTGTGGCGAGTGCCTGCCGAGTGTGGCGATGTGACAAGTGGCAATCATAATTTCGGTGTCTCCGAGAAGTTCTATGAATACAATATGCCTCTAATGAAGTCGATAAAGGCTCAACTGAAGTTAGCCGAGACCAATTACGCAGCCGTGGCCAAGAAACGTGTCCACGATGAGGCGTCGGCGCATGTTTATCGCAGCTGCCACAAGCTAATGCAAAACTGTGCTCTCTGGCTGGAGGACACACAGATCAATAGGTTCTCCAGCGATGCCAGCCAGTTGCCAGTGCAATACAATTGCGAGAAGCTGCGGGAGCTGCTCAACGGACATGTCAGTCATTGGACAGAGTTCCTTTGCCCCAGCGAGATGCGTGATGAGCATCGTCAACAGGCGCATCAATGGTCAGCGAAAATTAATCGCCTGCCCAGTCAACTGACCCGGCGAAGTCCACTGCAACCAAAACAACGTTTGCCCGTTGTTCAGCGTATCAAACAACATTTATCAACCTATGACACTCGACTGCCAGCACCGGTCCACAGCCATCCCGAAGAGTTGCAGAAACGACCCATTGATGGAGAGACGTTAAACGAGCTTAAGCGTCGCGTACAAACGCTGAACAGTACGGCCAAGTAAGAGATCTGAAGCCAAGACAGGAACCTCTTTTACTTATAAGATTCCTTTGACTTTCAGCAAATTTCATTACAATACCTCGGAATTGATATCCCTAAATCTAAACTATGTGGAGCGGGTGCCAACGGAATACCAGATGGTTCCCTATGAGGAGGTGAAGAACAAGAACTGCGACTCTCTCCTCTTCAATCGCAAGTGCACACGTCCAGCCCAAATAAAACTTCAGCCGGAGCATATTCGCCGCAATGACCAGGTGGCTCGCAAACAGGAACAGAACCGAGAACGCCACGATAAGATCATAGAAGAGATGCTGTCACTGAATGTCGATGGCTTTGCACTGGCCATAGAGGAGCTCTCTGCCCAGATTCATCAACTGGTTCAGGAACAATCCAACAACAAAAAGACAACGTCAATTGGTGTGAAGTTCTTCTATCACGTGGTGGATAACATGAATGACAAGACCATGCAGTTCCAGCCCACATATGATTTCTACTCGCAGTTATTAGAAGAACTAGGCGTAAGTAGGAGGGACTACAAAATAATATCTCATGTACTTAAATGTTTCCCTCCTTTTAACAGATCTTCATACAAGCTGAGCAATCGCATGAGGGATTAGCTTTACTGAGACTTGCGCTGAAACGCGGAGATCTTGTCGAGCTTCTGGCCGGACACTTTGTACCCTGTCGTACTGATGCTGAACACTTTCTGTCCATGTATCAGTTCCTGATTGAGTCGCATCTGCAGCGCTGCGATACGAAAATACTTTTTGTGCTGCTTTCGAAGTTTGATCTGCTCACCTGGCTGGAGGCTTATCAACCAACGCTAGCTGAGATCAATCGACTGCTCTTGCTGGTCCTACGAGGCCTAGAATCATGGTCACAACCTGACAGCAGCCTGCTACAGGATCAGTTCAGACGGCAGTTGAATCATATATTCATGTATAACTTTCCACAACACTATAGCGAGGTGCTGCAGTTGGTTCTCGATCGCATATCGGATCAAAAGCTAATGCCAGTGGTGCTGCTCGATCTGCTCAATGCACTGCTAGCGACTGCTGGCAACAGCGCCGCTGTCCTCCCCCTCAAACTGAATATTAGCGAAGTAGATTTGCAAAGTCGCGCCCTGGACTTTGCCCGTCGCCAGAAACTGTTTACTTTGAAGGCGGCAACAGACACAATGCTGATGTTTGCTCGCCACTTTCAGAAGGAGCGACTGCACCATGGCTTGCATGGCCTGTATCCCAAGCACAAGGATTACTGTCAACCGCTGATCTTCTGGTTCACTTGTTTCGGACTTGTGCTCCTAGAGGCTGCCATTGCCAGCTACCAGGACGTGCTGGCCGATCAAAGTAAGAAGCATTATGTGAACTATATATAATATTGTATATGTATATATATTGTGTTCCTCTCTTTTAGTTAGCGACATTGTCTTTGGTTCCATTGTTGAAACCTACGCACCCTGGCTGGTTCCGTACACAGAACAGACTGAATCGGCAGCTGGAGCTGCCGCCCACTGGATCCGTCAACTGAGTCCCGATCAAGGCAAGATACTATTGCCCTGGAGTGAATCGCATGTGGAAAGCAGTAAGCCAATGATTAGATACTTCATTTCCACCGTGCTACAAGTGCTGCAACAACTTCCTGGGTCAATTAAGATACTCGAGCATTCGTTTGCTTGGTATGTCCACCACTTCGCACAACTCAATGTGACGCGGCATATTCTCACACCCCTTCATGAGGGTCTCGCTCAGCTTCCCTGGGAACGTTTCCAGCCGCCGTCAAAACATATTGAGTTGTTCTACGAGGCCCTGCAACGTAATATACCCGAATCGCACGCCATGCTGGGGCACATTTTCATGCGAATTGACTGGAACACGTGGTTTGCCCAAATGCCACAGCCCATGCCCAGCGTATCGCACATCTTTGGCATCTTCATTAAAATGGCCTTTGAGCCGAACATTCACATGCATCCGAATACAAGCAAAATACTCGAAGATGCCATTAAGTATCCGTGGCATCTGGTTGAGTACAGCGAACTAGAGCAGTTATTCAAGTGGTTCGTCGCCACAGTGGAGCCGGCAATTGTCCTCAAACTTCCCAGCGAGAGCAACTATGCGGATCGTGCTGTGCTGGAGTAAGTAGTAGCATTGGCAGACAAGCATTAGCAGCAACTCATCTCAATTTCATGCCATTTACAGCTTGCTACGTGTGGCTTCCGCCATGCTGCCGGACAGTGACACCGTGTTGCAGGCAACGGCAAAGCGAATGCTCTACACTCGCTCCATAGTGCGAATGCAACGGGTGTGCGGGGCAAAGAACAAAAAGCTATTGGCGTCCAAGGATGGTCAACGCAGTTTCACAAACGCCTTTTTGAACCTGTTGCAATCTATTGATCAGGCCATTAGCGGATCTAGTGAGCATCGCACACCGGAGGAACAGCGTCGCGAAGCACTCAATCTTATGCTGGAATTGGTAGCTCCAACACAGACCCAAAGCGAGGAGATCTCGACGTAAGTGAAGGACATAACTTCTATGTATTTTTATATATTATAATATTTATTTGATTTACTTATAGACTCCATATTCAAACGCTGGTGCGCTGGCAGCAGCAGTGCCCGCCAGCCAATCCGGTCATGTGTGCAGCACTACCTGCCATAGGGCATCTGAATACGTATATATCGTGCATATATATGCTGCTGGAGTCGAGCATTGAATGCTATTTCCGTACGTCCACGGAGCATGCTCCCTGGCATTCGCCAAGCTGGCAGGGACTGTTTGAAGCTCTGCAAATGTCTTTGCCTAAACTGGAACTGATGCCAGTTCTGCAAGGCAGTTACTTCTTCTCATTGCACGTCTTTGTGCTTTACAAACTTGAGGAGATACAAACGGATGGCGAGAAGATTACATTTCTACAGGACTTGACACAGTTTCTGGAGAATCTGAAAACGAGTCCGCAGACCGAGCCGCGTTTGGCACTTGTCTGGGGTCTGATCATCTCGCGCGGCTGCAGACTCCTTCAAAGAACACAGCTTGTCAAGAAACCGCTATACATGCTGGCACGGGATCTGCAAATTGCCTCGACCAAAGCTGAAGGTTGGAGTGATGGTTTGCTGGGTGTTATCGGGCTCAAGTCGGAGAATATAACCAATAGGTAAGCACGATTCATAGATGGTAATTTCAATTGTGAGCAAGTCCTTCTTTTGCAGACGAAAGGTGTTGACTCGCTGCCTTGCGTGCATAATCTTCTCGCTCTTCCCGGCCAGTCGGGATGTGCCATGCGAAGAATACGAGAGCAGTATGCGGGAACTGTCGATGCTGCTGGCCAATAAGAAATTCATCGATGTGAAGCCGCTTATTGTCCGGGCAGTGACCATTCTCAAGGAACAGCAGTTGCCGGACTTGCGTGCTGTTCCACACTTGATTTGCCGCCTAATTGACGTATTCTATGAGCAGAGTTACCTAACAACCATTCCGGAAGTGTGGGACTGCGAGTTCAAGCTATAAGCAACATAATCATAATCATATTTTGGCAGCCAGTTGTGTTATTCTCTACATATATATACTTTATACAATATACCATAATTTACAATTGAATTTAAGGGAAATAAAGTGATCATTTTTTGCAAGCAAAAAAACCTTATTGTTTACAATCTGAGTGATATAATTGCATAATCAGTTTCTAGAATGTTCTTTACTTGAAGCTATTTGTTTAAGCGTAGTTACAGTAACAAAATCAAATGACATTATAGACATGACAATGAGAATTGAAATATGATCATAAATACTGAGCTAACCGACAGAGAGAGAATATAACAATGAAATTAACTTAAACATTAAACAAATTGACAAATATAAATCGCTATACATATTATATAAATAACACATAAAAACATTTAAATATATATAGATAGATTTTCGCTATTATTCATCTAGTGCAAAGTTGGATAACTGCAGATGCTGCAGATTATTCCGTGCCTCAAAGTAACCGGTATCTGTGGGATTGTCTGGTGCAGGCACAAAAGGTGGCTCCAAATGCCCGATATTCTCCCAATCGATGCCAGCAAAGTGACGCATCTGTTGGACTTCTTTGGCAGCTGGTCGTTCCGCGGGCTCCATGGTCAACATCAGCTCCACAGCCTCCATGGCGTCAGTCGACAAAGCCTCATCGCCTTCTGGCCACTCAATATCTGCCGAAGACATTGAATGATATTGAACCATTTACAGGCATTTCATATTTGTTCTACTCACTCTTATTGAGAATGTTGTCAAATACTTTCTGGGGCGTTTCGTCATTAAAGGGCGGTATGCCTGTCATGAACTCGTAGAAGCACACGCCCAGTGCCCACCAGTCGACAGCCGGACCATGTCCCAGCTTGAGCAACAGTTCTGGTGCCAAATAGTCAGGTGTACCAAGGATCCGTTCGTTTGAAAGTCGTGCGCCACGTCGCACAGATTTGGGTGTGCGAAAAGGTGTGTTTATGTTATTAGTGTTCTTTGGCGTCTTGGGCACGATTTCGGTGCCATGATTTATGGGAGACATTGTTGGATCATCGGCCAACTTAAGATGATACTGCACACCCGACAATTTCCCTTTGTTAGCTTTCTCCAGCTTTTTGTTTTCAATGGACAGTGGCAGCGCAAAGCGTGTAGCCTTCAACTTGCCCAACAGTCCACCATCGCGACGAGGCAGTTTTTGTGATGACACAGGCGTCGAGAAAACCACATTGGCAACATTCGCCTCGGAGCCCAACAGATGCTGCATAGGCAACTCCTCGTCCGACAGAGATCGTACCTTAAGTACACCGCGAATGGGAGAGCAACGTGCTTTGCGCTTCTTTGGTGTACTGCTGCCAATGTTTAGTATCTCTATCTCCTGTGTCAGGCCAGTACTACTACTGCCGGTACTACCAGAACCATCCGCCTCAATCCCTGACATGTTATCCGAGCGATTCACTAAATTGATCTTTCGCTTAAGTCCGCGCAGAAAATCTGGTCGTTTGAAATTCTTTGAAAGATTACGAAACGGTGAGTTCATTCGAATGCCACTTAATTCGTTGGCGTTGTTCGTCAGGTTGTAACTGAAAAGATAAGCAATACTATGTTATAAACATTGCTATTAATTCGATTGATTGAATCGCAACCTGCGTGAATAATCCGAGCAACTGAATTCCTCCTTGGACTGGCTGAGATTATCAACGTTCTTTTCAATGGAAGAGGCTGTGCTGTTCCCGCTGTTCAGATTAAGATTACAGCTAGAATAGTCATCTCCCTTTCGACTGGATACACCAGAGTCTTCCTGCAGCTTGGAATTCCGATTGCGCTGTTTAAACGAGAACAATATTAGCGCAATTCGGAAGGTGTTAATCATAGAAACCCCAAAGACAAATACGGTAGGACTTTGTCATATATCTTTATGAAACCAATGGCTACAACTTCATTTTAAATCTGGATCTTTTAAACAAGTTCACTTAAACAGGAAGGAAAAGGAAGGAGGCTTTATCACTAGCAAATAGACAAATACAGATACCGCACACAAATTTAGAAGCTGATCACGAGAACGAGACAAGCGGACACACACAAGCGTACACAGTCCAACAAACGACAAACGCACCTCGTCAAGCGAACGCCTGCGCAGCATGGAAAACTCAAACGATACCTCAACCGCGTTTTCCAATTTGGCAACATCTTTAGAGTCGCCAACAAGGTTTTTGTCCTGCTCGGCCAATTTGCAGCCCTTTTGAGATGATGCAGAGATTTAAAGAAGGGGGAATGGGCAATTGATTCAGACCCTTACCTGGCAATTGACGCGTGCACTGACATTGGCGGTGTCCAATGCAAATTCAACGCGTCTCTTGTTGGTTGCCGGAGCCCCGCCCGCGGCTTGTGCCTCCTCAAGTGGCGGAGAGCTCTTGCTGATCTCAGCCGAGGTGCAGGTATGATACGATGATGAGCTACTGTCCAGTATCTGTAATAGGTGAATAGTTAGATGACAAACAAGGATACACTGACGACACTCACATTGGTATTGGCGGTGCAGGTGTGCGTAATGGATACATTGACCTCCTCGGCTGAAAAGAAAGGGGAAACTCCAGAGATTTTGCTATCGCTAGTCTTTTCTCTATCATTCAAGGACGTGTCTGCCTCGCTGTCCGACGACTCCATGACTAGACTGTGCTTGTTGATGGCCTGCATTAGATTCGATGTACCCGTGCCGATCAGTGGCATTGGGACACAGCTGACGGATCCGTAGTCCTGTAACTTCTTCTCCGAGCCAAATGATAAATGCGAGGTGAGTGACAAGAGCTGACCAGGTGTGCGAGCATTTAGATTGGGCGAGCAGTTAATCAGATCCGATATTTCCAGATCGCGACGCAATTCAATTTTGCTCAGACCAAAGTCGGTTAGTTTCACATGACCACTGGCCGAAATGAGCATATTGTCCGGCTTGATGTCCCGATGTACAATCCCGTGCTGATGAAGATATTGCAGTGCCATGACCATTTCGGCAACATAAAAGCGAGCTGTCGCCTCGTCAAAATAACCATACATGGCCAACAGGGATTTAAGATCGCCTCCCACCATATATTCCATGACCAGATAAACGGAAGACAGAGATTGAAGCGAATAGAAGAGATTCACACAGAACGGGGATCGGGATAGCGCCAATGCGTTGCGTTCAGTTATCACCTGAGATACCATATTCTTGTTTATCATCTCTGATTTGCGCATCACCTTGATGGCAAACAGTTTATCGGAATCGTTTTGTTTGTAGCCGAGGAATACCTTGCCGAAGGCACCCCGACTAATGGGTTTAATAATGACAAAGTCCTTGATTGTAGGCAGCTGCAAGAACAACAACAATGTATTATATACATAGGTATAAATCTTCATGTGTGGGTAGTGGACGGCGCCAAAGTAACGGAATAAAAACGTGGTGTGCGTGCAGTCTAACTGTAAAAAATATTACACTCTACCTTTGCATTTTGCGATTGATTTTCCGGTCGTGTGGTTAATATATTTATTTTAGCCAACAATGCCTCACTCTCGATTAACGAACTGGTTTTCTTAGGCGTTTTATAGTCAATATTTTGCTCAATTTGCGATGTTGTCGCCTCCTCATCAGCGTGTTCCATGTTATTTTTTGACTCACTTTTCGATACTCTTAGTTTGCTTTATCTTCCCTCTTTGCCAATTGTTCGCGCTTAAAAAGGTTTTTAGGTAATTTTATTATGTTTGCGTCGTGTTCGGCATGACCACGTTATGTCTGTTTACTGTGCGATTACTGTTTTCATCGATTTGTACAGCAGGCATTTAAATGTTATTAACAATTTTTGAAGAAACAATTTAAACAGCGCGTCGATTTGTTCATTCTACGGTTCAGTGTTAGAAAGTGCTTGCTTTTTCAGAGTTGCATTCTGTTCGCACAGTTGGCAGCACCGAAAACGTGCACGTTGATGTTTGAATTTATGTTTAGTATGCAGCTCACAGAGTGGTGAAAAAACATAAGACCTTTTTTAAAACAACTTAAATAGATAATGTAAAGTTGTTAATTAATTAGAACGTATAATCCTATTCAAGTTGATCTGTAATATTATATCCAAAAATGCCTTCAGACTAAAAAGGTTTAATATACCATGTCCTAAAAGGAATAAGTGAAGGAAACTGTACCACAGCAAAACGGGAATAAAATGAATTTTATTCTATTAATTATTTATTCTATAGTAAAAAGAAACCCTTGTCAATTTCTATCAAACTTCGCCGTTTCTCTGGTAAAGGTTGAATACAGTTTTTTTTCCTTATCAAGAGTAGTAATGTAATGAGATTAACTAAAAAACAATAAAAATTGTTTCTTGATACCACATATTCCTTTGTTGTCTCTGTATCTAGAAACGTAACCCCATTTATTCCTCGGTTCGGGAGAATCCAGGAACTTAACCCCCGAGTGCGGCCATGTTTATTTTGATAAAAATGTTCTTTATTTATAAAATATGCGATATTCTTTTTTACATATTATTTCGCCATTGTGTTTAACTTAGCATTATTTATACTCACAATTAAAATTGAGAAAACTCAGAAATACATAAATGATCTACTACGGATACAACTAAAGCTACATAGATGTCTGTATGTACTTGTATGTTATGTATATTACTTTCACGTCACACATATACCTTGACTTCTTGTACCCAACAAAGTTTTGGGTACTCGAATCATTTAGTGGACAACAGTCGAACGATTCGTCGGTGCATAGTTGCCTTCAGTATCATCATCAGAGATATCTCATACAATTATGCAGCAAGAAATCGAATTAAGGGGCTCACACATTTCCAGTGACCTGGCAGAGCGTAGCCAACTTGGGCCCATCTCAGTGGATTACTCTTAACATGTAAGTTCTCTCGCAAGAACACAAATTACCAAAGAGGTCACCGTACCACAACGTTAATACAATCAATGACATTAATCTTAAATCTACGCATATGTATATGGTATATATAGAATAGCAAGAAGGGAAGAGTCGTTCACATTATGGCGCAACGCGATCTGTTGGTGCCATCGCCATAGGAGAAGGACTCCTCTACTGCCTCCGCGGCATCTGTAGTCGGAAGATTATCAGCAGCAGCGACAGCATCATCGATGTCTTTGCCACCTTCAACCTTTTCCTTCTTATCACCATCATCCTCAACTACCACCTCCTTCTCTGGTGTTCCAGCCTTCTTGGGCGTCTCCAAACCAGCCTCCAGAGCCACTTCATTTACTTCATTGCTGACTGATGATGATTTGTTAAGCTCCTCCTCCTCCTCCTGGTTGACAACGCCTGAAACATTTTGTACTTCGCCGACCTCCTCGCCCTCCTCACCATTAGGTGGGGTCAGATCTAGACGCTGGCGCGACGATGGCGAGTTAATGGTGGCTCTGGAGAAACGTGAGCGCAGCAAGCTGAATGGCGATGCCAAATTCAAGCTGAACAGCTCGAAGCGTGCACGCTTTGGGGGCGACATCTCCACATCCTGGGCGAGATCGTTGGCCGACTGACTGGCGGATAGTGGCGGCGGGGTGCGCTCACGTTTGCGACCACGACCAAAGAATGAGAACGAGAACGAAGAATTGTTTGGTATCTCCGATCCTACGGTGGCATTCATGCTGGTATTCGTTAGTCCAGAGGTGTCCAGCTCACTGGTGTTGACGCATCGATAGCTGCCCATTTTGCCAGGAGTTAAACCACTTGTGGGACGAATGCTACGTCGCCCGCTAATCTGAGCAAAGGTACGTGCCGGTGGGGCAGATGCCGGTGAATTGGACAGCTGGGCAGCCAGCTCAACCTCATTGACCTGCTTGCTGTTGCTACGGAAACCAAAGAGATTGCGTCCAGGCGTCGATGTTGCCGCTGGCTGAGCGTTGTTCTGCTGCTGCACTGTGCGTCGTATGGGCGAAGCATCTACGGTGAGTGCCTCCATTTCAACATCTTCTACGGGTGCATCATCAGTTGTGGTTGATTTCTCCTCCTGCTCCTCCTCCTCCTTCCTAGCCACATCGGACTCCATCTTCTTTTCGCTTTGTTGTTCAGCTTCAGCCTTGTTGTGCTGCTGCTTTCTTTGCGAAGGCGACTCGTTATGTTGCTCTGCAGCAGCTTCAGCCTTGTTGGGAGTCTTTTTGGGAGTAATTGCTGCTGGAGTGGGAGCACTTACAGGTGAGTTTGTAGCTGCTGATGCCGAACGACGTGCTGATTTGCGTTCTGATGTCGGTGTGGTGGGTGGTCCCACGTCCATCTGTGGTTGCTCATCCAGATCAATAACTTCGGAAACTATTGTTTTGTTTTTCTTGCTATCCACTTGTTTTGTTTCAGTTTCACTTTCCTTTTTACTTGGCTTCTCTTCAGCCTTTACTTCTGTTCTTGGCGCTTCCTTCTTTTCCTGCACCTTCTCCTTGGATTGTTGTTGCTTTTGCTCCTGAACGACGGCTGCTGCGGCACTTGTGCCCCCGTTATTTTGGGGTACCTTTTGATTGCCATTTGTTGATTTGTTGACACCATTTTGACCCTTCTTCTTTTCATCATCATGGGGCTTGGACGACACCGAGGAAGAGGATGAGGCAGAACTGGCAGTTGAGGATCGCTGTTGGTTTGCACTTCCTTTCTTGATGGCTATAAATGGCCCGCTTAGATGTTCGCCCTTCTTTGATACATTGCTATTTTGTGGACTCTTCGAGCGTCCATTGCCGGTTGCTGCTTGTTGAAGCCGGGAAACTGTTGTGCCGCCAACGGCAACACCGCTCAATGAGAGCGGTACACGACGTCCCCCGGCGGCAGCTGACCCGCTGCCGCCTCCAACATTATTCGGTTGGGCCATTTTGCTAAGCATTTGCTTGTTGTTTCGTTGTACGATCTCTGCAAGATACGAAAACGATCTGTTAGTATAAATTGACAAAAACACAAGGTTAAAGAGGGGTTGGAGACTTGAAGAGAGTCTGATTATTATGTGGGGCAATGAGGGGAGTGTTGAAATCTAAGAGAGCATTCCACAATATGATACTCTCGACCCATTTTCTATTGTAGTTTAATTGTTGTTAAATTCATTAACGATTTTCCATTTTCTCGCCTGCCTCTCATGTTATCTGACCAAGTACTTGGTGTTAGGCTCATTTCTCCTTTAAAACCATGTGCGTTTATTTTCCGATCGGATTGAAGTTTGGAGAACAGAAATGGGGCAATCGATTCGAATAGGGATCCAGGTACCTTTTGACTTTATAAGTGTATGTAACTTACACAGACTAGTGTACTCTTTTGGCACATTTTCAATCGTCAAAGGGTATACAAATCTAAACATGCTTCATATAATATTCCAGAGTGAGTTTGTTTACATTGCAGCTGTTGTTACTCTAGGTTGCATCTACAAATTTATACACCTATTTATACCGCATTCCTCGCGGTTACCCCCAGAGAACCGGCTTTCTCGCGTGCACTCACCACAGTTGTTTTTGTTGTTGCTGCTTGGCTATCACAGATGCAGTTTTGTATGTCTAGATTTTACTTTTACTTGATTTTAATCTTATGAACTTAGTTTTTTCGCACGTGCGGAACGCTTGGTGTCTACTTTTACTTTAATCCCTTGGGAGAGTGTGCCAGAGTTTAAGTAGAACCCTGGGCAGGTAAAAGGACTGTAAAGATAGGTGGCAGAGCTACCTGCTGTAGCATTTGCATCTGCTGCAGAAATTGTTTTATGAGCGACATCTGTGCGCGGATAAATCGCACAATATTTCTCAGGTATTTCCAGCTAAGTTATAAAGATAAATAAAATGGCGGAAAATGATTTGGTTTCTCAGAGAGGGTCAAACAGAGATACACCAATTTCGTTCCAGTAGAATAACTTCAATGCTTCCCCCAACATGCCTGCAGAGAGAGAGAGCTTCCGGTGAACGGAACGAGGGTAACCCGAAAAGTTTTGGATAGTTAAAGTCAATCAGCCAAGTACTTGTCATGTAAACCTGTTTAAGCCATCACTCTTTCAAAAGCCTGTTGTTTTTCCCAGTCATTGGGGTGAAAGCGTCGCTGCTAAAATTAAAGCACACAATGGGGAACGCAGGGAAGACCTGGAATGCATTCCAAATACCCTCTTATCCATAAAAGACCCCCAGAGATCAGTCCGGAAAAGGATGAAAATGTACTCAATATGAGTAATATATGCTAAAGGAATGATAACAATTCTGAACTTTGTGAAAAACTTTGATGGAATGGTAAAAATTTGATTTTGAAAAAATTTTAATCATCTTAATTTTAGCTACATCTTTTTTTAATTTATATATTTTCAGTAAAATTGTAGGGGATTCTTAGGTCTGTCAGAATACTCATTATACATTTCATGCTGCATATAATACCCTCATAGGGTATACAAACAAGCTAGGGAGAAACTATTCAGAAACTGCATTCGGCGGCAAGTGTGTGGAGGTTTTCTTTTACCAGGTGTACAAGTATGAAACGTCGTTTTTTTTAAATCAAAAAACACGTTAAATTTTGTGGAAAAGAAACAAATCATTTATTCAATGTATTTGCCGTCGCTAGCTACACATTTTTCCCATCTCTCGGGCAATTCGTGGATTCCACGCAAGTAGAACTCATCGTCTTTGGAGGCGAACCATTCATCGAGCCACTCTTTCAGACTTTCGTAAGAATCGAAGCGTTGGTCAGCGAGTGCGTGTCCCATCGAAGGGAGTAGGTGGTAATCGGATGGGGCCAGGTCTGGTGAGTAAACCGCATGCGGAAGCACTTCCCAATTGAGTGTTTCCAACGTGTCGCGAGCCGCTCCTGCCATATGTGATGGAGCATTGTTATGGAGAAAAATGACCTTGTGTTGTCTTTTTTGATACTGCGGTCGTTTTCTCTGAAGCGCACGGTTCAAATTCATCAATTGTTGTTGGTAGCGTGCCGTATTCACCGTTTCGCCGGGTTCCAAGAGCTCATAGTAGATGACACCGCTCTGATCCCACCAAACACAGAGCATCGTCTTGTTGCCAAAGCGATTCGGCCGAGCAGTCGATGTGGCCAACGGATCAACGCATGATTTTTTACGTTTAGGACTATCAAAAAAGATCCATTTTTCATCGCCCGTAACGATACGATGCAAAAACGACTTCCTTTTGTATCGTGAAAGCAAAATTTCGCATGTGTTTTTGCGCCTCTCCATCTGCCTCTCGTTCAACTCATGTGGCACCCATCTACCGAGCTTCTGAATCTTTCCCATCTCTCGCAAGCGATTGGAAACTGCTTGTTGACTTACTTCCAACTGCTCTGCGAGTTGTTTTTGCGTTTGAGCATCGTCTTCATCCAATAATGCTTGCAGTTCGGCGTCTTCGTACCTTTTTGGTGGTTTTCCGTGCTCTTTGTCGTCGACTTCAAAATCGCCACTTTTGAAGCGTTGAAACCACCGTTCACACGTTTTCACAGTTGGTACTTGTTCGCCAAAGGCTTCAACAAGCATTCGGTGCGATTCCGCTGCTGTTTTCTTCAGATGAAAACAGAAAACTAACACTGTCCGCGTTTGCTCTTTATTCGGCACGAAACTGGACATGTTGACTGCACTGAGAGTAAACGATAATGACGCTCGATTTGCGCAAAACTATGGTGGTTCGCCAGTCAAGGTTGACACTTCACAAGGTCAAAGTTACTTGTACACCTGGCAAGACAAAGATAACTTTTTAGGCAGAACGAACATATTAAAGGACAGAGATCAGTCCGGAAAAGGCTGAAAATGTACTCAATATGAGTAATATATGCTCTAGGAATGATAACAATTCTGAACCTTGTGAAAAACTTTGATGGAATGGTAAAAATTTGATTTGGAAAAAATTACTTTCATCTTGATTTTAGGTACGGTCTTTTTTTAATTTATTTACTTTTAGTAAAATTGTAGCGAATTCTTAGGGTTGTCAGAATCATTATAGATTTCATGCTGCATATTATACCCTCATTAGAAAATGCACATAGGGTATATAAACAAGCTAGGCAGAAACTATTTAGAAACTGCATTCGGCGGCAAGTGTGTGGAGGTTTTCTTTTAGAAAGTGCAAAAGAAAATGCGAAAAATAAATCAACTAAGATATCCAAGACATACACACACTCACACATACTGACGCACGAATACAAACGCGCAAGCACGATGCTGCAAAAGTCAAACGGCAATAAAAACTAAACACAAACAAAGCACATGCATGCTATGTGTTTATGCCTGTATGTATGTATGTATGCAATTATGCGCCAAGCCCTCACGCCGTCATTATTGTAATTCTTTTTCGCTTTTTGTTTTGCTGTGTTGTTTGTATGCCAGAAGAGTTTAATAAACTCAACTGAGCATGTCATACATACATGCATATGAATGCCTTTAAGTTTATGGTATGTGTGTGTGCATCAACATAAGAGCATATGCAGTGTTTTGTTCAATAAAATGTTTATGTTTTAGAATTCCTCTGCATATCTGTTCTTGTCTGTCAACCGGCTTAAGTATAAACATTTCATATATCGACTTTTTCACGCTTGTTCTGCTCTGTAACAAAGGCACACACACACAAATCAGTGATAAAAAGGCGGCTTACAGTGCGCGCCAAAATATTGCGCAGTGCTCGCAGTTGTTAAAGTGCAATCATGTTACTTGATATGTGAGTGCAAAAGTGAATTTAAATTCACAATTAATCAAAATAGCTAGAAAGTTTATAAAGTACGCCAACATTTGTTTAGCATCAACTCGTTACCATATGCATTGTTCTTTGCCACCACTGTACCAGACAGGCTCAATTGACGGGGTTCGTTTTAAAAATGGCGGAGGCTGCAGCGGCAAATAATGAAATTTACATGTATATTTGTATGTAGGTATGCGCAAAAGTGCAAATAAACGCGGGTATTTTTATGCACAATTTCAAAGACGCACATTTTCTGAATAGTTTTCCTAAGCAAATTGTTTATTTTCGCTGATTTTACAATAATTTGCCATCGAAGCCCGGCAACTGTGCACTTAATTTGTATGTACACCAAACATAAATCCTACCGCAACATAAAACAAATAGAGCGACGTCACACTTGAATACTTTAATAGTTGAACAAATTTACAAAAGTTTTTAATATGTGAGTAGAACAAACCTTTTGTTTAATTGAACTGCTTGACTCTCAATAAATGTGGCTTTTTTATTTCGCAAATGTAATTATTTGAGGACACAGATGCAACCGACGCCAGTGAGAAAATTAAAAAACTAACGCGCGTCCATTAAAAGTGTGACCGAGCTACCTATAGAGTTAAATACATATTTCCCGTTGTGGTCTACATTAGTATTCGATAAATTTCCCTTCTTTAATGTCTAGGTAAAAATAAAAATGAGTGTCAACTGTCAAAATTGTATACTTTTAAATTGATACCTTGCCCCGAAATTTATTTTAGTTGCCCTCAACTAGTTCAATAAATTTGAAAAGGTGTATTTCGTAGCTCACACCAAACAGCCACATCGATTAACTTGCTAATCGATTTACTTCTACAATCGACGTCCCACACACGGCTTATAAGTAATCCCAAGCAATAATTGTCTGAATTCAATGAAATAAGTTAAAAATTAATGTAAGTACTAGCTGAATAAATAATTTATAGTTGCCAGCAGCCACCATTGTGCTCCTTTTGCACTAACATTGATTACTTTATTGAATTTTCAACAAAACATGACGCATCTGCATCTACATCTGACTGGATACGCCTTTCATTTATGCCGGATACGCATACACACAAACAAAACATTTGTAAAACACGCACACGTAAACAGAAACTACAAGTACACACAGTGCGTACAACAACATACAAAGAGACAAGAACAACAACAAGAAAATACAAATCAGTTTTTTACCACAAGAAGCAATTGAAAACATGTCGCACATGTTGGAAAATCAATTATTCGCTGCTGCGCAGGTGATTGAGCAGCAGCTAGATCAGGAATTCGATCGCCTGGACAACCTGGACACGGAAGACCTGAAAGCGTTGCGTGAGAAACGGATACAAGAAATGAAAAAGTTAAACAACAAGAAACAGGAATGGCTCAGAAACGTAAGAACAAGCATCATATTCATTAACGATATGAGCTTTCATTTAACCTCTTTCATTTATCCCACACAGGGTCATGGCACCTATTCAGAACTGGCCGACGAGAAGGAGTTCTTTGAGGTATCCAAGAAATCGCCCAACATTGTGTGCCACTTCTACAGAGACAGCACCGAGCGTTGTCGCATAGTCGATATGCACCTGAAGATACTCGCCGCCAAGCACATTGAGGCAAAGTTCTGCAAGGTCAATGCCGAAAAGTCGCCCTTCCTCACGCAGCGCCTTCGCATCAAGGTGATACCAACAATTGCACTGGTTAAGGACAGTAAAACCAAGGACTTCATTGTGGGCTTTACCGATCTGGGCAACTGCGATGACTTCTCCACAGAGATGCTCGAGTGGCGCATCGCCCACTCGGGAGCCATCGAGTACAAAGGCGACCTGATGCAGCCACCAGATGTTAAACGCAAACCGTTCATAAATCGCCCACAGAAGACCATACGCGGGGGCTACGACTCCGATGATTCAGATATCGATCTGGATGACTAACGTGGTGCCCACAGCTGAAACGCAGATCAACAAATTGCAAATTAGGAGAGTGCGTAAAGAAACAGAAGAAAGAACAAGAAAAACAACGGAAAGAAAAGGAAACACAAATCAAAAGAAAACCTAGCACATGAACGTAGAACCAACCAATTAGGCATACTTTAGTGTTATTTATTTAGTTGTATAATTACAATCAAGCCGTTGCTTATACCCCTAACATTCGCTCCACTCTCGTGTGTTCAATGCTAATACAATTGACTTTCTTCCCACTCACTATTTACTCAACTTTCCACACCCCTTTCCAAACACACCTTTGTTTTCCATTCGAAACAGGCCTTATACGCCTTTGGCACAATACATATGGTATATATGAATAGTTGTAATTCTCGCGCATCGTAAATGGATAAAAAACCTAATTACTAAAACTCGTATATGGTATATGTAAAAGATGAAAGATGTAATCAAAAAAGACAAAGCTGGCATCTATTTTTAACAATATTTGATATTTTGCAGCGATGCATTTCCTATTGTAGAAATAACTAACTCACGTGTACAAGTTTTTTAAATTTATTTTTGTAATTCTACAATAGCATCAAACATGAGATCGTCTTCATATTAAATTGCAAGTACGGAAAACCCACTGATTTTGAGATTTTAATTGTTTTAAACCATATAATGCTCAGGCTACAGCAAACACAACTTGATCTGAAACCGGATCAGAAAAATACCGAAATGAAAGAGTGTACCAGGCTATGGTCTCAACCTCCTCCGATTAATCGTATACTTGTTCTAAATAACGACTCTTATTTCCAACAACTAGTTTTTTCTATCGATCATAATCAAACTTTCATTCCAGTCTTATGGATAACTGAACTTTAGGTATACCAAGTTTCATGACAATATCCCTCGAGTTGCCTATGATAAACCAAACTTGCATACCAAATTTAGTATCAATAGCGCTTGTGAAATCTACAAATGTATTTATATTGGCCAAGATATTAAGTTTAATGGAAATCGGAACGATTTTAATGTAGTTTTACAAGCATATTATATACAAAGAAACCCAACTGATGTATTACATGGAACCACTAGGTTGTATGGCGGCTATATCGGTCCGATTCGGTTCGTTCCGATTTATAAGCTGCGTGCACGATTGTTCGATAGATCGACTGCCCTGTTCAACCTGATTTAGAATATATATATTCTTCATAGCGTCTGAGATGTCTCCTCTTGAAGGCTATAATAAAAATGGGCCTAAGCTCCGAAACTGCAAAATGTACGTTGACAGATGGTTAACGTAACAACAGGTAGAAGTTTGGGTAATGCGAACCCCTAACGGTTTCGCTAATCCTCGTCCCACGGCGTCTTATACCTGCCCTGCCGTCGTATATATAGCACTGACCAAACTTCAGCTGTCACATTCGTCCTGTGATTTTGGCGCGGCCAACAACTCTACGGAAGTAAAACATCGCAAATCAGAAACATAATTTGAAATGGTGCCCGGCTTAACTGTACGTAATATTGTGAAGAATCTTAAGGATTCGTACAGTACCGACGAGATTGCAAAGATTCTCGAGTGTGATGTTCAAAGTGTCAAGAACTGCCTGCGAAACTACGAACTGCTGGAAAGATCCATGGGCGGCGAGTTGAAGCAGCAGCAGCAGCAAAAGCAGCCGATGACCGAGGTTGGCAGCCAGAAACGAGAGGTTGGACGACCAAAGGTATTCGAGAATCGAAAATTGGTCGAGCAACTACTCTGTGATCATCCAGAGTACACTTCCATAGATGTACAGCGGGAGCTACTTTCGCAATATGGCATCGAAGTCAGTCGTCGCACGCTGCAGCGGCGCATCAGTGAGATTCGATCGAAGCAGTTCCAGCTTAAGAATGGAGGATTGAGTTCATGCGTAAAGCAGAACCGCCTAGAATGGGCTAATGCCCATAGGGATTGGTCTCCTCAAGATTGGCGCAACATATTCAACATGGATGACAACAAGGATGCAGACAGTTCCCAACGCAAAGAGATATTCCTCGACACCTTGGTGGGACCCGATTGTAACGGGCAATGCAACGATCTAAACCTCATGGAGCAACTGATGGCCATCATCGAGCCAAAGCTACAGAACCAGGATCCACAAAATGTCTATGAGTTTCGATCTATGCTGTACGACATCTGGCACAGCGATCAGGAGATGGTAAACAAGATCGAACAGCTTTACGAGTCGATGCCATGGCGCATCACTGCTGTTCTGCAAAGTGGTGGAGCAGAGACTGGATTTTAAAACCAATGAAACCTTCTTGACCAAGCGAAACTATCACAACATATGTAATTTTATACGCAGAACTAACTTTCCCTTTAATATTGTTACATACGACATTTATTTCTTTAGATATTAACTTTAAACTCAAATGCAAGCATCTATTACAATATTCATCTTAACTCCTAATAAATAGATATACATATACGATTAAAATATGGGTTTCTCATTGTGTAAATTAGAAGTTAGGCTTCCTCTCCATCAGTTGTGGCAAAATTATAACTAAGTACATAGGAAATGTTAATTCAGAGACTATCAATTGTTCGCAGATCTCTTAGAATAGTAGCAGCTGCTATATATATTGTATACGCGTACTTTGTCCCTTCTCTACCAATGTAATAACTTTTAATTTGGTTAACTTGACAATCTTTGGCGTTTGCTGGGCGACACCAGCACTGCCGGCGGCTGAAGCGCACCTGAGATCGCATCAAAGATACTTGTCTCCGACCGTTGATACTCACTGCCAATTTTCTCCAGGTTGAGATCAGCATCCAGCACAAGAACCTACAGATCACAGAAGTACAAATGAGATTAGTTTATTTTGCTTTCAGAATTGAATTTAGAACTCAAACCTTGCACTGCTGCGGACGTCGCTGGTGTATAAGCCAATCCTCGTGGAGTTCGTGCAACTCCTGTAAATACTTTAAGGGAACACAACTCTCTTCGGAACGGGCACGTTCCCGCATACGCTCGAACACAACCTCGGGTGAGGTGCGTAGATATATGATCAGATCGGCCTGCACATGTATCGACTCCCCAATGAATTTGTACCACTCCTGCAGTGTGTTGTACATGCCCTGCTCCAAGGAGCCGTTGCGATACATGTTCTCCACGAAACAATACCTGCAAGCAGACGATGGGATTGATGATGAGATTGGCTTAAAACACGTTTCGTCGCGGCACATGATATTCACGACACTTACCGCGAGCTATAAATGGATCGTTCAATTATTTTTAACTTTTTATCCGTCGGTGCAGTGTGCGCTTGCAGCATCGTCAATGTGACATATGACTGAAAAGGCATGGCCCACTTTTTGGGATCGTTGTACATTTTCTCTAGCAGATTGACGCCGTTCACGTTGCGCCATTTCTCGACTGGCTCTGTGATCAGGCAGACGTCGTTTTTATACTTCTGAAAGTGATTCAGGAAGGTTGTCTTTCCGCTGCCAATGTTTCCCTCAATCAGAACCGTAAAGGGCTGTGTGTCCTGGGCATATTTGCGTCCATTTCTCACGCTGGCTGATGCAGTGGCCATTAGTCCTGATAAACGTTGATCTGTGCGTTAAAAAAATCAATATAAATTCGTGTCAGTAAGAACTTTTTAACCAAAAATGGCGCGTCTATGTGGCGTTAAATGCAAGTACGTTGTGTGTGGTTGCTGTACACCAACTGATCAGCAAACGATCAAAATTCTGCCGCTAAAAAATGAATAAAAGCGGGAAAATTATTCGAAGGCGCCATTCGTAATGTTATCGGGTTGTTTACTTTTGTAGGTGCCAGTTAACAGCTGTTAGAGTGAATTATGCACATAGTATTTGCATCGACAGACTAATGAATTTTAATTACTTATCATTTGCTTTATATTTTTTGAGGCTTGCATCATGATCCAAACATTAATCCGAAATAACAAAAATAAGAATCACATTTGGAATTTAAATCAGCTGATGGTTCAGCCATGAACTGAAGAGAACCAGTGCAGTGATTCTGGCTCAGACATGTTAAATAACATAACACTTAAATTCTAAATTTGTAACAAAACAGCAATCCAACTTATAACATACATGAAAATGAAAATTTTAATCAGTATAATTATTATTATTGGAACATAAGGTATTCCTTCTTTGAACCGCAATAGTTGATTAATTTAATGATGTACCTTTAGCTATCGATATTTCTTTAATCAGCTGTGCCTACATATAAAGTAGCTAAAAATGGTAAAGCTGCTGAAAATGTGGTCACTCTGTAAGCGTTATTGCTGAAGAAGGAAAACGTAAATTTTTGGCCTAATTTTCTTATAAACCTTCCGTTCAAATTCACCGCGAGTCCATTTTTCGCAGTAAAAAACGTTTCAACGTTGCGAAATATAAGGAGTAAGTGAATAATAGAACCCAATTTCAAAGCCTTGATTAAAGTGGATCTGCGCGATTAATGAATTGATTAAACAACATTTCTCAGTCGTCTCTAATCCAATATCGCTCTTTCAAGCTAAATGGATGCAAAAGCTTTTAATTTATGCATGAAGTGAAAATATAACTAAACTAAAACTAACTAAAACAAATACTGAATAAATATGGCAAACAAAACACTGACAGAAGGGTTGGGGCCCAAATGCCCCAACGGGCATTCGATAGCTCCTTTGACGTGTCTCTTCGAGCACCTGGCAACTGTCCACGCTCTTATATAAAACTTTAATTGATTTAATCACCCATTGCTTGTTGCTCAGTTTAATTGCTTACTTTCGTCGGTCGTCGCCTCCTACCTTCTCTACCACCCTAAGGCAATAAACATGATAAACCAAGACAGTGAACAACTACAAAACATACCTTAACGAACCAGAGTCAGGTGCAAAGGTCGCGCTTTATAGTAGTTTTCAAGTGCGATTTGGACATTTTGTTTTAAAGTGCTAATGCAAATTGTGTATATCAATGACTTTCTAGCAAACCTGATTAATATTTTCAATTTAAAATTTAGATTTTCATATTCATACGTCTCTGATTATCATTTTATATTTCCCTATTTGTTTTAGCGCATTCGCTTAGAGGCTTAGAGTCCAGTGTGATGGATTCCGTTACCAATCCACTAGTGGAACTCAGCAGTACTGGCAGCGAGACGAGCGCTGAAAAGCAGAAAGTAATGGCCAATGTCAAGAACATGGATTCTGGTGTAGCTTCTTCGGTTGAATTGGTCAATACACCGGTCGGGCCTCCGGACGATGAACAGGATATATTCGAACAAGTTACAATGATTCTACGCAAGCGGCGCGGCTGCGTGCCAGAGGATTCGCTTAGCCAAAATGGCCTTGATCTTGATCTGCTTGATGATGACGATGACGACGAACTGGTCGAGGAGGATGATGCTGGCTGTCCGCTGCCCTCGACGCCAGAAGATACGCAGTTAATCGAAGCCGAGGTAAGATTGCCTACATATATGAATAGTTAGCCAATAGATTGCGAAATGCTTGACTGATTTGCGCAAAAACTCATTATCGGTGACCTAGTGGTCTGCGGTTATCGGCCTCAATACCCACACACGTATGTGTATAACATAAGTATATACTATATGTGTATGTACCTTTGTGTTGCACTTGTTTAATGACATTAAAATCTCGTTTCCATGTGCTTATCAAATCGATGAAAATGTTCACAGAGCTAAGGGAAAACACCCACACGCGATACTCACAGACATAATGCATACGAGTGTGCGTGTAAACAGGTGTTGTTTGCAGTACTCACAAATACTTCTGTCGCAAAAGTATTTTAAATTTTACTGCTGGCATTTTAATTGTCCAGCGCATTGGCAATTTTCAGACTTTGTGGGGTCAGGTGCGGATTAATGCTTAGTGGGAGCTTTGGGCGCTTGTTGCTGGAGCAAAAACTAAAAAATAATAAACAAAAAAATAACCGCATATGACGCACTAATTTTTTTTGCTCTGCGGCTGTCTCTCTGTCAGTTCAGTCTTATCTTATCGCGTCTTGGCTGTGCTGTTTTTGGTTCCGTCTCAGAATGTATACAACATTATTTAAACTTAGTAGACGATTGGCAGCCGTTTCAAAGTACGAAAATTGTCAGATCGTTCACATTATTAAGTTTTTAATAAAATTTATTCACTTTGAAATGTTGGAAATGCAAGTCGAGTTCGATGTTGTGATGGACAAGTCCCTGGAAACATATAAAAAATTACCCGATGAGGACTCGGGGAACATTGACTCAAGACAAAATAACAATGTTAGTTTCAAGCGCATTATAAATTAAGTTATCATATTTATGAAATGTTCTCAAACATCAGCGGAAATACATTTTATTTACTTCTTCTTACAGATGACGGAAGTACTAAAAGCCGGTGTACTCTCAGATGAAATTGATCTGGGTGCACTGGCTCACAACGCCGCCGAGCAAGCTGAAGAGTTTGTGCGAAAGGTAAGCTGATGAGCCAATGAAGCGAATGAATGATACGATGTGCCAACTATTGTCACACTTCATTGATCATACAAACTTATCATATATATAATTATTGAGATATAACAAATATATGCATTGCTAATTAACCCAATGTCATCGTTTTCCTTAACCCTTATACTTGCAACCAAATGTTTCATGTTTCTGTTTAATATTGTATAATTATATGACTTGTAATTGATTTTAGGTGTGGGAGGCTAGCTGGAAGGTTTGCCACTATAGACATCTACCAAAATGGCTGCAGGACAATGATTTTTTGCATCGTGGACATCGTCCGCCTCTGCCTTCGTTCCGCGCCTGCTTCAAATCGATATTCCGAGTCCATACGGAGACTGGCAACATTTGGACGCATTTGCTTGGCTGCATTGCTTTTATTGGCGTGGCACTGTACTTCGTATCTCGGCCAACTGTTGAGATACAGTTTCAAGAGAAAATCGTATTCGGAGCATTCTTTATGGGCGCTATCATTTGTTTAGGATTCTCGTTCGCTTTCCACACTTTAAGTTGTCATTCTGTGGAGATAGGAAGACTGTTCTCAAAGTGAGTGTGTGTGAAAACTATTTAAACATGTATACATAAAATTAATATATATCATCTCGTTCTATTCTCAGGCTGGACTATTGTGGAATTGCATTACTTATAATGGGCTCGTTTGTGCCCTGGCTTTACTATGGCTTCTATTGCCATTATCAACCCAAAGTGATATACTTATCTGTTGTTTGTGTACTCGGTTGCCTCTCCATAATTGTATCACTGTGGGACAAATTTTCTGAGCCAGGTCTGCGACCACTACGTGCCGGCGTATTTATGAGCTTTGGCCTCTCTGGAGTAATTCCAGCAGTGCACTACAGCATTATGGAAGGCTGGTTTAGTCAGATTAGTCGTGCCAGTCTGGGTTGGCTTATACTAATGGGTGAGCTGAACATGAAACAATAATTTTAAAGCCGCGTACTCAATACTTTCACATTTATTTAAGGTCTATTGTATATACTCGGAGCTTTATTATATGCACTCAGAGTTCCCGAGCGTTGGTTCCCTGGAAAATTCGACATTTGGGTATATATTCGAACCTTCTATTCACGAAGTTGATTCATTAACGCTATTATGCTTGCTTACAGTTTCAATCGCATCAGATTTTCCATGTGCTCGTTATTGCGGCTGCATTTGTACATTACCACGGTATCTCTGAGATGGCAATGTACCGCGTCACTGTTGGTGAATGTACTGTGCCAATCGAGCCGATAACTTTTTAAAATACCTTAGCTGAAACTAGTAAACAATCGTCATACACAATCAAATGCATGCACTCGGTTTAGTCTACATACGCTCTCATTTACAAGCAAACCACAAAAAAAAAAAAAAAAAACACTGAAAATAGCTGCAGTTAAACAATGCAGCCGTTTTAGCGTTAGCTTGTCTTTGTCGTTCTTGTTACTATAAAAGGTCAATATCAGGAAGCATCTACGGAAACTTTTTACCGAGATGATAATACAAAAAACTAAATTTTGGAGTATAGAATACCTAGCGAGAAGCTGTTTATTATGATCGAATGAAATCTGTAGTTGTTTAATTAATATAAAATAATTATTTATAAACGTTTATTATTGTTTACTTAATTGTACTTTATTTTTCTTTGAAATACAAAAATTTACGAATATCAGGCATTGTTTTGAAATGATAGTCATCGCTAAATCAATTAATCTTTCATGGAATGCCCTACGCTTAGGACCACTTTCTATAAAAGCGGTGTTTTTTTAAATCTGTAAACAAATTTTTAAGCTTATAGAGTGCACAGTTGCAGATCGCTTTGCAAGTATCTCTGGGTGAATAATTACATTACACATTTGTTATTGTTTGGTTATACCTTAAAAAAATTTCATTGAGGCATTTGATTTCAAATAATTGTAACAGTAGAAGGGGCAACTTTTTTGTTAAGAAATTATGCAGCTGTTTACTTGAATGCTCATTATGTGGCAGACAATTACGACCAAATATGAAATATATTTATATACATATGTCTTTATATTTAAACAAAACTACTAAATTTTTTCAAAAGTTATGAGTTAATCGACGTCTGGAAGTCCCTCGCTCTATGCCCAATGTCTATTTTACCCGGCATAGTAAAGTCTGCTTATTTCATTCCGAGAAACCGTAACTGCCACAAACATAGAGGGCCTTTTTATTTTACAATTTCGAAACTTCATAATCAGTAAACGAGTGGCAAAAATCAAGTTCCCTCATCCTTTGTGTGAATCTGGTCGGACTGGTTTACCTTAAAATTCTAAATTTCAAATTCAGAATCATTTTTATTTTATTTGGGGTTTATCTATTTTTTTCGTTATTTAAGTATTATAGCTATGTACAACCCCGAAGAAAAAGACATTGATTTGCACCGAGAGTACGATCCAGATTATTTTTCACTTTTCTCTAGATACCGTGTAAATCCAAGTGGAGTCCCGTTAGGTTATTTCACTAATATGGCCGCGCAACGTTAGTGTAAGTGTTCCCGAAAAATTTAATTTTTAATACTTTGCCCGCACCAGACCGCAAAACCCTTTTTGAATCGGGAGTGAAATGTAAGTTCCTTCGCTATGGATACGAAATAGGTCAAGAAACGGTTGATATATTCTATAAGGAAGGCAACGATTGTAAACCTTTGCCCCTTTTTGTATTTATACATGGTTTCGTCGTGGATATTCATAGTCATCAGAAAGAGAGATGTATCTCCATGGTGGGTCCTCTGGTAAAAAACGGATTTCGTGTGGCCATCGTACACTACCATTGGGCAAGCGACTCATTAGAAACGGTCCAGTTATTTATTCCCTGGATATTTCAGTATGCCGATCGCACGCAAACAACTGATATCACAATTGCTGCACATGGCATGGGGGCTTCTCTTTTGACACACATGCTGCACAACCCCGACTTTATTCCGGAATGTAGTCGCTCAAAACTTAAGTCACTGTTTCTCCTTTGCGGCTTTTATGACTTCCGCGAGATGGTACAAGTACATCCTTGGAAAATAGGTTATGTGGACCCAAACATAGCTAAAGATGAGTCTTCAATTATATGGTGCTGGAAATGTGTTTCTCAAAAGTGGAGTGGTCTGAAGATACATGTCCTGACCGTAGAACACACGAGCGTCACATTACAGGAGCAAAGTCGGCAATTTTCACAGGTTTTGGAAGGCGCCGGATTTAACTCTTCATTTAAACAGTTCGACGGTTTGGATCATTACACTATACTTTTAGACCAGAATGGAGAGAACAATGAAATAACTAAATACATTAAGACTGCAATGCAGAAAGCGTCTTCTGGATCCTCAAAAAGAAGCAATCGTCCGTGTACTTGCGCTTCGAAGCGATAATTGCTAGATTGCAGCTATATTCAATTGGTCAATTACAGATTAAATTGTCAAGTTGGTGTAGTACATATTATATGATTGAGTATCCCAGTCGGGTTTTATTAGCAAAGAAAGGGTCCTTTGCAGTTCGTCAATACTAAATAAAATAATTATAACATTGGGTAACATTCTGTTGTTCACTTGTTAATTCGCCAAAAAACTTTTCACCTGTTGACATCTTTTTATTACACATGCGCAAACAGGAGGTCCGATTTCGAGTCTAAAATTTAGCAATCGACGTGGTTGTTGTGGATGCTGCGGCGAGTCCTTATTTTTTGATCCGTTCGTGTGGAAAAAAATTACTAAAGAACGGAGAAGAACGGCTTGTGAGTGCATTGTACAATATTGAGATATTAAGAGGAACGCAACTTCAAATGTGGCACGTGTTGGTGCATGCTGAGCTTAGGGATGTACCGGCGGGCGATTTGCTAAAACTTGTTAAGTTTGTTACTTGAGTCATATTTTTATATGAATTTACAATGCTGCACATTTATAAGTAGTATGTATATAATAAAATGATAAGAATTTGCGATGGTATAAACCTTCGGTATGACAAAGGTAAAGAAAGGAAAGAGCCTACTTAAGAGTGTATTATCGTAGCTTGGGCGAATGCTCATATTACCAAGATGAAAATCCATAGAGAATCATCTCGGCCAGTAGGGTTATTAGTTTAGTCTCTTATATTAGTTGTTTGGTTTAGTCTTCGAGATGTCAGCAAGGGTAACGTGCTTATTGCTAATGACTGGCAAATTCGGCTCAAGAGTTGACTTTGACCCGCTTGATCAAGTGTACAACTATGTCTAGCCTGATCAGTTTTTTGTTTCTTTTCTACCTTTTTTGAGTTTTCTGTTCTACTTCGCTTCATTGTAGTTTGCTTTTTGCCATTTTCGATTGATCCACAAACTTGGCCAGTCATCATTGAAGACAAAAAATTATCATGTTGAAAACTTAATGTTCTCGATTATGTCTTCTCATACAAACGTCTATAATGATAGTTAAACAAAACTAAACTATACCGAACACCTAAAAAGAGATGCCTTTTTGTCGTTCTATAATTTCAAGTTCAAGCCAGCGCTTTGCCAAATGGCTGACAAAGCAAGCCAATGAACGTAATTGTCTGATACGTGGACATTTTTTTTATACCGTCTGTCCGTTTGTCTGTCAGTCTGTCCGTCCGTATGAAAACCTACATCTTAGAGGCTATAATAGCTGGAACTACCAAATTTTGCCAACAATATAAATAAAAAGTTTTTAAATTACAATATCATATTATTACAATAGGGTACTTATATAAACTGTCTAAGAACATTTCTATCCAGGTTTCGCCCTTAATATTGTTGATAGTTACATGGTAATAAATTCTTCCTGATTCTGAATCCTAAGAAGTGATTATCAACTATGAGCCCTGTCTCCTTTCTTTCTCTACTGATTCATAAATTGTACATTTAATTTATAACATCAATACGAAAGGGTGTTCGCCCTTTGGTGTGGTTAACACTCAAATATTTTGTTAAATGTTTCATATGTTTTTCGATACATACGGAAGGTATGCTTGTGTATGCATATGCATGAGCGCATATTTATGTATAGAGTATCTGTATACGTACATACACGTGTTTCTATTATCTGAAGCGAACTCCAATGTGTAGTTCAATGTCAGTCTCTTTGCATAGAGTTCAAGATACTCTGACCGATTCGCAGAGAGGTTTTGTTTCTCTCGGGTGCTTAATTAATGGCTTTCTGCAGCTGCCTGCGTATAAATCAATAATAAATAACTCCGACAGTCTGAGGCAACGGGCAACGGTAATCAACTTGTCCGCGAAGGTCTTTCGCATTTCGGCGTTTAAGTGTTATGGTCAAGGCTGGCACAGAGTGACCGCTGCAGCATGTACTAGACACACATATGGCCTGCTCATTGATTTCTGATCGACGTGACAGCAGCTTGGCATAGTAATTCGCTTACTTTTTTTTTTGCCGAAATGTGTTACTTACAAATTGAGTTTTAATGTAGAGGCAATACAAGCTGTTTGTCGATTGCCCCACAAACAAAAAAAAGTACGCAAAGAATAAGGTTTTTCTTGTTTTAAGCTTATGATTCTTGAAGACGATAGCGCAAGACCACCGTCGCAACGAATCCTCAATTATAACCATGCAAATTAAGTTGTCTTGTCAAGTTCAAATACATTAAAAAAGCATTATAAACGAAACTAACAAAAAGAACTAGACGCAAGCTGACATGAAAAGCGCTCCGATTGCCAAACATCGGACTTGAAGTCGCAAGCCTCTGGTTGCGTATGCGTATTGTAAGGGTTCCATCTGCATTTGAAAAAGTCAGCGATGCAGTGCATTATTTTGCGTAGGTCATCTTCATTATACCCTTTCAGAGGGTCGAAGGATATCCTACTATCAACTGCGCTTAACAGTTGGTCTCGTTTTTAAATTGATCTGTTAGCGACGTATAAATAAATCGACTTTCTGCCTTCAACTATACAATGACGATTTAAGTCTAGTTCCCAAGTTCGAGAAGCGCACTGCAGTAGTGTGCACGTGCATGGGTATGTGTGTAAGAGCAGAAAAGAGAAAGCAATAGGCCGCTGAAGATTTTGTCTTAGGTAACTGTTAATGTATTACGAGGCTTTCATCAAATGCGAAGAGTATATTATAGGCGCACCCGACAGTAGGTTTCGTGTTGAGTTGTAATATGCTGAGATTTTGTTCGGAAACTTAATCTTGTAATCTGTAATAAAGCAATTATCGCTTCGAAGCGCAAGTACACGGACGATTGCTATCTTTAGAGGGTCCTGAACAGGCTTTCTGCATTGCTGTCTTAATGTAATTAGTAATTTCATTCTTCTCTAAATTCTGGTCTAAAATTATAGTAAAATGATCCAACCCGTCGAGCTGTTTGAATGTAGTGTTAAATCCGGCGGCTTCCAAAACCTGAGAAAACTGCAGACTTTGCTCCTGGAAAGTGACGCTCGTGTGCTCTACGGTCAATACATGTATTTGCAGGCAGTCCCACATTCGAGCCGCATCTTTCCAAGTCCATAGAATGGGAGACACTTCCATGGCACTTTCCTCATCGAGGCCCCACAAGTTATCTGTATTGATCGGTGATAGGAGCCACACCTCGCGGGCATCATAAATGCCAGTAAGGAAGAACATCGTCTTTATTTTCGCACGACTACTGTCCGGAATAGATTCGGGAATGTGCAGCAACGCTGACAGTAGATGGGCTCCGGTGGAATGTCCAGCAAATATAATATCAGTTGTCATTGTACGATCGGCATAATCAAAAATCCAGGTTGCCAAGCCGGAGAGCTCTTCCATCAGTTGGGGTACTGTCACAGTGGGACACATATTGTAGTCCACGATGGCCACACGATATCCGTTTTTAACCAGAGGACCCACCATGGAAGCAGAGACCTCTTTACTCCAATATTGCCAGTATCCACCATGAATAAATACAAAAAGCGGCGAAGCTTTAGATTCGGTGCTTTCATCATAGAATACATCAACCAATTGACGATCATCTACTCCACCATAGCGGAGGAAATGACATTTGATTCCTGACTCCAAAGCATCTTTGCGATCTGTTGCGTGCAAAATATTTAATGATTAACTTCCCTCAGAAATCGTATTTTGTTATTCTTACGTTGCGTGGCAATACGTTGAAACTGATTTAGAGATGAGCTTATTGGATCGTGATCATATCTACTGAAGAGTGCAAAGTTCATGGGACTATATTCTCGCAGGATATCAACGTTTTTTGCTTCCGGATTGTACATTATATAAATAAAATACCAAAAAATAAAAATATGTGTAATTTAAAAAAAAAACAAAAGAGTTAAGAAATTTGGAATTTTTATGAAAATCTAGATATTCACTAGAGCGTTGCATGATTCGAGTACCCTGCGCTCAAAATGAATTGAGTTGAATTTAATGTCAAGCCTGCTAAGCCTGTTCTCAAACAGTAATTGGACCCACAACATAAATGGTTTTTGACTAGATGCATTCGAGAGTTAAGATGAGTGACAACAAAATCAAAGAAACAATGCTAAATGTAATTTTTTCTGATGTTTAATTGCTTTAACTAAATAAAATATATGACCAACTAGATTTTAATACAGTGGACCATAAAGGTGAATGCATAAATACTGCTCATACTTGACTGTTCATCTTAAAGAAAATGTTTTACACTTCGCGGCGACCCGGTATACGTACATGCCATAGCGCTGTTTTAAACTATTGAAACTGTGTAAAAAAATGGTAAACTATCTTTGTGCAAATGTTTGCAATAAAAGCTAGATACACCAATTTTGGTCATGAATGCTATACGCAGATCATAATTGCCACTCCCATCGCCCCGCAAATCAATAATTTAATTTTTCAAATTGAGTCTAACTCTTAGTTAATTGAAATGTCTACGTATCCTCTAAATTGGGACACATTCCGATCGTACTATTAAAACAAAAGTTATTCAAGAAAGTCTGATCAATACACCAAGTGCATGTGTTAACAAGAGGGCAGTCGAGCGCGAAGCTCGGTCGCCATCTGTCCAAAATAATTTAATTAATAAAAAAAAAATGTGCTTATATGTTTATGTATCCTTCTGTCGAGTGCACTCGCGTATTTCTCTCGTTGCTATACACAGTTGCGACAATTTTGATTATCTGTAATAGAATAAATATATCTGCAATTTATCAACTATCGCTTCGAAGCGCAAGTACAGGGACGATTGCTTCCTTTAGAGGATCCAGAAGAGGCTTTCTGCATTGCCGTCTTAATGTAATTAGTTATTTCATTCTTCTCTTCATTCTGCTCTAAAACTATAGTGAAATGATCCAACCCGACTAGCTGTTTGAATGTAGTGTTAAATCCGGCGGCTTCCAAAACCTCAGAAAATTGGCGACTTTGTTCTTGGAAAGTGACGCTCTCGTGCTCTACGGTCAATACATGGATTTGTAGGCAGCCCCACTTTTGAGCCTCATCTTTCCAGCACCATAACATAGGAGACACATCGCTGCTTTCTTCGTCAGTGAGTTGCATTCTCCAAGAATAATTATGTAGGCGGTTAAACTCGCGCAAATCGTAAATGCCGGTAAGGAAAAACATTGATTTAACTTTCGCGCGACTACAGTCCGGAATACAGCCGGGGATGTGCAGCAATTGTGTTAATAGATGGGCCCCAGTGCCATGTCCAGCGAAAGTGATATCAGTTGTTTGCGTACGATCAGCATACTGAAAAATCCAGGTAAGAAAGCCGTGGAATTCTTCTATAAGACGGTTCAGCGTCTTATATTCGCCAATAGGATTGTAGTCTACGACTGCAACACGATATCCGTTTTTAACCAAAGGACCCACCATCGATATATACATCTCCTTAAAACCATCATACCAGAATCCTCCGGGTATAAAAACAAAAAGCGGCGAAGGCTTACAATCGTTACCTTCCTTATAGAATATATCAACCAATTGGTCATCATCTACGTTGGCATAGCGACAATATTGACATTTGACTCCCGATTTAAATAAGCTTTTACGGTCTGATGTGGGTAAGATATTTAACGAATTAACTCAATTGGAAGTCATATTTTATTGCACTTACGTTTCAAGCAAATCTCTTCAAGCATACTTCTACATGCACCTTCTGGATCAATAGCATATCTACCGCAGAGTGAGAATGCAGGTGGGCAATATTCTCGCTCCAAATCGATTTCTTTTTCATCGGGATTATACATAGTTACAAGTAAAATAAAGTATAAAAAACCAAAAGAATACAAAATTGTATAATTGAAATTTAGAATTTTAAGGTAAACCTATCCCAACAATGTCACATAAGGTATGAGGAAACTGTATAATTACTACTTATTTACATAGCATCAGGCAAAGAGTGAATTATACAGAGGAAAAGTTGTCATTGTTTTCATTTAATGCATTGATTCTGGATTCATGGCCAACTTCTCATCTCCGGCCACATAATGTATACATATTCTGAACCAGCATCACCATGGGAATCAAAATGGCCATACCTATCTGCCCGTCCGTTCGTCTTTCTCAATGAAACCTGGCACACATACTTCCTATTGCTGGACGCAGAGTAAAAATCAGATCGAGCCGGATCGAACCGATGTATCGTACAACTGTCATACAAACTATCTTTATACCCTGCGACATTTGAAAATGGTCTAAAAAGGGTCTACTAACTTTGTGCAAATGTATGTATCAGGCAGGAGGCGTGTGATACCAAACAAAGTGTATATATTCTTGCTCAGGATCACTAGCCAAGTCGATTAAGCCATGTCTGTCTGCTTGTCCGGATGTCCAGATGAACACACAGATCTCAGCTATTATAAAAGCTAGACACCAAATTTGGCATGAAGGTTTCTGTTTACCTGGCGCTGATGAAGTTTATTTCAAATGTTGGGTGCAACGCCCACCGCCCCCAAAAATCAGGAATTTAATCTTTAATATTCAATTAATATATCTGCAATTTAACAACTATCGCTTCGAAGCGCAAGTACAGGGACGATTGCTTCCTTTAGAGGATCCAGAAGAGGCTTTCTGCATTGCCGTCTTAATGTAATTAGTTATTTCATTCTTCTCTTCATTCTGCTCTAAAACTATAGTGAAATGATCCAACCCGTCCAGCTGTTTGAATGTAGTGTTAAATCCGGCGGCTTCCAAAACCTCAGAAAATTGGCGACTTTGTTCTTGGAAAGTGACGCTCTCGTGCTCTACGGTCAATACATGGATTTGTAGGCAGCCCCACTTTTGAGCCTCATCTTTCCAGCTCCATAATATGGGAGACAGATCGTTGCTATTTTCGTCAGTGAGTTTCATATTCGAAGAAATATCTTGTAGTGGGAGAAGCTCGCGCACATCGTAAATGCCGGTAAGGAAAAACATCGATTTAACTTTCGCGCGACTACAGTCCGGAATACAGCCGGGGATGTGCAGCAATTGTGTTAATAGATGGGCCCCAGTGCCATGTCCAGCAAAAGTGATATCACTTGTTGGCGTACGATCGGCATACTGAAATATCCAGGTGGCAAAGCCGCAGAATTCTTCCATAAGGTTCTTCAGCGACTGCAGATAAAAATGTTCGCCAATAGGATTGTAGTCTACGACTGCAACACGATATCCGTTTTTAACCAAAGGACCCACCATCGATATATACATCTCTTTAAAACCATCAAACCAGAATCCTCCGGGTATAAAAACAAAAAGCGGCGAAGGTTTACAATAGTTACCTTCCTTATAGAATATATCAACCAATTGGTTATCATCTACGTCGGCATAGCGGCAATGCTCACATTTGACTCCCGATTGAAGTAAGCTTTTACGGTCTGGTGTGGGTAAGATATTTAACGAATTAACTCAATTGGAAGTCATATTTTATTGCACTTACGTTTCAAGCAAATCTCTTCAAGCATACTTCTACATGCACCTTCTGGATCAATAGCATATCTACCGCAGAGTGAGAATGCAGGTGGGTTATATTCTAGATGCATACTGAGATCTTTTTCATCGGGATTGTACATAGTGACAACTAAAATAAAGTATTAAAGAACCAAAAGAATACAAAATTGTATAATTGAAATTTAGAATTTTAAGGTAAACCTATCCCAACAATGTCACATAAGGTATGAGGAAACTGTATAATTACTACTTATTTACATAGCATCAGGCAAAGAGTGAATTATACAGAGGAAAAGTTGTCATTGTTTTCATTTAATGCATTGATTCTAGATTCATGGCCAACTTCTCATCTCCGGCCACAAAGTATACATATTCTGAACCAGCATCACCATGGGAATCAAAATGGCCATACCTGTCTGCCCGTCCGTCCATCTATCTCAACGATACTTGCCACACCTAATTTCTTATCGCTGTGGTAAAGGTAGACCGAGCCGGACCGATGTATCATACAATTGTCATACAAACTATCGGCCAAATGTTTGTTTTTTGGCAAGATATTGCAACTAAATTTACATCGGATTTTTTCTGTAAATATGTATAATATGATTCAAGTCGGACCACTATAACATATATCGTCTTTAATTATTTATCATGCAAATTGAGGTATCTTGTGGAGCTCAGAAAAATATTAAAATCATTAGAAAACCAATACGAAAACTTTAGTTGACTGTGCTCAATACGTGATAATACCAGATACCCACCTCAACAAAACGATTTGTAAAATGAAAGTCTTCTATTTTAGGTGTATTTTGTGTTGCTTTCTTTAGGCTCACATGCCATCTATATGTCACCACGAAGAACTGTAAATTACTATCTTGCCATACTCCCCATGTGAGCAATAGAATTCTAAAAAACATTTTGTTACGAGTATTAACCATTTTATTTGGGACTAACGGACTGCAAGACAATTCATTTGATATATATTTATAATCTGTAATCTTTTCTGATTTATATAATCTGTAATGAACCAATTTTATCAAAAAATCTGTACGAAACCAGTTTGATCATCAAATCTGTAGTAAATAAACTGACCATACCCGTCATAAAGCATTTAACGCTTCGTGGCGCAAGTACACGGACGATAGGTTCCTCTAGAGGATCCAGAAGAAGCTTTCTGCTAAATTATTAAATTAAATACCAATAAAAATAGTTTTCAAAAATTTGATTTCATATTTTTATCCAATATTTAAGACAATCAATGTATACGAATGTTAGAGCGGGACGCCGATACATGATGTCTGCATTTGCACATTTATATTTTGGTATCCCGCTCTAACACACATCAATTGCCGTAATCGACACACTCACGCAACTGTAAGATTTGTGCAACAGTCGGCAAAGTTTATAAAAGTGTTCTAATTACATATGTTGCGTACCAAAACATTAAACAATTATTGTTTGTTAAGCTTTTAAATTATTTAATAGAAAAGAAAGAAAAAGCAACATTTCACAAATTGATCGCGGCAGCAATCGAGCCCCGAACACTGTCTACATCATCGGCCCACGAATCCGGCACACACTCCACTAAGCTACTGTACAATTCCTGCGGCCGCCACAACTGTTTGGCATTACGTAAAAATGCAAGCATTCTTATTGCCCTCTCGCTCTATCTAATGCTTATACTTATTGTCTATTCGCTTTTGCATTGTTTACCATATGCGTTCTTCTTCTTCTTCTGTCGTCCCTGAATTTGTGCGTTTCGAATACCGTATAAAATTTATATTATTTAGTTCTTAATAATAATCCAAATATATCAAAACTTTCATTATAAATAATGGAAAATAAATGATACACGGTATACTATGATAATCCATGGCCTTCTACAGTCAGTACCTGACTGTAGCGTTCGACTAAGGTATACTTTATTTGTAACTATTTACAATCCCAAAGAAAATAAAATCGATTTGGAGCGAGAGCATTGCCCACCTGCATTCTCACTCTGCGGTAGATATGCTATTGATCCAGAAGGTGCATGTAGAAGTATGCTTGAAGAGATTTGCTTGAAACGTAAGTGCAATAAAATATGACTTCCAATTGAGTTAATTCGTTAAATATCTTACCCACATCAGACCGTAAAAGCTTATTTAAATCGGGAGTCAAATGTCAATATTGTCGCTATGCCAACGTAGATGATGACCAATTGGTTGATATATTCTATAAGGAAGGTAACGATTGTAAGCCTTCGCCGCTTTTTGTTTTTATACCCGGAGGATTCTGGTATGATGGTTTTAAGGAGATGTATATATCGATGCTGGGTCCTTTGGTTAAAAACGGATATCGTGTTGCAGTCGTAGACTACAATCTTATTTGCGAATATAAGACGCTTATAGAAGAATTCCACGGCTTTTTTACCTGGATATTTCAGTATGCCGATCGTACGCCAACAAGTGATATCACTTTTGCTGGACATGGCACTGGGGCCCATCTATTAACACAATTGCTGCACATCCCCGGCTGTATTCCGGACTGTAGTCGCGCGAAAGTTAAATCGATGTTTTTCCTTACCGGCATTTACGATGTGCGCGAGCTTCCTCAAATACCAGATATTTCTTGGAGAATGAAACTCACTGACGAAAATAGCAAAGATCTGTCTCCCATATTATGGAGCTGGAAAGATGAGGCTCAAAAGTGGGGCTGCCTACAAATCCATGTATTGACCGTAGAGCACGAGAGCGTCACTTTCCAAGAGCAAAGTCGCCAATTTTCTGAGGTTTTGGAATCCGCCGGATTTAATTCTACATACAAACAGCTCGACGGGTTTGATCATTTCACTATAGTTTTAGACCAGAATGTAGAAAAAAATGAAATAACTAATTATATTGAGACGGCAATGCAGAAAGCCTCTTCTGGATCCTCTAAAGGAAGCAATCGTCCCTGTACTTGCGCTTCGAAACGATAGTTGATAAATTACAGATATATTTAATTGATCAATTGGTCTTTTACAAATATCAAAATTTTCGCAACTGTGTGTAGCAACGAGAGAAATACGCGAGTGTACTCGACAGAAGGATACATAAACATATAAGCACATTTTTTATTTAATAATTAAATTATTCTCGACAGATGGTAAGCGAGGGCGATGTTAAGCATTCAATTTGAGCAATGCACCGACTTTTTTGATTACTTCTGTTGTAATTGTCTGATCGGATACGTAGAAATTTTAATTAACTAACAGTTTGTTAAACTCAACCTGATGGTAGTGGCAATTAACATATGATATAATCTGTAATGAAATCTATACGAAACCAATTTGATTATTAAATCTGTAGTAAATTAATTGATTCCATCCGTCATAAAGCAATTAACGCTTAGTGGCGCAAGTACATGGACGATAGGTTCCTCTAGAGGATCCAGACGAAGCTTTCTTCATTGCAGTTTTAATGTAATTAGTTATTTCGTTTTTCTCTTCAGCCTGGTCTAAAATTATAGTGAAGTGATCCAATCCTTCGAGCTGTTTGAATGTAGAATTAAATCCGGCGGCTTCCAAAACCTGAGAAAATTGGCGACTTTGCTCTTGGAAAGTGACGCTCTCGTGTTCTACGGTCAATACATGTATTTGCAGACAGCCCCACTTTTCGGACTCTTCTTTCCAACTCCATAGAATAGGAGAAACATCGACAGCTGTTTGCTCTTCGAGACCGAAATAGTTATGGGTATTGATCGGAGATAGGAGCCACACCTCTCGGACGTCGTAAATTCCGGTGAGAAAAAACATAGACTTAACTTTCGCGCGATTACAGTCCGGTATACAGCCGGGGATGTGCAGCAATTGTGCTAGTAGATGGGCTCCAGCACCGTGCCCAGCGAAAGTGATATCAGTTGTTTGTGTACGATCAGCATACTGAAAAATCCAGGTAGCAAAGCCGCAGAATTCTTCCATAAGTGCAGGCAGATTCACTTTGGGACACGTATTGTAGTCTACGACGGCGACACGATATCCGTTTTTAACCAGAGGACCCACCATGGAGGTAGAGAGATCTTTGTCTCCAAAATGCCAGTAGCCACCATGTATAAAGACAAAAAGAGGCGAAGGTTTACAATCGTTACCTTCCTTATAGAATATATCGACCAATCGGTTATCATCTACGCCGTCATAACGAAGGTATTGACATTGGACTCCAGACTGAAAAAGGGCCTTACGGTCTGGTACGGGAAAAGTATTCGATTCAATTGCATCGGAAATGGTATTGTATAAAACTTACGTTGCGAGGTTATAGCATAAACCTGTTCTAAACATGTTTTTATTGGACTAAACTCGTATCTACTGAAGAGTGCAAATTGATATGGGCTATACTCTCGAAGTATATCGAGGTCCTTAGCTTCGGGATTGTACATGTTCAACAAGCTTAAATATAAAAAAAAAAAACCAAAAGCAAAAAAATTGTAACACTTTGAAATTGAAATTTAGAATTTTCTGGTAAACCTGCCTGACCAATTTTCCATAAGAAGTGTAAAAACATTAAATATGTCATGGGCTCTTAGCTATGTCTATCAATAACTGCCTACTCAGTCGTAAAAATTGTGTGTATCACAAATGCATGTTTAAGTGTGTTTGTCTTTACAAGTGCATAGAATAATTTATTTTATTCGGCTCACTTAAAATTAAAATCTGCTATTTAAAAGACGGGCCTTTACGCACTCGATATAATAATTGGTTTATCAATATAAAATACTTAAACGTATATACGTATTATTTCCCAGCACGCGTCTTGTAATTTTTTCAGTTGCCTGGGAAGGTGGGTAGAGAAGGGGATTATATTATGCGTACCGTGTACGTGTGACTGTCTCACAACTGAAATAAGCCGCATGTTTTGTTCGGAATAATATGGCTATCCCAAAAGCAACATGAATTGGTGATTATACTACGCCGCCACATCGTACTCGAGACACGCGCTTGACATGTCCAAAAAATCGCGGCGCGTTTCACCTTCAATTTGCGGAAGCTTACTGGGAGCCAGCCGATTTGGTTGCTGACAAAAATCTATGAATGAAACGATAGATGGAGAGCAATAGATGAAACCAAATGTTATACATATATGTGCAGATTGCCGAGCAACAGAGCAACTCCCGCTCTATCAATTAAGCAATTCGTCGATGGCGAACAAGGTAAAAGCTTCGGGTGGCATTTAATATGTTGGCCAAATCGCAGTGTGTGGTCTGGCTAGTTTAATTGGTTGCACTGCTTGCTTTGGCGCAGTTGCAGGTACAGGCTTTTAATACCCGCTACCCATAGGGCAGAAGGGTATTATAACTGTATGCCAGCCCAAAATGTATGTTTCAGGCAGAAGGAGGCGTGACAGACCCCACAAGTTAATCAGCATCAGCAGCCAAGTCGGTGTAGCAATCTCAACTAAGAAAACAACAGACTACGAAAAAATATTTAAACATGTCTAAATATTGCACGACGATAAAGTTTGTTTTAGATTTTGGCGATGACCCCTTCCGCCCCCGGATGCAGGGCAGTTCGTTTTTGGGAAACACAATCACTATCGCCCAAATGATTTTGGTTAATTTGTTTACGATGGAATCATTAATATAGAAGTTTAATATTTAAGTAATCGTTAGTTTAAAGCTGTTGCCGAATTAGCTTTCCAAATAAGGCAACATAAAATACGCAAAACATAGAAGTTATATATTTTGAAATAGGTTTGAGCAGTTGGGCATGTTCAAAGATTGCAACGAAAATAGAGACATCCCCTATGTATAATTTATATTCTGAATCAGCAGAGGAGTCTATCTAGGTATATCTGCCTATTCCTTCGTTTGTCTGTCTGGTTATTACTATTTTGTAAATATTAAAGCCAAATATACTATACCAATAATGTACATCAAATAAATAAATAAATAAATAAATAAATAAGTAAATGAATAAATTAATAAAGAAATGAATAAACAAACAAATAAATAAATAAATAAATAAATAAATAAATAAATAAATAAATAAATAAATAAATAAATAAATAAATAAATAAATAAATAAATAAATAAATAAATTAAATAAATAAATAAATAAATAAATAAATAAATAAATAAATAAATAAATAAATAAATAAATAAATAAATAAACAAATAAATTAATAAACAAATAGATAAATAAATAAATAAATAAATAAAAAAAAGTAAACAAATGTATAACAACATAGTATAGGAACGAACGGGAATAATAGGATAGGGAATAAAGGGAATAAAATTTATGGCATGCCGAAGGTAGCCTTACTTTCATGGTTTGGCTTGCTGCTGTGGTTGTCCATTACTGTAATGGGCAAAGTTTGACTACTTGTGAGCCACCACTCATTTTCGCAGTCGCTCGCGCTGTTGCCTACATAATGACACCCTGCTCCAGCCGAATGATGACGTTGCTAAAGTCACAAGTGGCCACTGAGGCTTGGAATGCTTTAGTCGGAGTTGGAGTTGGTCTGTTGGTCTGTTGGTTTGTTGTTTGGTCGCTTTGGGCTGTGGTGGTGGTGTGTTAGACAGTGCTGCTTATGACTTTGAGGCCCCATTTAATTGCACAATAATGTGAACACTCGACAACGGCATTTGGGCCGTCGCGTCGTCTCTGGGCCACGTTTTGGGCGCAGCCCATGTGAGTTGATAAATCTTTTGCACTCTGCCGTCAATTCGGTATTCTCATGTCACATCCAATCAGTTGAACGACGGCAAAATTTGCAATAAAGTTCAGTCTTACATAGACAAATAAAGAACAACAACAAAATAATACTCATTGGGGTGCCGATAATTACAACAATCGACTAAAGTTAAAACAAATGCATTCGGCTTTCTAATAATATGTGCATAAATTAAATGCCCATTATCAATTAATAATTAAATGTAAACAACTATTAATACGCGATGATAGTCCTAGACAGGGGCGTATCCACGGTCTCAGGGGCCTTTGTGCCTTTAAATAAATGGCTGAAGCCAATACTAATTCCATCAACTTTCTTAGCAAAGTCATCAATAGTTTTTCGGATCTCAAGTTTTATCATTCGTGATTGATTTTTTACTAATTTATCTGCCTCCTTCCGTTTTATCTATTATAATAAATAAATTTGACATTAAGGTTTCTGTATTCGATTTTATTTTTATACTGGCAGAGGGTATATTCATTTTAATTGTTGAACGCTATTGGTAATTATAAGATCCTCTTGGGTATCTTACTGTGTTGTATGTTGTTTTCGACGAAAACTATTTCGTTTCTTGTTCTTTGCTTTTGGGGTCCTTGTGCATAATGCATACGTCTAGCTAAGGACCTGATCCTGGAATACAACCGCTCGAAAAATTGTAACAACACAGCATAGACCACACACAGACAACGCACACACACAAGCGCACAAACTCAGATAGACCTGATCACCCTTTTCCTTGGCAGGGAGAACCGACAGTGTAGGCAATTCTTTTAGCTGGTCGGAAATCGCAATCGGCTTCGAGGCACGATTCGTGCGATCGGGTGCTTTCAGAGTCTTCGGTGCTGTCGACTCGTCGACGTCGGTGTGCGTGTGTGTGCACACTCTTTGTGAGTGTGTGTGTCTGCAGCGGCGCATAGAAGACGGCTTGTCGCGTCCGCATGTCGCTTAGTCTGTTGCCGGCGCTTTAACCGCAAAGTAAGCGCAAAAGCGTGAAGTTGGCCCATTGGCAAAGCTGATATTCATATTCCAAGCTGCTATTGTATTCTGAGATGCGACGCGTGTTCTTTTAACTGCCTTATTCACATAAATAATATAAAATAAATACCAAAATCGAATGTGATTGATTTGTAGTGCCAGGATAACGGGTGTATCGTGATATAAAGCGGACTTTCAATTGTGCTGTGTGCAGTGTCGTGCCACAATAAACCTACGCAAACCTCCGATAACTTCGATAATCTCCTCATCGCAACCACAAAAGGCAAGTGCAGCAGCAGCAACTAATATTGCAATACCAGAAACTTAAAATTAAAAACAAATAATCCGAATTCAAATTTCATCTTTTTACAACGTTTCCAAATCGATTCAGTTTAGTTTTTATTTTTGTTGCCCTTGCGAAAGAGTCACGCGTGTTTGTGGACCACAAATCCCAGAAAAAGAAATGAAAATCAAAATGATGTACATACGTACATGGGCATGTTGTATGTATGAAGTTAATATATATAAAAAAAGAAGAAATAACAGAGCCGAAACCAGCTTACAACACGACAGTCAGATCGGTAATTTGTGGCCCGCACCGCACCGAGCTAAGCTGAGAGTCGCCAAGAGCAAGTCCAAGTTCATCTGCAGCGCGCTAATGTGCTGCATATGTAAATGCCAATTGGCGATTGATCAACAAACAGATATATGTGTATATAAACCATATGCATATGATAGGAGCTTGCTAACACAACAGACTGACAATTCGACCAAAACGCATCGCCGAGATTTGTGTGTTTCTTTCGAATACCACGCAACAGTAACAACTTGTTGTTAACTCTGCAAACACACACACGCACACACACAGCATTCATATGTCGATGCAGCCGATCAATCCAGTCAAGTTTATGTCCGCATTATATCATCTATAAACTGATCTCCTTTTGAAAACTTGGCCAAGTTCGAGGGAAAAGCTGCCAACAAAGTGCTAACTACGATACACATGCAAACACATACACACACACACCTGCCTATAAATACTTGTATAAAATCGAAACGAAGCTGGTGCGACTGTAACCAATTTCTCATATATTCGTAAATCGGCCGAATGCCCTTCAGAGAGGCGCCGACGTCGCAATGGTAACGCATGCGCGCAATTTGTTTATTTATGATTTTATAGTTGTTTTCTTGGCGCAAACAGTTCGCCAGAGACCCACTCGTAGGAGACCTCCAGCGCCCTACATCTCTTCTTCTCCCGTACCACCGGCCTGTCTGCCTCACTGATCTGTCAGCCGAGTCAAATTATCTTTTATATCAAAGACAACATTTTTGCTGCACATCCGTTCGCACGTTCGCACATTGCCAACTGTTACATACACACACACACACACAAACACACACGAACAAGGCATATAGTTAGCTAGGGATCGGCATGGTCGGATGTCGTAGGTCTGTAACACGGGCGTTGCTCGTTGTTTATGTGCGGTTGGCCTGTTAGGTGACATCGCGGCATGTGAAAAACTATTTTAATTTTCAGTCCAATTGGGGTCACATGCGTGGTTGGTCACACCTCTTCGCTTCATGATTTGTTTGAGTTTCTCCAGCGTGTCTTAGTTGCTTAGTCCAACTAGTCATCTTCGCAGCTAGCCGGTCAAGATTGATAATAATGGCAAGGCATATGGGACCAAACAAGAGCGAGAACGCGGCAATGATGGCGACTTGCAAAATATTGCTGAAGGTCAGAAGTTTTCCACGCGGGGACATTGGCTAATGTTGTACATGGGCAAATATATGGTATGAGTATTTGCTATATTATCTGGCTTTATATATAGAATATACGTATGTATACGATTTCCATTGCCACCAGAATGACTCGGGCAATCCGAACACCCTTGGTATTGAGCAAATGATTTGTCGAAATTCTCGGCTTGACTGCGACTATGCAAGTGCGCAACAACAACAAACTTAATGAATATTATAAATTATAAATAAAAGCTATGGAATTAGCAATTTGATAATGATGGGTTTGTATTTAGTAACAAAGTGCAGTCAATTGTTGTTTGTCACTGTGATTTCCCTTTCAAATAGAATTTTCCTTGAGCTTCCCGTGGAGTTTCTTACGAATGGGGCTAAGTACACCCGCACACCCACACACGCCCCCTCCCACACATACGCACACACTCGCCCACGATGTACATACATATATCTATGTCTGATCGCTTGTCTCAGGCCCTTTGCTCGGGCAATTATCGCGTATAAACATTTAATTTATGCAAATTTGCAACTTACATTAAACGAAAGACTCAGGCGACGAACTTTTTGAACTTTTTTGTGGGCGCGTCAATATAATTAGTATTATAATCTTCTCTGTTTGTAAAACATTAGCATTTTCATCATTTTGTAAAGCGCAGCTGATGCAACCTTTGAATTCGATGCCAAACCAGCTAAAAATGTTTTGCTTTGTGTATCTGTAATTTAGTTTTTGTTAATGGTCAAAATATACTCCAAAACACGACACCTGTTTCCCTAAGCGAACTAACCCTGAAACGAATAGTCGTTTAGGAATATTTCAAGCCGATTTGGTAAACCAATTCGATCGAATGTCAATGTCAATGGAAAAGTTCTTGTGTTGCTAGAATGACATACATAAACCTTGCGGAAGTCCAAACTCGACAACTTTTATAGAAGAAAGATACGAATAACGTTGCATATGTGTATGTGTGTGTGTGTGTGTGTTTATCTGTTTTTATTAGTATTATTATTATCATCGATAGAGCTGGTTTATAATACGGCAACTATCACGCATACGCACTAGTTCAAGGTGACTGCCTCGAGCTATGAGCTGAAAGACCAAAGAGTAAAATCGAATACAAATCGAGTTTCAATATCGCCAAAAGTCTGTGGTACATAAATTCACACTCTTTATGACCACGTCTGTCTCGTCTGGTCCGAAACTGACGTTGTAAACATAATCGAATCGTTTGCGCGACTATGTTAAATATCTATGGATGGTTTATCTTCGCCGACTACCGCCGCCGATGGCCGATGGCCGTTGGTCCAATGCAGCAGATCATATTTTTGTTGTTTTTGTTTCCATTGTATTTCGTTTCCTCAAAAAATGAACAAAAAACCGCCAACGACCTTGGTAGCGAGTTTTTTTTTATGCGTTGCCGTTGCCTCGGGTCCATTGGGCATCGATCGATCCGACTGCGATTGATCCGATGCGGCCGCAGCTGATTAATTTTTATGCGACGCACTTGTTCGCTCTTTTCGGACTGTTCGATACTGTTCGGACTGTGTTCGGACGGTATTCGGACTGTATTCGGAGTTTCAGGCCAATGACGCGGCGTGTGTTGAGAAGATATGCAACCTTCGACGGGCTCTCTCTTATCAAACCTGAAAAGCATAATAAGCTCTAGGCCCGAATTACGTATACACCATGTGTGCGCACGTGTGCTTGTGTCGGTGACTGCCAATTTGGGATGAGGAACAAGAGAGCGTCGAAATAGGAAGAAGAAGAAGACATAAATGTTTGAATAAACGTGCGATTCTTTTGTACCCCGACGATACGCAACGCGTGTCTAGAATTTATCGTTCGATTCAAATGTCGCCCATGCGATTATCACAAACTAATCAAGTGTGGACAGTGACGTCAGAGCGAGGGGCGGAGCGTGTGGCACCTGACAATGTCTATATGTTTTGTTTATTTCGCAATTGCCTTGCTAATTGATTGACAAATCGTAAACTGCGTTAAAAGTAGACGCCCGACTTGGTGAATAGCGCGAAATATTAAGTCAAAAATCATTTGCAAATATTTATAGAGCATGCGAGGAGGCGAGAGAATCTGGAATCTGTGAGGTCAATCGAGTAATATGTGTAAAATAATTTCGACGCACCTTTCGAATATCGCAACGGGATGAGCAAATTATAGAATTCATATGCAAAGCAATGATGAGAATCTTTAAGTATTCAAATTCGGGGCTCGGGAGATATCGTAGCTGATTTGCATGTGAACGTCGCTCATGTTTAGGAAATTAATAGCTAACCAAATATATATGCAAAATTTACAGCATAGTCCACAGGTTGTTTGCATAGAATAAACCATGAGATTGTGTGCTTACCGAATAAATACTATGTATGTATAAATAATGTATGTATTTGTAGAATATCTGGAATGTGAGCTGATCTCTCTCTATTCGTTTTATGTGTTCGTAGAACGACTTTCGGTATACTCAGAAAGATACATCTGTATATACATATGAAGGTACATATATGTGTGTATGTATTTACGATCTATGGATAGATAAGCTGAAAGTCCAAGAGACTCAGGTTAAAAAGACTTCGTTCAATAAATATTCGAATGCGAGGGTTCAAAGAAAGAAACCGGAAAGTAATTTCGGGTGTCTCCACTTGCCACTCGCCTGGGAGCTCAAAATTATTTATCGATTATTATTTTGAATGTTTGCCAATTGCTAGACCGATTTACTTATTTATCGCACTAATCATCTACTTAAAATGTCAAAGACTTAAACTAGTTTATAATTAGTGCTAGTTATTTTTTGCGCTTCTGTTCCCGATTATTTGTTGCTTTTTTGGCATTTGCACTATATCTATGTGATGCCTTATTCGGAAAAGTTCTAAAACAATGTGTTTATAATGCTATGTAGCTCAAAATAAGTACCATATATGGTAGGTGTTTATAAATACTTTGAAAAAATGACGCATTCGGAGACATTCCTGTTTCAAACAAAAACATCTTCAGTCACATACCTCGTAGTCGCTTAACTCCTAAATAGGGTTTAGCAGCCTACATTGAATTTGTATTATTTAGTGACTTGTGGCATTGAGAAATAGATTTGGGTCACCCGGAAATAACAAATCGGGGGTGCTAACTTAGTCTTCAATTTGAATACAAATTGAGTAATAAAAGAAAATTGAAAAACAAGTTACACTTATTTTATTGCTTAAGATAGATTACAGCTTAATTAGTATTTATTTATCTATCTAAAGTAATAAAATAAGTGTAACTTGTTTTTCAATTTTCTTCCAATACAAATTAAGCTGTAATTTGTTGCAGTGTATAATTCACCTGCCTTTAAAACATATACTAAATCACACATTTAGTAGGCCGATCACTTGAGGCCCTCGCACATTTCGATTGAATCGCCATTGTGTTGAACTGGTTTACGAAACGATCTTTCGAGCAGGCATCGTATAACAAATAAGTGCAATTAAATGTAAGTAGACCTCAGAGCGAGCACGCCCAGCTATGCGGACATATTATCGAATAATTATCTCTAATTTTGGACACATAAATTGTGAAAACGTTGGCGAAATATTTGCGGTCAGCTGTTGTTAATGTGCTCGAATGCCAAAGGTGAAACAGAACAAATTGCACGGACTGATAGGACAGCTAAGTTTCGCTTTCGATTTATATTTTAGTTTTGGTTTATTCTTGCACACTTCGAGCTCGGTTAAGTGCCTCTGGGCAACTGCAGATACACAGAGATAATGCAGTTCTCCGAAATATCCATGTTTGATTCTACAATTATGGCAAAGGCAGAAAATGTGGCAGTCGCATTTTGGCCAAGAATGATGACTGATCACAAAATGGGCAACTAGTTTGAGGCTAGATACGACGAGCATGACGTGCACTTTGCAGACATATGTTAATGCATATATACTTGTACATGCATCTACGTCTGTGTCTGGTATAGCAATGCAACCTGCTCGATGCTGGGCTATGAAATGAGTGCGCGTTTTACTTAGAACAGCAATCGATGTGCTGAAATAAAAACTGAAACTGAAAACTACACATTTCTCACCGAAATCAAAGACACTTTGTCATAGTTCGAATATCTGTTTGATTTGCGGCAGTTTGAAGTGTGCGCCGTGTCAGGTTGTCGCTTTGTCGCCGTGTCGCAATCGGCATTTAGTCGACTGCATCCAAACGCCTCAAGGCCGTGAAAAACTCAAGTGCGTAGCTGCACAAAGGGACGGGAGTGAAGTACAATTAGACACCTGAGGAGGAAAGGCGGGCCTGACTCTGAGGTGCCGCGTAGTAAAAAAGTTCGTTGCAAATCAGTCTATCAGTCTATCTTCTGCTAAGAAAAACTGTTATCAATGCACTAACAAATTATCGAAGACAGAGTCTTCTGTTGAAATTTGGAAATAGGGAGAAACTATGTACTGATTGTACTCTGTGGGAATTCTTCTGCATTTGCACAGAGCTAGTATACCCTTTTTGACCATTCCCAATGGTCGAAGGGTATAAAAAACGAATGCATTTTGCCAGGCGTGGCCGATATCGGGGCTCATATATGGGCTGCAATCGAAAGTGCCCAGTCAGTGGTGCATAGGACTTGATTCCGATAATGTCAGTGCTCTTATGCATGCATGTATATATCTTGCATCTAGCTAGTCAATAATTATGAAAGCATTGCAACAGGCAAGACGTTGCAACATGCACGTTGCACTCATAACCGTTGTTGCTGATTGTTTCGGGCTTGCAAACCGGTTTCCTCTGTGTTCCTTAGGGCCCCACAACAACAATGCCCTGAAGCGGCAGCTACTGCGGTCTGTCCTTGAACTATCCTCGGCTCCTGTTCATCAGTTCGGGTCTTTCCAGCATACTCAAAAAACTAGATGACAATAAATGACGACAGCAACAAGAGACGAGCAACAGCAGCAACAGCAATACGCGATAATTTTGGCATAAGAAGACAGAAAACTAAAACCTGTTCTGACAGCATTTCTGATTTCTTTCCTGGCCACAAAAAGAAGAAAAAACAAAAGCAAAGAAAAACAAAATAAACGCATAACGAAACTAAAATGCAAAAGCTTTTAAAACATTTCACAAAATTCCATGTATGAAAAACACAAAATGATTTTCTGACGAGCCAAGCAATCAGAAGCGACACGAGCTGCAATAAAAAGATTGCCCCGTTAGCAGAATTAGCGAAGGGTTATTGCCTTCTCTTAGGGAGCTCTTCTACGTTCCGACTCATTTACAGGTTTAGTAAGTAAGTTGCACTTGTGTGCGTGTTCTTGAGTCTCAGTTGCCTCACTGTTCGCTCGACTCTCATATTCCCATAGGTCATAGGCGTGGGCGAGGCTTCGCCTTGGCGATCGCAATGTCGACTACGTGTGTGTGCCGAGTCGATTAGCGCCTCCGTCTCGTATTAGTTTATCAAATATTACAGAGCCATATTTACTTGCGCCCAGTTCCGATAATAATGTGATTATCTATTATTTGCTTGCAGTTGGCAAAATGTCGGTCAGACTGAACGAGACAGAAACCATAGTTGACAAAATGGTCAACTTTTTCGTCGAACACGAGGATCTGCGCACCAAGGTGAGTTTAGATTAATATACAGAGCCGTAGCGAGGGTATCTTCTTGCGAGCCTCTAGTATAATGGGCTTGCTTAAAAATTAAGTATGTATTAAGTTCACAAAGGAAGGAATCTTAATACTAATTACATCGATTCGTGTCTCGATTTTATATCAGATATCATGAGATATCATGGGTCTGTACACTCAACTGCTAGTTATATATTTACGATTTATGTATTGCTTGCAGAGCTGGTTCCTGTCGAATGCACCAGGTCCACTGTTCATGATCCTCGGTGCCTACTTGTATTTCTGCCTATACGCCGGACCACGTTATATGCGTGATCGCAAACCATTTGATCTGAAGAACACGTTGCTTGTCTACAATGCAGTGCAGGTGCTTCTCAGCTGGGTGCTTTTCTATGAGGGCTACAAAGGCGGCTGGGGTGGACACTACAACTTCAAGTGCCAGCCGGTGACTTATGCCACAGATCCCATCTCAATGAGGGTAAGCTTGGAATATATATCTATATACATGCGTAAGAAGGTTGCCTTATCCTCATCCCTGTTTGCAGATGGCTGGCGCAGTTTGGCTGTACTACATCGCCAAGATCAGTGAGCTGCTAGACACAGTGTTCTTTGTGCTGCGCAAGAAGGAGCGCCAGATTTCGTTCCTGCATCTGTATCACCACACACTGATGCCCGTGTGCGCCTTCATCGGTGTCAAGTACTTTGCTGGCGGCCATGGCACACTGCTGGGCTTCATAAACTCCTTCATTCACATCATTATGTACGCGTATTATCTGCTCTCGGCGATGGGTCCCAAAGTGCAGAAATATCTGTGGTGGAAGAAGTACATTACCATTCTTCAGATTGTAAGTAGCGCCAGAGGAGATCTGTGAGGACACAATGCATAATAAATTCTCCGCTTCAGGTGCAATTCCTCATCATATTCGTGCACACACTGCAGATTCAGTTCCAGCCCAACTGCAACTTCCCCAAGTCGATTGCGGCACTGTTGACCTTCAACGCGGGCCTCTTCACCTATATGTTCAGCTCGTTCTACGTGCACAACTACAAGAAGGAGGCCAAACAAGCCGCTCAGGCCGCACAGGCTAAACTAAGAGCAGAGAAGCAAGAATAGAAGGGTTCTATAGCCGATAATTGTTTGCCTTAAAATCGAATCGAATCGATAGTTAGGCTTATCGCCTAAAGATAACCTTCGAACGGGTTTTGCGTTCGCACATGTCCCTCACTCTAGGCATACTCTACACATACTACATATAACATACATAGATCAAGTTGGGTTTATATGTACATTTGGATATTAATTACATTTTCTAGCTTTTAAGTTCGTTTCGTAGTATTTTTAGTCAAACTGAATGAGAATGTGGCTCTTTTTTGAACAGTCGCCATTGCACCGCACAGTGCAAGCGGGTATACACAGTCGCTTGCACTTGCTGTATTGGGAAAGTATAATAGAACCAAATATTATAGATTAGTCCGTTAATACTTGTATGTATGTAGTTTTTATTTTATTGATTGGTGTGCAATAAAATTAAAGACATACAGCATCATATGGAAAATATAAAACTCGTGTTGTTTCAAACATTTTTCCATCCAAATGCAAATAACGGAGCCATATTTCAGCGAAAGGAATTGAGCAAAGGCGAGGGAGTGGGAAAGGAAAGACCGCTAACATGCGCTTCATACCGGCCATATACATTGTCGTTTGGTACAAACTTATAATACCCTTTTTCCAAGTTAAAAGTGTTACAAAATATGATTAAGCTAGTGGTTGAACGAAGCTTCATTACATAAGTTTCGTTTTGAAAAGGGTGTTTTAAGGAACCAAACTTATGTACACTTTTACATGAAAGTTGGCGGTAAATGCAGACTCAACACATGAAACAGCACCAATGGCAACTTTCGCTCTGTATAATGAAGTTGCTGATAACTTCATTCTGTAGGCAAGAGCTACATATCAAGTTCTCATGGGAATCTGGTCAGACAGCTCTACCTTAATATTCTACATTTCTATTTCAAAATTATTTTTATTTTATTATATTGATTATGTTTGGATATTTTGTTTTGTAAGCATGTATAATCCCGGAGCAAGAGACGTCGATTTGGTGCGAGAGTATACTCCAGCGTATTTTGCACTCTTCAGTAGAGATGAGATCAATCCAATAGATGCATGTGATGCCCAGTTCGAAACAATGGGCGTGGAAAGTAAGTGAAATGTGACTTTTGATAAAATTAAATCGGTGAATATTTAACTCTCACCAGGCCGTGAAAAACTTTTTAAGTCGGGAGTCAAGTGTAAATTCCTCCGGTATGCCGGCATGAATGATTCGCGGGTGATTGAAGTATTCTATAATGACGAGAACAAACCTAAATCTTCGCCGCTTTTTGTCTTTATATACGGTTGTGGGTGGTTTCGTGGGAATCACAGACTGAGTACCTACATGGTGGGTCCTCTGGTAAAAAAGGGATATCGAGTCGCCCTCGTGGGCTACAATAGGCCACGTAATCGTAATGTGGATACGCTGAATAAACTTATGGAAGAGTTCTGCGAGTTCGGAAGTTGGATATTTAAGTATGCCGAACGTACGCAAACGACTGATATAACTTTCGCCGGACATGACGTTGGGGCCCACCTTCTGACACAGTTGCTACACATTCCCGGCTGTATTCCGGACGGTAGTCGCGCCAAAGTTAAATCAATGTTCTTCCTTACCGGCTTATACGACGTCCGCGAGCTGCGGTGGATAATAGATGACACATGGATACGCGATGAGCAAATGGCCACCGACACGTCTCCCATTTTATGGAGCTGGAAAGACGAGGCTCAAAAGTGGAGCGGTCTGCAAGTACATGTCTTGACCGTGGAACACGAAAGCGTTACTTTCCAGGAGCAAAGTCGTCATTTTTCTCAGGTTTTGGCATTCGCCGGGTTCAATTGTAAATTTAAAAAGTTCGACGGGCTGGATCATTATACTATAATTATAGACCTTAAAGAAGATAAAAATCATATAACAAAATACTTAAACACTGCAATGCAAAAAGCCTCATCTGAATCCTCTGAAGAAAGCAATCGTCCGTGTACTTGCGCTACGAAGCGATAATTGCTTAGTGATAGATATACTTAATAGGACATTCCGGATTTATTGCTCTAATGAGTTTTTTACAGAATATATGATTAAATACCAAACGAAAATTTGCGAAATGAAGAAGCGCTCAATACGGAAAATCCAAAAACACCCCTATTCATTGCGCACTTTTTGTTTGTTTTATGTTGAGAAATCAAACGACAAGTTGTATTGCCTATACATTGAACCTTTATTTATGATCAACATTAATTAATTTGAATAAATGAAGCTTCATTGCAGAAGTTTTGTTCTTGAAAAGGGTTTTTAGAAGAACCATACTTATGTAGACATTTACACGAAAGTTGGCCGTGAATTCAGACTCAATTGTATACTGTACACGAGTACTTTAGTTCTAATGTGAAACTGGTCGGACAGCTCTACCCCAAAATTCTACATTTCAATTTTTTATTTATTCTTTTGGTTTTGTTTGGATATTTCGAGTTGTTACTATGTACAATCACGATGCAAAAGACGTCGATTTGGTGCGAGAGTATACTCCAGCGTGTTTTGCACTCTTCAGTAGAGACGAGTTGTATCCAATAGATGCATGTAACCACCGGTTCAATAAAATGGGCGAGGAAAGTAAGTGAAATGCGACTTTTGATAAAATTAAACCGGTGAATATTTAACTCTCACCAGGCCGTGAAAAACTTTTTAAGTCGGGAGTCAAGTGTAAATTCCTCCGCTATGCCGGCATGAAAGATTCGCGGGTGATTGAAGTATTCTATAATGACGGTAGCGAATGTAAACCTTCACCGCTTTTTGTATTTATACACGGTGGGGGGTGGACTGTTGGGAATCACAGACTGAGTACCTACATGGTGGGTCCTCTGGTAAAAAAGGGATATCAAGTCGCCCTCGTGGGCTACAATGCGTTACGTGATCAAGAATTGAGAACGCTGAATCAACTTATGGAAGAGTTCTGCGAGTTCGTAACTTGGATATTTAAGTATGCCGAACGTACGCAAACGACTGATATAATATTCGCCGGACATGACGTTGGGGCCCACCTACTGACACAGTTGTTACACATTCCCGGCTGTATTCCGGACTGTGGTCGCGCGAAAGTTAAATCAATGTTCTTCCTTACCGGCATATACGACGTCCGCGAGTTGCGGTTGGTAAACGATGACGACTGGATACCCGATGAGCAAATGGGCATCGACACGTCTCCCATTTTATGGAGCTGGAAAGACGAGGCTCAAAAGTGGAGCTGTCTGCAAGTACATGTCTTGACCGTGGAACACGAAAGCGTTACTTACCAGGAGCAAAGTCGTCAATTTTCTCAGGTTTTGGAAGCCGCCGGATTCAATTGTAAATTTAAAAAGTTCGACGGGCTGGATCATTATACTATAATTATAGACCTTAAAGAAGATAAAAATGAAATAACAAAATACTTGAACACTGCAATGCAAAAAGCCTCTTCAGAATCTTCTAAAGGAAGCAATCGTCCGTGTACTTGCGCCTCAAAGCGATAATTGCTTTATCACAGATATATTTATTCAGTTAAGTTTTTGATCAAATAGGTTTATTACAGATTACATGATTAAAATACAATAACAACTTAGGAATTGTATGTAACAAAAAAGTTGAAAAAGTGACTTGTGTTATTATGTTCTTCATCTGTGCAATTAACCAGCAAAGCAATAAATATTTGCACCTGGTGATCTATAGATCACATGCATGATTCAATTTTTTGTGCCTTTCAAGATACTTTGATTTGCATGTTAATAATTGAGAATTGGATGCAATAGTGGAATGGCACTGTCTTTATGAATCGCTCAATGGAAACATATGCTCTAAATAATGTTGTCTCTAATAACTTCTTCACGCAAGAAATAAGAACTTACTAAGGGACTACCCTTACATACTTTATAAACCCTAAGAAATGTATGAAATGTCCGAAAATAAGGCCGATCGCCAGCACCCCGTTTAACAGTAAGTAGAGAATAGGGTACCCATGATTGGAGAACTTATGTAGGTACCCATGAATGGACTAGAGAATGAATTACCAAAAATCAGGGTACTAAGCAAGTTACCTATTAGAGGTGGGTCAAAAGACTACCCAAGACTCATAAATAGGTGAGCGCGAAGAGTGCTAATGAAAAAAATGCATTTAAAAATTATGATTTAAACATGTCTAGGTATTTTCTTCAACGGAGCTATCATCAACTACGTCTCATGCCACTGATTCCTCGGAGTTCACCTTGGTCGGACGCTGAGTTGGAAAGCCCATATCATGACTCAAGCAAACTCCATATGGCAACTAAGGCTCTCTTAATAAAAGCCATATTACGTCCAACGCTGTCCTACCCATCCAAGTGTGGGGTACTGCCTCCAAAACTCAGCTCAATAGGTTTAGAGTTATACAATCGCGAGCGGCACGAAGCTAAGCTACGAATTAAGTCAAGTTCAGAAGAAACTATACGATTCATAGTGATTCTAGAATAATAAATAATAAATATCTCTGGTTCTGTTTCGCGGCTTAGCGAAATGGTTCTTCATAAGGCTAATTCTAAAATTATGATTTATAATTTAAATGTTTTGTTTATTTAATTTTCTTAATTCAGCATGAAATTCAACAATGTCGGCAGATAGCCCTGCCAGATGAGCTAATATATCGTCATCGCCGTCCGACGGCTGGCGCAAAGCGTCGTTCAAAATGTAGGCGGACTATCCAAACTTTTTATTTTTAGGCCTTGTTTGAAAAAAATCATGGTGTATTGTGTTTGCCAGAATGAAAATGTGCGTAACAGGCAGAAGGAGGGGCCATGTTTATCTGTCCGTCTGTCTGTCTGTATGAGCACCTGGATCTCAATAACTACACTACAGCTAAGATATAAACTCAACAACAAAAGTTGTGTGTCTGACTTGAAAAAATACTTTGCCAGGGCGGTTATCAAAATTTCATTTAAATTTGTATTTAATTCCATATAAATCATACAATATTGAAAGAATCAAATTATAATAAATAATAAAGATTATAAATAATAATTAAAATAATAATTATTTATAAATACATTTTGCTAGTTTCATGTAGAACATTTCAAAAGAACGCGAGCCAAAAGTAAATGCTTTTCTCAATGGCGGCGCTCTTTCCGTTTTTCGTCTGTTCTGACTTTGCAAGTTTAATATTATTCGAATTGGATGTTGTTTTTTTGTCTTGCTCTCAATATTTTGCAAATAGAATGCTAGAACATAACGATTGAGACGCTGATTTGTTAAACCTGTTATCGGACGGAGATCACTTCATAGTCCTTGGCGACTTTAATATCACTGAATGTTATTGGACATCTACACCTAGTCTTTACGTATTTTTTCTTTTGCCTTCCCAGCAACATGACCTATTTAACGATTTGTTTTATATGTGCGTGTCATTGTTAATCTTGTCAAAAACTCTTTAAACAGATCACTGGATTTATGTTTTACGTCTGATCCTTTTAGGATGATTTTCTACAGGGCACAGTCACTTTTCTTATTAGAAGATGCCTATCATCCCACCTTCGAAGTAAATTTCGACTGGGTATAAGTAATTTTTGTTTTTGATGTCTGTGTTCACTTTTTCTATCCGATACGCTCGAGTAAACGACCTTGGATTACAAAAGAGCTGTCACACATAAAAAAATTAAAAAGTAGCTTTTTCAAAAAATATAAGCAGAATAGATGCATAACGAGAAATGTTATAAAAATGATTTGACTCGATGCAGAATTCTTTTAATAATTTCATTAATATGAAGCGTAGGTCAGCGGTCTTTCCTTCTAAACGAAGCGTTTCATAATTCTGAAGTGGACACAGATTAGGCCTTGTCCGATAAGTTTGCTTAGTTTTTTTCAAACAACTTTTTAATCATCTACACCAAAAATTCATTCTTATCCATATAGCGCTCTCAGTTCGAATGGCATCTTCACCCCATTCCGTTCTTCGCTTAGTTAACCCAATTAAAAACTGCCTCCTTTTCTTCAATTTGTAAGGAATCATTTATAATGCCATTACTTTAAAAGGGAAACAATATAGAGGTGTCTCTAAATTATCGGCTATACCTAAATTCTTTGATTATATTATAACTCCTCTATTGCAACATTTTAGTAGATCCGTCATACTTGTATCTTCTTTTTAACACGGATTCGTGAAAAGTCGTTCTTCCACGACAAATTTCGATACTGATTTTAGTATGGTATTTGACTCACAATTTTCTTCATGCATATTAGCTGAACCTTCTCGGGTTATCGCCAGAACTTCTTAGTTGGATTGTAAGCTATTTGGGTGAGAGAACCCAACAAGTCCTCTTTAAAAATAATCATTCTTACCCCGCTCATGTCACATCTTGTGTTTTTCTATTTTTAATTTAGTGACGACTCCTGTCATTCTCGCCTTCAATCTGATCTAGATAGTTTCTATTCATGGTGTCGAACAAATTTGCTCAATCTCAACAGCTCCAAATGCAAGCTCATGACATTCTCACGAGTCTTTTCATAGTACGTCTCTTACTCTGTTTGTGGTTGTATTTCCCAGGTTGATAATCTCGGTGTCCGTTTGGATCGCAAACTTAAATTTTGAAAACATATATCTTCAATGGTTAGTAAAGCTACGGGTGTCCAAATCATGGATTTTTGGATTCACGTTTGCGTTTGAAGTCCTCAGTACATAGTTCTCAAGGACCACAATGAATCCGTACGAGAAAACCTATTAATTTTTGCCTTCGAGAACTTAACTAGGACATTAATTCAAGACTTCGTTCCTATCCTAGTAGATTTTTGTTACTTAATCTGCCTTCTCTTAGCTTTTTCAGGGGACATAAATAGTAATGAATTGCTTAGCCGGTTACCTTCCACTAATACTTCCCAATTGTAGTTAAAACTATGCTCGCCAGGGTCTTATGCTCGGACCACAATAAGTTGTATTCTATCATTGCTAATAATAACAATAATTTTGTATTTATCTTTAAATTTCAAGTCCTGACTCACCTATCTAGTAATTAGTTTTATATATATATATATATTCTTCCTAGTGGAAGTAGTACTTTTTAACCAACTGCATGCTCCTACATTTCTGTCTATTAAGTTTTCCTGGGTTTCTCCAATTCTTTGCATTAAATGTTGGATCGGCTTTTTCTTTTGTTCCCCAGTTAGACTTCAACAAATTTTAACTCAATTTTCATTTCTTCTCATTTAAGGTTTTACCTTAAATTTGAAACTATTCAAAATGTACGAACAATTTGAATCAATAAATTCATTTTACTTTTAAACAGTCGATTATCCATAGTTCGATTTTAAACAATAATGATGATTATGATATGCAAAGGATGTTTATAAGAATCAAACTTATGTAGACATTTAAACGAAAGTTGGCCATGAATTCAGACTCAATTGTATACTGTACACGAGTACTTTAGTTCTAATGTGAAACTGGTCGGACAGCTCTACCCCAAAATTCTATATTTCAATTTTTTATTTATTCTTTTGGTTTTGTTTGGATTTTTGGAGTTGTTACTATGTACAATCCCGATGCAAAAGACGTCGATTTGGTGCGAGAGTATACTCCAGCGTGTTTTGCACTCTTCAGTAGAGAGGAGATCAATCCAAAAGACGCATGTGATGCCCAGTTCGAAAGAATGGGCGCGGAAAGTAAGTGAAATGTGACTTTTGATAAAATTAAATCGGTGAATATTTAACTCTCATCAGGCCGTGAACAACTTTTTAACTCGGGAATCAAGTGTAAATTCCTCCGCTATGCCGGCGTGATGGGTTTGCAGGTGCTTGAAGTATTCTATAATGACGGTAGCGAATGTAAACCTTCACCGCTTTTTGTATTTATACACGGTGGGGGGTGGACTGTTGGGAATCACAGCCAGAATACCTTCATGGTGGGTCCTCTGGTAAAAAAGGGATATCGCGTCGCCCTCGTGGGCTACAATTCATTATATCGTCCTAGTGTCCTATATAGTAGTGCTTTGAGCACGCTGAATCAACTTATGGAACAGTTCTGCGAGTTCGTAACTTGGATTTTTAAGTATGCCGAACGTACGCCAACGACTGATATAACTTTCGCTGGACATGACGTTGGGGCCCACCTACTGACACAGTTGCTACACATTCCCGGCTCTATTCCGGACTGTGGTCGCGCGAAAGTTAAATCAATGTTCTTCCTTACCGGCTTATACGACGTCCGCGAGTTGCGGTTGTTAAAAGATGACGACTGGATACCCGATGAGCAAATGGGCATCGACACGTCTCCCATTTTATGGAGCTGGAAAGACGAGGCTCAAAAGTGGAGCTGTCTGCAAGTACATGTCTTGACCGTGGAACACGAAAGCGTTACTTACCAGGAGCAAAGTCGTCAATTTTCTCAGGTTTTGGAAGCCGCCGGATTCAATTGTAAATTTAAAAAGTTCGACGGGCTGGATCATTATACTATAATTATAGACCTAAAAGAAGATAAAAATGAAATAACAAAATACTTGAACACTGCAATGCAAAAGGCCTCTTCTGAATCCTCTAAAGGAAGCAATCGTCCGTGTACTTGCGCCTCAAAGCGATAATTGCTTTATCACAGATATATTTATTCAGTTAATTTTTTGATCAAATAGGTTTATTACAGATAACATGATTAAAATACAATAACAACTTTGGAATTTTATGTAACAAAAAAGGCTCGACTGCAGTTCGTGAGTCCTACATAAAATAAATAATAATGAAAACCGACTTGTGTAATTATGTTCATCTGTGCAATTAACCAGCAAAGCAATAAATATTTGCACCTGGTGATCTATAGATCACATGCATGATTCAATTTTTGTACCTTTCAAGATACTTTGATTTGCATGATAGTAATTGAGGGTTGGATGCGATGGGTGTTTAGAACCAAACTTATGTAGACATTTACTTTTTTTTCATTTAGATTACATTACACATTTCCATTTACATTTACATACACATTTACATTTTTTCCGAAAAAAAAATATATTGATGTCTCTGATAATTTCTACACGCAAGAGCTACACATCAAGTTCTCATGTGAAACTGGTCGGAAAGCTCTATCTAGTTATTCTACTTTTCAATTTCAAAATTATTGTTTTTTATTTGTTTTGCTTTGGCTGCATATTTTGTAATAACTTTGTACAATCTCGAGGACTTTTGATGAAATTAAATCGGTTAGTATTTTACCCTCACTTCGAAGGCTGCAATTTGGAACCCGAAGTAAAAACGCTGGATGAACTCATGGAAAAGTTATGCTGCTTTGTAACTTGGATATTTCAGTATGCTGATCGTACGCAAACAACCGATATCAGTTTCGCTGGACATGGCACTGGGACCCATCTACTATTTGCGGGGAAATGGGTGTGGCACCCAAGACTTGAAATAAACTTGATATGCGTTGAGTATATTGGAACCTCCAATATTAATTTGTTGTCTTTAGCAATTATAATAGCTAAGTTTTCGCTAAGCTGCGAAACAGAACCAGAGACATTTATTATTTATTATTCTATAATCATTAGGAATCGTTCAGTTCTTTCCGAACATAACCAAATGCGTAGTTTAAAAGATAATATTATGGGTAAGGTTCATAATTAAAATATATACAAATGTACACTTGAGGGATTATGCTATCTTACGAGTAAGGAGTTCATGGGGATGGATTCTCTTCAGACGTCAGAGGGAAATGGGGTTGACGAGATCATTCGCCAACGTGTTCGGGTGGGCGGTAAGTCTGTCGGCATATCAGCTGCTGTGGAAATTTAATTGATCTCCCAATGGGACAACTTTTAAGTCCCTTTCGATGACTCGGTTGCTCACGTACCAGGGTAGCCAAGATGCATGTCGTGCCGCTCGCGATTGTATAACTCTAAGCCTATTGAGCTGAGTCTTGGAGGCAGTACCCCACACTTGGATGGCGTAGGTAAGTGTTGGTTGGATCTTAATTATGGCTTTTAAGAGATGTCTTATTACGGGGAAATCCATTTCCCCTTTGTGTCCTAACTTACTAAAGTTAGCGTTATCTGTTTGGTTTTTTGTTGTGTTGTAAAACCGTGCACCTCCATCCCCCTCCCTCCCCCAACGCACCAGACGACTCGTCGGCTGATTCTTTTAATAGAATAAATAACAGATAGCAAAGTAATATTGTATTGCATACTGAGCAGCGCTTGTTTTCTGTTAGCGGTTTTTCGTTTTTCAATTCGAAATTGCATTGAATCTAGAGCAGATAGCGACCTGGGGGTCTTTCGATTCCGTTCTTGTTTACTTCATTGATCAGTACACACCGCTCCAAGTTAGTAAAGTGTCCAGCTCGCCCAGGAAAAGGATACAAGGTTGTAGGCTGACTTTTGAGTTTCTCGTTTCTTTAGAGTAAAACCCGTTTTAAAACCCGATTTTTAGCGTCAGGGGGCGGTGGGCGGTAAAATTAAAATTTTTTTAAATAGTTAACATTTCACTGTAAACGTAAATCCATTGCGCGCAAAAGTATGCAGCACACTACTTCATGAATTTGAAAGAATTGCGTAGCATTTCAATCTGCAAGCAGTCAACTGCTTGCGACAGCAAGTAGTGTGCAGCTAAACAGGCCGTGTGTGTATATATGTACATTTGTATCTTGTAGATACGTATGTGTGTATCTGATGAATGCCGAAGTTGCAGGCAAATTGAATTTTAAACTAAAACTCGCCGCGCAGTGTTGGCGAAAATGTGGTGAAGTGCAGACGCTTCCCTTCCGCTCTCGTTGGCGTGTTCGTCGTTTGTACGCGTACTTTTTGTTGTAAGTGTCGCATTGTTCGCTGTCGTTGTAATTGTAGTCATTGTTGTAGTTGTTGTTGCCGCTACAGTTGCTGCTGTCGCCAGGTATATGAGTTCGCTGCGCCGAGTTGCTGCTTTGCTGACTGACTGACTGTTGGCGTGCGCATTTTATTTGACTCTATTTAGGTTAAATTCGCGTTCGCGTGTGAGTGTGTGTTACAAAATATACACATGTATACGTATGGGAAAGTGTGCGAAAGACAAAAACAAAAAAACGACAATATCAAAAAAGGCATTGCTCAACTGAGACTGAGCAAAGAATTGGTTGGAAATTTTTTGGTGACGTTGGTTGATTCATTATTGAAAAGGGAAATCTGTGCAGAAAAAAGAAAGCGGTTTTTCATTGGTGCAAACATACGAGTATACTAAGCTTGGAGCGCGTGCCTCACCGATGTGATTGTAGAGTTGTTTAAAAATAGATTAAATATGTACCACATATTTGTATGTACTACTCAGACATACACACACACATACACAAGCACAGGTTTTCCCTCTGCCTCATCCCCGTGAAGATGCAAACGTTGCAGACTTTGCATAGCAGTTTCTCGCTCATCTGGCGTTTCCTGTAGCTCTGACGCCGCATGGCAACAGCCACAGCAAAAGTAACAGCAATGCCAAAGCAAGGCAAGACGAGGCGAGGGAAGGCGAGGCGAGTCGAGGCGAGGCGAGGCAAGTCGAGGCATAACAGCCAAACAAGCGATGGAAGCATAGACGCTATCAAAACAAAAACAAAATCACAAACAAAAACAAAGCCTTGCTCGCTCTGCGCTCTCCTCTGCTCTGCTCTGCTCTGCTCTTTTATGCTCTCAGAGAGCGTGCTCTTGCTCTGGCTCAGCTGCTCGCTAAGGGGTGACGAGCGTATCGGGCCCGGGGCAGGGGCAGGGGCAAGGGCAGGGGTAGGGGTAAGGCACACCTGAGTTCATGTGTGCGAGTGCCGTTAAACGAGATCTGTCAGATACATTTGCAGCAGTGTGTGTGAGTCTCGCTATCAACTTGCGAATAAAAACACAAAGCGGAGCCAAAACGAGCACACACATGCATTCGCGCGTCTGTGTGTGTGCGTGTGTGTGGAACTACCTGAGCCAACAGCCAACAGGTAGCTGATGAGACGACGAGGCCGAGACGGGCTCCGGCTAAGTCTCTCTGACACTGACTATTCTCGCAAATATCCCATGCAAATACACGATTAGCATAACCAACCCACCCGTCTGCCACCTCCCCCTGCCACCACCTCCTGCCCTTTGCAGCTGATGGTGCTGCTGCTGCTGCTGCTGCTGCACTAACGACAAGTGCTAATTTACTTATCACAAATTTGATTTGATTAAATTTTATCTAATTGCGGCGCACATGCTTGAGGTGTGTGTACTGAGAGCACAGTGACTACCGCCCGTTCTCGCACACCCGCTCTCTCGCACACACGCACACTGTGACGCATGACGCTCACAAGTGCAAAATATCACGAAAAAAACAACACAACAATAAATTCATACTCGGACTCTAAAGTTTCCCAAAGGTGCGATAAGCAGCAGCAGCAGCAGAGGCAGCGGCAGCGGCGTGGCAGCGGAGCTCGGCAGAAGCGCGCGCTGAGCGTACAAGCGAATACGAAGAACGTTCAAGAAAACGCCAACTCGCTTTTGTAGCCGATCAGTTTGGCAGCGCAACGCGCCACGATCGCAACGCGTTTTTGTACGGGCTGCAAAAAAAATAATTGAAAACTGTAATGAGAAATAAAAGTGATAAATTATAAAAAAAAGCGCAGAAAGAGAAAGAGAAACAAATAAACAATTACGCGATCGACACGCGCCCTTCGCTGACGCGTCGTTTTCCAAGTAGATTCCAATTGGATTTCGATAGCTGGGCTTGCCTGGGTTCGATTGGCCTCTCAGCTTTTGTTTTGCTTCGCTTCGAGTCGTTCGCTTGAACATAAAACCACAACGAGAAGCATAGCAACAACTCTATAAATTTGCTTAGTAGTCAAGCTGAACAACCAAAGAGATACTGCGCGCGGCAACAGCAACAGCAACAGCAACAACAACAACAAAGACAATAAATAATAATAAGCGAGAATAACAACAACAAAGAAACTTCGCTTCGCGTCGTTTCTTCTTCTTCTTCGTTTAGTTTGACTCGCGTAATTAGTGATAAAGCGCCTACAACAACTGTGGCAAGTGCTGTTGCGTGGCCCCCCTCCACATACACATACAAACACCAAAGAACTGCACAGGCAGAAAGGAGAAATTGAACATAGACAAACATAAACACACACACACATACACACAGTCAACATGCTGAAAACAAAAACAAGCGACGACAAGCTCGACACGCTGCTATCGCGATCTGCGGTCCCAATCATCGATCTCGCCCATTGCGGTAAGTCCCAGTTGACCCAAACGAGTCAAGCGCATACATAAGCCCATAGAAACATAAGTACGAGTGCCATAAATATAGCAGACGTGGAAGAAAGGCTACCTTCGGCATGCCGAAAGTTGTTTACCCTTTACCAGGTTCCTCTCTCCTTCGATCGTTCGCATAATATTCATTATTATATTATTTTGTGAATATTCAATACTCTGTGTCACTTTTACTGGCACTGATAAGAAAGGAAATATATGAAATCGAAAATTAATTGTTCCAACGACAGCTATATGTTATAGTGCTCCGATTTTGATTAAATTTAACATGCATATTGAACATATTTTATAAATTGTAAGTCTAATATTGTCAACTTGGTTACAATATCTTGAAAAATTGAAAAAATAGGCCGATAGTATGCGATACATCGGAAGCTTATGTGCCAAGTTGCATCAGATTATCTTATAAACTGAGAGACGAACGGACAGACAGACATGACTAGATCGACTCCACTGGTTATGCTGATTCAGAATATATATTTGTATACTTTATGGCGTCAAAGACGTCTCTTAAGGTGCGTTGCAAACTTTGGCTCACAATTAATATACCCTCTGCAAGGGTATACAAATAAGCATTTACTATATATACTATATATAGCAAATTATCGGGGCTTCTTGCTACTGGGTGTGAGTTGCTAAGCGTCCCTGGTTAATTAACTGCAGCCCTGACTCATACTTGGATAATTAACAACTTGGTTTCTATGTTTTTGCCGCTTCCCTTTCTGTTTTTGTTGTCATTTTATTTTCTCATGATTGCTTTTAGTCCCGTAATTGCAGTTGCTTAATTTTTTGCTTCAGCTCAGCTTTAATTATTGACTTGTGCAGCTGACACCTGTTTTGCCAGTCCCTCCGTCCGTCTGTCAATCACTGCTGTGTCATATGAAGTACATATGTAAAGTAACATAGTTGATTCTGAAATCCGAAAAGAAGGGAACTATGTTTTACGGGGTCTGTTAAGCAAATGTCTGCAATGCAAATGTCCTTAACTGCTGCGTCCAAAAGAACATAAGAAAGTTTTTCGATGAACTGAAGTTTCTGAGTTCTTCCTTTGATAGTTGAGAAGACAACAAGTACGAGAACTTAACCTATAAAACAACTTATTACTTTAAGCTATACCAAGTTATCCCGCAAGTAAAACGGCACAGAAATTTTGTTATATTCATATCTCTAGTACAATTCTCTTCATGCGCATACCCTGCAAGTCTTAGAAAAGGGTGTATTATGCACTTAAAAATATGAAAGTTGTTATTATTCACAGACTGTATTGGTTTCGCATCATATGTTGATCCTTACGTGCTTGTTTTAAAGTCAATCACTGTTTGTATGAATTGACATTCCAATTGAACTTGAAGTTTTTTGACTAAGTCTAGTACATATAATATATAGAGGAGTGCCTGATGTTTTAGATAGGACGCGTCGCGACGCTAACACTTCATTTCAATGGGCTCCAGGTACTATAAAGATTAAATGCGGTATAAAAATGCATCACAATTGTATGAACTACTGAGCCAGTGAAATGTCTATGCAAACAGCAATAGTTACCCTATAGAAATGCATACATATATCCTATGCTAATCACTTATTTCCTTCCTGAGTCATAAAATAGTTACTCATCAAACTGTTTTTTGACACTAAATAAATGAGGCTCAACGCATTGCATACAAATGTACATATTTTTACGACGTTTCTAGTCATATGATAATGTCATATGTCAGTCTGATGGCTTTTTGATGAGTTATTTTAATACGCCTTTTTTTGTGTACTCAAATATAATACTCAAAATATAAACAGTACAATTTGTGCTGCAATTAGGCACTCAAATCATATGCAATTACTGAATTCAAGCTATAATATTTTAGCAAGTTTTTGCTACCGACTGCAGTGCGACGCCCTGACACAAATACTGATCGAGAGTTGTTAAGTAAGTTTCCATACTTGTGCTGGTTGCCTCCTGTTCCCCTAAATGGCTTCGCTGTTTCTATGTGAGCAGGTCTATCTCTCGCTCCCTCTCTCTCTTTTTCTCTGTCTGTCGCTCCCTAAAATTTGGCAGTTAAAAATATGTGTATATGAAGTTATTACATAGCACGGCCGATTTGCGTTAGGTGATAAAAGTGCTGTAGAGCTGGGATAGGTCTATCGCAGACAATAAACCTGTAAATTGATAATGCTGATGTGCACCCAATTTGTTTATGTATTTAGCACAGCCTTCGCCGAGCAAATTCACAGCTTGACACTGCTCGATTACTAGGAAACTGAACCCAAAGCACTACGCAATGAAATAAACCCGATGCCATCGTGACCTTCACTTCGGCTTACGACCTTGGTGCGACAAGTTTGTTTCCAAACACTTCCAGCCATTGACCCCCAGAAAGAGTAGACAGTAAGCAAATGACTTTGACTGCCTAGCTAAGTGAATTCGCAGCGCATCGGGCAGTTGTGTCAACGTAACTTGAATTGTTTTTCGAAATCGAAATCGAAATCGAGAGGTTTTTGAACCACATCGAAAACAGATATTATATTATGCGTACACAATATAGTCCCGCTATAGTAGTTGGCTCAATGTCAGCTTGGTGAAACAGCACAGTGCGGAAATTCAAACAGAATGAGGCAAAATATTTGCACAACGTCATATTATTACTCGATTTGGCAACTTGATTTGCCTTTGTTTTTGTCCGTTTGTTTGGCTGCAAATACAATACTTATACAGCAATACAGATATGGATCTGTATCTGTATCTGTAGTGTGTAGTGTGTAGAGTGTTGTGTGTAGTGTGCATGCACTCGATAAAGTCGGGCATTGTTTGTTTTTGTTGTTATAACTGCTATATTTACACACTACTCAGACACAGACTGTGCAAACCAATCGTACACAAGCCCGTTTCAAACGACATCAGCCTCGACGTCAGCGTCAGCGTCGGCGTCAGCGTCGACGATAGAGTGACGCATGTGGTCAGTGAATCCCCAACGGCGTCACCAAGACCCGCGCCCACTTGCTCGATTGCCAAGTTAATTGAAATATGCGGCATCTCGTCACAGCAGCTGAGCTGCTGATGAAAAACAAATACAACAACAATAACAGATGTCCGCGATATTAACAACACACGCTTTGGCTCCGAATAAAACCGGCTATAACCTGCTAAGCCTGAAAAGCACTCTGTAGGCTGGGTATGCGCACAAGTTTCCCAGCTTCAAGATTTCTCTGCCTGCTTTTTGACGAAAACCCATGTGTCTCATAGCTGATTCGAGGAATTTCGATAATTGTTGACACTTAGTCAGACTATCGTTAGTACTATCGTTATTTTGTTATTTCATTCATTTACGGGCAAGTTCGTTGAGTGTACTTGTTTTCCCATTTAAGATCTAGACTTGAAACCTTTGTGGTAATAGTCTTTTAATGCATTTTTATAGTTGCCGATACTTAGTCAGACTATCGTTAGTACTATCGTTAATTTGTTATTTCATTTATTTGCGGGCAAGTTCGATGAGTGTACTTGTTTTCCCATTTAAGATCTAGACTTGAAACCCTTGTGGCGCATAGTCTTTTAAAGAATTTTTATTGTTGCCGATACTTAGTCAGACTATCGGAAGTACTATCGTTCTTTTGTAAATTCATTAATTTACGGTCAAGTTCTATGAGTGTACTTGTTTTCCTATTGAAGATCCAGACTTGAAACCCTTGTGGCAAAAGTCTTTTAATGAATTTTAATAGTTGCCGATACTTAGTCAGACTATCGGCAGTCCTATCGCTATTGTGTAAATTCATTTACGAGTAAGTACTATTAGTGCACCTGTTTTCCCTACTTAAATGTAGTCTTTTGTCTTTTGTTTCTTAGTCTTTTATGTCTTTATGTTTCAATGAATTTCATTAAGTAACAACATACAATCTACGTAATATAAGTCGGTCTATTGTTTCTGTACCTCGTTAAAATATTTATGAATTTATTTGTCTTTAAAAGAACAGTTTCCACATCTATTTAAATTAAATTAAACCACTTTTCCCACTGCTTTGTACATTTGCACAGATTTTACTTTCCCGTCCCCGGAATTGTTTCACTTTTTATAGACAATAACAAATCGATTAGTATACTATATTTTCGGCTTTATTCGCGTCTGTCCATTTATGAACTTTCGTAATTGAACTATTACCCCCGCTCGTTGGTCAGTTGGCCAATTAATGCGTCTATAAATAATTTATGCTCCCTGGCCGAACGATTCTAAAACATTCCCCAACGAAATGGAGGCTTTTCAATTGTGCCATAAATATTGAATTAAATGTGGGCTCTATTGAATAAACAAACTGTAGTGAGAGAGACAACACACACACACATACACAGAGCACGACTAGGTAATACCTATTACGCTGCACATGTGTGTGCACTCAATGGGAAGCGTAATACAATCATCGTGGTAAAAACCTACAGGGTATACAAGCAAAACACATTTTTCATTCTACTATTCGACTGTTCGACTAATGCAAGATATAAAATCCAATAAAGCGATGTGTGTCTGTATGTAAACAATTTGGCAGCAGATCGAAGCAAATCGAATGTTTAGAAATAGAAATTCAAAGCCAAAAACAATAACAAAAAAACAGAAAGAACAACAAACACGATGCGAGGCGATGATCTTCAATAGACTCGATCGACTGTCATCGGCCTCCACCACAGTGGGGCATATTATGCTGGCTGACGAGCCAGAGACTGACTCAATTAATTAGCCTCAATATAGATAAATTAGTGGCAAGTTAGCGACTATCATGCGCGCTGTACGAGTATGAACATTGCAAAACGCAGAAAAATTGTCGCAAATTGAAAAGTGCCCGCAACACACTCGACTTCTAATTGAATTGCGTGCAGAGCTCAAAGCGCAATTGCTGAGGGCGAGAGGGGAAGAGAGGGAAAGAAAAGATGTGAATACTGTGTGCATCTAATAAAATGAAATCGAAAGGCAAAAGACGCTTTTATTGGTTCCACTCAATGCGCTCGTGACCTCTCACCCCGCCCCTTGAGCCGCAATAGTTTGCAGCATAGAAAGCGAAAAATTCCACGGAACTTGTTAGCTTTATGTTAGGTGCCGCTGCTGCCTGGTGACAGAATCTCAACGGGGCCCCCAACCAAAGCACGACACGCACTGATAACTTCACAACGTAATTACTATTAACCGTGAATTTCCGTGCTTATCAGCTGAAATACAGTGCGTCATGGCGTTGATTAGAGTGCTCCGAGTATCTCTATCTGTAACTGGGGCTGTGTGTCTGTGTGTGTGTGCAGAGATTGGGGCCGGTGAGCTTGAAGGGGAACAACTGTGACAAGGGGGGGCGGGGGTTTTGCTGATGTGGCTAGTGGCGTGCGACCAACTGAAATTGCCAATTATTTATTTATAGATTGCTCATACGCCCCGTGTGTCAACGCCAACGTGTGGAAATATTACAAATTGTTTGTATTCATTCATAGGGAGCAGTGAATGAAATGCATGCACATATACAATACGTGCACAATGCGAAAACGAATACGTATACGTATGAATATGAATATGAAATTGTTTAAAAATATAAATTGCTGGAAACGCTTGTCGTATCTCACTCCCGTTGATAATGTTTTCCTATCTCTGGACTTTCAACGTTTCGCGATACGCGCAGCGACGTCAACATCCTTTGCACATTTTGCCATCTTGACTTCCGCTGCAGTGTCGCCCCACGCCACGTTTTTATATAATTTTCCGCAAAGGAAAGAACAAGTCGCTAACAATGACATTGGAATTGATTGCATTTACCTTTATTGCATCTACTACGCATCGCGTCGAGTCGCGTCTGCCTTGGCTAATGCACTTATAGTATATGCAATAATAATATGATATATATGTGTGCACCGCAAAGTACTCTGCGTTTATCGAGCTGTAATTGCCGATAGTCGTTTTATAGATTCTAATTACGAGATTTCTCCCCATTTGCAGCAGGCGTGTGGCCCGTTGATTCGCTTGGCACCGCTCGGCGTGTGGCTTCCATTCAATTACGATTTTTGAATCAATAAGAAGCTTCGTTTTGTTCTTGTTTTGGTTTGTGTGTCCGGTATTTATGGGCGGGCTCGCACACTTCTAGCTGAGGTCTGGCTTGTGTATCTATATTGTGCGCCATAAAATGTTCGCGAACTGCAAATATTTTGTTATTTATGATTATTGTCAGCAGCTGGCCGAAGCCATAGAGATTATTTCGTTCGGGTATTTCGAGAAACCACAAAACAATTAACGATTTCATATCAATTGCTCAAGTGGCAGTTCCGCAGAAAAATAGCTGATGGTATCAGGGGTGGGGGGCTAGCAACTCTATAAACTAGTTCGATTCCCACGCCCACTCTTTAACTAGATGATCTTCTATACTTACAGGCATCGAGGAGGTGCCAGTCAAGTCGGTGGTGAACCGTGTGGGTCATCAGCTTCAGAAGGCACTGTCCGAGAAGGGCATGGCATTGTTGGTCAATCACGGCATTGCTGACGAGAAGGTAAGCCCCAGATCCGGTCTTATCGTACCTAGAAGTTAGTCACACATCATTTACTTACCACAGCTAAAGACCGCATGGGACCACCTTGACGACTTTGTGGATCTGGAAGCAGATGTCAAGCAGCATTACCTACGCAATGATGGCGACAATCACGGCTACGTCAGTCCAGGCGTCGAGCGATTCGATGGCAAGACGCCAGAGTTGCGGCACGCGTTCAACATTTGCACACTGAATGCACAGAATTTGCCCGAGGAGCCGCTGCCGGGATTTGCGGATCACATAAGCACGTTGGCCAACGACTTCAAAGCACTGGCCAGCTTCCTGCTGCAGGCGCTGGCCGTCTCGCTGGACATTCCGACCACATTCTTCCTCGAAAAGCACTCACACATGCTGTCCGGCGACCACGACAACATGACCACCCTGCGCATGCTCTACTACCCGCCTGTGGTGGACGACGAGCCCGGCCACAGTCAGAACGACGTCATCAAGGGCCGCTGCCAGTACAGCTACCAGCGCTGCTTGTCGGATCAGCCAGACTTTCGGCCGGAGCATAATCCCCGCGATGAGCTCAACGAGCTGGACACCATGCAGAGCAATGGCAAGGATGGGGAGTTGTTCGAGCACAAGCTGGCCAACGGCGAGGTGATACGTTGTGGAGCACATGTCGACTACGGCACGTTCACACTGCTCGCCCAGGACTCAGAGGGTGGGCTGGAGGTTAAGCTGCCCGGCAGTGAAAAGTGGCATCGTGTGGGCCACTTACCAGGTGCCATATTGATCAATTGTGGCGAGATTTTGTCCATCTGGACAAAGGAGCGATACCCTGCACTGGTGAGTAGAGCAACCTAGTGGAGTCTGACTGAGTCTGACTTGTATCCAATTGTCTTGCAGGAACATCGCGTCGTCGTGCCCGAACAGGAGCATATACGCGCCCGTGGGCGACACTCCATTGCTTTCTTCTGCCATCCAGACAACATTACAATGATATCTCCAAACGATCTGCCTCAAACAGATGCCGCACAGAACGCGACGTGCCTCAAGCAGCGCAAGAAGTCCTTCAAGGCGGCGAAAGAACGGTAGGTACACTGCTCCTATTGATCTCTGAGCAGAGCTAACAGCATCTTTCTCTTCTTTCAGTGTATACAACGCGTATCAGTTAATACAGAAAAAGTTTAGGGATACGTACACCAACAACAATCACTCGCAATGACACCCGCCCCCTCAACCATCATCTGCCACCGGAAGGGCGAGAAGAGTCTAAAACATACAACGAGTTAGAGATTGATGTTTTGAACTTTTCGTGTTTATCTTTATTATTATTATTATTATTATACATATACGATTGTAATTGCTTCATTTCTTTAGTTTGTATCATATGTATTTGATATACATACCGTACTATTTATATACAAATACAATACATGCATACACCGTACAAATACAAATATGTGTCTGTATATTTACTATACGGCTTCTTTGTTCGAGTATTCCGTTTAATTACACTGAGAGAACGCACATGGTAACATCGACTTAAGCCTGGAGTAGGTCGTTCGTTAATGCTCGTACTGACTAGACTACACTTATCGCAATTCCAAAATTGACCAAGACCAGAACGGTAACAATTGTATATAAGTATTATTTGACCCGCTGAGTTGAGTTGCCAAAGCCCGATGCACTTCAATTTCGTATATACTATATGTTCATAATTGGTTAAATTCATTTTCATATTCTGTTGTTTCAGCTATGCACACAAAACACATTTAACAGTTATACTTAAAGTTCTAGGTTGCACGCGTTTCGTAATTTCATTACGATGTCGATATTCAATATACATTTGCATACGAGTATGTTGTGTCCATACATCGACTGCAATGTAGTTAAACTCTTGGACATTTACGAGCGTATTTGGCTTTCTTTTATACATATATTCCTACATATATTCATATACTTAGTGTGATCGCGACATTCAATAGTAACACTTACACATCGGACAAACAATCAATATATATTTATGAACAACTACAGTTAGCGCGCTAATGGTCTAATTAAGTGTAAACAGGGATAATTCAACGAAATAAATCAGTCGGTAAACATAGCAATAGTTGCTGGAAAAGTAATCAACAGTTATCGAGGGGTTATCATTGTGATTGCCGTGCTGATCAATTTATTGTGAGCTTCGTTATTTTTATATTTGCGCTAAATGTTTAATTTATTTATAACCGACAGTCACATGCGCCGGCCACACTGTCAATTCGCGAAGCAATTTGTTATAACTCGCATGTCGAAAGGGGTTGATGGTATAAGTAAACATACATATATATATATATGTACGTGTATAGTAAGTACTATGACGCGCATGTTTTGCGAACTTTGCCACGCAATCGGAAGAGACACTCGAGAGGCATAACAGGGGATAATACGCAATACGTAATACGTATACTTACATGCCTCAGTGTGTGCATGAGACCTGCTCACCTCGACTGTCTGGCTGCAATTTGACTCATAACTTTAGAGATCTCTGAGTCAGTCGGCTGTCTGTCGCTGCGTTTACTTGCATGCGCCCCACACGTGCTCGATAAAGTTATAAAGAGCTAAAAATAGAACCCCACATGCTTTTAATAGAGATTAGAGATAAGAACTCAAATTAGATTCGGTTGGGGCACTTTGAGCTTTGAGTTCATTCAATTTTATTTGCTTTCCCATCTATAATATAAGTTTCTCTCGAATCCAAATGGATCCGAATATTTCGGCAATGCCAAGAAAGTTGAAAAGATTATTTCTTTCTTTCTATAGCTGATTTTATTTGTTTGGCAAGCGAAACTTTTTTATTCGTTCTTTCTATAGATAGCAGCAATGCTTGGGGTACTTTTTTAATTATTTATGGAATGTACAAATGGAATATGGCAATAAAAATTGCAATTTTTGTTTATATGCCATTCGTTCACATGTTCAAAAATTGAAAACAAATAAACTGAACGGAATTTGTTTGCTTTAAACCTAAACAAATGAGTTTGTGAATAAGTTAAACGAAATTCGTTTCGAGTGAGGCATATTACTCGTACTATTTATAGGTAGAAATCGTTGATTGTATCTTGGAAAACACGCTGGTAAAGCCAATTTACTTTGAAATCTATTTAAGTCCCAGTTGAGACCAGTCAGTGCGACTTATTGAATGCAAATTTGTAATTTCCAAACGAAAGACGAATTACAATTCTCAGTTAATTTGTTGGGGAAATTTTGTTGGCATTTCGATTTGAACTTTTATCGAAAGAAAACATTTCGCTGCCATTTCTCGGTTTAATCAAAATGTCACAAGTTAAATAAAGTAAATATTGACGTATACTAGCAGAGTGGTGGGAGGAGGGGGGATGAACAGTCCGGCGAAGCGCGACAGACAGACCGAGAGCCAGCAAATCGCAGTGAGGCTCATTTGTCTATTGGCGTGAGCCCTTAAGCTGGCGCTTTAGATAATGACTATGATTCGCAGAACAGTGTGCGCCGTATGTATACGTACTACGCGTACTTAGTGCCAGCAAGTACACATATATATGCGCATATATATATCTATATTGCAACCATTTCATATTGTCGGCAAACAGAGCGAACTTTTCTGACGCTTGATAAGCCGCTCGGTGTAAATGATTGCTTTGTTTTTGGCTTTGGCTGCGAATGAAAGCGAAAGTAAGAAGAACCGAAAGCGCGAGAGGAAATGAGAGAATGAATTTACAATCAGTTTTTATTATTTCTTCGCTACATAATCTAAATGCAGAGTCAGGGCGTGCTTGGATAAGATTGTCAGGGCATCGCAAACTAAGTAAATAAGACTGTTTTCTTTTTTACACTCGTATACACCCTATATGGTGTTTACTTGGTGAGTTGTTTGGAAATCGCAAGTTTTAATTGCAGTAAGCTGGCGAATTGGCTTGTCAACAGCATCTAATTGGATCGACAGTTGTTCGAGTACTTAGCGACTATTAGGTTCACTACAGTACACAGTAGTAGTAGTAGTAGTAGTAGTATTAGTTAGTGGTATTTGAGCGCTAACTAGACTACAACAATTAACTAATGCGCTCAAAATGCGACGTGCTCGAATTGGGTTTACGCAACAGCTTCGTTTTGATGAGACTTTAAGTCACGCTTCTACGAGTTCGATATGTAAGTTGTACGAGTATGCTAGAGATGTGTGTGTGTGTGTGGGTGTGTGAGGGAGAGTGTACAATAGTACTACATGCACTACATAAATCAATTCGTCAACTTATCAGCTAAGCTCCCGCGACTGGAGATACCTATCGGAGTCACGCACACATACTCGTATGCGTGTCAATAATTATGGGACATCAAATAGCATCGTAAATGTTCACTATATACGTATATCAAACATTCAATACAATAGCTGTATATATATAATATCTATATATGTATATGTATAGGTAAGTACACACTTTATAAACATTGCACTAAATGCCAATCGAATGTTGCTCGAATTTGTCGGCAATTCTAGGAATTTGTTGTGTTCTCCTTTTTCTTCTTCTTGCAAATTCAACTTGTAAATATTTCATTTTTTTCGTTTTTTTTCTTACTTTTTTTGTTGCTCTAAGAATTTATTGTACGTATTCATGTTTCCAAATTTGGTTACTCATCTTTGCACATCAACTTCGGTTTATGATTTTTGTTTTTCTTATTTTTTTGAAGGCTTCGATTATTTCTGTGGGATTGTCGTGTTCGGCTTCGTATAGCATATTTTTCTAACGGTTAGCTTATAGCGTTGGGCATATGAGTGTCTCTGTAGTGGTCAGATAGTCAGATAGTTTTACACTGTAGTTACACATAAGCACTAGAGTCGAAGAACGAAGGTCGCGTGTCGCGCGTAGCTGCTCGCCAGGTTGAAGCACTAGAAGTCAGCTCAGTTGGTGTACAGCGGATGCAGTTGCTGCTGCTCCTGGGCGGTCATGGTTGTGGGCGTGACAGCCGAATACTGACGCGCACGCATCACATTCATGTGTATCTCCGACGAGGCTGTTGAGTTCATGTACGCCGGATCGGCAGAGCCTGCCCGAGCGCCGTTGTCCCGCCGATTGCCGCCACCAGCAGCGCCAGCTCCTCCACGGCCATTGCCACCGGCTCCGCCACCTCCAAGAGCTCGGAGACTGGTGCGACAATTGATGAACACTAAGGGACAGCAGCTCTGCAAGACAGAGAGAAAGAGAGAGTGGGAGAGAGAGAGAGGGAGATACGCACAGCGGCAAATGAGTGCAAATAGGCAGCGGAGAATCAAATGGAAACTGAAAGCGAAACTGAAACTGAAACTGTTCATAACATACTCAAAGGTTAGGCATATTTAACGACGTCGGGGACAGACAGGCACAGCGAGCGAGATAAATAGAGACACAGAGACAAAGAGACAGGCTGACAGACGAAGGGAATTCGGGCTCGGGTTCAGGCTTTGGGCAGTGTGTGTAGGTGTCTGTGTAAGTGTGTGTGGGATAGATAGCAAATGCCTCTCACAAGCGACAAACGGAAAAAATAAAAATGAAATTCCAAACGAAATAAAAACTGAATAAAAGGCCGCATTCATTAACAAAAAAAAGAAAAGAACAAATGGACTGGCCACGTGTGTGTGTGTGCCTGTGTGTGTGTGGTGTGTGGGAAATGAAAAATTCGTGAGAAAGAAAGGAATAAAACATCAGCGGACAAACTGTGGCCAGCTAAATATGCACATTTGCAAGTGCTTTGTTGCTTTGTTGCTTTGTTGTTCTTGTTGCTGTTTGTTTGCTGGCTTTTGTAACAGGTGCTGCTGTTGGTCTACCAACTGTATGTGTGTCTGTTTGCTGGTGTGTGTTTAAGGGTACCGTTGCGTGTGTGTGGGTGCGCTCATTCATATGGCTGTGTATAACATATTTATGTAAGCAAAAGCTTTTCAATTTGAATATTACATTTTGTTTTGTGGCGGAGGATGAGGCAAGGCTTAGCATTTGTTGGGCAATGTTAAGCAACGTATCACTAGGGCAAACGCCAGCTGTGCGTGTGGAAAAGATGAACATGAGATTAAAGAGATAGAGAAAGAGATGGCAAAAGAGATAGAGATAGAGAGACTGAGAGAAAGAGCAGAAAAACCAATTTACGATATTCATATGGATACAATACGATGCCAACAGACAGCAAGAAAAGCGGAGGCCAAGGGAAAGTTGTGTATATGTATGTGTATCTTAAGTATATGTAGCTTAAGATAGGAAAAGAAGAAGAAGAAGTTGGAGGAAGCATGGCACAGGCAGGCGGAGAGAGTCGTGCAGAGAATTCATCAGGCAATTGACAATTTCGCAGCAATGAGAGAGAGACAGAGAGAGAGAGAGAGAGAGAGAGAAGAGAGACATTCGTGACATTCTCGCAGGCAATAACCGTGCTGGCACTCGGCACTCGCAGTCGACAGTCTAGAACTGTTTACTCGGTCAGCGCAAAAGTATGCTACACTTTCTTAACGTTCTCGCTAATGGCTACGGGCACTAGTTGCCAATGCAGCTCGAAGATAAACTCGTATAGCTACCAAAATATGTGCTGCCACCGCCCGCACGTGGCACGTTGCAGTTGGCCTTGTTGCTGCTGCCCCCGTTGTTGTACTTGCGCTTTCCGTTGTTGCCCTGAACTAAGTCTAGGGGGCGGGCGGGCGAACGTTCATTTCGTATCGGGTTTCGATTTGAAAAAGGGTACATATGTGTTTGATAAAGAGGGCGAACATGGCAATTTGCATTATAGACAAACCACAAAGGGCAATTCCCAAAAAATATACATAGAAAACATATAAATCGTCCCCCAAACTCACCTTGAGCGTCTTCTTGAATGCGGCCCTGAAATCGCGATTGAAGTACGCATAAATTATTGGATTCAGCGCCGAGTTGAAGTAACCAATCCAGAAGAGTATGCCAACAACAATGCGCGGAGTTTTGCAGCTGTCACACAGCGTGAAGGTGATGTACCTGATGTGTAGGGAGAGAGACAGAAAGAGAGAGTGAGAGAATGAAGGTAAATCTGAATTTCATGCCACACATAATTTCCTGCTTAGACAATGTGGCGCCTCATAAGGCAATCATATTTATTCTTAGCTCTGCTCTTGACACTTCAGGCGTAGTCTTATCAAGAACATCATATCACATTTTATATTACATTTCCGCGAGGATAACTCAGTGCGAAGGTGCTGTTTGTGAAGCCGTACACAAGTTTGTTTTGCCTTAAAACATTCTTTCAGTAACTTTTCCTTCGCTTTTTTTGCCATCTTCTCTTTCGACTCAATTTCATAGAAGTTAATTAAAACATTCCTCTTTGGCAGAAGACTTAAATTAGTTTTCCCATTAGTTTACTACGAGTATTCTCGAAACACGCCCCGAAGTTGAAAGAGCAGTAGAATTCAATCAACTTGGCTTTAACCTCCGTCCGTACTTTCATTATGAATTTGTCAATATTTTCTTTTGAATTTGCAGCACGTAGCACGTATACGCACCATAGGAAGAAGGGCAGCCAGCAGAGCAAGAAAGCGCTCATTATAATGCCCAATGTGCGGGCCGCCTTCCGTTCGCGCCGCATTGTCGTTATGGTCGACTGCTCCACTTGTATGCTGGGCCGCGGCTTGGGTATTTGGCTAATCTGCAGATGCTTCTCCAGCAGCAGGGCGGCCACTTTGGATCTGTGCATTGGGCAAATGTAATTAGCGTTAATTGCGAAACACAATTAATTGGCCGTACCTGTAGACCAGGCGCTCCTGACGATCTGCCTCCTGGTAAATGCGATAGTACATGGACAGCATGACGATGCCCGGTATCCAGAAGCTCATGGACGAGCTGACGATGGCGTAGGCCTTGTTCACTTTGAATTCGCATATCTGCAAGCGAGAGAGATTAGCCTTGATGTGAGTGAGTCGCTTAAATTGATTTCAGTAATCGACGCACATAAATCACAATAAATAGTCGGGCGTATGGCATTAAGAGCCAAAGCCATAAAACGATGGCGTGATAATATGCCGAAATGCAGTCAATGAAGTACAATTGACAATGGCGGCAATTGCGGTTGCGGTGCAGCGTTGCGTATGCGTAATGCGATTATTGCACCAGAGTGGAGAGCAGTAAAAAGCCCAACTCAATTACGAATCACATTAAACTGATGATATGGTGCGTGCCCAAGGGAGGCCGCCGGGATGAGGCGTGGCTGCTCAAACCACTTGCGGCACAGCTCAAGGCCTCAACTAATCTGATTTATGCGAGTGCTAGAGATATGAAGGGGATGAGGGGCAAGGGGAGGAAGGAGGCTGAAGGTACGCAGAAAGTTGACAAGACGCGCCGCTGCTACCAGTTATTACCAACAACAAGAACAATAACAAGAAGTTAAACTAATTAAAGCCCCACTTGAATGCTAATGTATGCAAAGGGCTTTCAATGAGTTGGCGCTTTGTGTGAAAGCGAAAATTATGCACAGGCGGCGCAGGCAGCGCAGGCAGTAGCAGCAGCTGAGGCAGAGGCAGCGACACGAGTTCTCCTTGCACAGAAGGCACCGCAAACTCAAACGCAAACGCAAATATAATTACATTTATTAATACATCAGCATTTGTATTGCGCAATAATAAGCAGAGGGACAACAACAACAACAACGACGACAATGACAACGTCGACTGGCAGCTGGCAACAGTTGTTAAGCAGCAGCGGCGGGAGTAGGAGCAGGAGTAAAAGTAGTAGCAGCAGAGGCTGAGCCACTTTGCCAAAGGCAGCTCGCGCCGCTTGACAACTTGGCAAATATGCCGACTGTCGCTGTCGATTGGCGACAGGTTGCGGGCTGCTGCAGGACGTGCTCATGTCGAAAAATGGCCAATATGGCTGGCTAATAAATATGCCGGGCGTGTGAAAGGCGTGAAAACGCCGCAAAACACACACATAAATCAACTTCGCTTAAGTCGTGTCCGAGTGCTAGACATGTTGGCAATTTATAGCATACCTTGAGGCGGAGCGAGCAAGCGAACTGCATGTTCGACACTCACCTACACACACATGGGCACACAGGCACACGCACACACCTGCGCACCTGCGCTCGAACAGAATTAGAAATTCTGAAGCGCTGCAAAATTGAATAAAGAATGCAGAGACAAGCGCAGACAGGGAGAGAGGGAGAGGGGGAGGCGACTTACATGCGGATTTGATTTGAGATATTTCCAGTTCTCGTTGGTCGTGTACCAGCCCGAGCATATGGGCAGAAATGAGAGCAGCGCCGGCGATAGCCAGACCATTAGCAGCATGATGAACACACGACGATGCGTCATTATCAATGGATAGTCCAGTGGCTGCACGATGGCAAAGTACCTGCAAAGAAAACGGACTCTATATAGTAAGGGGGCATATCTGTGAGGAAGTTGGCACTTACCTGTCTACCGAAATGCAACACAAATGCATTATGCTGGCAGTGGAGAAGTAAACATCGAAGCTGTTCCAGATGTCGCACATGAGCGAGCCGAACATCCATCTGCCAGATATCTCGACGGAGGCATTGAAAGTCATCGCACAGAGAGCGACCAGCATGTCGGCCACAGCCAGTGAAACCACAAAATAGTTGGTAATTATGCTGCAAAATAGAAACACATGCGGGAGTGCCGTACAAGTACAAGAAAAGCCAGAGGGGGCAGGGAGACATCCGAGAGCAGTGCAAGTTTGTTGCAAACTTGGCTAATTAAGCTTCGTACAATGCACATTTGAGTCAGTTTGGCTGGCAGCACAGCTCATCGGCTTAATAGCCTGTCTGCCTGCCTGTCTGTCTGGCTGTCTATCTGTGTGCTGGTACGGAAATGTTGCGCCCACACACAGATTACGCATACGCAGCGTACGCGTCAGGCGACAGGCGTTTTGTGGTGCGATTGCCATAAGTGGATTTCATGGTTTAATGAATTAATTGATAGTTAACTTGATACCACAAATACATCAACAAGTGCTATGGAAAGATGAGCCTCGTCGTGTTTAACTCAATTAGGCGTATGCGCAATGCCAAAAACTGCGCGCAGCTTTAATTTGCAAACTTTAAACAAGAAGCAATTACATTTTCATATTTCACTCGGCACTAGGCCAATGAACCAAGTGAAGGCAGCACAGAACAGACTCCCAGGAGTCAAAACACTCACGACCACACACACACACACAGACAAACACACACAGCAGAAAGCTCCCACACGCCCTGAAACTTAATTACAACCCACAGGAACAAGCCGCAGATGGCAGAGCCCAGAGGCGGAGTCGGGGGCAGAGATGGAGGGTGTCCGGCCTTAACTACCGCAAAAGTGCACAAGGCACAGGCAAAATACCCACATCGAAATTTGAGACGTTGAAAATTTAAACTATCCTTGAGCAAATGATGTTGATGACTGAATACACTTTCGTTTAATGAATTATAAGACGGGTGGCTACAGTTTTGTAGTTATTTGTTCTTGTATAAGATGTGACTTATTAAGTTTGCCAGCAAGTCCCATATACAACCTTAACTACCATTCCAAATGGTTTATAACGAATTTATATTACATCTTGTTTTATGACCTATAAACTGACATGCCTTTAAATATAAGTTCCTTCAATAAACTTACTAGTATTTAAGCTGCCTTTTTATGCCTTGTTTGTTTAAGAATAAATCTTAATATTGTCCATTTATTAAAACACTGAATTCCCAGAGCAAATGGCTTAGAACATATTCGTATGTAATCAAATTTTTCCATAATGAAATGATTATAATAAAACTGGCACAATCAAGATTTAAAGAGCTTCTTCAGTTCCTTCTGGCATATGGGACACCTTTTGATCCCTTGTTTGTTATAAAACAAAGCCTTTTTATATGAACATAAAATCGGAATATTTATGTTCCTTGTCTCCGTATATATTGCACTTGATAAGACATAAGACTGAGTGAAACACTTCTGCTCAGCGAGCTGATCAACCCTTCGCTGGAAGGGGCCTTAAATGGCGTCACTTTAAAGCCGATTAAATTACGCAACGAAGGTCAGAGCAAAGAGTTAAAACTGACAACGACGTCGATTCCGATGGGTGACAAGTTTAATTAGATTTATGAGTTGACAGATTCGCATCCACTCTCGAGTGCTTTTTGGATGCGCCGGCGGGGCTTGATAGCAACAAAATGGATTGGTCTTTTTAAGTCGCGTTAAATTTCTTTCCATATCAGCAACTCGAGGAGCAAAGGGCTTAAGAACTTAACGGGACTTAGGCCCCAAACCTCATTTTGATGGTTTGTATTCGGTCCGTTTTAAAGGAGTTCAAAGCAAACATGCTGGAAATTTCAACTTGATGATTACGTGCATATTTCCGCACGACTTGGATTCGAGTTATATTTCATTATTATGATTACAAGTTGATTTCTTTTTCTTGTTTTTCTTGTTTTTCCGTGCGGTCTTGCCGCATCATATTATATTGCCAAGTTTCAGTCGGTTGCAACATCACCAGCAGCACCACAGCCACCGTAATAATGTGGTCGGCAAAAGTTTGTCCAATTAGTAGACCAGACCAGACCAGACCAGAGATTAAGGCAGACATGGCCAAGGCAGAGCGCCCTGCATAGGGAAGGAACTTTTGCCTCGATTCCATGGACTCTTTTACTGCTGCGTAATGTTGCCCGAGTTAAACGAGGCCTAAATTATCGCACGACTATTTGCTTTATGTGTGTGAAGCTTAAGTTCGACGCACACCTGACAGGCACACACACCCACACACACGGGAGATAGGTGTGCATGGGCTGCTTAAGTAGGAATGCATGTTAGGCATAATTAGGCTTAATTTGCCATAATGATTTAAACTGCGCAACGGTGCAGAACAGTTGAAATGGGCCAGTCAGGTGGATATAAAAATGAGTCGGGTTCCCTAAAGTGCCCGAAAACGGCTTGCCAAGTTAAATGAGCCCCACAAATGTCAGGTGCTTCTCTGCCAGTGTCTCCGACTTCGCAGTCCGACTCGAAGCCTCATGAGGCCTCACAGCGAGACCTTCGGGCGAGGCAGCATTTTGCTCTTTAAGAGTTTTTGTGCCATGACACTGAACGCCTCAGGCCTGTCACGCCCACGTGACACCCCATACACACGCACTCCTTAGGCTGTGTGTGTGTGTGTACTGGCGTGTGTTTTATGCTGGTTAAATGCCAACAATGTAGAACACATGAATTTGCGCCTGGAACACGTACGAAATTATGAAAAACTGCGGCTAGGCCCGACACCTTCTACTGCTTGATATGTATGTTATTTATACGAGTATGTATGTTGGTGTGTTGGTGTTTATATATAATATATTTTGACAAATTTATATGGCAACTCGTAAATGAAATGCCAGGCTGGCTCACAAGGAGACCGCAATATTTCAGTTGATGCGGCGCTTTTATTAACATATTTGATGTAATTACGCACGTTTCTGACATCTGACAGTGCCCCACAAAAGTATGACACCCAATACCGTGTGTTGGGGAGGTTCTCAAGAAATTAGGCAGCCACGCCCGCTCGTAGGTGCGATAACGACAATTTCGTTTGGCACGCAAATTGGCCAAAATATGATAAATGATGTTAAAAGTGGGACAGGATTAACGTGCCAGAGGCGCCAAAGGGAGCAAGCCTGCGAAAAGGGCCTGCGCCTCTGCTGGTGCCTGTGCCTGTGGCTGCCAATGTCCTTGCTCTCTCGTGCTGATGACAACAGTCCATTGTGGCCAACAATTCAATAATAAAACGAGACAATTGCGCCGCAAGCCGCTAGATAGCGACGCGCGACGGCTGCTCACCTTTTTGAAGGGTGTATTCAGTTTTACGAACAGTTTGTAACGTGCAGGAAATGAAAGCTGAACTATATCTCAAGACTAAGCTGAATTACACTAAGCTATAAGTTATGAAATATAGTAACAGTAAGCTACAAATAAAATTAAATATTTATATAAGACTAAGCTGATCACTTTCTAGTTTCGAAACTTCATCATTTCACTTTTTCAATTTGATTCGTAATAGATTCGTATACTAACTAAGTGGCACTCCACCAAATCCAAATCAGACTGATCACAAAAAATATTGTAGTAGGCTGGTAGAGGGTCACACTGATATATCGATACTTATACAGTATAATTCGCTTAGCTGCATCGATAGTTAGCTGCATCGGCAAGATATCTGCATTATTTTTCCATTTTTTTGTGTGAATAGAAAATTTGTACGAAAATTCATACGTTTGCTGCATCGCAGATAACAGCCTTTTAACTTAAGTGCATCATATCAGCTGTTTTTTTTGCCAATTTCAATGAATATCATCAAAGTTAGCTGCGCCATCTATGAATCATTTTTGCATATCTAAAAGATGGCAAGAATGCCAACTCGTTTCAGTATCTGCGCATGTCCGTTTTTGTTTTTGCTTTGATCGTGATTTTTGTGTTTTTGTTTCTTATGACACAAAGTTATTAAAATGGGTAAAACAAAGCGTGTCGTTGGACTAACACTAAAGGAAAAGCTTCAAATAATCGAGTTAGTGACCAACAAAGTGGACAAAAAGGAAATTTGTGCCAAGTTCAAATGCGACAGATCCACAGTCAACCGCATTTTACAAAAAACAAATGAAATTCATGAAGCTGTGGCCGCGTCAGGTTTAAAAAGAAAGCGTCAAAGAAAAGGAGCGCACGACTTAGTAGAAGAAGCCTTATACATTTGGTTCGGACAGCAGGAATCAAAGAACGTAATTCTTGACCGGCACGTCATATTAGCAAAAGCGAAAGAATTTTGCCAAAAATTTAACGACGCCTTTGAACCTGACGCCAGCTGGCTTTGGCGCTGGCGCAAGCGCCACAATATAAAGTATGGCAAAATACACGGCGAAACTGCTACAAATGATTCCGTTGATGTTGATGCAGATGAGGCTTGCCATGGTCAATTAGATGATGATGAAATCGTGCGCTCTTTAGTTCAAGATGCAAAAACCAGCGATAACGAAGAAAGCCATAGTGATGAAGATGTGGACGATACTGAGCGTCCTACTTTTAAGGATGGGTTTGCAGCAATTAAGGCTTTAAAGTCCATTTTTATGCGAAACAATAATGATGAGTTTTTGCAAAACTTGAATTCTATGGAAGACAAGCTGTTTAATTTACATATAAACTCAGCTGTATTGCAAAAAAAAATTACTGACTATTTTTAAGTTAGTTTTAAAAAGTGTTTTAATCAATTCACCATCACTTAAATTTATATGTCGATCTTACTTATCATTAAGAATGAAATTATCAGTTCCTTTTATGTTTAACATTGTTATAAAGAAATAAATTCTTTATTTTTCCTTAAAAAAAAAAAATTAAGTTAGCTGCATTTTTAAGTTACCTGCATCGAGGCATTGTGCAAAGTACTCGAGGCAGCTAAGCGAATTATACTGTATATCACGATGATTATGTTAAACCTTAGTTAAGCCTATGTTAAACCTATGTAAAATAACATTAACGGTCAGTCTTACTGAGTGTGTCGAATAAAGATGAAGTGCTAAATCATCGTGCTTATTATAATCAAGCTTCTACAATATTAAAGTCATCTCATTGCTGTAGCGCTTGCTGCCCCTGTTTGCTTTAGTATGCGCTTGCCTGCTTTTGTGTGTGAGTGTGAGAATGCAATAGGCGACAGAAAACTGTTTTTGGAATTGTTGATGTATTTTAAACATTTTTTCTAAATTGTACGGAGGATTTTGCTTGGTTTCAGTATGCAGAGTATACGAAATTCGCCACTAGAAGCCAAACTTGCTTGTTTGTCTGTTGCTCTTTCGCTTCTTTGTTTGTTGTTCTTGTTGTTGTTGCTTGCAACTCACCGCAATTTCCTGTGGCGCATAACCGACACAATCACCAGCATGTTGCCCAGTATGGCGGCCAGGATAATGAAACCAATAATGAAACACTTGACGATGACAAATGTCAAATGTGCGCTATCCGCCTCGCCCTGAGCGGCCGCCGTGCTGCCATTGTCCGGCGTCTGTCCAACGGCGACGCCATTGTCCAGGCCCAGCACCGAGCTGCTGCCTCCATTTCCACCGCTGCCGATGCTCTCATCCACATCGACTAGGCCGTCGGCGACGAAATTCAAGTAGTTCGCATGCGTGGCAGAGACCGATGCGGATGCCTCGAGGATCAGTGGCATGTAAAGCGACTGGGAAGGCAGTTGGGACTTGGGTGCGACAGCGACGCTCTCCCCGAGCAAGTTGCGTGCTGCCGTTAGTCTGCGCATGAGGGTCATGCTTGCGTGTGTATGTTTTGGCCAAGTTAGAAGTCCTTGAATCGCATGCAATTATTGGCTTGCCCTCTGGCGTGGCTCAGTGTCCGGAACATGCTGTAGGTCGACTTGCTGCTGCTTTGTGGATTGGTGGATTGTTATTGCCGTCGAGTTGTTGCCAAGTTGCCAAGTTGTGGCCTGCAATTGAAAAGAGATAAACGATTTATTGGCGCTCATATTTCATTTATTGCCGCATTGAAATCGAACCAAGTGCGATTTGTATCAATTGCGCGACCCTAATGAAGCACAACGCACAACGCCTCTGGCCCGCGGGCGGCCACAACAAATTGCGCTGCATGTAAATGTAAACCAGCCCCGTAAACACCTACAGAACGTGCCCGGATCTGCCCCCACTCGATTGTAGAACAAATTGGTTTACCTCGGGCGATTGGCTACGCCCGAAAAGCTGCGGTAGAGCGCGCCTAGTCTACCTTAAGCCCGGGCTCAGCCTTTGGCTGACAACTGCCAATGAAATTGCTACCTACGCAAAGCTCTTAACCGAGAGGGGACAGGCCAAGACGGAGGAGGGTTGGCTGGTCCGCCTAGCTATAATGCCACTCAACGCAATTGGTTTAATTTGGCATAAATAGCGCCAATGTGTCTGCCGCTGGCGCCGTCGTTGTCGCAGATTTCCCCCCTTTTCCCATTTCCCGTTTCCCTTTTCCTTTTCGTTTTCCCTTTGCGACTTTCCGACAGCTGTTGCCTGTCAATTTTTCAGCCTTAGCCATATCGTTATCCTTATCCTTATCATTAGCAAACGTCAACTTACAAATTATGCCGTGTTCAGCTGCTGCACGACTCGATCGACTTGTAATCCAACCAAGCACACATTAGAATGTGTCTGCTTTATACAGGGTGCGCCATGCCTTGTGTGGGTAATATAACATTAACTTGAACATTAGACAAACGGTTGACTTGTTTTATATGTTTTGGAAATGTCGATTCATGAACATTTTAACTTTTTATCTCTTTTCATCAAAAGGAAGTGCTCAAATAGATACTTTGTATATTGAAGAGAGTCCATTGCTTATCTTACCATAACTCAAGGTGTAAATAGTTGAAAATATCATTGTAAACAAGCACCATGTGACAAGACTATTCGTCGCTTTCTGTCAATGTTTTTTGAGCAAGGAATAGTCAGATATTATGATGAACCCAAAGACTAGGATCAAGATGTAGCATTCTGCGAATTCCGATACTCATTCCATAGAAATCTGATGTCAAAAAAGGCGATATATAATAAAATGGCAAATTAGTTCGGTAGATTTGACTCCAACGGACTTATTTGATAAGCAATCTATAAGCCAGCAATCTACAGAATTTTGATGAGGTTAAGGGAACACCGCCCGAGATCCAAACATGTTTTACCCACCTAAAAGATACTGTATTCAAAGCCTAGTCAAAATAATTATATAGGACTTAAATTAACTCAAATTAAAATACTTCTCATACACAGATTGGTTGCATTATGTCAAACAATTCAACTTTGAGGTACCTTAAGAAATGCCGCACCCGTTATATATAGACAAATGCTGAATTGATGTTGCTATTTACAGCTGCCAATCAGGGGGAGGGGCAGCAAAGTGTGTTGTCTTTGATTTACTTCCGGTTAAGCAAACATTTGCGGCTTCGACTTGTAAGTCGAATGTGGGCGAGCAGGCACATATGTGTGTGTGGGAGACTGCGTGTGAGTGTGGGAGTCTGCGTGTGAGTGTGTGTGTGTGAGTGTCTTTGTGCCTGAGTTAGCCAACAAAGTGAAAGGCCAATGGGACTGTGTGTTACCTTTAGGTAAATGTATTTCGTGTCGACACGCACAGCGGCGAAACGCGCGCACGCTTTTCATTTCCCTCATTTTCCCTGAGGCTGAAGTGAACTTTAAATCAATAACGAAAGAAAAAACCCCGTGAGACAGAGGGAGGGAATGGTAAAGGTAAAAAGAGAAAGTGGGGGAGAAATCTTGAAATATGTCATGCTCGGCTCGGCTCGGCTGTTTGCCAAGTGCTTTTGTCAAACGCATTGACAATGCTTCACAGCAACGGCAGCAGCAGCAGCAACATCAATAACAGCAACAACAACAACATAATAGCTGCAGCTGCCTCACGACGAGTGGACGAGTGGCATGCGGAGTGAAGCGAGTCTGAAGAATATATATATGAAGTCAATTGAGATTTGTTGCCCATCTGCTGTTCGCAGGCACAATACATCAGTTCGCCAGGCACCAGGTAAGGACACTGAACAGCCGCAACCGCCGGCCGCAGCTTCAGTCAGTCTCAGTCTCAGTCGCAGTCCCAGTTGGAATACCCCCTTTCTCCTACCACGTCGGGATTGTTGGGCGAGGCGCACGCTTCACGCTATTCCTTTCTTGTTCTCCTTCTTTGCGACTTTTATTTGTTGTTAAAGTATCTGGGATTTGGCTTGGGCTTGTTTGCTTTTGGGATTCATTCGTTCTATTGAGGCTGCTGCCAGCTGCGCTACAATGGCACAAAACGCGGCATTTCAACTTAAAGATTACTATATACATATTGTATATATATTGCCAGACAGCGGAAGAAAGAGAGAGGGACGGAGAGAGCGGGAGTATTGTGCCCTGAATAGCCTGATATATTTGAATAATGGAATTTCCATTTCCATTTTGCAAATGCGAAACTTTTATTAGAACTTCTTTGAACAACTTTTGCTGCGACTCTCGGTCTCTTGGCCCCAGTGTGCCTCAGGGTTTGTGGGTCTGTGGGTCGCTGAATCGACGGGTCAGTGGGTCGTTCACACGATGGTTTTCTTTTCTATTCACGTTGTGACGCGCTGTGATTCATTTGGCCCATCTCGGCCATTGTTGAGATGCAATGGAGAATGACTCGGTGGAGTGGCCATGCCTGGATGTGCCTGAATATACCCGGGTATGCCAGTGTTCCTTCTTTTCCACTTGGCTTATAAGTTATTTATTCACACTTATTCTTGCTTATTTGAATTTGCCGGTGTTTATTTACAGCTGAGCCACGTACTCGGAGTCGGAGTCAGGCTACTATTTGCTTTGGACAACAGAGACTGAACTGAAACTGAACCCGAGGTGAACCCGAAGCTGTGCGGCCCACACCTGGTGCCCAGGGCAGAGAGGCATTCCGGACTCATGAAGACACCAAATGGGCACTTGGGTCAGTTCTTATTGGACTTTAATTACTTTGCGGATGCCCAACACTTTTTCGTGCTCATCTTCTGCCTTTCTTTTGCTTTTAATTAATTTTTATTTCCAGAAAAGAAATTTCAACAGATTTTCTTTCTTATGCTAATTGATTTCTGCATCAAAGTTGGGCTTAGCTTGGCTGGCTGTTCCCTTAATAAAGCAGTCCGATCAAGTTGTAAGCCTGCCGCCATTGTGAACTCGGGTCATTTATCATGCTGGTATTAGTGTCCAGAAAGATACGGTAAATACTGTTCTTGCCTCGAATTAATTGACTGCTAACAGTGGCAAGGAGCCTGGCCAGATAAAGGACGCCGCCAAGGGACAAAGCAAATCAAGCGAACATTTTTGCTCTGCAGACACCAAATCGAGGCGAGGCGAGGCGATGCGAAGCGAAGCGAACCTAACCAAATCACACTGGGAGCGTAAACAAATCGAATGGCAACGAATCGAAACTAATTGGGCGCCTCAAAATATGCAAAGATAAAGCGATTGCGGTCAGCCGCAGAGCGCAGCGACAAACAAAGCGACTAAAGAAGGAAACAAAAGCTGAATTTGCTTGATAAATCAAACGGACAAAGGGAGCTGGGAACAGGGAACAAGGAAGAAGCAGACAGTCAAAAGGGACTAGGAGTAAGCAGCCAGGAACAAGAGACAAGAGACTTGCTCAACATGAAACGCTGAGGAAAGCGATTGGTCTGTCCCCACTCTCTCTCATCCTTTTTGCCTCTCTATCGCTATCTCTTTTATTCGCCTTTTCTCTGACTCTCCCTCTTTGCCGGCGTAGTATCAAGCAATCAGCTGTCAGAGCGGAAGTCGCAGTTAAATTATTCATCTGTCTCCTCCTCCCTCGCCTTGTCTTCTCTTCATTATGACAAGACGGCATGCAATGTAAAGCACATGTGTGTGTGTGTGTGTTAGTGTGTGGGGCTGACCAGCTGCTGGTATTGAACATCTTCTTAGCCTCGAGCATTTGCATTTTAAATTGCAGCAAATCGAGTTGTTTGCACTGCCTGCGAAATGGCCTCAAATACGCGCTACAAATTTGTGCATTTTTTCGAATTTAGTTTGCATAACGCACACAAAGTCACAAAGTCACACAGTCACGCGTACGCACACACACAGACATGCCACAGTGGAGAGCACGGGTTGCATGGCAGGGAGGAGGCAAAATTTGGCTTGCATTTTTGCGGCTTTTCACTTTTAGATGGCTCGTGACGGCGACAACAACCAACTGCTGCGGTTGCTGCACCGTTCACCCGCTCTCCCTCCCTCTCTTTCTCTCTCTCCTCTCCCCCCCCCCACAGGTCAAATGGCAAAGGCAACTTGCAAGCGTCGAGCAGAATTCCCTGCATAATTTAAACAATATTCGCCGCTATTCGAAAATAAGCTTTGCTGGCTTTATTTATAAATGCGGCTTGCTGAAAATGTCAGGGGACATTGAGGCAAGTGTTGTTTGAGTTGTTGCAAGAGTTGCAAGAGCAACTTTTCGACATGATAGTTGATGGTTTTGCAGGTCATCAATTCCGGCCCCCCTTTTCAAGGCGAATAAATGAACTTGTTAAGCAAGTTGCAAACTCAAATTCACATCGCATTTCCATTGCTCTTTCCGGCGGCGGCGACATTTGAACTTGATACGCCTGAGCGAGCACACGTGTCGCAGCTTAACAAGCAGCAAGCAGCAGTGGAGCCTCTTTTTGGGGTCCTTTGCATGCGCTGCTTGTTGAGACCCTCAAATTAGGCAGCCCAAAGGCTTAGAAAGGAACGCATCTATGAAAAAAGTGGAAAAATGCTGACTCTTCGGTTTTTACCTTTGATTTGGCATTTAAAGTGAGCTCCTGCCTCCCTTCCTCCTGGTTAGTCCCCCAGTTCACCCCTGGATACTGCAAAGCACTCGACTAATTGCAAATTAAATAGAATACGAAATGATATTTAATTGAAACTGCAGCTGGACCGCAGTTGCGAGAAATGACAGGCGACTAAGCTGCTCTGCGTCACAACTTGTGCAAACAAACTCGTATATATAACTCTACTTATAATATAATATATGGTATATATATGTATGTATGCATATGTAAGATATTCCATTTATGACGCAGAATGGCGCTTGTGCAATTTTTAATTAATTTCAGCTGTTGCACACGCACACACACACACATACACTTGCACACGTAACCAGTTTTATGTATTTTTTCCATTCCATTCAAAAGGTTTCTCGCTCCGGAGATGAGCGCCAGAATTCATATTATTCGTTCGTGCATGAAAAAAGGGATTTTCGTGTGAAAAACCTGTTGGGCAAACAGAGAAGCCAAGAAAGCGTTTTGTAAGCCTGCCTCTTTTTTTTGGTTAGGTTGCTGACCAACTCTAGACACAGATGCGCGGCGTGGGCAGCCGTTTCGGGCAGTTGCCTTTGCCACTTTTCAATGCATACTTTTAAGCGCGTCGTTTCCATGCAAACGCGCAAACTGTTGAATTTTCGAGCTTATTTGCAGTTTTTACGCTGAGTATGTGGCCACAACCAGCTCGGGGCAAACATGAGTTGTTGTTGCTGCTTTTGCTACCGTTGTTTCTCTTTGCTTCTCTTTGCTTATATAATTTACATTGCTGCCTGCAGCGTTGGCATTTATAATTTACGTGACGAAAGTGAAAGTGCAAAGAAGTCATAGAAGGACACTTAGTCAAGCGTGAGTCCGAGTCGTACCAGGCAAGCAGCACCCCACCTCCCCCACCTCCCTTCCTGTCCTCGTGCTAGCTATCATTCTTTTTCTCTGGCTTGTTTACACACATGTCGTGTGATTGTTTCTCTTTCATATGCAAATGTTTGCCGTTGTCTTTATATGTATGTGCGGCACGTTGTTGTCTTTTCTCTGGCATTTGTGGCTTGCACACTTCAACGGCAACAACAACAACAACAAGCAGAACAACAAGAGTTACAACCACAACTACAACTATTAAATTTACGCACGCACAGGACTTCATTAAACCGAATTTAAAGTAGTGGAAAAACAGGAAATTACTCTCGAAATATGCACACAAAGTCGGCTGGAACGGGTGATGATAATGTTGACAGAACCAAAAATAAACGGCCGAAACGTGCCCTTAGCGCTTTAATTGACAAACACACACACACATACATACCAGTCCATATATATGTAAGTGTATAGGGTATATAGTGTATAAGGTATCAACCGAATATTCAGCATATTTTCTGTTGACAAATTTTGCGGGAAAATCTGTCTAAAAATGCGCACAGCCGCGTCCATATCCGCCTGTCGGTCAGAGGGCGCACACATACAAAGAAGTATTTCTGTATGTGTATGTGTGTGTGTGTTTGTGTGGTACAAGGGCAACTCACTGGCAGGCTGGCAGTCAGGCTGAGAGCAGCTGCTGCTGGCCCGGCTCATGTGTCTGCCGCACTGCGTCTGCTTTCTCGCATGATTTTGTATTTCAAATTATTTCCGAGTGCAGCAGGCATACACACACACACACACACACATTCACGAATAGGTAGCTCAGCCTGAAGCTGGCTTTTAATGCGAATGCGAAAGAGAAGGCAGCTGGCAGCCTAGGGGGAGGGGGGAGGGCACGCGGAGAGCATTTTGTTTTAAATGCCAAGCTAACAATAGAAAAGAAGCATCCTTATCAAGGACACAAACAATTGCACGGTGGCACAGCTCGCTGCAAGCAAGAGTCCATACTGTTCTTGTTGTTGTTGTTGTAGTGGTTGTTGTTGCCGTTTTTGTTGCTATTATGTGGGCGGGTCTGGCAATGGCAGAGTGAAAACTGCTTGCAGCACAGGAAAGTACTTTGCTCAATTGTTGTTACTTTTGTGCTGATTGTTTGGCTACCAGAATGTGTGTGTGTGTGTGTGTGCAAGTATGCATGCATGTATGCATGTATGTGCTCTGTAAGTATGTGTATGTGTGTGTGTGTGTGAGGAAACCGCTCTTAGCACGAGTGGTTGGTTTTGCTTTCGCTGCTGCAGACTGCAAGCTGTGGCAAGGTGCTCCTGCACCTGCCCCACAGACTGCGGACAGTTGCCTATCAGCCGCATGCACCTTTTGGCTTTTGTTTTGTCCTTGTTGTTGCTGCTATTGGACTTGCCCAAGAGCACGACCTTGAGCGCTGCTTAGACAGTCTGCTGCTGATTGCAGTCGCCCCAAAAGTGTGCAGTACAAATAAGAAACTTAGCTGGCTTGCACTACCACACACACTCACACACACACACACGCACACACAGAGAGACACTGTGGCACACCCAGAGACAAACAACGTGCGCAGCTTCATTAGCGTTAATTGATTACATGGCGCAAAGAAGTAAAATGCGACAAGAAACTTGCCTCTGTTGCCGCGACATTGACAAACGAAGCGCAAAATTGTAGACAGCCCTTGGCAAGAGGACGGGGGGTGGTGGGGGGCGTGCCATGACATCGCGTTAACGGCTTGTGTGTGGTTGTGTGGCTTATGTGCGCGCTGACAAAGTTTGCCAAGCTGCCGCTGCCGCTGTTGTTGCTGTTGCCGATGCAGTCGAGGCAGCACTTTACCTCCCCCCGCCCAGGCAAAAGTCATCATTACCATGAAATCACGTATACGACACGGTCTGGATTTCGTTCCGAGTCAATCACCTAAGTCGATGACTTTGGCCTTTTCATGCCTTGAGAGCGAGGGCCCGCGCTCGACCTTCGGCTGCGATTGGAAACGACATTGTTCGTTCCTCCTTCGTCGGTCAAAGGGAATGTCAATTTGCCATTTGCATTGCACGTACGTAGGCAAGCACACACACACAAACACACAGACACTCGCACACTTGCACATGTTGCTCAGCACGTACAGTGGCAGAGGCAGAAGACAGAAGGCTGCCGTATTGCTTGCCGTCTTGCCTTGGCGGTTGCCCAAAAATGAATGCTACACTTTGTGCCGCGACCCCACCTTGTCCGTCTTCATCTCTCTTTCTATCTCTCTCTCTCTGTCTTTGTCATTCCGCCGCTGTTCCGCGTATTGGGCTTTTATGGCATCTGCGTAACGCACCCGAGTACACTCGAGTGTGTGAACTCTGGCACATTTTATGGCATTTTGATGCTTAATATGACTGCAATTTTGTTCTTATTTTATTTACCTACACGCGCGTGTATGTGTGTGTGTGTGTATGCCTGCGTTTGACTGTCTGATTGCGTATCGGCCTCCGCCTCCTGCCACCACGTTAAGCTACTTTTCACTCATGCCTCCTCCCTTCCCCCTGCCCACCATTAGCGGCAATTACGCACTTTTCAGAGAATAGAATTTGATTATTCAAGTTCGGCATGAATAAATATTTAATTTTCAATTTCAGATCTGCTGGAAACTTGAGTGACTAAGTGACTGTTTGCACAGCATCTGTCTCCCTCTCTCTGTCACTCTCTCTCCCTCTCTTTCTCTCTCAATTCTGTCTGCCTGGGCCCGGTTATGGACTATTTTCATACAAAACCCAATACATCAAGTACTTTATCGACTTATGCACTTACGTTCTAATAAATACATGAACATATGTGTGTGTATGTGTATGTGCACACACTTCTTGAGTAGTCTTATGATTACATTGAGCGGTCTCTCTTTTTATGGTCAGTCCCAGACAGCGCAGCCCACGCGTCTCGGCCGTAAATAACAAATTTAATAAGCCAGACAGACCAAATATTGAACAAACAATATTAAATAAAGGGGGAGGGAGTAACAAAGATCGAGCGATAGCTGTTTAATAGCAAGATTGTGAGCACGTCTGCAATATGAAAATAAACTTGAAAATTTAAACCAAAAATAAAAATATGTTTTTAATATATCTCCATAGTCTTCAAATATATATTAACTTCATGACTTTCATGTCGTGTTTATTCAGTAATTGCATGACTCTCCGAAATCATTTGTAGGCGCACATGTTATGAGCCAGAAAATGGCCAAACAATGCAATGAAGGCCCGCTACAATTCTCCGATTTGTGTTTTGTCACCTCACTTCATGCACTGACAATGGGACTTCATTTCTGGTTCGGCTCACGAACAAAATCAAATTTAATATGTCCATTGTCCACTGGGCCAGGACAAACCAATTTCGGAAAGTTCCAGTAAATGGTCTGTGGAGCCTACACACAAGCACGCACACACTCTCACTCAACCACACACACACACGCACACACTGTTTCCGTATACCCTTTTCACGGCTCCTGATGTAATATTTAGAAGACAAATATGAAATCCCCTTCGTAGATGGCGCACAATTTAACTTTTATTGCTGCCGCTGCGTATATGTATAATGCGATTTGGACTTCGATTGTCAGCAAAGGTCATGCTCAACTTAGTTTCTCCACACCTCCGCCACCTCTACCACATCCACTACAATCATCTGCTGCCGTGTGGGCCCCAACCGCCTTAAAGACCTTGCAAGGTCTGGAGCGTAGACAACGGAGCGTGCTTTGGCTGAATGCTCAAATGTTATTTGGCTGACAGGCAACGGGCCAAGGAAAATCACGAGATTCAAGCTGACAAGAAACAATACACCTACATAGAGAAAGGGAGGGAGAGGGGGCGACAACAATGCGGAATATGGGCAACCCGCTGGGCTGATGGCTTTTGTCTGATATTCGATTTGCGGTCTATATTTCCAGCCACCAAACAAAGCGCTCGCCAGCAATTGAGCTGTGGCAAGTGCAAAGAGATATAGAGAGAGGGAGAGATGGAGGAAGGGTGCCTTTAAATCAGCCAAAAGTTTCTGATGAGCCAAACAAGGAGAGGAACTCATAAAACGCCACTAAAGTGATTAAAGGAATATTGGAAAAATGTGAAGTAGACTCTGCCACAGCCAACTGGGCAGCCCGAATAGAGCTGAGTGGAGTCAATGGAGCTGAGCGCCCCTTAAGAAGCAGCGCACGCAGCGCTTATAAAATGGCTGCTGCACACGCGCCACACACACAATCAGTGTATTAGCAGCATGTGTTGGCGTGTGTGTGTGTGTGCATGCGTGTGTGAGCGCCCGCTGCTCTAGCCACGCATCATAACATGTCAATATACTTGAACTCCCAGTGCCATTAAAGTCAAATGCTCCACGGGGAATTTCGAAGGCAATGTGGCTGCTGAGGTGGCCAGGAGCACAAATAAAATAAGGAACAGGGTGTACAGTGTACACTCCCTGTGCAAGAGAGACTGAGTCAAATAAATTTCAATATTTTTCACTCAAAAGCAGCAGGCCCTTTTGGGGAACCTACATGCAGGTAGAAGGAGGCGTGTCAGATCCCACAACGTTCATATATTCTTGAACAGCAACAACAGTCGAGTCAATACAGACATATTTATGAGCCTCTGTTCATTTGAATATCTAGGTTTAAAGACTATAAGAACTGTGACTACTATTTATCCAAATGAAATCTGCAATCAGAGTTGTGATCGGATTAATAACAGAAAACTTATAAAAGAAGTAATTTCAAGGAGTACTTATATCCAAGGTGCCTCAAAGTATGCAATACAAACTAAGCTAGGCTGGCGGGTATATCGCAGTCAGGCACACTCGTCTGTAGCTTTCGTGCTTGTCTTATTCACACAATGGAAACGTAAGAAAAAGGGAGCGAAAACGAGCAGAACAGCGTGTGAAAAGTGTGAATGAAGAAAAAAACAGACGATGAGCAAATGTTGAAAATCGAATTTGGAGCCAAGAATCTCGACAAGGACAAAAGGGAAACGGAGCAGGCACAGGGTAGGCGAGAGTAGGGTGGCTAAAGCAGAAGCAGACATGCCATCATTTGATGGCATATTAAAGCTTTTGTTTGCGCCGCTGCTCTCACCTGGGCGCACCTGGGCGACATTTGTTTATTTCTATTTGTTGGCGTATTTGTATTTGCGCTTGTATTTGTATTCAATCAGCGTCAAGCGAGGCGCCAAAACAGTAAAAAACACAAATAGGGGGGAAGAAAATGGACAAACGATTTAACAACAAAAGCCAAGAGCAGAAAGTCGAACCGAGCCAAGCGAAGCGATGTGGCGCATGTGAAATGTGAGGGAAATCAAATCAAATCAAATAAAATAAAATAATGACGCGCTGTGAGTACATTACACATAGCTGTATGTGTGTGTGTGTGTGTGTGTGAGTGTGATGGTGTGTGCTGTCAGGCAACATTTGAGCTGCCATTTGTCAATGTAGCCAGGTAACAACCAACCAGGCAACCTTTCAATTTAATGCTGTCGATGGCTTTGATACAGCTGAATTTCAATAGCTCCGATTTGCACACACACACATTCGATACACACACACACTCGACACACACTAAGTGTGGGTTTATTGCGTAATGAGTGTTATCCCGACTATTGATGTGGCCGTGCCGACTGATTGCAATATGATTACAATGTCATCAGCGTCGCATAAGTCAAGAGAGCGTGGGAGAGAGAGTGGGCCAAACTATCTCTATCTCACTGTCATAATGATGGGAATAAATAACTGTCTGGGCCAAGGGTTTGCACAGCCACAGCTAGATCCCACTGGGGGCAGGCACAGGCCACGGCTCTCGTCGGCCTTCGGATACCTACATGACGCTCCATTTGCTCGTTAAGTTCATCGCAGTGGCCGTAATGAAGCTATAATTAGATAAGCGCAGCAGCAACAGCAGCAGCGGGCAGTCTGTCAGTTAGTCCGTCTGTCCCTCTGTCAGTTAGTCAGCCTGGTTAGTCAACGCGTCAGTTAGTCAGCTCAACTAACCAGCTGCTGCTGCTTGCTACGGCCAACGGCAGCAACTTATCAACACACAGTCACAGGTTGGCGTGTGTATCTCTTAGATACACACAACCTGCGGAGCCCGTCACTGGAGCCTCAGCCAACTCTGTCGCCATCGTCTCTGTCCCCGTCGCCATCCCATCCCATCTCTGTCGCTGTCGCTGTCGCCGTCGCTTTGTATTTTTAGCGTAACAAAAACGTGCTGCAAATGTAACAAACGTTTGAGTAACCAAATTCCGACTGACAACGCGCTGGGTGCTCGGCCATTAGGAGCCATTGGGAGCCACTGTCGTCGTCGTCGTAGTCGCCGTCGTCAACACAGACATCGACACCCGCCAGGGCCAGGGCCAGGGCTGCTCTGGCATATCGCATTGTGCTGCTGTTTATCAGTCACTTTTTCTTGTCAGTTCGTTTATTTGACATTAAGCGTGCTCTGTGTGTTTGTGTGTGTGTGTGCGTCTGCTTGTATAACTACTCAAGCTGTGTGTTTGTCCTGCCCTGTCCCACAGTGCGTATACGTGATGCGAAATGAGTTTGCCGCCACTTAAGTGGATAAAGTTGCTGCTGAAGTTTGATTTACATATGCAAGTCGCCTGTCATGAGTCCCTTGAAACGGAAACGGAAATGAAACTGTGTCTGTGTCGCTTGGCTAATTAGTAGAATTAGTCTTAGTACTAATTAGCTACGACTATATTCAGTCGACACTGGCTCTGGCTTGATTGAAATTGATATGCCTGGCTACAGTCATGTTTCCAGTTGTTATCCCATGAATATATTCTTTGCAATAAATGTGAAATGAAATGTGAAACAGACACGAATACAAGAATTGATTTTTCAGAGAAAACAAAAGAAAATCTCATAAGGACAAGCAAAAGCTTTTTCAAGCGCAATTTACAAATTTTCCACAAACCCATCAAAAAGATGTTGCAAAACAATTTGACACAGAAAAAAATCAGCAACAACATGTACACACACAGACACAGCACACACACAGAGTCACTTACAGACTGGGTACATTGTTGTGTGACCTTGCACAAACTTGTTATCCTTGTCATATTCTTCGCTCTAGTCGACTGACTGACTATCAATCAATCCCATAGCCAGAAGCAGAGGCAAATGCAGACTCACAACTGCTCGCATCCTCCTTTTGCAGCCAATGCATTTTACGCACACACACACACACACACAGACACACACTCATCAAGGCTAATTCCGTTAGTGACCCTGGCGGAGCACTTTAATCGTCGCCCCTCCCTCCATTCCCCCTGACAGGATCGACAGCTTAAAGTTGTTACTGCTGTTATTGGCCGTTTTTCCGTTTCGCTGCTGCTTTTCCACTGCCTGCTAATAGCTTTGCCGGCTTTTTCTATTGCCATTTTGTGGGCAATTAAAAACCAAACCGTATACAATGATACAATGAAAATCAAATCACTTTGAAGCGACAGACAGACACGGCCTCGGCAATGGCTCGGCTACGGCATCGGGTTCGGCATTGGGGCTGCCATCAATCAGACAATCACTTAATTAACTACTTCAAAAAGGCATTCGACATGCGGCAACAACTTAAGCAAACGCAACGCGAACGAGCCAAACTTTTTCCTCGGGTTTTCCCCCACATATTGACTGGTCTTTTTGTACCCACTTCCCACAGGGTAGAAGGGTATTATGAGTTTGTGCTAAGCGAAAAGGTATGTGAGTTTATATATTCTAAGGCAGCATCAACAGTCAAGTTGATTAATTACATCTGTCGGACTGTCTGTGCGTTTGAACATCAAAATTTCTCTGCTTTAAAAAATAGAGACACCAAATTTGACTTTCTGTATTTTTTGAATAGATGAAGTTAATTTAAAATGTTCACTGCAAATAAATAGTTTCATAAAGGGTATCTTAATGTCTGGTTCGCTCATTTGGTTTATTTTTTGGAAATTGTTTGCGCTGCTTTTGTGCCATCGATTGAAAAAGTTGTTGGCCCAACTAACGCACATTTGGCAATCGACTCGTTGGCATATTGAGCTTAAAATACCTTAAATTAAGAGCACCAACCTGCACTCCCCGCCCCTCCTCGCCATGCCTAACCCTCTTACAGTTTGTTGGGAAAACTTTCCAATGATTGGTGAAAATTTCTCGGGCCCCAACAAAATATTATTGCATATAATTCATTTTGAAAGTTTGTATTGTAAACACGAACGATTTGGGTCGAATAGGGCCTAAGGTTGTTTTCGGACAAATTCGATTTTGGGGCCCGAGTGTGCGCACACAGGTGGGCGTTCAATTGTGCGGTAAGACTAAGTCGAGTATTATTCAAATTGTGGCCACACACATCGTGTGCCCAGTTCCCTGTGTGTGTGTGCGTGTGTGTTTGTGTATGCATGTGTGTGCTTGTCTTAGTTAACTAAGCCAAACTGCTGAAAGCGATGGAGCTTTGTTTGTGTTCACAACTTTCTTGGCGGCGTTTGGACCTGGTCGAGTAAATTACCATCGTATATGCCTAGGATCATCTAGCTGACTATATAGAGAGCTGCTCTTAATGCACAATAAATCGAACTGAAGTACGTGACACTTGGCAGCTTAATTAAAATGAAATGCGACGTGGAAATCTCTTCGGCACACGCACACACAGGAGGCCACTGTAAATGGACAATCAGGTGTGCGAATACACTCCGGTTCAACAGCAGATAAGCGCTGACTATCTAATGGTTCCAGGCAAGAGTAGAGTTGGCTTATTATGTGCAAGTTAGAGTTTCTATCTGATTAGAATGTAAGTTTTATAATGGAAACAATGAACTGTGCGTGTGAACTTGTTTCTTTACTTGGTTCAAAGCAAGTGTATCTTTATGAGGCGAATCTACACTTAGCAGTATTGCACTGTAAATAAGGCCTGTAAAAATGCAAAATACAAATATCTGTCATTATATTGTTTTCAACCAAATAATTAAAAATATATCGAGCTTTTAATACATTGTATTTCAGCAACAGTCTTCTTTCGAATACAAAACGGCAAGTGTTAAAATTAATTAGATAATTAAGTTTAATTGTGCTGCTGCATTGAACGAGTATTTGGAGATGAGTTAACATTCACAAATACTCAATAATTACATTAAATTAGATCTAACAGCTCATTAGCATAATACTTAACAGCTTCTAAGAACACAGATGAGAACAGCTGATTCTAGTTGATATGGCAACCTTGTGCAATTTCTTTGCAGTAAAAATATGTAAATATTAAGTATTAAAATTAAGAAGTGATCTGCCACGAGCACACACTTTATTAGCCAATTTCAATCACTCATCTGTTCTTTACTATGTAAGTCTTAAAATTGTGAAAACCATAATTCGCACTTATCAGAACATTATTATGCAAATGAGCAGAAATTGAGTGCACTCAGCCCCTCTCCAAGCCCGTGATAGCTTTTATGGTACGTGAAATGTTAATTTTCTATTTTCTATTTTGAAATCACGCTCAAGGATACAACGCGCTTGGCGAGCGATATTTTTAGACGACGCTCACACAAATTATTTTTAGGAGGCCTTAAACTGGCGACCCAGAAAACCAGATAGCCAGACACGCCGCAGCACCGCTCGAGGGCCATTTAAAGCATAGGAAAACTATTAAAATTTATGCGTGAAACAACAATAAGAACAACAACAACAACAACAGCAACAAAAACAAAAGCAACTTGAGTAGCATTAAGACAAACAAGACAACTCGCGTCGACACACACGCAAGGGACACTGAAGCAGATGCAGGGGAACTTAGGGGGGACGATTGGGGACATGTTAATGCTGTCGACGCGAGGATTTGGGCTGACATTGGAAAAGGAAATGGAAAGGTGCCACGAGGTGACGGCTCGATGAAGTCGAGACACCTGCTGACATGCCTTGGGCGCACTCTCACAAATCCCAACCACGAAAGAGCATTATAGAGATAAAGTTTAGTATATGACGATCCCGAATCGCATCAGACAGACTATTCATTATAATGTCAAGGTGAATATGCAAAGAACTCGCAGATCTCTAGCTGAACTCGTAACAAATTGTTTTCTAACAACTTATCCCCTTGCAGCCTCTTCGTAAATCAAATGTGAAAGGTCGATTACTGGATGGGGGATTATGAAGGCGTAAAAGTTTAGAACAATTAAAAGGCTTTAGGGGCAAACAAGTATGTAAATGCTTACCAAGATTTCCACAGTGTGGACGCCTCTTTTTGTCGTGCCACCCGACACGGACGGACCTGAACGGGCAACTTAATGCTTTCAACTTGTAAAACACTTAGCGGTTATTTTGTTTTTCTTCTTCTTTGCTTTTTTCGCTGCTGGGCTCCTGTGTTGTTTCGGCTTGCTTGTTGTCTTGGCACACACAACACTCTCACACACACACACAGGTACAAACACACACAGGCAGACACACAGCGGCAGTGGGAGACCGACACAATCCTGGGAGTGCAAACTCAGCGCGTGCCAAAATTTGTGCGGATAATTTAAAGCAATTTGGGTGCAAATTTGCTACGTTTCTGCTGGCGACGGCAATGTAGCGCCTGATGGCGCGCACAGGTGTTCATCGAACGTGTGTGTCGCGAACAAAGTCAAACAAATGGGCGCCAGGCCAGGCTCTGCTGCTGCCGAGCACGCGTGCACAACCGACAGGAGCAAAGGACAAAGCACGACTGTGCCGCACGAGTCGACGATGACGATGACGAGGACGATGCGACGACGCTGGTGACGAACTAGGAAAGCCGAACGCCAACAGCAGAGGCGGCAGCAGAAGCGGCAGCAGCAGCAGTTGCTTTATAGCCCATTGGCACACAGCGTCGTCGGCGTCTGTTGAAAGTAAGTAAAAATATGAAAAAGAAAAAGTAACAAAAATAGCAGCAGCAGCAGCAGGAGCAGCTACGTTGACTGCGCTGTCAACTGCGACTTCGACTGCGGCGACAGCAACAAATAAATCGCTAGTAGATTATTCGTGCTGGCACTCAGTTCGCTCTTGATCCGCTGCTCTTCCCACCTCGCGACTCCCGCGACGTTTCCGTCCGTCCGTCCATCATGCACCCACTCCTTTTTGGCAGCGCGCCTGTGTGTATGCTACGAAAAATTGACAGCCACAGCAAAGGGGACACATTTGTTGTTGCTTCTGTTGTTGTTGCTGTTGTTGTTGTTGTTGTTGCTGTGAGGCCTCTTTTGGGTAAGTAATTTTCGCTGTTTCTATTTAATTTATGACTCGTGTTTTTATTGTGTTTTCTTCTGTTTTTGTTCTTCTCGTTGTTGTTGTTGTTTTTGCTTCTTTTATTTGCCTTTTATTAATTTGTTTATTTGTGCAAGGCGATGCTCGTTTCCGTCGTTTGTTTGGTTTTTAAACGTTACTTTTTATGGTCTTTTAATAAAAACTCATAGACCCACACTCACGCACACATAGCCACACCTCATACACACACACACGCACACACAGAAAGTCATTTACAGCCTTAGATAGACAGCTTTATGCGCTGCGGCACACGCATGCTTACCTTACCTATCCTTGTCTGTGTGCCATGTGCGTGGCATCCTGTTGCTTTGGTCCAATGTCGATAATAAATCTGTTCGTGTGCTCTGATCTCCCACTGCACTGAGAGAAACTTTAAGGCAGCTGAGATTGTGAGCAGCCTCGACAACTCTTTAAGCTGCCCCAAAGGCTTTGTAGAGTATCCAAGTTTACTTAATTCATATTCAGTGGGTGTTGGCGGCAGATCACTGCTTTATCTAATTGCTCAAGGTTGCCATACGATTAGAATCAGCTGTTTAAATCTATGTTCTAAGCATCTGTTAAATTTATGCTAAGCTCCTGTTAAGTCTTATGTTAGCAGCTGTTAAGTCTAAATCAAATCACTTGCATAACAGTCTCTTCTCACCAAACATATAAAAAGTGCAGCGGCACAATTAAAATTAATAAATTTAAATCCTTGCTTTTCAGGAAAAAAAAATACTACGAAAGTAAGGCGGTTGCACAAATCAGTGTATCCGTAAACAGTGGGTATATTAGTTGCAAGGAAGCTCATTGTACTATGGAATATTATAATATTGAATAAACACAATACCGTTCAGTTCTTCACCATTATGAGTATTAGAACAATCAGAGGTGATAAGAACCAGCAAGGGTATAAAACTTTTAACATTCCGAAGACAGCCTCGCTTGCTCGTTTGCGAAACAGAATAAGGTGTCGATATATTTATAGTCGGATGTTCATAGAAAGGATATAATACACTCGACATTCCCATCTGCTTTCTCTGAGTGTATTTAGTAGACGTTGTATAGTCCGGGCCCTGTCAATGTCGTTGCCGTTGTCGTAGTCGATGTCGCTGTTGCTGTCAGCGAAATTGTCTTCGTTGCCCTTTTCCTTCCCTGCAGCTCCTGTTGCATGCCCATCCCATCATGTCCTCTGGGCTGGCTTAAGACTTTGCCCGTTTTCTCTTTTATTTATAATGAACTTCAGCCACTGCCTTACCACACCGAGCTGTTCATTTGGTTCCGTTCGTTGTCAGGCTCTCAATGCCAGCAGCACTTAAAACTGTTTGTTAGCACTTTGCGTCATCATTTTTACGCTGGCTAAAGTTTTAGTGCAGCCGCTTGTTGCTCACTTGAGACAACCGACATAACCCATACGAGTACATGGCGCATAAAGATTATGCAGTGCATATTTTTTGATTTAGTGCTTCGGGCCACTTAATAGACCGCAAAAGCTGTGAAAGCCCATAAAACCAATGCGAGGATGGGGGAGAAGGAGGGCGAGAGGGAGAGCGCAACATGGCAAGCAGCAAATGGCCACAAATGACACGTTTGGTGTTAAATAGAGGTCGCCTCTTGGGTGTGTATGTGTGTGTGTGTGTGTGTGTGTGTTTGTGTGTGCGCATTTGTGTGTGTGTCACAGTTACAGCTAAATTGTTTGTACAACATGCATGTACAGCAAACATAAATCCCATCCAGGCAACAGCGGCAACGTTAACTAAACGTGCGACGCCGAGCGAAGCAAATACGACTTTCTCTCCTCCCCTCCCCTCCTCTTTATCCACTCCGCCTTTGTGGTGTAGCAGGCTGTTGCCCACTTCGTTTCTGCCTGCCCAGTAGCATAGCAATTAAAGTCACTGTGAGTGTGACTGTGTGTGTGATTGCGTGACGCTTGCGCCCAAGTCAAGTTTATGTTAACCGTGGCCTTTATCAGCTTGTGTGGCTCGGCAGCTCCTGCAGCTCATTAGCGAACTGTAACCGTATCCAACGGGAAAGCAACAATAACATTGTGTAAGTTTGCTGTAAATTGAATTCAACTATTCTCACATAGCCAGGCACAGGCACACACGCAGCACACACATGTTGCTGCAAGTCACATCGAATACAAACACACACACACAGCACGCAGATGACATTCTGAATGGCTGCAGGCCATGAGGCTGCAATCATGAGCTGTAAGTACACACACACTGGCGCACACACACACACACAACCACATGGCGGCACGCTGCTTGGCGACAATTTGTCTCGGCTTGAAAGCACCACAAATGCAGCTTTAATTGCTCGGAATCGTCACACGTTCCTGGACAGCAACACAATGCACAGCCGGCAAGTGCCCTCTCTCTTTTTCACTTTTTATCTTGCATTGTCTCTATCTCTATCTGTCTTTTTCTGTCACTCTGTGACAGGCAATAAAGTAAAAGCCAATTTGGCTTTTGCATGTCCGTTTATATGTGAACAACCGGGAGGGCTGTGGGGGTAAACGCAGAGCTTTTAATGAGAACTTGTGGGCCCAACCGTTACAATCAGTGTTGCCGTATAGGTTTCATAAAAAGATCTTGGTTGTTCAAACGAATTTCATAAATGTATTTTTATATTAAAATTAAAATCAAATTATTTAACTTTGAAATACAACAGTCTTATATTCATATAACTAAATTGGTATCGCGTTTACCAACACTTTTACTCAACATACACACGGTCACACTGAATAATAACAGAGGGTTAACATAACATAGCAGTGCATAAACGTAACAGTGCCATTTTGAGTTGTATGACAAGCTTTGCGTTATCGTGTTGTCTTTCGATTCAGCGCGTTGAGTTAATTCCGTGTTTAAAAGTTTGCTTGAAAACAAATGATCAAATAATTTAGTGCTTTGAAAGGTATACATTAAATAATTGTGTTGGTATATTTAATTCATAATTGTGTTCAATTGACAATTAAATCACAGCTTTTTTTCTTTTCCCTTGTCCGCAGATTCGCTTGTAATGAACAACCGTTAGACTCGCCATCTTCGTTTTGGTGTCTTCAGTCGGCCGCGTGTTTTATTTGTTGTAATCGACTTTAATTCAGAAACTTGACTGCATTTTGTGAAAACATGAATTCCAATAAAATGCCGTGCATTACTTGTGGAAGTGCAGCACCCCTTATGTGCCAACGTTGCGGAGAACCTTATTGCAGCGACGATTGTCAAAGAAAAGATTGGCAACGTCACAAATACTTCTGCACCGTAATGCCGTAAGTACAAAAACTCCTATGCACATGCGAAATTTTTTAACAAACATATAATTGTACAAGGCATGTTTGCCATTTTATATATATGTAGTGTGATACATTATATGCATGTGTATATTTCGAGAGTGTATGTAAAGTGGCAGTTGTGAATGAAAACAAAAATAACACGAGATCGAGCCAAACGCAAAGTTCCGTTTGTTTTACAATCTTGTTTTTCTTTCATCATTCGTGCATGTGTAATCATGTGGCCATTGTTTGTATTGATCTTTTCTTTAATTTTAGGCCCTTGGTAGCTTTAAGTCCATTGAAACCGTCGGCAAATACTGCACGACAATTGAAAGTGTCTACTGAAAATTGCGGTGTCGAATCGAAGATGCAGGAATTAGCGATCTGTGCTGAAAGCCGAACCAGAAGCATCAGTAATACCTCAAGTGATTCAGTGCATGCTGGACGAGAGGAACCATTGAAATTTAGCACGGCTTGGCGAGATTATGCTAAACCGCAGGGATCGGATTTCTTTGAATGTCGTGTAACGAGTATGGATAAAGATGGTTCCATTTGGGTGATTGATGTCACTAACACTGAGCGCCTGGAGCGTCTTTCGAAGAATATTTCTCGCTTCAGTGCAAAAATGGCTCTATGCGGCTATAGTGATCTTGCTGTTGGGAGTCTAGTTATCATAACTTACAATAAAATAATGTATAGAGCCGAAGTTTTAGCACTGAGAAACAATCCGCAAGGAGCCGAAGTGCGCCTAATTGATATGGGCATTGTTTGCACATGTCTCGTAGGTGACATATACTTTCCCATACCGCGTATGGCAGAGTTCAATGCGTATGCGTTCCGTGTGAAGCTGCCCACTAACACTGGCGTGCAAGTCAATAAGAATATAACGTTGCGTTTTCTCGGTACTCAGACCACGGATGGAATAGAGCAGGTCCAGTTGAAGCCTAATATGACATTACTGCTAAGCTTGCCGATACAATTGCTGGCCATCAATCCGGATGTAACCGTGGTCACAACTTTCCAAAACAACGCAGCTCTTAAGGAGCCTCAAATTGCATTACTGCAAATCAAGGTGATGAGTAACCTGAACGAGGATCTGAACTCAAGTTTGCTCGATAAACCTACACAGCCATTAACAGAGCCTTATCCAAAAGTGCTGGCTGCTCGTACCAATGTTGGATTTCGACGTGCCATTCTTCTGGACTTCGATGAGAAGGCCTCACAATATCTAGTATATGAAATAGATGAGGGCCGCATTACAGTAACCAACGAGGTTCGACGCATGCCTGGCGAGCTGCTTGGTCACGCGTTGCGCGTGTTCGCTGTCACCCTGGACGATAGTAAGAGAGGATCATTCCAGAAACTGTTTGCTAAACATGGCAAAAATCTGTCAATTAAGTTCCAAATGGAAAATGTTCCAGAAAATGAGAAGAACAAGTTGCGCACTGCTCAAGCTATGTTGATGGACCAAAACGAAGAGGTGTGTGCCGTGCGCGTAAATACCTTTTTGGGTGGGATAAGTGAACTCGGTCATAGATATTGGAGGGAGCCAGTGAAGAACGGCAGCATGGTATACATTACACATTTGGTTAATTATCAAGAAGTGTGTATCAGCTCTGTGAAGACTAAACATTATGCCGATCTATTCAAATCTTTAGAGTTGAAGTGTTTGCCGTTCGATCTAAATAGCAATGTCCCGATAGGAAGCATTGTCCTCGTTCTGTGTCCGGATCAGGGGTATTATCGTGCCGAGGTAAGAACACAAACATTTGTTTGGTGTGGATTGAATAACTTTGGTTTATTTACAGGTTACTGGCACAGAAGGCACTCAATATACTGTTCACAATATTGATGCGGGCTCTGTACACCTTGTGCCAGGGTCGTACCTGCGTAAGGCTTGTCGATTCATAGAATGTCTGCCTGTGAGCCAATGTCGGGCTAAAATCCAGAATATCTGCAATATACCATCGATTGCCGTGCCTTCAAACGCAGTAGCTCTTCAGTTATTAAAAAAGTTGCACGACCGGAAGTGTGAAATGAAGGTGGAGTTCTTCGATGCAGATTGCTCCATTATAGACTTGCTGGACAATTCGGTCGAGCCACCTTCGCTTATGACTCGCATGCTGCCAATGATGTTCACGGCTGCTGCAGTTGAGCTACAACCAGCTCAGAATATACCTGTAGACCTTAAAGCAGCGCCGAAACCTGCTGACGCATCGAAATTGGATCAGTTGTCGGCACTGCCTCCATCGCCGCCAAGTTCTCCGGTTGCCGAATCAGTAAAGAATAAACGTCCTGGACGACTCTACTTTGATGATCTTGAACGTAAGCCAATTCCGTATGGCGAGCAAAGTATATATATTTTGGTGCTTAATTGCATCGGTCTTCAGAAGACTGGCTACATTACGGGCTGTTACTTTGCCAATGAGAAGGATGCGGAAACTTTCCAAACCTTTCTGAATGTTGTCAACGATTATGGCAGCTCAGATACTCTTGCGTCTGGATATAAACCTGAGTAAATAATACTATAGCCCTATTTATTTGTAATATCTGTAAGCAAGTCATCTCTTTTTATTACAGCGTGGGTGAAGTATGTCTGACTCTCTTTGCTGAAGACAATACATGGTACCGAAGCGTTTGTCTGGAGTCCAATGATAAAACTGCTTCTATTTTATATTTTGACTTTGGAAACTCGGAGGAGGTTCCACTGAAGAGAATTAAACCTATTCCAAGCCAGGCGCATTATGCTGTGTACGCCACGAAATGTTTCATAGCGGGTATGTCTTTATAAACTCTCATATAAATCAGTTCTTGAAATATTTCCGTTTCAGGCTTTGATAGATCAAAAAATTTCGAACCTTTCGAGAAATATCTTGCGGAAAGAAGTAAAGTTTTGTGCATTGTAAAGAAAGGACCAGAGCCAGATACGCGTCTAATTGAAGTTCCACTTTTGGACAAAATATTAAAAAAAGAATTAGAGTAAGCTCTTCACTTGCAAGAAATGCAAATCGAAAACGTTGACAATCTTGAAAAATGTGTAACTTCGATAACTTGTTTTGAAATTTTTTTAAACACATAGTAATTAATTTTTGACCAAGGCGTATTAAACTGAAGCAAGATTTTTTTTTTTTTTTGCATTGTTAATGTTAAATGCATTGAGAATTTACAACTCAGATTAGAGATCAACAGTTTAATTTCACAAATACAACAATAAGTTACAACAACCAATACAAGACATTTAATCCTTTAGTTTACTGAGGAGTTCATTTATATTCTTGAGATTTCTTACGGCTATTATGCCTGTCGCATTTCTTTTCCAATCGGAGGAAGATTCAATTTGATCATCCTTGGGTGGAAGGTATTTGATGGGTATAGCCTTCTGCAGTTCAATGCTAGCAGCATAATCAAGTATATCTCCGTCCAGGGAACGCAATATTGCCTGCGGGGCACAGGTATCCCATCTGAATGTGGAACCCTTGCTAAGAATATATGCGTCCGCTTCATTTGTGATCACTTTTAAGGCTTTGTGACCGGCGCCAGCCGAAAAGGCCAATTCATATTTTAAACTTCGCAGTTTGTCCAGAATTTTGGAATCCTCGGAACTAGAGAAAATTCCAATTTTACGGTCCATGTCGCATGCGTCAAAGTTACAGTTGTGGGTCTGCAATGTGGGCAGGCAGACACCCCAGAACATTGAGGAACTGTATACGTGCTCCTTTATCTTTGCTCCAAAAGGCTGTGCAATGACGCCAATTACGGGCACTCCTGTGTCGCGTTCGTAGACACCAATTAAGACAGTAACACAATCAAGGCCAGTCGAGGTGATACCAGGGAAGTCGGTAAAAACAGAATCCCCAGCAATATACTCGGCTGTGGCATCTGAAAGAAAGTTCATTATAATAATACATAAATAAACAAGTTGGGGTAAGGCATCAACTGTACCAATGGGATCAATCCAAATGCCAAGGTTTCCATAGTCAAGTTGCTCTGGTAGATCTGGAATGTCGCCAAAATTGGGTGCTTTGTAGTCAACCTTTCGGTGCACTTCAGCAGCTAGAGCCTCAGCAGCTCCCTTGTGCCCATCGAGTACCGCTTCCAGGCAGGCTGCAGTTGCAGCTTCTGTGTCGCCCACAGCTATCGTAATGGTCTGGCCCAGTTTGTTCGTAAAGTTAGGCGATTCCTCACCAAGTATAGCCTCTTGAATATCCGGGAACACTTGTCCGATATCATGCTTTATGGTTTCCTGTATAAGTACATCGGCCAGAGTTTTAAAGTCATGTTCGAAGCGCGCGTTTGCCTCCGCTCCAGACTTCTCCTGAACCAACAACGACAGCAGCGCCTCGTTGGAGCGACAGACTCGGGCAATATTTGCTGCCTTCTCTGCACAGTTGATGAGCTCCTTGAGCAAGTTAGCGTTTTCTCCCATTCTGCTGGCGGTTACGGGTTTTTCCTACCACATTTTAATTAATTTAATTTTAATGTCCCTTCGCATTCGCTTTTATGGTTTCATGTACGATTAATAACATCGTTCGATTGCACTTATCGACAAGCCACCACTCCCTTTTTCAATATATCGATGCAGTATACGATTGTTTTTGTGCTGCCAACTTGATATTATTTATTTGAAATTGCATTAAACGTGTCTCGCAGGATGGTTTAAGCAGTTAACGCGGACCTATTGTTAATTTTAATTATGTTACATTTCTGCGAAAGAGAAGATCTATAAGTGATCTACCCTGCTTTACACACTGATGAGGCACATGAGTTCACCATCTGGTGGTAGAAGAAATAATGTTTACATTCAAATTTTACAAATAGTGGGTTGCTGTCCTCGCTATGTTGTGCATGTAGCGTATTATGGACAACAACCCCAACAGAGAAATTGTTTTTGAATAGATTAAAATTTAATCATAATGCTTCACAAGTGCATTAAAACTAAGAATAATTTGTTAATGTACATGTTATGAAGTGCTTGCTTTGGATATGGGGGAGCCTTAGCAGGATAGAAGGGGCTCGCTGGTTGTTATTGTGAGAAGTTTTTTGCAGAATGCCGATGTTTACCGTATTATGTGAGGCAGGAGCTAATTAATTAATATTTAAAAAGAAAACAACTACCCCAGTAGGATAAATGTTTTATTTACTTGAAAATCATATTAATAAGTAATGTTGTTTAAGGCTTTCATTATTTAATTACTTTAAGGACCTTAGCACTTTCGTATACAGCTTTCACAACTTCATCGAACCAGTTTTAATTGGCAATTAAAAATTACGCACTCATCGCCCATTTAGCGTATGAAGGAAATTCATGAATCACGTCAGAGTGGAGCTACACACACTCACACATACAAACACACTCACATTGCTGGAGACCGGACCAGATGCTGGTGCTGCTGCTCCGGCTGCAGCATAATTTGCACCCGATCTTATCGACGAGCTCTGCTAATGATTCGCATTAATGATGCTGAATATATCTCTCTGTCTCGCTCCCACTGCCGCAGTGCAGCATCATCTTTCGAAATGAGACCATCAATCAGCTTGTGCCGCAGTCGCCGTTGCCGTCGCCGTCGCAGTCAGAGCAGAAGCAGCAGCAGCAGCAGCAGTCGGATCTCTCCTGTCGCATCCCAACGCAGCCTGGCTGACGCATTTGCATATAAATTGCTGCTAATGTCGCGCTATCAAAGTGACTGCATCAATGTGGCAGCGTCGAGGCATTCCTGCAATGCCAGGCCTTCCATGCCTGCCCTTCCTTGCCCTGAGTGCCCTAGGGGCTGCGCGTTCATCCAAAGTTATTCGTGTATCGCTGAGCTTATGCTAATTTTCCCAGGCAACGCAGGCCGAGCAATTGATGTTTGGATAACGTTGACTTGATGACTTTGCATAATTTACGCCGCAAGATGCAGGAGTAGCCGGGACAGCTCAGCATTGGGTTAATTCTTCACTCAAACACACACGCGTTGCTTATAATGTGTTAATATTCATGCGGGCAGTAACAGCAAAAATGCCCAGAAGATTGTCGATTTCTTTCTTCACTCTGGACACTTTCGAGATCTTGACGTTTCAATTGAGTCTTGAGTCCGAGCAGATCATCATAAGACTGCAGGCAAAACTAATTGAAATCCTAAAGAAGAGATACTTCCTTATGTAAAGACGGTATTTATGTAATATGTGAAACAATAAAAGAATGAATGATAACGATGATATCGTTGGTGCCGTTGCCTTGGCATGTTTGTCGTCTAAGTCTTTTGTCTTTCGCACGCAAATGTATTCATTCAAGCTGTCATGTGCTTCACCTGACTACACATGTCCAGTTGTTTCTGTTTCTGTTTCTGTCTCTGCATCCATTGTGCCCTCTGCTTTGTTCACCCTTTTCGCGTCTAACAGCCTTTTAATTAATCGCCCCAGCTAAACAAATTCTTAATGAGTCTTTAATTAATCGCCCGAGCGAAATGTAAGCCAGTCGTCGTCATCGCATCCCTCGATATACACGCATATAAATATTTAAATTAGTTGTGACTTGATTTCTGTTATGGCCACAAAACTGTTGCCCGTTGTTGTTGCTGTTGTTGTTGCTGTTGTTGTTGCTCGGCTCCTCCCCTGAGGTGCTTGGAACTTGTTTCAGATGCTCCTACAAATTTGTTTGCTCTTGCCTCGCTGTTAACTTGGCTATTAAGACACCAAAACAAAGCTAACAATGTTGATAACAGTTTTAAATAATGTGCCTCTGTATGGGGGCGTGGCTAAGCTGAACACGAAATTGCCATTGCCACGTTGAGCTAAGTGAATTGGTGACAACATTCGTCCCGAACCCAACGGGGCGTATGCGCATTCGAGAAAGAGAGCAGGCAAAATGTCTGACTCTTGCACATACGAGTATATAGAACTTGTCTCTATCAGTTTCCGATTGGTGCAGCTGCCCGCCAGCGATAGTACAGGACAGAGGACAGAAGCAAGAAGGAACGCTGTGCTGGGACTCTGTCCACCCACACACCCCCTCACCAGAGTGCCTAAGATCCCATGCCATGCTTATATATTATATATATTTAGAGGTACGCTTATGCTCCAAGAGAGTATAAAGACTTCTTTGAACTTCAGTTTGTGGTTTCTGCATATTGAATAATATCTTAAATATTTATATTTCTACGAAGCTATCTTTATATTATTCATTGATAACCGATTAACATATTCCAGCTTGCGCCAGTTACAAACCAAAATGCGAATAATATCTTTAAAGTATCCACTGGAATTAGACTACGAGCTAAATAAGCGCACACAGATGGATGAAACAAACCCAGGTTAGTGCATATATAATATAAAAAATTATATTACACACATGAGTTCACTGAGCAAATAAGTTAATCAATTCATTGGGAGATCCCCCTTCCGGGGACTGCACTAGCTAGCTATCCCACAGTTCAATTGACAGCTGGAGAATTGAAATTAGCTTTCTCAACTCGGGCTGATGACCATTGTGTGATCCTAAGTACGCATCGCCTTAACATTTGACCACAGATCGGGCGGAAATACAATCGCGCAGAGAGGAACAAATCTGTTTGGGCCGTCCCGCGCGAGAAGTGCATATAAATTTCCATGCATTTCGCGCATAGTTGGCCATTTTGCCATTTTGCCACTTTAACATTATTGTTATGATGATAAGCGAGCGATCGTTGCGGCAACCATGTCGAGCGTGCTGTGTTCTGGCTGCCTGCGGTGCGAGAGCAGGTCCAGGTCTCACCTCTGATCGGTCGGGCCTGCCTGGCTCTGGGCCTGGGTCTGGGTCTGGGTCTGCTAGGGGTCTGAGTGTCTGGCGTGGTGCAGCGTCATGTTTAATGGTCGCTCGCTGGGATTCCGGCAGAACGCATCCTGCCTCCTTACTGTTCTCCTCTGTTTGCTGATCTCGACGCGATCGCTTGCCTTGTTTGGCTTTCCTTCGTATTTAAAACCATTTCATTTTCTGGGGGCCACAGTGTGAATATAATTTAATGTGTGATTGTGCTTCTCCCTGTATGCCTGTATCTGTGTGTGTGTGTGCCATTTTCAATATTCCATTTGCCAGTTGTAGCACGGCCCCTTCTCCTCCCCACTCCCCGCCTTGGCCATTCCCCGATATTATTTATTGAGCTTGATTGGTTTTCAAGTGATCATAAAGTAAGTGATCGTCGTTCTGCGTCGCGGACCTGGCCCCAGACAGTCTGTGCCAGTCCGCAGTGTCTGGTCTGGGCTGCCTTCGCTGTGGCGTTAATATGTAGATTTTCGAGTTGGAGGCGTTAGTCGGCGATTTATGCCGCAGCCAATGAATTGTGGCAGCAGCACGGGGTCGCGACCCCGGCGCGTCTCTCATGGGTGATAGCCGGATAGCGGATAGCTTCATTTACGGCTGCCATATCCTGGTGCGACTCCCACACAGGCACAGAACGGTTTTCTCCTCGACGGCCTCGAACTATTTGGCATTAACATTTAATTGACATTGATGATTGCCGTCGTGGACAAGTCTGAGAACCACGGCTACCTGTGCAGCGTGCTCGGAATGGGAATGGGATTGGAAATGGGTATGAGGACTGCGAACGGCGAACGGGAATGCGAATGCCAGGGAAATTATTAAAAATCATATCGAGCCCCAGCTGACAGCTGAGCTGCGTATGTCAGCTCCGACTGCGACTGCGACTCCAGCTCCAGCTACGGCTCCGACTGCGACTGGGACTGCGACTCTCCCACTCTCGCTGCTGCTAGTTGCCAGCAAAGTGACGTGAAGAAGACATACAAATAAATTTGTGGCACTTGCAGACAGCGAGCAGACAGCAATAGTAGCACGAGGTGGGGAGGGGAGAAGGGGGAGAGGAGGAGGTTTAGGTGCGCATGGACAGCTCTTTGCGTTTCTAGCGCCAATCTTTCAAAGCGGCTCGAAGTAAATGCTCAAAATCAACGCCGAGCTGCGTTTGGCGCTACTTTCGACTCGCACACAACGCATACATTGACAGCTACATGTGTGTGTGTGTGTGTGTGTTTGTGTGTGTATCTGTTGGCTTGTTTATTCGTCGGATTGTGTTTTGTTTTCGCTGCTTTAAATGAACGTTATTAAGAGATGCTTATCTCTGAGTGATTTATTCATTAAAAAGGCATTTATTAGCCAGAAACAAGCCAGTGCCAGTTGCCGTGTGTTTGTGTGTGTGTGCGTGCTAGGCTATAGTCACTCGCACACCTCGCAGGCCGACACCTCCGCCTGCCCACGACACACATTCGGATTTGACCATCGCCTTCTCGCAGCGCTTCGTCGCCTCATTTGCGCGGCATTAAAATGCAAAAGCGTGTTTGTTCCTGGAAAAACTTGCAGATATCTTTATGCGTGTGTACAGGTGTGTGTGTGTGTGTGTGTGTGTCTCCCACCCGCCCTGTGTCGGCTTGGCGGCTTGCATGTCTTTTGTTTTATTGACTTGCATATTTCCACAATTTGATGTCTGTGTGTGCGTTTTTAATCACTTAATTAGAGAGTTTTTAATTGTCTTGCCCAGCAGTTGTTGCAATTTATGCAAAAGGCGTGTGTGCGTGTGTATGTGTGTGTGTGTGCGCAGTTTGCGTGCGGCGCAGGAAATGTGCGCATTGCGGGCCAAGTTCGTGCCTTGAGTCTTTTGTCAAAAGGTGCCTCGCAGTGCGTGAGCTGAACTGTCCTCTAAGCTAGGTTGATGGAAAAGGTGCTGGCAAAGTGGCTTATAATCCAATGGATACACTATATAGACTAGTAAGAGGCAGCCAAGGTATTGCCTTTGTTTGGGTCCATTAATAGTTTTTTTTTATAAACTCTTAAATTCACAACCGCGCGACTCTTTTTGTGCAAGCTAACCTTCTTCTTTTCACGTTGTACGATCTCTTTACATATGTTAAGCTAACATACTGTTAAACGTGTGTTAAATATCGATTGCCGATTACAATTGCATCTCTGTTGCCTGTTCTATTCCCAACTATTTCTGTTATACCCGCACAATCAACTTGCAGTTAGCCAAACATAACGTAAACATTGTTCCATTGGCAGGCAATAAGGCCAATGGAGTGGACGCGAGGTACGCGGCCATGTCATAAATACTTGTTAGTTTGCATAGTTGGCCAGGCGCAACGAGGAGGCAGAGCGAGAGAGGGGAGCAGAGACAGCCAGAGTCGCTTGTTAATCACCTCCTCGCCTGGCTGGGCATGTATCATGGCCATGGCCGAGTCACGCTGCCCAGAGCCTGTGGTAGCTTCTTCGTTTTGGTGTCATAAGGAAGCGTCTAAATGATTCATAATTTATGCCTAGTTCTCTCTGCCTGTCGCTGTGGCCATTTCCCCCTCTCCCCGTTCTTCCTCTTGCCGTCGCGCGTCATTCACTTGGCCATTCAATGCTTTCGTTACTTAATTTTTCCAACTTAACGTGCCTGCTGCCTTGTGCCCCTGCCCCTGCCCCCGCCCCGACTCCCCTGCCTACTTGTAATGCGCTTTTGGCTTGGCAAAGTGCGTGGCCGTCATCGTCGTCGTTTGTCTGGGACGTTGATAGTTGAAAAAATTACTTACAAATTACATGCGTAGCTTATGCCCCCGTGCCGCCTTCGGCTTGTTTGCTTAATGTGCTTTGTGCCGGGCTGCGGGCCCATGTTCTTCTGCGTCCAGGCAGCAAGGCAGGCAGGCAGGCAACTGCTGCTGGTATTAGTATTATGTCTCGTGGCCGGATCGTAAATTGCTTTTCCTAATTGAATTCTGAGCACTGTCAAGGCGTGTGACAGTCGGAGTGGGTGTGGGCCCAGCCCGAAGTGCAACTGCATAATCTCCAACTCCTTCTCTCTCTCTCTCTCTCTCTCTGTCTATCGTTGATTCGCTGCATCTATTTAAACGCAAGTGCAAGCACGATATTTAGCTAAAAAGTTCACCCGCTGACTAATTTATGAGAAGGTGGCCCAACAAGAGGCTAATTTGCATATAAAATATACTTGTAATTACGCCTTTTAAATAATGCAATTTTTCGCAATTACGATAATTATAATTGAGTTAACAAGGTAACCGGGGAGGAGGAGGTGCAAGGTAAGGGTGTTGAAGGGCCGTCGGGCCAGCGAGTCGGGTTAAGTTTGCGGAATTTCGCATGGTTTAAAATGCAGCACGAAACATGGCCATAAAGTGTAGCTGCGTTTAGCTTAACCAAGTCGACAATTTAAAAAGCCAATTTGCGCATAATACGGCGAACGTGAGCGAAAATCTTAAGCAGAATTGCACACAGCACAACACACTCACACATACACACACGGCACACACACACACACACACACTAATGCTAATGCTAATGTCGCCCCTTTGGCTTGATCAGCTTATTAAGCAAACATTAGCACAGCTTGACCCAATTTCCGTTGGCATGCTAATTTGAAATTCGCGTACGTTGCCCAACACTGCCAGCACACGAAGTGCTTTGAGCGCGCGATCCGGCAACTCCTCGGAACTTGAGTGTGAAGAGAAATGGCAGCTTAATACATTTTGCATACGAGTTAATGAATTTTTGCGTGTAAAGTGTGAAATGGGACGCAAGGGAAAGAAGGAAGCCAAGCAGCATCAGGTGGGCGACTTTGTGTTCGCCAAGGTGCGAGGCTTTCGTGCCTGGCCAGCACGTGTGCTCCAGAACGAGGGCAAGTTGCAGTATGTTTACTTCTACGGCACTTGCAACATTGCCAAGGTGGGACTCGCTCAGCTGTTCGAGTACGAGAAGTGCAAGGCGCGTCTGGGCGATGTGCGGCGTGGAGTGCACAGCGGATTCAAGGAGGCAATGGCGCATGTGGAGCAATCGAAGTGTGATCCCGATGGCGACCAGGGCTACTTTCGTGCCAGGGAAGAGTTGGCCAGTGAGAGTCAGGATGAAGACGGTGTCAAATCTCCGTCGCGTCCCTTTATCCACATAACCGGAGACTCGGATTGAGGTTAAATCCGACTTAACTTTAAGTTTGACAAAGTTCTTGTACTCTTTAAAAATCTTATAAAGAATTGTTTAACAGTAGCGATTTTCTGCTTTCTTCCACTCTCGCATCACGTGGCAATTAAGGACTCCAGTGTTCAGTTGGGTTTATCGTGTAGGCGTGTCAACGGGCGTAATGGCCACTGCGTGACGAGTGTGAGGCGTATATGGGATGTATTTGTTGCACAGCTAATCGAAAAACAGCCTGATACAATTTGGGGCACGTTTCGACTGCTCGGCAAATGGCAACGCGTTAAAAGCTGCCGCATCAGCAAATCCATGGCCATCTTTCTCAGCGGGTGTGTGTGTGTGTTTGTGCTCAATCTGCTGGAACGGGCATAGTTTAGCTTAATGGTATCGTAAACAGCGCAGCGCTCCAACTACTCAACCAAATTGCAATTCCCACCCTACTTTCGAAGGAGATGCGAGATGCTGCTGCAGCTCGATAATTGAACGACAGCCGTGCAATGGGACCGCAGTGGAACGGGAGTCGGGCTGAGCTGAGCTGATCTGTTCTGGGTTCGATTAACATTAACAAATTATCGGCACCACAGCAAATTAATCGTTGCTGAGTCTTGGCCAGCATCTGCAGCGTAAACCTCAAGTGGAGCCTGAGGCTGGGGCTGGGGCCTGGTCCTGTTGTTTTTGCAGTTGACCACAAATCAGATTCACTAGCCCTGCAACAAGATTTGGCAGCCGGATCACGAGAGATATTTTGCGAGACTTTCGGCACTCCAACAGCTTGCGGCAGCTGCATCGCCCTGCTGCAGCAGCATCCTCGACAGCTGTCTGGATATCCGTTATCGTTGACCTGTGGCGTTGCGGTCAAATCCTGGACAGATTTTTAAGTAGTCCAGTCAAATATTCGTGCGTAATTCGTTTTATTTCGTGCTTCTTATGCTCCTTTGGGTTGCAGCCCTCGTCCCTTGGCCCACGTTCATTGCAGTAAAATGTCAAATTAATGTTACGACATGTCCAACAACTTTTGATGGCATTTGACAATGTGCACTTGGAAATTCCTGCAGGTGACGCAGTGTGTGCCCCTGTAATTTGCTTGGCCGCACGTACTCTGGACATGATGGAGCATTGTCAGCTTGTGCCTGCCCGGCATAAACAAAAACAAAGCACGCCCAGGGACCTGCGACTGTGGTCAGGAGAAGCAGTAGGAGTCGAAGTATGAGTGGTGGTGGCAGTAGTTGTAGTCGAATGAGCAATTGGGGGCGGAGCAACTGCTCGAGGCTTAACTGGCAGGAGGTGTCAATGTGTGGGCATGTCGCACACGTGTGCATGCAGCCCTGGGGCTATAAATTCCCTTAGTTTATTTACGCCACTAGACCAGGGACTCTCACACAGCGGGTGTCCACTGTCGGCTTGGTGGAAATTCGCAAACGAAATCAATTTAAAATTAGTTAATTTATCAGCCGAAAATAAAAAGTGTTGCCTCGTTAATTGGCCACAAAAATTCATGTGGCAGCACTTGCAGTGCATTTTTGGGTTATCGATGAAATTTATTACCGATGGCAAGTGGCAGCGCGCAGCAAGAACATTCTAATTAAAATTCCCCAGTGCCAATGTGCGAATTTATTCCCTTGCCAGTGTTACTCCATCAATCAAAAATATATTTTTGCACCAGCTGCAATTAAAGGTGACCAAAAGTTTGAGGGGTTGCTTTGGAAGAGCCAAATGAAATACCAGTTACGCATCGGCAAAGTTAGACATGGCTATGTAATCGATAACTGATTGCATCAATGAAATCTACACTAGGCTACAAAGAAGTTCAGACGTATTCATTGCTGTACATACAAAAAATAAATATATGTAGAAAGGTATGTAGTATAAATGTAAAATAAACTTAAAATAATTAAAATAATTGAAATTAAGTTTCTATAAGGATAAATCACCTAGTCATAGCCCTGTAAACAAAAGAGATGCATATAGAAATCATATAACAAATGCATAATGTGTCTTGTAGCACAGTGTAACAGCAAGGAATATCAAATGGTTAGAGAGGTCGATCAACCACTTATTGTTGCCACCATTCAAGTTGCACATGTTATTATTAGTTGCTCATTTAATGGATGAAGCCACCACCCCTGGGCACGCAGATCTACATATAACTCTCCCTGTTGGAATTATGCTTACATATGTAACTGGCAATTGGCTTCGTTTGTTACAATTTATAACTGTCGTATAACGTGTCATACATAAGTATACATATGTGAGTGTGCAATCGATGCCAAGCAGGGTGACTCTGCAGCCGCAATACATAATGAAGCCATAAAGTTTAGAGGTTTACGAGTATCCGCTGTGGGTCAGCAGCAACAGGTGAAAACGACACGAATCGCTCCCATCTTTATACATAATTGGATGTTAAACATTTGGTAATACATGGATGACACAAAACCAGCGGAGCCAACGAATCGATATGCAAACCGTCTACGAATTTTATTTGCACTCGTGCTCACAGTGGGTGGCATTATGAATGGGCCACGGCTTCCCTCTCGTCACTCGTCACCAGTCCGGATACGTCAATACGTGAAAACTTGGTTGGGTTGTAAAATTTATTTGATTTGTGTGACAAACGCTTTATAAACGGCTCTGCTTGTGGGCCCGGCCAGGGAATGAGTGAGCTGGGGAACTCTCGAGTCCCATAGACTAATTAAGGAATTCCACAAATGGCAAATTAACATAAAAGTTTGCAACATTTAAATGTTGCTTTATTATTATGCTCATACGCGTCATATTCGGTGCTCTTTTTTATTGTTACTTTGTGACAAAATTGATAAATGAAGGCATTTATTTGTTTCGATTGCCATTGCAGAATTTTTATGACGCTCTTAAGTTATGACGAATGGTTTTCTTGCTCTCTTCGTACCTGGGGGTCTGCATGTGCATGTTAACACAATTTTTTATGTATTTCTTTATTTTTAATTCAACTGAGTGGTGAAAGTCAGTCAGAGGCATCAAAACTCGACCATAAAAACTGTTTTTACTCTTATGAAAATTACGGCATATCTCTATATAAATCAAACTATTTTAAAAGGATTATTAATAGATTTTTAAAAGAAATAGATTATTTTTTAATTAAAAACAAATAGATAATCACAGTATATACATAATATGAATTAATTTGAACTTTCGCAAATTTCCCGATCATCTTTCTACTGCTCCAATCCTTTGGATCTCTATAAAGCTGAGTATTGTTTATCATGACAATCCACGAATTTCGCTTGATGATGACTATCAACTGTAAATGAATACTTTTATTGTATTTTATGTGTTTTTTGAAAATGCCATAAAATGCGCTGAGAAATATAATAACTGCCATAAAACAGACTGTTAAATGCAGGCCAAATTGCGGCCCCAGGCAGTCATAGAAAGTGGACATTGAGAGTTGTGAATGTTAACGACATTCTTAACAAATTCATTATGGCACGCATTCAGCATGAGCAAGTCTCTCACTTTGGATGGGATTTACGAATGTACATATATGTAGATATAGGTTCAGTTTCGATCCAAGCCACAAATTGTTTAGAAATGTGAAAATGTTTATTTCTAGCGTGCCCTGCGGAGAGCGCTGCTCTTCTAATTAATTGATAGCCCCATATAAAATTTGTGAAAGCCGTCGCCTCGATCGTCCACAATGGGCGCCTTTTATGTGTTTATAACTCTATTTACTATCTGTCTGTTTCCCCAAAGATTTCTCGACGCGCGGTGTCAGCTGGCATTGTGTTTGTGCATGGTATGTCGCTTGTTAATGGCCGTTTTTAAAATGCCATAAAATTGCTTTATAAGTTCACGATATTAATATGCACACCAATATTGGACATGATTATAATATATTGCGTATCTAGCGCACACAAAGGCCCCTCAAATGAGCAAGCCGGAGGCGAGACCAATACACAATCACAAACACACATACACACACATGGAAAATGTGAGACGATCTTTGATTTTGGTCAACACTTGCCCGCTTGACCATCTCCAACCACGCGCTCCCTGCGGCGCACATTAACAAAATTCTAAACAATGTTAAGAGCAGCGCGAGTTGGCCTGAGATCAGCGCGAGGGCGCAACAAACAATTCAATTTGTATAATGAAATCGACAGGCCCGTAGCTAGGCGTGTGCGGTGCACAAGGGCCCCACATGCAAGGGGACAGGAAAATAAACATATACACTTTGTGTAGAAAGCAAAACCTTCTTATGTCTGTTATTAATAACAGTCTTCTATCCTATGGATAATAGGTATAATACTTGTCAAGCTCAATATGGCAAGTATGAGTGAATGGATTTTGTAAATGGATCCATCGAGAATAAGCAGTCCCGATATATAGTTTTCATAGAAATACTTAATGTTGTGCCAATTTGAAAAAGAGAATTTAGTAGATGTAATTCATATTAAGTTTCTTCTAATTACTTACTACTACTATTACTACTACTTAAAGTATGGAGACTTGGGGCCCCGAGTAGTTTGGCACAGGGGCCCGCGAGACTGTGCTACGGCCCTGTAAATCGAGTTGTTTCTTTCCGCGTTCTTCTTTCCTAGTTCTGCTTATTGTTGTTGTTGTTAGTCTTGGCATATTTTGGGTTTCAAATTGCCGGCATTTGTCAACGGAGCACACTGTCCATAAATTAAAGGCTCGTTTGGAACAGAACATATGGGCAACAAGTCCTGCTGATAAGGCGGCGTGAGATCGTTCGTTATCAAAGTCGCTTCGTTGACTCCTAACTAATTGTTGGCTCAGCTCCCCACGGACAGGACGACCAGGCATAACATGATAAGTGTTATTGATGTGTCTTCTATGGGAAACATGTCCTATAATCACTTTTAAATTTAGGACTATGGCCATAATTTGTATTGATACGTGTTTTTAGATTGCGCAAGAGTTCAATCTTCACAGCTCACTTAGGAATTTACTAAAAATCGAGTTGCACTTTGACTTATTTGTCAGTTGGAAACTATCGCCTTGAACATTGAGAGTTTTCTAAGCGTGAATATGGAAGACGCGTGGAATATGGCAGAGTCGATGCTATCGGATGTGCTCGTCTCGAATGCTTACAATCAATTTATCTCCCAAAATTCAATACTTTTCAAGGATAAGGTGCGTTTCGCCAGCTTATGTAGACTTCGCTTCTGTTCCACGATCTCTCCGCCCACAGATTGTGATGGACGTGGGCTGCCGCAGCGGACTGTTGAGCCATTTGGCCGTCGAAGCGGGCGCTATCAAGGTCTTCGCCGTGGGCAACATGCAAAGCGCTAGCAACGTAGCGAAGGTATTGGAGCACGGAGAGAAGGCCGAAGTCTTCGAGCCGCTCACCGGCTCCATTAACCAAATCAAACTGCCGTGTGGCCTCAAGAAGGTGGATATCATAGTGTCCGAATGGATGGGGTAACTAAGCGCTCTCCGCTGAAGTTATCAATCAATCGACTCAGGTCTCCACTCTGTTTTCAGGCACGCCCTATTTGCAGATTCACTTCTGTGCCAGGTTATGTACGCACGAGACAGGTGGCTGGCCAAGGGTGGACACATTATTCCCAATGTGGCCAATCTGTATATACAAGGTATAGCCGATCATCCCAGGCAGGAAGGCAAGTCTTCTGTGTTGCTGTTCGATGATCATGTGAGTCTGCAATCGGTTGCCACGGATTCCTTTCTGCTAAAGACCCTCAACCTAAGCACAGCCAAAGAGGACGATGAGTTCCTTAAAGCCGATTTCAAGTTGAGAGTTCAACGCGATGCTGAGATTAGTGGTTGCCTGCTCCACTTTGACATTAGCTCCACCAACGCTAATGCTAAAGTTCAAAGACTATTTGCAAATGGCCCAGAGTGGCCCAAAACATACATGAAGCAGACGCTCTTATTTCTGGAGGAGGATAGCCTCAAGGTTTGCGAACAGGAGCTACTGGTTGGACGATTTAGCATGGCACTCAGCAACTTTGCACCGCGTGGTGTAGAGTTTTCCCTGGCCATGTGGAGAGCCAAGTAGCAGCGTGTTCTTAATAAAGGATCCCGCAAGCGAAGCTGATGTTGAAGCTGATGTCTGATGCCTGTGATGTATTCATGGCAACATTTAGGCGTTCTTTGAGCAGTTCCCCTTAAAGGCCGACGATCGTTGCCGAGATCTTTGCTAAATTTATGGCCGTGCTGCATCAATTAGGGCGGCAGCCCGAAGACGAGACAATGGGCATCGCGGGCTGCGTAGGGCTTGGCTTGGATTGGTTCTGTTTTTGCTGACCTGATCGGTGTTTAGCTTTGACGTTGCTACAACGATTTAAAATGATGTCGCGCATAATTCACCGATCGAGTGCAAGATCGAGGAACGAGGATCGAGAGCTGAGAGCTGGGAGCTGAGAGCTAAGAGGTGATCAGCCTTCACGTTTTGCCAGACATCGCGTCGTGCTGGGGCTACTGTCCCTTCGCCGCCGTCTGTCGCTGCCTTGTGCCCTCGTTTACAGTTAAGTTCTTTTGTTCGGATCTCATAACTGATCGCTGCTCGCACTTGGTTTACGCTCCATACAAGGCAAGATCATCACAATGGGCTGGCCTCTCCCTCTTGTGCTTCTGCAGATTCGTACTTGCAACGATATCCCGGGAATCGATCCACTGACCGAGCTCGCTCGTCGCGCATGCTTAAGTGACATCTTGCGGGACGACGTGGGTCCGTGATGGATTAGCATCATTTTGCCGTGAGGATAATGTGTCGTCTGCAATGATTTTGCTTGACATGACGTTCCTTTTTTTGCGGCTGCTGCTGTTAGGGTCTTTCTCGACCTGTGTACGTACACATGTATGTATTGCTGGGTCACTTCTCGGAAATAATTATGCTTCTTTTGCGCAAAAGTAACAGCATTTTTGTACAAATTGCATAAAAATTTAAATTGGGCCCGCGAACTTTCTGTTGCAGACACAGAAAGGAGAAAATTGCTTAATAATGAAATGCCAATGGATTAAGCGCAATTTGTGCGGCATGCGGCATGTGGCAAGAGGCAAGAGGCGAGAGAGAAACGATTCGCTGATCTTCGCGCGGAATTCCTCTCCAAATCTCAGCTCTTTTTGCGAGAGACTGCAAGTGTGCGTTATTTTACACCTACCCCGGCAGCACTCAGGCTGTCCCTTTCTGCAGCACTGCCACTCTCTCGCTCTCACGCTCAGCTCGCAGCTCGCAGCGTTTTCATTAAATTCGCTTAATAGCGCAATATAATTTAAACAAGTAGTAACATAAAATAAAACTCACAGCCCCGCACTGAAAGGCATAAAACGAAGCAAATGATGCCAGATCAGAGAAGAGTCGGGCCTGCCCTGCCCTGGACTGCTCAGCTCTCAACTGGACCCCAGTCCGGTTGCAAGCTCCAAGTTATGGCGCATGGCTCGCCTCGCCTCGGCTCGACTTGACTTGGCTCGACTCAGCCCTCTCGGTTGGCCCGCAAGTGCAATAAGTTCGCTTAACGAGGGTTTAATTTATGATTTGTTATGTTTCCGGTTCGTGTTCTTGTGGCCGATGCTGAGAATTATTGGCAATAAAGCTAAGGTGTGGATTATAGTTGGCTGGTAGCTTGTGCAGTCGGCGCGGCAGACACGATTAACGATACCAGATAGTACTATATATACCCCGGTATATAGCAATATGGGCAGATCCCTAGTTAGTTATAAATAACGATAGATTCCGATTAAAAGTAATCCGTAATCCAGTCGAGTTTTGTCTTTGCCCGCTAATAAGGCTTAATCCTTTCACGCTTACTGTGCATTTGTTGCCAAGTAAGTCAGGCAAGGAGCGTGCAGCAGGGGGAGCGGAGGGGGGGGGACTGCAACTGGTAACAGCGTACGTCGCATTGCGTTGAAAATCGATTTGTTTGGGTTGCGCCTGCGCAAACAACGCAGCCCATGGATAAGAACGGATAAGAAAATAAGGAGAGACACCAAACGGACAGGCGAGAAGGCGGGCCAAAGGGGGAGCACGAAGGGGAGAGGGGGGCTGCTGCAGAAGGCGAAATGGTTTAAGCCAACGCCAACGAGTATCTGCTGGAACATAAATTACGCGACTAACAAGCAGCGCCCCGTGCAGCCAATGCCAATGCCAACTTGGCCGAGAGCTAAAAAAGAGATACAAAACCTGGCGACTGACTTGGCCAGGGCAGTTGGGCACACAGGCCTGGTCCTGAGCCTCTGCCTGAGCCTGCGTCTGGGCCAGAGCCCGGCTTGGGCCAAAGTGAGTTGCACAAAATTATAAATGAAACCGGGTGTTGGACGCCGTAGCATCGCCTCCGCCCGGCATCCCAGCAGCATCCGCACTGGCTCTGGCACTGCCTCTGCCTCTGCTTGAGCCACAGCCACATCCACGTCCACGATTAGGTGCAGCAATTTGGACGGGCTGCCTGTGATTGAGACCGAGGCAGAGCTCGAAACGAAGTTAAAAATCAAATTAGCGAATGTGTTGAAAATTAAAAACAAATTCACGGATAAATTGCATCTGCCAGATACGCAATTATTATGAGGGTAGACAGGGACAGGGATAGGGACAGGAACAGGGTGAAGGATAGGGAGAGAGACAGAGGCAGAGACAGCGAGCAGGTCAGGAGCGAGGCAGGCAGGCGAACTGACTTATGGACTGTGCAGCAGTTGCTTTCGACTGCGACTGCGACTGGGACTGGGACTGGGACTGGGGGCTGCTGTTCTGGTTCTTGACTTCGCGTTGGCTTAAGCTCTGTGTGACTGTCTCTGTATGTGTGTGCGTGTATGTGTGCCCTCGAGGTGTTGCAATTTGACGTTTTTTACGCGCGTTTTTATTCCATGAAATCCACATCAGCTCAACGAGGTTGCAGCAGCAGCATCAGAGGAAGCAGCAGCAGAGGCAGCAGAAGTCGCAGCAGCCGCACGCAGTGCAAATACTCGCTCCTAAATGGTTTTTGGCGAAAAACATGTCGAATTAACACGCTCGGTTGCCGTAGATTGTGAAGATGTGGCACGGCAGCTGGGGCAGAGCCCGCATCGAGGCATCAACCTTATGTGGCATCCACATGCGGCTAAGCGTCGTGTGGATTTTAATGTTGGCAAATTAGCTGAAACTTCTTTTAGTTCAACACAATTTGCATTTCGTATGTGTGTGTGATAGTGTGTGTGTGTGTGTGTGTGTGTGTGTGTGTGCCAGGCATATAATTAGTGTTAAGTTTTTGTGGCAAGCGCACCGAAGGGGCCTCAGCTGGCGCCGTCTGCGGCTGGCAAATAAATCGCGCTGCTGTTGAACTTTCAGTGCCTCTGGTGAAGCAGCAGCGGGCGGGAGGATGCCGCAGCCAAGAATGGCACTGCCAAGAGCTGACAGAGTTGAAGTCGCAGTCGCAGTCGAAGTCGGAGCTGGACTTCGAGTCGAGTCGCAGTCCCAGTCGAAGTCAAAGTCGAAGCCAGTCACGCCCCTTCGGAGTCCTGCGCTTGGCTGGCAAGTTCTCAGGCCAGTGTCCAGATCGAGGCCGTCTCTCTTGTGTGTGTTTGCTCCTCTGCAGTTCTCCACGTTCAGCGCCATAAAAAGGGCGCAAATTTTATGAGCGCATCGTTTAACAAATGAATTTACAACCGTGCAACGCCCAAATGTCTGGCGTTCAAATTCAAATTCCCCCAGCAAAAGATATAGCCCAAAAAGCAGACCAAAACAGCGAAATAAAACCAAACGAAAGCAACGCGAGGCAAACGAAGCGAAGCGAGACTTGGCACACGGAGGCGTATGCGCTATATGCGAGCATGAAATATGTCTGGCATTTGGCCAAATGATTTAAAACAAATAGCAGGCCGTTATTCCTGGACTCCTTATCCCCTCATATATGCCTTCTATATCTTTTCATCTGCATCTGCTGCCAGCGCTGCGTTGCATTAACGCTTTCATTAGCCCCAGCTTGCCCCTTTATTGAGCTTCATTTCAGCACTCATAAATCGAAGTCATTGCCAATTGCTAACTGGTAACTGCCAGCGCGTTGCCCTGCCCGTTAAATACAGTTTAATAAGAGAGAGAGACAGAGAGAGAGACCCCAACTTCAAGCCAGATTCCTCTCGGTGCGTGCTCGCCAACGGGGCCGATCATCATTTTGGGTAATTGTAATTGCCTCGGCCTGTCAATAAGTTTTCATGCACCTCTGCCTCATCGAGCTATACGACTGCTCAGACCCGTAGTCGTCGAAGTCGTCGTATTCGTCGATTATTCCTTTGCAGGCCTAATTTGTGAACTGCAATTACCAACACGATTCCAAATGAAACGGCCAATTTGGCCAATTCGTGAGTGATACGCAAATACCTGCGCAAGTCCCATTAAAGCCAACATTGTCCGCACACCCCGTCATCTTTTGGCTTACTTAGTAAAGGTCCATTAACTTACGTACTTATTTCACGAACCCAAGTGCCGGAAATGTTGTTAAGTTCGGCAACATAGTAAAGTGGAACTTGAGGGAACAGACTTTTTGATCTTCACAAATAACCAGTAAAGAGTAAACTTTATGCCAAGTTTGGTGTACTTGGCTCTTATAATAACTAAGATCTCGACGTTCAAATGGACCGATGTACAGCAGCAACTCGACAAGTGATACTCAGTAATGATATATGTAGAAAATATACTTTGTGAAGTGTTCCACACCCTCTACTTCCTGTTACATACATTTCCACAAAGTTACTATCATTTTTTGACCTTTTGAAATGTTCAAATGGTATAGTGACTCAGTTGATATAACAAAAATATAATAAGAAGTACATTACTTCTTCCTTCATAAAAACCTATTTCCATGAGGTGTTTTTAAAGAGAGTTCTGCTCAACTCTAACAACAGCTCAGAGCCCTGCAACCTCTCGAGTTGCACTATTATTTCATCTGCTTAGGAATATTGATTGACTGAGAAGAGCTAATCTGAAAGCAATAGCCGAGTTTACCTGAAATTGGATTGCTTTATGCTGTTTTTCACACTTGCAGCCTAAGCCACATTTGAATGGCACTCGAGGATCTAGCGAGGATCGTGTGCACGAGCAGGACTCAGCTGCCGCTGCACAAAAAATTGTTAAGACTTCTGTCGGGCTGTCGCACTGTCGTTGTCCACTTCGAGTGGCACTTGGGACTCGCATTGTTTGCCTAATAAATAACTGTCCATTGTCGGTGGGTATAAATGTCAAAAGGTTGCTTTTGACACCCCTGGGCAATGAGAGCAGCGGTCAAGCCGACAGAGAATGAAGAGCGGGCAAGAGGAGGGGAGAGGAGACTGGCAGAATGGCCAGCTCGCTGGGCTAGTTTTGCAAATGCAACAAAGCAACCCCTCGGCGAACGTCGCATACACAACGATCATTTAAGTGTCATTAAGACAGGGGGAGCGAGAGAGAGAGAGGGAGAGAGAGGAGGACTAGAGGCTAGAGCAGGAGGAAGACGAAACAGCTGCTTGTGCTGCTGGGCCATGCTGTGTCTCTGCGAGCTGTGGTGCGGGCGCAGCTTGAGACCGTCACACGACTGGCTAATGGAGCCGGGTTGCCGCCCATAGTCCGATCTTCCGTTCGGCGCAAGGAGTGTGCTCGTGTCGTAGATGATAAAGTTGTTCGCGGGGATCGATCAAACGATCAAACGATGAAACGATCACTGCGGCAATTTGTTTGCAACTCGTTTGACGTGTTTGTCAATTAAAATCTAATTCGATGCGATCTCGAGCATCTCTCGCGAAAATCTCCACTGCATCCCCTATCATTAAGCACTTAGGCGCGAGCGCAATAACATTTAATCAACCAATAAATTTGATGCAATTTATCAAAATATACGAAACGCAGCGCTGAGCAGGCCCAAAATCTTGTTTCTCCAAATTGCCTCTAATAACCGCAATCGATCGTTATTTTTTGTGGTTATTAATGCGGAGAGGGAGGGGGGAGAAAAGAGGAGACTGGGACTGGCACTGCGTGTCTGTTGTCTGGCGTGGCAAAATCTGGCAACGGCTTCTCAGGTAGTTCACAAGTAACTGCAAATTGCTGCCGTCGATAAAACTCAAATTGGTGGCAGCCGTCGCGGCGCATCCGCGTTCCTGCCCCAAGTCTGCAATCGATCGCTGAATTTGCCTAATGGCGACGGCCACTCAACACAAACACAAAGACAGGCGCACAGACACACGGACACAGACACTCGAACGCATCTTGATCTGCAGCGGGGCCTGGGCTGGGCTGGTCTGGCCTGGCGTGGTCTGGTCTGGCCTGGTCCGGGCTGATTGACAGTGAGGCGAGCTTTGGTCCAAGGCCTCCTCACCGATCCTCGCGCTGTTTACGCGCGCATTTAGCATGTTGTAAAAGTCTGATGGCGTCCATTATAATCAATTGGCCGGGCTCGTAAAATTAAATGATCCCGCAGGAGAATTAAGCGCCAATTACGCGCTGCAAAGGCAAAAAAAAATGTGTATGTTGCCATTGGCGCTGCAGAGTTTCGAATTTGGGACGCGATCAGAGCAAGCAAGAAGCAGAGCAGCAGCCAGAGACAAAAACAAAGAGGCGCAAAAAGTGGGGAAAAGGAGCAGAAGAAGAAGACGAAGAAGATGGAGAAGAAGGAGAGGAAAAAGCACTAGCCTGACTTAATTGCAGCATTTAAGTTGTCTTATTGATCATAATAACTCCATAATGGCGGAACATGTGCGTACAATATAATAATCAGACGGCCGCAGAGTGAAAATTGCGAACGGGAAATGCGCTCGCAGCTCGCTGCTCGTCAGCGGGAAAGGGGCAAGCCAAACCTGCTGCAGACTGAGAGACAGCAAGAGGAGGATAAGAAGGAGCAGAGGGAGAGCCAGCAGCAGCAGCAGGTGAGGTCGTTGTGCAAGGGCTGTGTTTAAAAGTGGAGCAGGCCATGGAACCCGATCTCGAGCTGCCTTTCCACTCTTTACTCTCCCCTCTTGCGGCTGCCGTGTTGTTGTAATGAGAGTGTGAAAGCAAACAAGCAGTAAAATTAAAGCGATCGGCTTCACCTTCCTCCCTCCCTCCCGTCCGCTCCCTTCCCCACCAAAGCTGATCAACTTGTAATGGGAAATGAGCTCGAAAAACTCAACTCAATCAGCTTAATGGCCTGCCAACTTGTTGCCCAGCAAGCTCGATTCCCGATGTTAATGGTCAGCGTACAAATACAGCCACAGCTCCAGATCTGCTGAGGATTTGCGAGGGCTCAGCTGCCGTCGTTTTCGGTGTTCGGTGTTCGGTGTAGCAGGTGCTTTCTGCTCCCGAGACATTGTAATGAAATTGCTGGTTACGTGTTCGGGCACAAAACCAAATCAGTATTCCAGCTAGCGAAAGCCCTAAAATGATTTGATTACAGCATTACAATATGGAGATATTGAAGGTAATGTTGTTTACTTAGGAATACCAAAGAGATTACAATCTCCATTTTATACAGTACAATTTGGAACACGATTTATGTTTGTACCCATTGAATATGAGCAAGAAGAGCTATACTAACTTTGCGCAAATGAAAGTTACAGCCAGAAAGATGCGAGGCAGACCATATTCTTGATCAAGATCACTTGCCGTGTAAGTTGTCCGTCTATCTACCTGTGTGAACAAAAATATCTCGGAACTTATTCCAGTCATCGAAGAGTATCTTACTGTCGGGTGCATTTTATTGCAGCGCTCATCTTGTTATATTTTATATATTACAATTATTGTACAATCTGGATTACGATTTATGCTTTTATTCAAGCAAGTGCTGAATAAAGAACCGAAAGTTTGCTATATAAAAATTAACGTAACTTATAAGTTGAAGATTATCATTAGTCGAAAGCGTCACCCCAAAAACGACAAGCATTCTTAATTTACAGAAGTCAGTCGTATATCATATCATTGTATACCATCTACACACACACACACACACACCCCTCGAGGGACATGCATACTCCCAGGCCGAGCGACATATTGCGAAAGCCTTTCGGGTTGCATGGGACAATCGCATTGCAATTGGATTGCGAGCAGCCTCTCTTCTCTCCTTCCCCTTCCCCTTTCCCCTCTGTGCACGGCAACAAAAGCAAACATTATAAATTAAGCCATTTAACATAATTTCGCTACCAGAGCAGCGACTGCGACTGCGACTGCGACTGAAGATTGCAACAGCTGCTAAACGAGGGGACACAAATGCAAACGTGGCGAGGATCGACACATGGCGGCGAGGATCGAGAGCATGACAATGGACAATGGAGCGTGTGGGTGCAATCAACATCTGAACAGGGAAGGGGGAGCGGGGCACAGGGAACGGGGCGAGGGTAATTTACAGCGTACTCTCGCAGTCGACCTGGCCTGGCCTGGCCTGTTCGAGTGAATAGCGCAACTAATTTTCAAAGGAGTCGCAACAAAAGTGCAATAAACGATGTCCACTTAGGCGAACAATGGCGGCCGACGGGGGCGCAACAATGCGGCACACTGTGGGCGTGGCACACACACGCACACTCAGCAGCCTTGGCAGAAGATGCCCAATAAAGTTGACTCTCTTTAATTAATGGAAATGCAATGACGCGCTGCTGTTGCTACTTCTTCTCCTGCTCCCTCTCCCTCTCCCTCTCCTTCTCCTGCTTCTTGCTATCCGTGTTAAGATCTCAACTTCTGCGCCAGCTGTCGACCCCAGGACGCAGTAACAAGGAACAAGGATCTTTCTCGCCATTGTCTGGCGATCGCTTGACAAATTTATAACAAATATTCACGCGTGCTTTGGCAGGCGGCTCTTTGTCGAGCAGTCCCTCCTTTCTCCTCTTCTCCTCCTCCTGTGATCGGCTCTTTCAGGTCATATCTCAATTATTGTCTTTCAATTGCCACCGAGCGACACACACATTATTTTTTGCTTTGATTTCACACGAAATATATCGACAGGAGGAGGAGAGAAACAAAAAGAGCAGCAGCAAATCTCGCTGGCTCATTCCGAGTGCGTTGCTTTGTGGGATTCGCTGGAAGCGAGTCGCATTGGTTTTGCACACTCGACTCGGCAGAGTCAACAAAAAGAGAGAAACACTCGTATAATGGCATAACAATTAAAACAATTTTCGAATTGAATGCCCCGACAATGATGATGATCCTGTTGCCTAGTGTGCCTGCCTAGCTCCATTGTCCCTCGGCTTGTGGCCTGTTGCCATTGTGCGACAGGGGTGCGAGTTCTATGGAATTAAAGCGTCAAATGCGGCCAGTCACAACAACAGGCCACAAATGCAGCGAGGTGTTGTCCCCTTCCCCTTCTCCTTCCCCTGCAGTCTGCTAACAATGTACGAGTGTGTATATAATACAATAACAACAACTGCAGTTGTTGGTAAATTGATTTGCACGCCTCGCATTGGCAATGGCTGCGAAATGGCTAAATAAATGCTGCTAAAACTGCCGGACAGGGCGTTAATTTCATTTGGATTTGCATGCCAGCAGCAACTGGTTTGGGGTCCCCTATCTCCCCCACTCCTCTCCCCTCGCTCGCTGGGACAGCGTTTCAGCGAAATCTCGCGATAAAATGCATAACAACTTCATTCACAGCGGGCGATGCCATAAAAGTGTTTTAAATCGTGTTAATAATTTTGTGCAGCGTTAGCCTGGCCAATTTCTGAATTGCGAAGAGTCCTGCTGTGAGTCCGGCATGTCGTTTCGTCCGACACTCCGCAGAGCAGCCCCTGTCCTTCCCTTCCCCTCCCAGTCCCCTTGGCGTGTTGACCCAGCTCGCACTCTGCTGCCTCGTTTGCGTTTATTGCACTTTCGGGAACTTATCCCTGCGGCCCTGGGGCCATGGCGTGGCCTATTCACACCTGCAGTCTGGGCATAAATTGCGCCTGCTGAAATGTATCTGCAGCTCTGCTCGAGCTCCATCTCGTGATCGATGCAATTAATTATAATTTGTCGTCAATAAACAGTCAAAAAAGGCGATATGACGAAGGGAACAAGCTGCACTTAGCTTGGATTTGCGTGATTGCAGTGATCGGCAGGAATCTGCAAAATATTCCATAAATAACATATGAGCACGGGCAGTTAAGTGTGAGGAGAGTGTGGAAATGTTGATGGTCAATAATGGATGACAAAAAACAAACTCTTTAGCCAGAAAATTGCCTTCATCACGAGGCAGAATCGAGTTTGACTTGCAGAAATGCAAAACCCGAAATTGGTGAAACCGCATCGATTATACTCTACATGTCGTACCCGCGTTCTACTTTTACCCGTCATAATTTACCCCTCCCCCTGCCCCACAGCTTACCCCTCCCCCAGTTGCAACTCCCGTTTATCGTGCCGTGATAATCTAGGGTCTTGCCAACATTGGCGCAGGCCTAGGAATAATTTATATGGCCGTAATGTGATAATAAGCATGCGCCGATATCCTGCGGAACTTTCGCAACCCAGAACCGAGCCCACTCTCAAACTGTTGCCAGGTTCAAATGTTAAGACGCTTTTCGTGTTGCAACTCAATTGCTCAATTACTCGAGACGATGCCGAGGTGGAGGGGACGGTCGTAGGTCGGTATTGGTCGTACTGGTCGATCGGTTCAAAATTATACAGCTGCGTTTGGCGAGTGAAATAAAAGTCCATTACAAATGAAATCAACAACTCATTGCTCATCGACATTCATAGATCGAGTTCCCAAGCCGAGTGTGAGTGGGGAACAACACAGAAGAGACAGAAGAGAGAGAGTGGGAGAGAGCACGTAGAGCACTCTCCTTGGGCTCCCCAGTCCCCAATCCCCAATCAGTGCTCTGGCGATAAGCAGCAATTTTCCCGAAGTGTACCCCATTAAAATATGATAAATTGCGTCTATTTTACCGAGTTGATTTTAACAAGACAATTTAACAAGCGTAATTTAATATTTGACAGACCAGGCAGCAAGACAGCGGGATGATGCTGTCCCGCTCTAACCGCAACAACAAAATGGAAGCGACCATGAAAATGATGTAAAGTCGTTCGCATTGCCTTTGTTGTTGTTGTTGTTGTCGACGAAAATGTATCTCACCCTGGGGAACACTTAAACGCCAACCGAAAAATTGCCTGGGTTGGAGTTGGACTGAGGGCAGGCAGAGGCAGAGGCGGAGGCAGCGTCGCGTCGCTGACTTTAGCTGTTAATCTCGGCCCGTGGTGGTGGTGGTGGTGCGAACCACAACAATGGGGTGGGTTTGCTTGTAGCAGGGGTAAGAACAGGGAGCGGGACAGGGGCAGGTATATGGAACTGTGGCGCATTCATGTTAAACATTCCAAATTAAGTGGCACTCGATGGCGATAAGGTAATTGGGGTGAAATGTGAGTGTCGCACCGTGGGATGAGTTACCAGCTCGTTGAAGTGGCATGACAGGACGGGAACAGAAGTCGGGGTTGGCACTGAGTACTGAGTTGAGGGTTGGGGTTGGTAATTCACTGGGATTGTGTGATTGCAGCAGCCACAGCCGGAGCAGAGCATGCTAATCACATTGCGATGATGTGAAGTCCCAGGGACGGCACAGTTAATGAAGTGATTTATGCGCTTATCGCATGAATTCCCATTATAAACTTGATTAACTAAATTAAGCAATTATCACAAATCTTTTACGTACCGCAAAGCACAATACTCTGCAGACCGTTCCAAACGGCGATCAACAAATTCATTGTTGCTGTTGTTGGCGTTCTCGTCTCGTCTCGATCACAAATTGAATGTTTGTTTCTACTTTGGGGATAATTGCCGGCTATCGCTGCAGTTTGGTCAACTAATTAACCTGGTCCACATAGAGCGGCGTACAGATTCAGATTCCATGGCCAATTTGCGGCCTGCCCGTGGGCACCAACTTAATTTGACCACAAATCAAAACTGATTTTAATTAATTAAGCTTATAGAGTGGGGAAATTGAGAGAGAAGATTGAGACGTTAGCTTTGTAAAGTTTCAAAGGTTGGATAGTTACCAAAACTATTTACAAGTTGATTCTACTTGGGGTAATTATTTACGTTGTATCTTCTGTGTGCGGTACTCCGTTTAAAATTGAGTTGTTTTGATACCCATTAGCCTTGGGATAGATGGGTTAACCAAAGTTAACCAAAAATATAAATAAAAGCATGCATCTGTATGCTTGTCTGTCTTCTTTTCTGTGTCTGTCTGTCTGTCCTTTCGTTTTAATAGACAGTCTGTTTGTCAGTTTGAATATCCTAATACTTTTAATGCTAAAGTTTAAATCCAATTGATTTCTAAAAATGTAGTTGCAATCGCAAAACTAACATTTCCAAGGTGTTGTTCGTGGGTATATTAAAGTCTGTCACACTCAACTGTAGTTGTCGTGTTCCTCTCTTTATCTATCACTTAGCTAACTTATAAAATACTAAAGTCAATCGACAGTTCAGGAAATCAATCGAGCAACAATAGCTCTAATTAGTCTGAACATTATGCGAACCACAAACAACCTACAACGACCCCACAACGAGTCAGGGAAAGTACAGTCACTCTTCCGCTCTTTCCCACTGTCACTCTCTCTCTTGCTCTCCGGAGTGGCTGTGAGGCACTCGAAATGTTGACAGATAAAAGTTCAGCGAACCGCAAAAAGCGTTTCCCAGTCGACCAATGAGCAGGCATTGTTTAATGGCCGCCATATCGCGGCAATTATTTTCAAATTGTCTCGTTAGTTTTCGAAATGCGAAGCAATTACAATTACCCACAAGACACTCATACTCGGGCACTTGGAGTTACGCTTCAACACACACACACACACACACATACACACAGCATATAGGCCAGATCTCTCAAGCACACCAACAGGAAATGCGCACTTAAGTAGACTTTGAATAGTTTCTAATTAACGGCGACAACGGCGTAACGGGGTTGACTGATGAACTGACTGAATGAATGAGTGACAAACGAAATGCAACCGAAAGGGGCTGAAATTAGCAGCCTTCTCTTCCTCTCATTCTCTGTCTCTCGCTCTACTAGCACCCTCATTATACGCCATGGCTTATATGTGATTCCAATTTGTTCAACTTACAGCACGATGAAGATACTCCAAGTGAAAATCTTCTGTAGCCGCATTCAAATGCAAATTCCCCGATTTCAATTTGGGTGGCTCTCTAGCTCGCCTCCAAAGACGCATCGTAACATCTCGCGCCGCACACGACGGCTGCCGTAATCCGCATCTCCATCTCCATCTCCTTCCCGGTATGTTGGAAATTCTTTAAAATGCCATTATCGGGGCTTAACTATCTGATACATTTGCCGCTGTAAACGAACTGTAAGGCTACTGTTCGGTCAGTCGGAATCTGCATTAGAATTGAAGTGGACGCAACGCCGCAGCTGCTGAGGAAGTGCAGACAAAGCGTTCGGGGTTCCATAAATTACAGGTGTTAGAAATGGGCTACTTTATCGCGCTCCTATACGATACGATGCGATACGTAACTGAAACCTCAGTGTGCTGTGGCGGTCGTCATAAGCCGCGATCGTTTGATTTATAGCGAAATTATAACGCATTAAGATCAAAATATATATGTAGTGTGGCACAGAGACCTCTAGAGCGACTCCGACACGATCGCGAGTCGAGTCTCCAGTCTCGAGTCTCGAGTCGTGTCTGAAAAGCGATCCAACTAGTTTCTGACGTTTTAATAAATCGCTCGAACACAACGAAGCGGATCGGCGACAATGTCTTAAGCCGATAATATTATTAACTCTGCGAGTTAAATCGAACGTTTTGTATGTTTTGAAGCCGTTTATCAGACGCTTAAGACGCTCTCGCTCTCTCTCTTTCACTCTGTCTCTGTCTTTCGACTCGGCTTCCGACACATTCCGCCGAGACCCTGGACCTGACTGTGCGTGTTAATTTAAATAATTCCGAAACACATTCGATTCGACTTGTTTTATAATTGAAAAGCACGTGAGTTGCCATTGGGCGTCGGTACCAGCTCCCCAGTCTGTCTGTCGGTCTGTCGCTCTGCCTGTCTGTCTCTCTTTCGGTCTGTCCGTGCGAGTAGCCTGTGATTTCAGTTAATTACATAAACGCACACAGTTAATGGGTAGCTGGGTGCTTCAGTGCGTCGGTAATGATACCTCAAGGCATCGTGCAATTATTAAATGAGCACAAAACCGAGACCACTTGCCATACATAAATTAATGGACCACATGACGCGCCCTCAGCGCAGCGCGTCGTCGTTGTAATTCCTGCGACACAATTATCCCGGCTCTCGACTCTTATGCAATCGGAGAAGATGAACGATGAACGAGACTCGAGACACTTGTCTGGATTCGCATGCGCTGGAAGCTGCCTCCAGTTTTGGGCAACGCCCCAAGTTATCTAAGCAGCTGGAAGCTGCAGCTAATCGTGTGGATGCCAAGTTGCGGCTCTCCGAGGCTGCGCACTACATAGCCCAGCTGAATCTCATGTATGCGAATATATACATTATGTATCCTATATATCTTCTATTATTTACCTTTTCCTATGTAAGGCTCTTCTTTTTGTGGAGAATGCTTATTATTAGCGCTGATTAAACGATTTCAAATGCTTCAGGGTTTCTACACAACTCTTAGTTAATGAATTGCTCTGCTCCCTGCTTCACTGCACAATATTGCTATATATATATTGTACATACATCGTAATGAGTTGTGCTCAAATGAAATGCAAGCCGTCGCTGATTTCGGGTACCTTTTTTATGAGGCATAAAATTGTATTTTTAATTTGGCATAAAATTCAAATATCCTTCGGCGGGTTGCGCAAAGCAGGGCACACACACATGGCAGCACTTGACACAGAAGAAGAGGGAAGACAGGCAAGCAAGAGTGAGACAGAGAGAGAGAGAGAGGGAGTAGATTTTCCGACACGACTGTTTAGTTTTGATTGCCGTAGCGAAGGACGCATAATTATGTAAGAGCCTGCGCTACTTTTTTGTTATCGCTTCTCTGCCAGCCGGCGGAGTCTCTCTCGTAACTCGAGGAGCTGCACTTGAGCGTGGACCACACAGAGAACGGCACAATGAACTAATTGCTCGCGAGTGGCCTGGGTAATGGGAACGAGCGTAACTGGCAGCTCGTAAATAACCTATTCAAATACCGCCGCCGCCGCCAGCAGCAGCCGCATCAGCTGAGCCCGCTCTCTTGTTCCCAGTGATTTTAATGGCACATTAAGCATACGCCTCGTTGTCATACAAATTCGCTCTGCGTCGGACACAGCCTCATTTCCATATAGCCACAATCACATTAAAGTCTTCAATAAAGAAATAGAAATAATAGTCAAGAATAGCGAGACACGCATTTTTATTGCAGCCAAAAGAACTAGACGAGTTTTTTGGTATGTTGTGGGTATTTCGGAGTGTGCGTTTTAAAGTTGTCAACTTGGCGGAACCAATTTTGTTAATGATCGCCGATCCTAAGCTGAACACAGCTAAAACTGTTGTTAAACACAGTTTTATTGCTTTTCCCTCTGTCGATTGGTTTTTGTGTAACGCCTTGTGGAATTTTCGATTAACTTTGTGTTAGTTAATGACTTCACCCCCTCTCCCTTTCCCCCTCTACCTCTCTCACACTCTTTCGTTCTCGCCCTCTTGTGTTTTTTATGTGCCGATTGAAACATGATCTAAAACACTCGCTTCCCATTGTCGTGGCTCACAATGCACTCCTAATGACAGCGAATTAATTCCGAAGGTCTTTTGTTCCGTATTAAGATCTATTGTGCAGAATTGCCACATAAATTACGATACAGGTCGAACTATACCGTATATATAGCTTTTAGCTAAACGCTTTCGAATATCGTGGCGTGGGCGCCGGCCTGACGTGATGTTGCTTTGTATTCCACATAAATCATCATAATTATTGGAAGAATCTCCGAAGGTGTCTAGAGTTTCGCCTCGGGGCGTGGCTGAGCCAACGGGGAATACTCGCAGATACCTTCTCAAATCGTATCTAAATTTGGAATACACTTCGGTGGGTTAATTGCGTCTGCGGGCGAAAGCTGCGTAGCTTCCATTTCCAACCTACTTAGCAGAGCATCCCCTTTCAGGGGGATTTCGCAGGGCAAATGCGCAACGACAGCTAAACAAACATTAGTCACAAAATTGCCTGCCAACAGCGAAGTGAACAGTATCTAGATGCCATAAATATATGCCGGGCTGCTGCTGCTGCTCAATTCCCCCTCGACATGGCTCGTCTCTCCAACTCCGACTCCGAGTCCGTGGCAGAGTCTGGGGTCCATGACGACCCGGCTGTTTACTTTCAAAACCGTTTGCCATGCGTAAATGACAAACGATTTTGCGAAATTATTATTGCCATTGTCATTGTCGCTTGGTTGGCTGGCTCTGCTCCTGCTCCTGCTCCTTCTCCTGCTGCTGCTGCCGCCTCTCCTCTGACCCCAAAATCCCAAACACTTTCCCAATTTCAGTGCGGGCTGCTGCCTCTGCTGTTGATGTTGCTGTCGCACTTTACGCTGCTCAATTTAGCAAACAGTCAGCCGTTGACGTTATCCTTCCGCTGGCGCAGCAGCCAAAACCAATAAGCCACCAGCAGAGGGGGAACAGCGGGAGGAGAAGGAGGAACAGCGGGTGCCGGGGCTTCTGGCATCATCCAGTTACATTTACCGCCATCCATGTCGCTAAATCCCACAGCAATTGCTGCTGGCAATGCGCACTAATCCAGTCGAGCGATCCACCCTCGCCGAGTGCACACCACGCATATCCGGGTGCACCACGCCCTTCTGCCCCTCTGCCCTGCTCGTAGCGTATTTATTTTATAAGATGGCTGCGCAAACATAATCGCAACGGGGACACAGCGAATATTGACACAGACACCGAGCGACGACGACTCCCGGCTCCCATTTTCCAACTCCTCCTCCTGCTGCTTCTCCTCCTCCGGCCACGGAGGCAGCGCCAGTCAGCAGGATGCTCTTCCTGCCTTGTTTGCATTTCAGCAGCTTTACAGCGAAATCCCCCATCCGCCCGAGGATCAATAACACTTTTGGCTCAATTCCGGGCCGGGCAGGACTATGGCTGCCCCTCTCTCCCTCCCTCCCTCCATCTCTCTCGCTCCCTCTCTGTTCAGCCTTTTGTTGTTGTTTATTTGTTTTGCAAGCAATTTCAGCATTTTGTGCACTCTCCCTCAGCCCACAGTGCATTATCCTCCACTCATTCCCCCCTCCCCTCCCGTTCACACACACATTCCGACACTCACGTACACTGGGTACCCTGCACAATGTAGTGGCGAGTACATGTGTTGTGCTTATGTCCTTTTCAATTTGTTCAATGATTCGCAAGCAAATTGATTCCCATTCAATTTCGCGCCGTTTCGCATGCGACAATTTCGATTTTTATTGGTTTTCTTTGCACGCCGATTTCGGCCATTTTGTTGTTTGTCCCGTTTCGGTGTAGCTCCTTCTCTTTCTCTTCCTCCATCTCCCTCTCTCTCTCTGGCTCTGGGAAAATATAATAAAATTGTAAATTGGTTTTTGTTCATTTACAGCTAGTTGTGTTGTCTTTACCCGATATTGTTATTGGTCAGCTTTTGTGGGTTCTACTGCCAAATGGTCGCACAGTTTATTCCCCCTCCTCCTCCCCCTCTTCCTCCTTCTGTTCCACGCCCTTTCCCAGTGTGTCCTGTGCAAGCAGACACGAGATTGGTTTGTGGATTGGCTGACATGAAATAAATTAATTGGAAACTCCATTCGAGCGTTATTTATGTAAATTATTTAATTGGAATCGCACAACTGATTATTCTAAGGAAAATAAAGTGGAAGAGAGATACTTTAATGGGAAAAAATAAGAATATTAAATATTAATAATAAAGAATAAGTTGAATGATATGGGGTGAATCAACTTGAGTGATAGTAATACTTATATTATAAATCGATACAGAGTTAAATATATTAAAATGCAACTCCAGAGAAACTTCAATGAGAGGATAATAAATAATTAACAACAAAATGAATGTTAATAATATATTAGGCTTATTATACAAAACAATTATAATAATAAATGGAGATGTATTAAATACCGATATGGGCTTAACTTCATAAGATAATCGTAAGTAAAACAACTTTATATAGTGTTCAATAAATTAATTAAAGGCCATCAATGTTTAAACCCCTTTCAATGTTTATTAGGGAATTAAATAGCAATTCACAACTATTGAGTTGTTTAGTTATAATGTGGAAGTTTTTATAGAATCCATATATAAAGATTACAGTATTACTAATCATGCATTACTTTTTAATCAATCAGAGCTTCTATAAGCAGTACGCTTTAAACGTTTGAATAATAATAATATATTAATAATTGATGTAAAGATATAAATACACGTATAAAATGGGAATAAAACTTAAATGAACAAACAAAAAAAAAAAAATAAATATTAAGATAGTTTAAAACCCCATTGAATGTTGATTAGTGAATTGATTAGCAATTAACAACTATTGAATTTCACAATCAGAAAAAGTAAGTTTTTTAAAACCCCATAAATAATGATGACAGTAGTAAAATTATATATAAGTTATAATTCAATCAGAGTTTCTATTGTAGTACTCTGCAGTATACGATTGTCTAACAGTATCAACTTGTTCTCCCTCCTATATCAGCCATAAGCTGGCGAGGGCAATTACTGAACTCCCGCTCCGATCGCAACTAATCACATACTAATTTCAGCTACCAAGTTTGTGCTGAGTGAAGCACTCGAAGCCAACTAGCCACTTAGCTGCAGTTGCTCGCCCCGGTTGATCTGTATCTGAGGCTGGGGCTGGGGCTGGAGACGAGTAAGAATGTTTGTCACAATACATCAAATAGCAGCGAAATGACACAAAACATGAACGCGTCACTTTCCATCACTCCAAAGTGCCGACGAAAGCTGATGGCGATGCTGAGTGCCAGTTGCAGTGCGAGAATTGCCAGCCAAGTGGTCGACTAACAAGCCAGTCCAGGCCGGGCCAAGCCAGACCGCGGATGCCAACCAACTTGGCCAGACAGTCTGACGCAGCTACACACACACGCAGGCGCAGAGAACCTTACAGATTAACTGCGCGCATGCGCAACTATTTGCGCACATTTTAAATGGGCCGCGAAGCCCGACGACGCTGGGTACAATGCACCTTTGCAGCGGGCTGAGGGATGCGGGAAGCAGGCAGTGTCTTGGTGACACTCAGCAAGCGTCGCTGGGTCTGGCCTGGTCGAGTAGCTTCAGTAGTGGCTGCCTTAATCCGCCAAGCAATGCGATGACGATGATGACGATGATGACGATGATGATGATGATGATGATGACGATGATCGTGGCGATTATTTGTGGCTGCTGCTGCTGCGCCCTCGGAGAGATACAAAACACATACAGCGTGTTTTTGTAGCAGTAACCACATCTCGTTTGACCAAAAACGACTAACGAGCTGCCGAGCTGCCGAGCCGACGACGAGGAGGGAGACTGAGCGACTGCCAGAGTTGATATTGCGGAGTGCTCTGCCTGAATCGGAATCAGTTGGCATCATTAATCCTTTGCCTGCTATTGCTTTCTGGATTGCTCTCTCGGTCTCTCTTTCTCTTTTCCTCACTCACTCTCTGGCACAAGCAACGCCAGTATGCGATGGGGCTCTGCGCGTAAGTTGTCATGTTTTTGTCGCTTTATGGACTTCTAATCGTTCAATTCTATCAAAAAGCTTACGCACTAACAAACACCCAAATCCAGTTGAGTCGCGCTGCACAGGCCCATTTCAGGTTCAGTTTCGGTTTCTGGCACCAGATTAAGATATTTAGATTGGCCCACGACACAGACAGAGCGAGGCAGAGGTAGAAACAGAGGCCGATGCGGAGAGGGAAGGGGCGGGGGAAGAGGACGGACTGGCAGACAGGGACCGAGGCCCGATTGCAACTTTATTTAGCACCTTTGCCGGCCCACGGGTCCGCAGTGCTCGAGGTGACAATAAGCCGCAGTGCTGAGCCAGAAATTGGGTTCAATTTTTACCTTTTTTGTGCACGATAGAGTAGTCGCAGTCCTCCACCTCCCTCCTCTTCCATCCTCTATCCTCCATCCTCACTCTTGGCATTTGATGTGCGAATTTGTTATTTAGCTGGAGAAACACGCAATTGTCCTCGGCCGGGACAGACGGAGGAGGGTTCGGGCTCGAGTTCGGGCATTGTCTGAGGTGTGAATTGTGCATAAATTGTGGCCCGGTTCGAGCAATAGATACATTTGTATCTGACTACGGACTACGGTCAATTCGAATTGATTTGGATATCGCTTGAGCTATTTGTAAAATTGTTTTGTAACTACCGTTTTGGGTTCGAGTTGCTTTTGATTAGCCCGCATTGGGTTTGGATGGACAGTTTCTTCAATGGGCGACAGGTGAAGGGAGATTTGATTCGGACTTTCAAAACGAACAGGCCAAAGAGTATGACATTCAAAGATGATGCGACGGTGCGATGAATTATTGTAATTAATGCCAAATTGGCCATAAAACACAACATTTGCATGTCAAACAGACCAAGAAAACAAGCATGAAAGCTTCAATTGGGTGTGCTCGACTGTGTTATACCCGCTATTTGCGTCACACATATGTATATGCTCTTAAAAATTAAAAAATACGTAAATAGATAAATCTATGTCAATTATTCGAACGCAATATTTTAGTAATCAATTGGATGTTGATAGTTGTTCTGCTTACTTAAAATGAACCACTAAGTTTAAAACTAAGCTTGAAATTAGGTTCTTTGCGAGAAAGGCGTGGCAAAATTATAAAACTGGATTTGAGCGTAGTAATTAAACATATTGTTAGCAATTTTGGTATTCCTAGCTCTAACAGTTTCTGAGATGGCTATATACATAGATTCGGCCGATGCTGATTAAGAATGTGTGTACTTTGTGGTGTCTGCCACGCCTCCTTTTGCCTGTGACAAACATTTTCGGTTAGCAAAAAGTCGTAATACCCTTCTACTCCATGGTTAGCGGGTATAAACAGACAGCAAAGTTTCATAAGCCACATTTTGTCAGGTCTACTGGGCGCATAAATTATTATGTTATATTATTCGATTATTCGCTGTATGCGTCGCCTTTCTGGCGGAAGTTTCTATTGTGCGTTCGACTGAAATAATTAAATATTAAATATGATTAAGTTTGCGCTATTGTTGTAGTATTTCGCATTTTGTATTTTGGGTTTCGGTTTCGGTTTTCGATGCTTCGCTACGGCCCACGCAGTGCCATAAACTACGGACTTACGGAGTCGGGCAATGCTAAACGGCATTCAAATATAAATAAATGTCAAATTTTGCACGCTTCGCCATAATATCATATGGGCCCAGCCTTCCAATAGCCCAGTCTCGCTGAGCCTCTTCTCTCTCTCCTTCCTTCCTCCTTTGTCTTCTGTCTTTCTTTCTTTCGCAGCAGCGGCAAGCTTGAAAACTGCTAAATGCAAATTAAAGCTCATTAATCGCGCAGATATTTCGAAGCAGCGGGGCATTAATGTGCTTCGCACTTGGCCCCAAGAACCCAAATAACAATTCCCAACTCGTTTTGCATAGGAAAGTGACTTCGCATCGGGCACTCAGACTGAAGTAAGCGGTTCGTGGGGGAAGGGGGGAACGGGATGTCGACTGTGAGTGCTCGTAAAACATGCTATGATTACTTTATTAAGCCAAATGTTTCATAAACAATCGCCATGTCGTACATAAAAACCGAATCCGAATTCGATACCCAAGCCTCTGCGCGGGCGTTTCACCGCGTCGCCGAGAGAGAGACCCAAATCTGAACTCAGATGGTGACTGTGACTGGCACTCGGGCTCTTTGTCTGGGCCGGGCATAGTCCCAGTCCCAGGCCGATCCAGATGGTGACGAGCGGGACGTAATCAAGCGCCGAGCGCCGCTTTGCTTAGATAAGTCACTTAAAATAAATCGCTGCGTGTGCGTGTGGAGTCGTTTAGAAATTATGGGTTTCAGATATTGGAACACTGATCTACAGATACAATACACTACCAATAAGACACAAGCGACAAGTCTCCCAGCATTGGGTGTCTCCTTCTCATTCCCTTCCTCTTGAATATTTACAAATTCAAATTTGTTGATGGCCCGACGCGCAGAGAATTTAACTAATTTTATTAAATTGTACATTTGTTAAATTTTGCTCGATTGCAACCTCGAAACCTGAGAGATAAAGCATTCGCAATTAAGTTGAAGTTTTACATAATTAATTGAGAAATCGATAGCGATACAACTCCATATCCATGGGAACGTATCTGCAAAGTACCTATCAACTAATGGACACTGAGAAAATGAGAAATTAAAGTGCCAAGGAAAGCTTAAAAGGGAGATAAGAACCAGATGAACGTTTTAGTTCGATTTTTGTATCTTGTATGCCTTGCATACAAATAATATTGGAAAATTAAATTATTGGTTTGTGAGTATGACACCATTTGAAATATACTTTATCATTTAAAATATATTTCATCTGCAAAAAATGTACAGGAACCTGCAGACCAAGTATGTTTCCTTTAGATGTTATAAAGGCTGAGATCTCTGTGTTTACCCGGACAGAAAAACAGCATATTGCTCAAACGAGAGTTGAGTAATCCTAGGCCTCATTATTGATTTCCACAGAGTTATTATACATCTTTTAATGGTCAAAGAGTAACATAAGAAAAGAAGCTAAAACTGAAAAATGCACAGCTAATTTTGAAAGTTTTCCATTTCGTATTGTAACGGAATGAATTCTTACCTTTCGTACAACTTACGCACAGTTACGTCTCAATTAATTATGCTCTCTGGGCTCTGGAGACATTATTGATTCATAAACGTCGTGTGTTGATTGACGAGCGATGGTTTTGCTTATTCAATTAGCACATTTTATGGGTTTCGGCCAAGTGGGTGCCTAATTATGGAAAGGCCACCTCGCAGAACTCGACTTTATGTCTTTTGACCATAAAATCGTTAACTGTCTGGCGAAATACATATAGGCAATATACAACACCATATGATATTGTGGTTGTATGCTAACACTCGACCGATCGTCGATCGCCAATCGTCATCGTCATCGTTGGCAGCGTCATCGCTGGCATCATCTCCATTGTCATTTGTCACTTCCTTTCGTAATATTAGGCACACGAAAATGCTTTTCACTACTGTTGCCTGCTTGCCTGGGCTCGTCTGCTTTATTTTATTATCGAGTTCCGCCATCTACCCCAGCACCAGCACCAGCCCCAGCCGCAGCACCATCAGCAGCAGTGGTGGATTCGTTCCACTCATTGTCGCCATTGTGGCCAAGTTGGTCGTGTCTAGCGACAAATTTAATGACTTACTTAACCTCATTGAGAGCTGCATAGGCTCACACACACGCACACACACGACATAGTCTCCGCCTTGTTGCTGCCACGACAAGAGCAGCCTCTGCTCCCCCTGCCCACCTCGTGCCCCCCTTCCCTCATGCTAACTTAGCATTTTTTAATGACTTAATTTACGTTCGCAATAGGTTCCACCTTCCATGTTTATTGTTTTGACTAAGTACACACACAGGCGCACACACAGCAACACACACACACTCACACAGTCACATGCACTGCCAGGCTGTGCAGACTTTATATGATGACTTTATAGTTGGTCGTAGAGCGTGCGACGCCCTCGAAACTCAATTCGCGCCTTATCGCCCGCTCGCATCGTCGTCGTCGTTGCCGTCGCCGTCGTCTCAAATCTTGCCCGGTTTCCTCTTCAACGTGGGCTGCGAATTTGTGGCCAGCTGCTTCATAGGAATGGCCTCCATTTGTTGTCAGCCAGAGCGGAGCAGGCAGGAGGAAGGGAGCACGATAGCTTCGTTTATTGTTAATTTAATTGGGCAATTTCATGAAGGTGTTGGTGGCTTTAAATAAGCGACCCTCAGCCAATTGGAAAAGTCGCTTTTCGATAAGGTAGCCCATGCTGAAGGGATTCGAAGAAAGATGTGACATATGTGAGCTTGAATTGTTGCAAATTGAATCGAGTTGGTAACTTGTATGCCCTGTAAGTAAGAAGAGAGGAGAAGATTAAAGACTTAACCCTGTTAAAGAGTGAAAAAGAAGTAATTCTTACGCTCTCTTAGAACTTTAATAGTATTTTTGCGCATTCCTCATCTAGTTTCTGCATACCTGGCTTGAAAGTTGTCTACAATGTGGTCCACTTAAAATGTTTTTCTGATTTTAAGCTCTTTCGAGTGTCGTCGGGTGACAATAAAAGTCGCAGCGTTTGGTTCCGCCAAACCGTTAGGCGTGGGCCGCATTGACTGTTGGCTTACGCGGCGTATAAGTTATGTGGCAGACGTTGTCGTCGTCTACGTCGTCGTCACGGGTTGAACAAACGCAGTGCGAGGCGACACTTGCCTCGCGGACATGCGGCTGTCTTTGAAGTGCTAAACACAAATGTTGCGCACAAATTGACAGCTAACACGGTGCTAAATTAGATGGCACTTGCTTATATGGCGCTGCTCCAAGCTGTTTGCAAATTAAGCACTGACAACAGCAACAACAACAACAGCAACAACAACAAGTGAGAGCGAGACTGGGACTGGACCCGTTGACACTTCAAGTTCAATGTCAGCATGCGGAGAATGTGACGTCTGGGAAATTTGTTAAACACGCCTATTAAATTCCACGTTCGCGAGCAGAGCAAGCCTCAGTGAAGATGGGTTGACCCACCAGCAGAATATGAGCATGGAGGAGCCAAAAAAGAAAAAAGCGTGTCGCAAGTCATGTTATGCGCATGTAAACCAATCTAAATACGAATCTCTGGACGGGTGTGTGTGCGTGTGTTCCCCGTGTGTGGTGTGTGGTGTGTTTTATTGGGCCAGTCAAACAAACAAAATGCATTTAAAAGCTACAAAACTACATTTCAGATAACAGAGGCCACAAGAGAGGCCCTGTGTGTGTGCGTGTGTGTGTGTGTGTGTGTTGTGCGAGTACTGTGCACAACAAACATGACTTGACAACTCATCGAACATTGAACACGTTGTAATGTGATACTTAAATGCTTGATTGGCTCGTAAATATTTTCACTATGTGGCCAAGCTGCAGGCGCTCGAGATGCTCAGACTGTGGCCGCGGCTGGAGCTGAGACTGCAGAGGGGGCTGGAGAGGAGACCGAGGTTAAGGCTGCGACTGAGGCTGTCGTTTCTGTTGTTAACAATCATTTCTACAAAGTATCGCCCCGACTGCAGCTCGGCCCTGATCTGGTTCTGTGTGTGTTTTTTGCGCACCCTTCGCGGCTGTTTGAAAAAAGCGCCAAATCTTGCACTAAAAACACACCAAATACGACTTCAAAGCTATCGCTGCGATCGATCGGCATGGGCGCGTTGACAGGAGTGAGCCAGAAGGCAAGCGGGGGAAGGTGAGGGGAAGGGGTGTGGTGTGGTGGTCTCTGGCAGACACACAATTGTAATTGTTGTGCTCTGGGGCAGCCAGGGCAGATCTCTCGGCCGGGCCACACAAACTTCGTCCTCGGCCTCGTCGTCATCATAATGTTAATGTAAATGCATTTTAAATGGACTTGCGTACAACATTTTTTGTTCTCGCTGCAGAGCACAAGCGTCCGCATTGTTGTTGCCGATGCTCCTGTTGTTGCTGTTGTTCTTATTGTTGTTGTTGTCGCGCGTTTGTGTGGACAGTTCGACAAGCTGTTTGCAACACGATGCGGGCCTAGCGAAAATCATAAAAAACCACAAAGAAAGGCAACCTTCCTCATACCGAAGGCTTGACACCCTGTCAGATTTAAGCTCTTACCTGCTTCGATTGTTCCTAGTTATATATATTGTTGCGGAATTATATGATATTGTTCATGTATACATTGACAGCTATTATTCAATATTCTAATTCGTCAATCATACTTTATTAAATCCTTTATTGCTGACTGATGGTAGCATATTGTATATATAATACATAATATAAGTTTGGCAAACTTCTGGCCTAAATGCATATACCCTCTGCAAGGGTGCAACAACGAAGCAAAGGCTCACACAGACACCCGTACATATGTCACATACATTGCCATATGCGATCGCGCTGTCTGGCGTAAAATGCGACTTTGGCAGCGAACAAATCGTTTTTAGAGTCTTACAAATGAAATGTGACAGTTTCGAGCTAAAAATAACAGCTGAAATTAACATAATTTAATCAACACTAATTCGCGCTTTCAGTTTTCCTTTCAGCTTCATTTTTTTGTGCTCAGTTCGCAGAGATTGACAGATCTCTGGCAGAGATGTGGGCGCCCTTAGGGCACATCCGATTGGCTTTCCCCTTTGCTAATTGCCGCTGGCTCAGTCGCAGCCTCCGTCGCAGCCTCAGCTCCGCCCCGATTAGGATTCATTTATATTCAGAGTGCACTCGGAAACTGGATGCTGCCTATCAATAACAATCAGAGGCTGGAGCCAGTGCAGCGGGGGCTAATCTTTATGAATGAAGAGCCAACCCTAAAAAGAGTTTTCCAACAAGTTCATTAAGGAATTTAGCTTGAGTTTTCTGAGCTGATTCTAATCGATCGTTCTTTATTTCTTTGTAAAAAGATACTGAGAGGAAAGTGTGAATGAAGTCAATTACGAATCGAGGGGAACAACAATTTCAATGGAACTTATCAGCAGTAAAAGTAGACAGAGGCGTAGTAAGGGGGATGCTAGAGTAAGAGGGTTGAATGCTGTTTATTGTGCTCTCACTTTGCCTCCTTGTGAACGACGCCTCTGCTCACTGCCCTGCAACTAACGACGGCAAACACGTCACTCTTGTGTTGAAACCCTCTACGTCACAACGGGCGTCACGTACGCACGAGATTCTGTTTAAATACAGCCGCATGCACGACATATTAAACAGGCACGGGCTCTGGTTCTATCCGCGCCACAACAACGATGGAGCGCCAGCTCCGATTTGGCTCTGCCCGCCGCACGAGCAGCACCAAATTGGTTTATGACTTCCTTCTGGCCGCGCTAAATGATCATGGGCCGATATGTAGGCAGTGCAGCGCTTCTAATGGTAACCAAGCTGATTTAAGGTCTCCTCCGCCCCACCATCGTTCCTCTTTACCTGTTGTTAGACAAGGCCAACATAAATTTGAGTTGTCTCTCTTGCAATGGGACAACGGAGCAGCAGCGGCGATAAGATCAATTATGTTAAGTCACATGGCGTTAAAATTATGTTGACGCATGTTTCCAAAATGTTTAAACATCGAACTGAACAAGTATCTGGGGGAGCGATCTCTCGGCAGAGACACATCTACTATTTCTCTCTTGGTCCAGGCGGCAATTATGCAAATCTCCTGACAATCATTTAAAGCTTTAAACGCATTAAGTATGCGAAATGTAGGACCACTCCGAGGGTAACGGGGAGGGGGAGACTGGGGGAAGGAGAACCGAAATAAAACCGCATAGCGCCAACGCTGTGTGATCGGAACGCACCTCTAACCCAATTTATAACGACTTATCGACAGTAATAAAAACAAAATACACATCGGGCTTAAATTTATACACATGTTGCGATCGATAACGCCAACGCCTCATTTGCATACTGAACCAAAGGCGTGGCGCAGCGAGATCGGGGGAGAGATCGGACGCAACAGCTTTTTTTTTTAGGGGGGAACTGTCGATTTGTGGCTATCGCTGAAAGATAGTCCGCTTGTTTGTGTGCGACATTTGACATTGTCAAATCGCGGCTTAATTAAGCAATCGATCTTCGGCCGATCTCCTGCTAATTTCCAACTTAAGACAAAAGCATGTGGGAAAGCTGGCGATGACAATGAGTTGGCTCGCCATGTACTGGTTAACTTTGCATAATCCACAGGTCCAAGAGCGTCAACCGTTATGGGCCCTAATTAGTGGCATTTATCTGCGCCAACGAATCTCAGGCCAAAAATCGAAAATTGTTTAAAAAGAAATTAAAATTTATTCGTGCTGCCCGCAGTTTGTTTTTTCAGTGAGTCAGGCATTGATTTTGTGTGCCTCATAAATCATGCCGACTCTGTGACACTATCACACTAATAAAATCGCATGCAAAAGCCGCCAAGTCGCCAACAGCCGATCGACAACAACAGCTCCAGCTGGGAGAGAATTACAACAAGCACGAAAGCTACAGTCGAGAGGGCTCGACTGAAAAGTACCCGCTATACACCTTGTCTTAATAATTTCTAAAGTACTTAAACAGTTACTATTAAAAGTCATCGTATTTAACTTGACTTTTGGTCTTTGTAAGTTTGTAAGCTATCAAAAATGAATTATGCTACATTTGAACGACAATTGAAAATTTGGTAGTCCTTGCTCCAGTCTCTGACATCTAAGTATTTATACCGACGGACACACAGATAGACCTGGATATATTGACTCGGCTGTTTATGCTGATAAGTATATATATTACTTTTCGTTGTACCTGTCACACATATTCCCGGTTGGCACGAACTCTAAATACCCTTCAATCGGGTATCGGGTATAAAAATGAAACAACGCAGCTCAATGACAGCTACAAATGATGCACGACGCTTTTGTGGACATTAATGTTTGACATTAATTGAAATTAATATTAATTTCATATTTATTGTAATGTCAGTTAATGGCCACGCTCGATGCTGCGTGGGCGTCACAGGCAGCCCTCTGTTTTGGTCAGCGCTGATGAATTTGCATATTCCACTAGCCAAGATCAGCTGCTGCTGCTGCTGCATGCTGTGTCCAACTGGTCCCCCACTCCAGATATGTATGTAGCAGCAACAAACATATATCCACTCGTTCTCTATATGGTCGGCTCAGCATGACAATTCGCATGAATGTTAGAGGCAACAACTTAATTTGTAATCGCAGCGCATTAGAATTTAAGTAACGCGTAATTAATGTTGCAAGTCATCAGAAAGTGGGCGCTGGCGGGTTAAGCATGGGGGGAGGCGGGGCACGAACTGCGTATGAGAGTTTATTTATTGGGATCTAAGTGATTTTCGATGAGATTGCAAAGAGCCAGCATCAATTCAACGATTGAGGCATCATCTCACAGCAGGTGGCCTCCATGGAGGGTGACTGGGGAGTGAGGAGGAGTGAGGAGTGGAACAGGGTTCGATCTCCTGTTGTGTATTGGCTCTGGCGCATCAGGTGAGAAGCGTACGGGGTTTCACTTTCCTTACACACACATACACACACTCGCACACACAAATACCCGAGCATTTTGGGTGTGATATCATTAGCTCCCCTGCAGTCAGCTGGAAACCCGTTTCCCGTGCACGTTTTTCTACCTGTTTCAGTCTCTCTCCCTCTCTCTGTCTCTTTGTGCCCCATTCCCGCGCCTCGCCTTATTCTCTCGATTCTTGAAGTTCACGTTAATATGAAATTTATATTATTAGCGTGAATAAAAATTGCTGCTGCCGATATTTGCGGATCATTAAAGCCATCAAATGAAGCCAATTAAAAGTAAATAAATAATACATTTTATGAAAGCAATCAAATCATCTCCCCCTCCTCTTCCCCCCCCGTGACCCTGCTTCTGTTGCTAAATTATGCGCAGCGAAAATTATAAAGTTTTGTTAAAACTTAATTAGGCATTGGGGCAAAGACAAAAAACACAAAATACAAAATACAAACCGTATATCGAAATCGGCTGAACCGTTTGGGTTCTGCGGTTTGGCAAATGAGTCTCTTGCGTTCTGTTTGTTGCTGTCCGAAGCGGTTCATTAATAAATTAGCAGCACATAAAGGGGGCTCCAGACAAAGGCACAAATTAATAAGACATCGCAGAGCAGAAGAAGAGTTAAGCTGCAGCGAAAAAGGTCAGCATGCGAGGAGGAAAGTGTTCAGAATGAGATTTCAAATCAATAAAATGCGATTCGGGATTGTTGTCTGGTTCTTCATGCTGAGCGAATCGATTAGGCAACATAAAGGTTTTCTTTCATTCATTTTTAAGCTAATAAACTTTAATAAATTCCTGACTTTGTAGGATGAACATAAAGCACAAAGAAACCTATCTTGTTTTAGACTCCTTCTTGCTTTAGCACACACTTTATATACCCCTTCTCTATCTTGGGCTAAAGGGTATACTAATTAAACGCAAGTGTCTCAAGCGATTGCTGCATTAACGTGACTTCTTGGGACTCACTTAGCTGGCAGTGTCTGTTGGCTCTCGGCTCTATCAGCTCTCCACTGGCCTTGTCAGGAGTGTAATCACATGTGCCGTGAGTCCGTGCACCCACCCGCTGTGTTATTTAAGTGCCACATTTCACATGAGCAACTTTTGGAATTATTTACATGCAGCAGCAGCGGCAGCAGCAGCACACGAACCAACTGGCTCTGGCCAGTTCGGGCTCCTCTTAGCCCGAAGAGCTGTGCAGATAATTAATTGATTAAAATGTTTTTGCATATTATGGCCCGTATCATATTTCACATAAATGAGCGCATTCAACACGCTAAAGTGCCAAAGATTGTTCGAGGCCAGCAGAGATTAGAGTGGGAGGGGCAGACGATGGGGCGGAGCAGAGGAAGATCATTTGCTGCGCGAGGCACTTGTTGCCACAACTTACCACCTAGGGTAGGCAAATGCGCCATTGTGGCGCACAATCATCATGAGGTTCCACTTGACTATGATGATGACGCTGGTGATGATGTTGTGCCGGTGCAGTGTCTAGAGCTGTGTCTAGCCGGGCACCGCATGTGGCAGCCGAGAGTAAGAGGGGGAGAGAGAGGGAGAAAGAGACTCCAAACACTGAACAGGGTGTTTATGGTGATTTAGTCAGTTATGTGGATCGTAAACATTTTTGATAGCTAAATTTAAATAAACGACAGATATTTGTTGCTGGCTGCTTTATGAGCCACGTTCTTGGCGTTCACCTGGCGACTGCAGTTCGAGTTGGGCTTGGACTTCGAGATGGAGATGGTGTCATGAGGCGAAGGCGCTTAGTCATTTCGAGCATCTGTGTGTGCGTGTCTGTGAGTGAGTGTGTGTTAGCCAAGTCGAGAATTTAAATTAATTTTATTGCATTGAAGTTTTTGTGTAGTTGGCGCGCGCGGCGAGAGAAAAATATCAAATTACTGTGGTAATATATTTGAGATTAATGTCGGATCTCTGGGCCGCGAGATTTTGTTACGTTTTACTTTTATTCAGTTGGTAAATTGGCCATAAAAGCGGGCCAACAATGTGGGCAAACGTTAGCTGCTAGCTGTTTTCTGGGACGATCTTAAGATGCATGCAGCGATAAAGATGGGAAGAAATTGGGCGACACAAAGAAAGCAAAGAAAGCGACCCAGTGCCTATAGAAGCATGTCTGTTCAGCTCTATCTGACCCGATCCGATCCCGAACATAACATAAATATAAACAAAACACAAAACAAATATTTTGTTTAAATTTGAACGTTGACATGCGTTTCGAATGTCGCTGCCACCATAATTGGCTCTCATTTTTGGCAATCAAATCGTGTTTATTTATTTGGGAAATTGCTTCGATCCGGGACTCAGCTCAGGTCAGAGTGGCTTGTTTACCTGTCTGTCTGACCCCAGAGCAGGCCATAGACTAGTAGAATGGCAAGCCGAAAGAGTCAGCGGGATTTTCGCAGTGTGCCTGCCTAAGCGGCCTGCAGATCGGTTGCAGCTAGAGTCTGTCTCCCTCTAACAGGATTACAACAGGCCGACTCTCGCTAAGCCCACAACATGCACTTGTGGCTTAACTTTGGCAATCCTGTTAGGGCTCGGATCGATCCCGGTTGAGGTGGCCTGCGATTTCTTTCAATGAACGACAAACGCAAGTCGGGCTAATCCTCGACAGCAGCTTCAGTGTGTTTTCAGCTTGTCATTGTTTGTAGTCGAGTTATGCATGTAGGTGCTGGGCAGGATCGAGTCAGGGGCAAAGGGCCAACAGGCCAAAGGGTTGCCATGGGCACGCCCATACATATTTGCATGCTCGGCATTGACTTATGCCTTTTGTCACGAGTCCAAGCCACAAGTCAACTGTCCTTTCTGCTGCTGTCTGCTGTCCGCTTGTCGGTCTGGTCTTCTAGGGCTGTGCCCGGCAGGGATCAAAATTTATATTTAATAAGCACATAATGGCAATAATCATAATTTTACTGCGAACTTCGGAACGCAGCTCTGACAGCGGGATGCCCTTAAAGGGTTTCCGTCGTTCCCTTCTCTGACACAATGCGTCGAGAAACAGATACAGAAACTGGGAGGCGTTGCGCACATTTAATTAATACGTTTGCTTGTTGCTTAGTTCGTGGCCCCGGAATGCGAACTCAGCCAGGAATCTGGACAGGCTCGGGGTCTTGCGTGTTCCTGGCCTCTGCCTTCGCTTGGCTTGTCCGGTGGGCGTTGCAACAGATGATTAGATTTTCTTAAAATTTTAGCCAAAAGGGTTCGCATAGTATGGCATAGTGTGTCATTCGCCTGACTTATTGTTTCAATTTTGATGGCAGGCAAAGCTTCGTTTAGGCCCGGCTTGGGCTACCTTGCGGGCGGGGGGTTTTTGTCAGAGCCAATTCAACGGAAGCCAATGGACGCACTAAATATTGCGTTTTGGCTTATGATGTTTATGAAATGAGTTTTAAGCGGGATTTTTAGCCTGGGTTTTGCCAATCTGTGCACAAAAGACTTAGGCAACGAACTTCAGTTGGTGACGGAAATGACTTAGGCAACGAACCTGAGCGAAATCTCTCTTACACCATTTCTAGAAACACACACATCTTGATATTGACTGAACTACAGTTAGAAACAGTTATCGACTTCAGTTATCAGCTCACTTCATTAGCTACCAAAATTTCCCGGTAATTAGATTGATTTTGCAGCGCTTCTCATCGTTCCCATTGTTCCCACCATAACACTGGCCTGGCCGACTCCCTAACGGTTGTTGGTCATAAAAAATTAACAAAACAATCGGCTAAACAATGAGTACAACCACAACAATTGCCGTTCAAGTGCCCGAGGGCAAATCACGCAAAACCATAAGAAAGATATAATAAGCCTCAGCCTCATGCAGGGCTCGGGGTCGGGTCGATCTCTGGGACCGTTGTTGCTGCCTGTTGCCCGTTTTGGGCCATTTGTTTAATTTCCAATTAAAAAGAGCAAACACAGAGAGCACAATGCACACACACACACACTCAGGCACACACTCATGCACACCTACGCCTACGCACAGCAGGTTAAGTCAGATCGCCAGGCATTATCATCATTGACATCACGACATGACATGTTGTTGTTGTTGTTTCTGTTGTTGGTGTCGCTGCTGCTGTTGCTTGACAACTGTTTCAGAGCAACAGAGAGAGGGAGAGGGAGGGAGAACAGGCACAGGTAGATGAGCAGTATCCTCGCACTGCGTGTGTGCAAACGCCCTGACACTTGGCTCTGCGGCTGACCAGCTGGACTGACTGGATGCACCAACACTGTTCAGTGTCCACTGTCCTCTTTCCACTGTGCAGTGCCTGGTCAAGCGTGGGCCCCGTTGAAATGAGTGCGTCGAAGATGAAGTGAGGCTCGCCCGTTTCCCGGAAAATGCCACTTGTCAATAGGCCCAATGCCAGAGACCCATTGTGGCTGTTATCTAAATTACGCCAAACAAAACAGCAGTTGCCGTAACGAACCTCGAGCCGAGACCGAGACCGGGACCGAGAAGGGGCCAAGCCCTGAACAGCAAGAGGGACAGCAACAACTGGTGGCTGACAGGGGTGGGCCCTGCTAATGTTTTAATTTGATTTTAAAACGATGTTAATCTAATATCCGTGGAAAATGTCAAAATAAAGCAAATAGGCGCGTCGCAACATCGCACCACACTGCAGCCGTCTCGCTCGCACCCGATTCCCGAGCAGGTTTGATTAATTAAAAGTCGAAATATGGCTTCCATGGAGAGTGCTAATTGAAATGCACTTGCCGTGCTGCTCAATTTCAATGAATTTTCCATTTTATTACGAAATACGCTGTCAAAATTGTATTGGATCGTCGTGTCTCTTGGGCCTCTTTCTCTTTGGGTGTTTTGATAATCTACGAGCATTATGTTTTTAAAAGGGGGGAGGAGGGGGAGGGGGGCCCCGCCCTGGTGTTTTGTGCTGGTGCTTCTTGTGGGGCGTGAAACACAAATTTATATTTAATTGTTTGATTACCTGCCGTTGCCTGCATAATTTCCCAATATTTCCAGATAGCTTATTGAAAATGTGTGTGACAAATGTTGGGCGCTGACTGCATTCATTAATTTTCGTGCATTAGCAGCCCAACCTGACGCAGAGTGTGAACTGATGAGTGTGGGTGCATATGCGTCCCTCTCACTCTTGCTCACTCCCTCCCCCTCTCGATTACCCTCTCTGGTAGCCAGCTGTGTGACGAATGGAGTGTTTTTTAAATAAGATATAGCAATAGTAGAACTACAAGAGGAAAATGGAAACAAATGACTCGAGCAACAAACTTGTTCTGTGGCCATTGAAACTTTTACAGATTAATCACAATATTTATTCACTTAGACGGGCCTAGAATTATATGTAAATTGAGTCATTAATTAACTTAATTTCAGTCGATAACTCCGGACTTTCCCGAGTCAACATCTTCATTAGAACCTAAGCTCATTTCCCGCGTTCCTCCAGTTTCTATTTATTCCAGCTAAACGCGATTTAGTTGAAAGTCAATCAATGTACTTAGCGTTAAACAATATGCCCAGACTGCCAATATATTACACAAATATATAGTGAGTACAGTGTAAATCCATTCACGTGCTGACTAAGCTTTATTTATAGTCCGCATGCTTATTAAGTTAAATTGTTAACTGGAATTAAACAAGACGATATTGCCCCGACCGCACGAACACCCGCTCTATAATTTGAGGCAGCTCTCGCTTGGCATATGGTTTATGCACATTTGTTTACGATGCTAAAGCGTGGAGCAATTTTCATAATGAATATTCTAATTGGCTTTTAATTATACGAAGAGCGTTTCATTCCGTTTCGTGCCTTCGCCTGGTAGAAATTCGAAATGGGCTAATTGCCGTTGGTAATTGCAATATTAGACGCCTCGCTCGACGACGTCGTGCAACAGGCACTCGGGCGCCCAAGCCCATATATCATGGAATGGTTAGTTGATACACTGCACTGGGGACTGCCGGCCACACGCAATCGACGCATTTGGCAAGCTTGCACTGACTGGACACGGGGCAGGGCGGCATCGGGAGGCGGGTCAGGGTGAGGGAGGGCAGCTTAATGGATAATTCAATAACGGTATGCATAATTCAGCAATGGCTGGCGGTAATTGATTGTTTATTCAGCTAAACGCACGGGTGGGGTTTTCTCCCTTGAATAATGAATTTAACAGATCACAGGTTAGACCTCTATATGGTATATGTTATATGTGTTTATGCCTGTGCTTGCTGGGCATCCAACAGGTTGCCCCAAAATAAACAATCAAACGCCGCGTGGGCGCCCATAAAACACAAGAGGGCCGACCGCATCGATAAAGATGGCATATTTATGTGACTAATTTGAAATAAAACATAAAACATAAAACTCACCAAATAATATTAAGAGTCTCTTTCGATTCAGTCGCGTCTCTCGGGGCTGAGAGATGCATATCAACAATTAGAAGCACGCCGGACGCCCCACGGCGAGGGCCGCCAGAGAATCGAGAAATTTGACGCTTTTACGAGCGATCCGCACTCAGCAGCATAATGTCTCTCTTTGATATACCAAATTAAAGCAATGGCCAGAGTGCTGGAATCTGGAATCTGGTAATACGAGTACTTTGCATACGAATGAGACGAGGCTGCGCCGTCAGCTGGCGCCAGAGGAGCCAGCGAGTGCGTTGATCGAGGGACGGCAAAACATAATTGAGGCAATTAGAAAACATCAAAATATTGGGCCTGGCCACGGAAAATGGTTAAATAAATAAATGCGAACAAATTTTGATCTTAATTAAGCACTTGAGCGCTTAGCCGACTGAATGTTTATGTAAAGTCTGGACGAATACAAATACTCTGGCTGCAAGTCGGACTCTGGCTCTCGGGCAAGGGCACAATGTAATTAAAGTCAACTCTCGAGTCTCAAGCACTCGGCAATGACGCGGCATCTTCGAGTCGAGTCGAGCCATGATTGTGTGTGTCTGTGTGTGTGTGTGAGTTGTGCCTGTTTTGAACGGGGATCGGGAACCAACGCCCACCGTATAATCATTCAATTAAAACGCTTAGGAATTATTATGACAAACAATTGTCGAGAGTCTTTCAAATGATGCCAATCTCTGGTTAACCGCAGGAAGTGGCAACACAACAGTCAAGAGAGAGAGAGGGGGGAGGGAGGAAGGAGGGGAGACTGCGGGTCCCGAAATTACAAGCAATTGAAAGAATGCGATCGATATCGCGCCAACTGACGGAAGTGAATTGAAAAGTTAACAAGCGTGGCCAGCTGGCCAAAATGGCCGAATCGGTTCTTGTTTGGACGGGAGAGCAGCAGGTTCGTTGCCTAAGTCATTCGTTTAGACAAATGCCCCAACATGGACTTTAAATTAATTACTTAATTTAACACAACACGCAGCACAGCGACACCTCCGTTGATGACAACGACGTCCCAGACGACAGCACAAAGCACTGAGATTCGACGTTTTCCGCCTGCAGGCCAAACCTGTTGGCAATCGATGCGCTGAGCAACGTTCTCTTCAGTCTTCAGTGTTCAGTCTCCAGTCTCCGGCTGTCTCTGGCTCAGTCAGTGCTGGGACAGATGGGGGCATAACAGATTAGTTAGCATATCCCATATCAGGGTAATTATTGTTAAATGAGATAACGATCTTGTACTGCGTTGACATTTATTTATTTTCCTTAATTTCGCCGTATTAATCTTCCAGGAAACACACATTAAACACACAACACACGGCGAAAAGCACAGCAGAAAAAGAGAGAGAAGCGAGAAGAAGGAGCCACGAAATACATACACTCTCTTGGACTCTGTGGCACTCCCGATCTGGTAATGATCATCAGCGAGCCATGAAAATCAACAGCATCAATTTGGCTTTATTGCCAATGCAATGGAACAAGCGCTCGCCGATCGGCCCGCTTCGATTCCACTCGAATGCGAATCGCCTTTTGACAATTTGCATCAGGCGGGCAATCGATCAACGATCGGGGAGACTCGACAAAACACGAAACACCGGCTAATTAATATGATATACTATAGTACGCGCGATATCGCGAGACTCATCAAAGCGAAAATATTCGGCAATTAAACGAACATGTGAACACGGCAAACACCTTTACTGCCGATAGATGTTCGAAGATATTGGGGCCCCCACAAAAAATATATAAAAACAAAACTCAATTAAAGTCAAACAAGCACAACAACAACAGCAACAACAACAACAACAACAACATATATGGCCAGATGCCCAAGAAATTCAACATCCAAAAAGAGACGCAGCTAATTTAACCAAATTGGATTACTTAATAAGTTTATTGGATAAATAACTTGCCCCGTAGCAACAACAACAACAACAACAACAGTCAAATGTTGTGCTCATAAAGTGAATGTTTTGTTGTTGTTGTTGTTTGGGGCGCGCCACAAGCAACAAACCTTTTGTGGCATTCAAAATAAGCCACGAGGCAAAACAAGTTGTATATAGAAAAATTGTGAGCTAATTTCTGAGAATTACCAAATGTATCCCGCGTACTCCTCCACTCCATGCATATGTGTGTGCATGTGTGTGCATGCGTGTGTTTGTGTGTATGTCTCCTCTAATGCGCGTTGTTCTTTAGAAACATTAGAAATGATATCGTTGAGAGAGAAAAACGGGGCCAGAGATAAGCCCCTTACAAAATGCAATGGACTCCAAGCCGATGCGAACGAAGTGGGCGTCGTAAATTATTATTAATTATAATCAACTTTTGATAGACAACAGCCAGAGGAGCATTTACCGGAGACGGAGACGGAGACCGGGTCCGGTATCTGGGCATCAAATGTGCGTGCTACTAAGCAAACACGCCCCAGCCAAGCACTTAATTTGTTGTTTGTTTTATAGGTAAATGCGATTGAAATCAGTATAAGCGGACTGAGCATGTGTGTGCCTGTGTGTGTGTGTGTGTGTGTGTGTGTGTGTGTGTAGGTGTGTGTGCAGGGCTCTGACACTGATTTATGCATGACTCGGTAAAGTTTGCGTACTTTGTGGGGCAGAGCGCAGTTCGTTATTGCAGCAAATCGAGCAGACAAAACGCCCTCAAATCAAGAACTGGGATACCCCTCCCCCCTCACTCTCTTCCCTCTCTTCTGTCAGACAGACACACAGACAATTTAGTGCTGTTAACAGCTAGTAATTAGCCTCGATATGGCCGTTAATTAGCCATATCAATTGGCATTCAGCTGCCAGCGTCGATGCATCGTGTTTTGTTGTTTTGTTTGCCCCGTTGCACTTTTCCCCATATTGCATATTCATTAGTTCGTTTCGCAATTCGCAGAGTCGCGTCGAGTCAAGTCGAGTCGATCTCGGGCTGCTCGCATAAATCGAATGACAATAATCATAAATTTTGATTCCAAATCATTAGCACACCTCGCTCTGGTGAGGCGACTCTCGACTCTCAAAGTGCCGCGATGTCATTACGGTAAACCCGTTTTGGGGTAGACCCATTGCACCTCCCAGTTAGTAGCCCGGTGGCGTCCCCAACAGCACCTGCTACCCTGTCACTCCCCTCCGCCCACAGCAGGCGTCTGTTTGATCTCACACGAGCTGCGCTCAATTAAATTCTACAATAAAACACAATTTGCATTTTAAATTGTGCAATTAAAATGCTTATGAAATCTATAAAAATCGTTAAATGCATTTTATGGACACCTCCGCCAGCTCCATCTCCATCTCTGCTTCTTCCTCGTTACTCTTGTTGAGAGGGTAAGAGTGGAAAACAACAACAACAACAACAGCAACAACATTCATTAGCCGGGCACAGCAACAAGGTAATGCCAAATGTCGCACGTTAATTAATTAGCCTCGCATAAATTAACGCTGACTGAGGCATAATGGCAGAGATTACAGTTGGAGCTGTAGTTGGTGACGGTATGGATAGGTGTACGGGTTTTGAGTAGTGGCTAGGTGTACTAATTCAGGGGCAAATGAAAGGGAAATATAAAGACACACATAATATATGAAAGGAAGTTCTCATATCTTATCAGAATATTATTTTTTTTATTCGGTATTTATTTTTAATTTTATTTATTATTTATTTTATTTTGAATTTAACGCAATCTTTTGCTCTATAGTAAAACATACATACGTGTACACTATGTACGTAGTCTGATTTATTTTGGACCAGTCAAAACAATTGTTCGATATTTTTTTTCAAACATAGTCTTCTTCTTCCAGCGATGCTCACTTTATTAGACCCTTCACATAATTACTGGAGTATAACTCATCAAAGTGGCTGTTTACCAATGTAACGCGTCTTCAATTTATGTAGATTTCTCTTAGCAAAGCGCATCTATTAGCTTTCGCTATTGAAAGTACTCACTTGAAGCTAAGTCTGAAGGGTACGAAGTTTTCGTAAAAGATTCAAAACGTAAAGCTTTTTAATTTCCAATTAATTGTTGAGAAAACAGCAGAAGCATTATTTAGACATCTTTTCATGTTAAATAGTACAGCACTAGTCAAGAACTTTTTATTTTTTTGTTCATGTTCGGTTCTATCTCCGTTATTACTTGATAAGATTTTTAGATATAGTCCTATGCTGTTAATATATTGCTCTACGATAAAATAATGTTTTTGTGTCATTTATTTAAAAATGCCCAATCAAAATTTCAAAGTGTGATAAGCGTCGCAGTTTCTTCATTCTTGGGTCAGAAATAAACCAGACCCCCATCGTATTTGAAGCTTTTTACCGTCGGCACTTCCGGCATTCTAATAACTAATTTTCCCAATCAGTCGGATATATACTTTATGGAATTATTTCCATTAACATTCAGTCACACTTATGCGAGGTCTTACGCATAGAGCAAGCTGTGCTTACGTAGTTTTCTTAGGAAAGCGCTGAAATGGGCCAGATTATGAGAAATTCCCTGAATTTAATTGGCTCAATGTTTCTCACAAAGAGGTCATTCAACTCGTGCCACGCCATTAATAAATGTTGTGCCCCATTAAAAACAAACGAATGATTTATATTTTGTGTTCTTGATTAAGAATATTTTATATTTCATATATAATCATATTTTGTAGGATTTACTTACTAGCTAGAGACTACGGGCTAAAGCAACTACTTGATCATTTAATAGCTAAAGATACCTAGTTAGGATTAAACATAAATACGATTATTCACATAGCGATTGGCGTAACTAAATGCTAGGGCGATGTACAGGAATTACGCTTATAGAGAGTACGAGTACGAGTTAATGTGCAAGAAATTCGCTAATTAAATTAATGTTGTTGCCACGATAATTACCATTATCATTATCATCATGATATTTACACGCTTAAACAATTTAATTTGTACAAAAGTTGTTTCTCTCTCTCAGTTGATCTTGACGGAGATTTCTTTATGTGTTTAAGTTTGTCTTATCGTCTTTGTGTTTCTTATTTTGAGCTCAACTCAAGTCGGGAGGCGCCACACAGCTTGGATTTGGCACAGTTTAATGGGGGCATGGCAAGTGGGCGCCCCCGTCGCATACTTAATACTTTTGCAGGGATCGATTTTCAATTGATGCTGAGAGACGCTATATACACTAAGCCTAGTTCCAGTTTCATTTAAGAATATATCACAAATAACTAATTTTAAGAGCTTTCTCTCACACACATTCACACACACAGACACAGACACGCGCTTCTTCTTGGTAAGGAACTCACGGATGCGAAGGAGGCAGGGACAGGGGGCAGCCTAATGACTCGCATCGAGCTCGTGCTCATCATCGCTGCCACAATCGTCCATTTCCATGTCGATGAGCTCGTCATCGTCCTCATCGCCGCTACCGTTGTGCATGTTCCGCTCCGATCCGGAGCCTCCCTTCTCGTCCTCCTGCTGCATGCGCTTGTGCTTGGTGCGCCGGTTCTGGAACCAGACTTTCACCTGCGTCTCCGAGAGGTTTAGCGACTGGGCGAGTGCCTTCCGCTCCGCGCCCACCACATACTGGTTGCTCTCGAATGCGTGCTCCAGCTTCAGCAGCTGCGACGGCGAGAAGGCGGTGCGAATGCGCTTTGGCTTGCGGAATGGTTGCAAGAGGAAGTCTACAAAGAGAGAGAGAAGGAAAAAAGTGAGGTTAGTCAACTGTCATAGCATAGACGAAGAGAGAGAGAGAGGAAGTCTGGGAGGGAAGCGGTGGCGTATACTTACTTCCTGGGAAGCGGTGTGGAAAGATGCGTCCGTGGCGACTCAGCAGCCATGGGTAGAGCGGATAACTGTCGCGCGGCATGCCCGGGTTGCCCATGAACGAGGCGGCGGCATGTGGCGGCAGACCGGCAGCAGCAGCGGCAGCGGCTGCTGGGCCCAACACATGACCGGCCTGCAGGGCGGCGGCCATCTGGAACTGAGCGGCGGCAATCAGGTGCGGGTTGTGCTGAGGCGCCAACTCCGGCGGCGTGTTGATGTACGGCGGCAGTGCCTTGATGTCTGGCAATCCGGGCTGGCCTTGCGGCGGCGGAGGTGGCCCACCAGGGCCCATGGGGAACGGACGTACCAGGCCGGCAGGAGGCATGCCGGGCAGCATTAGTGGGTTGGGGCCAGGTGCGCCGCCTGCTGGATGCATTACTCCTGGCTTCGGGTAGTTGGGCGGTTGCTGAGGTGCCTGCTGATGCTGCTGAGGGGGCGTGTTGTGCGGACTGCTGACCAGCAGTGTGGGCGAGGAGGAGGGCTGCGAAGACTGTGGCGAGACTGACTTGGGCGGCGTGTGGGGCGGCTGAATGCGCTGTGCAGGATTCTCGCGCTGCTCGGCGCCGGGAGGTGCTGGCGATCGTTCGCGCTTCAGCGAGACGGCAACGGGCGCGGAGGGAACCTCTCCCAGGGGCGAGAGGCGTGTCTGCAGAGGGCTCAGACTGCTGGCGACGGCGGCGTTGTGATGCAGACGCTGCAGCAACTCCTGAATATCATGATGAGACTTTGGTGTGCCCTGATGCTGCTGCTGCTGTTGCTGGAGCAGCAGATGCTGATGCAGTGCGTGTTGCTGGGCTGGCGAGAGATGTGGATGCGGATGCGGCTGTGCTGGCACATGGGGATGAGGTGCCATGTGTGGTGGCAGCACGTGATGCTGTGGCGGCGCCATCAGGTGATGTGGTGGTGTGGGCGTGGCAGGCAGCATTGTCAGGCCGGCGGCAGGAGGCGTCTGGGGTGGAGAGCCGGGTCCGTTGCGGGGATCGGGCTGTGGGCTGCCGGGCTGCTGCTGCTGCTGATGGTCTGCATTGCCGGAGGCGACAACAGCCGTCGCATCGTTGCCGACGATCGAGTCGATGCTGAAGCCAATCTTCTGCTTGGGTGTGGGCAACATGACGGCTGAGGTGGGTACCGGCGGAATCATTTTAGTCATAAATACGCGCGTTTGGTGTGCGGGCGAGGCGGCGATTAGTTCGGCTATCTTGGCGGCTTTGCTCTTGGACACTGTTCACTTGGTTAATCCTTCAAGCTGTTCAGCTTTCTTTGCTTGCCGGTGCGGGGCGGTGCGGTGCGGGGTGCCTTGCGGTTTCTTTTACACTTGGCGCAACATTTGGCCGCTTCACAACACTGGGCACACTTTGCACTTGGCTTTCTTCGGCTCTTTGGGCACACGTTAAACGTAAACAACTTTCTAGCGGGGGCAGAGAGAGGAGAGTCTGAAATTCTTCTTGTTTTCTTTTTTTTTTGTTTTGACTTTGCGTACGACGCGCTCGCAACGTGTTTACTCGACGACGTTCACAGTCTGAATAATCGAGAGAAGCAACGCAGCGGCACCAAGTGTACGCAGTGGGAATTGTGCCGACACACGACACACTGTGACAACTCTCTCGCTCTCTCGCTCTGCCTCTCCCTCACGGTGTCTGTGTCGTGTGCGCCCTCTCTCTCTCGCTCTCTCTCGCATCGCAAACATGTCAAACCGGTTTGCGCTGAACGTTTTCTCTTGTCTTGTTGTTGCTGCTGCCGACGATGCGCACGAGAGGGAGAGAGAGAGAGAGCGAGCACACACGATGACTAGACAGGGGTGCAGCGACCAATGAGCGCACTCCGCTCTCTTGTTGTTGCATTCTCACCTTCTTGTGGATTTTATCTGGCCACGCCATGCTGCCTCATTATCTGTACATGCTGTGCGAGAAGGAGAAGGCGTTCACAATTTAATACGTATGTCTCTCTGCCTCTGTGTGTGTCTCTGTGTCTGTCTGTGTGTGTGTGGGTAGTTTTTCTGCATATGGCTTCCGTTGGTTTCTCTCCCGGTGGTTGTTGTTGCTGCCCTTGTTGTTGGCATTGTGGCTGTCTCTGTGTAATTTGGCTTAAACTGCCATTCATAGTTTTTGTGGTTAGATTCCCATGTTTTTATTTAGCTTGAAAATAAAATGAAATGTGACGAAATCCTTGAGATTCGGTATATACTGGACTAAATTGGCTAATCTCCGAGCTATAGCATGTGCCCTAATACGCTTTAATTTGAATATAACTCATGAAGGGAGTGTGCCGTAATATACTTGAGATTCGGAATATACTGGATACAGTTAGTTAATATCAGAGTTATGGCATGATCCGTAATACGTTATTATTATAATTTTACTCGTGCAGGGAATATCCCATTAAAGATTTAATTAGTTACATTTAAAAGGGGGTTTTTAAACTGAATTATTCGGGATTATTCAACAAAACTGTTTCTTGTGGGTTTTTACATTGCGCTTATCTTAAATAAATGAAATTAATTGCAATTTACTCGTGGGTTTTTTCAACATACATTTTCGAAGTTTCACCCGTATACGCAGAGTCATCTCTTTGTTTGTTGTTTCGAGCAAACACACTGAATGTTGATGTGAGTAACGATTACATACATACATACATATATGATAAACCCGATCGACTTTCCGGATTGTAAGGCACGGAGATCGTCGCATAGATCGCGTTCGCATTACGAATTCCGCACACCACAAATGCACTTCAAAGTTGGCCCTGCGCCATCATAAATCATATATTCAACAGATTCTGTGCGACAGTTTTATATTGACACGGTCATAAAGCATTATGCATTGCAATTTAAATGTTAATTTTGATAAAAATTGTTCCCCTTTTTGTCGTTTTGCCACACGACACACTTTACATAATTTATGTGCGATCGCAATCCAAATCACAATCAGTATCGGAACCAGAGCACTGACAGATATTGCCAAAACGTGTACAACCATCGACTACCAATAATTCGAGTTCGAATTCGGACTAGAGTACACGAGTACGCAAGGCGCAAATATCAATTAGTAATCAGTAAATAATTCAAACAAATAATTTTCACACTCTTTTTCTTGGGCACTTGCCTCGAATCGGACGCGGGCATGTGTTCTGTCGAGAGCTGATTGCCTTGTCGGGGTTATCAGTGCGCAGGGCAGCGTGTGAGATTTACGACTTTCAAAGTAAACAAATTTTAGATTTCTTTTTAGTTTTGTTTGGACATTGTTTCTTTTGTTTTGTTTCGTTGCTTGTCCAAGATTAAAATCAATTTAATGGACCGTTAATTAAGCAGCTCAGTGCTGGAGAGAAGCCCCATAAAGGCATAATTATGCTGCCTAATGGGGCTCGCTTACATAGCGAAATTATGGAAAGTTCAGAGTGCGCACTTTAATGGACAAAACGTGTGTGTGCAATCTGCGATTATGTGAAAGTCACAATCCAAAAAATACAATATTATTAGCTGGGCATATGTGGCATCAAGTGTTTGTATTCACACGCCCACTGCGGGAGATCAGGGAGCAGGCAACGAGGCAGGACACCAAGAACTGCAACCAGGACGAGTGCCTGCTCTTCGCCACAGGATCTACGCAACAATTGTGTTGTTAATGAGCAAATAAAGATATCTCTATGACCAGCAGCCGCAGAGGCGACGGCAGCATCGGCATCGGCTAAATAGATGTACAACTTACCAGCTGCCTGCTCAGAGCATTAGCTCCCGCTGAGCACCCACGACTCGCACGCACAAAGTACGCCAACCCGACCCCTAGATACTCTGCAGCAAGTTAGAAGTGTGAACAACTGATGAGTTCAAAAGGTTAGAACTTGATTGTCTGTCTAGATTGAACGGCAGCTAAGATGAGACAATTATTCGGATGATAAATAAAATGATTTCTATTCCAGCTCAAATTGTATAAGCTACAAGGTGTTGAAAAACAATTAAAGCTTATTTAAGTTTAATGGATACTCATAGAATCGATAAGTTGATTTAATCTAACAAATAGAAATGCAAATTTCCACAATTTGAAAGAACTAGAAACCAACGAAGCCTGCTAAAACTGCAGGGTATCTGTGTCAGCACGCAAAAATTTCGCAAGGCGCTTCACTGGCTGTGACTGCAAATGAAAACCATAAAAAATGCAAGACAAGGGCCAACGGGAAGAGAACAAAAAACGTATTTATTAGATGGAAATAAAACGACGGAGGCAGCCCCCGAGCACAATGCGAACCCGGCCGAAAGGTGTCAAAATCAACAATTTTCGAGCTGCAAACAATTCCAGAGAAAACAAGGCGCACAGCGTGATGCAATTTCGCTTCTCCTCGTTTGCCCCTTCCCTATCTCTCTCTCTCTCTCTCTCTCTCTCTCTCTCTCTCTCTGTCTTCCCCCTGCTCGAGTCTTGCTCTGTCTCCCGAGAAGATCTATCTCCCTGGGATTGTAACAATTTTTTGGAAACAGCAGTTTCACTTTTGCTTGCCTCGTCGTCTGGAAAACAATGAAAAACGTGGCAAATTTCCCTTTGTTTAATTTAGTGGCAAGAAATTGTAGAGAAGCACAACGAAAATGGTCGAAACAAAAAATTGACTTTAATGATGATGAGTTGGCGATTAGAAGAACTCTGCGAAGAGACTCTTTCGACTCTTTCGACTCTCGAGTGCCCTCCAGAGTGCCACTAAATTCATTCGAATTGTCTGTTTACCTCTCCTTGCGTTCTCTCTTGTTGATGTTTTTTGGAAATGGCACAATTATTTAGAAATCTCAATATTATTCACTGTGCGTGTGTGTGTGGTTGAGTGTGGGAGCTGCATTTAAATGTAATTAATTTACAGTACTTATATACCTTCCTTGATAGAGAAAGAGAGGGGGAATGTCTGCGGTTCCACGAATCCACGCAAGATCTATCAATTTCACAGTTTTCCATAATAAGTCCGTTTTCCCGACGATCCTCTCATAATTTGAACGCTTGTAAATCCACGCGGCACACAAAATTATGATGGATGATTCTGTGGATGCATTTTCACGCTTGGCAAACGATCGAGAGAGGGGGAGGAATTGGTAGCCGAGGGGAATTCGAAAACTGACAGTGCTTCAAATTCGAATGATGATAAGCATGTGAGGATCGAGGCGGGGGCGGGGGCGCGTGTGGAACAAGAAGAAGATCAAACAACTGGAACGAGTTCCCAGAAAAACCCATTACAAGGTAAATGCCAGCGCCGTAGGGCAGGGCAGGGCTAGGGACAGGGTAAGGGAGCCAACGAGGCAAAGGATCAGGGGTATTTGTTTGCGTGTATTTGATATTTCGAACACGCCATGTCGAACGAGGCCAATCAAGGGCAGCACCAGACCAGACCCCATAGCTATGAAGCATGAGGCAACAATGCGCACAAAGGCCATAAAATCATATTAAAACACAATTTTTGGTCAACAAGCGAGGGACGAGGGGCGACAGGGAAGAGGGGCTGCTGCCATAAAACATTTATATCTAATCCTTGACAATCATAAAAATCACAGAAACGACATGTCAACGATAGCGATAACGACGACAATGGAAAACCTACGAGACAAACTACGGAAAATGGAAAATGCTACGAGCTGTCAGCAGCGGCAAACATTGCTTTAAATTGTCGGAAAAGTGCTCGAATGGTAAGGAAAACCGTTTGCCAACGAGCAGAAGAAAGAGATGTAAAGAAAACAGTAGTCAGTGAAATGTCATAAAAATGTCTAGCTCCCACTTTCCCCTAACCCTGTCCGAGGCACCCCTTTTGGCCTGTGCTCCGAAACGTGTGCGAAACATTCTATACACTATCACAAGAGCCCGGCATTTTTATGACATTTTCCGTAACGGGAAAAGGACTACTATCCCTACTAGCCCTTAGTCCCTCCACTCCAACCTCAGTCTCAACCTCAACCCAATTGCCATCATCCACACAATAACCAGAATAAAGAGGAAAAACTTAGTTGCTCAAAATAAAATCAACGTAATTTTTATGTCTTTTCACCGCTACTTTTAGTACCCACTACGTACTCGTTACTCGAGCAGTTACTCCTTGCCTACACACCCCTTTTGACACTTGGCCACGTAATATTTTGGTTGACAGGCACTTTTGTTCGTGTGTCATTATCGTTTGCCCGGAATCCGCCAGAAAAAGGGCTCGTTTATCTGGGATTTATGAACCGGCGGCATGATATGACCGAGTAATACTAGATTAACGATAAGACAACGTCTTGGAATGGTTTGTCGGTAGTTGGCAGACTCTGCTAAAGGTATTTTGGGAATCAAGAAGGTATAACACGACTAAAAGTATTTTAAAGAAAGTTCTAAATAACATAATCAAGCTGCGCATATTATACGTTTTCTTCTAACTCATTGACTCCCATGTATATATGACATTACTGTAGATTGATAAAGTAGAACACACTTACTTGAAAAGTAAGTTCAATATTTGTAGCTAGACATCCGCCCATTCCTAGGTAGATCAACCCTTCTATTTTATTCCACCTTTTGGGAGTCAGATATTAATGTGCTTGTCTTTCTTACACACACCCCAATGATAACACTCCCACAGCGTAAACGATACGCCCACACTTGTCAGTGGCACTTTACACCCCATTTGAGGGGTGCCCTCCTCCTGCTCCTCCTGCTCTCGCCAAGAAGCGTATCGAAACTAATGATGACACCCAATAAAAAAGAACTCCAACAAATGTGTAAATTTGTAAAAATTCATGAAATTGTAAATGTAAATTTCCGAAAGGCAACAATTTCGGGGAATACGAAGCGAAATAGGGACGCGGACATGCTTCAGTGCTTTGACGAGGGGCGAGTCGGGGAAGGCAAGGGAGGAAGGGAAGACAAACGATATAAATTTGTGGATGTAACTTGAAAATGTCGCTGGCAACATGGAATAATAAAAAAAGAGAACAAACAATCATAATGGGAATGGGGAGGGGAGGGAACCAGGAGAAGGGAGTGGGGGGGGATGGGAAAGGATCGCGGGGCGCATTGCAGATGACTCAATTTACACACAACGAGCGCTGTAAATTGCGCCTCATTTTGTGCGCAATTTTTCCTTTGGCATTTGCCAAATGTCAAAAAGGAAGCAGAGAAAGTCAAGGGACGAGAAGGGAAGGGGAGGGAAGAGATGTGAATGTGCAGCATAAATGTGTAATCTGTTTTCCCTCTCTCTCTTCCTTCCTCCCTTTTCTCTCTCGGCAAATTGGCGAAGCTAATAAAAGCGAAATTAGGAACAGGACGAGGTTGATGAGCCGCCATTTTGCTGGCACGGCGTCGTTAAACAAATGAATTGCCATAAGCGCTGCCTGATTGCGATGTCACTTTAGATGGGTTTCTATAATAAGCTGCCTCTCCGTCAGCTCCGGCAGCTGCCGCCTGCTGCGCGCCGCTTGGCAAACAGTCGCGACTCGCATTGTGGCAAGCAGCGCCCGTCCAAGGACACTCCACTCCACCCCAGTGCTACCCGACCCAACCCCTTTCTGGGCGAGCAGCGACAATGACAACAGTTTGCACACTTTATGAGGCGCATCATTATGAGGCTGCGATGGTAGCCGCGCATCCTGCCGGCCGACTGCCATTATTATACGCCATTTAAATAATTTTCGCTTTCATGCTGCGCCGCTGTCGCCTGACACTCGCCGTCTGGCACGTTTTCCAACCCTCGACGGGTATCAACCCCTCCCTGGCAATCTCTGCGCTCTGCCAACCCCAAACTGTGCGGCGTCTGTGCCATTTTTCTCAGGCCAGCGTCGCACATAATCAGCGCACATCATCAGCATTTGATTGCGACAAATAATGCTGCCACTTTGGGCTGCACGTTGTTGTTGTTGCTCATGCACGAAGGTTCCCTTCAAAATGGCGCCCAACGTGAGGCAAATTAAAAGCGCGCGCGTGTGTTAAATTAAAAGGATTTGTGTGTTGATTAAGTGCTGCTGCAGGCAGTCAATAATAATGTGACCAACGGGGTTGAATGGGATCATCAGCTGGGAATATATCAGACTGAAATATGGCAGCTGGACAGGTCTCTTCTTCGGCCTAATCCCAAACAGCGGGCACCATTGCAAATGTAGATGACCCAAATTTGCTGGGATTTCTTGGGCTACCTACGCTGAGGTGCTTACGGTAGCCATCGTTCAGTCATGTCTAAGCCGATCTAACAATAAGATAATGTAACATATATGAGCTTCATAGCCCAAACAAGCCGACAGTCGAACAGCAACTGGAATTGCAACTGCAACTGCAACTGTATCTGTATCTGGGGCAAATCCTAGGACAATGGACGCGCACTTGAGTTGTGAACTCGAACTGGAACAATGCGCTGATCGACTGCCGCCGGAAGGTGCTCAAAGTTAACGGGAAGCAGCTGATGCCGGCAATCTTCGGCGATCTCAACATTTTGATCTTGTTACAAAAGTCAGCGGCAGGCAAAAGGCAGAAGGCAACACGCGGGTGTTCTCTTCAGATCAGAGCGAGAGAGGGAGGGAGAGAGAGTGCACAGCTCTGAAGCGGAAAGAGCCAAAAAGTTAAGCCACAAACATACAAGAGGATCAAAACGGATTTAAATACAAAGTGGGAAATAATGAAGTGCCGGCGAAATGTGGAAGATTTCCACAAAGGGAGGGTTGCACGAATGGTAGCTCAGAGCGGTCGGGGATAGTCGGCAGCACACAGTGCGTGTTGGCTTCTTGGCTTATTAAAGTTATAATTAAAATATGTCTGTGTCTGGCTGACTGGCCATCAAGCATACTTTCCCGCACCTACCCTGGTCCGAAGCTGAATTCCAGTTCTTCAAGTACATCGTTTTTCTATGAATTCAATTATAAAATTCCATTTATAATACTTTTGTATTTACATTTTAATGGATTCACACTTCTCAAGCATGTTACCCAACCAGAAAGGACAATGCAGCCATATGTTGCACAGTGGCGCAGTCAGCGCGAGCTGCAAGAGGGGTCGATCTAGCTTGGTAGTTACTCGAGTAGTAATCGAATTGAAAACTGGATTTATATCATGCAGACCTTTCTTCATCGATAAACGAAACTACGCCCCTCTTATCATACCCTTTTCAAGACCTCCCAGCCGATGTCATTTAAATTCATTAGGATTACGAGACAAAAAAGTCAACAAGATGCCAAGAACATGTCAACAAGCAGAGTGAAGCACCCTTCTCTCGAGTATCCAGTGAGTTTCTCAAGGAAAAAGGATAATTCAACTCATATGCGGCCATTATTGAATTATTGAATAGAAATAAGAACAGAAGAGAGCAGGCAGACTGCATAAGAGCGAGAGCGGGAGTGCTTATCATCAAAATACTCAGCCGACTCACATACTTGACTTAATTTAAGCCAATTTGGTGCCCATTGAAAGAGGGGATTACACGGCAAGAGGATGCGATGTGCATTCCCAACTATACTCGAACTATATAATTGTTTTGAGAGAAACCTCAGTTACACACAGAGTCACACTCTCTTACCCTCACACACACACAGACACTCTTGTGTGTGGCTGGCAAAGTGGAACACCCGCATGTGGATGACTTCAAGCACTTGAGCAGCATGTAATCGTAATCCTAGTGAGCCTAGTGAGCGGTAGCCGCACAGTAGCCCTGTGTGGGATCTTAGAAATTTGCGCATGCCATTATGTAATTTGCCCTGCACCCGAGTCGGCATCGGCTCTGGGCTTGGCTTCTGTAGTTCTGTAGTGCCGCCCTCGGGCGGTTTCTTTGTGCCACTTGCCATGTGTAATTCGATTTGTGCCACTTTCCACAGCGGCCCTTTGATGTGGCCAGCCCTAGCCCTTGAAACGGCCCATTAATGCAAATGCTACAATGATGTCTTCATATTCGATTTTGTCAAAAACAAATTCTATAATTTATTGAATTGATTTTATTAAAGCTAATTGGCCCGACGCGAACGCGGCGACTCCGTTTAACGGCCCGTGCCGCAGCGATTAACATGCCTGCGCATAGTGGAAGCTCTTGATTATGCCATGACTACGAGTACTGTGGGTTGTTTGGACACACTCGTTCTACTCGAGGCATCGGCACAATTCCAGAGCATTCATTTCAATTGGTGTCAATGCACGTCGGGGTATTCGTAATGTCTGTAGATTTATTTAAAATTTTGAGCGCCTGCGGCGGCTTTGTTTTTAATCAGCTGCCACTTGCCGCAGACCCCACACACGCACACACACACACACACACACACACACCCACTGACACACATGAATCTGAGTGCGATCCGAGTCGAGTCGAGTCGCGTCGAATCGAGTTGAGCTGAGTTGATTCGAATGCCTAATTAAAATTGATTTGATTTCACTGACACTTTTCAGTGTTTCAGTGCGCCTGGCAAATCAAAGCCGCATTGTTCGACACGCCACTCGGTTAGTCGGGCTGTCCGACTGTCCGTCTGTCTGTCGTTCATGCAGTCATTCAGTCAGTCAATCATTCATGCGCTCAATCGTTTCAATTTCACATTTGATTGATATTTTCGTTGAAACCAATACACAGAATGCTGCAGCAGGCTAATTAAGCCGGCCGGCGCTAAGCTCATAATTATACAAAGCCTGAAACATAGAGAGACACCGTCTTGAAGCCGAGCTGGTGCTGGGATGCCAAGCGAGTCTTCGCCTGGACTGGGCATTTGGTTGTCATCTTGGCCATATATCTTGTTATGGCCACGGCGCATGCGCGTCTCGTCAATTAGTTTGGCTGTCAAAAAGATGATGAACTCGTTGCTTGATGAGGGTTAGCTCTGCCGTTCCTCGCTGCCCTACTACGATCCTCGGCCAGAGTGCTGTTGTCCACTGGACTTATCACAGTTTCAAGCGAATTACGACGCGTCTCTCTCTCTCTCTCTCTTTCGCTAGTTTTGGCAGTTTGGCGCGTAGTTTTGGAAATGCCTGAAATATGAGTAACGCTCCGTAGTATTCCAGAGGTAAGAGCTCTCGAAGATTGTTACGTTTTTTCCACAGCTTAGTCAACGCGTGCGGAATGCGTGTGCTGAGATAGCATCGATATAGGCGTGTTTATAGGCCAGACTCAGTGCCCAGATTGGGGTATCTGTGTGTGGTCGTCTCACTGGCGTCATGTCGTTGACATTTGCGACAAATGCCCTGACGCATGTCAAGTGGCTGGCGAAGCCACTTAGAAAGACAAAGATCGGTGGCAGCTCTCTCTGTGTGGTCTCTCATCACTCCAGCCCCTCAGTCCAGTCATCTTCTTCGGGGGTGTACACTCAACATGCTCCGCGCTAATTGCACAAGCTTGTTACAACAAAATGGAATGATCTACGCAGCATATGGTCACGTATTTAGTACGAGTACTACGTCTCTGAGTCAGGCGCATGTGGCCTGATAAAGACAACACAGCTCGAGCAACTCTTTTCCCATTTATAATCAGCTAATTAAGGTCACCACATAATTTTAATTGTTTTTCATAATTTCGATTGCGGCGGCTTCACACAAAGGCTTCCGTTTCTCACTGAGATTATCTCTTGGAGGATGCTTCGCTCCGGCAATTCCATAGAACTGAAAATTACCGACTGATAAGCAGAGGAGTCTTTTGCATAATTGGCGGCTACTTTGCCTTTTGGTTTTCATTCATTTTGTAATGGAATTTTATTTAATTGCGAGAGATGAAAGTGCGCACCAAGTCGGGGCATTGTGGCCCCTCGGGGTCAGTAGCTACAGTCGAACGTGCTCAACTGTGATACACCCGCCAAAATTATTTATTTAATATTTAATTTGTATGTTTAGCGTCTTTGGTTTTTGATAACAGTGACCCCCTTTAGTGAAAGCTCGAATAACTTCTACGTAAGTTATCCAATTCCAACCAAATTTCTATTAATTTTTTGGATAGTATTAGTTTATATCGATTCTTCAACAATAAAACATATTGACACCAAACTTGGTAACCCTAGCTCTCATAGCCTTTCAGATCGAGGTGTTCATAGAGACAGGCTATAAAGACGCGATTGTAGATGCTGATTATGAATATATATACTTTCTGCCACGCCTTCCTCAGCCTTTTTTATACATAAGTATTTGGTTAATTACAATACCTTTCAAGCGGAGATGGCAAATTTATGCCCTCTCCCTCATCTTCTCTGTTTACATGTCTGATTACTGATTTGTGCTTTGTTTAACGAGAGTTCAATTTGATTTGTGTTTAATTATGAATTTCTTCACCGGCAACTGTGGGAAAAATTGGGAAAAAGCAAGGTCTGCCCGTCCCGGCCGCGTCTGTGATTAATTTGAATTATTTTTGGAACGCGGTGAAATGCGAGCGAGCAACTCGTGATCGTGCCCTACTCGGTCTGGCCTGCCCACTCCTATTGGTCCACTGCTCCAGTCTTATACATAAAATACTCTTCGTTTATTTTGTTTTCGTTTTGCTGCCAGGTCAAATTTATTTATTTGTTTGTTTTCCTTAATTTTGTATGAAACATTGCTGGCTTCGCGACGTAATTAATTACAGTTTTTATTGCCGCGACTTGAGGTTCGGTAGTGTACTTATGAATACTTATAAATACCCCGGTAATACTCGGTTGCTCTGTGATTTATATGGGAACAGCGAGAAGATCTCCCCGGGCATGTCGAAAGTGCCATAAAATGTTTGAGCTATTCGAATTGTTCGATGAAATGTGAAAGGCAATTCCTCAATTTCATTTTATGAACTGAGAGAATTCCACGAGAACATTAGGCATGTGATGAAGTGGAGTTAGCACAGATATCATACAGAATTTATAGATGAAACTCAAGAAATATTTTGAATTTGACTGAGGTTAATTAACAGCTGAGTTTTTGAGTCAAAGCTCGGCCAGAAAATACTGGGAAAAGTAAGGTAAACTGTCTTAAATGTTGCTTAATTGCCGCTGACAGAGGCAAGAAATGTAAACTCTCTCTTAATTGCCTCGGGAACTTTAGCTCCCGGCGAGCCAATGGGCTTGCCAGGCTGTCAACATGGTCATTTTCCTCCACAACATCGGGCAGCAATTTGCTGAAAATATGTAAGCAACAACAAGAACAACAACAACAACAACTGCAGCAACTAAAGTGCAAAACACATGCAATGCCAGCTAATTAAGCTGGACCGAGCCGAGCCGAGCCGGGGCGAGTCGAGCCGGGCCACTGCATTTGAATGCTCCATCCAGGTCGGCCCCAGCCTCGGCCTCAGCCGCGCCTCTTCACGGTAGCCCCTAACGGAAGCCATACTTCAGCGCTGGCAGTCGCAAATCTGACAACTCGCATCTAAGAGATGCGCGACGAGAAACAAACAACGCACCACGAACGAGCCAGCAAACGACAGTAGCCACTGCTCCAGATCCAACTTCAGCTCCGGCTCCAACTCCAGTTCACGCTCAGGAAGTGGGCTGTCTGCGAGGAAGCAACAGAGACTTCGCGGCATTGCTGATACGCCCCGTGGGCCGCGTGCATATTGAAAGCAATAAAAATTAATTTTCGCATGCTAACAGCGCAATCAAAGAAAAGTTGACAAGCGTTTACAAAGGCGGCTCATCTGGGACGCGTTTATCACCGAAATATTTCATCTCTGCGATAAGCATCTCCAGTTGCCCCAACTGCAGTGGCACAAAGAGCAAGACGGAGCGAGAGACAGAGGGAGAGAGAGAGAGAGAAAAGGTGTGACACGCTCGCTTAAGCCGTTTGTCATCGCATTTCCGCTGAAGAAGCTCTGCCTTTGCTCTCCTTCTCCCTTTCCCTTCTCTATCTCCTTCTCCCGTTCTCTGGCTGTCTCTATCATATGCTGCCCCAACTGTCATATCTCTGCGCATGCGCGACAGTTGCTAATTAGTCGCATGAATGAAATTGAAGCTCCAACTCCAACTCGTCTCACACCTTCCAGCGGCAACTTTGTCTTTGGTCGTGCGAAATTTTAATGCTTCTCTCTTCGCCAGAGAGCAAGAGATACAATCACTCGGGCTTTTATGAGTGCCCTTTGTGAGTGCCCACTTTTCGCTTTAAATTTAATTATGTCCAACGCGAATGCCCCGCCAAGTGGGCAGTCGTCTCGTACGTGAATCACACGGTGAGCGAGTGGAAAGCTGCACTCGCAAATGGACCGAGGTGTGACCAATTTAGGTGACGAAACTGGAGATGCTCGTCCGAGTACGAGTATAGTGCAAATGGTTGCCAGACTAGCTTAGTCATCGCCTGACTGCCACTTCCGTGTATGCGCATTTGCATTTTCATTGCACCCAATTAAAAATCTATTTCGCCTTGGCCATATTCACTTGCCACTTGGCACTTGGCACTTGGCCATTTTGCCGTGCAGCTTTAAGCGAAATGCGCTTTTAATTGCCGGCCATAAATCAAGGCGAGTGCAATGCAATAATAATTTACAAATGCATTTGCCAATTGATGCGCGAAACGAGTCCACATCGAAAGTGTTTTCGAATTCGACTTCGAGCCGGGACTGGCCGGCACGAGTGCAGAGCATAAATCAGTGGCCATTGCAATGCCCAGTGAGCTTGGCGGCCATTTTGTGTATCTTTTGGCATTATTAATTATCGCTCTTTGCTTTTCGCACAGCATTTATTTATTTATTTATCACCAGTCTCGACGCGAGCGACGCCATTGAATCGACACGCATTCAATTACCCCGCGAGTGACTCACAAGCTCCCCCCTCCCACCCGTCTGCCAGTGAGTGCAGCGGGAGCTGGGGGCAAATCGCTGCTGGAATGCAATCAGCTTCAATCACAGTGGGCCTGCTATATTTATCGCCCTAAACGAGCATAAATTGTGGCTTAAAGGTTTTCCTAGAACTGTAAGTCAATGAAACTGAAATGCCTCAGCGTGGGCGGAGAGACAAGAGATTGGTAGCGCATTGCACTGCTAGAAATGCGGGAGTTTCTTCTAAACATCAAAATAAATAATGAAATATAAACTTATATATGATCTGCATGAATTCTTACCTTTTGTTTTATTTATTTAATGTAAACTTGTCGAATAAAATAAATAATAATTTAGAGGTCGTTTGATAACCATTTGTTTTATTTATAATTTTATAGGCATTGAAAGCAGACGATCTCGTGAATTTTAACGAAAATGGAGATCGAGATCGTCTGCTTTCAATGCCTATAAAACGCAAACCAAAAAACGCAGCTTTCTCAAAATTTTACAGTCAGCTGTTAATCGATAACTGCTGACAGGAGCAGTGTTGTATTTAGAGCAGGTGCGCGGCAAATACAAAAAGTCACGGACTTATCAAACGACCCTCGTATTTTGAGGGCCTTGAGAAAACCTGCTTTCAATGCCTATAAAACGCAAACCAAAAAACGCAGCTTTCTCAAAATTTTACAGTCAGCTGTTAATCGATAACTGCTGACAGGAGCAGTGTTGTATTTAGAGCAGGTGCGCGGCAAATACAAAAAGTCACGGACTTATCAAACGACCCTCGTATATTGGTTATCAATGTAAAGTTAACTGTTAAAAATACAAATTTCAAAATATTTAAAATTTTAAATGTATTTTTTGTTTACTTTCATTTAAACTTATCCAACATTTGCAGAAAATCCAGAAAAACCCATACAGAAAGATTAATTCCTGATATTTGCTAGGATAAAAGATAAATAAAGATGGAACTTTTTGTAAAATATAAAAATACCACATTTCTGAGTGTTGAATGCAGCATTATATGTTTATGAATTAAATATTATATTTATTTCTTGGGCCGCATTTCTCTCAGTGCACTGAAATCCCAAAAAGATCGATTATCAATACCAGTGGCGTTTAATTAAAATTGTACAAGTGCCAGTGTCAACTCAATCGTCGTCAACTCACTCAGCTCACTTGATCCCTACACTCCCTTCCCTCCCTCCCCTCTCTGCTCCTCTTGCTCCCCCTCTCACATACTTTGCTCCTCTGTCAAGTCTGCCTCACCTCTGTCAGTGTCTCCGAAACACGTTAACAGCCCAAACGTGACAACAGCAGCACTGAGTACAGCCCACAGTCGAAACAGTCAAACAGCCAAAGAGTCGAGCAGCCGCACTGGATCCTCAGGCTGGAGAGGCTTGAGGTGATCGTGTGGTACGTTACCTAAATGCCCCGATCGCAGCCGTGTTGGCGTTGTCTCAATTGTCAATTCATAAACGACTCTGGAGTTTTCTTCGATTTTTGATTTATGCCCATGAATTCACATCCAAATGTCACCAGTTGGAACGCTGTAAGAATGCGAGAAGCAGGGGAGGGGAGTGCGATAGTAGGGTATGGGCTGGGGTTCGTTCGTGGTGCGGAGCAGCAGCAGCAGCAGCAGCAGCAATATGGCCGCCTCAAATTGAATGTTAATATATGCAGTTAATAAGTTATTTTCGATATTATATGGTAGCCAACGGGCTGTCAAAACTCACACAAGCAACTGTCAGCGCGGGTAATTGCCCAGCGGCCCACGCGAGGCGGCTGGTCTGGCATATTAATGCTCGCTGCCATCGCACCCAGTCATACGAAGGGGGCGGAGGGGTCACTAGGTGGACGAAAAAGGGGTAGAGAGGGAGGAGGAGATTACGCATGGAGACAAAGTGACGCGCCGGCCATGTTTAGTGGCGGGTTGACAAGCTAATTTGTTGGATAATTGTGCGATTTTTGACAGGCGCTGGCTACAGCAGCGTTGCCAGATCGTCAACACACATGTGGCAACTATTACGCAGCTTTTTTGCAATTGTTGCTGCAACAAAGTCAACAAATCGAACCCTTTGTGGCAATTTACTCCAAGTGAAATTGCAGCCAAAGGGGCAGACAGAGAGACAAGCGGACAAACACACGGACAGACGGACATATCTACAGACAGACAGACAGACAGACAGAGGGAAAGACAGATATACCAACAGAGAGAAAGACAGTCGAACAGACAGACATACACACAGATATACATAAAGACAAACAGACAGACAGATATACAGAGAGACAGACAGAGCGACAGGCAGACAGACAAATTGACAAAGAGACAAACAGAGAGAAAGACAGACATACAAGCAGACCGACATACAGTCGGACAGACAGAGAACATGTAGTAAGAGCCAGGCCCAGACAGATTGACATTAAACAAGTTGTAATTCGATACTTAATTGACGCCTGGCTCGTAAATTTGCAATTGCGCAGGCTCACTGAGAGCAGTCCCAGCGCAGGCCCAGACCCAGACCCGTTGTCCAGTATGTGCTCCCCCCTGTACTCGTACATAAGTGATCCACAAACAGCGGCCCGGCCGATTCCAATTAAAGAAGACCCAAGGGGCCTCTGGCATCGCCTGTCGAATTGAGGTACAAACGTAATGCTAAAAGTGAGAATATTGCCCACACACACAGCACAACTGCAGAGGGGGCAGCAGGGGGAACGACCAGCGAGGGGAAGGCCCTCTACATATAACTCAACTAGCAGACCGCTTGACCTTTGCGTCTTTGCGTGTACATTGTGCGAATCGTTGCGAAGACGGCCCAGTTTTTATTTGCTTTCTGGCCCATTTGTTTTAAAATACAGCCCCATGACAGCTTCATTGTGATGCGGCCCGAACAAGACTTATTGCACTTCGGCAATAAATTTTTCAGCTACGAAAAACTGTAACTGTAACTGTAACGGTTAACGTTAGTGTTAGCTCTAGTCGTGGGGGACAGCAGGAAGGGGGCTAGAGACTAAGGAATATCATTGATGGTCCGCAGGGTTTATGGCCCGCCACAATATTAACGCCGGCAAAGCGAACGGGCCAAGCACTCCCCCGGGCTTAGACACCCACCCCCCTTTCCTACTCCTCTACCTGCTTTCTATTGAGAAAGTGTAACTTTTACTCGACGCAGCGTCGATTTTAAAGCCATAAAAAATGTTTTATGTCGCCGGCGCACACATTTTTTTGTGTCGCCTGATGCGGCGCTAAAGCGAAAATTGCTTTACACCTGGAGACGCGGGTGGAGAGGCAATGGGGGGAGGGAAGTCAACTCTGGAATGGGTACTCCTTATATGTGGCACAATATATACACATTGTATGTCAGCTCTCCGCTCTGGGGCGACATCGCCGTTGATTGCGGCAATTTATTTTATTGCAAATTTGATAGGCTTTGAAATTTGATTTGATTGGGGCCCCGCATTGCCCGATTGCCCGATTGGTAGCAATCGGCCCAAAATATCGAATTACAAATGAATTTGACTTGGATATTTTATGAGTGTGTCAATGGGCCCTGGCATGTGGCCAACTACTGTGCGATTCCAGCGAATGTAACCGAACTGCAAGTGCCAAGCGGAGTCGGAGTCGAACTTGAACTCGTCTCGGTTGAGGAATTTGTTAGGTTCAATTGCATTTCCATTTACCTTATTATACAGTGCTCGATTTTTTCTTAAATATTTAAGATATTTCATAGATATTGTTGCTGGAAAGAACTCACATCCCATCACACGATGTAGTCCCCCAAAAGTCATGCCTGATAGAAGTCGTAGATGTCACGCCTTCACATTGGAAATAATTAAAATATCTCGCATGTTCTGTACAGAATTCATAATTTTGTTTACGTCGGAGAGTAGCAGACAATTACTTTATGAGCTGGGCAAATATGGCGGCGATCATAATTAGGAAGCCAGCTACGCCGATTTGGCCAGAATGAAAGCGACAGCACTTCCGTCGCAAACAATCGAGAGGTTTGGGGTTAATCGATGAGGTGTCAATGAGTTGAGTATGACAAACGACAGCGACAAAGCGGTAGGAAGTTTACACAGACCCCACATCCAACCGCGACCTGTTCTTGCCCCCGGCACCTGCCCCTGCCCCACTCCATGTAATGTAATTGCGGCACCAGCTTCAGACCCATTTGCTGACAATGCCTCCGTCCGGGTGAAGCTAATGGCCGGAAAGTCGTCAACAATAAAGCGCGACACGTGGGCGCAGATAAGGCTTCCCCTCCTGCCCCGCTGCTCCTCCTCCCTTTTCTACTTCCCTGCGTTGAGTTGGGGGCGGATATGAGCGATTTGGGGCAAGCTCTTTGACGCTCTCTGATTGCAGATGCCAAATTGCAGGCAACGGGGCTGAATTTAATGTCTTAATTAACTGCCACAACTCGATTGGATTCGATTGAGGCTGCAGATGGAGCTGGAGCTGGAGCTGAGGCCTCGACTAATGCTCGAGCTTATCTATAAATTGTAATCAGTAATTAAGTCCACGACTAACTCGGCGCACGCGCTTCGTCTTCGTGCTCAGAATCCGCAGGGGATTTGAATTGGTGCAGGGTATGGGAACTGAGGAGAGAGAGATTCGGGGCAGCTGCGACATGTGGCAGCATTAAGTTATCATGTGTTGATTTACATGCGCATTGTTGTTGTAATTCGATTTGCTTGTCGCATTGTTAATATTGCTGTTGTTGTTGTTGTTGTAATGGGTGTGCATCGAAGTTTACAGTTTAAGCCGCGTCGATTGAATGCCAGCGATAGGCGGCAATTTAAATAAATAGATGATGCCTGGGCCGAGATTGAAGACTGGCGATAAGCTCTGTGAGCTGCCAAAAGAGCTGAGTAACGTGTCTCTGTATGTGTGCGTGTGTGTGTGTACATTGTGTGGAGACATCACAGCAAGGAGCCAATTAACCCGCGCTACCCGAGCAACATGACAGACTTTGGAGCTATAAGAGATAATTTACCAGAAAAAGGGCACAGTAACTGATTTCTTGGTACTTGGTAGGGCTAATTAAATGGTCGGCATTATACTAAATATGACAAAGCTATCATAATAAGGTAGAATTAGTAATTCAAAATAATTTATAATAATTTACTAATACCAAATCAATTTTAAATTTTATATTCAACTTCATGTAGTTTCTTTTCGAATCTCAAACTGAATACACAATACTCCATGTCAATCTCAAATGCAATATCTTATTTAACCATCCAGTGCTAATGCAATATCCGAAATCCATTTCCATTTGCCAAAAACCTGCGATTGGAGTTCGCAACTTTTAATTATTGTGCAGTTGATTTCATTTGAGATAAAGTAACCTCTTAACTTGCAGCTCTCGACGGGGCAAGCACAAAAAACAGCAAAAAAGAAGCAGAAAGCCAACAACTGTTAAATTTGCACGGCGATTATTCAAGCCAGTAAACAATGCGGATTGCATAATTCGCTTAACTGGCGTTAAACGAAACGCCGAATAAAAAACGCAGCCAAACAAAACGTTTTCTTGCAATTTCGCATTGTTCGCGGGCGCAAGAGAAACAAAAATTTAAATTTTTTACGACTTGAAAATTGCAACATTTAACAATAAATCGGAGCCAGCTAAGGGAGCAGGGCGGAAGATAAACTACGTTTAAAATAACAACAGCAACAGCAACGTAACAAAGGCAGCGCAGGGTCAAAGCAACAACAACAGCAACAACAACAACTAGAAACGTAAGATTAGAGAGCAAAATGCAAATAAACGAAACCTAATAAAAGCAATTTGCAAAATTAACTAAAACGCTTTCAAGCTGCTGCAACACTCTCCCCCTCACTTCCCCCCTCCCCCTCTCACACTCCCACAGGAGCGGGGGCAGGCTCGCAACTAAACAAGCAAAAGCTGTGCTAATTTTTTGTAAATAAAACTACCGAGCAAGCGATCAAGCAGCAACAGCAACAGCAACGGCGATTTGCCAGCTAGCAGCACTCTAGGAAAATCAACTGTGAAAATCACAAGCAGCAACAACAACAACGACAACAACTACAAGTACAACAACACAGCAGACTTGGCTAACTGCGCCGAACTGTGCCAAATTGCTGGCAAATCGTGAGGCGCAAGGCGCAAAACAACAGTTGCAATTCGGAACGGAATGCAAATTCAGCCAGACCCAGTGTGGTAATTACCTCCAGCCCCAGCCTCAGCCCCAGTCCGAGTCCCAGCCCCGGCAGCGGCAGCAAAACCACACCCCTGCCTCAATGCCAGCTTCCCTCCACTTCCCCCTGGACAACTCCCTTTGCAGTCAAAGCCCCAAGAGCATTAGAATCTCTCTCTGAAGAGAGTCTTGGCTTAGCCGCATGTTGCCTGCTTATTAAATCTGTGTAAGCTGCACACACACACACACACACACACATGTATATATATAGCACACACACACGCAGCACAGACGGCACACACACATCGCACACTTGGCAGCAATTTTGTGCCTGTGTCTGGCTGCAAGTCACGCGTTCAGACGCTGTCTCTGACTTACCCCCCTCTCCCCCTTCCCCACCTGCTGGTCATCAGTTGCTGCGCTGATTATTTGCTTAAATTGCTGCTAATAACATGACGTGGTGGCATTCAAAGAGAGATCGCCCCCCAGTTGGCTTGGCCGCCCCATTTGCATGTGCTGTGAATGCACAGCGATCTAGACGTCTGTCCATCATTTGTTAATTTCTTCATGTTTAGCCTGGCAAGAGCACTGCAGCATGGACAGTGGACATGGGGGAGTGGCAGCGGGCTGGCAGTTGCCACCGTTTGCAGCAGAGAATGCAACAGAATCTCTGCTCAGAGTGTGCTTCGTGCTCGCTGCTCCGTTTTCGTCTTGGGTTTCTCAGGCCAAATTGCTGCGAAATTAGTTGGCCTGTCTATTACACATGCAGATTGCAACTGCAACTGAAGCAGCAGCAACAACAATTGCCGCTTGTGGAGATGCTGCTGCTGCTGCTGCCGAGCAATGTTGCATGCTGCCCCATTGTGGCATTGCAATTGGCAAATGTAAATGGCAAATGGTTTGGTTAGTTGCTCATAACTGCAGGGTATCTCTGGCATATATACACACACACACCCCACACACACACACACACACATACACAGGCACGCAGGCTGAGTGAATAGCAAACGGATCCACTTGCCGCACATGCAATTATGGCAACAATTACACTCGCAATCATCCAATTGCTGCTGCACCTGATCTATAATTTTCATATGGCCTGTGTGAGTTACTTTTCACAGCTCGCGGCATAGTTTTTCGAAATTCGAATACACTCGACTGCGAGTGAGTGAGTGTGCACACATACACACACACAGAAGTCGAGTTAATGAAAGAATAATAAGGCGAGGTGACACTGACACGGCGTGTGGCCAAGCCAAGCCACGTCGAGTCAAGCCGATGCGATCCGATCCGATCCCAGCCCGAGGCGAGATACCATTTACATGCCAAGGCACAACAAAGCAAACGGCGCAACATGCAAAATGACACACAGAAAGTCAATGAGACATCGCAAATAAACATCGAATGGAATTCCGCAGCAGCAGCTCTGAAAACAGTTAGAAATCTGAGGGGCAACGTAAACGGAAGCAGCTGCACATCCCATTACAATGCACTGCAAAAAAAATGTTATTATTTATCAACTGAAATTCCTATGCACTAAAAGTAGAACTAGCTAAAAATTAAACACATTTTGATTAAAATTACTTTTACGTATTACTTTGAAATAAAAAATTATTATTACGTTTACAATAAATTCTAATTCATTAAATTTTTTGGTTGTTGGTTACCATGATAACAAGCTGCAATACATATTTTAAAATTAAAATTTATTTAATAAGTTGCTATTATTTTAAGCAAGTAAGAAAATTTATTATTCTTTATTATTAATTTATTTATTTATATCATATTTTTGAATATTAAAAAATAGTCCCTAATCCAGCAATCTTGTTCGTCAATCTTCTTCACATCACATTCTTATGAAGCTTACTGCCTCTGCCCAACAACACGTCCAACTCGAATAGTTCTGTGTCCCCCGCTTAAGCACAACTAATGAGGGGACAAGCCCTGAAAACTGTCAGGCAACACCCACAGTGCACAGTGGAACTGTTGCGGGCTGGCCTCATATAAACACACAACAAATTAGGCAAAACATTTTGTAAATGTCGAAGTCGCAGCGAGAGAATCTCTCTCTAAATAAATTAATTGGCAGTGGAAATAGAAAACAAGGGCACAGCACGCGTGTATCTGTATCTGTGCCTGTAGTTGTTGCATCCACAAGATACATGTGCTTAAATAAATCAAAAGAAAGCTTTGTGTGTTTTCACTGGATTCGATTGTGGCGCCAGGCAGCTTAACAATGGCCCCAAGATACAGAAATCGATACAGATAAAGTTGAAGATACGGAGAAAAAGACAGAGAGAGAGAGGGGATACAGATACAGATCTACAGCTACCTTGTCCATCAGTCTGACACTTTCTGCAGTCTGGGAAGCTTGAACCGTTACCGTTACAAAGTTGGCGCTGTCCCAATCTCCCATCGATCGCAGCGTGGCGCTTGCAGGGATTACTTGTACGATTATGATGGGCGCACGATCCCAGAGCAGCAGATGCAGCCCGTTTTCGTGCGCCATTCGAGTGCAACTAATTGCCGCACGTTCGCACCCAATTAGCGGCAAAGAGTTGGAGCGAGAGGCAACAACTAAAGTGCAGCTATCAACACTTGCAGCTGCAACCGCTGCCAACGCCGCCACATGCAACCGTGTATCCCATAAGTAAGCAGGAATTATGATTAACATGGCCACAAATATTTGTGGAGAATATTAATTGATCTGCGCGCGTCACAATATTGAACACAGCCCGAGAATCTCGACCAGAATCCCTCTCCCAGACCTGGGGTGGCCTCACCCGCTAAGTGGGTAAGTGGGGGGTGTTGACAAATGTCTTTTGTGTCGCAGCAAGGCGAGACAAGACGCGCCTCCGACTGCAGACGGGCATAGGTTGGCGACGGCTGCCAACCGCAGACGGAAGATCCGTCGCCCTTCACTTTCCTCACGCTGCTGCACTGTGGTACTGAATCTATAAAAAGAGAAAGTCCATGTAAAGATGAAGAAGGAGAAACAAAACATTTATAAGCATGGTATCTTCAGGATGGAAAGAACATATATAATATTAATTATTAAATTTTGAGTCAAATCTTTCTAACTTATTACATATTTTTCCTTTTAATTTTTAGGTGCTGTTTTCACGATCTTGTTGCCACTGTGCGGCGTCAGTCGCTGCAACAAGAGCAGCAGCTGCTTGTAATTTTCACGCTGACTCAAAAAACGAAAACACAAAAAAAGGAGAAAACATTTTTCACTTGGCGCTGTTTAGCGGAGGCGTTGCCCAAGACTAGTCCGAGTTCGAGTTCGGGTTTGGAAAGGGGATGACAGCGCGGGTGCAGGGGCTGCCATTTGTATCTTTCAACGCCGTCAGAACGCAATTGCAACCGCGTGGCAAGAGCGCAAGTTCGAATCTGAATTCGAATCAATAATATTGCGTGCATTTGCCAGCCATGATGAGTGAATATGAATGAATATATTAATGAGCAGCGATTTGTCTGTGCGCTGGAAACTCGCACCCCTTTCCCTTCCCTCCCACCCACAAGTAAGTCTTTTCATCCATTTGCGTAATGGGTTTTTTAAGTACATGAGTAATGTGTAAAATCGATACTCGGTTCTATTTGTTTGGCCTGCCATCGTTTAATTAATTGCGAGTTGCTTTCAATTTCGATTGACTAGAAAATAAACTAAAAAAGCTATGCAGATCACTTTCGAATCTAGCTCGAAAGTCACAAAAACATAACCATTAACTGCATATAACACGTCTTGATCCTCGTGCGGATCATAGCTCGCGCCTTGATTAAGAAACTGATCCCAAAATATTTGCAGTGATCGTTGCCAGCGAAGTGTTGCAAAATATTTTGGATCTACTACGCAGAAGCCCAGATCAATGCAACTAAAGCCAGCGGATCAAGCCAGAAGTTAGTCCAGCTGCCGTTGCGTACTGATCCTCGGGATCTTCAGCGAATCTCCCATGGATCAGTGGGTTGATCAGCGCATGTTTAGTGCGGCAAATCCGAGATTTAGCCTGGAAAGCCATTTGGAAATCCAAGATCAACGCGCGGACTATGCAGGATTACAGGAGCTGCCGCGAGGATCTGCCAGGATCTGCGTGATCCGCAGATTAGCGTAATCACCGGATAGCGCATTTAATCCAATTAACGATACTCTGCGTGCCCGTGCAATGGCCTTGCCTAAATTGTGGGCGGTTGAATGGATTAGCGTGACACGGGCTCAGGTAGATCAGCCCGTAGATCACCCGCGCCCGACCCTCGCGACCTGCACGACCCACACACGCTCATTGTGAGCGCTTCCCGGAATGTTTCGGGCAGCTGAACTGAACAGAGTCGAGCAGAGCTGAGCTCTCTACTGCCTGTTGCCCGCTGCCCGTTGCTGATCTCGGATAAGTTGATTAATTAAAATATCGCTCAGCTTTCAAACGAGGCCCATTATTTAATGACTTTTTTATGGCAAGCCTCACAAGGGTGTGGCAAGTACGATCTGACAGCGAGTGGGGGCTTTCGGTTCACTTTTTTGGGACTCATATTCGGATTCGAGGCGCGACAACTGCCGCAAATTAGCGCAATTCGCTTGAAGCGTGGGATGCACGCCAAATATTTTATTAGCTCATTATGCAAAGCGAATTGGCAGAGGAAATAAGCAGCGGGAGAGGCGGGGAGAGGTGTGCAGATCGAGCAAAGCCTCATAAGGCGCAAAGCTTCAGCGTTAAATGCGCAAGTTAAATTGCCATTAACGACGGGGGATCTTAAGCCAAGAAGGGGGAGAAGGAAGGAGAGAAGGAAAAAAATAAAGAGAGAGAGAGAGAGAGAGAGAGGAATTAATAGTCAACAAAAAAGAGAGAGAGAGGGAAAGAGGGATATGGGAGAGAAATATATAGAGATAAATGAAAAGAGAGATCAGAGGGAAGTGAAATTTAAATGTGAGAATTACTATATAAGCTAGAAAGGGAGTAGGGGAGAGGGAGAGCAGAGAAGGAGGAGGGAAACGGAAATTACAAATTAATACATAAGCAATCATTTCAAGAGTTTTGAAAGCATTCCTTTATACATAAAGCTGATTATTTTGAATAGCTTGTTCCTGCACATTATTTAAATAGATTTCCCTACTCTCTTTCTCTCTTCCTGTGTAGCTTTTTCCTGCATATTATTAAAATCTCGCTTTTGCTCTACTCTCTCTCTCTTCCTGGAGCACTTCAGGTAATGCTCATTGTGCGATTGGCAACGGTTGTCGCCGGAAAACCGCATTGAAATTACGCCAGGACCTGCCCAAGTTCCATAATTGCGGTAATGCCAATAATCTGTTCTTCAACGAGGCACAGCCGAGGCAGCAGACTGCGTTGCTTTTCCGCATCCCGACAGTAGCTACCCCCCTCCACTTTTCCTCTATCTTACTCTTCCTCTCTCTCCCTCTCTTTCTTTCTGGGCTGCACATTACGAGCACCTAATCCCATGGACCGCCCACTCATAAAGTTGAGTCAGCCCCTAATTGTTGCAAGCCCGAAAGGATTGAGGCAATAAAAGAAAAGAAAAGGAAAGGAAGGGAAGGGCAGAGTAGGCTAGGGTAAGGTAGGCAAGGTCCTTGGCCGTGTGACCATCGATAATTGGATTAAATGCGCGACGGTTATGTTGGTGATCCTCGCCTTAGTCCTGCGCTGATCTCGGATTTCCACTCTGCCTTTGAGGCGCACAAATTCCGAGTTAAGTTTGCGGATTTGCGCGATGTCTGCGATTCGCGCCCCTGACTAACCCAAGTGATCTTGGAATCAGCGCGCTCAATCGGGCAAACAGTGCCAAATCCAAAATATTTATTTGCATTTAATTAAGTCGCTAGCTTAGCGACGACAGAGACGCGGACGCGGACGGAGGTACGGAGGAACAAATCCGCGCAATTAAAATTCAATTTAAATTCGCACGGGCACACAAAATAAACAATAAAGCGGGTAAAACGGGGAGGGAGGGGAAGGAGGAGGTAACGAAGTGATTCGAACCCTTTTTAATTGCTGCAAGTAGAAGGGGGCGGCAGATTTTAATTAAATCAGTGCCACACGGGGCACACGGGGCAGCAATGCTGGTGGTGCCACCAAAAATGCTCAATTACTAAAACAAATAATGCCAATTAGTTGTGTCAACAGCGATGCAGCCCTGACATTGTTACCAATTATGAAGCGCTAAAGAGCCAGTCTGAGAGGGAGAGAGAGAGAAAGAGAGAGCAGCTTCGGCAGCTGCTTTAATTGACACTCAGATGCCGCCGCCATCAGCGCCATTAACTGCCCCTACGCGGAGTCCACTCCTTCTTCTCCTCTCCCCCCTCCTCAGAAAGAGAGACAGAGAGAGAGGAGCGTGTGCAGAAATCAGAGATGAGTTTGCTGGCTCTTCATTTGTGCGTCTAATAAAAACGCTAACGAGACACACACACACACACATACACAGAGAGAGAGAGAGAGAGAGAGAAACGGGCAAACGCCCGCAGACTGCACACATTAGCGCAAAACTCTTAGGCGGCGCAATCAATTCGCCTCTGATTCCCAATTCAAGTGGAGGGGGATGGATGAGGACGGGAGGGGGAGCATGGAAGGGGATGCTGTTGTAGCTGTAACTGTAAGCCAGACAGTGTGACAGCAACAGCCAACCAAATATGACCACTCACTCACGCTCTTAGTTGCCCAGCGCTCTTGGTCTCACTCCCTCCTCCGCTCTCCCTCTCTCTGTCTCCCTCTCGCTCTCTCTCTCTCTCTCTCTCTTGCACAGTGGGTCCCTCACTGCAAAGCCGTGCAAAGTACTCGTGATAATGAGCTCCATCTCGCTGGCAATTATAAAATGAATTGGATTTATACATTGCCGGCAGCAAGAGCAGCAACAGCAACAACAACAGCAGCAGCAGCCCGCTCTCGCAGCATTTTCAATGCCGCCCCTCACACTATGCATGCGCTCTCGCTTGCGCGCACTTGCTATCCCGCTCGCACACTCCGCTGGCCAATGGCAAACGTTTGCGGGTTTTATCTGCGCTGAGAGCCGTGTGGAACGTGGAAGTTGCTCGCAGTGTGGAACCTATTCGAGTTGCGCACTCTGCGTTGCTGGCAGCACTGCAGAGATACACACACACACACACGCACGTACACACACACACACACGCACTGGCTTATATAAATAAGTTGCACATACTATTATTTACTTGCTCTGGCTTCCATTACGTTGGCAATGTCTATATAAAGCTGTTCGTTTAAAACAAAGTGGCTTTAATTAGTTGCAAAATGGACGTGTAACTTCCCCTCCCCCCTCCCCATTTTCCTACTTTTCGCACTTAGGGCGTTCAAGGGGGCGTGACTGCGTCACTATCGATGCATATCTGGCAAACAATAAACTAAGTTTAATCATTGCTTTTGGGCCCAAACAACTTTGGTCATAATTCAATTATGCTATGAGGCAAGAGACACACCTTCCATGCTCTGCCAAATCTGCATGATACAACAACAACAACAACAGAAACAACAACAGCAACGAGAACAGCATCAATAACTGCGATAACCTTTGCGAGAGAGCGCCGAACAGTCAAACAGCAATGGCGTCTTGAAGAGAAGCAAACTCATTGTCTGACTAATTAAATGATTTATCCCGAAACGTGAGCGCAGCCAACAACACTTCGTGGCAGCAGCAGACAGCAGCAGCAACAACAAGAACAACACCAAGCGCGGCAACAACAGCAACAAGAACAGCAGCAACAACATGAGGCAAAGAATCCAGCTGGCCAAGCAGCAACAAAAACCAATTACAATTACCGCACCCAAAGGTGCCACTAAAACATATACTCGTGCAGACACACATACACACACACGGAGAGATACAGACAAGATGCACAGATGCAGCGCAGAACGAGATCAGGAGAGAGGAGACTTTATCTAGATGCATACAAATCCAGGCACAAAGCGCACGTCAATTTATTTGCGAGTGCCAGCCTCAGCAGAGGGAGGGGTAATAGAGGTGGAGAGAGAGGAAGGAGAAGGGGACTAGCCGAGCCAGTGGCCAGTTCTCCTCATATATATTTACCTATGGCAATGATGAGGATGTCGATGTGTTGGCGCTGCATGTTTTATGCCTCCTCTGCAGCTTTAACGAGGTGTTTATTTTCACAACTCTCAGGGCCAAGGAGTGTGCTTGCATGTGTGTGTGTGTGTGTATGCGTCTGTGTGTGTGTGTGTGTATGTGTGTGTGCGCTCTTTATTGAAGGTGCAGAAAACGAGGGCCCGCCCCTTTTCATGTTCGCCAACATGATGAAGATTCGATGCCCGATGACGATGCAAGTTCGTGCATCACTTTGTGCAGCGAGCGGGCGGGGGGAGTGCGAGGGGGATGAGCAGAAGAGCCACTTTGACGGCGGGGCGTCTATGGAAATAAGCAATGATGTTGACGCCGTCGCAGCAAGCAAGCACAAGCACAGTGGTGCCAAAGTGATCCACAATGAGAGAATGTAACCAGAAGAAAGCTACAGTCGGGGAAGTCTGACTATAAGATACTCTTCGTAGAACTGCTACAAATACACCAATAACTGCAAAGACACAGTTTTCAGCTTCCTAGAGCGACATCAAAGCATACCTGCAGGCGCATGCACACTGCAGCACTAGAGAGACTTGAATAACTTCTGTGCTTATCAACCGATCGGATTGAAATTTGAAGTAGAGTTAGATACTATAGTCAGCTAAGTACAACATAAGTCAGATAGTTGCAGCTCTTATAAATTGCTTACAAATCAAGTTGAAAAATTAAACAATTAATTTGCAGAGGCAGTCGGCGTGGCAGCCAATTTTTGAAATAGACTTTATGTGCACTGCCAATAGAGGAACCTGCATGGCAAATCTAGTGTATTTATCATTTAAAATAACAGAGATCTATATGTTCACACAGACAGACAGGCACATATTTACATAAAATAACTTAACAACTGCATTAAAATAAGTTTTATTTACATTATATCAAAAGATGAGAGCATAACGCTAACACACCCTTTCCCATAGAGCACATCTCAGGGATGACTTTCACAATTCAGCATTTTACAGGCACACAACGCACCACTGTGCCCAATACGAGCCCACGACGACTGCCCACTTTCCAATACAGCCCACACCACAACGCACAGTTCACCCCAGCACACCAGCAGAGTTTACCCCACCACACCGCAACACACCACAGCAGCAGCAGCAGCAGCAGCCCCGACTAGGCACTAAAACCACAAACGCTTTAATGATGCTGTTTTGATTAGCGCAAATTGTTTGTTTCGCTGTCATAAACTGGTGCGAAAAATGGCCAGGGAGAGCGAGAGAGAGCAAGAGAGAGAGAAAGAGAGAGCGCCAAGCTTGAAGCAGACTGACGAGTGGTCACAGCTCACACACACACACAGAGACAGCCACGTGCACATGGTTGGGAGCAGGTTTTCGACGCCTTATTTATCTGCGCTGCTTTGGCGCATGCGCCCAGCACAGTGGGGGCAAGCGAGATGGCAACAGACACAACGGACACTCTGCAGAGACACAGCAAATCTGCCAGCTCCGCTGGAATGTGGCAGCAACCGAAAAATAATGAAGCGACAGCCAGAGCCAGTTTGGCCACTGACACTCGCCACGCGACGACCTAACGCACAATCCGCGATACTCGATAAACGATACTCGATACACCCCCACTCGGAGCCCGATAGAAAGCAAGTGGGAGAGAGAGAGAGAGTGGGAGAGTGAGAGCGCAATTAGAGACGCCTTTAGCTGCTCGCATAATGCTAATGGCGTTGACAGTGCTCATCAACGCGACAACGACGACGACGACAACGACCGCAATCGACAGTCGCCACAGCCGCCGTCAATTGTCCAGTGAAGCGCAACGGTTGCGCTTCTCAATCGAAACAGCCGCCGCGCTCCAGTTTATCAATGTCAACGGCGGATGCCAATCGCTGATGCATTAAACCCGAACCCTAGCCCGGGACCGTACCCGCACCCGTACCCGGACTCGGACTCTGTAGACCTAGCTACGGCTCTATTCATGTGCTTCCGTCGTGCGTTGACCATTGCTGACCCATCAATCGCGCTCGTTGTTTGTTCCCAGCCCGTTGTTGTTGTTGTTGTTGGTGTTGCTGCGGTTGTGCATTGTGTGACCCTTGTTGTGCGGCGTTTCAATTGCCCGACGCTCATCTCTCGCTTCTCGACTCTGCACTCTTCCGCCATTGTCCCGCCAAATGGTCACGTGCGGTCGTCAGACGTTCAACATGCTGCCAATGGCGCCGTCGAATCCCTTTGTGGTATCAGTGAGCTCCCCGACAGCACCGCCTCCAGCTGCCACGACGGCCTCAACGGGAGTCAGCTGCTCCTCCGGCAGTAATAAGCCCAAGCTGGCGTTCAGCATCGATTCCATTGTGGGCTCAGAGTCGAAGCCAGCTGCAAAGCTCCAGCCAGCTCCACCTCCGTCGCTTCGAGTCAGCGTCATTGCCTCACCGCCACGCGATGACAGTCCCGCTCTGGTGGTGGCATCCACATCACCCTCGACGGCAACAACAACAATCGAAAGACGCACTCCACGCGGCTTCATCTACTGTCGGCGACGAGCATCCCTGGACGAACGTTCACGTAGTCCTGTTCCGCCCTCCGCAAGCCGCTCTCCGTCTCCACCAACGGCAGCTGCGGCTCCAACTGCTCCAAGTGCGCCCATTGCGTTGCCCGGCCTGATACGCCCACTGCCGCTGCCAGCCGCGTCAAACTTAGCTTTACTTAATGCTCCTCGCTCTACGCCGGACAGCGACTCGCCAACGAGCTCTGCTCCGATTCCGGGTAATCCATCGCCCGTTCGACCCACAGCTGCTGGTGCGCCTCCTCCATTTCTCGCCGCACAGTTTCAAATGGCCGCCGCCTTGGCGCACCATCATCATCAACAACAACAACAACAGCAACAGCAGCATCCGCCAGTGCCAACAGGGCCTCATCATGGCCCCCCACAACCGCCGCCGCCACATTTGCCGCACGGTCATCCACTGGGCATCTTCCCAGGTGCTCCACATCCCGGACATCATCCTCCACATGGACACCATCCCTTCGTGGCTGCACCTCATCTCATACGTGATAGTTATCCCCTCTACCCGTGGCTGCTCAGTCGCCACGGACGCATCTTTCCACGCTTTCCAGGCAGTGAGTACAAAGATCTTTATAACGCTGATTATATATTAGAATGATTTTTTCTAATTTTTCCTATATGCAATGTATTAATGTTTGTATACATATATATTCTCTAAATACATACATGTATTTTAAGTCAACCATTTTCTTGTGAAACACTTCTCCCCCCCAGTAGTTCAATGTTTATATATAAGCCTAATGAAGTCAGAAAACCCGTTCAAATCAAAATCGCTTAAAGATTGCTAATTATCTTTTTACACCTTTTCTTTTTCCGCTTCTTCACAGCATTCTCCAGTCAAACCGGTTCAATTTAAAAGCAAATTAAAATAATTTCCTATTAAAAAGTCCATTTAGGCTAAACTCTTGATAGACTCACTTAGGAACCCAATAATGATGAGCGAAAGCTAGAAATTAAAGCTGCCATTTTGCTAAGTCCAATATAATGATTCAAAATGAATATATGTATATAATAAGTATGTTGAAGAAACTTTTATCTCAATGCGAATTTAATTCTAGAAATTTAACGAAACAAACAAATTAGACAAAATGCGAAATGTTTCATAGTCCCAATTAGGGACCCCATGATATTAAAGAAAGACAACTATTAAAGCAAAAATACGGATTATTTGATTCTAGTTTGTTTTAAAATCTTTTGATAAAAAGCTAGATAACTCTGGAGACTTTCTTTATTATTATAATTGCTTGTTTTCGAACTACTAAGGGCATCTTAAGTATTTCTGCTGTCCAAAATGCAATAACTCATTTATGGCGACTGCAGTTAATGTCGTGCCTGTTGTTGTTACTGCTGCTTGTGTTGCACCTAGTTATTAAAGTTAAATAAGCAAATTGCAAACATTTATTACAAGTTAATTAGACATCTATCAGGCTCATCATCATCAGCAGCAACAGCAACAGCAGGCGATGAACATTTCGAGTCGCCAGCTAACCAAACTGAGCCAAACCCATCCGAACCCATTTTGATAAGTATTTTCAAACAAATTACATTTTAATTAAATTGTTTAAACAACATTACACACATCGTTAGGTCAAGCAGCGTACCTAAATGCCCAGCCAACCTGGCGAGTGTGCGTGTGTGTGTGTGCATGTGTGTGTCTCTGTTTGTTTGTCTGTATGTGTGAATAGACACAAAATTACCAATTAATGGCGCTTGAAAGCGACGGCGCCACTCGCTGAGCAAAGCCCCTACGGTGAATGTGTAGCACACACACGGCAGGCACACACACACACACACACACATGCACAGAGGCGAAGCTAAAAAGTGCAACGAGTGAAATGTTAATGCGTTTTTAATTGAGGTTTTGGGGCATCCAAGCAAACAGAACCAGCCAACAAGACCAATTCCCTCTCTCGTTCCTTCTCTTCCCTCTCCCTCATGTGCTCAGCCTGCCTCAGCCGATCCCATTTCCATGCTCGAGTTTGTCGTGTCCCTCAACCGCACGTTGCACGTTTATCCCAAACCGCATGCGCCTCCAAAACATTGTCATTTATTATTATTTAACCTTTTTATGCTGTGTGTGTTTTTTTCGTCTTTTCTCCCGTTGTTTTCTTTCTTTTCTTTTTTTCGCTTAACTCTCGTAATTACAATTTGAATTTTCATGGCGCGCCATTTCTCACATGCTAAGTACGTTGAGGTTAAGAACACTTTTTGTTGTTTCCATTTCCACTTTCTTGTTTTTTATTCGGCATGTTTTTTCGGCACACTCACACGCCTTTCACCTGCTTTCAACGGACGCCGTTACGCCTTAATTATGTTGTATGATGTTCCATTATATAAGGCAAACGGAGTAACCTCCTCTCCTCTCCCCCCTCTCTCTCAAGCGTTCTCCTGCTGTTTCATTTTCGTAGTTAGTAATTTTCGCTTGATTTATGAACGTGAAAATGGAAATGTCAATGTTTCGCATAACGATTTCATTAATTGTTAGTTACACGTGCGCGTAGTACCCCTAATGATTGTAATGATAATGATGATGACAGCTCAATTGGGGAGATGATACAGCAGGTGAATTGGTTCAAATTTTAAGCAAGGTGTTACCTTCCTGTGAATACGGATGAAAGGGCTCTTGGCGATAACGATAGTAGGCATTGTCAGTAAGAAGTAGAGACTATCGATAAATCTTGCGTAGTTATGATATTCGCTTTTAATACAAACAACATTGTTTTAAAAGTTATCGATAAAATAAACCCTATCGGCTAAAAGGGTTACTTACTATCGTTAGCATGTACTGTTAGCAAGTTCATTCGATACAATCTATATTTTTTATACTAAAGTTATTCCCCCTTTCGTTTATAAGTCAAACAACATTACTATCAATAGGTTGCCAAAGTTATCGATTACAATACTATCGACTAGAATAATAGTTAAAGCAAAGACAAAAGATATTATAAGTAATACCCTTAGCGACATCTCACTTGAATGCATTTGCAAATAAATTGATGGCTCGTGAAATCCACCCCAGATCAGAGGATCAAGATCATCCCTAAACGAATTATTGAACGCAAAGTGATAAAAATTGCACCCCGAACAACAAACTAATGAATGGAACCCATCGCAAACTGTGCAAACTGACAGAATATGCGATCTCTCGATATCAAATTCAATTTCGCCTGCGGGGCCGATTTCAATTCCTGCAGCGCGCTGCTAATAAATTAATGAAAAAATCATGAGAGCAGAAAACCTAAGCCAAAAAATCCATAAAAAACAATAACAACAAACACTGCAATGGTACATAAGTGATAAATAATAAGGTGAAGAGAAAAGTGAGCGCAATGATCGATCTATAAGATCGGCAAAGGGAGGCAGCACTTCAATCACCAACAACAACAGCAACAGCAACAACAACAGCAAAAAGCGAAAATACATAAATGACAGCTGACAAGGGTGTGAGCAGCAGCAGCAACTACAACAGCAACAACAACAACAACAACAAGCAGGCAGGCAGAGCAAAGCGGACACATCAATTAATTGTCAATTGCGCGTATTTTCGCACGGCGGTTTCTTTTGTGCCCTGATCCCATAAAAAAATCGAAACGAATGAAATAAAAACAGACACCCAAGAGCCGAGTGTGCGCAACTGTGATATACCCGATATAGAATTAATACTCTGTTTAGTATATTTTTTATTGCATACTTTAAGCAGCGGTTAGGAAATCAGTAGCTCTTAAAAAAATTTCTTTGAAAACTTCTATGATAATTATCCGTTTTGCAAATATCATTTCAACAGTATAAGGCGGAAGGCGGCCTCTCATATATAATATACGCATAATATAAAAAATTGGGTTGCCACAAACATAAGATACCCTTCTATCCAAAGGGAAGCGGCTATAACAAACGCACAACTCAGCGAGCAACCCGCGCACACAGTTCATTGAGCGATACGTGGCCCACAGTGGAACACTCTATGAAAAAATAATTAAGTGGCCATTGTGCTGCGGCGCACACACTATCAATTATATAAGTCGCACAGTTGTTGTTGCCACAGTGGCTGCTGCAGTTGCATCTTGTTGCCGGCGTTGTTAGCTGTCAAATGTAACAAATGTCAAGCAATCGGTTGCTGCTGCTACTGCTGCATGTGGCATAAAAAAGTGGATCACGGCTGCCTCTGCTGCTACTGCGGCTGCTGCAATTGTTTGTCAAGTTCATAGCGCAAAAAACGAGGCACACGCAGCGGCGGCGGCTGCATCTGTCAGATACAAGATACAAACGGCGCAGAGCGACAGAGCCTGTGCCTGCATTTATGAAGTGTCAAATTGACAAGCTCGCTCTTTGCTCGCTGCTTATTGTTGTTGTTGTTGTTGTTGCTGTTAGTCTTGTTGTTGTTAGGCTTGTTGTTTTGCCAGGCGTTGCGCGCTAACAAGATACAAAACACAGTAAGATACAATTCGGTAGCCTGAGAAAAGTCGCATTTGCTGTTGCTTTGTCCTCTTTTGTTTTTGTTTGTCCTACGCTGGCTGAGCTGTTGCCCCTGTGTGTGTGTGAGCGTGTGTGTGGACTTACGCCCCTAGCTAGTGTTATCCTTCCTGCAGTCAGTTCAATTCGCTGTGTCAATATTGATTTTGTAATGGGTAGCAGGAAGCACGAAGAGTTGTCCTGCAGGTGGTAGCACTTTTCTATAACTAATCATTATAATTATGGTAGCGCTTTAAGGACTACAGAAATCTCAGCTGATCTCCCACAGTAGCCTGTGGCAGAGCACACTCCCGTCCCGTATCCATAAGCAATATCAATATTCAAATTGTGGCTCAATTGAAAATTTGCTAACTCCGCACGCAGCGTCACGTGTGCCAAGGCGTTCACCGGAGCCAGAGAGCCATTCCTGAAATCGTGATAAACGTCAAAATATCACGTTGTGCCGCGGCCTCCAGGTAGAACAATGGATCGCACAGTCGCAAAGGAGGCGTCGTTGGCGGCTTTTGTCGACATTTAGGCGCGCTAAAGTGTTCAACTTGGCGTTCAGGAGAGAGGACAGGCTCTGGTTCAGGCCCAGGCCTGAGTCGAGCGGCTTCTGCGCGCAATTGTTTCGCTTATCAGCGATGCCGCGACATGGCAGACACAGCGCCGACAGCCGGAGAGGCACTCGCCAGCTCACCAGCTCAGCAGCTCTCCAGCACTGCGGCACGATCCATTTGGCCTTTGTTTTCGCCAGCTCCATGTCTGGAAATTTGTTTATTGTTTTGTAATGAGTTTGCCCGCGCAGGCCTGCTCAGAATGCGCGGCATCTTTCAGCCTTTCGGCATTCGCGGAAATCATAAGCTGCAAATTGAGGTTCATGTCGCCTAATTGGCAGGCCACCATCATCACCTCCATCACTCCCATCACCAGAGCGGCACCACCACCACCACCACAAGCCATGGCGAGAAAGCTGCCATGTGGCTGGCGAATGGTAGCGAGTAATTACCAAATTATAGCGCCAAATATGTGTCGGTCACGCTGGGTCGGCCATTGCGAACAGTCGCGGCCATATTTGAATAATTTTCAACACTTAATGAAAAGCACAACAACGAGGGGAGGAAACCAGCTTTGTCATGCTTGGAAAACCATCTGATATTGCCGCAGCTCATTAGCAGTTGACACCACAACCCAGAAATGGAAACGGAAACACAACTCGAAATTGAGCCAGTAATATTCAACATAACCTAAACAAGTTAACTTGTTAGTCACCATCAAACTAATTTTCGAAATATTAGTAATACTGTGTTTATCGATAACTCAACCTCTTTCCCACCTATGTTAAAGTTAACTTTATGTTATGTTAAAAACTTAGTTGCTGTTAACAGGCGATAACTATCGGTTCAATGATCCTATTTATCGACCATTCACAGAGTGAAGCTTTCCCCTCTTATTGTGTACGATTTATCAGCCCTAAATTAAATTAGGCTAAGGATAACTATTAACAGTATCTAAAACTGTATCTCATTAATTTCCTTTATCACAGACTTTCTACTGCAACCGTTTCGCAAACCGAAACGCGTTCGTACCGCCTTCTCGCCGACGCAATTGCTCAAGCTGGAGCACGCCTTCGAGGGCAATCATTATGTGGTGGGCGCGGAGCGCAAGCAGCTTGCCCAAGGACTGAGCCTGACCGAGACGCAGGTAAGCCATAGTTCCTCCACCCACCTTCACCCCACAAGGGGATGGGCAGGGCCAGGCAACCCTTTCGATATGCTACGTGCTTAATGCGCATCAAATTCAATAAGAGCCTTGCCCAATTGGACAACCACAACCCTTGGCAGAGGAGCCACCCCTGGGCAAGCGTTAAGTGATTGCATGTCGGCTGGTCGTTAGCCCGCCAAGTGCCGGGAGTTACCAAGTTATTAGCACGATGGGGGATTGGGGTGAGCTGCGCATAGCTGAGGGCAGCAGGTGTAGGCAGGCAAATAGAATTAAAAGACTCGTTAAATTTATTTACGAGCTGCTTCTGTTGCAAAAGGCGCAAAAGGGGTAAAGGGAACCAAATCGAAGCAAATTCAAATGAAGTTTATGTGTTTCTCGCCCGGTTAGGTCAAAGTCTGGTTCCAAAACCGTCGCACCAAGCACAAGCGAATGCAACAAGAGGGCGGCGATAGCAGCGACACGAAGAGCAACAAGGGAAGCTCATCTGGCGGCGGCAATGGAGGCCCTGGCAGCGGTGGCGATGGCGACGAGGATGCCAAGCACGATGGCTCGCAGCACAGTTCCACAGATGTTGAGGATGAGGACGAAATCGAAGAGGATGACGAGGACGAGGTGATCGACATGGACGACTACGGCAGCGAGATGGATGCCGAGGAGCATCAGCGTCTGCGAGAACAGTTCCAACAACAGTTGGCCCATCATCAGCAACAGCTGCTGCAGCAACAACAACAACATCATCAACAACAGCAGCAGCAACAGAACGAGGCGGCAACACTGACACCACAGCAGCAGCAACAGTTGCTGCAGCACCATCAGCAACATCTCCAGCAGCAGCAGCAACAACATTTCATGCAGCAGCAGCAAATGTATTTGCTTGAGAAGGAGCGAGACAGGCAGCGAGAGCGAGAGCGCGAGAGAGACCGTGAAAAGCAGTGAAGACTCTTCTTGCAAAGGCCTCTTGGGGGTCGGCTACTTTGTGTTCCTTTCGTTTGTAAATTAACTAATTTAAAGTGTAAAAATTAATTTAATATACATTATCGCAAAGAATCTGTGCATGAAATTATATATACAACTTCTGATTTCTCATGTTTACTTTCAACTTGGGAATGTGTTCAAGAGAGGTTCAAAAAAAGAGAGACAGTTAAAGTTCAACAAGTCAAAAGGGGAATCTATTCAGCGACATAAAGATTTACTCTTCCCGTGCTTAGCTTAATGTCTAGTCTTTCTTATTTTAAGATGTTTTCATATACCTCTTTCCATTACAGAAGTTTCCTTCCTAGTGTTGCACTTTGAGTATGTGATCTAAAGCTTACTTCCTCAGACCTTTCACTAACTCAGCTCTTTTCTATTCATGAGAAATATCTGTTATCACTTCCACAACTGCAAATAGAACCCCAAAACATACTCTCAGCTTGTAGCTAAAACTTCAAACTTTCAAAAGGTCTTAACATTGGTTACGGCAGGAACACCTCTAACCCATGATTATGCTAACCAGAGCAATCAACAAACTATCGATCAGCTGCCAACAAGCAATCACTCAACATACATTTCACGACCCAAGCAATGCTAACAAGGCCCTTCCTTATTGAGTTGTTGTTGATCGAACCCTTTCCCGTCCCACCTTCGATTCCTATCCGTAGAATCCTAAGCAAAAAGAGCACAGCCCAATCACGTTGTGTGCTAAACGTTGACAGTAAAAATGCAATCAACAATTACGTATAACGAATTACGGTCTCATAAAGCGCCCAAAAATAAACGTCAGTCAATAACCGAAATGCTCAAACTGATTGGATGCCCCAACCAGACTGAGCCCAGGCAAGCACGGCAACTGAACCATGCGAAATTGATATTAAAATGCAAACGATTGACTATAAAAATTATTTACTACGATGTATAAATAAGCATCGAACGGTTGAGGCGCCCCAGGGGCGTCATTTTCTTGGCGCAATATGCATATGGAGCAACTGGCTAATGGCCCGGCAATTTGGCGTCATTTAAACTGAAACGTGAAGTAAACCAAAAAATTAAACTGACAAAAACCGGCAAACTGAGAGACAGAGATGGACAGAGGGACGAGGGAAGTGGGGGGACGAGAGAGTGCAAATGCCAGCGACTCGTGCCCGGCAGCCAACTCAAAGTACAATATAAATAAATTTCCTTTTTTGATATGGCAAATTGTGGAAGCGAGCTCTTCCACCGAATCAATCCCCCTCGAACGAGCGAACCGAAACTCGACCGAGTCCTCAGCCAGCCCAGACGAAAGTTCAAGGTAATTGCCGTTGTCAAAGCAGCGCAACGAAAAGTGGGCGTGTCCCCCGTGAAAAGTTGGCCAACAATTTATGGGCCACTTGAGTACAAGCAAAGGGTGTTGAGGTTGCACGCGAGCAGGCACTACTAGAACAAGGGGAGGCATCCCCAAAGCGAGGAACTGGAAACCTGAACCTGACTGAAGTGTAGGAATATTCTCGTATTTTGCATAAACGATGTGAGAATTACTTAATTGCTATTAGTAGACTGGGACCCGGCACTGGCACTACAACTGGCAATGGGTGTGTTCGGGAGAACAGTTTCAATGCCTCTACGTGTGGGCAGATAGTGAAATTTATGAACGTTTAGGCCAGACAATGAAGTTGTCTATGTACGAGCAGGTGCCTTGATAACAGAAAGGGGCAGACGAAGCATATGCTACTATACAGATGTACTTTGCTATAGATATATGTAAAAATATATTTATATGTGCTAGACTGTAGAATTAGATGGGACTTGGTTCTAAGTCGCAGTGTTGTAAGCGAATACAGTTGGCTGTAATTAAAGAGTTTTTTATTATTCATAAATAAATTGTAATAAGGTAACTTTATATAGGTAATTGTTCAATTAATTTATAGTTAGATGACTTTATAAAGCTAATTTATAGTCGCAGATTAACCAGACGAAATCTACGGTTGGTCACAGCCCTTATGAAAATGTTAGAAAGTTCTATCTTGTATATATCAAGCAAAAAGAGGTTTTTGTGCTTTGTGGGGCTTTAAATTAAAAGTTAACAGCACAGTAAAGAAAATTTCTTTTCAATATAATAGAGTGATTATTCCAATATTGATTCAGCTCTTTAAAAAGACGCTTCAAGGAACCATGAACAACATTGTTTGTTATACATTTATGCAAATATTGTAAGTAAACCCCGAAGAATTTCGTTTAATTTGGCGTGTCTACAACATCGGCGACGTCTTCGAAAACAAACTTGCGCAAAAGAGAGGGGAAAAGGGAAGGGAAGTGGCGTTCAGCCAAGTCAACAATCGAAGCGTCAACAGTCGAGAGCCAGTCCAAGGCACTGGAAGCATATTAAGGGCGTCATTAGTACAGCAGGCAGTGCAAATTTGACAACAGCAGGTAAGTGAGGTGGGGAACAGGGACAGGCAAATGAAAGGGGAGTAACAAGCAAGCGGCGACTGCCTGATGGCCTGACACATGCTGCAGTGCAGCGGACGTGCCGGCGACAGCGTAGGCGCAGTCTTAGTTGTTGTAGTTGTTGCTAACTTTTTACTACTTAGCGATCATTTGTATGGCACAAGGTGGCAGCCAACAACGCAAACACACAACAAACGGAATTGCAGTTTAAACTTCATTTGGCGCTTTTTATGTGCCACGCAACGAGGCAACGTGGGCGGTCGATTAATAAGCAACCCAATGGGTAATCGACTGCTTTCTTGCCAGACACACACACACAAATGTATATAGTACCGTTCTTTTTAGGGTCGTAAATCAGCGACAAGCTCAGCAAGCGTCGCCGCACTTGGCACCTACGAGAGCCAACGGGCAAGTTGCACTTTTGTGGCGCCTCTTGCCGGCACATAAATTCAATTGAAATGAGCTGAGCGCCGCCGAGTCGCCAGATTTAACTACTTTTGGGCCACGTCGAGCCGGGCCAGGCCCAGTCTAGGACTGGGCGTCAATTGGCAAATTGGATTCCATGTCAGCCAAGGGGAAAAGTTAATTTGCAGAAGCCATAAATAATTCCCGAGATCGACTCGTAGCTAAATGAAGTGTCCGGAGCGGAGAAAGCTGAGCAGAGCTGAAACGGGAATGCGATCAGCAAAAGGCATGTCGAAGGTGTCTGAGCCCAGCAGCAGCTGGACTGGAGATGAGCTTTTTAATGCGCTTTTAATCACCGATGAGCAAGAGCAAAGCAAAGAGTTCTTGCAATTATTTCCGACTTAAGTCAGAAATGAAGAGAAAAACAACGAAACTACAATACACTTAAAGAAAATTCAGCAGAATTATAACAATAATTAAAGCTGCAGCTTTAACTTCCTCTGCGCCTTCAGCAGGTGTCATTGGGGCATGATTTAAGTGCATATTGAGTAAATGCCGGCAATTGCATTTAATAGCCCTCATTTTCGGCTGGATTATTTAACAAACTTATAATTAGGCGACCGTGTGGGGCGCGCGTGCATTTCCCCTCGAACTGCTTAAGAGAACTCACATTAATTAGCCGCCAAGCTGCAGCACGCCAACGCAACAACAACAAAATTTAATTTAATGTCTTTCGGTTTATTTGAAAACTAATTTTCTGAAAATTAATGAGCGCTCATTTGGCGCACATCCAGCCACGCCCACAATGCGCACGCAAGGCGGCAGCAAGTGAGTGCAGAGCGAGTGAGCAGAGCTTTTCATGACGTAAAATCTGCCTTAGTTATATTTATATAGAAATTAATGACACAAGACAAATGACGAGCGATTTGTATTAGGAGGCGCCTTCAAAAAATTGGACGCCGGTCTTGCCAAATGAGTTTTGGTTAAGGTATCGCTATCAGCTCGGGGGTGGTCTCTCTCCCCCTCTCATCCAATAGAGCAGAAGCCAAAGAGCAAACGAGGTTGGATGATCCCAAATAGGAGTACAGACTTTTGACACTGACAGATACCCCTTAAGAAACTGATGAATGTAGTTCAAGGAGTGGCATCTTGTGAGAACGCCTTTTGTGTTATGAATTATAATTTGAACCAAATTGAAATTTACTGAGTGATGATGATGATAATGTTCACTCTATAAAGGCTGTCAAGCAGCATAAGTAGATTACGTGGCACTTTACAGTCTTTAAGGTGGAAATTAAGGGCCATCCATTGACCATGCAAAGGATAACATGCGATTGGATCATTTAGACAATATTAAACTCATCTTTTCCTGGTAAAATATAATTTTCCTTAACCCCGACGGAACTCAAATGGAGAACATTCTTGTTGTACAACCTTCTCACTTAAAGTTATTCTTTACCACCCTCATATACTGCGGTAAATTTACTTTCATTGGTTAAGGTTCGATTACAACGAACAACCTGTTCGATCAATTAACCAATTAACCCTTGACCCAGCAAGGCTGGGAGCTGGCTCGCAAAATCAATAAGCGCACACTGAAAACTTTGTTGAACATGCAAGGCATGCACAAATTTAAAAGCCATTTCGCCTTTGTCGCCGTCCAGAGCTCTCTGATGTTGGCGAACAGCAATCGACGACTATGGTAGGCGTTTGTAAAAGGCTCAAAAAGGGGCGTGGCAGTGCAGTGCTGTCAGAAGAGCGAAACTTTTTAACTAACATGAGTCAATAAATCTAGGCAACAGTTGTAAACTTCGTAAAGCGACGTCGCGTTGGGCAACTACTTTAAAATAATTAGTGGGTGCAGCTGCCAGGCAACTGAAGTCGCCTCTGTCGCTGACAATCAAGCAAATTATGGGGTCGCATTCCCAATAAGCCGATGCACATGGCCCGAAAAGGTGTACACAGGAGCGTAGTTGGCTTGATTTTGAAGGGGCTTGGATTTCTGAAAATGGATAATAAGTTGATTTGTTTCTTTTCTCCTCAACAAGTCCTGGTTCCTTTCCCCATATACGAGGTAAATTAAAATTAAATTTTGGGTACCTTATTTTCCTTCGCCCCTGCTAACTACACCGCTGTCTGCAGGTAGCGCGCACCTGGCAGTTGGCAGCAATCACCCGCTGCCTTCGCCGACTTCACACTGCAACAATGGACCGTTCATTAACACATTCGGCTTTTTGTTTCTAATGCCAATCTGAGCACAATAAACTGTTAATCAGACAAATGCCAAATGGGTGTGAATTCCCCGGTACATGTTGGTATGGAGGTAAGTTACTTGCCAGCAGTGCCTGAAAATAAACAAATAAACTTAAGTTAATTAACTACCGGCTACATTAATTTATGCTACATGATTAATTGCACCCAAAAACGAACTGCCTGGTATGACGCAGACGTCTTGAACTTACCGTCCACGACGGCAACTTGAACTGCGACTGGCCATGCGGCCTGTCAGCCTGAGCAGCTACCGGGAGGCAGGAGTCGTCTTGGTGCTGGTGCAATTTGCACGCATTTTGAGTGGGCACAGCTGCGGCAACCAGTTTAAACGCCATTGGTCATTTGCAAGAACGGCAGCAGCAGCGGCAAGAGCAGCGGCAAACGCGGCAGCGCCGGCCATTAAAATGACATAGACCCAAAGACGATGGAGGCACGCACTGTGCGAATTCTGGCCAACTGTCGGTGCAGCCTGTGGCCTAGACACATTGTACGCGAATGTTGCATTAGCCAGTGCGAGGAGTGCGATCTTCGAGCTACACTCATACGTGCAACGTGCTGCCGGGGCACAATTATTAACCCAAACACATTGCAGAAACACGACTCACCAAACAGGACTCGCTGCGGTATCTGTGTCTGTAGTGGTTACTGCCTGTGCATGTGTTAATGTGCGCCACAAACACAGCAATTAAATTCAAATTAGCACAAACACACAAACGCATCATTAGGCAGCAAATAAAGTGCGTTTATTTGTTTTAATTTCACAAACAAAACAAAACAGAGAAGTTCGCAAAATAGTTATCGGTGGTATGTTATCGATATGCTAAATGCAATAAGCTGAGTTATGTTCTGTTAATGAGCGATTAATTGCATAATGTTCACATTTGCTGTTATAATATGCTCTGTCTGTTAAACTTTTTGCGATCTTCTTTGTTAACAGAATTCTAAAGACTGTTGAAGTAACATTTTATGCATCGATGTCAGGTGAAACTCCCTGCAGACTTGATGTAGAATTAGTACAAATGAGATCTTTATTGCTGCTGCCAAGTTGGCTGGAAATAAGTTATGTACAACATGACAAAGTCTCAATGGCGTGTTTTATCCGTCCCCGAATTCCCAAAAGCAATCACATCACATCGGATTGCAGTCCGAGTCTCAGTCTCAGAGTCTCAGGGGCCCTTAACAGTTTAAACTGCTTGCAAATTTATGTCTCTGCTTAAGAAAACACTAAATGAGTGCCATGCATTTTTTTATCGCACGCAGCAGCAGCATCCCAGCTCGACTGGGACCTGGGCCCCAACAACTAATTAGACATGTTAAAGAACTTGTTCGACTTATTGTTGTTGTTGTTGTCGTTGGGGACTGTGAACTGCACAGGGCATTAAAATGGTAACACCCGAACCCGGCCAAGGCGAAAAGCAAACACATTTAAAAATGCTCAAGTTAATTAATTGCGCAGCAAATGCAGATCGAGGCAGGGAACAGGGACATGGCCAGGGCAGAGGACACAATCCGTCGGCAACGTTTCTCTCTCGGGTAACGACCAAGCCCAACGCCAATGACTTGATTTTTGCAGCACGATAGGAGGCCAGCGGAGGAGAAGACCTACTTCCCCTGATGCCTACCTGCAGTGACTGTGGCTGCGTGCGTTTCGCTTTCATTAAACAAATATCCAAACACTTTTGCCGCTGATGCGATGACACAGATTAGCATATAATCCCGAGACCGTCGAGAGTTCGCGAGCAGACCTTTTTCATTGGGAGCGGCGACAAAAGGTCTACCAAGGTCTGCGGGTAAGGTCTGTGCTCTATCTGCGTCCCCTGGCCGAGAGCGTGGAATGCCTGTGCAGTTCTGCTGCGTCTGCGTCCAATTTGGCACACATTCTCAGGCAATTGGGGAAAGTTGGCAATTGAAATCGTTCGGGAATCTTATTGGAATTGTGCCTGGCAACTACCACTCGTGAGCACCCCCACCTCCGCTAGCGAGCAACTTCATTAGGGCTGCCACGCCCACAACAAGAACAGCAACAACAACAACAATCAACGAGCAATGATTAATTGATCGATGCGAAGCCATTCGACGGCACAATCAAATTAAGGCAGCATATAAATGTGAGCCAATTATTAAAACTTAATTTTCATGTAGACGATTCCCAATTTCACAGCCTCCTCAGCGGCACCAGACTAATGAGCCACATGCACTTGGCAGCTCAAAGAGAATGTTGTTGTTGTTGTTTTTGTGTTGTTAGTCATTTTGATGTTGTTATTGTTGCTGTTGCCGCTGCTGCCTGTGAGCTACACAACTAATCAAGCTGTTCAGGCTGCCAACTTTGATGCATTTCCCAAATTGATGCCCCAGATTGATGGGCATGCGGCGCTGCAAACACTGACACCGTCTCCGTCTCCATCTCCCAACCAACTCCAGTCTCTCAGCCAATGCGTCTCTCTGACATATGCAAAACATTTTGTTCGACGCTGACGGACAGACCCAGCAGAACTGGGTAGTATACAAACAAATGAGCTGAAAATTCAGACAAATGACTAACAAGAAGGTGAAGAAGTTGCCAGCTATGTTGGGCGCACGTCGGCATAGGTGACTGATGGATGAACTACTGAATAGAAGAAATGAAATACCAGATTATACGAATGACTCACTTATACGAGACAAAAGCTACTTGTTAATTTAATAGTCGAAGCTCAAACATTTCTATTAAAGCTTATATTTTCTTTAATTCAATTCTTAATCGAATTGATTAGGAAATCTACTTCAATACAATAACGAAAGCTACATTCGAAAATACTCGACCATACATATTCTACTTTTTAATTTAATGTTGCATACCTTAGGGAGGGCTTGGAGGTCAGTACCTCTTTATATTATTTCTTAAATAACTTCTATATTAATCATCCGATCACAACTACATTTTTAGAAACCGTTTCACCTTGATAGTTATTATGTTTACTAAAAATGAATTGTCCTGCTTCCAAATTACGTTGGGATTTCGGTTGTTATGGATTTAAGGATTTACGGACCAAAGGAGCGTGCTTATATTATTAAAAAAAAATTAATCTACTGGCAATAATAACACTTAATTTGATAGCCCAATAAAGTCCTTAAGATCTAGTTTTTCATACACGTGGCACCAAAGTTTAATACCCTTCTACCCTATGGGTAACGGGTAAACTACCAGGTATCACTACCTAAATACTTAATAATTTAGCCACGCTACAACTCAATTAACAAACAAACCGTTATGCCCTGTTGGTATAGTGCAGCGCAGTAAATAAAATAAAGATATACGTAAAACATTTTTCAATTTGGTTGTTAGGTGAGCGCGTATTGAACTGCGCTAAATTAACCGCAGGCATTTCATTTCGGGTTTCGTGTTTGGAGACGGAGTCGGAGTTGGAGTTGGAGTCAAAGTCAGAGTTGATGTTGAGGTTCTAAGGCTGAGGCATTTTGATGAGTATTGATGAGTTTTAATAAATTGCTGATGAGTTTTCAGGCGCGTTTGGTTTCCCAAGCACAACGAACAGCAGTCCAAACAGATACACACAAACACACAGTTGCAGATAGATACAGATAGAGATAGAGATACAGATACAGATACAGATGCAGAGAACTGACCGGGTACTTGTTTTGGGTATCTGTAACGACTGTGGGCACATAACAAGCCTCAACGCCTTGCAGCATTTGAGTGATGCGTTTTTGAAAGTGGCGTCGAATTTCTCAACCGTGAAGCGCCATGCAGAGCAGCGGTAATTGAGACGCTGATGCTGATGCTGATCCCGATGCCGATGCCGATGTTGATGTTGTTGCCAGCTATGGAGCTTGCTGGAGCATGAAGAAGCGTGGAGCGTGGTGCGTGGTGCGGCCGTTTAATTGCCGCCATTATTAAACTCATTTATCGTGTTTTAATTTTAACGTTGAGCTTCAGCATCAGCAGCAGCAGCAGCAACGATGGCAACAACAGCATCAGGTGTCTGACGGCGACGGGGAATCAGTTTGGTTACCAGGGTCTGGACTGGCCTGGTCTGGTCTGGTCTGGTTGGTCCCCATTGCGCCCTGTCCATGCAGATGCCACGGTATAATTAGCGTGGCAGACGATGCTGCGTCGCGTCGACTGCAGCTGCCATGATTTGGCGCTGATGCAGCAATTTACAAGAAAATTATGTTGTTTGCTTAATTAATAAAAGTAGTTTTTAATAGAAAGCCATTAGGCAGCTCTCAGCTAACGAAAGACTCAGGCAACAAACTCGCTGCTTGGCTTGATTGATGAAAACGCGCGCACTGCGCCATCTTTGCCACAGATCTAGCTATACTTACGAGCTTCTTTTGCAAAAGTGTCGACTTCCCCACCAAGTATCTGCCTGGGCCCTACTTTGTTCTGCTTCGCGTATCTTATAGAATGCAGTTCCGTCACGTTGCTCGTGGGTTCCTTGCAGTTTAATGCTTTCACGCCTCTTTGCAGCAAATAGTTAGCGCTACCTTAACTTCCCCGTTTTGCTTCACTGACCGAAAACAAGTCTGTCACACTTTCGTGTCGGCAAACCTGAATTTCCTTCATCTGGCTTTTACTGTAAGCCATTGACGTCCGCCAAAAAGTGTCGCATAAAATAATATAATTAACATAATCATAATCAACAAAGTATAAACGTTAAATTGAGGCTAATTACTTTATAACCGACACTCAAAACTGCGAAACATCATCCATGACGCGACTGACGACAAAGTCGAATTACTCAAAATAAACAACCATAATAAACATGCTCACTTGTGGCAAACTCGTTTCAATTATGAGGAATCAAGCGGTCTGGCGAGTGCTTAACATACTATGTACAACCTCAACCCCAGCCCAGACAGCGGCCTCAACCGGATGGGCCAGAAGTGCGCGACACTTCCACATGCGAATGAGATTTGATTTCATTTTTGTCTAAATGGAGCTATGACCACGTTTTTCATGTCTAATTGTCCAAGCTGCAGCTGCCTCAGCTGTAATGCACTGCAACAAATCGGAGGTTAGTACACTTGGTTAAGAAAGAAAAGCAAAAAAACTGAAATGAATTCAAAGCTTGATAAACTCCAAACTGTTGGCTTGATTTATGTTATAAGTTTAAGTAACCCGTTTGTTTTTTGCAGTGTAGTGGAAACGTCAGTCGGCTTAGTGCAACCATTTAATGAACCACTCCTCGCGTAAGCACAATATGGCGGCGGCTAGCTAAAGAAGCCAAGTTAAATGTGTTTTTTCAGCTTTTTTATGACAAACTCATGAATCCGTGCGCAATTGTAAATGCGCTATATAATTTACAGATAATTATTATAATTACAGGTTATTTTTCAGTTAACATTCGAGTAGTTGCTACATTTGATGTTGTTCTTGTTGTTGCTGTTGTTGTTGTCGTTACTGGTCGAATGCCCACAGGCGTCTATCAAGTTTTATTTGCCATGCCAGTTGTTGTTGTCTCTGTTGTTGTTGTTGTTGTTGTTGCCATTGCATACACATGTTTAACTAGCACGCAATTAGCTGCTTAATTTCAGTTCCAAAAAATTATTATAAGATAAACATTTTAACGCTTTAATTAGCTTTCGTAATTTGGCACGAAACTGCATATTTATTATGAGCGCAGCACACGACATGCCTAATGCGATAAATTGATTAATTAACTGCATAAAGCGCTGAAAAAGACTTAGGCAACGAACTCGAAGATGACAGATGGAAAGACTTAGGAAGCGAACCATCCACTGATAGATTATAAAATAGAAATTCAACTTAACTGACTTTTCTCCAGCTACAACAATCATCAACGTAATTGGAATTACATTTTTTAGCTGCGGCATTTGGATTAATTAAAGCGATCTTTATCGCACAAAGGTTCGGTTCGTACGTGCGTCACTTGGTTACTCGACTCATCTCATAACTCCAGGGCCAATTATGCGTTATGGTCAAAAACTGAAATATGTTTGCACTGGTCATAAATAAATTTGACAGTCAAAAAGGCAAAAAAAATAAAGGAAAAAACGGAAAAAAACAAAACAAAAGCATTCACAATCTATGGACGTTCCAGGGCCGGGCGCGATAAAAATCGCTGGCAATTTGTTAAATTTAACGATTTTCAGCATAAGCAGAACAGCAACAAAAACAAGAACAACAACAACTACAACTGTGCTGAAAACGGCCAAAAGCGGGCAAAAGTGGCCAAAACGGCTGGCCGCCGCCTCCTCCCGTTTCGACTGTTTTATGGCCAAATAAATAATTAAAATGATGCGTGGTGCTAAGTGCCGCCACGTCTCACAAGGACAGCCTGACAGTCAGGGGAGGGGGGCGAGATTTCAGTGCCACACGCAGTGCGTCCATTTCTTTTGAAAATTTGTCATAAATTTATAGCTTTCGCGCGAGAGTTCACTGTACCCTCACTGAGAGTTCCCCACCGCATCCGACCTATGGCCAAGCAGGGGACAACGAGGCACGTACGCACTCTGACACTACGACGGTCCAGAGCTTAATTGCTTGTCATGTGGCACACATTTCCAACGCAAATTGGCCGGCAGATATGAACGACGTGAGTCGTTCTTCACGGACCACACACTTTGTCCGATCTCCGATTCCTATTCTCTTCTAGAGCGGCCAAAAATGTTTGCCAAATTTCAGACTAAACTCGCAACACTTTTAGGCCCCATTTAATGTGGCGGCGGTACGCCCTTTAACTCTGAACCGGTTTTCGATTCCCGGGCAGCCCACAGAACGCTGATAATTAAAGAGAATTGCGCCGGGTTTTAATGAACCAACTCGGGGAACATTAAACTAATATGCTTTATGACCGCTCGACTTGTGACCCGAATGTCACTTGTTGCAACTTCTTGTCTTTAAGATCTTGTGATCTCGAACCTACAAAAAATATTTCCCTTTTATGATTTCGAGCTCGTTAAAAACGCAGCTTCGTGTCGGCGGCTTCTTATCGCCCTGCATCGCCCTGGGGTATAAAAACAGACTCTTAATCTCAACAGATCTAGTACCGTGTTTGTCCTGTGGCCCAGTAGCAAGTGGCGTGTCGAGGAAGTTTCTTACGATGTTTCCCAGTAAACTCTGTTAGTTCTCTTTGCTTTCACTTAAGAAGAATGCACATTAAATTGTCCCATAAGAAGTGACTCAATCTCAAGCACTTTTGAAAATAAAGATGAATTGAAGACATATTCGACTAAATATATAAAGAAAATATCTCCTTTTTCTGCAATGTATAATTAGTTTTATTCCATCGACAGGTTGTCAGTACATAACTTGAAATTAGCGAATGGAACAAATGTATGAAAATTAATTTTTAAGTTGAGCCAATATTTGATTGAGAACAGGCAAGATACCTGTGACCACAGAAAGAATCGTGGTCAACAGCGAAGTAAGGGGAGACAACAAAGTGCTTAGCTCTGCGATATTCGAAACGTTTCCCAAAGATCCAGTTATACTGGACGCGATATCACCTATACCACTGGTACCACTGGAACCACTGGAACCACTGAGATCCGGAATAAGTGATTTCACCGGCTCTTGGGATGCCAACACTACGTAGGTCAGTACCTTCAAGACAAGGAGAGTTAGAATAGCAGCAGGTCAATGAAATGATCCTTTATACATACCACCAGCAAAATGTTTAGTTTAAAAATTGTAGACATATTGATGTTAAAGTTGATGAAACAAAACTGTTCCGATTTGCAAAAGCTGATGGTTTTATATAGCAAAATTTCTCATGTGTCAAGTCACGCCCAAAGATAAGATATATAAAAAGTAATTAGCAACCATAGCTATAAGTTTTGCAATACAATATTAATTCCTACTTTCCAGTCCGGGTTTTATAACTCTATTAGCGGGTGTCTTACGAAGATAACGCTGAGGCCACCAAAGCTCAGAATGTTTACGACCCTTCGACTCACTCACGATTCCCATGAATACGATATAGAGTCATCTTATACCCTTTCATTTGATATTTTTGTTGTTGGGGCTTTTGCTCCTTGCGCGTTGAAAAATTTGTAGCGTACAACATAAATAATATTTTATTGGCAATTTAGTTAGGGGATATTAATGTGCCGCCAGTTGGCAACTTTGGTAATTTATGCAAATAAAACGATCGTAAATTTGGCATTAAAACGCTTATTAAATGATCGTTTATTAGCCAGGGCCTCAGTCTCGGGCCCCGACACACACACACACAAACAGTCAGGTCTCGCAGACACTGACACACCTAAGTATTGCCAGGATTAGCTGTGCAACAAGGTTGCGATTTGTAGCAGCCGCATAAATTAAGTGATTAACAGAATTGTTCTTAAATGTTGGCAGCTACTTACAAGATTGATATTATTTACGATCCTCGGCCCCGCATGCAATGATATATGTACATTCATACTGGCACTCGGAGTCGCACTCGCACTCGCACTATGTGTACCGCGTTTGCTTTGCTTTTGGGCAGTGAAAAAAGTGTCTATAACTTCTGGGAAATATGGCCAGCGGACGACTGGGATATTGTATAATGTATTAGCCGGAGCATTGTGTGTTAATTTGACAACAACAGCGTACGGGCTGGCATTCCTTGGGAACGGCAGCATCAGCAATAACAACAACAACCACACTTTGCCGCCGTGTGGCGACAAACGAGCCTTGTTCCTGTCAGAAGTCAGAAATATAACCATATAAAATCAGTCGGCATGACCATTGAGCTGCCTTCATCCATCTCTTTTTGCTGTAGCCATCATCATCATCGTTATGATGATCACCACTATGATCATTGCGTCAACAGGATTAGCAAATTTAATGCGGCAAGCAGCGCCTTTAAAGATCTCCAAACTCAATGAAGCTGCGATCAAAGCTGTCAGCGATGGGGACCCTCAGCTTATCGGCTTGCAAAAATCAAACGATTTTGTTTGCCTTGCAATACGTTAAGTATTTTCATCGCCTGCTTCAACACTTCGCGAGGCACTCCAGGAATCTCTGTGGAATGCCGTATCATTGGAGAATTTCTTAAGGTATTCATAGAGAACTGCGAGAATGAATAGAAAACGGACAGTTTTCATTAATATATATTTTTTTAACTTATTTATGAGTAATAAAATGATCTATTCCTTCTCCAATATTGCTTACAGTAATCATAAATAGTTATTGAGGTTAACTTGAACCTGATGTATACTTACTTCTAACCATAGCATATTTATTGTCATCTCATCAATTCTGAATGAAAACCCACTCCATGGCCTATAGTTCCATTATTTGCATTCATTCATCAGCTTGATCGAATTTCTTTTGTAACTCATAGTAGAAGATAAATCTATTTTCGAAAAACAACTTTCTTTGATCGTCTTTTTAGGACTGAATCCCAACCAAGAGGGGAGTAAGATTTCTCATTCATAACCGTTCATTCAGAAAGCGATACTAACTTAACTTTAGGCCACGCTTGATTATCTCTTCTGCCTCAACGACCATGACGATGATGATGATGATGACTTAATAATTGAAATTTATCAAAATGAATTAAGCAAATCGCCTTTAAATTTAAATGCCACATTAATTACAACGTCTTAGAGAGGCATTTAAAAAGCGCCTGACAAATGACCTGACAATTTATAACGACCCACAGCAGACGAAGAAGGAGATTTTCGTTGCCTTCTGCCCACAACCCAGAAATTTATCAAAATCGCCTAGACAATGGAATCGAAGAGCACGGAAGAGGGGACTTGCAGAGGGCCCTATCGAGGTTGCCTCTTCTCAATGTCACAGCTGGGCCCAATAAATTTCAACAATTTACAACGGACCATTCATAAATTTATTAATGAATTAAGTTATAAGATAATTTACAGTTCATGCCGATCGAAACGCAATCGGCTGAACAAAATGATCATCACTGAGGATCGCTGCAATATATCAATTCTCCGGACGTGGCTCGAGACGACGACGATCGCAAGCGACCTAATCGAATTGTAGCCAAAGCAGAGAGGAACAAGCAAGAGTCAGAGACTGCAAGAGAATTCTCGGAATTGGTTCGGCCAAATGGGCAAAGGCTGCAGAAATTTAAATGAACGAGAACCCAGAGGAGCAGGAAACGGAGCGGTACAAGATGAAAACTGGCTGCAGTTTGTCTGGCGGCTTATTGGTGCCATGCCTGCGCATAGAGCCATGATTAGCCGATCGAGCCGAGTCGGCTGCATAGTCGTTATCAGCGCACACCATCATCGACAACGGAACCAAACAAGCGCTGGTTCTGTTTCTCTCACTCTCTCTCTCTCTCTGTCTCCCTCCTGGTCGCATTGCTTATAAATTGGAATTTAAAATTAATTAAGTTGTCGTTTTGCGCTTTTATCCAATTTATAACTAATATGACACCGATTATACGAAATATGTTCGCTAATTAACGAACGGACACCCCCGTTCCCACTCCCCTTCCCCCCTTCCGCATCACACACTCGCAGCACTCGCAGTCATAGTCACATTCACACAACCGTCTCTGACACTCGCTGGTCATCTAACTGCTGGCCAGAACCAAGGCAGACAGACAGGCAGCAGCAACAGGCAGCAGCAACAGGCAGCAGCAACTGGCTGGCAACAGCAGCAACAGTCGACGCTTTGGCTGTTGCTGTTGCTCCGCAACAACTTTGAATCGTGTCCGCGTGCTCGTAATCTGCTCGCTGAAGACGCGTTGTAAATTGTCTGACAAAGCTTATTTTATTAATTTAAGCCATAAACGTTGGCCTCGTGTTGCTGTTGTTGCCCGCTTGTTGTTTGTTTGCCACTCGGTTTGCATACGCTGTCCAGTCCAGGCGAGGATCGAGCTTTAGGCATCGCCAAGCAGCGCCAATTTATTGCACATCGTAAAAAGCCGTTTGCGTTTTAATAAGCCATGCCAAACACGCGGCGGCAGTTGTTCCGTTCATCTGCGGGCTTTGCCACACTCCACACTCCCCTCCACGCTGCCACTGCCACCAGTTGGCAGAAGGCGTCGATGTTGATGACGTTTTGGTCAGTTCGGTCCAATGCGAAGGTATCCTCACTCACTTACGGCCTGCACTGCATTCCTGGCCATAACGAATTGCAGTTTCATTGGCTAATCGAGTGCGAGTGCGAGTTTGTGTGTGTGTGCGAGTGCAATGGGTTTGTGCTGCGCAATTGGTAGTTGGGTTGTCTGTCATTGGTTTATGGAACTAAGGGCCGGCATACTGGTAACGGCACTTAATGAGCCACCAAGATTTTGGCCATAAACTCAACTACTTTATTGCGGAACAGATTAAGACCATTTCATTGAGGATGACGATGGTTATCCATCAATTGTACAGCAAGCCAGATTCATAGTACATTAAAGAAAAATGCCAAAACGAACTGAAAAAGCGAGCAATAGAGATGGCACTGCAAATGCACTGTAATTACCTGTTAGTTTACATGCATAAGGAGTAATTCTGTTAAATGTGGAGCAATCTGTTTAAGTTGATCAATGCATTTATTCACTGTTATATTCTCATGTTACAATTGCTATTTCTTTTGTGCTGTTGTTATGTGTATTCTAACTGCACTATCTGAGCCTCTCGTCCTACGCACACAGATTGAGCCACAAAACGGACTTTGGTCAATTACTTAGCCATAACACAGAGAAAAGATAAATATGTCAAAATTAAGTAAGCGGCCACAAATTCACGGACGAGCACAACAAACTTGCGATAAGCTGACCACAATACCGCAGTGTGCCCACTAAATAAATGCACACATGTACGCATACGTGCATACTCGTATATGTTTGTGTGTGTGAGTGTGAATACAGAAAGAGAACACGCAGCTCTCTGCTGGCAGTTGTTGTTAGCAGCGAGTGAGCGCCCATAAAAAAAGGCGTTGAAATCAGTAAAAATAGCCGGGCTAAAGGAAGCGCGGCATACGACTCGGAAGGGATAGAGTGAGTGAGAGAGAAGCATGCGATGGGCCGGGGCTGAGCAAACAAGCGTTGGGCATCATGATGGGGCCATTGGCCAATTGGCCGCGGCAGAGGACGCGGGACGGGGCAACAGAAATCGTTTACAAATAAATCAGAAAGCGATAAATAAGGATTTTGTCTCGTAATAACTCAGCGGGAGCCATTTAACATGCAATCATAACGAATCGATGCTGAACGCTTTAGCGAATGCCAAGACAGTGGGACCAAGGGGGGACTCAGCTCAAGAACGGGGAAGGGAGCAGGAGCAACACGCTTTCACACCAGGCAGCCCAAGTTGGCAAGTGTGTGTCGAATTGCTGTTGACTTGTTGCAGTTGTCGCTGCTTCTGCCCTTCGTTGTGCTGTTGCTACTCTTGTTGTTACTGCTGTTGTTGTTGTTGTGTGTGTTGTCCCTGTTGCTGTTGTTGTTCTCGCGCCTTGGGCATGAAAATAAAGTTGCCAACAAGCACGTAAACTTCTCGGCATGACCAGCGGACTCTCGCACAATGACAGGGGCGTTCTCTCGGTTTTATGAGCGACGTTTTTTATGCCTGCCCCTATCAGAAAACAAACCCGAAACATGCACTTGGTTGCACTTCATAATTCGACCAACGACACTCAACTGCTCGATCCCCGCTCTCTTCCTCACTCTTTCTTTCTTTCTCCCTTCCTCTCCCTGTGGCTATCGATGTGCATGTTGAGCCTGCGTAAGCAACAACAAGCTTTCTTAATTATGTTGTAAAACAATCTGCCGTCATTTGCGCTGCCTGGCAAGTCCTGTGCCATGTCCCAGGCCCGTCCCGACCCCTTCTCTAATAACTCTTTGGCCGAGGGAAGTAATTAAAATAACAAAAGCTCGCGCTGACGCCGCATTGCCCACAAAAATGGCTGCCAGACACGCAGGCGTCGTCTACACGATTTCTATGACTAATTGCCAGAAGTGTGTCACAGGAAGCCTCTGAGAGCGGAGGCCTGGCCTGACAGGGCCTAACTGACGTCCCTTATGGGGTCAGGCACGCACACGTGCACGCCGAAACGGCTTATCTCGATGAAAATGCAACTGCAGTTAACCTGGCTAACAAGAAATTAAATTCCATTACGCGCGCGTAAGTCAATTTCTGTGCCCGGGCAATGGGGCTAGGTTTACGAGCACAGCACAGTGGTACAAAATGTAAAAGCAAATACCAAACAAATTAAATGAAAGTTTCAACTTTGCAAATATTCAATACTCACAGCAGATCACTGTTTGATTAAAATACCTTGTTAATTATTCTGTCTGTTATCGATGAGTCAGTTAAATATCTCAATTGGAATCAGCTGTTTAAGCATATTCTAAGCAGCTGTTAAGTTGTACTCAAGGCAGCTGTAAAGTTGCGCTCTATTGAAATCAGCTGTTTAAGCATATTCTAAGCAGCTGTTAAGTTGCACTCAATGCAGCTGTTAAGTTGCACTCAATGCAGCTGTTAAGCATCTTTTAACATTTATCAGGGATCTCACTACACTCATTCAATGCAGTGTATATTCGAATATCCTGAAAATATCACATTTCGAGCTACTTCATCCCACTGTGCGTGACTTCTAATGAAGAGGTGGTAATTTATGTGGCTATATTCACCTGTACCTAGACACGTTTTAATAAGGCAGAGTCTGCGCTATGAATGGTAACGAGTTGGCCAAATGGAGATGTAGACAAGGCGAACCTGGCAGGTCTCCAGCGTGGATGCAGCAGACCCACTGGACGTTGCAAGGCCTGGCCAGCTACGGACACGCGGCCAAGTGCAGGATTAATTAATTGCCAGTGGATGTTGCCAGCTATTGCTGCTCGTTGTTGTTGCTGATGTTGATGTGGCCGCGTGATGCGCGTTGATGTCCAACGGCACACGTGACGTATACGTGACATTTGAGCAATGTTCAGCCGTTTAATGTGCGACATTCTGTTTGTTTTTCGCCAACTTGCTAACAACGTTTGACAGCCTCCAGCGGCGACGTCTTGAATGTCAACCGAGGGGGAATCTGGCGCGGACCGAGAGATTCTTTGCTTTGCATAAGGCACAGCGAACTTATAATGATGAGTCCGCAACTCCGCACCGTCAGCCAGGCAGACAGACAGACGACAGACAACGTTGTCAAATGACTTGCGTAAATTTATCGTAAATGCCATCAACGACGGTAGCCTCGTCACAGTCTCGAGTCTTTCGGACCACGACGAGATTCAACAAGCAACGTCGGAGAGGCGGAGAATCAGTTGCTGGAGCTCGGCTAATCCTCGTTAATCCTTGTGACTGCTCGACTGCCTAGCTACACATAAATTTCAACTGAAATTCCCCTCGTTTCCCTCGTTCTGTTCCCGTTGTTGTCGCCCCCGCCCTTTTTGCATGCGAATGATATGCTAATGAAATGCACACGCAGCACAACACAAGGCGAGGCTGCTCTGGGCATGCGCCACTTCGCAGTGCAATTTGCATGGCAGCCCCAGAAATGTGGGGAATACGAATCACCCTGCGAGTTGCGTGTTGAGGCCTGACACGTTTAATTGGAAGTCAATTGGTCGACAGGAAGTGAGATACCAGTACGAGAATTTGCTAGAAATCAGGAAAACCGGAACCGTTAGCCGGGGAGCAACAAAAATAGTTTCTCTTGAATAATTGCAAATTACTTTGGATGACGAAAGCCTAAAGATATTTACAGTTTATCTATAGTTTACGGTTACACTTATTTGTTCAACTGCCATCTTCCGAATATGATTAAATTCAAAAGGCAAAGGTTTACATTAGAAAAACAGAAGAAGAAGAGGATTGGTGAACATAACCGATGGTTAACAGCTGCATAGAATTAGATATAACAGCTCCTTAACATTAGATTAAACAGCTGCAAAGAATAAGATATAACAGCTCTTTAACATTAGCTTAAACAGCTACCAATAACATAGATTAGAGCTTAAATTAGCTCATTCTAGTAAATATGGCAACCTTAAGTGTTTAGTTAGTAAAAATATAATTAAATAATAGTTTAATTAAGGCGAACAACAATAGGGTACTATAAAGCTTATAAAACATTAGTATATAGACGGAATCAAGGGAAACACTTACACGTAAGTCTCAGTAGTTAAGTCTATCGATTTCCATCAATAAGGAATACATAAAATATGATATTATGCTTATGGGAAACTGATTTGATTTCTGCACTCCCAATATAGTTGGCTATAAAACTGAAACTTAAATTATACAAAAATCACTAGGTACAAGATACACAAACACACACACGTACATCGTATACCCACAACACCCTGAGGACGGCGGCAAACGGCGCTCCAGTTGAAGACACATGGGTGACATTCAATGGGAGCCCGGACTTGTAGTTTGTGTCTCATTGTCATGCCCGGCTTATTGATTGGAATACAATGGATCCTTAAAGTGTGCTTACAAGCGCCGTAACTCAAACAAATTGCAGCCGCCGCCTGCAAACGCCTGACTGAGGCGCAGACAGAAGCGACGCCGTCGACGTCGACGCGCAACGACACTGATCAACAGGCGAGGCAGCAGCAGCGGCAGCCCACTGGGACACGCAGTGACGCTGGGGCTGAGTCTGGAACTGAGTCTGAGGCTGAGTCTGAAGCTGGGGCTGGGCCAATGCGTTTTACATGATGGCTACACGACAGGACAGGAGCGGCGGACCGATCGCAGTCCGACTGCCGGCTTAACAAGAACAAGATAAGCCCGCGCCCCGATGCGGTTGTTGTTGCCTTTGTTGCTGTTGATGTTGCTGTTGTTGTTGCTGTTCCTGTTGTTATTCCGCTGGCTTTGGTTGCCTTAAATTATTCCAGGCTCGCCACAAAGACACGAAGCAGAGGCGCTACTGACGCGCTTATGTTAAATTTACCAAACAACCGATTTGTATGCAATTTTGCGATCGTCGTCATCGGACCGAGAGGGAGGTGAGGAGAAGTTCCAGCTGCAGCCGAGGTGAGTCGAGCTGAGTTGAGCTGAGTCAAGCGAAGCTCAGGTAAGGTGAGGTAAGCTGAAATCCAAATCCCAGCGAGACATCATGACGTCGTGGATATTTCGCCGCGAGAGGGTCGCTGCCTCTGCTGCTCTTGCTATTGTTTCTCTGCCTCATCCTCGTCGTTGTCGTCCCTCTCACTCTCTCCCAGTCTGCCGCGCTGTCTGCCGCAATGTCTAGTTTATTGGCGTGATTTTTTATTTGCATTCGAAATGTTTCGGTGCCGCTGCTGCAGCACGTGATGTATGCGACGCAGGCCGCCACACAATTGCCATAAGTTTCTGGCCGGTTCGCAATTATTTGCGGAATTCCTTTTGGAATATATATTGACTCTGACTCGGACTTGGACTCCGACTCGGTCTCGGTCTCGCAGTCGGACTCTACTCTACGTGCCTGTGGCTGCGCCTCAGACTAACTTTGACAGCCATACAAGGAAGCTTAACCCGTGTGGGTTGGGCAACCACATTTCTGCTTCCAACCCGACGGACGTTCTTAGTTTATTCTGCTGTTAATTTGTCATGAAATTTTCGTTTTTAAGTGCATTTTTTAAATACCCACGAGGCCCGAGAAGTGCCAGACTGCTGGACATGGGTTGACCGACTTTTTGGAAGTCAAGTGATTAGTTCCTATTACGAAATTTCTTTGCCTTCATATTCTCTTTTTATGTGCCTGCTTCTTCTCTTTTTATGTTCCAAGTTAAAAAGGTTCGTGTATTTTCAGATCAAGTTTCGCCTTTGCAAAATAAATATATAATATAATATAATAAAAATTACTTCCCACAACAGTCTGTCAAATGCATAGAAAACATCATCTTTATATGTCTATATCAATAGCTGGAAATAGTTTATACGAATTGTACATTTAAATGAGCTCGGAATAGTGGCATTACAAAGCAAACTATATCCGACTACATTGGTTGTTTACAATCAACAAATGATTCAATTTGCATTCAATGCAAAACAAACCCATTGAAGATCAAATAATATGCGATAATTTACAGGCAAATTTGGCATCAGTTTCTGCCTGATGGAAATACTAAACAGATATCGCCCGGCGATTAAACAGACTCTGTCGATCTGTTATGTGAACTTACCAGCACACTCGATCACATTCGAACCTCCCACTCGCATTAACACCCAACGCTAATGCAGCGCCAAACAAGAGTTCACAACTCTCAAGTGGAGGCGCCTCGTGTTGCACACTGTACCTGTCCGCCTGCAAGTCAATTGCGCAACTGCCCCAAGTGTCAAATTAGACAGGGAACATAGGCGCAGTCCGGCGCAGCACAGACTCAATACAAAGTTGGCAGAAAGCAAACGCTGCTGGCCAAGACCAGAGCTGGCGTCTAATTTTCCACGAATCGAATTCGGATGGGGGCGAGTTGGGGGTGGCTCGGTCCGGGACTGTGCATTGATTTGCATTTGCATGTGGGTGGTCAGCAAATTGCCAGAACGTGAGTACAATTTTTAAATTAACGGCAAGTGGTTGCAACGGCAGCAGCAGCAGCAGCAGCAATGAACTGAGCAGACAAACAGACACTGGCGCATTCCGTAGCCGCAAAACTGTTGCAATTAATTGCATAAAAGTTCTAACTCGTCAGCAACCTCCCCCAACCACACTTCCCCTTCCCCTAAGTGGTGGCAAGAACAATGGCGAACTCTTGTGCAAACCATGCAACAACAAGAACAACAAGCACGAAAGTTAAGCTCGAGTGTGGCGACTATGGAATACCCGCCTTAATAAATTTAAATTAATATAAATCTTCTGTGCTTAGCGTATTTTGGATGCGACACCTCAGGGATTATCACGAATTCGAATTATTTCTTAAATAACTTTTAGGGTCATTATTCGATGAGAAACAATTGGCTAGTGATCCTGATCAGGAATATACATATATAACATGTGGGGTCTCCCCTGCCGCCCACTGCCTGTTTCATACATCCACACAAGGTTGTATACCCTTTCTTGACTACTCTCATTGCTCGAAGAGTATAACAAGCGTGGCCATAATCGGAGCCACATCGTCGTCATGGTCGTGCCTTTCAGTTTGAAACGTGATCGATAGACTGACTACCAGAGTCGCCGCAGAGACCCAAAACAGGCCCTCGCTCTGACTCTGGCTCTGGCTCTGGCCAACTGCAAATTGCGACTCTTTTAGCCGTAGACGAAGCCGTTGCTGTTGCCAAATGTTTTGGCCTTAGTCAAATTATGTTCTTTGCCTCGTTTGATAATGAAACTGCAAATTGAAGTTGTTGTTGTTGTTGCTGTTGTTGTTGTTGTACTGGTAGTTGTTGTTGTTGCTGTGGCAGTGGCCCCTCAAATTGTTTGCTCACACCGTCCGAGGCAACGACTTGGAGTGCATCATAGAGCAACGCTAATGATTACGTGTTATCGTGTTGTAATTTTACATAAAACTCTAATGACGACTCTGCTGCAGTGCTGCAGTGCATCCCTGACAGGCAGTCTGCCTGGCCGGCAATCCATCCATCCAACGTGCCATGCACCCATCGATCTATCGATCGACTCAGCGCTTCGGGTTATATGGTTTAGATCATGGCAGCGGACACTAACTAGGCTCATCATGGAGCGTTAACAAGCTCATTTTTCTAAACCTGACGTGCTGAGTGAACAAGCGGAAAGCAAAGGTTCTGCGAAAATTGCCTTCAAGCCTGAGATCGTATAAAATATACTCATTTCTGCTATAAGCTAACGCGTATTATAATGGAATAAAATAAAAGAAACGTAATGAAATGCTTGGAAACTGAAATAATGCAACTGTGATATGTGATGTAGATGATAAAATTATGATGAAAATGTGAAGACCAAATTAGCTAAAATGCAAATAAAATTTATTTAGATTCATTTTATTATTTTCAGTTTTGGAAATTTAATAAAACTCGGAAAACTAAACTGAAATATTTCTTTAAAATACTCTAACTATAAATAGAAATTTACTGTTATGTATTTTAATTAAATCCAAAATCTTGTAATTCTAATTTACCAAAATGTTGAAAACAGTTGAGCCAATAAATAAGTCAAAAATATCCTACACATTTCAAGTTTCCCAAAAAAATATATATAGTTAAAGTTGTTCATAGTAATCTGATATAATATGCTGGTATTAACCAACTTTTGTCGAATTGAACTTCACTTTAATGTGATCTTTAATCGGTAAAAGTCATCGATATACCAACGGATAATGAGCCGAGTGACAATATCAAATAAAGATTTGTGAAACTATCCAATCAACGCCTACAGCCACACTCAATCGAGTTAGCCCATAAGCATGGATAATATACGAGTATTTCGCCACATTGTCGAAATCAACCTGAACATGGTTATCCACATTGATTGAACTAAATTTTCATTAACTGCTGCTGCTGCCCGTAGACAAAACGTTTTCCTGCTAAAAACCAAGATCGAACGACCTCGCGAGCATATTAAATTGATTTTTTATGTTCTCACCAAGCATGGAAAATCATGGAGCACAGCGATGTTGTGCAATGGGAACAGCGGATCAGCTATAAAACTCACTCGAACACGAGCACTGCAGATGCTGCAGTTGTGTATTTGTGCGCGTGTGTGTGTGTGTGGGTTAATAAACGCAGCTCCCCTCACCTCGCTTCCTGTAGACAAAACGAGAGAGAGAGACGAGACGAATACTACAGCCGGGCGCATTCGACGTTAAGATACCCTAAATCCAACTTGTAAAATTTTTACGGACACAAAAAACAAATACAAAGTTTTCTGCGGCCTACTGCTATCTCTCTCTCTTATACACAGATGAAGGGGTTACTGAATAGATTCATAGTAACTTTATTGTCCGATCGGATTGAAATTTGGAGGAGAGGTAGATATTAAAGACAGCTAATAATATATTATTAATAATATTTATATTACAAAGGTAAATCTTTAATAAATCGCTTATAAACCTAGTTTAAAAATTGAATTATTGATTTGCGGGAGTGGTGGGCGTGGCATCCAGCATTCTTGAAAAGCTTTATAAACTGCTTATATATAGGAACTTTTAAACCAAATTCGGTGTCACTAACTAATCGCTAATAATAGCTAAGATCTGTTTGTTCACACAGACTGGCATTCCCCTTTATAAGCACTTTCAATTTTGGTAGGGTATAACGAGACGAGAAGCGATGCGATGTGATGGTAAATTATGGTTATTTAAATAAACAGCACACGATTTGATTTGGCTGAGCAAAAGTGTTGCCGTGGCCGCGAAATGCGAGCGCCTCTGAAATTGGACAAAGGACCGAAACAGCAGACGAGACAAGACGAGACCAGGACAGCACAGGACAGGTCTTGAAAATTATGTTGTAGCCGCGCTGATCGTGCGCAGGCGATGCACAGGCTGGCGATAGATTCGTCTTGGGGGTTGTGCCATCAGGCCATGATTGAGTAACGCCCATGACTGGCACTGGGGCGTCTAATTACGAGGCCAGGCCAGCTGGTGCTGGTGCCGGAGCTTTATTGCACCAGGAGAAGCTGAGCAACGGCAGCAGCAGCAGGAATCCAAGCGTCATTAGCTGATGAGCAACGTCGCCCGATGAATGCGAGATAAGCAAACACATAAAATCCAATGTGCGTTTGCCATACAGCATGACCTTTGACACACCCCCCTCACTCTCTCACCTGTAGACCCGTTCAGCGGCTTTTGGCCTGTTTCGAAGAGCGCTGCGGCGTTTTGTTTATTTTGAAGCTATAATTTAGCGGGTAATTGCACGCTGGCGGCCAGAATTTGTAACTAAACTGCAAATTAGCAGCCAATTCCCCGGCCGATTAATAACCATAATTATTGTCTCAAACGCTGACGAGAGAACGTCGCGCAGTCGCAGACGCAGACGCAGAAGCGAAGAAGAGTGTCTGCTGCTGCTGCTGAGGATCTGAGGATCTTGATGAGGAGCAGACTGGGCAAAACTGCACTGCGCTCAAATTGCGCCAACTCGGTGCGGGGCTGGTCAATTGCCAATTCGTGATACAGATACAGCGAGGCGCGTACGAAAAGCTCAACCTGGGAACGGAACCAGGGCCGTAGTGATGCTTTCGCGGGCCCTTATGGGTCCCCTAATGTAATACCCTTGCGGTCGATTTTATATTGGCAAAAATAACAGTTGTTCTTAAGTAATCTAGACCTTCCCTTCTCATTATAGATTAATAATATAAGATTTAATCAAACTTTTATTTTGAGTGTGACCACATTTGACATGGAGTTTTCTTTATGTATGTATCAATGCTTTGGAAACTTAGCAGGGGGCCCTTGTGCACCCCACACCCTGTCACGCCAAACAACGGGCCTGACCGGGACGCAATTTAAATTGTGTGCGCGTCTGGCTTAATTGCATTAAAGGCGAGGAGGGAAATGGAGAAAGAAGAGTGAGAGGAGAGACTTAGTTCTGCTCTGCACTGGCTGTCTTGATGGGCATGTGTCTTATGAGCCTAATTAGTGTGTGCGTAGTCTTGCTTTAAATTTGGCCAGAGTGGAAAATGTGAAATTAGCAAACGTGTTGAAAGGTAACAAAGGATTCTATATGGCAGTATACAAGGGAACCAGCCGGTTTGGCGCTGGACAAATTAATAAACGTCGATACCCAATTAAACTGTCTCCCCGTAATGCACGCTATAAATTCGCTATGTGGCCCCCAGACAGAATAGAGACATCGCAAAGCCAGCCAATAGCCAAGACAAAGGAAGCCAATTATCAATGAAATTATTAACTGCACGCCGAGGTCAGCGAGACGAAGACAAATGAATGAAAATAATGGCATTATTCATTGAAAAAGGGGGCAGACCTTTAATGGTAAACTGTAGCAAATTATAGCATCAGAAATGCTCTACAAAATTAATAACTAGGATATGTGTGTATGTTGTGTGCTTGAATCGATTGTTAATGCATAAATAGTAGTTAAGCAACAGTTTAATTTAAAAGAGATGTATCGATCTGCTAAGTCATCTAATCAATTTCAAAACATAAGCCGACAATTGAACCATGTGTAGTACAAAACAGAATATCAGTTTGTATTATGTTTTCTTTATTATTGCAATGATCCTTATTTATTAAATTAATTGAACTTGGCTAAAGTGAACAGGTAGTGAGTTGATTCACTTCAAAAATGAACGAGTTCACTAATTTCAGTCGTCCTAACAGTGCTATGTTAATTTAACGGGGTTTTATCAGTCTCTTTTTTGCGTTAACAGCGGCTGGTTCTGTAAAATTTAACAGTCAACTGTTAAAAACGGCTTAAACGGATGAGTCGGATCAAGGATTCAATCAACCGCATTATCGACGTTTCGAGTTAAAGAGTCAACTTAGATTTGTTTCATACTTTTGTATTCTCGATTTTATGTTAAAAACATTTATGTATGATTATATATAAATAAAATTCAATTAGATAACAACACAAAGAGCTGTCAATTCATCATGATGGGTTGTTGGATTGCCGTCAATGACAGCAACAATGTAAAAAAGGCTTGTTATACCCATTTGTTATTTTAGCATTTACACAGTACAACAAAGTTACAGAATTGTGAACACGTTTTAGTTTAGTTTCGAGGATTAACATTGAATGTTAGAAGTGGACAACACTACAACAGAAAACTAAGCGGGCATTTGATTTCGCTTTTGAAATGTTTTACGGCAAAAGGCACTTTGATATTTTGACACGTTTTGGCGCGGACTCGTGTGATAGACTCTGCAAGTCCCTTCAGACGTTCTTTTTCATGGTCATCTCGTGTGCGGTACGCAACCGACGTCTCAGTTCATTAGGGAACCGTTCGTAGCATTTCTTGCACACGGGCTTCTCATCGTATTCGTAGAATTTGGATTTTTGGGTCATTTTTGTGTCGCACACAGAGCAGGCGAAATGATGAACGCACCAGGCCTTGTTCAGAGCAGTAAATACTACAGGGAGAAAATGAGTTTTAGTTGGCTGCTCTAAAATTAAGGTTCACTCTCCACATACCATCCCCTCCAATGACCTGATTGCAAACAAAACACAGATTTCCAAAGAGCTGATGATAATGCGTTTCACAATAGGCCAGGCCTCGCTTCTCGTAGTGCCGATGGCCCAGGAAGGGCTTCTCACACTTGGCGCACACGAAATGCTCCACATGCCAGTGCTTGCCCAGTGCAGTGACAACACGTTCCTCAATCGGTCGACGACAGGCGCCGCAAATGGGAATACCCATTTTATCGTGGCAGCGAAGACAATACAATTCGTTCTATTGAAAACCCGAATATATATTAGCATATAAAAAGCTACATATATACCATATAATCTTTCGCTTACCATATCATTTACCGCCAGACCTGGCCGACTCTTGACCTCACGGGCTGTGGCATCCAACTCTGTGCCGCAAGCGGAGCAATTGAAGTGATAACCATGATAAACCTCACCGCGGAAACGCAATGGCTCTTCATCAATGAGGCCACTGTAACACAAATCGATTAGCATGGAGTTTTTTGATCAGTGCCACGCCTACTTACTGACACTTCTGGCATACATAGCGACCAGTTATCTCGGCCTTCACCTTGGCATTACATTCATGGCAAAGCGCACGATTCTGATTGCGTATAAAGCCACTGTCAGCCAACTCTTTGGCGCAAAGCTGACAGCGGAAGCATTGCGGATGCCAGCTAGCGGACATGGCCTTGATAACACGTCCGATAACGAACTCGCCGCACTTGTTGCAGCAGGGGGCAAACAGGACATGGAAGTCCCTTTCGCAGTACTTGCGGCCCTCGAATTCGTAGAAAATGCCATCCTGGAACGGACGGAAGCACTGAGCGCAACTGAAAGAAAAGGTAACCGGTAAGTTCACCAAATCGAGGGTTTACTGTGCCAATACTTACACAAAGCACTGTGTGTGCCAAAGCTCGCCGTTGGAATTGACGATCTTCTCGGTGGGCTCAAATCCGTCGGCGCACCTCGTGCAATGCATTGCATCCAGCGACATGCTGATGGCTTGAACTCTGTAAGATCCCAACACAATTAGGAATTAGTCAACGATCTTAAAGAAAAGTTAGTTAGTTAGACGATTACACTTCAGCTTTGGAGTACATCATGATGAAGGCTTTACAGAACGACTGCAGGGTTTCAAATAAGAAAAGCAACTGCATGTGGAGATATTATGGGGGACAAACAAACAGCAGTTTGGGGCGAGTTGCTTATCAAGCGATGTTGACGCGGCTGAATCATATTTCTGACGAATGTAAAAAAAGCTTTGCATTCCTTATGGATCGGGTTAGCTTTGAGTTTTGCAGTTCAAGTTGAAGACAGTTGAAGTGCAGTCTTTAAGCAGTGCGGATGGAGTGTAGTAGCGCTGGTCAGTCGATTAATCGATTAATGTGTTAACCAATGAATGAATTCAAATCAATTAAATTTACCGCCACATACACACACAGTCACAGCAATTGATAAACAACACACACACATACACACACAAACTCAAAAGTGCGCGTCGGCGGCGGCATCTAAAAATAAATTTGAATGTTGCCATGACGTCATTGATGTAGTAAACATCTGGCGTATTAGCTGTGTGAAAACTTCAGCTTATGCGGGCAGCAGACACCCAACAGATGCACCACCGAACTCCAGAGGCTAAAATTCACCTTAATGATTTGCATAATTGCACTTAGTGGGCGTTATACGAAATGGTATTCTGAACCTAATTCCATTTAGCAGCACCTTGACCATGCGAGAATGAGAATAGAGCAATAATTTGGGTCACATTTTGTCACTGTGGACCACACACAACAGGGCGTTATGATGACGATGATGTAATTAAGTTCGGAATTCAAAGTTGCAACGTCCTAATTTAATTGCTTACTGAACGGGAGGCATTTTGGAGGAAATTGGCTTTCACTTGTTGCACTTGCAGATCGCGTCAATCAACTGAAATCTGCAAACAAAATATTATAAATCTGTGTCGCCTATTGATCAGTGTTGTCGGTGCAGCCGTTTTCAGGCCAAATCCGGTTTCTTGGCGATATTTATTGCTGTTTTTCTCTTGGTTTCGCTTAAGCTTACAGCTAAAATAGACAACACTGTTGATATTTGTATTTGTATTTGAGGCCAACAACACAGGTTTCGCCAAATTGGGCGTACCACGCGAATTCTGATTTAATCTCTTTTATATCTGAATCGCTGACATATTTCAGAACTGCAAATTAAGGAAAGATTTATTTACCTATAACATTCACTATTAAACTTATTCTTTTATGCTATATTTCACTTTTCAATTAAGATTCTCCTTCAAGAAATATCACAATTGTTCAGTGTGTACACACTCTATTAAGTCCATTGGGTACGCTGACAAGTTCGTTCAGTTGAATTTATTCATGAACCTGTTCAGTGTGCAAGAACCAGGGCTACCACAGCCACTCAAATGTACTCTGATCGAATTTATCGATAGTTGCGCGCAACTATTTAAAACTAATAAAATAATAAATATCATCTTGGTTTTGGATGTAAATACAAAAGAGATAGGTGAGATATAATGGATACATAATTTGTCATGGTTTTTATGGAATATTTGAGGACCTATACTCTATAATTACTTTATGCTATATACTTAAAATGATAGTAAACTAAACCCTTATCAAAAATATATTAGTATTGTTTATGCATATGTGTATAGTTGTTTATTGACAGCAAAACATATACTGTATGGGGTTATTTTGAATTCTAATTTGATTTCTCTCAAGTTTGAGCATTTCACTTCCGCCTCAGAAAGTGTGGGGCTTGTCAAGCTTCCGCGTTCAAATTTCAAGTGCATCTCAGCTGTTTTGTATAGTTCGATTGTTCTTCATAAATAATACTTCATATGGATCGCTTTTTATTGTGTTGATATGCATAAATAAAAGTACACCTTGTCTCCAGAACCTTATCATTTATGACTTTTTCTACCTTTATTCATCGTACATCGATGAAGGGCTTTGTTTGCGCATATCACCGCCGTCCGTCACATAATGAAAACAAACAAAGCATGGCGAGGCCACCAAAAACTGGGAGCCGACGATGAAAACAACATCACCCCTCGCCTTACAACGGGGCTTGTACGGCGAGACAAATGGCACGTAGCAACAATTGGGCGAGACGCTATAATTAAGTTACAATTTTGATTTTATGCTCTTGCTGTTTTCTAGAACTGTCTTGTATCATTTCATACGTTTATAATAAGTCTGCCGTCGGCAGACTGCCGATTTACAATATGTAAATATCATTCTGGGACCGATGTCTGTGCCTTTGTCTGCCTGGGGATGAGGCCCGTAATTATGCGTATGCAGGTTGTGTGATGCTCAAAAATATGTATTTATACATATACTTTGAGGAATCGGCCACGCCTTCTTATGCCTATTATAATAATTTAACATTTTCGAATCCAAATGGGCAGAAAGGATTGAATGTATTAGCAACATAATCAATCAAGAATCCAAAATACATAAGCTTTAGATAATTTTCCAAACATAAGTCGAATTAGTTTCTTCAATTTGATAAATGTCTTATAAACTAAATACAATCTGGTATTATCGCAAGAAAAGTTTTGCACAAAGGCCTGAGATCCCTCTACACCCCTGGGTGCGGATACAGTGGGTGTCTAAATTTAACTTCAATTATGCTATTTATTGTTGCAGCTGGCGCAAAACCGGCAAACCAGACAAACAACAACTCGCCCCCCGTATGTATGTATGTATGCACATACTTCCATATTTGTCCGTACGAATGCATGTGGGTATGTATGTGCACTATTATCTGTGTATGTGTGTGTCAGGCTCGTCAAACCAGTTGCTCGCAAACTGTTGTGCAGTCATTCATCGTTTTCCTAATGTTTTTACATAAAGAATTCCAAAAATGTGCGTCTATAAAGCTGTGGCCACATGCTATGCAGTTGGGTGCTTATCGGTGTTTGGTTTCTTTTTGTATTGTAACTGCCCTAAGGCTTTTCCCTTATCTGACAGTTTCGAAATCACCTTTACACTGCTTAATTTTTATGTTGTTTATTTTTTTCCTTTAATGCAAGCTAAGTTGATCGTAAAAATCCATGACTAGGTATATTTGTACTTATCGTAATAACTTGTGTTTTGTTTAACTTGCAATATTTTATCAGTTTGCATGTAGAATTCGCCAATAAACATAAATAGGGTTGCTTTATCTACTTTTTAATCGATGAATTCGATAAGCTTAGCAGAGACCCATCTGGCAGCCTCCTACGCAAAATATTAGTTGCTCAGCTCCTTTCCGATTTTTCTTTGGGAAAACTCAACCGGCTGGCGAAGCAACAGGTTTAATTTTCATTTCGAGGGAGAAAAAGACTTTCATGAGCATTCGAATGCGATTTATCCAAGGAATTACAATAATTTACATGATCATCTCTCTGTGTGGAATGCTCTTATCTCATCCAGCTGAACCCTGAATGACCCTGCCTGAATTAATGTTAATTGAATTCGCCTTATGTGGGTGTAAAAGTGAGAGTCAACCCACCAAACATGCCGAACCACCACCGGATGCAAACTGTAACGGCCGACCTACGTGTGCAGCCTTTGTGGGGCATGGGGGGAGACAAATTGGAACGCATGGTGGTGATGGCCTAGCCAACGCAATTACTATTTGCATACTCGTATGCCTGTCTGTGTGCGTGTGTGGGTCGTCTGTTGAGTAAGGTTCGCACTTGGTTGGTGCTTATGCAGTGCACCCAAGTCGAAGTCGAAGTCTGCGACAAAAAAATAGATATATACGAAAATGTTTTGCTTAGCAACAGCCGACAAAAACAAAGGGGAGCAACAACAATGATTAGTAAATGAGAGGCAGGTGTTGTGTTTAGGTACCAACGACCTGTTGGGGCACGACGGCTACTCAAAAAGTTACCCGACCTCTGCGAATGCAGCTGCGGAACTTGCCTAACTTGCCAGACCACCCGCGCACGTGAGAGGGCGTTTGTACTCAAATATATCTAGACTTGTGCATTTACATACATATCACACATGCACCCAGACATACCAGAAAATATGTTCATATGCATGTGTGTATGCGGGCTTCGGTTGTCAGGGTGCAGTGTCATTAGCACTCTTCGAAATAGCAACCAAGCTAAGGTTGTCATGTCCACTGATTTTCATCACATTCAAAATCATTTTGAAGAGATTTCTTATCTTTAAAAATAAGTTAACTTTATAGAAATAATGAAACATTTTTGGTCCATTTGAATTCAAAAACTAATTGTTTTATATATTTTATGAATAGATTCAAACACCTGACAACCCTAAACTAAGCGAAACAGCAGATAAGGCGAAAAAGCTAAACAAAAGCAATACAAATGCACAAAATTATAAAATGCACATGTAGAAATATACTCACACTTGTTTAAATATAAACTATTTAACCTTACCGATGTCGTTGCCATAGTGACGTTACGTTTTTGAGATTTGCAACCACACAAAAGAAAACAAAGATTTTCGCGAGTGATCGAGGGAGAGGGAACACCTGTATGGGGTGTGGGGAGATCACGAACAAGCCTTTTTGCTCATTCTCGATTGTTGTGAAAGCAATCGACAACACACATACACACCCTCACTCATAGGGGTAATCGAATTCAGCGATAACTGACTTAAACAAGCGACAAGCAGTAGAACGTTTTTATCCCAAGGGGATAAGAGTAAACAACAACTATAACCTTAACATCTGCATGTGACGCATTCACATGACTGCTGTTCACATAGATCCGAGTAATTTACCAATATTATATACACGTATGCAAATGATACTATATTTATGTATAAATATGACGGCTCTCTTGATGGTTGCCAACACACAAGGTGAATTAAAAGGCAAGTGTGATAAGACAACTTTTGTTATTGTAAGTTTTTTATGTAATCCCCGTGATCTTGCAATGTTGTTGCTAATCTTGATCACTGTGATGGGGTCTCGTGATACGAATAGTAAATAAACAATTAGTTTGTGTTCTGATTAATAATTTCGTATAATATTACATTTCCTTTATTTGTTTTGCTTACATTCTACCAATGGTAATACATATTTATATATGTATGCATGTAATAATTTAATTTTAGTAGGATGCTAATTTTTTCAATTTCGTGGAACCAATAAATAACAAAGCGCATCAATTCAAGTTATCATATCATATTTTACATGTCTCTCTCTCTCTTGTTTTTGTATGTACATCATTATTAAATATGTATGAATCATCATTAGGCTTATCAAGTCTCTCGTTTTAACATATTTCGTTATTTATGCTAATAGTTGTTGGTTCATCATTAAAATATAAGTAATCTTAGGCAAATAATTTTACAACAATTTGAAAAATCAAAGGCAACTGTATTTCTCTTTCTTCAGCCTTAACTTAAGGCTACATTATCGAATCAACAGTTATCCGAGCACTTAACAAAAACTACAATTCAATGGGCGAACATGTTGGTATGTACATATGTATGTATGTATATATGTATGTAAGTGTGCACGTGTGTGTATGTATATGTTTTTTGTATATAAAAGCACATTGAAGGCACATGAACAAAGAGAGAAACAAACAACCGAACGACAATAACGCCCCAATCTATTACATACATATGCAAATGCACGAATGCGCCTCTGTCTGTGTATGCGTGGAGTTTCCCACTTGACAACTACATGTACGGAGCCCATATCTTAACATATTGTCGTTTCCTTTTCGTATGTATGAAATTTGAAAATAGTATTAATAATATCATGTTGTTGTGTGTGTGTGTGTGAGAGAGTACCCTAACTTAGTTACATTGATAACTACTTAAATAATCCTCTCTAGTTCTCTCCACAATTCAACTCAATTGCTCATCTGCAGACCGCCGCTGCTGCGACTGCCTGTGGAGGAGGAACCGCTTAATCCAAATTGTGAAACGAGCTTATCATAATCTTCCAGCGATGTCTCGAACTGCTCCAGCTGTCGGGACAAATCGTCTATGTAACCGCCGTCAGCAGCAGCTGCTGCACTGCTGGCAAATGCAGCTGCCGCAGATGCCGATGCTGCAGCTGTGGCCCCGCAGCTGGCACCACTGGGCATTTGCAACTCGCCGAGTCCACGTAGTGGTGGGGCATGGTAGCATTCTCTATAAAACTTGGCCAAATCGTTGACATGCGATGTGGGCGATGCGAAGGGAAAGTGCAGCTCCTTCAGCAGACTGTCGTCATCTGGCGGAGGCTGATGCTGCGACTGCTGTTGCTGCAGCTGCTCAAACGTTGGCGCCGAGTTGTTGGCAGGTATCAGGAGGCTTTTAATGGGTGACGTGGCGCCACCGCCGCCTAGTGTTGCAATTGGTTTCTCAAAGCTTTTAAATGCTGACGAGTTGTTGTTATTGCTATGGTTATTGTTGTTGTTGTTGATATTGTTGTTGCTGCCGTTGTGATTCGAAATAATGTTGTTGTTGTTGTGGTTTACTGGAGAATCGCATTTACGATTTAGAGACTCAATTGATCCGCTTCCATTGCTCTCGAGTCGCGTCCGACGCAGCAACCATTCAAATGGTGGCGTCTCGGGCAGCACAAAATCATGCTCCGTAAACTGACGCAACTTGCCCAAGTCAGTGAATGCACCCGGGCGCAATGGCTTATCGATGTCTATGTAACGCTTATCACTGACACCTCCTATGCCGGCAGCTCCTCCAAGGCCGCCGATACCTCCATTGCCCGCTGCCCTTAGCTGACCTGATAGCTGCTGCGTGGGCGAATTGGCGTCACTGGTAGGACGAAAGTGATCCGATTTGAGCATAATTGCGTTTTGCTGATCCCCTTGATGTGCTGTAGCAGCCACGGCATGGTGGCCGGCAGTGGGGGAAATGGTCAACTTGGTGCGATACGCAACAGACATGACAAGCGAGCCCACAATTGTATTAAGCTTTCCTATCTTGACCTGCTTGTGACCCTCGCCTAATGTGTGCACTTGGGGTCGGTCCACATAGATGCGATAAAAGATGACATACGAATCTGGACACTGACGACGCGATAGCTTGTATGCGGGTGTTGTGCGGGTGAGTGAGATGAGCGACTTTAGCATGATGCCCATCCGATTATAGATGGCATGAGATGCCTTAAGCATTTGTGTGTCGCTGCTATTATTGGTATTAATGTTGCCACCTCCATCTGCCTTGCACTCCTCGCCATTTCCTGCAGCTGCATTCTTGCAACTGTCGATTGACTGCTGCAAGTCCAAGGACCACACCTCAAGTATCATTTGATCTCCTTCCGTAGTCTTTAGGGATATTTCAACACACAGTGGGAGACGCTGCAGAATGCTGTCTCCTGGCTTAAGGGACAGTGCCCGTTTTGTTTCGTCCAGGACATCGGGATGATCCTGTACGACAATGTTAAACCAATCATTGCCCGCAAGAGGATTGCACTGTGTCTGTATCTTCTCCCCCAGACGCGACTGGACTACAACCTGTGTTGTCTTCAGCGCCAGGAATTTGATAAACTTTTCCAAGTCCTTTTCGACCGCGTTTAACCGTTGTGTCGACATTTTTATAAAACCATTCACTTGGGCAGCGTACAAAGTACGTTCTGTTTTATTTGTTTTGTCTTTTCCGTTTTACACACTGCTTCCGCGTATTTTCTATCTCCGCTTCGCAGTAGTATTCTGTGGAATTTTCCTTCTTTTCTGTTTTTGTTTTCGTCTGCGCACTTATAGGTTTCCTGTACATTTACCGACAAGCACTTGCACAGGCATTTTTATGAAACACTGCGATTCGTGAAACGCCTGAATTGTTTTTAGATTCAAAATGTTTTATATATTTTGTTAAGCTGCCTTTTTATAATTAAACAAAGCAAAATATAGATCGCTCCCACTTTTTTCGTTACCGTCCGCCATTAAACTGAAGCAAATACGATGTGCTGGTGTTGCCATACACTCAACTCTGTGAACATGTTCCAGGGCTGCCACACGCACAAAAACTGAGTTTGAGGGTTGAAAAAAAACAGTGATTTTACAGTGACAATATATTTATTTATTTATATTTCAAACATTAACTTAAAATTGATAACATAAGACAATTGTTTTTTAGATACGAGGTTAATCTTAAATAGTTTATACATAATAAATATAAAATATATCGTGTACCTAAGTTTTCGCAACGATAATGATTCAAATTATCGTAATCTGTTACTAGCGTTCCATCCCTTATCAATACTTACCCGAATTAGGAAAAGTGTGGCAGCTCTATGTGACGTATGACACACGTCACGTAGGCACAGTGGGCGGGTTGGGTTGTGTTTTTGAAATCTGTAGTTGACGAGGATTTTAATGCCAATTCTATAATATGTATGTGTGGGTTGTAGCACTACAGTTTTATTTTTAAATAGGCCTTTTTGTGTATTACATGAGATTCTTCCGGTCGTTTACAGTTCAAGGCGCTGTAGGATCAGCCGTTTTTACTTTTAATATTAAAATACTCGCGATCCGAATGAGAGAGCACTTGTTTGGGCAGATAACGAAGCACCGAAGCTGGCACAGAGCTTAACATTTGGTGTCGCTCCTCCTGAATTTGTCTTTGTTGTTCCGCTTCTGTTCTGGCCTTCATCTCGAAGAATTTTACATTTTCCGCAGCTGCCTCCGCACGTTTCCGATTATTCTCCTCAATCATGGAGAGCAAGTGAGAGCCATACTCCTTCCGCTTAAACCGTTCCTGCAAGTTAATTTCCTCAGCCTCTTGGCTTCTGCCGTCGTCGACGCTCTGTTCCACAATTTCTTTGTGCCTTAGCAGTGCTCGCTCAATGTTCCGCTGTTCTACCTCCGCACGATACCGCTCCAGCTCCTCTCTGGCACGCTGTCGCTTCACTTGCTCTTGCTCGAGCTGCTGCCGGTAGTGTTCATCATCTTTGGCTTTGTACTCTGCCTGCAGCAGATCCTGCAAGAGGTTGTTCCGCTGGCGTTTTTTGTTCTGACGAACACAAACAATATTAGTTGTGCTTTTTATTGTAGAAAAATCAAATATAGACTTACCTCGATCTGATACAGCTGATTACCGATCTTTAAACTAATTTCCTCTTGCTTCCGTTGAGCCGCCCGTCTGGCTGCAGCAATTAGTGCCTTCTGCTCATCGATCTCCGACTGTTTGGCCAGTATCTGTTTAACATCCTCAATGTTCTTTGCCTTAGCTTGCTTTTCACGTTCCTTTTGTAACTCAATGAGCTCGATCATTTCTCTACGCTTGTCTTTTTTCAGTCGTTCCACCTCTAACTGCTCTGCCATGTCTTCCTCCTGGATCCTTCGTTGAATTGCAATCATTTCTTCCCGCTCTGCGGCTGTCTGGATATATTTCTCCTGACGATGTCGCTCTGAATTCTCAATTTGGTTGGACAAGTTCTTACGAAACTCCTCTCGCGATTTTCTTAGACGTTTCTCCCTCTCAAGCTCCATGGCCAGGTGCTGTTGCCTTTCGGCTTCAGCGCGCTGAAACCCCAGTACTTGGACTTTTTTAGCCATCTGCCGTTTTCTGTTGACTTCAGCTAGATGGTCATCCAGATCCTTTGTAATAGACGCCAATCGTAACTGCTCGGCTAGCTGGCGAAGCTCCTGGCAATCATTACGCAGTTGCTGACGCCGCTTTCGGTCAAGAATCTCTTTATGCTTTATCTGCCGCAGCTCCTCAGACATTGCATCCTCGGTGTGGTAAGCTTGGCGCCGCAATGATTTGTCCATAGACAGCTCAGTGCTCCTCTGCTGGGATTCATTCATTATATCGCTAAAAAATTTGGAGTTTTTAAAAAACAGAGCGTCATCCACCAGCGATTGAAACTTTGGTCTCCCAAGCAACAAGACTGCGGGAGTTGCGTCCCTTTCGTTTGCCAATACCCTGGTGGGTGTTCCCATGGTTGCAAAGCGCGTATAAAACAAATTAAAGAAAAAGTATAAATTTACTAAAGCAGTTTGTGTATGAATATTAATTATGTTGAAAAGAAGCAAATTGTCAACAAAAAGGTACATATCGATATTAGCTATAGTATCGATAAATTGTTAGAAGGATATTTAAATAAGTTGTATTATTGTGTGTAAAATTGGTGTCCATTATATAGCAAATGAGTCATAAATTTGTAGATTGCTTTAATTTTAAATGATATATGATGCGCTTTGGTACCACGGTAAATTCTTTAATAATTCATATTCGAAAGATCCTTATTATCGATCTGGAAAGCACGAAAACATTCCAATCACACTTCTTCTATGCTGCCGTTACACAGCACTAGTTACAGCAAAATACGAAACCGCATTTTTTAAACTTATATTTACCTGTTTGGACATACAATTACAAGGTAATACAAAGATAAATGGTTCAGAACCTTCACACTATATCTTAAAAATAAAAAAAAACAAAAAATAAAAAATGAGTTTGAATGTTATCCAATCGCAAAACATTGTTTTACGAGTACAATGAATATATGTTAGAGAATGAGGAATGTATCTTACCCAATCATGCAGTTATCATAAATAACGTTATAACTTAAAAGAAATTTGGTTTTTAAAATAATATATGTCTATGTTCTAAATAAATTGTATTATAACAATAAACGTTTTTCAATAATTATCTGATAAGTACTGTAGTTTTTGTTTTTATAGTATTGTTTAGTGGCTGTACTACATTAAACTTTAATAAGAGGTCTTTATGTTCGAGTAGTATAGTAAAAGCTAAAAAGGTCAAGAAACGTTTTCAATAGATAAAAAGAAAAGGAAAATACACGTTACGCAAGGGTTTAATTACTACACATTATCGCAAATTCACCCCGTAATTACTTCCGATGGTAACCGATAAAACGGTATCCGTTTTTTAAGCAAACAATAGAAATCCAATGCTTGATTTCCGTTTAGTTTTCTTCAGTCGTTCGTAGAACTTCAGAGGCGTTATGTGGTACAAACATAATATAAGTTTTGCCCTAGAAATATATAATTTCTACGCGTTGGTAGTACATCTAATTGGTCGTAAAAGCATCTTCTACTACAATCCAGGCGGACTAGAGTGCAACTGGAAGTGGGTTCAGGAGCACAACTTGAGCACCCAACCGCAGTGGGTATGGAACACTAACGTTCCTTTCAATCTGTTAAAAAAGCAGCACAACAGTGGGATAATTGTTCTGGCTTGCCTAGCCGAGGATTTTCAAATCGTTGAGCTAGAGGGACTATCTGCCAGTCTTAAACACTTAACAACAGTACAAGTCCTTATCGAGATAAGGGACTCCGAAAGCTCCAACAAAGACTCAATAGCTATGGAAATTCTTTTGCACTTCCTGCGAAAAAACATGCTCGATGTGGCGCTGTATTTTCCGTTCACAAAAAATCCTTTAATCCTCTACAATATCCAATTATTTCCCCGTACGAAACTACTAAAGCGACGCTTCACCAATTCAAGTATATCTAGGAACACGTTTCAACTGTATCCCAATCAATTGTCCGATCTGAAGGGTCATAAAGTACGTGCAATGCCTGATTTTTCCGAGCCTAATACTATCCTCTACTACGACGCCTATGGTAAGCCTCAGGTCACAGGATTCATGTGGCATTTCATCAGCACTTTCGTCAGCAACCTTAATGCCAGATTAGAAGCGGTTCTGCCTACCTGGCCAAGGGGACACAATCTAGCTGAGCCATATATGCTGGAGTTTACAAGAAACGGTAGTGTCGACTTCGGACTAACACCTGTGCTGATGGCAGAAAAATCATTCAATAGGTGAAAAAGTTATTTTCTTTTATAATTTTCTACTTTTATATGCGTTCTTTTCCATAGATACTATCAATACTCCTATCCGATCCTCCATGGAAAATGGTGCATTATGATCCCTTTGGAGCGCCCTATTGAGCGAAAGGCAGTATTCCAAAGGGTTTTCGAAATAAAGACCCTCGGACTGCTGCTCACGATTTTAGGTTGTTTCTACCCACTCTTCTGGCTGAGAGTTTCCGTTTTCCCATCATGGGTTCGCTACTACTGGCATTGCTGGCGTCTCACGCCTCGATTGCTTTCTCTATTCATCTTCTCTATCTGCCTTGCACAGCTGTTCTCACTGTTGTCACTCCCGCCCCAGCAGGAAGCCATCGATAGTTTGGAGTCACTGGTTGCCTCGGATTTGCGGATACTTACAACGCGCCCTGAGTTTTATTGGATGGATGATGATTTTCGAGCTCGATACGCTGGTGCCTTCAGACTCACAACCAATAACAGTGAGCTATATCAGTTGCGCAACAATTTCAACACCAGCTGGGCCTACACTATCACAAGCACTAAGTGGGTTCTGATCAACGAACAGCAACGTTATTTTCAAAGGCCCCTCTTTCGCTTTTCTGATTTGTGTCTCTTTGGGTATGGCGCCTACAGTATTCTGTTGGACGAGGAGTCTATCTACTATGATAAATTGATGCTATTCTCGATGCGCTCCCATCAGTCGGGGCTACTTGTATATTGGTTGCGACATAGTTTCTATGACATGGTGGCAACAGGACGCATGCGCCTTAAGGACCATAGTGTATCAAATCAACCACACGTTCTACGGGTACAAGACCTTCAGCTAGCCTCTCAATGTTTTTGGGTGGGAGTGGTTGTATCATTAATTATATTTATAATCGAACTGCTTCGATTCTACATCGCAGTGTTCTTAGATCATTTGTAAAACGGCAGAAAAGATTAAAATTAGTCTATATACTGCAATAGTTTAATTTTGCGTTTAGATGTATCACACGTGTACCACGCTTGAATACACACCTATACAGACATGCAATTTGTTTTTTTTTTCTAATTTCCCAGATCTGGTGTAAGGAATCAGGTCGTGTGTAAAGTCTGTATCCTGTGAACAACTTGAACAGTTTAGGCGAACCATATTGATAGACATAAATTTTAGGTAATGAATATATTTTCATTACATATAGATTTTAGGCAATAAACATACTTTCATTACACTTTCTCTGGGCCGGACCATTGCTTATCGAGGATTCTGGCGAGTTGATTCCAATTTATAAACCTCTCAACAGAACAATAACAGTGAACTCCACTGATTGTACTTATGCTAATAATTTTTATACTTACAATATACTTATATTTATTGTTTATCGCCTTGTCAGTATGTCATTAGGAATTTAATATAATAATTTTTTTACACATTTTTAAATTGACTGTTTGTTTGAAAACAAATTTGTTTTTACAACATTTATTTGTTATTCAACAGTTAAAATGATCGGAACGTGAAAGTAAATCGTGATAGTAACTGTTCTTCTACCGAAATATGCTAAAATAACAGCTGCGATCTGTTATGGCTCTGTCAAAATCGTTGTTTACAGGATACACTTTAACCGCGCTGTTAGTAACAGTGCGCAAAATGTTAATGCTAGACGCCAGAGAACAATTACTTCGGCAACAACAACATCGGCTGTGCAACAAACAAAAGCAAACTGCAGCAGCTGCATTTCAGTTTTACGTTGCATTCCTTTGTTGTTACAACAAGTAGTAATATTGTGCGGTTAAACGACAACTATAATACTATAATAACATAATAAAATAATAATAAATTACCAAGCGAGGTTTTAAAGTGAAAAGTTCGAAAATAACTTTCTGTTTATCAGAACAGTAAACACTTAGTTGCGTGTGACTCATCACAAATCATCCCCAGGAAAATTTCACAATGGCAACGAACGACAACAATGAAATCGAGTCTACTGACCTGGTAGGCATACGTGAGGTTTCCACAAACACAGACGACTTGACCGATGCCTTTGGTTCCGTTGGTGGAAGCAGCAGCGCCGCCACGAACTCTTCGTATCACAACAGCACATACGGCAGTGGCGCCATTGGACAGCTAGCTTCTAATGGCTTCAACTCCAGCTCCAGCTATCACAAGTACTCGGCCAAAATGGTTACAGATCGACATGCTGCCGAGTACAATATGAACCACAAACATCGGGGAATGGCTCTGATCTTCAATCATGAGCACTTCGATGTGATGACATTGAAATCCCGTGCTGGCACTAATGTGGACTGTGAGAATCTGGTGCGTGTGCTGAAACAGCTTGACTTTGATGTCACCGTCTACAAAGACTGCCGATACAAAGAGATCATCAGCATAGTCGAGAATGCCGCTAAACAGGATCACACGGATAACGATTGCATTTTGATTGCGATACTGTCGCACGGCGAAATGGGATATATTTATTCCAAGGACACGCAATACAAGCTGGACTACGTCTGGAGTCCATTCACGGCCAACCATTGCCCGACACTGGCAGGCAAACCAAAGCTGTTCTTCATACAGGCCTGCCAGGGAGATCGCTTGGATGCTGGCGTCACAATGCAACGTGGACGCACCGAAACCGATGGCGACTCTTCGATGAGCTACAAGATTCCGATTCATGCTGACTTCTTGATCGCCTACTCGACGATACCAGGATTCTATTCGTGGCGCAATACCACACGTGGCAGCTGGTTCATGCAGAGCCTCTGCGCTGAACTGGCCACCAATGGCAAACGCCTGGATATACTCACCCTCCTGACTTTCGTCTGCCAGCGTGTTGCCGTTGACTTCGAGTCGTGCACGCCCGACACCCCCGAAATGCATCAGCAGAAGCAAATACCCTGCATAACCACAATGCTTACACGTATTTTACTATTCAGCGATAAGCAGAAGCCACCAGCGGGACGTGTTTGACTGGCGATTAATTGGCTGCTTCAGCGATATGACTAATATTGCTGAAAACAGTGTGATATATATGTATATACATATATATTCATAAGATGCTGACTTTCAATTCGTTCTCTCCGATGTTTTTATACTTTTATACAATTTTCTTATACAATATCAACAGTTATTTTGGCATCATTGCCAAATCCTGCCATCTATGTCTTGTACTCGTCCGACTTATACAAACTCGACTCAAATGTTATATACAAAAAACATTAGATTTGTAAGCAAGCATATTTTTATCATATATCTACGTATCTACTGTACTTGATGCACTTAGCAAATATACTTTATACTTTAATGTGAATTGTCAATAAAGTTTCTATAAAATCAAGAAATGTTTGACCTTTGTCTCCTGCCTTGCTCACACCAAAATGAACAATATACCCCAATGTGGTGCGTCAAGTTCAACGACATCTGCTGAAAAGGAATGGTCGGATGTGTGCATGAGCATCGTTTACAAACTGACCCTGATCACTAGAATTTATTTAAAAAGGCTTGACACGATCAAATCCAAAACAACATTCATTTAATTTCACTTATAGCACTAAGGGGGAAAAGCTCGACGATCAGCTGCGTTACCAATCTTTAGAGGCTAGATAAATGCACGTTTCTGTTAATCATTTAAACACATTTAGTTATTAATAAAAAAACGTAGAATTTTGCTCACAATTTTTTACGGCACACCGAACTGGGATTGCACTTATATGTGGCCACCCTCCTTAAGCTTGGCCACCAGAGCATCTACATCGGCGACAGCGGCTCCTGCTTGACGCACTGGCGGATCCTCCACGGAGATAACCTCAATACGTGGGGATGTATCAACACCCAAGTCCTTGGGTGTCACCTTCTTCAGTGGCTTCTTTTTGGCCTTCATGATGTTCGGCAGAGTGGCATAACGTGGAGTGTTCAAACGCAAGTCGGCACTGAGCACCGCTGGGATCTTTGTTTTAATGGTCTCGAGACCACCATCGATTTCTCGCACAATTGTCAGACCAGCATCGGATTTCTCGACCTTGTTGCAGAAGGTGGCCTGAGGCCAGTCCAGAACAGCGGCGGTCATCTGTGCCGTCTGGTTGGCATCATCATCGATAGCCTGTTTTCCCAGTATGACCAGATCAGCCTTCTCGTCTAATGCCAGCTTGGCAAGTATTTTGGAAATATGCACCGGCTGCAACAGCTCATACTCCGCGGCAGAGACCTCCACGTGAACTCCACGATCTGCGCCCATGGCTAATGCAGTGCGAATGACTTCTTGGGATTGAGTTGGACCCACCGATACAGCAATAACCTCTTCGGCAAGCTTCTTCTCCTTGAGCTTGACAGCCTCCTCGACGGCAATCTCGTCAAACGGATTCATCGAGTGCTTCACTCCCTGCGTGACAACGCCATTTTTCTCGGGCTTAACGCGCACCTTAACGGGACAAGGAGATGATATCAATTAGATTTAATAAAAACGATTACGCAAAACCAAGCGCAACAAGTGATAAGAGGAAGCAACAGGCAAAGGCAAACGATTGGATTACTTCGTTTCCGTCATGCCTTCTTACCTTAACGGCATAGTCGATCACTCGCTTAACACCAACCAACACACGAGCCATTTTCTATGTAAAAATAAATCAATAATTTTATTATTATATATATAATATTTTCAATAATTTTTACTTAATCGTGGTCTATACAAGTTTACCTTTCGAGAAGCACAGATATTGTCTAAGTTGACGGGGGTGGTCCAAAGGTTGTCTGCTTGGCAGAGTTGCCAGACCCAAAAATAATGTGGCCAGGCTGTTGAGCAAAAATTAGATGATCGTAGATATTTAATATTTGTATACGAAATATTGTATCTGTGAACAGATAACAGATTGTATATATCACAGTTGAGTTAAATAAGTTATTTAAGCAATTTTGAAATTTAATAAAGATGCAAATCATTTTGGTCTTCTTGAAATCATTAATTTTTATAGATGGCATATATATTAAAATTAATATTTTTATAGGTAACAACAATTAACAGCGTACTGCGCTTAACAGCGAATGTAAGCAAACAGCTGATTAGCCTCATTCATTTATCGGCGAAAGCAAAACGTTAAAGTACAAGAAGCTTTGTGTTTACAACTTAATCCATTCCGAAAATATAGCTAGTTTAGGCTTTGCCATGGCTGCCACGTCGCCACTAATTATGAAAATAATGGCGTTGTCCATAAACACGGCAAAACGTGCCGGCGTTATAATACGCGACGTATTAAAGCAGGGTGACTTGGGAATTGTGGACAAGGGAAAGAATGATCCTCAAACAGAGGCCGATCGGTCGGCACAACGGTGCATTATTGCCTCACTTGCTAACAAATTCCCAAGCATTAAAATCATTGGTGAAGAGGGTGGCTCCGATCTTAATGTCAGTCCCGACTGGCTCGTCACTGAGCTAAGCGACACGTTCCTGCAGCAAAGCTGCCCACAAGCATTGCTTGATGTCAAGCCTGAGGACTTTGTTATTTGGGTTGATCCCTTAGATGGTACGGCCGAGTATACACAGGGTAAGTGCAAGTGTGTATAAAACATCTGCGCATCACTAACACACGTTTACTCCACACTAGGCTTTGTCGAACATGTGACTGTGCTCATCGGAATTGCAGTTAAGAATTCAGCTGTGGGTGGCATTATTCATCAACCTTTTTACAAACAATCGAGTGGAGAGCTTGGACGCACCATATGGGGCCTTAAGGGTTTGGGGACTGGAGGATTCATTGCAGTGGAACCCCCGAAGGGTGAATTCATTATAACAACAACACGATCGCATTCCAATGCACTGCATCAGAAGGCAGTAGATGTGTTCAATGCCAGCAAAGTGATTAAGGTAGGCGGGGCCGGCTACAAGGTGCTGCAACTGCTGGAGGGGAAGGCACATGCCTATGTGTTTGCAACACCAGGATGCAAAAAGTGGGATACATGCGCCCCAGAGGCAGTGCTCGAGGCACATGGCGGTACCTTAACCAACATAAATGGTGAGCATTATGAATATAATGCTGATGTGGAGCACGTGAATAGTCGTGGCGTATTGGCCAGTGTCTGTAAAAATCACAATGAACTGGTGGAGAAGATACCAATCGAAGTTCGGCAGGCAGTGGGAGCAAGTAAACAAAACCTGTAATAATTATTCATTTATTAGTTTATTTTTTTATTAAAGTAAACAAAGATACATTATAAAATTGGAGAAATTATGACAGTACAATTTACATGCATATTTTTTGGAATTGTATGAAATGGGTTTAAATAAATAACTGCCGATCTGGATTGTTTCGGATAACATTATTTCATATGTCATTCCGTCATCATCTACTTTTCACAGCTGCTATTGTTACTGACCGTGGAACTGTTCATGTACCGATTCCTTTTGGCCTTGGTCATTTTGCAGGAATTGACGGAGGCGGCAAATCGCAGTGACTTCACAGACTCCTGGAAACAATCTTGGAACGGGGATACATTTATGAACATGAGAGTTTTCGAATTGCCGCCCAGCGAGGGCATCAGCAAATGAGTTAGCTTTGAATTGCGGTATGGTATATGATCCTGTTTCTGTAGCAGCGCCAAGATGACATTTGTCAGCTCAGACAGCGAACGATTTATATTCTTGGTTTCGGTCATGCGAGTACTGGTCTTAGGAGACTCAGAGCCAGCCAAATCGACCAGATTAATGGAGCCAACAGACATCTCTTGCTTCTCCTCATGGTAACCAATCAGCTCCAGTTTGGTAACGGCATGCGAGCGTGAGGATCGCTCATTGCCCACTGTGGAGGCTGTGGCACGATTCATTTTAGCTGTGTGCATCAAGTGGCGCAATTGATCCGGATCAGTGACAGTTTCTTCCGTTAGATTGGATACATATATATCATTTTTAGAAGAACTTTTTGCCATGCGTATGTCCAAATCCTTCTGTTCATTGCTTAACAGATCGTACAGTACTTCATTGTATATTTCCAAAAAGGTGGCCTTTATAACATATTCCCAGCCTAATCGGCGATAATTTTTAATCGAGTCAAACAATAGATCAACGGTGCGTGGTATGACTCCTACATTATTTGGTACACCGTCCATTGTATATGTCTTTCCACTTCCCGTCTGGCCGTAGGCAAATATGCATATGTTGTAACCGTCGAGGGCAGATTGGATCATGGGCGCAACCATCTCGAAAATATCCATTTGATTGGAGTTGGGATGGAAGACTTGATCAAAGGTGAATATCTGTTGACCCATCTTATTCTTATTCTGGCCATCTATGCTCTGCAGTTCCACAGTAGCCTCATCGTGATAGGTCCAGCTGCATGTCTGACGTCCCAGCTCAGATTCCAATGGTGGTCGTACACGACAGAATACTCTTATATTTCCACGAAGATCCATGACAGTGTTGTGCAGGTCCTTTCGCTCCATGTTCGATTGGAACAACTGCTCCCTACACAGCGCCAAATCTTCAGCCAATTTTTGATTGCTTTGTATGAGTTCTTCGTTCCGCTCTCGCAATTGCAACACCTCCGCCGTAAGTGCCTCATGCTCGCCTTTGATTTTCTGTCAAGTGAATTAACGAATTAGTTTTAGAAAACACAAGCCAAATTTTGAAGATTTTTTGATTTACCTGATGGGATGTCTTAAGTTTATTAAGCTCATCCACGGTTTGACCAAGAGAGCCAGTAATTGTTTCAATTTTCTTGATCTGCTGTTTCACTTGGCGCTCCAAGCATTCGTTATTCGTTGTTACATTCTTGAGTGTCGATTCCGTTTCGATGAGCTTATTCTGAGTTTCTTCTAGTTGTGTTGGAAGCGATTCCAGTTCGCCCATATCCTCCACTTGCTTCTCATATTTCGTCTTCAGCGCCTTGTGTTTCTCCAATAGGTCATGAAATCGCGCTTTGAAGTCATAAGGAGCAATACGTTTTGTTGTTGCCGCAGCTGCATTGCCTGAAGCGGTAGACTTAGTTTTGTTGGCCGCCGCCGACGCCGAAGCTGCACGCGGCAATATACGCGCTGTTCCCGATGATGAAGACGTTAGTGGGGCGGCGGCAGTCATCGGACGTTTGGGTGGGACCGATCCCGAGCGTGCAGCACGACCAACAGCTGATGTCGCAACCGAAGAAGAGGCTGTTCCAGGCGGTTTTGTATTATTCGCAATCCGAGAGAATTTTGTTGGTATGGGAGGTAACGCTGGCATGCCGCTGCGCTTGAGATTATTTCGCATTTCAGTAATGTCGCATGCTGAACGACTGCGCCGCAACTTAACGCGATTCTGTACACTCAAAGTATTTGCGGGCTCAGGGGACGCCACACGAACTGTGTAGGGAAAAGCAAATACTATTGTCGAAACCAATTGGATGCAGGCTAACTAAACTTACCTCCATTTCGCGCCAGTGTCGGTGGTATGTTCTGCAAATTACTAGAAAGCGGAGGCACCGAAGGAGCCGTGTATGTTTGGTTTGCATGAAATGCATTACCAGCGGCCTTTATACGATCAGTAGGTAAAATTTGTTTTATCGTTGTCATTGGTCGTTTTATTGCCGAAGGTTTAGGCAAACGTGACTCCATGTTCTTTATGTTATTTATATACAGATAATTTTTTGTTTTTGCATACACAATTTAAAATTATTTAATAGTAACACCAAGCGACGCCAATCTTACATTCGCGCCGTTAGTTTTGATTGTTGAGTTGTAAAAACTTGAAGGTGTTGCCACCCAATTCAAAACTTAGTGCGACTGGTTTTCACTGTCGTGAATGAGCATAGGCTCGTAATTTCAAAATGGACACATTTGCTCTGTCCTGAATCCTAGATCTGACAATTGATAGAGCTTGACGATGTAAGATGAAAATGTTAAAACAATATATTTGCATTTTTTGCTTGGATTAGGAGATATAGCTATCGATAAGTCTCGATTCACCATACAATTTGTCAGTTGAAATGTAACCAGGTTTCGAAATGTCCATTTTCCCATAATTGGACCTCGCAAAAAATGAATGGTCACACTGCGTTTACTTACAGTTTGGGTTTTAAATTGATACAGCTTTGTAATCTTATGTATGCTTACGAAAAAAATCAACATATTGGGTCGGGTTCTTATGTATTTATACTACTTTCAAAATTATCATTGGAAACAGCAATTGCACTTAAATACATATAATAAACTCGTTAAAATGTTGCCATATAATCGTGATAATACGTAATTGACGATCAAAAGTCGCTTGTTTTTCAAGTCAAATTTGCTTTTATGTATTATTCACAAAAATATTGATTGAACATTTCAATTCAAATGCAAAATAGAATTTCTTAAGTTCCGGTGGAATATTTAAAAACAAAAAAATTATATAAACTAAACACGAAAAGATTAATCGATTAGTGAAATGCTATTTTTCAATGAAACGGCTTTACAAACGAACTAGTTCTCACTGAACAGTATTGCCAGCAGGCAAAAAAACTTTGTAAACTATTCATTATTTTCTTTATTCAATTTTGCCTCACAGCTAGATAAATTACATAAAAATCTAATAACAGCAAAATAAACTATATTACATAATTACACACACGCATAAATACAAAAATAAATGCATTTTATTATGATTATTTAATCAACATATCACAAAATAATGAATTGTTAATTCATGGAAAATATTTAACTTAAAATAATGGTTGAATATATATGTAGATGTTATCGATTTGTCATGACTATGAAGAATGGACATGAATGCAAAAATTTGCAATTCATACATACAGTGACGTCTATTATAGCTGTATTTTGTGCTCACGGTATCTATTTGTATTCATAATAAATATATAAAAAATTAAACTACAAAATACATATATTTACTTGGCAAATAGAAATAAATTTTTCTTTATTGTCATTCATAATTTGTATTCGATTTGTTTTTCCAAGTATACTCGCAGTAAAAATTGTCGATACGATTTTCGATAAGTTATCCATCCCTATGCGGACCTCAACTTGTGGTTTTGTACAGCATTTTTCCGGGTGTTACAGTGTTACAGTGCTTGAAAAATATAAATTGTACATTGCAAATAGTGTAAACATTTACTTTAATTAGTAAACGTGCAATAAAACCTGCAATAGTGTCGCAAAGCTTATTACCAGCAATGAAAGGCAGTTAATAGTTCGCGTTTTAGATTTTCGTTGCCGACGTTGGATCTCTTATACAGATTTAGTAAACGGCGCAATCGCCAGAAAACAACAACGGTTCCCACTGTGCAGCATACAAAAAGTAATTGCAATTGTTTAATGTTTTAAATAGATTGGTGTTGAGTGCATCGAAAGCAATATTTGTATTTTATTTTTTGGCGCATGTTTTGTTTTCTTGTGCACTGTACACCACATCACTATGTGTGTGTGTGTTGTGTATGTGCGGATGTATTTGTGACGTTTTGTACACATTTTAGGCGGTGTGGTGTGAGGCCCTTGGAGGCCGCTCGATACTTATCGCCGCGACAGGTCTATCGATAAACGGTGGGGGTGAAATGCGCGCGAAACCACATTGGGGGCCAACATAAACATACATATACATACATGAGTACAACAATTGCAGTAAAACTATGTGTGAAAATATAAAAACAAATGTCCAAATCATTATATTTGCTTACAGTTGATGTTTCGGTATCTGTGTATCCAAAAGTATAAATAAGGTTCATTAATCAACGAGCTTTAAATGGAGGAAGCATCGAGTTTAGATTCCTATGCAGATGCAGATTCTAGTCAAGCCAGACCAGAATCAGAAACGTCAAAAGTGGATGAAGATAATTCAACAGAAAAAATGGATAAACAAACAGATCTTCAAGATACTCCGACATCACCACCTGCTGAAGACGATGCAGGGGATGGTGCAGGTGATGCAGATGTGCCCACTGTTCCTAATGTTGAGAAGCCCGCGTGCGATGCAGAAGATAATTTTGAGCAAATCTCAGAGGGCTCCTTGGATGTGGATGAAAGCCAATCGCAAGAGAAACCCGAGGTGGCTGCTAGTGATGACCAGGATACAGCTTCCAAAGAAAATGAAAACGTGCAGACTGCTCCCGAGGAGGCAGCAGATGAAGAGCCAGAGCCGGCAGCAGCAACAGAAGAAGAACAAGAACAGTACAACATCGATAATAGCGGAGATGCCGATCAACGCGATGCCTTCGAAAACGTAGAAGCTGCTGAAGAATGTGCTGCAGCTGACAGCAGCGATGCAGTCGATGGTGCACCTGCTTCCATGGAGGCAATGGATGTGGACGATAACGAGAGCGAGGCACAGACATCTAAAAACGTTGGCACAGAAGCTGCTACGGAAGTGGATGATGTAGAAATGCGATCGGAAGGCGGCGACTCTCAGCATGCGGTGGGTGATGAACAAGAAGATGAGGGCAATGCAGACAAGCATTCTGTTTCCAGAGAAGACGAGGGCATCGACGAAGTTGATCGCAGAGATGAACAGGAACACGAACAGGATCAAGAGGCATCTGCTACCAACGAGAATGATGCAGTCAATGAGGATGAAGACACAGAGAATGTCGATGGCGAGGCTGAAGCTGAAGCGGAACCAATAGACGATGGTGCTGACGGTGATGAAGGAGCAGAGGCAGAGGCAGAGGCAGAACATGGAGATGGTAAGCAAAAAGAAATAATCAGCCTTCTATATAAATCTAATGATCTTTTCTATAGATACAGTTGAGAACGTGCTGGAACCAGAAGAGTCTGATGTTTGTCTCATTCCGGACGATAATGAAACGGAGGTTACCGAGGCCGAGAAGGAAATCGCACGCGAAAATGCCGAAAAGGCTGCGGAGGAAGAAGAAGCCGCTGAACAAACTCAAGCTGCAGCTAAATCACCTGTTGTTGAAACGGGTGATACTGAAGCAGAAGGCGTTAATGATAAGGAAGATGCGCCTGGTGAAGTGCCTGCATCATCGGATGAAGCTCCCCGGACGCCAGATGGTAGGTATAGTTAGGGGATATTTTAGTTAATAGATAAGCTAAGCTCTTTTTTCGCTCGCTTTCCTTATTTTATGAAGCTGCTCAAGCCGGCAAACAAACTGGAACAGCGAGTTCAGAGTGTGCTGAAGGTGAGCTGGTTGAAGTATTGAAGTTAAATTTGAGACATAAAGTTTATTCAATTGGGATAAAGGGAAATTGATAAATTCTATTATAAACTAAATAAACTAATGCAATGAATCCAATCTTCATAGCAACCGCCACGCAAAACGAAGAGGATACACCTGAAGCGGATGCCCCCGAACCAGATGAGCCTGCCAATGATGAAGCTTCCGCTGCAGCAGAAGGCGAATCAGGGGCCACAGCGAAAATCATTATCTCCTGGATTGTAGCCAGCACACAGAAGTGTAAACAATGCGACACCGAAAAACCGTGCGGGTATCGCTTGAAGATCGTGGACACAGAACCTTCAGCCGAAGGTGACGAGGAAGCAGAGTCTGAGCCGGCAACGAGCAGATTTGAATATGTATGTGATCAGAGCTGCTGTGATGCGTTGCTGGAGGCGCAGCCTGGCAAATACTTTTTGCGGCGCAAGAAGTTCCTGGTCGAGGAAGTCGTAAGCCAAGAAGGTGCTCAACACCAACAGCAGGCTGATGAGGAGGGAGCAGCTGAGGCGACAACTGTGGAAGGTGAGGAAGTAACCACAAGCGATAACACGGCTGAGGCAACAGCGCCCAAACTGAACGTCTGCCTGCAGTGCAAGGAGCAGAAGAATTGCAAGTACTTCCTCAGGCAAGAATTGGATACATTCTATATATGCAACGACGATTGTTACAACCTTTTGAACGCGGAGGAGCCTGACAAATATAAACTGAAGCGTCATTCTATACGTGTAAGGAATATTGGTGCCACTACGATACGATCGCCGAGCAAGAAGCCTGAGTCAAATGTGGTGGCTCGCACCAATGCCGAGGCAGAGGCGGCTCGCTTGGATCGTATTGAAAGCTTCCGACGTCGCTGTGCCGACTGTCATGAGGAACTGAATGTCAGCGAGAAGCAGCTTATCTGGGAGACAATGGACTTTTGCAATGAAGTGTGCCTGGGCAGTCATCAGCGTTCGTTCGGAGGCAACTGTGAAACCTGTAAGCAGGAGGTGAACTCCATAGCCCTGGGGAAGTATTGTGTGCGCTTTGGCTTCGATGTGCGTCAATTCTGCTGTGCCGCGTGCCTCAATACGTACAAGAAGGGCTTAAAGACGTGTTCATGTTGTCAGAAAGACATCAGCAGCGGGCAGGAAGGTTTTCTGGCTCCTGTTGGCGATAAGGATCAATTCAAAGATTTCTGCTCACAAGCCTGTCTACGACGTTATGACAATATGTGCAATCCAAAAAAGAAACTACGCACGGACATATGTGGCGTATGTAACAATGAGAAACCAGTGCGGGTGGAGATGCTGCTGGATGATAAGGAGCATTATTTCTGCTCCAATCCTTGTTTCTCAGCCTTTAAGTTCGTTAGCAATGTGAACGCCGATCCGTGTGCAATGTGCTGCAAGTACTTTGAACGGAAGACCACCGATGCTTATACCATCTATAATAATGATCAGCAATCACCGAAAATGTTCTGTTCCCGAGTGTGCATCAATGTTTACATCATTGTGAATCGCCACATTGTGTCGTGTCAGTGGTGTAAGGTAAAGAAATATAACTTTGATATGATTTATAAGCAACAAGGAGATCTGGAGACTCTCACATGCTCCATCAACTGCCTGACCATGCATGGTGTCAGTTGCAACATTTCTGCGCGTGCTGTGACCAAGTGCGACAATTGCAGCAACACAAGCACTCCGCAGTACCATTTGACCATGTCGGATGCATCGATGCGCAATTTCTGTACATATCAGTGTGTTATGCAGTTCCAAAATCAATTCGCCCGCACCCCACTCACCCTGGACAGCGATGTGCCGTCAACCTCGACTGGCAAGGCACAGCAACAACAACAATCGGCCACAAGATTGCATGGCTCTAATAAAAATGGAGCACCCTTTCCCACTGGACTACCCAAAAGAGTTAAATTAAAGTTGGCACAACAACCGGTAAGTTGCATTTCCTTCCCACCTTTTCGAAATTGCGCCGGGGAAAATAAAACAGAAAAATTTAATTTTGCGATATCTTTGAAGCTTTGAGTCGTAATCGATAGCTGAGAGTAAATCAAAATTGCCACTGCTTGTAGGTTTGTCAAACATATTTCATCGATAAGATAAGCCGATCATTTTGAATGAATTTTTATTAATTTGGGAATATTTAAAAAGTTGTATTTTCATCGATAGCTAAGAAAAGTTCAGAATTGCTCCTAATCGTTGTGCATCGACGAAGAATTTTGTCCAAGTTGATCTTTTTTATATTTAATTAATTTCAAAGCCTAATATTTTCGAAGCTAAAATGTATGATTTATTACCAATGCAAAATATGAAATTTCTCATGCACAGTTACTTTGATTCATTTTGCAAAATTTCTAGTTCACGCGATATGGCAGCACTGTCATTTTTATGCGAACTTTAGGCGCTTAAAAGTTTACAATTTGCAAAGTATGCAAATACATATTAAGTTTTAAGATGCGACGCAAGCGTAAAGTGAGTGTTTCTATTCCAAACCAGTTAAAATATTAATGAACTTCTAATATTTCTTTATTGCAAGTCTATGAAAAACAATGCCGCCGGTGGGCCAGGCAAAAAATCAGCAAGCGGTACTGTTGTGCCTGTCATTTCAACAGTGCAATCTCTGGCCAGTGGCGAAACTGAAGCTCGTATCGGCAATGTGACGGTGCGACGTAAGCGCGGTCGCAAACCAGATTCGCCTCCACCACTGATGAGCATCGCGGCGCCACCAGTGACAACCAGCGATGTGCGTGGACGTGGACGTCCGCGTAAACATGTTGACTATAGCATTGCTCGTTCACCGTCTCCATCAAGTTCAGCCGGTTTGCCATCAGTACGACGTCCCATGGTCCCGGGCATGCCGGGCAACGAGTTCACGGGACCGATAACAGAAACCAAAATTATAACAGTGCCGCCGTATCCAAAAGCAGTGCGTAATGTGAATATCAGCTGCAAACCGATGACTGTATCCACTGGTGAGCAGTGTACGCCGTCCGTACGCGATTGTGCCACCCAGACAGAGAAGGATTATTCGAACAAGGTGTTGATACCGGTACCAGTGCCCATATATGTGCCACAACCGATGTACATGTACTCGGCGCCATTCCCGGTGCCTGTGCCCATTCCACTGCCCATACCGGTGCCAATCTTTATACCGACGACGCGCAACACCGCGGCAGGCATTCTGAAGGAGATTAAGAAGATTCAGGATAAAATGCCAGAGGATCCGTTGGAGGCGGAGTTGCTAATGATGGCCGAAATGGTTGCCGAGGAGAAACATGAATCTGATTCAGATTCAGACAATGAAATCAAACCAGATCCTGGTCTGGTCACGCTGCAGTACCAGAACAGTCTGGAACAGCAGCAACAGCAGCAGCAACAACAACAGCAGCAACAGCAACAAGTTGTGGACGTGAGTGCCACAAGTCATAATCCCTATGGCGATGATATGCTTCAAATAGCCTTAAAAATGGCCACTGGTGACTATGATAATCATCATCAGAGCACAACGGTTGATTTAGAGTCAACAATGACCGCAAATACGATAACAAGTCAGTCCCCCATGGGGCATGACATGGGCCAGATGAGTGTGCATCATATGGATCAGCAACATCATATGTTGGAAGCGACGCAGCGGTAACTTTAATATTGAATACCTAAAGATTAATATTTATAACTTATATTTGATATGCATATTTCTTCCAGTTCCCCTCGTGGTCGTAAGCGAGGCGGCACAAACATTGCCGTATTGGAATCACCAGCACGCAATAGTCGCTCTCCGGTAAAACGTCCGCGCAGTGAAATGGATCACTCGGCACTGCAACAACAGTCACAGCAGGCGCAACAGCCGCAGGAGAAACCCGACGCGCAAATGTTCCTTAAATACACATTCGGTGTTAATGCCTGGAAGCAGTGGGTGATGACTAAGAACGCTGATATCGAGAAGAGTTCCATGCGCAGGCGACCCTTCAAGACCGAACTACTGCAAATGACAGCGGACGAGTTGAACTATTCCCTTTGCCTGTTTGTCAAGGAAGTGCGTAAGCCTAATGGCACGGAATATGCTCCCGATACTATTTACTACTTGGTGCTGGGTATGTTGATTTTGAAAGAATATATCCTAGAATGTTTTCAACTAACTTTTCTAACCTTTGACAGGCATCCAACAATATCTTTATGTAAATGGACGTATCGATAACATATTCTATGATCCATACTATGAACGCTTTACGGAGTGTCTTGATGAAGTCGCTAGGAAGTTTTCGGTGCTCTACAACGATTCACGTAAGTTCATCTCAACTATCTTTAAACTACAACTAAGAAATTTACTCCGTTCTTACAGAGTACATCGTCACGCGCGTGGAGGAGGAACACTTGTGGGAGTGCAAGCAGCTTGGCGCACATTCGCCTCATGTGCTGCTCAGCACGCTTATGTTCTTCAATACTAAGCATTTTAATCTGACTGTAAGACTTACCTATTGCCTCCTATTGGCCTCAGTTATTGATCCACTTCCTTTTGCAGACCGTCGAGGAGCACATGCAGTTGTCCTTCTCGCATATTATGAAGCATTGGAAGCGTTCATCTCAGAACTCAAAAGTGCCCGGCACGCGCAATGTTTTGCTACGATTCTATCCACCACAAGCAGGTTTGGGTAAGCCAATGACTAATATTTAGTAACTATTTATTAAACAAATTCCTCCGTAGATGCGAATCCACGCAAAAAGAAAGTCTACGAGCAACAGGAGAATGAAGAGAATCCACTGCGCTGTCCTGTGCGACTCTATGAATTCTACCTATCAAAATGGTAATCCCCAAAACATTTAACAAATCAACATATAAAGTAATTTAAATATATGTATTTCTATTTTATTAACAGTCCTGAGAGCGTAAAGACGCGCAACGATGTTTTCTATTTGCAACCGGAGCGATCTTGTGTTCCTGACTCCCCTGTCTGGTACTCCACACAAGCACTCAGCCAAGATGCACTGCAGCGTATGCTGCATCGTGTTAAGATGGTCAAGGAAATCAACATTGCGCTATTGACAACTTAATACCTAGTTAAGCAGGAAGAAGAAGAAATATATTATACATACATATACAACGTATGTGCAAGGCTCATTTTATGATGAAACTTACATTTAAATACTTTTTGGTGCTTAGCACGAATCACCAAAACAAAAACTAAGCGCCTCTTAACGACCCCTATTTTAACAATAACACATATGCATGTTTTCTGCTATATTCGTATAGAAATTAATTATGTATTGTTTAGAAAGATATGAAAAAGGAAATCATAACACAATTACTTTCTGTAAGGATTTTGAATCAAAATTGAAATTCATTTCTACATATTGATTGATCTATTCACATATACAGATCTATATATCTGTATTTATAGAGATCATTGAACAATCGCTTATTGATTTTGACACTTGAGTAGTTTTTAAGTACGTCGATTGAGTTTTATTTTTTTAAATAGGATCTTAAGAGATCTCTGGATAATCTCTCGAGACCCCGAATTATGATTTAAGCGGGTCGTTGTTATGAGGCGCACATAAATGTACATTGAATATATTATCTAAATTAAAGAAACGAAACAAAATTACAACGCAGCTGCAGTGTACATAGAGCATGAAAACATTAACTATAGCCATTGTCGCGCTGTTCTTTTAAGTGTTTTATTTGTAAAATGCTGTACTCCTTAATTAAAAAGTAATTTTAAATATACCATATAACGTGTATTTTACAAACTAAAAAACTAAGCATAATTTCTTTATCTAGGTTGCTAATTGTTATGCAGGAAAATATCGTTTCACACTTTTTTAAATTAAATCATTAATGTAGGTTTCTTCGGATTAGTGAAAGGGAACTACAACACTTTGAAATATTATTTTCTATTCATAAAGGTGCAGATTACTTCAAATGATTCATATGGTTTTGAATAAATACAATAATTCAGGTTGGTTGAAATGAAAAGGACGTTGCTTCTACTACTTGAATGTTTACATGAGAATGATTCAGATTCTTCCGATTAAAATGAATGATAAATATTCTTTAATAATGAACTAATATTTCCGATTGTTTGAAATGAAAAGAATCAATGTGTTGCCACATAATACATCAAGTTATTCAGAAAGGCGTTACAGTAACTTCTCTTTTCTTAAAACTAGTGAAAACGTACTCCTCATGGTTTTACAAAATGTTCAGTTTATTGACATTAATATGCAGAGCGGTGTAATTAGTACATACATTACGATGACAATTGTTAATTGTTGAAACGCAACACAACTTCGACGCAATACAATTAGTTGAAACTATAACTAGAGATACGTTTTTATATGCCCAACAGGCAACTTGGGCAAAGGCTCACGTTGTGTGTGGGGGACATCATTTGGTCACGTAGGGGTGGAGTATGGTGTGTGTCATATATTGAGGGTGCTAGTAACGTGTGTTTAAGGCGCACTGTGTGTGAGGCATATCGTTTGTCTTTTGTTTGTTTTTCCTATCCCTTTCTTTCCTATCTTTACCATTCTGCATCGCCGTTTGATTTTTGAAACACATAATCCTTGCCGCGCATATTCATGATGCCATCCTTGAGATAGAATTTCCATTTGTTACGTGAACGTGTTATCTGATTAAAGAACAGAATACTATAAATTCTTAATTTAACAAGGAGGAAAAGGAGATCTTACCTTATCATACTGGCACACAATGACATTGTCTGTGTCAAACACCTCAGCCGAGTCCTCATCGGTCACATCGTCTTCACTGTTAAGAGGCTCCTCTTCAGCGGCATCTTCATGCTCAGCATCATCATCATCATCCTTATCCAGATCATCATCATCATCGTTATCCATATTATCGTCGCTCTCTTCGCTTTCATCCTCCTCCGACGAATCCAAGGCGCCGTCTAGTTGCTTGGCCATGGCTAAGTTTTCTGAGGGAAAGTAGGTGTGAACCCGTTAGGATTGCTCGAAGATAATAACAAGTAAGAAAGCTGCAGTGTGCTCGACTATATATACCAGCTAACCCACTTGTCATCTGACATATCTTACAAGTGTAGATGTTAAGCGAATTTTGCATTGCATACTTATTAGCGGACCCTGCGAAATCTGTTTGCCCACCTAAACTGTTCATAAAAAAAGTTCTTTCTATAATTCAAGATCACGCTAATTATTGTCCAACCTCTGTGGAGTTAGATATGTTGTATGGCCTTAAGTTATTCGAAAACGGCATGCCAAAGGTTCTTTACCTTTGCAGGTTCTTAGCTCCTCCGATCGTTGCAATACTAATGTTTTCAGATACATACAAAAAACATGATGTAGTAACTTTGGTTGCATATCTTGACAAATATCGAAGATCGGCCGATGGTTTGTATGGCAGCTATACGATCCGGCTGGCTCGTTCCAGCTTTTGTGCCAAGGTTCAATAAGGTAGCTATATAACTGAGATGCTAGTTTGTGTTGCAACAGACAAACGGACGGACTGACATGGCCAAATAGACTTCTATGGTGATGGTGCGTTGCGAACTCCTGGCCAAAATTAATAGACCCTCTGCAAGGCTAGTACTCTCTGGAAATATGGTATAAATGTCTTACTCTGATGATTGGCGTTACTGAGGGCTGCGTTTACATGCTGTTGCAGCACCGAAGATGCTAACGTGGTAGGCAGCGACATGATCGATGAGATTAGATGGGCCGTTAGTATTTGGGTCAATTGATTTTCCTGTAGTGCCGACGCAGGCACTTGTATGGTGAGCACACGAGATTCCGAGCTGGTCGACCCAGGGGGCGAGGGCAGCGTGATCTGTAGGACATGGAATGAATGAATTGATTCTATCAAGGTTGTGGATCCCCACTTACATTAACGGGCATTATGCGATTGGGATCCAGTTGTGCCACAATGGGAATGGGTGCTTGGCCACCAGTTGCTGCACCACCTGCCCCTGCGGCTGCTGCCTGTTGCTTTTGCAACATTGTTGCACCCCCAGTGGGATGCAGCGGTGGCGGATTCTGCGATGTTACTTCCTGTTTTATAGCACTGACTCCGTTCTTTAAGCTACCCCCTGGAGCAGTAAGGACTGTGGCTTTGCCAGCAGCACCAGCGGATGCTGCCGCTAGCTTATTTCCGTCTGTGTTTATGTTGTTGTTGTTGCTGCCGACGGCAGATATGGTTCCTGCGGCGCTGCTGTTGTTCTGTTGTTGTTGGGAAGCAGCTGCAGCAGCAGCAGCTTTCTTGGCTTTGGCGTTGGCAGCCTGTAATGGGGGAGCAGGAAAAGATCAGGTCAGAATAGGTGTGATTACCATTGTGTAAACACTGCATTACCTTGGAGCTCTGCAGAGATAATGTATATGTGTGTGTGTTTGGAGTGTGGTGCGTGTGTGGAGTGTGGGTGTGTGTGTGTGTTGAATTTGCGTGTGGTGGTAGAAGCATCAGTTGATGGCAATGAGTCGCGAGCAGTTGTTGTAGTTGTAGTTGTTGTTGCAGTTGACGTGGTTGTAATTGGAGAGAGAGAGCAACAGAGTTCATATGTTTTAGTTGTTGTTTATAAGAATAATACAAGCTTAAGCTAACACAGATTGTACAACATGAGAATAACACATACAATGGGAAGCAAAGACTGACTACGATGTGGGGCTGGGTGGACGGAGACACCTTGGCAACGATTACACACCTTGCTTACCTTTGGATTATTGGCCACTATCGGTGGTGGGTGGTGGCCAGCCTCACCGGGCTCAGGGTTCAACTCAACCGCCTTACTTGCCAACAGTTTATTCCGCCAAATCTGTTTCATCTCTTGCAGCACCTGCTCGTCAACGCCCTCATCCAGAAAAGCATCTCGCACATTGGAGATAACATCCTCGATAACAGCGTGATAAACTTTTAGCTGTAAATAGACAATTGAAAGAGATAACAAACATGAATCTTTCACTCTCTCTGTGATCGTGTTTTGTTGTGATTGCGGCGATTATTGTTTTTTCATCAATTTTAGATAAAACAATAAACCGAAACAAGTAACGAATCATTATCATTATTTTATATTTTTAATCAAATTTACAGAACTTATTTGAATGGTGATTAAAATTGTACACACTAATATTAACGTTGAAGCTTAAAAAATACGTTTGCAATTTAATATTTACCGACATTGTGAGGGGGCACAAAGAAGCGTGATTAAATTCTAAAACACACTTTAGCTGTGTGCAGTACTAGACTAATTGAAACCAAGTTTGGTAGTTGCTCTTATAGATCCAGCGTTCATACAGACGGACTTAACAATATCATCTCTATTACTAATGCAAATGGACAGTGGGTATAAATACACATAAGCTATCACAACGAAAAAGGAGATGGACAGTGGGACACTAAGTTGACAGCTGATTCTGTAGGCAACTCAAAAATCCTTACAGTCGTTGAAAAGAGGAAGTATTCCACATATGGGACAGGGGAGTACCTAATTACATTAAATATTGCACTAATCTAAACTAAACTAAACTACATAAACGCACGCGACACTTACTGCATTTATATACACACATATACATATGTTATGTTAGTTGGTGCATATCTTTAGTACATATATAAACCGAGTGCTATTTTAAATTGCAAGCATGGCCGCCCCCCTGTAAATACACGCACACAGACACACACAATCTTACTGAGGTACTAATTTAAAGAAATACGAAACGCGAAAGTGTGGGTGAAGATAAGAATTCAATGCTGATAAAAGTAAAAACGCTTCAATTTTAGATATGTATGTTTGTATGGGCATATGCATATGGAAGTGTGTACGCCATATAGAACATATGATTCCGGCATTCTTTCACTCACACACATACACACATGTACAGCATGCGTATCCTTAGACGACTCAATATGTATCACGATGACCAGGCAGCTCTCTCACTCACACAGACGCACATACACATGTAAGTGGCAGACATGCCGCCGCCTTCGCCGCCACAGGCGCTCTCTGGATTGGAAAAACTTTCACTTTCTCAAGACTGCTACAATTTTCCTTGCCATATGTTAGGGCATTACGAACTATCCTTTGTGATGAATTATTAAATGAACTGCCGGATAAGTAATTGCGATTTGGGGCATTGCTTTGTTATAGTAGAAATAAATGTAAAAATGTGTTAAATTGAATACGTATTTACCACTGATGTCTGGCATAATGCCATCTGTACTTTTTTCTCCGCCATTTTGAGGCCTTTGCTGGTACAGGGTCACCAAAATTGATCGACTGTGATTCTCGTATCACTTTAATAAATTATAATTACGAATCAAATGCGTCTTTTCAGTCACATAAAGCCAGTGGCAAATTTTGTACGAATCAAAAACACGACTAAGCGCAAGTGTGGCCGTATTTCAATATACATGAAATACCGATATGAAGCTTTGCTACGTTATTGTGACAACGCAGTCACAGTGACTCATAGCATATTATTGTGAATGGCTGTAAATTGAAATCACATAATATATTATATTTCAGATACTGAATGCCCATAATAAGGAAAACAAATATGTTTGACATGAATATAACATATATTTGCACATAAAATGTTCTTAATCATATTCACCGCAGTTCTGTCGCTCACTGTTAAACTCCAGATCTTCCTCATCTTCTCCGCTATCGTCATCGACATTTGCGCCAGGCTTATAGTCTACATCAGAGTCGCATTCATCACCGAAAGGATCATCTTCGTCAGTCTCAGTATCGGAATAATCAGCCGTCCCTCCATTATTGGCATTAGTTGCCTGGGTACGACGCTGCCGCAAACGATTGCGTATGTTCTGGACGGAATTAACTAGAATTCCCTTTTACTGCTGCCTGCGTTAGTCTGCTGCATCTGTTACTTACAATCTGGAGGATGTGAAAACTGTTGGAAATGTACAGGATTCCTTCGATAGCATAAATTTCCAAAAGGACAGGCTGGTGTCCCCAGTGGAGGATCCGGAAAATTGGGTCGACGATAATCCGGTTCTCCAGGATGCGCCTCAGCCCGCCGATGGGCAGGATTTTGTCTAAAACGGAAAGATTGAAGTATTTCGAATACAATCTCTATTTAATCAGCCTATATCACCTGAAGCAACGTATGCCAAAACGGCAAGATGGACGTAAACTGCTCGACGTCACTGTACTATCAGCTCCTGCTGACTGACTGTTGTTGTTGCTACTATAACTGGGCTCTGCTTTAACGACGGTCGGCTCTGTCTTTATGGCGATTGGAGGAGCACTTGTGCTGGCTCCAACGGCAGCCACTGCATGAGCACTCGCGCTTGTGCTCGGTCCATCAGGGGCAACTGAATCAGCTTCCTCTTTCTCGACTGGTTCTCGTTTTATTTTAACTGGAGCGGTGATACCGTTTCCTGCAATATCGTTAGAAGATTCGGCTTCTCTCTCCGTTTTCACTAACACATTGTTATTAGACGTTGCTGGTTCCATATCGTCGGATTTCCTACGCTTATTATTTTCATTTGCACCTTCACTTGCCGTCTTTTCTTCGGATAACTTTCGTTTTCCGGCACTTATGTTTTCTGTACTATGTATTGCTTCCGTTTCATTATCGTTCACTTTATTGTGGTCCTTAGGTTCCTCGTCACTCATCCTTAACACCGTAATTCTAACTATTATAAATAAATTTTATTTCACAATTATAGACGCCATTCAATAAACTATCGATGATCACCAAAAAATACCGCGAATTTTCGATAAATTCACTTCTTATCATCGAGCGCCAAACGTACTTTTAAATAAACGTATCATTTATTGTTATAAATTTATGAAAATTTCTGCATCATTTTATCTGATTTATTGCAGCACGTTCCTGTTCCATTCTGTTTTCAATAATGACTTATGTAGGAAAACTTTATTCATAAATCGGCGACCAAATAGTTCTTTGTACTTAAGGCTGATTGTGAGATTTATTTAAATTCTATTTGTTAATATATGTGTATTATTTACTCGTCATCGGTTACAATTGTTCTTTCCAAAGCTGTTGCATCTAAAAGAATTTGCATAATTTTATCCTTGGTATATTCAGATGTTTTTTCCGACAATTGACGCAGTCTGTCGGCCACAAAGTCCCCAAATATCTGCGCAGAGTCTTTCATATTGTTAACAGCAACAGTGACTGCATTCGTAATCATTTCTTCATCTACATTTACTGTTGGCTCGACCTTCTCGACTTGATGATCCGTTTGCATTGTGGAATCATTGGAGAACAGGGCTTGTTCTGGTTCATATAACGCCAGACTTTCAATGAGAGCTTCATAGTCGGGACCATGGTTTGATCTCATTTCACTTTTAGTTGAGGCCGTTTTGCGATTATTGTTTTTATTGTCGTCAGTACATTTTATACGTTTTGATGGTGATACTTTGCGCTTGTAGTCCATTTGTTGGTCCACAGAAACTTCTTCATCCTCAATGCTCTATAACAAAAATATATATTGACTTATCGTTCTTTGATAAAATATTTAATGAGAATGCTACCCACCGAATCATTTCTTTTGATTTCAACAGCAGAATTTCTCTTCATATGCTTTTTTGTCAGAGCGTGAGCGCGCAAATCGCATATTTTAGTATTTACTCCACATTTACAGAAACGGCAACGAGCCCTGTATGAATCCTCTGGATCTCGTCGAAGCCACGGTCTGAATTCGGGCATCTGCAGCCATACTTCTCGCAATTTTTGCTTGTATCTTTTCATTTTGTAAACAAAAACTTTTTACAAACCAGAAACAACATTAAAGTTAGTGATGGCAATAACAAGCCGCTTAGTGATGGTCGATAAGTAATCATTTTGCTTTAAATTTGTTTTCACGGATTTTATTATATTGAACTGTAATAATTAAACAACTTCTCAGCAACTAATAAAAAGCAATAACAACTCACTTCGTATAATTATTCTATTTATAATTAACATTCCTTATATACGCGTAAATTTTAAATATATTCGATTAAAATGAATGTCACAACGTGTTAATAAACTGCAGGCTGAAGACGTTTTGCAACACTTAAAGAACTCAACACGTGAAGTTCCGTCGAGTCTTCAAACTATATTTATATAAATTTATTAAAATGAAAACTTCAAATAAAAAAGAAAAACAGGTTGATGAATTAAAAGTTCAAGACAAACTCGTGGACGTGGCTAAGGAAAGTAAAGCAGTTAAAAAGAAGCCAAAAGTGAAGAAATTGAAGGCAACCAAAGTACCTGCAGATAATGCCGTTGCTGTGGAAATCAAGGAATCCGCGAAAAATCTTTCGGCGGCCGACATTGCCAAAATAGAGAAGAAGAAAGCAAAAAAACAAGCACAGAAACTCAAGAAGCAACAAAAGAAATCAGAAACAGCCACAAAAGAAGTTAAACCCAAGGAGGAAACCAAAACAGCTACAAAGACAAACAAAAAGGAGAATGGTTTACTTGCTGCAGATGCTGAGAAAAAGAAACAATCACCCACGGAAGCGAAACCTGCGGCCCAACTCAGTAAAAAGGAAAAGAAAGCTGCAAAAAAAAGCAAACACAATAATAAAAATACAGGTAAAAACACACATTTAAACACATTCTAGAGAGTCTCTAAAATTGTCGTCGATGTAGATGAAGTAATTAAGAGGGAACGAGATCCTGAAGCCGAAAAAGCCACCGTTTTTGTTGGTAATCTGCCCGTCAACACCAAACGCGTCCAGTTGGTACGTCTGTTCCAGCCCTACGGTACAGTGAATGCCATACGGCTGCGTACAGCGGGAGGCAAACAGCTTTTTAAGCACAAGCAACGCAAAGGAGCTGGCTCCTTGAACGCCTACGTGGTGCTAAACAGTGTGGAGGCTGCAGAGAAAGCATTGGCTTTGCATGGAACCGAGTTCAAGGAACATCATCTGCGTGTAACCCCATCGGGAAAAGGTGATGGAGCAGCAGCAGCATCAGGAGACGGTAATGAGCAGTCCGCCAACGAAGCTGATGTCAAGCGCACAATATTTGTGGGCAATTTGAAATATTGTGAGTACTCTGACTTTGTAATTTTTCGTAAAATTTTTTTTCATTCATTACCTGCTTCCCTCAGCGGCCAATGAAGAAAAGTTACGTGAAATCTTCTCCAGCTGCGGCGAAATCGACTACATACGTTGCTTGCAGAATGGGGAAAAGGGCTGTAATGGAGTGGCGTACGTGTGCTTCCAGAAACCAGATGCCGTGGGTCTCGCCCTGGAGCTGAACGAGACGGTCCTCGACGATAGACCCATACATGTGGAACGCTACTCGGTTAAGAAACTGGGGGCAAAGCAGGCACGCGATGCTGTTGCTGCGAAAACGGCGGGCATTCAATCGAAGAAGGGCAAAAATAACAATTCAAAGGGTGCTAAAAAACGTATTGACAAGAAACAAACGAAGGAAAATGGAAATACACCGTCGGCTAACAAAAAGAACGAATATCGCGGCGTCAAAGTAAACGGAGTTAAGACAAACAAAAAGCCCAAAAAGAAAACTAATAATCAAATGAGTTCGTTGGCAAAGAAGATAGCGCCAAAAATTAAAAACTGACCTAAAAACTTTAATAATTAAAGCATAAATGTACATAATCTACAATTATGATTTTATTCAATTGCAATAAAGGTAAAGAATTGAAATTGAGTTCTTTTAAATTTATGAATTTTATAAAGCTCAATTCGATTTTTCAATGCGTTACTTAACTGTCGATAAGTTTACTTAGGTATTGCAATACAAAAGAAAAATAAATATTTAAATTTGACTGCGATCGGCATTTACTCCAGCGATTGCACATCGATTACACTTGCACGATTACTCAAATCGTTACTTTGCTATCGATAAGTTTAAGTTACTTCATTATTACTAATTGCCACAGTATTATATATTATATGTTTTATACATATCCGTACATACCTCAGAGAGAATTAGTTCTTACGAATTTTCAAACTTTTTAATTTTTTTATTTTCTGGCTTTTTTACAGTATCTAGTAGCCATAGCAATAAGCTTACAGTCGCTAACACTCGATTTTCTTCAGTCAGCTGTTTTCTCTTACAGCACAGATACAAATTTCAAGTTTATTCAATTTCAACTTGTTCAGTCCAATATTGTAAATCCAGCTTTATATCTTGCGTTATTTATGTAAATTGAGGTAAGAGATAACTCATTAAAATTGTGGTTGTGGTGAAAAATACTCCGCAATTCTTCCCTTCGCAGCATGAATGTGTGTAAAAATTTTAGGTTTTTACGCATCGCGCGAGAATACGTGCGCAACTTCAGCTTGAAAGTGCCAGGACCAAGGGCTACAAGTCCGTACATATTGGAACCACTGAAGAAGCGTGAATTGATACGTCTCCATGGCGGGGAAGTGGTTCCCTTTCTGCAGGGCCTGGTCACCAATGATGTGTCACGTTTGCAGGATCCCAGCGGACCCTCGTCACTGTATGCAATGTTCCTGAATCGGGGCGGTCGATTGCTTTATGACACTATCATCTACCGCACAAACGATCCAGATACATTTTTAATAGAATGTGATCGTGAAGCCTCTGCAGATTTTCGACGCCATTTGCGTACCTATCGAGTGCGTAAACGTATCGACATCGACAGTGTCGATGACGAGTATATGCCCTGGGTATTGTTCAGTGAAGGCAGGCATACGGAAATCACTCAAAACAGCTCAATCGATTTATTTATAACGCCAGATCCGCGTCTAGATTCATTGGGTACACGCATTCTTGCGCCCACAGAAGTGGGCACCAATCAGCTGGGCACAGATTTGTGGCGCAATCATGAAATCACCGTCATCAATCCCACAGCGGAGAACAACTACAAGCTGCAGCGTTACAAGCAGGGCGTCGGGGAGGGCGTTAAAGAGTTGCCGCCCGGAAAATGCTTTCCCCTGGAAGCCAATGCGGATTACCTCAATGGGGTCAGCTTCAACAAGGGCTGCTATGTCGGGCAGGAGTTGACGGCGCGCGTTCATCATTCTGGGGTGATTCGCAAGCGTTATATGCCCATGCGATTCACTGCACCCGTCAGCTCCAATTATGCTGTGAAGTCGGTGGCGGGCGCCAATCTGGGACGAGTCTTGGGATACGCTCACAATCGGGGTGTCGGTTTGCTCCGTATCGATCCTGTCCTGGGGGGGCAACAGCAACTTGTTATCGATGGAGAACGCTGCTATGTGGAGCGCCCCAACTGGTGGCCAGCAGAGCATCGACGCAGCGTGTCCATGGAATGAGTGATGATCATGAGTGATACGAATACTACTTGGAGAAACTTGGTGTAAACAGTAGTCAATGTAAATTTATGTAGTTAGTAAAGTTATGATCCAGAAATATCTACAATTCAGACTGTTTGTTTGCTTTGTTTTCTTCAGGCCATGGCAGAGGATTTGCTTGGCGAGGATGATGAGGGTTTGCATTTGGCTGATGATGACGCGGCAGAGATTGCACGTCTAGAGAGCGAATCCATACCGGCAGCTGAACTGGAGGAGAACGACGAGCGTGTTGCGCAAATCGAGTTTCATTGCACATCCTGCCAGATGCGAGAGTTGGTGCACTACTACGGACGCGAACCGCCCTTTGCACTAGGTGTAAAATTCCGTGAGGACAACTTTGTAATGAGGGATCCTTTTCAGGCAGCGCCGCCGCGTTGGCAATCGAAGCCAGAGTTTTATATAGCATTGGGTGTGAAGTGTTCCTGCTGTGAAAAGGTGGTATGCAAAGATCCCACATGCAGTTTCTACTATACGAAAACCTACTGCCTTCCTTGTGGAGCAGCTGAACTGAAGTCATGGCCAGTGGAGGCACAGACGCGGCTCCGTAAGCAGTTGGCGGCCAAAGAGGGAGGGAAGTAGATATAAAAAAAGACTTCACAAAACATTCAAAAGTTTATTAATAAACAATAAGATTCTGTATTTAAAAGTTTTGGGTTAGATAATTAAATTTGTATTTACGAACGGCGCAATTCAAATTCAGCTGACATCTGTTAAATCAAAAAGCGCATACTAATGCCGCAATGTTAAGCTCAATTTCAAATTCAGATGTTAACTGCAGAACTGTTAGCGTAATGTTAAACAACTGATTTAAGAGACCATTCAATACTTAAATTTCAATATAAAGCCATATAAAAAAAATAATTCATAGACTAATAAAGTAAAAATAGCAGGCTTATGGTGTATTTTTTAACTCAATTTCTAATCCAGTAAGCTGCCCAGCTGTTAACGCAAAATGAGCAAGCTAGTGGCGCACTGTTAAAATTTTTTTAATAGGAACCAGTTACTAAATATTATTTTGAAGAAAAAGCTGTGTATACCAAAAAATAAAACCATTTTAAGTGTATTTTTGCAAGAAAGATTTTTTATACAAATAAACATTAGAGCTGCATTTGTATTTATTTGATCTTTGTTACGATAAGCAAAAGCAATATTTCGATATATCGATAGGCGTCAATCGAAATTTAACACCAAGAACCACATCATTCGCTCATTCATTCATTCAATTCGGAAGCAAACCTCAAGCCAGTAGCGTCGCGATTGCCTTACTCGTCTTGTCGTTGCCGCCGCCCTCGCGTTGCGTATCATTTATAACTGTGTTTGTTTGTTAATTCAATCGAAATGTTCGGCTAATTGCAATGTAATGAGTAAGAGTGTCAATTAATAAGTGAAAATTCGTTAAATGGATTCTCAAATGCATTCCGCGCGCAAGTAGTTCATGAGAATTTGACATTTAGCCTGGGCAACGCCGCCGCCCGTAGTTGTTGTTTTCGTTGTAACTTCACTATTAAAAAAACAGCTTCGGCAACTGCAGCAATAGCGGCGTTTGGCGTTGGCGTTGTCAGCGTCAGCGCTTGTGGGCCAAATTCGCGGACACGGACGCACCCACCCAGGTCCAAAAACCCCGATTCCGATTTGTGCTGTGTAACTGGGTACGCGTGTGTGTTTGTGTGTGTGCGACTGTGCATGCTCCTCTATGTGTGTGTGTGTGTGCGTGGGACAGGGACAGGAGCATGGGCTGCTCAGCCGGTTTCGAGCTAATTGACAAAAAAAAATAAAATAAAAAAAGCTAAACAAAGTAACACTAAAAAGAGAGCGAGAAAGAAGCATAAAGCATACATGGTGCAAAATAACGCGCATAATAAAGCAGAGAGGCTATAAACAAATGTTTAACTGTTTACTACAACTGTGCATGTCTGTGCTTGTTTGTGCCTGTGCAGCTCAGAAGTGAAGCAATCAAACAATCTTTCACCATGTTTACCGGGCATGAGTGAAAGAGTGAGGGACGCGACATATTCGTTTCATAGTTCTAAAATTAGCCCAGTACAACTAGCTCGTTTGGGGTATCAAATCCCGCACGGACGTTACCGAGCAACCCCCGCCCCCTTAACCGCCGCCATGGAGCTTCAGGTGACTACCATTATCCTGCTGTGGTGCTGCTCCTGGCTGCTGGTGAATGCCCACAACTGTCAGCATCAGCATCCCAAGGCGCACGAGGTGAGTCTATTTAACACCTTATAGCACCAAGAACAACAACCCCATTCATTATTCCATTCCACCCAACTTACTCCATTCAAAACTTATCGAGAAAATCCCTTGCTGCCTTTGTGTCAATTGTTTCCTTTATGTTCCCTTTGGCCCATGAGCCTCATTAGGGCTGCGCCTAATTGGTTTCAAAATTGCTGAAAATATATAAAACATATGCAGGAATCTGCTCTTAAACTTCAACAATAAATATTCAATTAGAAATATTATTTTTAAAAAATACTTATCACAGTGGCAGCCCTGATCCGATCAATAATTGCAATTCTTTTAATAGCGGAAAGCTGTTGTGTTTGTTTTCAATTTTGGTTTAATATGTATTTATGTATGCAAAAACAATAGAGCTTGCTAAACTTAGTAGACAGACTTATAAAGGAAAACATAATATATTATATTTCTATTAGTGTTCACTGAGTTTCTTTGTTGCAGGTTCAAGATCTTAAATAAACATTATATTTCTAATATGTTGGTTGACTTAAAAACCACGTATTATAATTATTTTTAGTTATCTTATAAACTACGTAACCTCATTACAATGTGGCCCTGTTTATTGATGGTTTTGATTTTGAAATAAAGCATGGATTCCTAATTTTATTGTTGGGCTTCCCTTTCAAGTTCTCACACAAAGCAGTTCAGCGCGAGATGATTGACTAATCCTAACTTTGCCAATCGTATTAACATTAAGATGCAGTGTAACCACATGCGATTGTTTGGTATAAACAGTAGTGGATTATAACGGCTTCTGGGGCTGCCAAACAGAAGTCGCCTTCGCGTAGGCCGGTCAGGTTCGCGTTCGGGTCTAACCGGCTGTGGTTTTTCCCCCGAGTTGCAATTGAGTGTGAGTGACTTAATGTCAGATGTTTCATTGCGGTGACGATGGCCAAGTGCAACCAACGGCGCCTGCCACTTGTCGCTTTACTGTTCTGTTGTTCTAACTGCACAATATAGACGTCGCTCTGGTCCATTTTAATTGGTGCTCCGTCATAACAAGGTCGCCAGCAATTGCGCAAAAACGGATCATTTACATAATTACAGTGGAGTCGCGCTGCCCCTTGGGATCTGCGTAACTATCGTTTCTATCTAGTGCTGGCAAGTAAAAGTCTATGAAAAGCGAGAGGAATAATTAGAATTAAATATTGGACGGTTGTGCATGTTTTAAATACCCTGTAACATGCAAAAAGAACAGAACGTATTTAGAGAATTAAAAAATATATTAAGTTTTGATAAACCTGTCTTATAAAATTGTTATTCTCTTATTAACACATGTATATCAAGGGTGTTATAAGTATTTCATATGTATAAGGCTTCCAATTATGTAAATAAATCGTCATGTTAAAAATAAATGTTTGTAAAATAAGAAACCACCGGAGAAGTATATAATTAAAATAATTCTACTCTTTAAATTTATGCACAGGGAATTGCAATACATGCAGTGCTAATTACAGATTTACAGACGATATTTTACTGGGTATATGAAACTTTGGCATAGTTATACAGGAAAAACAGGAAAGCGTTTACCTGTTCTTGTTATTGAAACTGATGAGGTTAATCCGAGTGCAATTAAATTAATTTTGCTCAAAATGCAAAACATTCCGTCGCACTTCTTCCGCTCTAACACTTCAACTCATGCCCCGCATAATAATGCCCGCCTCCGACATTGCTTGTATTTATGAAGTATGTATTATTTACCAGTATGTAAATCAACAATGAATGCAGGCCCTAGTCCCAGTTCCCCTGTTTCTCTCTGTACTCTCTTTCTCTGTCTATCTGCTAATCTCTGGTCTGTCCAGTCAAGTCGGTCCAGCGAGCATTCAGTTTTAATTAGACTTAAATAAATTGAAGCTGCGCAAACAGAACGAATTGAATCATTGTCACGTTCCTCTAAGCATGCAACGACGATACGGACAATGATGATAACGAACGATGAGACGATGATGATAAAGATGCGGGCGGGCGAGTGGGCGAAACGAGGAGGAAATGGGAATTACCAGGCGCGCTCTCCTTCCTTATATGTGATATGATATGTGTGATATGTACAAAGTACACTGTACCGAACACAGTGAGTCATCTTTGAATTCAAGTTTTGAACAATTAAATACAAGATCAGCATGTTTCGAGTAACGATAACATTCATACAAACATATGTACATATGTATGTAATTTAAAGGTGGTTTGCCATTGATAAAATGCTACAATAATATTCAACAAATGCATGTACATATGTATGACTTGATAACGATAACTATTTAATGAAACTATAAAACACTGCATTTTCTCTCGCTCTCTCTACCTCTGAAACACTCGTTGCCTTCTCTCCCTCTCGCTACCGCACTTCAAGGACTTGTCTGGGCAAAGCTCTATTGAAGAGATTTTAAGCTCCCTCTGGGAAGGGCTGCGCGGGTTGGGGCTGCGGCTTAGAGCCCCAATGGCGAATGGGGAATGGGAGGGAAATGGAAAATGGCGAAATAAATCACGTCCTTGCCTCGACCCTTGATATTTGATTTCAGTCTGTGCGTTCTGCGTGTAATTGGCAACTTGGCAACAAGTTTCAATTATAAATTTGTTTTGCACATTTGTTTGCTCAGATTTCAATGGAAACGAGACAAATCTCTGTGTAGAAAGTGAATGAAGTGAATAGAGTCGACTCTGTGGTAACTGTAGCTTGTAATTTGGCTTTTACGTTCGCAATTAAGATGCACATAAATATTTATATGCGGCTAAAGTAGCTTCTGTGTCTGTGTGTGCGTGTGTGGCTGCGTGTGTGTAGAAGCAGCAGAGCATTGAAGGCGTTGTGCAAATAACTAGGCAAATAATACGTAAACAAGTGCAAAGATAAAAGCGCTCAACTTATCTCAATTTAATGCAACGCATACCTGGGCAGCCTCAGCAGCGGTAGGTGAAACAAGTTTGTTGATTAAGCTTTTTACCTACCTCGAGGCTAATTTTGAAACACACATAATATTATGAATTGGGCTTAGCGCATAACGCAATCGCAGTTGCCAAATGACGATCGGCAACGATGTAAAATGATAGAGGTCCATGGCAACAGAGTTGTCAGAATTCTTGAGAGAAGAAAATTACAAATTAGAAATATTTGTAGAGTTGCAATAAAAAGTGCTGAATATATGCAGTTTTTGGATAGATAGGGCATTATTGAAAAAAGCTAGATTTGAATGAAAAAAATCAGAGTTGGTAACACTGCAAGGCAAGTGCAAATGAAGGAGAGCAAACAAGGCTATCGTGTGTATGTTGTGCGTGTTAAGCTCCTCTTTTGATTGCAAATGCATTTCTGCCTGCCCCTCTCTCTCTCTTTCTGTCTGCCCGCACATCAATGAGAGAGATAAAATTGAATTTTAGTTTGTTCTCAATTACTGCCAGGGCTGCTGCAATCCGCTGTACGTGCCGATGCTCCATTGTTGTGGCTCAGTAGCACAAAGTTCTGCAGTCCGGCATCTCTGTGCCCATTCACAATGGACAATGCACAATAATCGGTGCAGCCTTCGTCCGATTACATTCAATTTACACCAGTTAACAACGCAAATTGGCAAATCTCATTCCACGAGAATCAAGAGTCATTGTCCACATTTTTGTATTCATAATTGTGGAATTTAGTACTCTACGATGTGTGGATGTGGCTTTTTTATTAATCTATCATTTTGTATAAAATTCATCAGTATTATTAAGTAACACGTCCGCTGGTCTAAGCACAGTGTGAGGTAACAAAATGAGAGAAGCAAATAAACCGTAAAGTATCACGGCATGCAAAGTAGCCAATATATATGTAAATATTTACATGTGAATGTACGTGTGTGTGCAAGTACTAAAAGGAGAGAGCAACAGAAACAAGAGCTGCCCAGGGCCGCGCGATTGAGCGAGCCAAGAGCTAAAGAGCGCAACGAAACGAAAGTGAAAGCACAAACACAGTCTTTCTCCTTTACACTTGAAGGCAGTGAAGCTTGAAAGCTTCGATTGATCAGCCGCAGCAGGTGACAGACGAAGTCGGTAGTAAAATCAGCGGAAGAGCGCGAATGAGAGAGATGAAGACCGCGAGGGACGGGGACAGTGGAGCAGACGGACCCAACAGTAGAAGAAATGCCGTCATGCTTGGCTTAGTTAACGATTGACAGATTGACTATGCGCAGCACATAAATAATTACTCAATGTAAGACACCTATTGCCTATCGATACACCTGTCTCACAATTAGCATGCGCAACTCAGTCGATGATTGGCGCCCGCTTCGTGCGTGCCTGCGTGCCTGCGCCGAGATCGTGTTTGTTATTTATGGTTGTTTTCAGTTTTTTTTTTGTCGTTTTTTGTTTGCTAAAAAGTAAATACGGGAGGTAAATTGAGTAGGCGCAGACTTGCAGGCGGCCAAGTGTAACTACCGGTACTTTTCTCTTTTTTTGCTATATGCTTCTTTCCTTGCCTTCAACGTGAGTCGCATATCGCAAATCGGGCGCTGGACACGCTCGAATGTGGCCTGGTCCATAAAAATTTGTTAGATAGTCGAATTAGTGTGTTAGTATGCAAGCCGGTTAAGCATTACGTCTTATCGCAGATTGAATAAGCATGCCTGCTTAGAAAGTGTGGAGACCAGTTACCAGATGAAGATTTATTTTTCTTATCAGCAGAGATGAGCAACCCTTGAAAATTTGGTATATTTAACTCTTTAGGGCTATTTGACTACAAAACTATCAAGAAGCCGATTTATATATTTATTTTTCTTTTAAATTGTTTAAACTTTAAAGTCATAGAATAGAATGTTTAAATCCCTCAAACACAGTAAAATTTGCTTAATTACCTATAGGAAATGTTTATATACAAATATATGTATTAATTTCATATGTATTATAAAGCTTTCTGCGAATACATTTACGCGATTCTCTCTATATAATGATAAGCTAAAAACAAAGTGTTGAAAACAATTGAATAATGTTAAATAACAGGGTTGCATTTGGATTTACTTATTTTCTGAATGTTTCCGCAACAATTCGAATGGAAAATTATATGTTCAGCTTGAATAAACAAATCAAATGTAATTTCACAAACAATTTTAACAAATAGTTATTACATTATTTCTTTTCAATTGCATTGATTTATTGACATGTTCACATGTCTGTAAAAAATCTATAGAACCATTCATGCATAGAACCCTTTTATCACCGCGTAACTCACAGTGTTAAGCGCTTATTGTCCAGAGGAAACAAAAAGTTAGCTTCATCGGACTGCTTTACCTAATTTTTATCGAATTGTGAGTGAGATCAATAGTTGCGATACAGCTACCCCAAAGGAAGGAAGTCCATCTCAAGCACTTCGCATATTATTCCAATTATACATGCTTGTATACTTGATCAAACAGGTATTTGTAGAATAATTGTGGATATAGTCACTGTAGATAAATTAAATAGAAAGCATTAGGAGCTTCCTTGCTCAAGTAATATCTCATCTACTCTGATGTTTAACAGAGGAGACATATTATATTATTATAATCTATCGCTCTATCTATTCAGGGATCAATCAATTCATACACTTATTTATAAGGTAATTAAAATGTTTACCTTGAAAACATGATTGAAATTTTTACAAAAATGCGCAATTAATTCAATTGCACAACTAAAGAATCGTTGTGTATCGAATCTAGAGAATCTAATGCCTTGGCAGATTGGCTTTCGTCGACTGTAAGATGGCTAGATTCATGATGATAATATTCAATATTGCCGAATGCCTGCTGTTCGATGAGTCGCAATGACACTGTCTACGGCGCAGTCTGCGTATTGTTGCAACATTCACATAGACAGGTTAAAAGAGACTTCATGGAGCTGCCACATGTTGCAGCAAGTCGCATTGTGCGTCAGGTGTCCGGGCTGGCTCATCTTTCACCTGGTGAATGGCTTCAATGCTTGCTTGCTCGCTACGTTGTGCAAATTTTCATTCAATCCACACAAAAAAACGACGCAGTTTCCTTTGATCCGGGGTGGAGCAGGGGCTCCGAAGCAGGAAGGGGGCACTAGCGTTTGAAGATCATGTTGAAAATGCTGATCACTGTCGACAGCAGCGTCACGAACTGCAGCGGAGCTACGGCTATGGGTAGGGTAGGACTCTTATGTATTGTAATGTTTACTTTTGTTATCTTAATGATTTGAATACCCAGTAACATCGGTACAAGGTTGTCTCTGAGTTGTTAGATTAAGCAGTAATTAAAACTCAAAAATTCAGAACACAGATATGAATTCATAATTTTACGAAATATCTTTAAGTCTTTACGATAATTTCTGTCAAGGTTTTTTGATTTAATGGGTATCTTTATAGTCATGTTCGGTTCACTCCAGCCTTATTTACTCGTTGTTTGTTCGGCAGTTGACGACGCAGTGGCGGTACTAGCGCGTTACGGGGCTGATCAATTGATAATAATTCCCCCTTTTTATTGTAGTGTGTCCTAGGCTACGCCCCTGACCAGCATGTCTCGCTTCTCGTGTCGTTCTTAAAGCGGGACGCCTTAAGTACTTGCTGCGATCTTTGTTCTTTTCTGCTAAATAGACAAATATAGATAAATTGCTGCTATTGTTGTACTTGAATCCACATGGAGACACACAGATAAATACATAATGTACTTACATAAGTATGTAGGTATGTGTATGTACATCATGTGTGTAGTCAAACGATAGTTTATAGCAACGCGCAGGTGTCTGACATTGCCATTTAGCTTCACTCTAAGTCTGAGTCAGCTTCTGTGTACCATACTAAATCACTTCTCACGACCTATTGGAAACTACCAATAGTACTTTATGGATCGAGTTAAAAAAGAGAAAACAAAATCAGTTTTCTGTCCGTTCTTTTTTAACGTGAATGCTTTTATAATCTCGTTGATTTAAGATCTTCATGACGATTGTACGGATTTGTATGATATACTGAACAGAGATCTAAGATTCTTTTGATTAGTCGACATTTCTGTCAAAAAACATTGGCATTGTTTGTGGAAGAATCGAATCTAAGCCCGTTTTGCTGTCATTAATTATTCTAAGAATGTTTTATGTTATGTCTTCGTTTTTCACTTTGTTTACCTCAAGATGAAAGTGAATTCACTTTCAGTTTCGAAGCTTGAATTCTGTGGCGGCTACCGTAATATAATTTACATGCTCAAAGCACACCTAAATACCTAAATACATACTTAAAGAGTATATTATCAAAATATTTATGCAGATAACTTACATACATTTATATTATTTAGCTTCAGTCAAGCGCAGCTGTAAGATTTACGCTTTGTGTGTTGTCTGGGCCATCATCTATAAATTATAATAGATAAGCAAGCCGAAGATGAAGTCTGGGATCGGTTCGTGCATATTCAACAGGGTCTAATTTATGCACAATAATTGGCACATATTGTACAATGGGCATAACAATGGGGCCACAACGATGGATGAATGAAGCACAAAAAAGCGAAAGAAAAAACAATAGAAATATTATTAGCAACAGCTTGGATATAAATAACAAATTACTAAACAAACCCGAAACAACGAAACGAAATGAAAACCGAATCACCGAAATGCCCCAAAAATCATTGACATTTGTGATGTCTCAATCGGTCGGCAATTTGGCGGGTAATTTAAAATTAATTTCACTGCAATTTGCAACAATCCAATTACCTTTGCCGCCATTTATCTATTGTGTGTCGTGTCGTCGTCGTCATCGTTATCGAATCAGTAGTTAGCAACAATCGAATTGAATCGAAGTCAAACTCACTTTTCTTATCGCACACTCTCTTTCTGTTTCCCTCTCTTTATAGGTCGTGCATGGAGTGCGCATTGAACTGGCCGCGGATGATGTTGATAATGATGACGCCGCGGGAATCGCCGCCGAATCGGAGGGTTCAGCGGCGCATAGCGTACGCCGGCGCAGCATTGTCGCCGATCAGCCGCTCCGCATTTTGCTTGTCTACGATGAGTCTGTCTACAGGTGAGCTACATTACCCTCCTCACCTCGTTCCACCTTTCCCACGAAATTGGCTTTAATTGTGCTTTAATGGGCAGGCAGCCAAGCAAATAGCGAAACAGTTTACCATTCCTCTTGGCCGAATGTCAAGTTAAAGTGTTGAGTAACCGTTAGGCAGACCCCACTCTCCCTCTCCTCTCGCCCAGGGGCGCTTTTACTGGTATTGTTGTTGTTGGTCGACGTTGAAGCCAAAATTGGTTTTGCTGCGCTGCGTTCAATTTGTTGAAATTATCACAGCAGCGGCGACGCTTTAAGGTTAGCCCCGATTGCGACATTTTAGTTGGCTATGATTTAAAGCCAACAGCAAAATGGCCAGCAATAACAAACCTGAACAGCTACAGCAACAACAACTGCACAACGTTGTCATTTCCAATTTCGAGGGGCAAGGTCGATTCCAGGAACCGTCGTAACGTAGCAACACATTGGATAAGTCAGCATCGAATTTCTTTTACGGTAATTGCAGAGCTTAAGGCATATGCGGCTTGTCAACACGTTTGTCCGTGTTTATAATTACTTAAATAGAGCACGAGTACCGAAGCAAAGCTGGGCATATTGTCGAGTAAAATAATAAAAAAATAATACTCAGCATCAACTTAAAATAGGTCTTATCGGGTTTGAAATTAAATCCTTGTTAGTAATGAACAAGTTAATCGATTTTTGTTATGTGTACTTATAATTTGCTTTCTTTTATTTTGTTCATTTAAAATGAAACCTGCACTTGTTCTAGTTTTATCAGCTGCATAGAAACACCTTAGCCACATGACGATAATTTATGCCTTTTGCACTTAAAAGTGGGGTTTTTTAAAAATTAAGATACAGCCAGCTGTAATTGTCGAGTAAACGTGCTCAGTAAGGAAAGCAAATACTCATTAATAACTAAATATCTCGTTAGTATACTCGTAGTATTTTCAGTAAGGGTATGCCTTGTGCGAGTGTAAGGTTTTCGTTGTAATTTCATAAATTCATTATCTTGTCGCTTTTGCCAAAAGAAGCATAACTAATCGAGTGATTTTCAATTTCCGACATTTTTTTCTGTGTGCAGATTGGAGGAGGAGAAATTCAATTTAATAAATGTAAGTAAATTTATAACAGTCTCAAAACGAGGTCCTTAATCATGCTCGAATTACCTGTCGACACAGGACACGGTGCTGCCGGAGGCGGTTCAGTTCTGGGAGCAAGCACTGATGGTGCGGGAAACAAAGGGCGTCATACGGCTGAATCGGTGAGTAGTAGGCCAGTTCTCTACCCAAAGCTGCGATGGCATTTATAATGTCTTACGATTTAAACAAACCCGCAGCAAGTGCGACAGCACACAGGTTTATGTGAAGAATGGCCACACCCACTGTATCGATCACTGCAAGGCGACGACAATGTGTGGCGAGGTGCAGGTGCCCAACGAGCATCTAGATGTGAGTAGGAACTAGCTGACACATTGTGATCACAACTGATTTTTGTTTTCACTTTGTGGCAGGTGTGTCGCGTGTGTAATAGCACTGGGCAGAATTGCCGCTTCGACAACAACACGCAACCAGGTGATGGCATCGAGAACGCTGACTTTGTGTTCTATGTGTCGGCACGACAGACACCACGCTGCTATAAGGGATTGACAGTTGCCTATGCAGCCCATTGTCAGCAGGAGGCGCTGCTAGATCGTCCCATTGCGGGTCATGCGAATCTGTGCCCCGAGAGCATCAGTACAAAACCGCAGGAGTTGCAGACATTAATATCGACCGTGAAGCACGAGATTCTGCATGCGCTGGGCTTCTCAGTCAGTCTGTACGCTTTCTTCCGGGACGATGAAGGACGACCGCGTACTCCGCGAAAGGCAGATACAGGGAAACCATATCTAAATGAGAAGTAAATGGAAATATGAGGTTGCTGTTGTGGAGATTAAGACTAAAGTCTTTTCCTTTTCAGGCTACAGATACATCAGTGGAGCAACAGCACTATACGCAAGGTGGAACGCAGCAATTGGGCTGTACGTGGTGGGCATATAAAGAAGGTAGTCGATATGCTAGTGACACCACGCGTGGTGGCCGAGGTGCGTGCGCACTTCGATTGCGATCAGCTCGAGGGTGCTGAGCTGGAGGATCAGGGGGGTGAAGGCACAGCCCTGACACACTGGGAAAAACGTATACTCGAGAATGAGGCCATGACGGGCACCCACACACAGTCGCCGGTCTTCTCACGCATTACCTTGGCACTGATGGAGGATTCGGGTTGGTATCGCGCCAACTATTCCATGGCTACACCCCTTACTTGGGGCAAGGGATTGGGCTGCATGTTCGCCATGCGTAGCTGCAAAGATTGGATACAAATGAATCACGATAGGTGAGACAAAACTATTTAATTTCATGTACAATCTCTAATGGATTCTTCTACCTCAGGGGTCGCACCATTCATCCGTTCTGCTCCAAGGTAAAACAGGATCCACTGCAGACAGAATGCACTGATGATCGTAATTCTGTTGCCCTTTGTAATCTCATCAAGCACGACTACGAGCTGCCCAAGGCCTATCAGAATTTCGACAGTCTCAGCAACATTAAGGATGGCGAGGAGGGCTACTACGGCGGCTCTGTTTCGCTAGCGGATCACTGTCCTTATATACAGGAGTTCACGTGGCGCAGCAAGAACATCATTGTGCGCGGCTCCCATTGTCGATTTGTTGAGAATAATCCAAGTAAGTTGGGACCCACCGAAAATGAAAGAGTAGTAGAAAATGTAGTGTAGAAGAAAATTATAATTTTGTGGTAGTCAAAAGGGGAGAGCAGAGTGAAAATTTCCATGTCCGTTTGTAAGAACATCTAGATCTCAGAGACTATATGTGCTAGGACTACCAATATACTTATAACAGTTTGGGTTTGTTATTTATTTAAGCTGAATCTCATCGTTTACTTTTACAGAACCCGAAAAGAACTTCGCCCTGGAGAGTTATGGACACGGCTCGAAGTGTTTCGATCACAGCGAATCAATGTGGGAGGAGCGTTCTTGCCATCAGACACGGGAGTGGCAACATTGGGGCAGTGGGTGCTACAAATACAACTGCTTCGACGGGCGCCTACATATTTTGGTGGGCAACTATAGTTACAAATGCTCATTTCCGGGTCAGAAACTCTCCATACGCATCACGGCCAATGGATGGCTGCACAAGGGAGCCATTATGTGTCCTTCCTGCCATGAACTGTGCGATGCACACTTTGCTGCCATTGGCACGGAGTGTCGTCCTAGTGAGGAACCGGATCCTCTGAACAAATATCCCAGAGACAATCTTACATGTGGCGCTGATTACTCTCAGCGCCGTTCTGTGGCCATAATCAATTGTGCGCTTATCTTGTTAGCTATGCTGGGATATGCAAGATGTAGCTAAACTCTCGATATGCTTTAGTGAAATTTGTAAATTGTTTTTGTACAATACGCTCAATTAATCTACCTGTAAGTCGCAACTGCGCGAATCTTAGTGTTATGTGTAGCCTGTATTTGTATTGTATCCCGATATGTGATCTTTAATAAGGATATACCATTCTATACTATAACTGTATAATCCCCCAGTACGCGCCGCCGTCTGAGCCTAGCTCTTAAGTTACCATTCGTCAGCTGATCTGTACATTCCAAAGTATTTGCAACTCTTAAGGGTATAATCGATTCTGAGATAATATCAGGTAATACTCTGACTAGCTTCAACTCTTTGTTATTGCGCATACACAATTTACATGTGTATGCAAAGTAAATCTTTGTTATTTATTGTTTCGAAATTCTTTGATTTGTTTATGTGATCGGTTTACCATATTTCAGTCTACATAAGTTTAATTTGGTGCATTTAAGATCTGTACAATCGAAATTTTCATACCTAATCATTAAGCTCCCAGTATGTGAATAAAATAAAATCTACGATATATGTATATGGAATTGTAAATTTGTGTCTATATTCGCATTTTTAATAACTTATGATTAAAATTTAACAATTTGTTAAGGCAGTGAAGCCATTCCTATGGACATTCCTCCACAATTTCGTAGGTGAAATCATCTTCGGCTTCCTCTTCGTCCAAATCATTCTCATCTTTCATATCAGTCACGACTCTAGAACGTATTACCGCTGTTCCATGTTTGGCGGGTTTCTTGACACGTTTGGAGCTGTGTGGGAATTGGTTTGAATGCATTTGAAGGTATTCAAATTTGTTAAACACTTTACTTACGCTTCAGTCAGCTCTGTGATCATGGGCAGTAGCGTGGAGCGCATGACTCCGCGTGATTCCTCTTCCGCCAATTCCATTGGATGCGTCTTCCGTTTGTGCATGCGGCAATTGGATCCATTCGCAAAGTCTTTGCCACAGAAGTTGCATTTGTACGGCCGTATACCCGTGTGCAGGATCAGATGAGCCTTCAATGTCTTTCCTCGCTTGAACGCAGCTCCACATACATCGCATTTAAACTGTTTGGCATCCGTGTGCACCAGTTTGTGCATGTTGAGCGTGCGACGAGTATTGAGCTTCATGCCACAGATGTTGCACTCATAGTTGTCTTTCGTATGAGTGTCTGAGTGGATCTGGAAGACAAATGAGGTGGAGGAGGCGAGTTTTACAGAGGAGTACTCAGGGAAACCTTCACTGTCAGCTTACCTTCAGTCTGGCCATGTTCTTAAAGCGTCGCTGGCACACGGGACACTCATAGGGGCACTCATCAGTATGCACCAGCTTGTGCTCATTGAGAGCTGTGATTGTCTTCATCGCCTTGCCACAGCAATCACATATGAATGGCTTAACATTCTCATGGATGCACTGGATGTGCCTTTTAAGTGCTCCTGCTGTTGTAAAGAGCTTGGGACAGTACGCACAAGCATTGTCCGCCTTGTCTTTGGCTGGCATGTGGGTGCGATAGTGGGCAGTCAGTTGATTCTCTGTAGCAAAGAATGTATTACAGCGTTTACACTCCAGATTGGGAATATCTGTGGGCACCAGACCATGCAGCTCAGCCATGTGTCTTCTGTAGGCCATTGGCATTTTGTAGCTCTTGTTGCAGGTCGTGCATCGGTATTGGGAGGTTGCACCTGGCTCCATTTCCTTGATATCCTCTTCGTTTGTCGTTGTAGTTGTTGTCGTTGCATCCGAATCAACGAGCTCCACGTTAGGAGCGACATTATCAGTAGTTTCTTGCTCTGCGTATTCTTTGCCCGTAAGTTCTTCATGTTCCACTTCTGCCTCCTCCGTTGTATCTTCATCTACGTAGCTCTCGTAGGTTTCGTTTTCTTGATCTATCAGTTCGGAAGCTTCAATTTGCGCTATTATTTCAGCCTCTTCAACGAACTGCTCAGCATTTTCATCCACAATGTATTCATCTGTATCCACCACTTCTGTCTTCTCTACTGGAAGTTCCACAGGCTGATGGTCACGGACTATGAAGTGTTTCCAACCATCGGCTGCCACACCACAGCTCCTGCGAAATGTTTCATAGTTGAGTGATGCCTCTGTCCCAGCCTGCTGCAGCTTGGCAAACAGTGTTTGTACACGGTTGACACGGTCGGAGAACTCAATCAGATCCTCAACCATTGTATAGCAGTCCCTGCACAACGCATTACTCAGCTCGTCTTCCATTTTGATCTGTTTAATTGTAGGAACATTAGGAAGGTGATGAATCATATATTTACAAGCCTTACTTACATTCACCCAAAAGTATTTGCCAATTGCCACAGCCAACACGCTCGTCCATGTCTGATCCCCATCTCTGAAATAGACATTAACATTGTCGGGGTGCTCCTTTGCGCAGAGACGGCACCAATGGTGCCAATCTGATGCTTCTGAACCTGTCGCAGGTGCAACAATTGCGCTGTCAACGCTCGTGCTACCCGTCATCTCTGAATTTGAGAAAACTGCAGAAACAATTATAATAAACAATTCACTCTATTGTGGAAGCACTCAACAATCGACTACTTGCAAAGTATCGATGCTTTCCGCGTCACTTACTCGAATGGAAAACTTATCGTTACCCGATTTATTTATCGACAATTAATTTTCCCAAATAATTTATTATTATCAGTGTATAAGAACACCTAAAACATTCCAAATAATACCCAACAATTTTTAATTTCCCTCTGATCATATTTGCCATAAGCATCGCATTATTATCGATTGCTGCCGTGCAGAGAGCCCTATTTTCAGTGTAGTGTTTAACAGAGACGCTGTGTTTACCTTTGTTCACGTTATCGAGCTGCCTCCACATTTGATACCAATCGGCGGAAAATTTGAAATCTGTATACATTGTGAGCGTCATAAAATACGTGAGTTTCGCAAAAAATAAAATATTATTGGCTATAAAATAATTAATAACGATATGAATAAAATTTTTTTAAAGCAGTTGAGCACTCAATAACTGTCTTTGCTCACTTTAAGATTTGACCTACATTTGAAAGGCTACGATTAGTTGATTCTTTTGGGATTCCTTGGATTTTTTAGCAATTAAGTGGTTCTGATACACTAACAACCCAATTAATAATCCAGCAAATAATAAGCTTGTGTCGGCAAATGGATTCCTTTGATATTATTAACTTGACCCACTCCCTTTGTTTCACAAGCTCCCTTATGATATGGTGATGGAATTGAGGTAATAAATAATTGGTACTGAAAGCATAAGGCTTAAAGAAAGACGCTCAATGGTTAAGAAAAAGTAAAGAGAGAGAGAGAAAGAGAGCAACAAATATTGAAGAATAAAACAGGGCCATAAATTGTCAATTGTGCCATTTGTTTTTGTTTTCTTTAGTTATAGTTCTTCAGGAAATCCATTAAATATCCGAGGGACTCTATCGAGTTAAGAACAGCTTGAGCACTTTTCCAACGCATTTCCATTTCTGACTATGTGACGTGCGATTTTTGCCACTGCATTTTACATTCACCGGATACTGCGGGTAGTATTCATTTCCCAGACTGTCTGGGAACTGTGCACATATACACAGCCACAGAAACACACACACACACATGAATGGTTCCTTTTTTTGTAGCTGTGTAGCAAATGAAGCGTCTCATTAATACCGCCAGACACCTCTGCGGACTGTATTCAACCCTCTCTGGTGATTATATAGAATTAAACTGGAAAGAACTTTTCCGGTGCGATGCGAGCTAAAAAAGAGGAGAAGTAAGATGTGCAGTAAATAATTAGGAAAGCAGCGACCTTGCCCCAGCCGTACAGTGGTGCAGAAAGTAAATAAAGTTGATTGCTAAATATATTTTAATTTAATAGTAACATAAATGGAAAAATATTATGATTATAATCTATGATTAATCAATCACCTTATCAATCTATTCTACCCACTGTCAGACAGCATTTGGTATTACATAAGAAAAGTGACATTTCTTTTATTATGATTCTCAAGTTTTGCATAATATTAAATTAGCTTGAATCTAAAATAATTAATTATTTCTTTGTCAGGTACGGAATGGAAACAGACGAGGCGATGTGGATCGAAACCACAGCAAACTGGCCAAAGCTCTACCGCAACGACAGACCACAACAGAGGGGCCAAAGGATGACCGCTATAAAGAGGATTCCGGAGTCTGGGCTTTGATTAAAAAGCGTTGCATGCAGTGACTAGACAAGGATTGCCAACGGCACTTCGAATGCGCTAACTGGGCGCAGCTAACGGTATTTAAAATATACTCTGACTTATTTTGCAGTCATATTTCAAAGAGTTATCAATTTGATCAGGATTCACTTAGAATAAGTGGCTAAATATTGAGCTCTTTTTAGATACGCTGTTTACGATCTGGTTTAACTTTTAAATGTTGTAGGAAGTATAACTGTTTCCTATTAATTTATTCCGTTCTGTTAAACTTAGGGTATTTACGCGATGAGCATTCACTATGCCTATGAGTCTATTCACGTTACTTGTTCCTCGCTGCGCTCTTTGCAAGTTTTTAATTAATAAGCCATTTAAGCATTAAAAAGGCAACTCGTAAAAACTTATTGCACAACTTGCATGCAATTTAAAACGCAATTTGTACGTCAAAGTTAGCGTGGTAAATGAAGTGCTGATGCTGCCTCCGCCTGCGCGTGCAACTTTAATAATTAAATGGAATTTTAATCAACTCGAAACTGATACAACATAATTTTCTACTCACTTTAATGGCGCCTTATGACGCCGCCGTATCCTCGACCTCAGCCTCTGCCTGTGCTCACTGTAATTGTGTCTATTTTTTCTTCGGTTTTTGGTTTTTGGTGAGTGCTTTTTCAGGGAGGCTATCAAGGACATTTCGATTAGTGTTTCTAGAGCAATCGACGGGCGACAGCAAACGTCACTCATCCAGCGTTGATAGAGACAAGAGCAGGCAAACACACACACAGCCATACACACACACATAGACAATGACAGGAGCAGAAGCCATGGGTGAGAGCACAAAGGAAAATCATTTGAAGTTTGCAGCTGCCTGTAGCTACCCTACTAAAGGTAAAAGTGGGAATGGGAAAAGAAAGAGAAAGTTAGTAGCAGTGTTTCCAAGTCAGTTTTATTTCCCTCAGTACCACCTTTGGTCAAGTAAAAACATTTGAAACACTTTCTATTTGCTCCTGAGCTTCAATGCCCACAAAAGTAGGCAACGTTTCACCCGAGCCGCGGAACTTGGCCTTCTTCAGAGCATAGCAAGAAAAATTCCTATTCTCAAGCAGTTTTCAATTAAAAAATTTCCCCTTCGGCCATTTTACATTTTACAGGGTACAACGATTTGTAATACAAATTGCGCTGGCAAGCTGCCTAAGTTGCCTAAGCGAATTAATTTCAGCTAGACGCAGCCCACGGCTTTAGCTTGTGGCAGAGGCGTGTGAGGGAAGAGGGGAGATGGGCGAGGCTACTGGCAGTAGGGAGTTTTTATGAGGCACCTCCAATCCACTTTGTAAGCCATTCGACGGCAATAAAGGCTCAAGTGAGGCGCCCTAATATGAAATTGAATTTAAATAAATGGAGTCGAGGCCGTAAAAAAGAACGCGCGCGCCACACGCTTCAAATCAGATTTGATTTGTTTGCCTGGCGTGGTAGCACGCCCCCGCCTCCTGCACGTCCCCTGTAGCGCCCAGCACTTAGGCGTTGAATTTAATATGCAACAATCTTTGGAAACAGCCCAGAACGGAGAAAGGAAGGCGCATAATCAACATCCATCGCCATCGACGTCGTAATAAATCGCCAGCCAAAAAATGTGGCACGAAATAGCTTTAATTTATTCATGCCACGCGCAAGCGGGCACTCGTGTTGCAAGTCAATGTGAGGCAGGTGTGGGTGTGGCAGTGAAAGTGGCAGGGCGAGGGGGCGTGGCAGTAGCAGCTGTTTAAAAATGCAAAAGACTGCAGTGCGTCGATCCGTTTCGGCTCTTGAGCATGCAACAGTTCTTACACTCTCCCTCTCTCTCTATCTGTCTCTCTTACTCTTCCCTTGTCGCTCTGCCTTTGCCTACGGCGTGCTGCAGCTTTGCCCTGTCCTAATTGGATGTGGGTGCTAATTAAGAGCGACGCCGCGACAGGCCGCCTACAAATTGGCAGCTTGTCTAGGTAACCATTTGGGATAGATTTGTGCAATTAGCAGGCGGCTTTCGTCCTGATCCTGTCTGAGTGTGCGTGTGCCAGATATTGTGTCAGTGTGTGTGTGTGCGTGTGCGCTAACATTGTTATTAGATTGCTGCCTCTCATGCACACTCAGCGCCTGTTAATGTTTTTAATGGGCAAGAGCTACGCGCCCTCAAGCAATGCGTCCTGCCCTCCCCAAGTACCTCCAGTACCCCTTAATACTCCCAGGCTTCCCCAATTACCTTCTGTTGCCCTTCCCTTACCTCGCCACTCCTCCCTCTGGCACCGTCAGCTGTTGCGCCAGCTGCCTTGGCGCCCTTTGGCTCAGGTTGCTCTTGCCGTTGCTGTTGCCGTTGTTGTTCCTTTGTCGCTGATTATGTAATTTCCATTTGTTTCATAATATCGCTGTACAAGAGCCTCGACATCGCTTGAGAGAGTCTATTCAAAATAAATTACATATCACATTTTTAATATGCACACACACTTGCGCACACAGAGAGCCGCGCAAGGCAATTGTGACATGAATTGCTTTTGTCACCTTTACCCTAAGTACAAGGTGCTTCAAAATGGGGTATGCTGAGTAAATAATAAATAATATTATTTCGTGAGAAATTGTATTGTTGTAAGTGAATTAAGTACCATCTTAATATTGAATTAATCAGTTAAGAGAAAATTTATTCAAAGTGAATTTGAACAAAAAGATAGTCTGCTTAGCTCTTATCTAATTTTGAATTACAATAAAAGCTCATTACTCTATCTCTCTCTCTATCCCTCTTATTTTTATATGTGCCTTTTTCGTTTTTCTCTCCCGTCTCCTAAACCTATTCAGACCTTTTTCCCTCAATTCGAAACATCATTGCAAAGCTACCACAAGTGATTATCAGCTTCTTATCTGCAGCTAACACAAACTTATTATTTGGTATTTAAATCGTTATTTTGGGTCGATGCTTATTTGCTTAATCCGCAAGCAACCGCCGCCGCCTTCGTCGTCGTTTGTCACGGTGCGTTGCCAATAAATCCAAGTCAAACGGTTACACGAGGCGAACTTGCTTAAGCATCCATTAGGGGCCTTAGGGCGGCTATCAACGCGTTGTTGTTGCTTCACAAACACGCACACACACTCGCCCACGCACACACGGACAGGCAGACAGAAGCTCACCTTGCCGCAGAAGTGTTTAAAGCAGCTACGCAATTGACTCACTTCGCTGGCAACATCTTGTCGAGAAATCTGTCGCTCTAGGAGGGGGAGTTGGTGGAGGATGTAACCGAGATAGAAGAGTACAAGGAGCAAGCAAAGAGAAGAAGTGTTCTGAAGTGGATTTTCTTAGCTAGTTGGCTTCAGACGAGTTCAGAAGCTCAGGTAACAGTTTCTGCTAGCAAATCTGACACGAGACTTGCGAATTCGCTGCATACCTATGTACATATAAAGTACATACATAATAATCCCTATATTGATTTTACTCGCATCTGATTTATTTAAAAAGTATGTTGTGCTCTCAGTTTTCAATCGATATCTCTCTTTTTATCACTTGAAATTATTCGACGCATATTAAATATAAAGCTAGTCAAATTTATATCATACTACTTTAAATACATATACAGTGTAGACATAATTACATCTATCTGATAAACACCACGTTTTCAATTTTACTTGCCATAACTTTCTTCCCACCCAAGCAAACTAAACCTACTCCAAGTCAGCAAAGTAAACAGAGACTCGTGCGAGTTGTAGTCGAAATAATAATTAAACATCAACTGTGCAGAACTTTTGCCAGAAGTGTGTCGAATGGGCACTTTGTCTTGCAGCCCAGAAATTGCTTTAGAAACTTTGCGATTTTATTAATTTTGTTCTGTTTGCTCTTCGAAAGTTTTGCGCCCAAGGTGGCTGCCCTTATCATTTGTGGACGCTCTTAGGTTGTGCTGGTTGTGAAAAATAAAACTTCAGTTGACAGAAAACGAGGCGTATACGCGATTTTATGTGGTGACGACGGATTAAATTAAGCATTGCCTACTTTTTGGCGGATATCATTGTGCATTGCTGTGACAGTGAACGAGGGTCATCAAGAAGAATTTCAAAGCCGTAAGATTTTAAAGCCTTTTTTGAAGAAAAGAAAAACAAAAAAAAAACACTTTTCTTTTCGTGTCTTGTCGCATTGGCTGCCTTATGTAATGTCAATCGTCGCCGTAAGGAAAGTGTAAGTCGTACTCTAGTTGGTGTCTGTGTGTTAGTGTGTGTGTGAGTGAGTTTCGCTCATGTTATCTCACACACATCGTCTGATTATCGTGTGACAATGTGCGCACAAAATAAAATCAGCATTTTCGCTTTTCTCTGCTCGTGTCGAGTGTGTGCTTCTTTCGGGTGTCTGTGTCTGTGTGTAGGTGTGAGTGTGTCAGTGTAAGTGTGTGTGCCGTAATGGCCCGCAGCTAAACACAAGTTTTGCTTTCGACTGTTAAACACGCATCCAGTACGCCCATTCGCCATGTCATTTCGACAGCTTCGTCATGCCTCATGCCTTATGCCTCGATGTGAATCCTCACAAAGAGCAGGGAAGATAGAGAGGGAGGGAGAGGAAGAGTGTTGGATGGTATCATCTGAATAGTAATTACCTGACTTTTCGCTGGATTTGTAATTGGATAAGCAGCCGCCTTAGTTTCACTCACTTCAACTTAGTTCAAGTCGCACCAACACACTCTCACACACACTCACACACACAGAGAGAGAGACTCGCAACACAGTCTGCTGTGCGACACTTAAATTTTATAGCATCTAAGGGTCATATAGAGATCCGTTACGCGTGTTCGCAGCCTCCTATTTTTCCCGCATCTGATTCGTGCCGAAATCCAATTTCGCTTATTTATGTGGCGGGTTAATCCAAACACAAAGATAAGGCACATCATGGCTTCCTACAATAGATGGATGGCTTTACAACAACACACACACACAAAGAGAGGAGGAGCACGTACACATAAGAAAAATAAAATGTTCGCCCCACCCACCTCCAAATTTCCCTGCGGCACCTGCACGAAACAAACTTTTCTATTTACAGCCCCATCAAGTCGGCTTCATTTTTGTGTTCTATGTTGTCAATACCCTGTTCAGCAGGTAAAATGTAACGGGAGGTATTCTTTCTACCTAACGATAAGAATCTTGGAATATTTGTAGAATCCTTTACCTGGCTCAGCCATTAAAATAATTCAACCATTTAAAAGATAGAAAGTACTGGGTATGTCGCAGTTGAATGCATTGGAAAGAAGAGTTTTCAGTGTGTCCCTCTCTGTAGCACGCTCATCGTGTTGCATGCCGCCCTGTGTCTACTTGCTGCTTCTTCTTTCTGTCACTTCTACAACATATTTATGCGCTTTTTACAGCGCGTATCCTTTTCTCAAGTCAGCTTACCGTTTGGTCCTTTATTGCATTACCCAAAAGGTAACCCGAACAGGTGCGAAAGAGAGGAGTACAGTGACACACATAAGTATATAGTTATCTTCTGCAGTCGGAGACGGAATTTGTGATTCGTAATTCGTTTTTTCTCTTTTCGCTTTGTTTGCGTACGATTTGCTCCTGCCATGGCAAGGATCTGGGAAACTTCCATTTAATTCACACTTCAATTACCAGACGCCGATGCCCGATGCCCGATGTCGATGCGAGTCAGGCCTCGTCCAGCTGCTCGTTGAGTCACATTCGAGAACCTTAGGGCCAACGGGCTTATGTCAGACAATACATTATGAGCACGTACCGTATGTGTGTGTGTGCTTGTAGTTGTGTGTTAGTGTGGGCAAGTGTGCTTTGTGGTCAGAGTTCCTTTTTTGGGAGGCGGCTTAAGGTTTTCCGATGGAAAAAATTGTGTAGAAATTTATTTTGCTGCGTTTCCAAGTGTCCTTGCGGGATTTACACATTTGCCCGGGTTTTGACAGTTTGCACTTCATTTAGCCCTGCCTCGCACACACACACACACACACTCTAATAAATACCCCAACGAACAACGTAAATTCAGCATTTGTTTGTTGCTTTTCTCCCAGCATCCGTGCCTAGACAGGCCCGAACTGGCCACAGGTTCCCATTACTGCCGGGCTCTCCGCGCCGCTGACTCTATCCACATCGAATTTATTGGTTTGCTTAACATCTACGTAAGTGGATCAGCTACCGGAATGTGGATGTAATATGCTGCAGATATGTAACATACAAAACAAACTATATATCGTGAGAGTAATGCGAACACGCGCTGAAATTGCTTTTTGCCTTCCCTGTTCGAGAGATGTCCAGTGTACAGCAGAATTTCCTTTGGCATTTCTCGATATCTTCCTTTGTCATAAGATGGCGTGTACTTAAGATATATACAAATATATATATGGCAGTTAAAAAACTTTTAATTGTGCACTGTGCCAGTTTGTCATCTTGGCAATTACGATGTCGATAAAGAGACGCCAGTCGTGACATTAAATTGCCCCTAAAAAGCAGTAATTTATTTTTAATTTCATCTCAAAATTATACTCCAGGACAGTCTACCAGTCCATACGGACTACGCTCGACTATCAGATATCCTGTTAAGCAAACTTTTGCAAGCAATAAACGCATTACTTTCAAGCCAAAATAACTATGTAAACATAATGTAAAATAAAAAAAAATAATGAAGAAGGAAGTTGCTAAAATTCAAATACAAAATGTATAAGTAAGTTTGCTAAAGTAAATAATGGAAAATACAATGAGTGTAAATAATAAAAAAATATATATATTTTCAGTGTGGTATGGTCATTGGCAAAAGCATGTCGTATGCAGTGTAGTTACAGATGCATATTTTATTCATACAGTAGGTAGGAAATACTTGTCGGTAATGAATACTGTCAAATCACTTATCTATGTCCGCTTAACTTGACATTAAGCTAAGTGTGTGCACTGTGTTATGAACTAATTATTTGTTGCCCGCCTTGAAGGCAAAAAAAGACGCTTAAAGGTAAACAATCAAATTCGTTGGAGCACGTTGCTTTCTGCCACTTTTTAGGACACTTTGGCGCGTTGTCAAAACAAAGTGCTGCTTGCACACGCACACACATACACTAACACTCCTGCGTATATAGATACATACACTCACTCGTACACTGAGAGTCAGGCAAAATCAATTTACAGCCCTGGCACTTTCCGAGGGTGTGAGCCATAGACCGCAGCAGCAAAAGTACTTAAATTCTCTTTCTCTCTCTTTGTCTCTCTTCCTCTCGTTTACTCTCCTGCTCGTTCCTTCTCATTTTTAGTTTCTCGTGCTCTTTCACTCAGTGTTTACTTTCTCTCTCTGTCCCACAGACGAAGGTGCCGCGTAATGGCGCGTAAATTGTTGCTGTCTTTTAATGTTCGCCAAAAAAGCATAAAAATTCTTTGCCTCAACGCAGTGCCAAAGTCAAAGGCAGCCTCTCAGCCGAAGTCATAGGGCTCCGTGCAGGGTGAGATGACTTTCTTTTCTCGCAGCTGGAGTTTGAAATCAAGCTTACAGGCGTCTGATAAGCGACAACGTTGGCAATGGCAACTGCACGTGGAAGTGAGTTAACCGCCAGGAGAAAGTTGAGCAGAAATCAACCACGTCGCCAAGGACGCAAGCAATTCAGTCAACAAATGAATAACACACACGAGAAGCGCAGACAAAGCGGGATTGGGGGGCTCAACTTAAACTAATAAACATTGCTATTATGACTTTAAAGTTTTAAATCTAACTCTGTTGTCTGAAATATATGTACATATGTGTGGTCTGCTACACCAGCTGCTCTCTGTTGGAAGCAGGTGCACAAGGTTATTGACCTTGTTGACCAATTTAAGAGATCGGAGGATATTAAAACTATCTCCTTTTATCTTTTATTTAGTTTAATACTTATTTGTTAAAGCAAAGTTAATTACCTATCAATTATATTGTGAAAGGTTAATAAATGTTTATAAAGATTTTCTTTAATACATTTGTACCTGCTAAGTTGTTGCTTGTACTATGATAATTACTAATAAGTGCATTGGGGTATTTGGCCCGAGAGGCGATGTTGTCAAGGGATATTAACTCTCTCATTTCTCATATGCTGCAAACGCGCTTCAATGAACAAGTGTGTGTGTGTTGGGTATGTAGTATCTGCGCGTTTGTTTATACTTTTGTTGTAAGTCCATGATTTATTTTCATTTGCCTGCCACCAAAATACCGTTAAAGTAGCTGTAAAGAACATTCGTTGGAACATTTTAAAATTTATGAGTTTTACTTTCTGAATTGTAAAAGTTTTCCTGGCAGCAACAAAACAAGCAACACGGTGTTCTCTGTATGTCTTTGTAGGGTTTTTTTGGGTCTTCGTTCCACTGAGTGGCTTTCTTGGGCATCCTATACCCCTGTCAAATGAAACACCCTAAACACCTGCGACCATCCAAGCCTATCTCATTTTAGAGTAGCAGCTTGGCAAATATTAATAACATCTTAAATGTCCCACAACGAATTTTCCCACTTGTTTAGAAAAGAAAATTTTAAATAAAAGGTAATAACAAAACAAATTATTATTATTTCTAATTTAGGAATTAAATTGCAGTAAGAGATTGAAATATAATGGGTAAAAAAAAGGAAAATCAAGAACTTCAATTGTAAAATGATCGATGAGAGAATTTAAATTTATAATCGTTAAATTTTTAAACTTGATTCCCCCATTAAGCATGCCAATATGCATTAATAAATTTCTAATAGAGTTACGCGTATTGAAGGACTATCAATTACTGTCCATTTGTGCGGATGTGCATGTGTGTCGGCGCTGTGTCTGTGTGCGTGAGAGCGTGTCGCTAGCAGCTAATCGAATTTATTAGACCTGCCATTTGTTATCAAGCTAACAAAGTGCACAGACCCGCGTCCTTTGCTCGCGCACAATAGTTCAATACGTGGGTTTGTGTGCCTGTTTGTGTGTGTGTTTGTGTGTGGTGTTACACAGTTAATCCATACACACAAACACTCACATACAAGTTGCCACCAACGGTAATATTTACGACTGCTTCCTTGCGTAACAACGAGCTGTGACTCTGTGCGTAACTAATCTTAATCATCGTCATCGTCATCGCCATCATTTGGGTTATTGTCATGGAGAGCCGCACATGTCAATAATTTAGTTGGCAATTGATTAAGCTAGGATCTATGGTACCTAGCAAGTACATCAATCTATCTTCGGCAGCACGTTCCGCTTGCAGCTTTAAACGATATTGACTGCCTTAATATGAGGCATATTTACTATGCGTATACGCAATACATGCAGATCAGGAACAGTCACGCGTAAGGTCATGCCACCGTAAACACACAGAAACACGGACAAAGCAGACAATGAAGGCGTCATTTTGTTTGCGAGGCGTTCATCTACGTGTTCGTGTCCGCTTTGTGTGTGCTCTGGTCCTGTCACATGTGGCTGTGTTTCTGTCTGTGTTTTGTGGGCCAGTTCGGTTTGTTTTTTCTCATCATACAGCGAGCATACACTTGCTCCGTCTGTGTTTTTTTCTGTTGCTGGACTGACGGAAAGGAGGCAAACAAAGAAAACAGTCGAAACAAAGTCGACGCTATGAATGAGCAGGTAATTTCATTATTCAAATGCAAAAACACATCTGAATATGGATGCAAGTAATCATGACTGACACGAAGACTGACAGGCAGACAGGCAGACCGGCAGACAGGCAGACCGGCAGACAGGCTGACAAGCAGACCGACTGACTGAATGACTTACTGGCCGCTCTTCGTTACGTGACTGTCCATCATTTGTTTTCCAATTCTATTGTCCCGTGTGATGAATACAAATAAAATGAATTTATTGCTGCATTCATAGCGTTCTTCCTTCCTTCTTCCGCTCCGTGCTTCCTTCTCCTTGTCTATTCCCTCAGCGCATTCATTTTCTGTTGCTGTTTTCCCCGCACAGTTTCCACTTTGTGTGCATCAAAGAAAAGCCGCTTAGCGCTAAAACAAAGGAAAAGCCACTCAGCCGAGCTATGCGACTAGTTTTGTGATCCTCTCGTTTCGCCTCACCTCGCCTCGGCTCGGCTTGGGTTTGTTTTGTTCTGTTTTATGCCGTTTGTCACGCATTTTCGTTTGTCCTTCTTTGGTCCTCATCTCCCGCCTCATAGATAGAGCGCCAGAATATTGGTCTGCTTTGAAATTGACGTGCCGTAGCTCTCCCGTTTATACATAGGCATATTTTATGCTCCTGATTATCATCTTAAAGCTGGTATAGCTTTTTCTTCATTTGCAATTAAATATTCGGGGATACAATATCAGGAACATATAACGTAAAATACTGGTATACAGAAAGGTTAAGATGTTGTTGAAAAGTTATTTCAATTAATGAGTATGATTTAACATCAATATTGTATTTCCTATACTTTTCATACCGTGTGTTTTCAATAACCTTTTGTTGAATTTAAGCTATAAAACACCTAAAGATATAAGTAATAGCTTTTTAATGCTTTTGAAAATTTATTAAAACAATTGGAATCTACAAAAAATTCTTAAATTCGGTCACAATCAGCGTTTTTTTTAATTCAAGCTCGAAACAATTCGCCGTGTCGTAAAATAATCGCCATGGCTCGACAGTTGTGATACTTATTAGGTACATTTATCTGCGCCTAGGGAAACTCAAGTCTGGCCCACTCTGGAACGTTATAGCTTGTCGAGTTGTGCTTTGTGTCTGGTCTCCAATCAACTGTGACATAGTTACGGATTCCTCTCGCAACCTTCCAAGGCTAATCCGCTCTGGTCCATTAATTCCGAAACTCAGTCGGCGCATTCATTATGCTAATTTTGCTAATCTGCGAATGCCACAGCACATTATCAAATTTCTATTCGTGTGCCTCATCAGGCCGAGGCTCCTCGGTCATTACTGGAGGACCATCTTCCATCTCCTCGTCACTCTCGGCTGCACCGTTTATCGTTTGCTTTTTAACGAGTTCTGCTTATTTATGCAAGGCGATTTATGAGCCCGGCTATAATAAACAAATATTGCAGGCAACTTTTGTAATTTTATTAGCTGTTGAAATCCGCACGTTTCTCCTTTAATTGGCAGGAAATTGTAAATTGAACCCCAAGAGAGATTTGACGAGAGATTTATTAACTGTTCGAAGAACTATTGCGAAAGTGAAATAAATTCAAAGAACTAAGTGGGAATTCGCATTCCCCTCTATCTTTATAGTTTTCTTCTGTTTTCTCTCATTCTCCCCCTTCAATATTGTGCTAAGTTCGAGTAATCAACTGTGAACACGAGAGAGCTTGTTGTGCTCGAAGTAAGTAAGTATAATTCGCAGAGTATGCGATAAATTAACTTCTTGACCAAATGCGAGTTGCCTTTGCTGTAGTTGTTGTTGAGCTAGTACACATGTGCCTGGGAGTATAAATTCCTCAGAGTTCGGGGTTCATTTATCAGTCGAGCATGTGAAATGTGAAAAGCTCGGAAAATCAATGGACCACACATACAGACATTTGTATGTACTCTCGTGTGTGCAACTAAAGGGAACTTAACGGGGCAGGGTTGCATACGAAGATGGTGGGAGAAAAAGGCACTGGGAGCCAGAGGGGTGTGGGCACTTGCGTGTAATTAGTGCTCTCATAAAATGTTTTATATCACATCTAGAGTGGCAAACGTGAGCAAGTTCGTTACGAGTTTATTGCATGAAAAATTCAAATCACTTGATTAGTGGCAATTAACTTGCTGCCACGGGACGTAAATCTTGTAGTTCTAGCTACAATTACACATGTAAATAGAATGTGCACACCCACACACAGAAAGAGGGTCCGGGACCTGGTGGGAGTATGTATGATTTCGGCTTATGGGAGTAGTTATGGCGGGTGTTAATGGCTTGTTTGCGTGTGTCGTCCCAGGCTACTGAGGATGCAGAGCTGAGGACTGAGGGCAGTGCCCGTTCAATTTGTTGCTAATAGAATTGTCACTCAGATATCTCACACATCTGTTTGGTTGCCTGTCTGGATGGCCGGCTGGCCATTCTGCTGGCCCGCAACGCCCGATGCCATCACTCATGGCCCTCAAACAATTGTGTTGTCTGACAACTGAATTTGTCATGGCGCTAAACTAGAAACAAAGCCAAGGCCAACAAAAGCAAGTGTGCAGCGAAATGCTAGCGACAAACAATAAGAGAAGAAGAGAAAGGAATAGAAAGAGAGAGAGGAGGCTTTCTGGGGAAAGAAAAAAATAAACTTTACATGGGCTTCTTCTCTTGCTGCACGTCGACAATGGATGACTATTTGGACAGGTCCCGCCTGGTCCTGCCACTGCGTACAGGCTTTGTTCCCTCTGCAGTTGATGGACAGCGAGCGTTTTCATTTGGCACTGCCACAAAAGTTTTTCCGCTTAATGTAAGAATTGTTGAAGCATTTCTTCACACCAAAAATGCATTAAGAAAATTACTTTGGAAATGAATTCAATTGAAATATTTTAACTATTTGAGCTCATTAACTAATTGCAAACTGTTGCTTTTTTCGGTTCCGCCTGTACTGATAACATAAAAAATGATTCTTTTGTATAAACTCTCTTTTTGTGTCCAATGTTGTTTAAATATGCTATTCTTTACATACTGCTTGTAATTTTTTCCGAAGTGTGTACATTAATATGTAGTGTATTTGTGTTTGTATTCGCACATACACATAAATAAATTGTGTACACGTTCACGTGTATACATACAAACATGTTAGTAAAACTATAGGTCGTCGTTCACTTCAATCACCAGTAATGCGCACGCCCACATCTCTCTCGCTCTCTCCCTTGCTCCGCAGCGTCCGCTCACCTAGTTGTTTTGTATGCGACATTGGGCGGCGCTCAACGCAGTGCCTCTTTAGCTCAGTGGTAGAGCGTTGGTCTCGTAAACCAAAGGCCGTGAGTTCAACCCTCACAGGAGGCAACGTTGAAGAAACTTAAATTTTTTTAATGTTTTGAATAACATAACTATAAATAAAATATATTATAAATAAAAAATTAAATAAATTAAACCATTTTACACAATAAATAATTTATAATTTTTTACTTAAAAAATAAAAAAAGGGAACAAATAAGGGGCCATAGTAGGAATTTGGCATAAGCCTACACTTTCTTACATAGAATTTGTTATTAGAATTAACCTTTTGAGCTTAATCGGACTATGCCTTACCAACAAAATACAATAATATTTAACAATATACACACCTAGATTTACGCATATCTCAACAATCCGTACAGTCATGCTATGTTTTAAGTTAAAATCAATTTACTATAGTAGTTGAGCAACTGCGCATGTGTTTCTCCATAAACAACTGAGACGATCTATCATTTCAGTTGCTTATCGGTTTTGCCCTCATCGTCACGCATTTGAATGGGTCATTTGGCGGCGCTCTTCAGCGTGCCTCTTTAGCTCAGTGGTAGAGCGTTGGTCTCGTAAACCAAAGGCCGTGAGTTCAACCCTCACAGGAGGCAACAGACGTGAGATTTGTTTTTCGTTTTTTTTTTTTATTATGTGTATATTATATATTAATAAAATAATTGTTATTTTAATTGCTATCATAATTAATGGATATTTATTCTAAATTGATTTTCATTACAGTTAAGGGGGTTGCCTAATTAACACTTAAGAGTTGGTAAACATTTATGCTCAAAGAAAGAGCTCTGCAGTAGGACTACCCGAATTTTATCAGTTAAATAGTTCTGACGCCCTATTACTTCTCTCAACAGCTATTTTATGGCTGACCTACACTCAAGCACTTTCTTTTACAGGATTCTATGTACAACAGATGGTAGTCTGCGTGCGAGTGTGTGTGCCTGTGGCTGTAATCGGGGTGTACTGCGCACGTTTAGGTCTTTAAAACTAACGGCAAATAAGAGTTGTAAATAGGGTTTCGGACTGTACGAGTATATGGTAAGTGATGCGAATGCCTGCCTCGTAAAAGAGAAAATATACATACAAACAAACGTCTGACCGATGTGTGTGCGCGTGTGAGTGCGTGCCTAACACGCACTATGATTATGTGCATACATACGTATTACCCGACATTTGTTTGCAGATACATACATACACATACACACACTCACTCTGAGCAGCCGAGTTCAGGCAGTGAAATTAAAGCAAATGCTTGTGACGCTATTAAAACTCGGAGAATAAAAATAAATTCAAGCATGCGAATGAATCAGTACGAAGAGCTTAACCTTTGACACGACCACACACGAGGGGATTACACACACGCACATACTCACAAAGGTAGCTCAGATCTTTGCTGTTAATTAATCTATTGTTCCTACTGACCTCTGTGCTCGGTTTAGAGGTCCCACTTAGCTGCCTTTCTGTGCGCTTTTTAGCAAACCTAGCCGAGTTTTTGCTTTGATTTGTTTCCGGTTGCGGTTACATGTGTCTCTTCCAAACAAAAAGCGAGTAACGACCGAACAAGAAATGAAACAAAAGTCAACCCGCTCAATGCGCTCTAGTCAGGGAGGGAAGAGAGGACCCCTCCCAGGCATTATATTTGCAACGAGTTTACGAGTATGTTATCTGAGGTTCTTTGCTTTCGGTTTGATTATCAGTTTTTGTGTTGGCCTTCTCTGCCAGTAATCGAGTCATGTGGTTAGCAGGATGCTTGGGATATTGCTACCACAGTCACGTTGGGGTGCAATCCTTTGAGGATTTTGCAATGCTTTTTATAGATGTATTAAAACTTTGAGAGCAAAGGGAATTCAGAAGCGTGTTTAGTTTACGTCGACTCGATACAGAAATTTAGCTGCAGTTTGTGTAATGTATCAATGAAAAATATAGGAAATTTAAAAAAAAATGAGAACTCTGCACTTGGCTTTTTTTTATCGATTTAATAGAAATATTTTTAGTTTTTTTGAATTGATACAGAAATTTGCCAGTAGTTTATGTAACATAAATACTTATAACGATGTCGCAAACAGGAATTAAATTTATTTTATCAAATATTTGTGTTGGTTTCCCCTCCAATAAATCGTGAAAATTGACGATATTAGAAACAAATTTAGCGCTCTGATTGAGGATAATCCCATCTCAGTGCACTTTGAATATGAAAACATATTCTGTAATTTGCTGTTGGTGGAAAAAGTTTTATTTTGAATTATTCTCACCACCCCTACACTCATTTGCGGCAAGCATGTGTTAATGTCAAGCTAAATTTAGCCGCAATTTAGCCACTTTCAGTGTGCGGCGAGAAATGCAGAAACCGCGCTTTTAGCTTTTTAATTAAAAAGTTTGTAATATCATTTAATGCGGGGTGACATGAATGGCCCAGAGAGTGAAGCTCCATCGTATTAGGGAAATATGCTTATGTATTTAATATACATACAGTGCATACCCAAAGTATGCGCGCGCCCGCTCGACCTGCAGCTTTGAAGAGTCCCAGCCCGTATACGGCGTAGGGCCGTAATTAAGTGCCCATCTTGACAAGAAGACGCGCTGTAAATTAATGCGGTATTTGCGCATATTCCGAAAAAGGGTTAACAAAAGTGCCCCATTTAGGGCTCACCCCATTCCCATCCCCAAATGTGGTGCCAAATTAAATGACATAAATTTAAAACGTTTCGGCTCGACCTAGGCAAAAGTTGTGAATTTATGAATTAATAAGGCAGCTGTTGATGGGGCCTGGTGCTCGACATTAGCCTGACTGCCTGACTGGGGCGACAGGGCCTTGAGCGGGGCCTCGACAGAGAGAGTAGGCAACTAATTGAAGGTGACAGAGTGACTGACGCAGCTCCTTTGTGCCGTTCTGTCTGTTCGCAACGATGACAGGCCTAAGTCACTGGTGAAAATCCAGTGAATGCGCTGAATACCCAGTGAATATACGGGAAATACACGTGCCGAATACGGCGAAATGTGCGTCGCACAGTCCCGCGAGGAGAACTCATCAACTGCGTCTCGTCCAAATCAAATCAAGGTAATTTAGCGTAAAAGACAAAAAGCCATCATTTCATTTTGATGCCGCCAGAAGCTGTCGCTGACGTTGCCGTTGACTCTGCCGGTGACGTGCTGTCCCATCCGGCCTTATCCCGACATTCGGAATTTGTGGGCACGGTCAGGGCGCATCTGGCCAGTAATTTATATGCGTATCTCTATAGATTTTTTTACTATACCCATTCTTAGATTAAAAGAAGCCAAAATGAGGTATACTCACTAAGGAGTAAGTAAGGAATACATACATAGCTGTCTGTATGAATACTCAGATCTTTGGAACCAATGGAGCCAGAGACTCCATATTTGGTATTAGGGTTCTTGTATATCATATGAAAATAAAGCTCACTGCAAATATTCGGGACACACCCACCGGCCGTGAAAATTGGTTATTTGGGAGACATCTTTGGGAAGAAGTGAAAATTAAACTTTCTAGTTCGACAAATAGTCAGTAATATAGTTACAATATAAATCTATCCATCAATAAAGTGGTCTTTAAAGGCAAATGCTATCTAAGATTAAATAAAAAATATAAAGTAGCATACGAATTAATAAGCTTTTGTTGTTGGGAATTGTTTGTGTGCTTGGAAATTGACCGAAGGGTATTTTACCGTGGAGTACTCTCGAATGGAGCTTTCTTTGACTGCTTTTTTGTCCTCTCCCTCCGGTTATGTACTTCATTCGTTTGCCTGCTTTATAGCGGTTGCCCCACCGCACTTTGCATATTGTGTACCTTCGCTGTCGGTCTGATAGTCAATAAACAGCGGAGCCGAAGCAGCGAAACGGGCAAGGAAAACGGCAGGTACGTGAGACGCCGCAGGTTCGTGTGTTTTGGTATGCAGGTGACGACGGTGCCACGCCCACTTTGCCATGCCCACCCGTTTGCCTTTTATACCCTGTGTTTTGCTTCTCGTTTTGCCTGATTTCAGAAGCTGCACTTTCACTGTGTAGCCCATTCGCTTTGGCTTTCTTTGAAGCATACTTCAACACGCACACGTACCCACACACACACACACACCCACACACACAGGCATTTGCCTTTTTCTCGTTTAATTTCAACATTTTTGTACTCGCCATCGTTGTGAATGAGAGAAAGGGGGTAAGCGGTGGGTGGCGAGCATGCTGACTTGAAGTGAGCCCTTTGTTTCTGACCCAGCATCCCCTCTCGCTGTCCCATTCCCCTCTCTGCGCTGTGTGTAAGCAAATGATTGTTGCCTGCGTTGAATTTAAACAAACGCTGAATTGTTCTCGCTCCTGTAAAGGTCGCCGCCATTCATCGGGGCACCCCTTTTGGGGTTGAGTTTTCACAAAATTGTTGCTGCTGTTGTTCGGGGGCATTTGACTGCCGTCCATTTGTTGCTATTTTAAGCATTGTCTAATGCATTATTAATGCATAACGCATTGTTTTATTTTCGCACGAGTCCGTCAGTTTTGCGAAAGGCCCCGGGTGCGAGGGTGAGCGAAAAGGGGAGGGGCCTGGAGAGGCGCACAGTTCATAAATTTTACTGCCCCGCATCAACGACAATTCAATGAATAAATGAAACTGTCATAAATATCTAATTAGAAGCTAATAATGCGACCGAAGAGCACGTCAAATTTGGCATTCACTTAAATTAATGAGCTCTCTGAGCTCTCCACGGTCTTCTCGTGTCCACGCTAATGACCTTAGTCAAAAGTTGTCCTGCAATTTCGAAGAAAACTTCCCCATGCCCACTGCCATTTCCATAATTCTCACACTGAAACTTTTGTTTTATAGTTATTTTATTTGTATTGTAGTATATCGTTTTTGGATTTTCTTTTTCTTTTGATAATTCTTCTTTTTTTTACATAGGCTCTGCTTAGCTTTCGCACGCGATTATTTTGAGTATTTCAGCTAGGTAAATTTAAGGTTAATTTCGTTTCGAGTTCTCTTTAATTGTAAGTCTACTCGTATATCGTCTATGGGGCCTTGCACTCTCGGCTCGCCTCGCCTCGTCTCAATTCACATTGAATTTGTAATTCTAAAACATTTATAGATACTTCAATATCGACAATTGGTTTAAATGTATATATATTCTTTTCATTCATCATTATTTATATATATTTATATATTTCATGTATATGTATATATGTATGTAATATATGTATGTGTATATATATAGTGCATATTCATATGTATACGAGTACGCGCTAGGTTTACATAATTTTCAACACATCAACTATAGTGGGGCCCAATAGTTCACCCTTTCTCGAAAAATTTTCTCTAAACTACATAGACACATACACATACACATATACGTACGCACATATCATATGTATGTGATTTGTATGCGTATTTTTACACACAATTATCTCCGTGTTAGATCTCGTTTGTTGCACTGAGTTTGCCTTTATCATAAAACTTTGTTTACACGCACGCACACACACACATACACAAACATGGATGCGTGTAAATATTTATGGGAAAATCGCAAAAACATTATTTCAGGGAGCTCAGTGTCCGCTAAGCAAATAATTTCCGAATGCGCAGCAACTGATTGTTTTCTTATTTTTGTTGTTGTTGTTGTTTGATTCGTTATGTGGAAAGACAATCGGTCGATAGTCCGCAATATATCTTAATTCAAAGAGTTCAGCAAATTTTCATGTAACTTTAATGGAAGTTCGAAGGGTCAAAATTTTGGCAAGTAGTGGGTTGAAATTGGGTTAAGGTATAATATACATTATAAGTAAAGCAAATTCTTGAAAAAATATAAAAGGAGCTCCGGTCTCACAATATCGTTAATATTATATATTTCTTAACCATCCACAGTGTGACACATAAAACAAGAGTAAATTAAGCTAGGCATCACATTCCCATATCCCTATATCATCTATTATGTGACCCATTTGGCATATGGCACCGGGATTCGTTTAGGTTTTCATGTATCTGTCAACTTGGCTGAAACACTGGCACCAATTTTGCGCATAACTCTTTTGCTGTGTCCCGTTTAAAGACTTGCCACATATTTCATTCGTTGCAAAATTTATCACCCGAGCTGCTTTACGGATGAAAATGCTCATTGACAGCATCATTTGCGATACATTTGCGATACATTTCGATGACACTTTTCTACCCCTCTGCGCTTTTTGTTCCGCTAGCAAAATGAATGGGGAAAAATGTGTGGAAAAATAACCGAATCCAGAAAATATGTTCTTTATATTGATTGTTTGTATGTGGTGTGTCCTGTGTGTGCGGTTGTGTGTGTGTATAGGGTGTGTCTAAACTAAATATTGTATGTTTGCTTTTTTTATTGGCTGCGTTTATGGCAAACATTCATGGGCTTCCTGTAAGTGCCAGATGTTTCGCAGACCCTGTAAGTATTTTGTTCTTTTTATTATGCGCTCTTCTCTATATTATTTATCTGCATTTTCTTCTTCTTTATCTTCTTCATATTGTACTATGAGAAAGTTGTAAGTCCAATTACTATTTGACATTTTATTGGTAATTTATCGTTTAACTCGTTTCGTTTTTTGGCTAGTAATACTTGAATTTTCTCACTCTCTGTGGAGTTCTCTACAAAGCAAAACAATTGATTGTTGTTTGTGGTTTCCCGTTTATATAGTAGTAGTAGTATTAGGTAGGTAAATATTTGTTCAAGAAGTGACCCGTATTGAAATAGTACTTTGTGGCTTGATTTGAAATGCTTCGAGCTTGGAGCTGCTTCTCTAGGTCTGTTCTACTTATATATGTTATTCATAAATGTATTTCTAAATATTTTCGCAAATCGCATTTTGGTTTTTTAAACGGATCTACATATTTGCTTGTCGTGCTGTCAAAACTATTGCGCGCTTCTCAGAGTATCAGAGTTGGGAGTTTATTTGGATTGGCTGCTACGGTTCAACGGATTCTCATGGGAGATTGTTAGGTAAATTGTACGTAATAAGTGTTCCCATTTGGAATACGGAGGTGGGCTTAAATCGTGGCGAGATCTCGAGACTCGTTGATGGGCGAATACAATCGATAAGCTACGATATGTCGCTTCATTTAGGTGGTTTGGAATGAGGACCATCGTTAGTTCTTATCACAAACCAAAAAGGAAGGGAACAAGGAGTGGGCCTGGAAAAGGGATTGTGGATCGGGCTATCTCGCCTAGTGCTTAATCCCTAATGAAAACGAACTCATTGTAGTGATTCCACCGATTCTCCTCGGTATCCACGCCTGGTTTAGGCTCAGCCGCTGAACCAGCGGTGCCAGATCCACAGCTGCCTGCCATGCGGTATCCCTGATCATGCAGATTGTCGAACGCCTGTTCGATGAAGCAGTGCTTAAGGAAGAACCGCGATGTGTAGCGATCGGGCCCACCGTGGTCGGGATCCCGAGACTCGTTCAGCGTATCCCCAAACACCTCGCGACACTGGGCGACGCGCCCACAGACGAGAATGCGCGATAGCTTGCGGAACTTCACATCTGCGAGGCCATCCTTGCCGAACTGGAAGCTACCGCGATATCCAATGGTAATGCAACCCGGAGGTCGTGCATCGCGCTCGCTGCGTATCGCTTCCAGCATGGCGGCGAGCTTGAAGTGTTCCGCCTCGCGTTGCAGTCGCTGACGCTCGCGGAAGCCCTCGGGCAAATGCAGTGCCTTGTCGCGCAGAAAGTCCAATATGTAACGGAAGAGGACCCCATCGCGGTCCAGAAAATAGCGTCCCTTGCTGTCCTTGGCGAGCGTGTCGCGTCCCTCAGGGCCGGCAAAGAGTTCGTGCAGCAGCGTCGCCTTGTCCTGCAGCAGTGTGCTCAGTGTCGTGGTGTAGTGGACACCGCCGACGTTAAGCTCGACGATTTCAGGCATATTTAAATTGTCTCTGTACGGTTCCCACTCGACTCGACTCCCCTCAGACTTGGCACATATGTGTGAGAGACGGCACTTTTTAAAGGGCACTTAACGTGGTTCTTTATTCGGGGATTAAGGTGGTTCGGCTCTTACTTTGGTGTCTACACTCTCAGCACGAATTTATGATTGTTTTGCTCGACTTCAATTTCGATTTCGATTTGGGTTTCGGGAAATGAATTTTCCTTTCTTTGGATTTTCCGCTTGGCCCGTCCGCACTCGCAGAGCTCTCGTGTCGAACTGTTCCCTCGTTGGTGCCCTGCACCTGCTCGCTGGTGTGAAAATGTGTGTATGCGTTGTAGAAACTTCTGGCTGGAACATGAGCGCACTCCTGGGAGAGCCAGAGAACGAGAGAGAAGTAGAGAGAGACAGACAGAGAGAGAGAGAGGGAACAAGTGCGCAGTCGCCGCATTTTGTTTTGTTATTGAATAATATTTTGTTTAACAAGTGGTTAAATTTGGCTATGTTTATCAATAATTCAGTTACTTCCAATCCGTTGGCCGATTCCAGGTGGGGCAGGGGGAGATTCAGCAGAGTCTAAAGAGATGGAAGCGGCACAGGAGTGTTACACATACGCATCACTTATACGCACCGCTGTCTTATCATCTCCAGATTTTTGCGACTTTTTTTGGGTTGCCATTGCTTTGAAGGATGCGAAGCACGTGGGGAGGGGTGGGGGGAGGGCGCTGTGGCAACGGTCAACAGGCGCTGACAATTTGACACCTTGGCACTGACATTTACCCATTTGGCCAGCACGCTAGCTGTGGCTCTGGCCATGGCCCCGAGGCCAGCAAATGTGCCTCGCACGGCTTAACGCAACTGGTTGCGTCCACCGTCACTGCCCCCGCACCCTCGCTTTCCTCCTCATTTATTTGGCTGCCTGCCAAAGTGGGACCGCCATGCGGATAGCTTCAGTTGGGCCAGCACGTTTACACTTACCTGTGGCAGCGACGAACTTGTTAACAATTCATGTGGCCGTCGACAGACACTGTGCACACTCCGCTCAGCTCGTCGGGCCGCACAGTGGCGCAACATTAGCCTCCCTGCCCAATCCCCTCCCCAACAGGCCCCTCGCCTCAGCTGGCCGAGCATAAAAAGTGTATGAAACAGCAAACAACAAAGAATCAACAGCAACATACAGCAGTATCATCGGCACCTGAAGCTAGAAACTGAAGGTGCCGCAAAGTGTCGAGAAGCCAAAAAGTTCTCTGCGCAAACACTGGGAAGCACACACAAACATAAATAATGACACTGAAAACAATAACATATGAAAAACATTTTAAATTTAAAGCTATTTTTTGCGAAAATAACTCATTCATTTAAGTTTTATTAAAATCGGACAACTACCATTTATCGATCTTTGGGGGAGCAGTAGAAAATTGATAATTTTTTATTCTCTAATTCAAAAGATCCAAGTAAGTGTAGAACAGAAAATCAGTAAAAATTTATATCAGTAGTATATATTTGGAAACTGCATAAATTATCATGTGTGATTGTACTGGAGATGACTGTGCCTGCTTTGATAAGCCCTGTTGTTCACTTCGATCGAAGGCAATATTTTTCGCTTCTTGGATAGCTGTGCATCACATTGCTGGAATCCTCCTAATGTTCTGTGTTATTTACAGTAAGAACCTTTTTCAATTTTGGGGTAAAATCTAGTAATTTGATCTTCGAAGTGTAGGTGTGCCAACTGTTAACAATCAATATGTGAAGATTAGCCCTGAAGCTGTAAAGGCCGTTTATTACTTGACCCTTGCTTACCGCATCTTGCTTACCGGATTTTGGATTTGTATGTTTTACGGAATATTTAAAGTAAGTTCTATAATCAACTGTTAAATTAAATATTTGTTAAATTTATGATTTACCAGGAAAATGGAAAAGTCTTTCTTGTCGGCTTAATAGGAAGCTGGTTAATACTATTTGCTCAACCTATGATACTATTTTTTCAGTGTTTGGGTAAATTTGTTCGGAGCTTTCGGTAAAAAACAGCTAATATATTTCAACATTTTCTTTTCAGTTGTCCAAATTATATTTACCATTATCAGCTGTAGATATTATAATTTCGAATTGAAGAAGTAAAGGATAATAGAAAAAGATAGATGCATTTTTACTTCACCATACTTCCATGGTGATCTTCAGTCATTAAATATATGATGTATAATTTTCTGAAGACAATTTTGACGTCAATTTTGAATATGATGCAAGGCGGACACCGAAAGACGGGTTGGTAAGCTTAAGTCGGGTTATGCAACACAATCTAAGTAAACATTTGTACGAAATTTTAAAGGTATTTCGCTTACTTGCGCATACCAATTGTGTGTCATATTATATAATAAAATGTATTTTTATATCTTTGCGTATGACTCGGTTCATCTCTTTATGTGACTGTCTGTGTCTCTCTCTAGCGGTCTAGAAGAGGGAAATTCGAAAACCATATCCTTAATGAAAAATTACTTTGCCTCCTTCTTGGTGTTAAAGTTAGTATACACTTTCTTCGCCGAATTTCTATACGCCGGAATCAAAGCGTTACAATTTTAATAATATGTAAATGTGCGAATAATCATTGAGGGTTTTTGACATAAGCTGATCAGTTGGCTGTTCAAGGACTGTATAACAACTCAACATATATTAATATATTTCTATACGCTTGTCATTTAAATATGTAGTAATGGTAATCCAACTCCTTTTCTATAATACTATGACACCATAGTTTTATTTTCAATTTGATCATCTAATCCTCAAGATTTCAGTGAATGCGAATTTATGTTTTCATTCTGTATTCGATCATTCCATCTGAAGCCAGTACAGAAAACAAAAATTATGGGGAAATATTTTCATTCTCTATTTGATCATCCAATCCGAAAGTTCTCAGAAATACAAAATACGAAACTAGTTAAAATTCAACTCAACTTGTTTATTTTATTAAATATCTGGAAAAGTACAAAAATTATCATGTGCACCGGGGAAAACTGGGGCTGTCTGGATGATGTCTGTTGTCCACTCCGCACTAAGGCAATATTTTTTGCATTTTGGACACTGGTACATCAAGTGCTTGGATTACTCTCTTGCATTTATTACGGTATGAAACTTTATCATCTTTTCGGCAATATAAATATTTTATCTTTGGGATTTAGGCTTTATTAAATCGGAAAAGGCATCATTTCTCAGCATGATAATGCTTGTAATCGCCTTATTGCTTACTGCATCGTGGATTTGCATGTTTTACGGCATATTTAATGTAAGTATAAACAACTATTTGTTTATTTATATTTTTGTTTACTTACTTTTGGTTGATGTAGAAAAACGGAAATACGTATTTGATTGGACTGATACTGAGCTGGGTTGTCTTAGTCATACTCCCTACTCTCTTAGGTGTTATCTATTTGAGTAAGTTTATTACTGGCTTTTGTAAAAAAACGGCTTTCTACATATTTATATCTTTTAATTTCAGTCGTACAAATCGTTTTTACCATTATCTGCTTCAGATATTATACCTTCGAATTGCAGTCATAAGAAAGGCGAAATGATCCAAGAACACATCCCCAGTTCACGTCATGGTTTCAGACTCAAGAAAAAGCGACTCGGACTTCAATGTATTACAGGAAAACAAAGGATAGTGAATAGTCTCTTTGGCGGGTACTCCCCGATGCGCAGGAAAACTTTTCTCTGGCTGAGGGGAGTGTCTGACTAAGAGAACCCTCGTTTTTGAAAAAATTCAAGAGCGTGCAGTCGTAGAAAATCTGCGCTTGAGCGGGTGTCTGCATCATATGGGTGTTAATATGATATGTAAGACATAAATGAAAATGAATAGCTTAACATCTGCAAAGGATTTTCAAGCCCACAGTCTGACCGAAAATCAGTATTCTGATCAGTTGGCTGTTCAAGGTCTGTATGCAAACTTAACACACATTTTGTAATATTTGCATACAAGCATCAAAATTAAGTAGACGTCCTAATTGTTTGTAAATGTATTATTAAAAATGTAAAAATTTCAATCTATTTGAACTTCAATCTAACTATATTATTTACATGTGTTATGCTGGTTACTCATAATATCATTACATTCATTATAGACTATACCATTGGTAAGAAGATGCTGCAGCCTTAATGCAAAATATACTTATTTCAACTTTTAGGTTAAGGTTTTTTTACGGGCAGTACAAATGGAAGTGAAAGCGTTCATATAGTTTTTAGATGCAGCTTAAGGTGAAGGGAGGAAGGTTGTGCCAAACTCCTTAGTTTGCTCTGCGGCTCTGTGTGGGTTGCAGTTGTCTGTCTGGTTTGCGTCCTTGGCGACGCGGTTCATTTCCGGTTTTGCTCGACTTTCGGGTGGTGGTTAATTCACTTCCTCGTGCTGTTTGCATTGCAAACGTTGTTGCTTATCAGGCGTCTATCAGCCCCATTTGAAACTCCCGCTTTGCGAGAAAGAGACTGAGAGAAAAAGACAGAAAGCAGAGAATTTAAGCACTTTCCTTTTGCGGCCTGGGGTGCACGCTCTCGTCAAGCGCAATTGTTGCGTAATCGTTCTGTTTGGATGATTTTTGGTAGCCTGCAAATTGATTTTGTTTGACTATCTCTGTGTGTGTATGTAAGAGTGTCAGCGAGCGTGTGCAGGCAGCACTCTGTTGTGACGACGCGCCAAAAGTGACGCAAAAAGTGGCAGAAAGCACCTACCATGTTTCAATTTTTGTTTGTTTACCTTTCAAGTAGCTCAAAGCAGGCAGCAAATAATGCGTTCTTAACAGAGCGCACTCAATCTAGTTATTCTTAATCAAACTTGGTATGTTAAAAACTATGTAATAGGCAGAAGTAGGCTAGGCTGACCCCAAAATGTATATATTTTATAAATCCGCATCAGTGGGCAGCGGGTATATGACAGTCGGTCGACTCAAGCTATCCAATTAGTTTTATATTTTATTGTATTATTCATGTGTACTATGTATAAATATTTAGTCAATTTGTTCTGCTAGAGAAATGCGTTATTTTCGTTAGCAGTCATTGCGTTTGATGTCGTTTATAGCTAAGCCACATTAGTGATTCGCCCTGCTGCACTAATACCGCCCTCTACATTCCTCAATGATTGGCATTAAATCGAAGTTTGCTGTCGCCGTCATCGCCATCGACGAAGCGAAAGGCAATTCGGGGACTCAAGGTTCGGCGGTGTCAATCAAATTTCTAGTGCAAATTGGGAATGTGATTTTGTGCAACGATTTTGCTCTGTTCTTGTCAACAACGAAATGTCAATTCAAACAAATCAACAGCATACACACAGTATGTACACACACACACACGTTTACCCCCCATCATACACAAACACACACATGGTACACACAGACTTTCGTATATATATTTTCTTTCTCCCGAATAGATACACATCCGAAATTGGCTGTTCTCAAATATTGACAAAGGTAACGTGAAGGGAATTGCTGGGAATCGATGGGGCTGATGGAGCAGCCAGAGAAACCGATTAGCACACACATGCACCCAGACACGCACATACACACTTATAGACTATTGATCCATACAGGCACTTCCTGTTGATGGGCGTCCTTTGTGTTGGGTAAGCTAAGCGGGCTTCGCTCTTTGGATAATTGCCGCAAGTTGGACAACAGTCGAACCCCGGCCAAGTGCGTCAAGCACTTTTGTCATATGTGCCACACACAAACAAATACACGTATACGCACACTTACAAAGCCACTGACACATACCCAGACTCAACGCTGTGGCAAGTGCTTCCTCAAGATAGTTGCGACCTGGCAGAGGCTGCACGCGTTGATGCGCACGCGAGGAATGCAAATTCATGTGCGGATCTGCTGGGCAATTTAACACCATTCAGCGGGTGGTGTGGGGGAGGCATGAGGAAAGGGGTATGGCAATAGATTTAATGTGCGTCGGCTGTGTGGCAAGCTGCATGCTGGCATGTAAATAAAAGCAACAGAAGCATGCAGCGTGGCGAAGGCATTTCTGCATTTATGTATATGAACGGCAGAATGGACAGAGAGGTAGAGAGAGAGCGAGGGTCAGAGGTAGACTGCCTGTCTTATCGCATAGCCTGATTTTATTTACGGCCTACAGCAACAGTTTGACAGCAACGCCAGAGATGTTGCTTGTCACAAGTTGCAAAGGACATTAATGTAAGTGTGCAAAAAAAGTGACAGAAGAGAATCATACTTTCTCTCAATTAGACTCTTTGCTTCTCCGTTTATCTGTGTTTCTTTCTCTGTATCTCTCTGTCCATCTCTGTTCCTCTGTCGGGTAAGTAATATATCTAATTATCACCATGACATAACAATATGTCACAGTGTCATTCTCTATTAAATCATTCAGCTCGAACGTTCTCAGTAGGCACAAAATACGAAATTAGTAGAAATAAAAATTTTTAGTTAATTTAATTTATTTAACACTATTGGCAAAAAAAACAACAAAGTAATGTGTAGGGAAAAGGACTGTGACTGCCTGGATGAGATCTGTTGTTCTATGCGCACGAAGGCCTTGTTTTACGCCTATTGGACACTTGTGCATTATGTGGTTCTTTTTATCTGGGCATTAGTAATGACGATCAGTAAGAAGCCACAATATCTTTACGCGGAAATATCCGTAGCTATTTCATCTTTGATTAATAGAACCAGTTAGATCACACAGCTCATTCTATGTTGTCATTATTAATCTGGCTATCATCTGCATTTTAGTCTTGTCATGGATTTTTATGTTGTTTGGAATATACAAAGTGAGTTCTATATAAACAACTGCTTATGATATGCTAGGGGTCCATAGGGGTCCGTACGTTCGTCTGTATACCTTCAACTAAATGACTCATTAGAAATAGAACTTCCTTGGCGACAATATATTATTATTGCACGCAGATTTGTTTTGGCTTAGAATTTAACAGCACCCCTTACATTGTTGTTAATTTGTGTCAAAAAATCGGTAATGAAAAGTTACATTTGTCCTAGTCTTAGTTCTTATAGTCTTCGGATCAAGTTTTTCAAATGTAGTGACGGACATGACTCAGGTGTTGATACTGATAATGATTTAGATTTAGAGATTCTGTGGGACAAAAATATAATAACACCCTTCTAAGTTATGGATGCCGGGTATAAAAAGGACTTAAACATAGAAAATACACAAACACACAAGAGTGGACCTTTCTAATATTTTTTTTTATTTATTTTTGGTTACCGAACTAGAAAAATGGAACCCTTTACATAATAGGGTTCATATTGAGCTGGCTTATAGCACTATTTTTTATTTATACAATAGGTAAGTCTGATTACAGCCATTTTTAAGGAATTCTAAAAGTAAAATCTTCATTGCTTTCTTTCAGTTGTGTCCTTTATATTCACCATTATCTGCATAAGATATTATATCTTTCATTTGAGAAAGCGGACAATGGTCAGTGTGAACTTCCTATTTTAAGAAGAAATGGAATTTATGTAAGATTTTAACAGTATTATGAAAAATTTCATAGAGTTAGTAACATTTTTATCTTGATTTTGATTGGTTTTTTTTTAGCATGCTTCTCATTTCTGCACGATGTAAACAGGTTGGAACAAGCCGGAACGAACCGATGTATCGTATCGCTGCAATACAAACTCTCAGCAAATTTTTGTATTGATATTGCAAGACAATCTGTTACTTCGGAATTTTTCGATATAATATAATGTTAAATAAATACATCGAAGTCGGACTAATACAACATGTAGCTGACATAAAAACAATCGGCTTCAACTTTTCAGTGGCAATCAAAGTTGTACAGCAATCAACGAAACCTTTTCCATTTCATTGCGAAAGACGTAACTGGAAGTACGCAGTGTATGTACTAAGAACACATTCGTTTAAAAAATTAAGAGACTCTTTCTCGTTCCTTCTGTTTCCTCTCTTTCTATTTTGAGTGGATTATTCAAAGCTTACAAAGTTGTTGCCCATTATTCAGTGCTCCTCCTCCTCCTCTTCGCCCAACAAAAATGTATTCGCAGTTGCAACATTTGTTCGCAGATCCTTGTGGCAGACACTTTCGCTATGAATAGTTTGAATAGTTGGGCATATTTGAATTGCATTTTATTCGTTTGGATGCCATCTGCCTTCTATTCAGCTGCCTATTCAATGCAGAATTCGCAATTCATATATATAAACATATATATGAACATATATACATCCAACTGTGCGCAAATCCCTCTTGATTTATTCTCTTTTCCTGCTTGAAAGCTTGTTTTTCCTGCCGAATGTTCGCCATCGAGATGACGATAATAATGATGGTGATGATGATGATTGATATGCGATTTTCAGCTAGATGCGATAAATTGGCCTTCAAAATCCAAAAGCTCATTTCATTAATTTGTTCCTTAAAAGTTTGTTCGCCATCAAGCTGAGTTGTTCTTGTACGCCTTTAAGTTAAGCGGACTCTGAATTACTACGGTATACGGTATGGCTGATTATTTGTTTAGTCTCGCCAAATGTGGTGGAGAAATGTTGTGGGGGAAATGTGACTTGCAATATTTAAATACTTTGTCAGAAACCTGATGGAAGTTGAATTTTGTTTTGTGAGCTTATGTATGGTAAATACCCCAGTATGGGGTGGGCTCTTGTTCAGTTTATCGCAAAGATGTCTGACGAATCTTGACTTAAATTTTCTTATTACAATGGAATAGAAATATTTTGGTTGATTTTTAATTAAATTTGAACAGTGTTAATATCATCAGAGCTGGATGACAACACCGAGTATTAGCAATTGGTTTTCGCTCAACAATTTCTTTAAAAAAATGTACGGCGAATTGGCTCTCGCAGATGCAAGTTTATTCCGCCGCATAGATTCTATTATTCGTTGCCCACTCGTTCTACTCGCAGTTACATTCGCGAATCGCGACAAACACTCAAGGGGTGAAAGCAAGTCTATAAAATTAGCTCGCACATAAATGTTTCAGACGCGCAAAAGGCGAACAATTAAATTGCTATAAATGTGCTAATTGTGTTGTGTGTGTGGAAATTGATTTACAATTCCATCTTGCTGTCTGTCTTCCTGCTATTGTTGTTATTGTTTAGTTAAGATCAAATGCCGAGCGTGGGAAATAGGCACAGCGGAGCCCCAGCTGGCTGCAGGGGCTGCAGGCCCATTTCGTTGATTTCTCTGTGGATCTTTGCCAGCCTGACGGGCAGCTGCTGGGCTGAGCGAACGAATGTTGGTGAGTTCAAGGCAGCAAGACAAAATATACTAGTATATACTAAAAATGCCATTTTTAAACGAAAATACCAAATAATGCAGAAAGATTTTATTGCGGTTCGAAACCAAAACGATTGCGCAACGAAAACATTCGAAATGGACACGTCATGCTCAATGCAACTATGTGAGTGTGTTTTTATATGAAAGTGTATGTAGATATGTATGTAGGTATTATAGTATCTGAGTGTGTGTGTGGATATTTTTATGCCCCAACGAAGCGCAGGGCACAACAAACAGTGGAAAAACAACATCGTTTCATCAGTTGCGGCGAATTTGGCGCATTTGCGTGTTTCGTTTGAACGCTGAGAACGTAAACAGAATTTGCATATCAAAACAAAAACACAAAGAGGAAACAACAGAACAGAAATGCTTTAAATAATTTTCGGTAGCTAACCAAATTTATTTTTTCCGCTCTTTAAAGGAAGGGAAAGTATGTCTATGAGGGTGAAGTGCTGCTTGAGTTAGGGCGAATGTGTTTTACTTAGGTTAAAGAAAGGATACCGTATATTCAAATAATCGCTAGGTTTTCTTTTACTTTTTTGTAGGGCTAGTCTATGAGAATACAAATCCGGATCTAGAGAAAATCTTTCACTTGGCCATCGAGAAGGCCAACGGGGAAAACGAGGAACTAAACCTACACGGCGTGGCGGTGGCCATAGAACCTAACAACGCCTTCGAGACCTCTAAGAAGCTCTGCAAGATGCTGCGGGTATGTGCTCGAGAAGTTGAGATACTCTTCGTTGTACTAAATTTGATTAAAGCACCAAAAATCAACGAAATAAAATTCCAAAACTTGAGCGTAAAATAATAAGTTATATTGACACCAAGTTTTGTACCCTTTGGAGTTTATACGGACAGATTAATATACAGATTAGACACAGGAGGGAAAGCATACAAAGCTGACAGAGATTAGTGAAAGCCCTATCACATGAGACAGAGTAGGACTGGGAAGACAAAGCAGGTAGAGCAGACAATAGCCCCATCGGACGGAATCGACACAGCAGACAGAGCAAAAGTGGGCAGACAGACTTCAACCTACTCTCACTATCTCATACAGCCTTACTCTATCTCTTCTCATCGACCCTCACTTTTAAATATTAATAGCAAAATCTCGTCGCTGTCTTTGGGCCAAGCACCAATCTGGCAGCACGTCACGCGCTCAGTATCTGCGACGCCAAGGAGCTGCCCTTTTTGGACACGCGTTGGGACTTTACTGCTCAGCTGCCCACGATCAATCTGCATCCGCATCCGGCACAGCTGGGCGTGGCACTACGGGATCTGATCACGGCGCTGGGCTGGGAGAGTTTCACTATCATCTACGAGTCCGGGGAGTATCTGGTCACAGTGAATGAACTGCTGCAGATGTACGGCACGACGGGACCCAAGATAACATTGCGTCGCTACGATCTTGATCTGAACGGGAACTATCGCAACGTGCTGCGACGCATACGTGGCGACGAGGACGATTCGTTTGTTGTTGTGGGCTCAATGGACACGCTACCCGAGTTCTTCAAGCAGGCACAGCAGGTGGGTCTGCTGACGAGTGACTATCGCTATGTCATTGGCAACTTGGACTGGCACACGATGGACCTGGAACCATATCAGCATGCGGACTCCAACATAACCGGACTGCGGCTGCTTTCGCCCGACAACGAGCAGGTGCTCGAGGTGGCCAAGGCCATGTACGAGAGCGAGGAGCCCTTTCAGAACGGTAAATAGCTGCGACCCCCGACCCTGACGTGCTGCCACTTTATGCAAATCCGCAATCTATTCACATGTGCGGATTTGCATAATTGAATCTGCCGCAGAAATGATATATGCAAATGACCTGGTTTGGCTGCCCTTGGCCGCGTTCTTGCAGTGTCGTGCCCTCTGACCAACGGTATGGCCCTGATCTACGATGGGATACAGCTACTGGCCGAGACCTACAGACATGTCAGCTTCCGGCCCATGGCGCTCAGCTGTGGGGACGACAGTGCCTGGGACAAGGGCTATACGCTCGTCAACTACATGAAGTCGGTAAGGCAACGAGGGGAAGGAACGAAGCGCGAGAAGGAAGCTCTTCATAAATGATGAACTTGCTTCTCTGTAGTTGACGCTCAACGGCCTCACGGGTCCCATTCGCTTCGACTACGAGGGACTGCGCACAGATTTCCAGCTGGAGGTCATCGAGCTGAGCGTTTCGGGTATGCAGCAAATTGGCCAATGGAGCACCGAAGGCGGCTTCGAGATGAACCGCCCGGCGCCGGCACACACCCTAGAGCCGGACATGCGTTCGCTGATGAACAAGTCCTTCGTCGTTGTCACGGCCATTGTGAGTATTCAGCCGAGCTTCACTTAGAACTGTAACACCTTGTTTCTATCCTGCACAGAGCGAACCATATGGCATGTTAAAGGAGACTGCCGAAAAACTAGAGGGCAACGCGCAATTCGAGGGATTTGGTATCGAGCTCATCGATGAGCTTGCCAAGAAACTTGGCTTCAGTTACACCTTCTACCTTCAGCCAGACAACAAGTATGGCGGCCTTGATCCCAAGACAGGCGAGTGGAACGGCATGCTGCGCGAGATAATAGACAATGTTAGTGAGTGAAGCCTTCCCTCGCCTCCTCCCCTGCACATTCTTCAACAGGGGACTGGTCATGAATCAGACTGTGCCTCGCCCAAAGGCATCAGTGTGCCCGACCGCTTATCCCTGGCGAATAAACATGGAACATCATCGAACATTATCATTAGCATCCCCTTTGCTTCTCTTACCCAACCTCCTTCTCCCTTGTATGTTATCAGACTGTATCGTTCGACCAGTTTTGAAATGAATTCTTGACGTAATTGCTTTTATTTGTGTCGAGCCCAGAGAAATAATAAATGAGGCGAAAATGTCTCCAGGGGATCCGGTTCGATTGAAATTCTTTATAATTTGTCAAATTGTTGAATTGGCAAAAAAGCGAGAGAGGCGAACTTTCGCGAATTGAATTCAATGAAGGGCAAATCGCGTGGGCTTACACTGGCCAACAAAAATGTTGGCAAATGGAATAGAATACTTCAAAAAAGTCGCAGATATAATGGTTGGTGAAGACAATTAAATAGATTAATGTCTTTAAAGCTTAAACAATTAATTTGTATTTTAATTTCCAATGGAATTTATTGATAGACTTTTGAACTTAGGGTAGTGTAGGGAGTGTATTTCTGTGTATTCTACACTTTCAAGGACACTTTATTATTGGTTTACCAGCGACGAAACGGTTGACTGCCTGTGCTCGTTTAGTTAACTCTGATGGAAAATGGCAAACATGGGAAAGCGAGGGAAAACTGCATGCATAAAATATGAAAGCTCCATTCGAGAAACGGAATCTTTTGCTAGTTGAGCGGGCGGGTTATCAATCATTAATCGCTTGCACATTTCCACACATTGTTCCAATCCAAATGCATAATGCAGCAGCAGTTGCATAATTGATGTGTACGCCCCGTCCTCACGGCGTATACGCAATGTTTACATATTCATTTTCACATTTGCATGAAAATTTCGCTTGGAAATTTATTTAACTTTCTTTGCAATTAGCGTGCCGACATGGGGATAACCGATTTGACCATGACATCTGAGCGGGAGAGTGGAGTGGACTTTACCATACCCTTTATGAATTTGGGTAAGAAAATTTCTTGAAATTTTCCGTTTGCCAATTTTAATAATTTCCATTAAAGGCATCGCCATTTTGTTTCGCAAACCAATGAAGGAGCCCCCCAAGCTGTTCTCGTTCATGTCGCCGTTCTCGGGCGAGGTCTGGCTCTGGCTGGGCCTGGCCTACATGGGCGTGTCCATCAGCATGTTCATCCTGGGCCGCCTTTCGCCCGTCGAGTGGGACAACCCCTACCCATGCATCGAGGAGCCCACCGAGCTGGAGAATCAATTTAGCTTTGCCAACTGTCTCTGGTTCTCCATTGGCGCCCTACTCCAGCAGGGCTCCGAGCTGGCTCCCAAGTGAGTTCAATCTGGTGGTGGTGACGATGATGAGGCTTCCTTCTGTTGATTAATGTTTCGAATTCACGCAGAGCCTTCTCCACGCGTGCCGTCGCCTCGGTGTGGTGGTTCTTCACTTTGATTTTGGTGTCTTCCTATACGGCAAATCTAGCAGCATTTCTCACAGTCGAATCGCTGGTGACCCCCATCGAGGATGCCGATGATTTATCGGAGAACAAGGGCGGCGTCAATTACGGGGCCAAGAACGGTGGCAGCACCTTCACCTTCTTCAAAGTGGGCACACTAATTTATAGCTTCAGTGGACAGTTGCTAATCCTTTCCGGCTCCTTGCAGGACGCCAAATATCCCACCTACCAGAAGATGTACGAGTTCATGAAGGACAATCCGGAGTTTATGACCAATTCGAATCAGGAGGGCGTCGACCGTGTCGAGAACAGCAACTATGCCTTCCTCATGGAGTCCACGACTATTGAGTATATTACCGAACGACGTTGCACACTCACCCAGGTGGGTGCGCTACTGGACGAGAAGGGTTACGGCATAGCCATGCGCAAGAGTACGTCCCTAAGCCTCTCCTTTGTTGCTCCGCCTCTCTCATTGTACTTTTTTAATGGCTCCTCTGTTCCCTTTGCGCAGACTGGCCGTATCGCGATGTGCTCAGCCAGGCGATACTGGAGCTTCAAGAACAAGGTGTCCTCACCAAAATGAAGACCAAGTGGTGGAAGGAGAAACGTGGCGGAGGCGCCTGTTCGGTAAGTTGTCGCAAAAGACACAGGCTCAGTTTTCAGCGAGTTTCTATGTGTGTGTGTGCTGGTGTGCTGATGTATGTGTGTGTGTAGGATGCAGGCGACGAGGGTGGCGCATTGGCGCTCGAGATAAGCAATCTGGGAGGCGTCTACTTGGTGCTGGGCGTGGGTGCTGTCTTCGGCGTGTTCGTCTCCTTGCTGGAGATGCTGCTGGGCGTGAAGGAGCGCAGCAAGGAGAACAAGGTAGAGAGGGAAACGTTTTTCCGCTTTTCCCAAAACGCGTTTGCTTCTGTAGTTATAGCCAACACACAAACACACACATACACTCGCACAGAAATAAAAACAGTATGAAACTCTTGTTTCGCTCATCGAAATTTCCGCACACTGAGCACAGGAGGAAGCGGACTCTGATGCCTCCTCCCTGGGCTTCGCCAACCTGGGCGGCGTCTATTTGGTCATGTTCGTGGGCAGCTGCTTTGCCAGCCTGTACGGCCTGATTAACTGCCTGCTCAGCGTCTACTGGACCGCGCGCGAAAACAAGGTAAAGGTCGCATACATGGCTCTAAAAATACGTGTATGCGTGTCCGGAACTGCCTGCCTGGACCTACCGTGACTAAAACTGGCCTCGTTGAAGGTCGAACGTAACCTCAAATAACGCTGCAAATATACAAACTGTTCCGAGCAGGAGCAGAGACAAAACTCTCAGCAGAGATAACAGTCAAGTTCAGCATCATTTTATCATCATCAACATTACTGAAATTATACCCGCTATTTATAAGGTGTGATACAGCCATGGCCGTCTGTACGTCATTTCAGAATCTGATTTTCTGGGCAAATTTATTTCACAGACTCCGCCAATAAGTATGCAATATAATCTTATATCGATAGCGGGTAAATTACAGCCGAGCGCACTTGACTGACGCTTTCATACTTATTTTCTTACTAAAACTCTTCGACTCTGAAAACTCTTTGCACTTTCTTGTCAATAGTTTGCTTGCATGACAATTTTTAACCCCATTTTCTATGCATGTCTTCATAAGTATTTTGAAATGCCAGCCTAACTAGAACTCTACTCTATCACTGCCCAGGTCAACTTCAAGGCTGAACTGCTCGACGAGCTGCGCTTTATTATGCAATGCTCGGGAAATACCAAGACCGTCAAATACCCCAAGAACTCGGGATCGGGCAGCGGCAGCAACAGCTCCCACTCATCTGACAGCTCCAAGTCGAAACGGTCCTCCATGTCTGTGGACTCATTGCCAGAGGACCATTCGGTGGCCGATGTAGAGATGGTTAAAGAGAAGGAGAAACATGGCAAAAAATAGCTTCCGTTAATTTTTAGTACACCTAGTGAAAGTTTAGGTTGTGTTTCAATAAACTTTACAGAGCTTTCAAAAGCTTAAGACGCCATCTCTATTTTTTCTTCCACTAGCAGGGAGCTTGCGTTAGCCTTATGCTTCCAGAGAGCTTTTCTCCTTAGCTTTCAGGACGACAAATTTCGACTCACAGATGGAGCTTCAACAGCGCCAGGAGGTATCGTTTTCTAATAAGAAAAATTTTTTTATCTTTTGAATACCAATTTATTTAATAAGTTTCATTTATAATATTGCAGTATCGACACATACATCTACATATATTGTATATGTTATTACATGCACAATATTTTTTCATTTTGCATTTTGTATTTGTATTTGTAATTTATTTATGTTTTTTCTTCTCTTTCTTCTTCCTTGTATATCCATTTTCCATTTTTGGTAGACACTTAGATATTGAAAAGGTAAAATTGTATTTCTCGTAATTATAGTAGGTCTATGTGAGTAGTATGTATACCACTTGTTTTTATTTTTGTAGTTTTTGTATATGTTTTAAGCTTTTGAGTGTGTATGGAATCATACATATAATACGCACTTGTGTCTTTTTCAACATTCATTTTTATTAATATTATCTAATTTTGAAGCGAGCACAGTCGCTCACAGTTGCAATAAATATGTTCACACATACATATCGTAGAGATACTGCTAATAATTTGTCATACAATCATATACTATATATAAAGATTTTGATTCATATTTTTGATTTGTTCGATTTCTCGAGCTTCGGTTTTAAATTCATCAATTTAATATAATTGCCAAACATTTAGCTACACGTACTGCGCACAACAACAAAATAGATCTAAACAAGTGTTGTTTATAATAGGCTACAATTTATAATGCATTTATTTATATATATAAAGATATATTTGATTCCATATCTTGAGTTAATTTTGTGCTTTCTTGAGATTTTCAGTAGTTTCCAGTGTTGCCTGCGGGTGGCTTCAATTAAATTCAGCTAAGGAAAGTTAAGAGTTTGGGGCGTCCGCTTACAGTTATGCCTTGAGGATAGACACGAGTCTATTTGTATTTGTATGATTGCATGTCTGTAACGAAGTGTCAAACTAACAATTGCATTTGATTAAGCATAGTTAAATTCGGACACACACACTCACACAGAAGTGCGAAAATAATAATTATGCATGCAATTTAATTTGCAATGAGTGTTTTGTGTGCGACGCAGTTATGCAACAAATATTGACGGTATTCATGGCTCAAAAATATTCCTAAAATGTTTGCCATAATAACAAACAATTTATTCTCGAAAAATACTGTTAATTAAGCACTTTTTACTGTATTACAATCGATAAATTATTTAATAATTATTTTTAAGTTTTCACAAATATTGCTTTGGCGTCAACATAAATATTTTTTCAATTAGTTTAAGTTAGGAAAACTACTTCACTTCTTGCATTACAGTAACATTTTACAATACAAAATAAATTACCAACAAATTTGTTAAGTATTTAGGTACATGTTCATACAGCTTTTCGTTTGCTAAAGAGGCGAATCTCAAACAAAAATGCCCTTATGTAAGTCAAAAAATTCTACCTAATATAAATTATACATTTAGTAGCATCATTTGGGCTTCAGATCGAAAATTAATAGTTTTGTTTTAGTTTTGTTTATCTTAAGTTTCAACTACATTCGCTTGAGTTCGAGTAGTGGGAGGAAAAGTGGATTTGTTTGTTCGAGTGCATGTGTGTGGTATGCTTGAGTGCCACGCCAGGATGCTCACTGTAGCGAGTAGAGCCTAGGCATGTTCGGTGGGTGGGTGTCAATGTGGTAGTAGTTGTAGTTGTTCCTGTTCTTTAAGTTGTTGTTGTTTAATTATGGCTTGGCGTGAGGCCACATTCAATTGCAATTCCGAAATGCAAATGTAATTTGCATCAATTGTGATTTACAATCCAATTAAGTCTTATATATATTTGAAAGTTTGAAAAATAACGTTTTTTCTGGGGTTAAGTGGTTTGCGGGTTGTAAAAATCAAATGTAAAGTGAATAGGAAGAATCAATTAAAATTAAAATGTCTGTTTCTTTGCTACTCGTCTGCAATGTGTTGTTGTAAGCTCGTATAGTTTGTCATTGGTCTCGTACAAAAGTTTGTGCATTGAGTCCGCATATTTGATTAGTAGTAGGTTACTCTAAAGCTATAACATATGCAAGCATCGTATTAATATTTGTTAGTTTAGGCTCTCTGGAACTGTACCAAATTGCAGAGGCTCTTAGCTGTAGTGCTAATCATAAATTACACATTTAAAGCGTTTGTGTTTTGTTTCAAAGTTTCCTAGAAAGTTTTGGGGAGCGTCGAGGAATCATAGCATACGTACATACGTGTATGATCCTGAGTTATATTTCACATCAATTTATGTATAATAACTATTTCCACATAAATTTGGTGTTTCCGTCAAAAAGTGTTTAGAAATTTTCAGATTCTCTTTAGTATTCATTAACGTGGGAACATTTCCCTGATATTGTCTAACTATATAAGAAATATGTATATATATTTAAGTATGTATAGTATATAAATGTATATGTATAATTGCTGTGTTGTTCGGGTATTGTAGTATGAGTGAAGATACACATGCTTCCAATAGTGTTTGCATTTGCGAAATGGAAAGATTGGAGAAATATCATAGAAATATAGTGTATAAGTATTGTAGTATTTGAATGGGTTGTATAAAGTTATCAGATGTCTTCAGTTGATAGCGAGTTTTTGTATATCGCTCATGAGTTTCGTTTAATATTATTTGTGGTTTTCTTTTTAGTTTTCTTTTGTTATATTCATCTCAAAAGGTCATTAAAATAAATGCGTTTCTTTTCTTTGTCGGTTTCTTGTTTCTTATGGCTTAGTACCGAATTGTATCTGTATCTTTTAGCTGGTGTAGTAAATAGTTTTCTTGTAGTTGTAGTTGTAGTTGTCAGTAGTTGACTCTTGTGGTGGGGTCTGCATGTCTGCCGTTAGTTACTTAGTTAGTTAGTTGTTTTGTTTTGTTTAGTTTTGTTTTGTTTAGTTGTGTGGCCTTCTATTTGGCTTAAATTACCTAAAGATTTGTATCTAACTATTTGAAGAAGTTACGTCGTAATATCTCCCGTCCCGGAACATCAAAGAATGCTTTTAAAATTGCTAAACATTTACGCCGGAATGACTGAAAGTCGCATGTGAAATCAGCACACACTCAGCACACATACCCTGCCTTCTTTTTCTCCCCCTCCGCCTTTCAAAGAAGTCGGAGGACGAGCTGATGAGGCTGTTGCTGCTGTTGTTGGTGTTGTTGTTGCTGATGTTGTTGTATTGGTTTGTTTGCTGCTGTTTATGTAGGGGCCTCTCAAATGACACTCATGCGACGCCTGCCATTTCCGGAGGCCTCGGCTCAGTTGGAGTTGGCCAGAGTCTCGTGACACACCTCCATGTAGTCGGGGTCGTGCATAATGCCCTTTATCATGTCCTTGAGCATTGTGTATCGTGGAAATATCGGATACATCTTTGAGCTGCCGTACTCTTCCTGTTGTAGATAAAGTGGACATTAAACACCGAAACAGAAATAGAGACATGACAAAAAAGTTTCCCATGGGGTCAGTTCATTGTCGCTGTCGCTTCTCTCTTCCCTCTTGTTCTCACCTTTAGGACGCGTATCAAATGCCGCAAGCCCAGATACTTTTTCAGCAAACGATACAAGTCATTAATCAGCTGTGTGTTCTCGTGCTCGATTTGTGCCGTTGTCATGTCTGTTGGGGATGCTCTTAATTATGGTTCGACCTAGTTCAGTAGCTGCCAGTTTTAACTTACGCTCCAAACGCTCCATGCGTTCTCTCCGCTCGGCGGCCTCCTCGGCCAGGCGGGCCGATGTTTTCACGCCCTCACCAGACTTCTGAGTCTTCTCCATAATAGAACAGGCGCGCATTACGTACGAGGGCACGGTCTCCTGTTTCTCCTGCCGGGGAATGTCCACCAGTGTCCAGTACTGCGTCTCCAGGCGTATGACTTCCTAAAGGTGACATTCATTAGTAGTATCATAGAGAGTAAATGAATTTTTTCATGCGTGACAACCTTTATCATCAGTTTGAGCATGGGATAGCGCTGAAATATGTTGCGATGGCTCTTCGAGTCGCCGTACTTATTCATAAGGTTGATCAGGGCCTTCTTCACAGTGTCGTAGGACTCCTCTAGGCGCAGTCGCAGCGAACGCAGACGTTCATTGGTCTCAATGACCTCATCACGTGTCATGCCACTGGGCGCACCCTCGTCCTTGACATCCTGCACAATGCGACGCACACTCTGCGTGAACTTGCCCACAAAGTTTGTTGTTGCTGTCGACAATAGAATAAATTAATACCAATAATACCTGTTTGTGAAAATATAAAAAAAAATTGTGCGGAAATTGCACGAAACACTGTCAGTCATAACGGGAATGTCAGTAGACACGTGCATTAACCCCAATTTTGATCTTCGAGCCATGCGGAAATTGTTCGTCTATTATGAAGTCGAACTATTATGCCATGATGAGTCGCATTAATTTATAAAAATAAACCTCCCTTCTTTCTTATTCGGGCACATTACACATCCGGCCGCGCCCCTCCCTGTACATACATAATACATAACATAACATACATCATAAATAAATACTAATTTATCTGCGGTAAGAAAACAACGACGACTTGACCAGTGCGGGGTTCGAACCGCCGACACTCGACACGAAATTGATTACCAACGCTACTTAGCGCGCAAGACCAAACTCGATCCACCCAACTGAGGTTCCTAGTGCAAGTTTTCATCTGTTTACATAGTTGGCATACCACTACAATTGGTTCAATTTGCATAATATGTATCGTACATAGTTATAGATATTAGGAAAACAATTTTGAAGCTGGAATTATTGGTATCACCTGATTTTTGTATGCGGCTTATCTCTTAACACACTACTAAAGTATTGCATACTTATTTATGCCACTAGGGTAACAACAAAATAAAATAATACAACAAGTCATTGACCCAGTATAAGTATGTCTGCAAAAAGCACTTGAGAATGAAATTATTTTTTCAAGTAGTTCAACTCAAGCGTTTGTCTTAAATTTAGAACACTTTTTGTGCATTTTCCAGTGGATTATAAGAATATTCAAAACATAATACGAAATAATCAAGAAAAAAGTAAAATTTCATTTCTTGTTACTCAAACTATTACAGAAGCCATCGCAGCTGTCGTTGAGAATAGATTAAAAGTACTTCAGAAACTTAAATAAAAACAGCGACTCTTAATTGGCATTTATTATAGCATCAAAAGTATCCAGTCTTTTTAAGATCATGGAAAACGTGACATATTCATAACACAATTTAGAGTGTAATGAGTTTGCAAAATCACCCACTATCTGTTCAGTGTATCCAAACGTAGATCGAACATTTTCTTATACTTAAACCATTTTCTTATTCTTAAACCAGATCAAGCTAGTTCCTGAACCAAAAAATTACTGACCCACCCTTATTTGAACAACAGAATAAAGGATAATTTACTCGTAAGCGGTGTCTACGCAACCGGACATAAATGGAATTCCCGACATATGAAATCGCAAACACGGGATGATTCAAGACCATGAGTCAAGCTTAAACTTTGTACGAAGTATGACGAGAAATTAAAAACGCAACTGGACTTCCGCGGGCTCTCCCTATTATTTATTCGTCATAGAATACAACTATTGCAAAAATCAGCGGGAGCATAATCTTGCACGTCACATTAGTCATACAACACATGGCGTCGTTTAGCTCAAAAGATAAGCAGAGAAAATTCAGGCCCCTTAGATTCCCGTCAGTAAATAGATCAGGGCATACATACATACATAAATAAAAAATGAAAACCACTCTGTGCGAGAAGATGTTCACTCTTCAAACACCAAAGTCGTACTGAAACTAATATTAATGAGACGTTGCGTCTTTTATAATCTCTCGCTCTTATGCGACATGGCATGAACTTCGGTACAACCTCAGCTGCTTTTCGCCTTCTCAGTCTATGTTCAACACTGACAACGAGCAGACGATCGAGAGAGACGAACGCGAATCGAATCGAAACGAAGTGAACATGAAAAAAGTTATATACTCATAAAAAACGAATATATATAAGTACGTATTGTTTCCAATATATTTATGTGAACACTATATGTTCGTGCGTTCGATTTATTTTTGGGACATTTGAGCATTATTTGGGCGTCATACCCGAAAACAATCAGTCACTCTTATTGATCTTAATTGCTTGAAAATAATACAAAATTGTATGGCGAAAATGTGAAATGGGACTCAGTTATGCAAACGAAATGTCAACGCACCAAGATTATGAAGAGAGCCGGCAAAAGCAGCACAGAACGAGAGCAGAGAGCTTTTGTTCAAGTGATCTTAATTACCATGGGCTATACATGCGAGCATATGTATGTATGTATCTCGTTTATGAACTTGAATGGTTTTAAAAAAATTTTGCTTCATTTTGTTAGGGAAAATGATTCTCGTGCTCGTTTTTTATTGCAATTGGCCCCTTGCCGCCTTTGACGTTTGGCCTACAGCTGGTCATTGGCTTTGGCGGTGAGCTGTGAGTTGCTAGATACCCTACCGATGAGTAGATTCTAAAGTGTTCTGTGTGCGACCTCTTGTAACAAATCTTTTAACCGAGAGAGTGTTAAATGGGAACACAACAACATGTGCCCTAAGCTGCCAAACGAGTTACTCTGTAGAGTATATGAACTTCGTTAAGTCATTAAGGTTTTCTTCTTTGAATATGCAACTTATTTGCATTGAAAAACTTGCATATGTTTGCACATGCACAGCACGATTTTTTGCTGAAATGCATAATTAGAAACAATATTTCAATTCTTTTTCTTTCCTCCGTCTTTATAGCTTCCATGCGAGTTTGTATTTATACAGATGTTCGCCTTAGGCATTCAGTATATTTGCTATACCCTAAATAAATATTGGGTATATACGTTAGATTGACTTATATCGAAAATACATATTTCGGGACAAATATTTTAAAACATTATATTTTAAATATATTTTTGGTTGTCAGCCACATGGATAATTTATTTATAAACATTTTAAATTTGGCAAGAACTCCCAGAAATTAAATAAAATTGTTAATGGGTTGGGAGATTTAAATGATAATCCATCTTTTAGAACCTAAATAGCATTCAATTTGCTGTGAAATATATAATATATGAAATATATTACATTTTCTAGAAGCGCGTATGGTACATATTAATCTCAAATTCACAGTTAAGCTCTTAAAATTGAGTGCGTCAGCAATTGGGTCGTTTATCCATTGTTAAGAGCTTCTCGATCTCGATTGTTAGCCCAACTGGCTGATAAAGTTCAAGCAGCTTTTTAACGTAAGGTATTTCTTCCCGAAACCGATCATCGCACAGCGTAGAGCCTTGCAGTTGATCGCATTGCGTCGAGGCAAATGGCAGAATGAAGTAAACAAAATTTATACAAAGTCAAACAAAAGCATAATACATATATAACACACACTTGAAATGTCATTATCGATAAAACCCAAGGAAACTGGTGTCGCTTGAAAAACTCGTTTCGCAGTCAGGCAAAGTGCGAAGCTGGAACAGAAACCAAGTGGGGCTACCTGATGAGAAATATCTGTGAAGTGTAGCTGACAGTCGTTTAGCTTTCAGTCTCTAAACAGAGCGCACGTGCAACTATGCAAATTCTGAGAAGATCTCAAGAGATCAAACAGTTCGCATACCCCATACGTACAACATATGCGACTAAAGAGACAACATATGCGTGCGTTGCCAACGACTGATAGCAAATGCCACATCGAGTTCTTTATCGAGAGCCATTTCTCTCTCTCTCCCTCTCTTGCTTACTCTCTTTTTATCTTTCGGTCTCTTTTGACCTTGCTGAAGTCTACGCACCCATCACAACTTGAGATATGTTGCTCATGTTGGTCTGCCGTGCTCTTCTTACAATTCCACAATAACTAATGGCGTTTCGGCCTTTGTTTACCTTTTTCGTCCCCTTCCCACCTTGTGTCAACCTACTCCTATGCAAAGATTGCTCGAACACATCGACGAAAACAGGTTTTGGGCTAATATAGCCGAAACTTACACAGACAAGCCAGCAGCTAAAAATAAAAGCCCTGTTAGCTAAAAGGGTTCGACTTCAAGTTATCTTATGTAGGTTCTAAATATATTGAAACATTTCATTATTGGTAATGTTGATATTTATTGGTTATGTGTATTGACCATAAATTATAACAACTTATAATCAACTTATGACAATAATAATAAAGTAAATTGTACAGCTCTTAAGGTCATTCAAAACTTTTGATAAATTCACTGATCGTTACAGGGTATTTCACCAAAAAGAGTATACAAAACTCGGCCCTCGCAATTCGCTCTTAAGTCTTTGGTACAAAGAGTTTTTGCCTCAGTATCATTTTGTTGCTGAAAGTATACAGTTGCTTCCACGTAGTACCCGCACTGTGAGTTAAAATATAAAAAAATTATAAACGTACGGAAACTTTTTTATTATCTCTTTTATGTTCGTTTTCGTTTTGCTGTTTTGTTTATTGTTTGCTTTTGTTTTGTTTTGCGAATAATTAGGGTTCTGTACGTGTGTGCGAAATTCGAATAAGGTGCGGGCTTATTCGTGCGGGTTTGTGTGCTCAAGAGAGTCAGAGAGACTCCGAGACAGAGAGAGAGAGAGAGAAATAAGACTGTACATATTGTATATGAATCTAAAGTTTGCTATATTTTGTTTACATTTTCTCTACCGACATGTGTCTTCAAGTAATTCGCTTTTACTTTTAATTTCATACGGACTGTTTATACATTATTTTTTAATGTTGCTCTATCGAATCGTATCAACATGTGGTTGTTTCTATGCAGCGGGATGATTCACCGTTTCTTCTTTTGAAAGACGGTTTCGAATATTACTTGGTTTTTTTAAGCTGATTTCATGCCAAAATCTTTAAAAGGAATTTGTGAGTTTCTTTATAATTGAATCCCGGAATTCTCGATAGCTTTAGGGTTAATGAGAGCAAGGGAGAGAGTAGCAACGTTAACCGCAGGCATGTGCGAATGCGGTTGAATTTGAAACCGACAAGTTAATTGCTAGGCACGCGCCTCGTATACGCCCCCAGACACGCCCTCAAATATTCATAGTTACCTTTGAATAGTTACATTTTACACTATAGCTGGGAAATAACATTGTAAAGCCATCGTTAATCAGGCGGAAAATTCAATTACGTCAGGAGCAAACTCCGTGCGAATCATGCAAATAACTATTCTTAGTATTATTAGGGAATATATAGAGAACTTAAGCTGCAATCTCTAAAATATTATGATGCCATTAACAAGATTCTCGAGCTTAGTTTAAAATGCGGTTAAGCTCAAGGCAGTCATACAGCATAAATAAAAAACCAGTTGCTTTGCGACTTCTTCTTTTTCTCCAACTACTTCTGACGTCATATGCAACATGCAGCTAAACAAATTCCATTAATTAAAATGCCAGTTAGCCCCTAATCGATTGATTTAGCCATCGTATTCGCTTGTAGATCGATTGTCGTTGCGCTACTAATTGCTACGGATTAGTGCACACGTGTGTGAGCAAGTGTGTGTGCGTGTGTGTGCACCGCAAATTACGAGCTGCAATTAAATGCGGGAGCTGGGTAAGTGGGCAGTCGAACTAGATTCGTATCGCGCACAATTAAATTGCACTGCGATGATATCCCCGAAAATGAGCATCATCACCGTCGAAAAAACATGTTACGAAAGCTACAAGCAAGCGGGAAATGACAGTAATTTCCAAAACCAAGTTTTTTGACAACTTTGAACTACTGAAAATGTTTTAATAGCTCAGATATACAGATCTTTGATGCCGCCTTCTATTTATTTATATATATTATATGGTGTATAAGAAAATGGCTTGGGCAAAAAATCAAGTAATGAGTCTGCTTTTTAAACAAACACTTCAATTGTCGAGTCTGAGTTTCGTTTCGGTGGGGAGGGGGCGGGGGTTGGTTTCGGTAGTATTCTCTTGATCACTGATGCCATTCGGTCACGGCCAATGCACAAAGAAAAAAATTAATCGCATGTTGGCAGTGCCAAAGTGCCACTGATGATGATGGGTATGATGTCAGTCTTAAGTCTTACAGGCATTGATAGAGCCCGCAGATATATCAAAAGTCAGAAAGTGGCTTAAGGTTGTCACATCGACTAATACCGGCCTCACATCATTCGCATATTATTAGGCGGGGATAGTCAGCGCCACTGCTAAAAGTCGCGGTAGACTGAACAAGTTTCCGCACAGAACATTTTAATAGAGAGGTCCCATTAAGCTGGGCTTTGCGCTTGCGAGATTAGACTAGATTTAAAAATGGACTTCACTTCGTTTTAAACTTTTAACTTAGCTTACTTGCAAAGCGAATTGCACAACGGAACAACGACCTTATAATAATACAACGTTATACGTTCTTGATCAAACGAGTCAGACTTACCAAATTAATTCTTCTGTTTGTTGCAATTGGCGTTTATGCTTTTCAACACATAAAAATATTTATATAAACTCACTATTATTATTGGTAGTATTTTAAATGTAACAACTAGCTAAGCCATATTAACCTTACTTTGCTAAGCTACAAACTTTCATAAACATCGAACATCTATAACATATAAAGAAGATACATTGAATTATAAGCTTTTGCAGGAAAACCTATTGGGATTTTCGATATTAAAGACCCTACCTAATTGAAATAACCAAATTAAAGTTATTGTTGTTAGAAATTCTCAACGGTTAGAATCAATTGACAACAATTGGGAAGTATTGGGCAATTGATCCAGAAGAGCAGCATAAAGCTAGCGAGCAAGAGGTTTCAATGGGTCCGCAGCCGAAAAAGATCTTGAGCCAGGCTCAGCTGCAACAGAGGAATGTTATTTCCTCTAAATGTGGAGCCGCACCAGTGCCATGCAGCATGTCGCAAGAACTCAGGGCAAGAAAATGAATCCCGATCAGAAATGCTGCAATGCGCACCTTGGAAAGGAGACAAAGGCCTTGTTGGAGCACATGGATAGGTGTTCACTAACCAAACAGATCCCCGTGATTGCCCCATGCTAAATCGTAATGCGTCCTTCCAATTAGGCGGTCATATAATATAAACATAAGGAAGAAATAAAATAATAAATAAATTAATCAATAAGCCACTATTAATCGGTTATGATTAAGGCCAATTCTTTAAGGTGATAAGACTTAACTCACTTGTGTTTTAATTTAACTTTTAATTGGTGAAGGGAATAAGACCTTCGGTTTGCCGAATTGAATTTTTCCTGTATATATTTTTTTTTCAGTATTGCAAATGACATTTTTGACAGAAGTCATCAACTTTTACCTGTCGGTGCCTGATGCTGCTGGTTCTGGCGCACGCTTTATCATATTAATCAAGCCACGCGGCGTATGCGCAATATTTCGTTTAGTGTCCCCGACAGCTTGAACCTTTTGACTTCGTGCCGCAATTTGTTATGCCAGGGGCGTGCGCGTGCCTGTTGTAACCCCTTAGGCTAGTACCATCCACCTCTCTTTGGCTTTCCTTCTGTCTCCTTCTCCCTCTCTCTCTGTTTTCCTTTTCACCCTTCATCAGCTTAGCTAATTCTCATCAATCAGCAAACTAAATGAGCGTACGAATGTGACGACGCCTCACAAATCCTAGTCGCCCGTGCCTGTTTCAACTGCCACGCCCTTGCCGCCCCCTTGCCGAGCCGGGAGTGTTTGCTCAGCACGTTTTAATTAGTTCGTGTCGCCTCTCTTTGTAACACTAATTGACCACATTTGCTAACATTGACAGTAGGCCGTTGCCACGCCCACTGTGAGCCCCGGGCAGCCTTAAAGGTGCGCAATGATTCATTTGCACTTCACGATTATGATTTGTGTACCTCATATGGTTGTTGAAAAATGCAATCATAACTTTGACAGACAAAACGTGCGCAAATAAAAGGCGCGAACTGAGCTTAGTCAGCTTGGGTAAAACCTGATCGTGACACTTTTGTTTGAAATGGAGCGTGGGATTCGTGGAATGTGCTAGGCAGGCGTGCTGAGCAGGCTGTGTATATATTTGTGTTGCAAATGAGAGCTGAGATAATTCCAAAGACAATAAGTTGGAACGCTTCACTCAAGTCTTCTTGACTGTTATATACCCTCTACCCACATTACCGACCACCCTAACTTCTGTTAAGATTATAATGTATTGCATACTTACAGACAGCTCTTCCGTTCACCCACAGAAAGCATTTCTTAAATGACTTCTATGATAACTATACGCTTACAGCCAAATGTTCAGAGATAATGTGAAAGGTGATAAATATTATTTACATAAAAAATTGAAGTACTTGATATGAAATTTAGCTTGCAATACGTGGGCTTTATCTCCTCAATTGAATTGAATTGAAAATATGGATGATTTGCGATCAAGCAAGCACTCTCTGATTGTAACATGAATTTATGGTTGGAACAAATTTATAACACCGTTTTACTCTATTGGTAATGGTTACAAATAGTGACTAATAACAAGCTCCATTTACGTGAGCCTGCAAGAGTCGTCTGAGTTGTGTCATAGCGCCATATTCACGTTTCTATCGAACTGCCAATGCAAATTTGTCGACTGACTTGTTACGGCTCACAATACCAAATTGAGTAACGAATTTATCTAGCCCAGTGGGTTGACCTCAAGTTAACTGTTTGTGGCCTGTTGACAAACCCATAGACAGGCACAGGGGAGGCGCAAAATTGGGCCTGGCCGACTGAGCTGACCGAAGCTGCAACTCGAGTGAGTGTGCGGTTGTATGGCTTGTCAAATTGATGAGCTGCCTTGCAAGAGCTCTCCCAAATTGCAGCTAAAACTTTAGCAGCAGTTTGTGCGACGGCAATGAGCGCCGGGGCGTATGCGCAACCTGTTTGCTTCTTGCTGTTAAATTAAATTAAAGCACTAAATTAGATTATTATTCGTTGGCAAAATCGTTGGAATTCAATCTGAGTGTTGTCTTCGTGCTTTTTCTTGTAGTTTTTCTGTTTTTGTAAATTTAATGTGCACTCCGGGCCAATGCTATAGCGCCACTTAATATTTGATGTGAATGCGCGTGTGTATTTGCTGTGTGGCACTCGAGGGATAAACACAGATATACTGTGTGCCTGTGCGCGTATATACTTTTGTATGTGTGTGTGTATATAACATGTGTGTACATATTTGTTGGAGCTCGGCATTTTCATTAAAACTTTAAGTCACTTTTGCTGCCGTCATTTGATGCTTCTACTTTGCATTATTCAGGCAACTGCCGCCGCATTTGAGCAAACACACAAACACAAGGACAAGTGAGAGTGTATGGGTGGGTGTGCCTGCGGCAGCGCCAAAAGGCAGCACAAATAGATGACACACACATACACAAGCAAACAAACCGAAACGAAGGGACGCGTCTGGCAAAGTTACTGCCAGAATCGCAGCCCAAGAGGGAGATCTGCCTGTGAGTTTGGGCTTAACCTTTGTCTACAATGTAGTTGAGCCCAAATTTGACTCCCCAATCAAATACACACATACGCACGTATGTGTGTGAGTGTCTGTGTGAGTGAGCCCAACATAAAGGAAGCGTGACAGCCTCACACAGCAACAATAAAAAAGTCGACACCCGCCCAATTGCTGCCGCAGCTTGACAGATGCATGCTGGGGCAGCAGCAACAACAGCAACAATAGCAGCAACAGCAACAACAACAGCAACAATGCTTCGATAGATAGACAATAATTACAATTCCCAACAACAATTTTTCTCTCATGTTGCGCTAATATTGACGCAGCACTGGGACAACCGCAAGAAGCCGCAGCAGCGGCAGGACAAGCAGCTGTCAACTTGTGCAAACTAAACAAGCTGGATACACACAACACACTCACATCTACAGAGAAAAGAACAGCGGGGCGGAGGGGAAGAAAGGGAGAGGGAGACTAGCGAACGCATTCAGGCAGCGAGACAAATTGACAGACAATTTAGCTGTCAATTGTGCGTCGCGTCGTTCGTTTGGCGGTTGCTCGCTCATCCACTGACTTCCCCTCTCTCGCTCACACTGCACACACTGACGGTGGTCGCTATGTGGTTCACTGTGGTGCGCTGGCTCGTTGCTCTATAACGCTTCGCAACCACAGGAAACATCTTGGCATTAATTTGCCTTGTCCTGTGTGTGTGCATGTGCCAGCAGCAAATGCAAAATGTACAGTGTGCACTCTCTACAGCAAATGTGTTTACTAAAGAGGAAAGCGAATATATTCCGGCAGTAGGTTGATGGTATACGATAAATTTATGGATAGTGCATCGATCATATATCAGTGATAGTGCACCGTTAGTGTGCCCATTATATTGATAGTTTATCATTAGTATATCGATAAAATATAAGTTGCCTTTTATGCATAGCAGTATATCAATATAAAACAGGAATACATCGGGAATATATCTATATTATATCAGCAATATTTCGCCAGCATATCGATAGTAGTATTGTATTTTCACAGTAGAAGGAATTACATTCAGAGTGTATGAGAAGAAATTGAAAGTAGAGCTGCAGAAAATCGATATAATTATACATCATTCATATATTAGTAGAAGATCGTTAGTATATCAGAGGCAGATCAGAAATATTTCGACAGTATTTCAGAAGCTTACCATATCTCAATATGGTCATGCTAGGCAAATGTGCACTCCGCATGTGCCTACTGTACTCAAGTAACAAAAGTGACCATTTGATGTCCGCTAAGCTGTTCCGCACAGCGCAGTGCTCGGCAAGTTGAGTAGTAAATAAAACCGCCATTTGTTGCCCCTTAGAGCCCATATAGCGTCGACATGGCTATTAAGCCAATTGGGCGTGCTTAAAATATACACAATGGCCGGCACTCTTACAAGGACTCGGACTCAGACTTGTGCAAGGACTCGCAGTGCGCCTCGGACGCGGACACGGACATGGGCTTGAACTTGGACGTCAAGTCAGTCTCGGGCTAATCGCCAACGTTGGCTATGCAAACTAATAAAATTTAGACATGTATGCGAGTGTATATACACATATGTAATTTCGGGTGTGTATATTTATGTGTGTATTGAGTGCCTCGTGGCACGAGTCTACTTTAAGCTTTCCCACCAAACTCTCCTACGCTTGTTCGACTTTTTCTTTTATTCCTCTTCTTGATTCCTCTTTGGTTTAACATTTTCCTTTTTTTGAGGATTTTGCATCTCGTTGGCGACCCACGCCAACTGCTGAGTGCATATAATTTTGGGCAGCCCCGACACAGCACTGGCTCTGTTTGGCAGGAACTTTTGCAATTAAGCCGGCTGCCTGTTGGTCAAGTGCTGTTGGTGGCAAGTCTGTCATGTCACTGGAAAACGCGTCCTTGTCGGCAACCGGCAACCCGCGCCACTGATGGACACTTGTGGCGGTTGTAGAAATTGTTGCTGGTGTCAGTGAGTTGTGTCCTGCGGCCATTAGTGGGTAGTGTAATAATCGTATGCTTCATAAACCGCGGTTTGAAAGGCGAAACCATAGCACTTAGGCTACATGAATCCCTATAATATCAGCCGATTTTCAAATTGATTGTTTTTAATTTGGTTGGGATTCCTCACTGATTTGAAATAATATAAAGTTAAAATTAGTGCTGTACTCCCCACACCGAACCTAATTTATTAATTTTAACTCGTTGAGCTATAATTACTATAAAAATCAAGCTGAAGAAGTTTATGGTTTTTACATTGAATCATTTCCTGCTTTGCAATTTAAAAACAAAAGCTCATTATTATCATCATTATTATGGGGCATTATAATCAAATAAAGTAATGAGATTCGCTTATTGTTCTAGAATGTAGATGCGGACTTCGACCATCGCTTTTCAAAATTATATTTCTGCGTCACACTTGCTGTTTAATCTCAAACATCCATCATCATTTCTTCCCCGTAATGATTATTTCATGACAGCCAAAAGTGGTTTCTTTTATTTTACTTGAGAAAATACTTATTGTTTTCCCAGGGCTGACCTTGTTGCACCACTCCAAGCTCTGACGTGCTTTCGTCTATCTGTTCTCGAACTCATTACGATGATTGCGATGCACTCATACATAAATCTGAACAGCACATACGTATATATTTGTATGGCGAAGAGGGAGGCCAATGCTCCACATAGGATCGACCACATTGCCATCGAGAGATGTGCCTTACTTTTTGTTCGCATTGTTTTTCTTTTGACCCACTTCGTGGAGGTGTCCCAAAGTAAACTTTGCATATCTGTTTGCGAATGTGTGTGCGTGTGTAGGTGAAAAGCATTTTCAGCAATAATAAGAAAAGTTGGCAGTAATCGCCCGCGGTTGCACCTTCAACTCAGATCGAAGCGCAGAACAAGACACAAAGGTTATTCTCGCCATGAAGATTGTTTCTAGAGTTACATGTTATAGTTGCCTGGTTTTGATGAAATTTGACGGAGTACAAGGTTGCAATAGTTTGGAATATATAAGAACTTTGATAATAAATTGCATGGCAAGTATACGATATATTACTCCCTTCTGACTCGTCCCGGCATCCTAAAATCATGGGAAAAAGAGATGCCTATATAATTCTTTATTTGAGAGACATGTTGGCAGCAAAAGAGGTGTCATGGTTTGTTTATCTCAACAGTCCAAATAGACCAATCAAGAATATTTATAATATATGAATTATATGAATCCGCGCAAAGAATAATCTTCATCAACTCATTTCACCATTGAGTGGTGAGCTGGCGTGTTTATTTTATTTAAGACAAAGTCTTGATATGTGCCATGTGTGATGGGTTATTCTTGGCGGCGTGACGAGAACTACTGCGCACATTGTTTAAAAAAGAAATCTTTGGAAAATCCCAAGAACTGTCAGCACGACAGTCCTACACATCGAATACGCATTAAGTACACGTATATACCCCAACAAGAAATCTCATTAAACAATGACGATGACACGATGACAAGAAACGGGGCACGAGTGTGAAAGAAATGGTCACCAGGGTTGCAACTTAATTACACCGATCTCCACGGATGGCGCACAGCATGGACATTGATTGGGTGACTGCAGGGAAAAACATCCTAATTACGCAGGCTGGGCACAGAGCGACAGCAGGACATGCAAATGCACAGAAAGGGAGACAGACAAAGAGAGAGTGTCAGGAGAGGGGGGAGAGGCAGATAGCTGAGCTGTCAGAAGGAAATTCCCACAGCATTTGCATCCTGTTGCATCCTATGCCATTGTGTGTGTGTGCATCGCCTTTCCTTTTGCTTTCTCGCCATCGCTACGTGAGCAGATGACAGAATGACACTTTGACGCATGAATGGGGCCAGGCATGGCAAACAAACACAAGGATAACGCATAACAGATAACGCCTGTTGGCCGTTTTGTTGCTGCTACTACAGTCTCCCTCTCTCGCTTCTTTTTGGCCGACATTGTAAGCCACTTAATATGGAAACAGCTTTCAAATTCACGTCACGCTCAAAATGAGCTTAGCCCTAAACCGACCTCGGCAAACACACAAAGATATTGTATATATTCGTACAATGTAAAATCTATATAGTATTAGATTTTGGGTGATTTGGCTCTCTGTCAGCATCGTTCAATTTAATGCGCACTTGACAAAGATCAAACAATGTCAGTCAATGCCGAGTTCTGTGGAAATTCGCCTCCTCCCTCCGTGCTTACCTTGCCTGCCCCTCTGCATATTTGCGAATTTTGTCTTTTGTTGTTTGCTTTTAATTAACGTTAAAAACGCGAATGTCTTTTAAAAATTGATTTTAGACATCTCGCACTAAACTGTTCGCTTTCCAATTAGTTGACAGCAGATGCCTTGCCCACTGCGATCAACAACATTTTGTCTGTTTGACAAATGAAAATTGTGAAGAACTTTCACAGCTTTCCACCGCGCGCCACGTTGAAGCACCGAAGGCAGTCCGTGTACTACCACGGCAGCTTGGCACCCACACTGTTTAGGTGACGTACCTAAAGGTGAGGATGTGGGGTGTGTTGGTGTCTACACTGTGATTATCGGCCCGGCACACGGCTGACTGGTTCAGTCCGAGCGAAATCTGAATGCTTTGGCCGGGCTAAATACTCGCATTAACGAGCTGAGGCAGGGAGAGCAAGCTAGGGCTCCCTCGCCTGTTTGGACGAAATTGCATTTGTCCTGCCGGCGAAAAGTTTCTAATCGACCCTCAGTTGCAAGGAAGGGCAGGCGTTGTCGGTGGCAGCGGCAGCTGTTGGTTGCCCCTTTTTGTTGCAAGTTTGTCGTTCGCTTATTAAATTCGATTCACCTTCAATCGCTCGGTCCGTTGTTGTCCGGTTGGGTTGGGTCCTTGGCTCGGCGCTGGCTACTGTGGCAGCACCCAGTTAAGCACTCAATTGAGTAACCCCTCTCTTCTTCTTTCCCCTCTGCCCTGTTAGTTTTGCTATTAAATAATTACTTAACTGGCAAATGCTGCATATGTTGTCGTCACAATTGTGACGAAGGCTGGTCTAAAAATATAAGCACTTTTTTTCGTGTCCCTGTGCTTATCAAAATTTCATTACTCCCATACTTCTGTTCCATTTTATAAACCAACATTCAATTAACTTACAATCAAGAAAAGAATCTAATCAATTTGCAACTCAGACGAATGAGACCGAACATTTCGAACACATAAAACATGAATAACCAGTGGAAAATAAAACCAATTACGATTCAATTAATTTAAACGCATTTTACCAACGTTTTACGACGCAATTCAGGTTTAAATATTTACAAATATGTCACAGTCGACAGATGCGGAAATTGGATAATGTATTGTGCATATTTTCACACAAGCATAGTTACACTTCCGCAAACGAAATGAAAATTTAAATTTGAAAATCTGTTATAAAGTCACAATTTGTATTCGTTAAGGTTAAATTCAAACACTCATACGTGTGTATACACACATGTACCCTTATGCACACAGTATTCAGTATGAGCTATTTTCATTTAGAGCTAAACCCTCAAAAGCCTCATCTCGTTTTGAGCGTTGAGCTTGTCTCTGCTAATAATTTTGGCATCTTCGGCTAACAGTACTACCAACCTTGCACCTTTCCGTCCGATTTCTTTTGTGTGCTCAGTTCAATTGGCTCTCATTTTCTGGTGCAAGGGAAACAATTATGTTTGATATTAGGTTTGATCCAACTTAAAATATATTTTTATGCCCAACAAAAACATTCAAATCACTTTGTTTGTTTTGTATATGTATTTAATTTAACCATATAATTTTCAATCAGCTTTAACAAATTTGTTGCCTTCGCTGCAGATGCAATACTCTACATAAGAGATAAGATAAGTTAGGAATGAAAGTTACTGATAAGAAGCGCCAAAATAAATGATTCACAATAGGGGGCGTCATTGCTTGACTCATTTTTTTCTTCATCAGCAAATAAAAAGTGAATGTTTACAAAGAACTTCCTGCATATTTCATAATAATTCGGAACTAGGAATTTACTAGTATAGATAAGGAATATTCCAGCAAAAAATGCGAACTATAAGAAGTATTACTTTTTATTTGTCATTGGGTTTACACACATGTTGTTTATAAAATTTAATTGATTCATTTTATATTTTTATGATATCCTATGCTGTAATTGGTTAATTGATTTAATAAAAGCGATAGAGCGAGAAGAGAAAGAAGGAACGTAGAAGCTTGGAACAAGGCGTCACGCAGCAGTGGCGGCTTCTCGTTTCTCCTTGTCATCTTCATTATTCTCCGACTTGCTATGCCTTTTTCTTTTTTGTTCATATAACCGCAATTGAGCGAAACTTGAAATTGAATTCTCTAAAACACTAATTGGTTGGTCTGTCTGCATGCGTCCAAAAGGGTGGGAGCACAGAATGGGGAAAAGAAATGTATTTTTTAATTTAACATCAAGAAAGATATATTCAGTCGATTATGTTCGGCTGTTATATACCCGTTACAAATCTGATCACATAACTTATATAATCGTTATTTTAACGGTTAGAATATTTTGCACTGCGTTCTTACAGGCGTTCCCTGCTATATCTGTTTGTCCACCAAAACTATTTCCTAAATAACTTCCATGCTAAAAAAAAAATTAAAGCCCAAGGGCATGCCAATTTGAGGGTAAACGTTTCTTTCTTGTCCTGAATAGTCGAATCCATATCAAATGGGCTTCTGCCAAAATTCTTTTCTGCATTGCTGTTCCTCTGTGCGTCATAGTCCGCGTCAGTTACAACAACAAGTTAAAGTCTCTTATCGTTGGGTATCGCAAGTACTTTTATCGGACTTCGATGTCTTCTGAGAACAATCGAGCAACGAATGCGTCGTCTGTGGCGACGAGAATAAATCGTTCTGACTCGTTCAGTTGAAAACGATCAGCCGACTCGATCACTTGCAAAAATACATAGCTCGTGGATCCCTGTTCTAACTAAGCGTCCAGTGTGAGTGATAATTTTGAAAGCGTGGAAAAGCTTTACCATTCTAACTTACAGAAATAGTGAATATATCTGAACTAAACATTTATTGTTTGAAACCATTTGAGAGGAAAATTTAATTTTAACCTGTTGCAAAACTAGAGTGAAAAAAATTTTGATTTTCGAGAATTTCGCAAATTCTTTTCAAGTAGTTTTGTTTCTGGTTTCCGGTCTAGTATGTGTAGCCAGTCCTCGCCCCGATTGCACTTGAAAGTCTCAACTAGTCTCGCCACATTTTGACTTTGGCTGGAGACTGGCCACGGCTATGGCTATAGCTAAAACAAAGGCAAACAGATGTTGGAAGGAAAGTAATTCGAAAGTTCCACCGCAGAGCAAAACATCCGCCGAGAGCGAAGAAAAATTGCAGTAAACTTGATGTCTAATTTAAAATAAACCAGAAGGCTAACTCAACCTCGAGCCTTGGCCAAAAGCCAAAACAAAACCGCAACAAAATTTGCAGCTTGAAAACTTTACGTAGGGCTAGACGGTTCTTTGGTTGGTTTGTTGGTTTGCTCGAAACGTCGCTCAGGGCATGTGAAGGAGGTGGGGTGCAAGGGGAAGCAAGTAATTGTGATTGAGTTGAACAATAAAGCTTGGCTCTGAGTTGTGCTAACTAATGATGAATCTTCTTCGCCCTGTCAAACCCGCCAATTGCAGATCCAAGTGATTCCTGCTACGACCACGAGAGGAGAAAGCAAACGCAGTAAACCGAAGGATATGAGAATATGGGGACGGACAATTGGCGGCTTGCCTTGCCTGCAACTGACCCTTCTGCTTGTAGCTCTGCATCCGGCGGCCAGTCAACCATTGACGGAAAATGAGAACGAGATTGCAGCTTTGCCGCCCGATGCGGACAATGTGGAGGTAAGTGTATCCGCACTTTCATATGCAAGCATTCGAGCTAACTATCTAACGTGCTTCCCCTCCCGCTTGCAGTTCCACCATGTCAAAGTTGTGAATGGGGTAATGCACGAGGACCATCCTGTGGTCATGTACAAGGAGGACTTTGTCAGCGAGGATTACGGTGAGTCCAATCCTCCAAGCCTCCCTGCTTGTCAACTCACATCCCTTTTCTTTTGTTCAAGCAGATCCGAGCAAGAACGAGAGCAAGGTAAACGAGCATAAAAAGCACACGCACGCGCACCGCATAAGGCATTATAACAGTCGTCCTGGCGTGGAGAAGCACCAGAAGAAGATCCTTTTCGACGTCCTGCCCGAATCGCCGATTATCATGACAGACGATGAGGACTCTGATGTCGATCAGTTCGAGGTGGCATCCCTAGTGCAGCCCTCAAACGGAAAAGACCTCAAGAGCCGTCGACCTCGTGAGGCTGAGCATCATCGGCGTAGGAAACGATGGCAGAGAAACTCGGGCTACAATGGTGTGATCCATCAACCCAACCCGAACTTGTACCGCCTATCCAACTATGCGGAAATTCAACCCAACTCCTTTGCGGCCTATCAACCCAAACATGCGGTCTTCCAACCTTCTGGCCGGTATATATATACTGATATTTTCTAGAAGATCATAATATATTATGTTTGAATGCAGATACTCGCCATCGCAGAAGGGACCAACGTTTACTGGTTCGAATCCCGAATGGCTGAATACTCCAACTAGTATAGGCAATCGACTGGACTCAGATGACGATTTCGGGGGATTGATTCATAATGCGAATCCAAGTGATGCCGATTTCTCTGTTTACAGTACGGAGAGGCCAAGCGCAAATAACAATAACAACTTTGGAAGCTGGACACCACCACCACAGCAAGGTGAGAATGTGACACGCTATGAAGGATTCATTCAAGATCATCAGCAACGTATTTCTTTGCATTCACAGTGGATCGCGTCCCATGGGGAGCAAGCGAGCCACGCCCCGTCACCAGAGCCCCAGGTAGGTTCTTGCCCCTCACTGCGCTTAGTTCAATCCCTCATAGACTCATCGCTTCCATAACAAATCTTCCTCTGCGTGCTATTCATGTTCACATGCGCTTTTGTTGCTGATTCTTTCCTTCCTAAAGTAGCAACATGGCAACAGTCCACTGATGGACCGGCGGTTGCTCGTCCACCCGCGCGACCCCGACCACAACAAAGTCCACCACCAAGACCGATAACAACGCGAGCACCTCCTCGCCGTGTCAGCGTCTGTGTGTGGGCGATTGTCCAGTGTTGTGCAACAGGCAGTAACGAGATCCGTTACAACTGCTTCGAGGACTTCGGCTGTCACGGGGCCTTCTGGGATCACAATCCTTGCGAATCGTCGATACGTAATAAAGCGCTGAACGCCGTCTTAAGAAAGCGGAATTAGAATTGTGGAACAGAAATGGCGCACCATCCGACGGCAGCTCGAATAATTAAAGGAGAACTCGACGTCCAAATTCAAAATAATCAAAATAATCCCTTTTCCGATTTTATTTATTTTAAAGTTTTAAGAATAATGAGTAAGAATAAAGTATTGTCTCGATGGTATCAGCCAACCTCCCAAGATGTATTCTTTCATAATTTAGTGTCCAATAAACTAACTGCATTTGTAACACTATCCCAGGATTTTGTTCTCTCTCATTATTCTCTCTCTTTCTGTTTCCCTCTCGACTCGGTTGCGGGCTTCTGACATACAACGGTAACGGTAGCTTAAGTATCTCATAGGGCAAATGCACAATGCATGCTCGGTTCAAAATTCAATTGCAATTACATAATCCCATAACAATGAGCGGAAGGAGAAGTGAGTTGGGTGTTGGTGATGAGGTTGGTTTAGCACTTATCTCTTAATTACTCGTCCGTAAGTGCAACGTTGCAGGAGCTGCCTCAGTGTTCATGTTCGTTCTCCGAGTGCCACAGAGCATTGCCCGATTAGCCGCAACGGGAGGGCAACCCTAATGGACGGTTATAGAGTTGCTACCTAATTAAAAGGGCAAGCTACTCGCATGCACCCATTAGAAGCAGTTACTACAGGGGGTGTAACAGGTTTGATGATTTATGGGTTCGTTGCTTACGTTAAAATATTTATAAAACGCAAGTAAACAGTTTGAAGCTCAAAGTAATTCGGAATTAGTTAATAAACACTTGGGACATGTCAACAATTGGCTGCTAAACAGACTTGTGTTGTAGGGTCTTAGCATTTTCGACACAAAATATTCAAGCAAGAATATAAGTTTTAAAAATACAGGTGCTTTATCGCGGCTCATAATGATGTATACATCCTCTTCTTTCTAAAGAAAGTGCTGAATAGGGAATGGGAAACTTACAACTGTCTAAGAGTAAGACGGAGTATCTCCTAGTCCAACACTCACGAATCTTGGACTAACTCCAGACTACTCGTTGTTATTGTAATAAACTGTATGATCAGGCCGTGTTCGCTGGAGTGTGAATTAATTGAGCAATTTATTAATTGGGTAAATAGACAGGCCAACACACATACACGCACTAACTCACAATCTTGAAGAACTTGCACGCCACAAAAGTTAACATGTTGGCGCGTTTTAATTGCAGGAAATGTTCGCCCATTACCAGTCTTCGGGCCACCCGCTGCCTCTAGTCCGTCCTGGACAACTCGTCGGCCAGCACGACCCTCGTCCCGGCAAGGTGAGTTTCAGTTCAGCCATCCTGTTAAATCGAATCAATATTCTTTTGGTAACACACACTCCTCCCTACAGAAGGTCTTGTATTCCCAAAGGATCCCATCTTCGAGCTGGGCAGCTCCTGCCAGCGCGCCTCGAAGCTCTGTTGCCGGCTGGGTAATCTAGGATCATTATATGACTGTTTCCAGCATCAGAGTTGCGACCACAGTTTCGCCGAGATACTTGAAGCGTGCTCCTAAAGATTGACAGGCATGGGAAAGGCTCTTAGTTCCCTCCGCTTGCCAGCCTGCCTGCCAGTCTGCCCTGACCTAAGCCGCATTTCTAATTAAGCTTCAGTGAACACACTCTACAGTGATTTCAAAATATTTTCTTTGACCTTTCGCCACACTGTTTCCTTTTGTTCTAGTCGATACACACACAAAAACACCGCCAGATAAAAGACTCTACTCTTCTTTATTGCTGTCACAATTTATGGTTTTTTCAATTTATCTAAGCGTTACATCAAATTTATGTTAATTTATTGTTTTATAAAGTTCACTCTGCCGGTAACACGATAAAATCCTTTGCTTTCACTATCTCAATCTATGTAAGGGGTGGGCGGAACAGTGTGGGACTTCCTTTGGCAACTCTTTGATGTAGGGTTACCTCAATGAACGAATGGATATACAGTTGCTTGACTCATATACTGAACTGGTCATGTAAGTACAAATAATACTGTATGAAATCTATTGAAGAATATGAATGAAATATCCGCCACAGCATAGCTTTCTCTGGGTTGTCGTACCCACTGTATCTTGTAATTGCAGCTTACTACGCACTTGCTACAAGCTGTCTGGAAAACCACCCACCACCACTCAGCCCGCCCTCCTGCCAGGCTGTAAGCAGCATTGTAAGCCGCCACAAAAGTCCCTCGACATTCGACGACAAGTCGAGAACAAATCTAAGTCGGGCTAATTTGCCAGCCTAGTGTCACTTGCGATGGAGCTTGGGGCGTAGGCAGCCTAAGGCGCTTATGTTGTGGTTTCTCTAGTGCGAGGCTTAATTGATTTGTGTGTGTGACGTGTTTTGCCTTTTAAAGCCAACAAGAAACTGTGTGTTGCATATTTAGGGGCGCAATAAATTGTGTGCCACCTTCACTTACCGCTGCCGGAGTCGTAGGATCTGGTGGTGGAACCGCTGGTATTGGAGCGCTTTATCTCACGGCGACCCATGCTGCCTTCTCTGTCTCTGTCTCTTCTGTCTCTATCTGCTGCGGTCTGCTGCGGTTGCTGTAGCTGCTGCTGTTGGATTCGGTTTCGGACTGTAGCTGGGGAGGAACTGCAGCTGCTGCTGCCGTCGGGCACGTGGCACGTGGCAAGAAGCGCACAAGCTGTAGAGGCAGCTGCTTTGGCAACCGCAGAGCTGTAGCTGCAATTTACTGCCGAGCTGTTGCAGTTGCTGCTGTTGCAATTAAGCGCCGGCGTCGAGGCGGTTACTGTCGACCTGTGGGCAGCGCTGCGTGCTGCTTCTGTCGGCGGGAACTCGAAATAGTTTACCTGCTGCAGATGCTGCTGCTGCGGATTGCCGAGCAAATTGATGGCCGGCTTGGTGGCCAAACTGCTGCGCCGGCGCTGCTGCTGTTGGTGATGATTTGTGGATTTCTGCTGGTGGTGCTGATGCTGATGCTGGTGATGGGTGCAGGTACAGGGGTTGCTGTTGGTGCTGGTGTTGGCGGTGGTGCTGTTGCTTGGGCTGCTGCCGGTCGATTGATGTTGATGTGGTGTCGGCGTAGGCGGCGGCGGGGGACAAGCGTTGTTGATGCTGCTGCTGGAGAAGGACGATTTGCGCAGCGATGATGGTCTCAACCCTTTGACAGGGTATAATGGGTACTATCGCCCGGCAACGCGTACCCAATCGCGGTGGTCTCGGTCACTGTTGTACCAAATGCCTGAAGAGAGAAAGAAAGATAAACTAAAATTGCAGCCGAGTATTTTAATCTCCATTATCATCGCCTTCAGCATCATCTCCTTCGTAATCATTATCGTTATCGTTATTGTAAGCGTATCGATAAGCACATTAACTGCACGCATTGGCGCCGGGATTAAAGGCAGAGTGCACTTAAAGGCCAAGCTTGACTCGCGCGCGCGTGGCCTGAATGACAAAGCACAATGCGCATACGCCCTGTTAATGGCAAGCAAGTGGAATGTCGTAAAAAGCAGGCCCATTAACCAATCTGAACCATTTGGGGCAGTCTCGTCGATGGCGGCGGCAGCGGTCAGTGGCAATTTAACGAAATATTTGGCACATGAAATCATTTTGCGCTAATAAAATTTCACGTCCCACTGGGCGCATCATTGATTTGCTGTAAAACGGCAACCGCAAACTGACCACGTGCTCCCGCAGATAAAACGTTGGACAGATACAAGCAAATACACGCACACAGATACACACTGCAGATACATACGAAATTGCTTTTAATGGATGCGTAATATGCATCGAAATATGCCCGAGGAAAGTTCATAAACAGTGCGTAAGTGTTAGTTAAAGTTTGCTATAAAAACTTTATGGTTGACAGCTCGATCGGGCTGTCCGGGGTAGTCAGCTTAAAGCTGTAAATAATTCAATCAGGCACTTATTTGCCTGGAGAAGCCGAGCTCCACTTGGGGCGCACAACTTATCTCCATGGGGCAGGCTAAAGTGCAGAGGAAATGGTTTTAGTGCCGGAAAAACTCTCACAATACAGGCAGAGGGAAGTGAGAAAGAGAGTGCGAGCGAGAATAAGAATAAGAGAGGAAAAGTAGAATGAAAGGGGAGAGAAAGAAAAATCAAACTCAACACAAACGAAAGGCGCTGCAATAAGAAATCAAGTAATGCGGCAGAAGTGGTAACATAAATCAATAATAATAACATTTTATCAGGGATAACTCTTTTTTCTTGCCCACTTCTTGCCCCTTCTTGAAAAATACTTTCTCCCTCCTTCTCACCACTCAACAGGTTGCGATGGCAGTTACCGCAATGCCTCAATCAGGTCTCGAAATCAATCGATTAACTGTCTAAATCGAATCAGTTGCGTTGTTTGCAACTAGTTTCAACTCTGCGCTAGTATTAAATTATGTTGCATGCCATGCAACGTAAATAATAAATGAGATTCCGGACAAAGTGCAAGATGTAAGACAGTGGGCAGAGGAACCACCTCAAAGCAACCACTGAGCTCAAGGTGAACTAACAAACAGGTAAACATAATTTAATTTAAATGTCAGGCCAGGCACGCCAGTAAGCAAAGAGTAGAGCAATAAGTAAATGTTGAGAGAAGGGGGAGAGCCAGCTCAAGCCAGTGACAGATAGAGCACACATACACTCATACTCACACACACACACAGACACACACACATAGACTGGCAACCATTGTGGCTTGCACGTAGCTGCCATTTGGCGAGCGACGCAACAAGCGGATTTGCTCATTTGCTCAGTGAATGTTTTCAGGTTTTAGTAGACTCTCTCCCTCCTGGGCAGCAGCACAAGCCCGAGCGCATCAAGGTTGAATGCTCTAATTCCTATGCAAAGCCAGAGCCAGAACTAAAGCAGAATAGAGCCCAGCAAAGGCAGAAGCAGTACGAGCAACGCAGTCTTCCACATGTTGCCTCTAATCGGTTAGGATTCGAATTACCATAATATGACACCCGATAGCAGGCAGACCAGACGCGCTGGCAGCGCACAAAAGGAGGGGATAAAGGAAAGAGACAATACGAAAGAGAGAAATATAAGAATGACTTTGGCATACCCTGTAGTACACCTTGTACCGAGTGTGACAAAAACTAAGTGAATAGATAATATTGTAACTTTCTGAACCCAAAAGTGTTGCATTTCAATAAAATGTAGAAAATAACCTGAGTATTTAGATTATAAGAAAGTATGGAGTGAATATCTCTGGTGTTTACTGTGAGATTGTCAAGAAATTTAGAGGATATACAAAAAAGAAAGATAATATCACTGGAAATCAATGTTTCAGTTAAACTAACTGCAGATCCTAGAATTCCCAGAGTCCATATTTAGCATTTTTAGTCTTAACAGAAAGATCATTTTACGATTTAGAGAATATGCTGGATTATCCATTATACTCGTACCTTTTTTAATCTTTTAGGACCCCTCATGGCTGCATACCCATTCTGCATGTACATTCCAGGGTTTTTCTGGTAAGGAAATGTCTAGCTCAATGAATCTCATGGCTTGGCTCAGATCAAGCAGCTTTTCGGGTAGGATTAAAGCATCAAATTGTTAGTCGTTGCTTGCCTTTGTGTGTTCTCTTCTCTTCGCTACTTTTCTCTTCTCTGCTGTTGTGTTGGCTGTTGTTACACACTCGCACAAGCTCACACACACACACACACAGATCAAAGCAGTAGAGACTGCCTAACTCTCGCCTCTGGCTCTGGTTGCAGCGTCGACAAACTACGCTTTTTAATCAATTCCTCAAGTCAGTCAGTCCATCAATAAGGCCAAAAGGAAGTAAAATGAAAAGTGCTTTTTCCATGGCATTTTCCGTTCGCTGTTGTTGTTGTTGCTGTTGGTGTTGCCTTTGTTGTTCTCGGTTAACTGCTGAGCAAGTGGAAAATGCGAGTTTCCCTTTGTCGTTCGACGTGTCTTCCGTCTTCCGTCTTGCTACCCTTGCTACCCCTCACCCTTCCCCTTCGCCTCATCCTGTTTTATTTTGCCATTTGGCGCTTTTCGTTTCCGCCGCTTTTACAGCCGCATTTATGGTATTTCCACCATATGCGCTCGGCCACAGCATTTGCCATTTGAATATGTCGCAATTTTCCACGTTTTTGCCAGTCGCTTTTAATGAACCCACAGCCAAAGTTGCCCCACTGTCCACGCCTCCTTCCCCTTCCACTTCCTCTCACGCTCCTGCCTCCCTCTGGATTTCATTATGCATTCAATTTGATGGCTCAACATATTCGTCGACGTAGCTCATAATCACGCCCAGACTGCGAAAATGGAATTTAATTTAATTCTTAACGCGCCACGAGGCAAGTGCCAAGTGAGGCAGGTGGCGCAAGATGAGGCAGGGTGTTGCAGGTGAGGCAGTTGAACCGATGAGTGCAGGTGAGTTTCGTCTCTCTATTTCGGCTCTGGTATTTGCAGCTCTTGCGGCAAACTGTTGAAAATACTTTTGTTATAATATTCGAGAGGCAGCCACATTCCAGCCCCGCCACCCTCTAGGCTCCTCCCCCTGCTATTACCATGCCAATCGCATGCCCAGCTCGAAAAACTTGGCTTTTACATAGTTGGTGGCAGAGCTCGGCGACGAGCCTCCTTCTGGCTACGGCGTCGTCGTCATAGTTAAGCCAATGTAAAGTTTTTTAATTTGCAATAATAATAAAAATTCCGTTTTCGTTTTTTGCCAGCAGCAGCGACCGAAATTTTAGGAGCCCCTCTTCAGCGCATAATTCAACAAGTTTTATGCGCTGCCAGCGCGACAAACCACAACAGAGAGTGAGAGAGAATGAAAGAGTGGTAGAGAGCGAGACCACCCGCTACAGCTCTGGAAATATTTGTGGTTCCTATTTGTGTTTTATGGCAGCTCACACACATGGCTACCACACCGTATGAAGGGGAAAACGAGGGTATCGCCGGCAAGTGGATGAGCTCCGTACGTTGCTTAAGAGCACATTGATTTATGGTTCAAAGTGCAAGCAGCTCCGAACCAGTGCGCCTTGCTGCGACATTTCAAATAACTGTTTCAATTCACATGCTCGCCACTGCAAATGGTTGATAAGAGAATTCAATTCCAGTTGTCAGTTAATGGTTAAACAAATAAATAAGTTAAGATTTTTCTTAAATGATGAGCATATTCTATTAAATTCTATGCTCTACAAATGCCTTCAGAGAAAGGTCTTCAATGTTTAAGATCTACAAATAGTAAAGATCAAAAAAATTAGTTAACAATTTTAATGAAAATCAACTGGGATACTAACTTTGTACAAATTTGTGTAACAAGCGAAGGAGTCGATTGAGCCATGTTTGTCTGCTTAATATAAGATCTCAGCTTTTAAAAGAAGTTGTTTTTTTTTTCTACTTTTCGTTGCCACAACTACCAACCCAAAAATCAATATTTTAGTTTTTTTGTCAAACTTTTTGACTTTGACATATACTTAGCTGATTGAAATATCTACGTATCTTTTATATTTTCACCCGATCGGCAAAATAAGCGCAGAAGCTAGCAAAGGAGACAAGCGAATGTGTGTAAATTTACCAAATCAAACTATACCAGGAGGTGTATCTCACTATCGCGGGATGCTCGAATGTTAATCTTACCAGGCTTTAATAATTTGATTTGCACAAACATAACTAAAATCTGCATGAGCGCCTCAACTTATATTATTTTATCATAAAATTCCCTACACATTGTTGGCCAAAGTAAACCATAAAAACTTTAGGGAAAATACGTTTTACTAAACTTATCTGAGAAACACAAACCCAAGAACGAAAATCATGTAAAATGAAAAGAAGAATAAACCATCGAAAATATGTGAAAAATGCAGTTGGCCTTTAAATGCTTTTAACAATATTCGCTGCTGCGGGGCGAGGAATGCATTTTCAAAATGCACTTGATAAACTTGACCAGAAATGCAGCCAATAATCCATCGTCCTTTGGTCATGCTGCCCGAACCATTAGTCCCCCTTGTCGAGAATGCACAGAAAAAGTGGGCCAAACGATGTGGCGAAAGGGACGATACACACAATGTGGCGAAGAAGGACGGGTAGGAGACAGCTGAGAAAGGGTGATAGGGAATGGGGCTGGTGGCAAGTGGCAGCAGATACGTTAGAGTTAATGCTGCTGTCGCTTGCCGAAAATCGATTACCACGCGAGGCACGAAAAATGGGAGCAAGTGGGGGAGGCATAGGGGGATGGTAGTAGGGTGGAGAGATGCTGGTGAGGAAGAGACTGGGTAGGGTCTGTTGAAGCGAAGGCGCTGTGAGCAACATGTGGCCTCACAGAGAGGAGTCTCCTCACTTTTTGTGTGTGTGGGGGAAGGCGGAATAGAATACTAAAAAAAGTCGCTATGGGGGAATAACGGCATTTTCACGATGATACTCTTTTGCGGCATTTGTTGCTGTTTCTGTTACTCGTGCCCATTTAGCCAGAAGCGTTTTTTTATTGTCACGGAGCATTTGAATCGCGCACGAGCCGCTGAGGCCCACGACCAGCCTGGCCAGCTCGATTGAATGAAAGCCGCTGGCTGCCTGTGGATGTGCGCGTTTCAGTGTGTGTGTGTGTGGCATACGCGGAGCTGATGTGTTTGTATTGATAAACGATTGCACACACACACAATCACATACAGGGCAGGTGGGCCAAGCTGAACTGCCCTTGGCTTAAATAAGCGAAGCTGCGTGTCCTTTCACCCGCAGCTAACTGCAGCTGTGTATGTGTGCTCCACTGTGCGTGTATGTTTGTTGTGCGTGTGTGTGTGTGTGTTTGAGAGCTGCTGTCCCTATTATGCGCTGTTTGTTTATTTAAGCCGCATGTGCAAATAAAACGCTCATTCCCGTCAAACAAACGAATAAATGAGACAGAAATGTGGAATATGATTTCCTATAAGGTACCCTGCAAACAATTTCCAAGCACTCGTATGCATATACAATATTAAACTCCTGAAGAGTTATAGAGAGAGGAAATCGTTATAAAGAGAGGAAATCAATTTGATAATCCTACGATTATCATTTCCCTTAAAACTAGAAAATTTATATTAAGTCTTCAATCGAATAATAATATTATTATGTTATGTATCCCAGTCAAACCCCTATCTTGTTCACTAAGCTTGAAATTTCTCCAATGTATTTTGTATCAGTTCACAGCCCTCATGCAAATATTTAACAGGGTATTAAAAACCAGTCCACAAACAATGTGCGCATTAAATGCTGTTGTTTTAATTAAAATTTAATGAAATTAAAGAAAATATTTTTATTGCCCATTTGCGCTGTGGAGTCCTTCGTCCTTCGTGCCTTGTAGTGGAAAATGCGAAATGTGAATTATGAAACTTATGAAATGTGAGTTCTGAAATGGAAAATGGAAAATGCGAAGTGGAAAATGTGGGTAAGTGGCTGTAAGTGCGTTTTGTGCAGATGACAGCTCGTGTTCGTTAGCTGTTTAGTGAAATTTTAAATTCACTTCAACTACATTAATAGAGATAAAAACTGACAGAGAATGAGTAGAGAAAGACAGAGAGAGAGGCTGAGAGGGAGATGCCTTCGGGCGTGTGTAGTTTACGTTTATTAAAATGCCATTTAAAGTACGGCAACCTTTGTCTGGAACTGCCAGCTGCCAATTGCTGTTGTTGTATTTACGATTGCTGTAGTTGTTGCTGCAGTTGTTGCTCTTGGTGCTGCAGATTAACTGCTTGCCTAGGCATATTCACAGCTTACTCAATCCATCCATTCCCAGGACCACGTGCCCCGTTACCCTATTACCCTTTGGCACATTGTCCTGCAAACAGGTTAATTGAATTCCATGAATGCGTTGAATGCATTGAATGCGTCATGCGGAGTGCCCTCTCGACCACCCCCTCTCCACAGTTGACCACCACCCACAGACCACACCTCAGCAACTCGCCTGCAGTTACGCTATTACTCAGGCTCATATCATCGCAATTTGTGCAGCGAAATGATAACAAACGGAGTTGTTGAGAGGTTGCTTCATAGCTGAACTCACTGTGTTGAGGGAAGGCAACAATTTGCAATATCAAAACGAATGGCTACCACACTTTACTGACAATGACGTAGACCTACGAGTAACAAAGAGGTATTTGGTATAGTATCGCATGGTTATGTAGAAAAATTTATGAAATGTAGGAACTCTCGCCCCAACTGTAGTTCCGGCGACCTCATAAATGTATGCATATGTTTGCTGAGTATCTACGACTTCTGCACAGCATTTATTTTAAAGATTGCACTCTCGACTGCAGCTTATCCATTTGTTCTCAAGCTGGCATAAGCTTGCTGACCTACCCCTCCTCTCCCTCAGACACTCATCTGTCCCTTGCTGCCTTTGTTTATAGCGGATCTGGCGCTTATGACTGAGTAGAGTATTTTGCCGGTACAATTCCTCTTTTTGTGCCTGATTTCAGTGGAGGCGTGCATTGCACAACCGTGAATTATTCAGAGCCAACACAGCTGAGTGGGTGTGTGTGTGTGTGAGAGAGCGTATTAGCAGTGTGTGTGTGCGTTGTAAAGTTAATTATACTGGAAAATGGATTCAGCACTCGCTACACGTAACGAGGCGGCAATCAACAAACTTTTATCGCCATCGCCCTGCAATTTGGCGGCCATCCACGACTGTGTGTCTGGTACGCCTGGGCAGGTGTATCTGTGTGCGAGTATGCGGGTATACGGGAAGTGTGTGTGTGTGGAAGAGTGTATGCATTAACTTCATTACCACAACACAACACAACACAACACAGCACAGCACAGCAGAGTACAGCACAGAGAAGCAGTTTCCCAGCCGGACCCTTTCCCAACATAAAATATTATGCGAGGCGCGGCTTCGTCTGCTTTCTAGCTCGGAAAATTTGCACGTCATACGCACTGAGTTTTTACGAGTATTACGCAAATAGCGATGGGGCTCCGGCAACCCTTTTTTAGCCCCAACACAGAGGGCAAAAGAGGGACAAGGGAGTGACACCTTCATGTAGTGCTGTGTGTTATGTACTTTATGCGCCTTTTCAGCGAGTCAACTTTTACGATGTGTTTTCAACAGTTGCTACGTGACTTTTCACTGAGCACTGCACTTGCCACTTTCCGCATGTTGCCTTTGATTTTGGTGCGGCTTAAAGGGGAGGGGGGTAGAGGCTGAGGGGTGACAAGTAACGGGTTACCGGCTGCCATCAGCTGGCGGCGCACTGATAGCCCCAGTCAACAGTTGGCCACACGCACATCCGCATTCACATGCACGCACACTCACAAAGGCACACACACACGCACGCACTTACACACATACAACCTCCACACCCCCTCCATACACACACTTACATGCTGACACTCCTAATAATTACATGTGTGCCATGGAGAGAACACTTTGACATGAACTCGAACTGCACCACTTGCCCACTGTGCACTGTGGCTGCTGCGGGCTGCAGAGGCAGGTTAAGCAGGGCCAGAGCGGACTGGCTAGCGGGGTGGTCCTTCAAATTGAGGGCTATCGGTTGCTATCTCTGTGGATTGCATTTTTAATTGCTTCGGCGCAAACTTGTGTGTGTTAACGGGTTTGCAATCTGTCTGACCAGAGTAGACTTTTTATTGCATTATTGCAGTTTTCGGTTTTCGGGGATTCTGCCTGCAATTGCCACAGTCGAACAAGACTATAATGAATGCTGCAAACCATTTGAAGCTGTTAATCTTTTCTTTGCGAAATCAGCAAAGAAGTTTTCCAGTAACTTAAATTTCAGAGGAGGGCCATAAATTCTTTTCGGCTGTTAAAAGTTAAGATTTTTAAAAAACTCCTTCACCTTAATCCGTTATCTCATTGAAGAGCTTTACTGTACCTCAATTGGAGATAAACCACAACATAAATAATTCTCTCTGTTCTCATTTCCGTTGCAAGGAAGTTCGACTGTATTTGGTATAAAGCTTGCACACAATATAAATCCAATTTCGGTGACCGAGCGTTAAATTAGCTTCGACATAGCCCCACACACGCACACACTCAGAGCGAAGCACACACATTTACACAAATTAGAAATACTAGAGAGAAGCCCAATTATATTCTACGTTAGCCGGACATAAATCAAGGCTGGCAAATGGTGCAGAATTCAAAGTGCACATTGAGAATGCAATGCGAAAATGTCACCACAACAATTCAAAAAAAAAAGATCTGCAAAAATGCGACTAATGGAAACACTGACTACCAGCCCGAAAAAAAGAAAAAGAACTTAGGATACGTGCGTAGAAATTTAGAAGAAGTGCCATAGAAATTGTATTTTTCTTCGTCCCTTTTTCCACAAATTTCTTTACAAAATGGAAAGCGAGAAACAATGGGAATTGAAATGGATCGGGGAGCCGGAAATAGATAGACCAGTAAGGGCGTAAAGGAGTAAACGCCATGTGGTCCACACAATGTGTGCGAGAGGGAGAGCAGAGAGAGGCAGAGACATATAGGGAGTAAACTGTGCTGCATGTGTAATTAACAGTTTCCATTGTGGTCGGAAAATGTTATGACGAGTTGCTCCATTAAAAAATGAAAAATGGAAAGCCAAATATGAAAAATGAAATTGAAAAACAAAAACTTCCATAGCAACAGTTGAAAAACGTAAACCGATGAAAGAGAATGCTGTAAAATGGGAATATAAAACGAGCGCAACAGTCGAGCGCACTCGACAGTAGGATACCCTACGACCTTTGTAGACGTAACTTGTGCTCTTAATTCTTTAATATATATAAAATAAATTGCTTACATACATATAATACTGCTTATATGATGGGTTGTCGTCACTCGAATTTGCTACTTGTTATTTTCTATAAACATACTTATATACCATACGCATCAAATATATTATCGACAGATTCAGCCTGCCCCTTGTCAAATGACAAAAGCACCAGATGTTAAGCTTATATTTTCATTAATAACTTCTGTGTTTATTGGCTGATCGGATAAAAATTGAAAAATCCGTAAAGTCGAGGGATCCTGATTAAAACTATATTGACTTTGTGGGGTCATCTTCCTGTTCCATACTAATGATTTTATTGTGATATGAGGATTTCTATAACACTTTTTATATTGACGCATCCACCCAAATGCTCATATTGAACACGAGTATATAACTATACACATCGTGAACTTCAAGTAATCAGTCCCATCTCTAGTTTCTCCCTCATTCCATGGCAAAACTGTCATATATGTTGCCTCGTTGCAGTAGCAAAGAAATACCATCATCATCAACTATCAGTTTGTGTACAGGACGAGGACCGCCCTCGAATCTATGTGTGTGTGCCTGTGTGTTCGCTTATGATAGCGCACCGTGTAAATGCACTTGAAGTTTCACTTCCGTTTGAAATGTCAACACATATGCACACCACCACACACACGCAGCCATGCACACACGCATGGCAACGCAGATGTAACAGAGGAATGCGGTGGTTGTGTGTGTGGCGTTTTTCATTCTACAAAGTATTGCAATACAGCGGAACGAACTCCATTAGAGCCGGCTTATGGAAATGTTCTCAGATATGCTGTATATATTTTCTGTAGGAAAAAAAAACTGATTGAATATGAATAGGAATACAATGGGGAACAATGAGACTCTTGCAAAGCTACAGAGCTTGGGTACAGACTGTAATTTAAATATTGAGGGAAGATACTTGGAAGTGCAACAGAAATTTGCGAAAGGACATTTTTTTTTTTGAAACTATACCTACTTTTCTTTACCTATAGAGAAAAACAACACTTCATGTTTATTGCGTTAGGGATAATGCGCAATTTCTGAATAAGTATTAATATAATAAAGAAAAATGAGATGTATAGAAATCTTGTTGTGTGATTATTGATCACTTTGAGACCATTCATTAATATTCACAAATACTATTTTACAATAATTTTATTTGCTAATCGAAGAAAAAGATCAGTCCCAACCTAATACAACTTTGTCTACTGATGACATACCCTGTTGATTGAATGGTGTCGCGTGTAAAAGGCTTTTGGTTGCAAACTTTGCAACTTGAATAAAAAAGTGATAATAAAAGGCGAATGTGGCAAGAGCAAAAAAGCATTTTTTTTATTTTCAATTTACGCTGTCGAACACATGACAAAGTGCCATCAAGAAGCAACAGGAGGCAACACGAACGCGAAGCAACGCGAGCAGACACGCAAGGAGCAACAATGCGGCGTGGGTGATACACAATGAAGGAGTCGGGGCCGGAAGACAAAGAGAGGGAGGGATATGAGGTGTCGGGCTGTTTAAATATTGCCGCCTTGCAGCGACAGAGTTTCCAATAAGTGAGAAGAAAAAAGAAACTTAAGCAGACGACAGATGCGACAGGCAGAACAGACACTACACAGAAGACAGACACGACACTACGAGGTTGCGATAGAATGCGATATTCCTCTTGAAAAGAGGAAAATATAAAGGTGTTGGGCTGAAGGTGCTGAGCTGTTTTTAAGTCTGTTTGATTTCATTAGTTGTTTGCCATGCAAACTTAACCAGACAGGCCCCCAGCGTACCGCCAGCTTAGCGTCCTTACGGGAACTCACTAAATTATTGATCAAGCTAAGGTTTAAATTGTTAATTAAACGGACAAGCAACGCGTTCCGCTCCACACCAGCTTCCACAGTGTGAATGCCCACGCTACTCCTCAATTTGGGAGCAAACATTTTCCAGATACGGCTCGAAGAGCACAGTGCCCTCTTTCTCCCTGTGTGTGTACATGTGCTCTGGCTGGCTTTTCCGGCTTTTCCATTACGCTTGTAAGTACTCATTAACATAAGCCGCTGATGCTCACTTCGCTACTCTCCCTCCTGTTTCTCCTCTTGCTCCCAGTTGTTGTCTGTATTGGTTTTCTTATTGTAGTTGGCCGAGAAGGAAGGGAGAGGCAAGCACAGCGGCCTGAACATTTAAATTAATTTTAATAAAAAATCAAGGAAATTCTGGCCAATTGCCGCATTATGCATAGAATCAAAAGATACTCCCCCCATAAAAGTGAAACGGAGAAGGAGCGAGACCAACTTCAGGGAGTGAATGCGAACGTAAAAGTGAAGGCAAAAGCGAGCGAGGGATATGCCATAAGCCCGAATATAAAAGATAAATTAAAAAATAATATCAAGGCAACAACAACAGAGAAACAAGGTTGGAAATGGGCTACGGGAATGGGTAGAGAAAAGGCGGAATGAAAACGACAAAGAGGCGAATTACGCATAAAAAGCCGCAATTGAGTTTTTGGACTGTCCCCCTTTCCCATTCCACCCACTGCCCCTCCTTTGTATGCCCTGCTTGCAATATATGCGTAAATCTCAACAAATTTCATTGGGGCGTGTGCGTCGTCGTCGTCGTCGTCAACGGGAGGAGGAGCAGAGGCACAAAACAAGACCAAAGTGTACACAGCCAGAAGAGAAGTCAAACAGCGAAAGCGGCGGGAAAATAAAACCAAATCGACCTGAGCAACTGTAAAACCGACTATCCGAATGCCCTGTAAAGTATGCAGCCTTCAAAATATTTGTACTTTTTAAAATATGGAGATTGTTTGTACATAAAATCAGATACAAAAATTATTTCTCTGGTCTTGCACTCTTTTTAGGTCATTAGCTTGCACGACATGAGTAATGTCCTACACTTACAGCAACTTACCCTGCGGCTATGTTTTTTGAAAGAGATGCAATGCTAAGAGCACAAAATGGCGGGGCCAGGCCTCATAAAATGAACACATTGTCATGCAAGCAGCCACACACACAGACACGCAGACAGTACGCACATATATTTTAATGGCAGTGTGCGTAAAAGCGTGAGCTAGAGCCGAGTGCGTGGCACGAAACACGTACAACAATGTTCTGAATTAATTTAAAGAATTGATAAGTTACAGAAGTAACTCTGATAAATTGAACTAAAAATGAATTCCTAATGGTTCTTTATTGATACTGGTTGATACTTTATTAGGAAAAGAGATAACTTAATTTACAATTTATTGGTTTTATTTTATGGCATAAAGTGTGGTAGATTTTTTCAAGTTTAAAATACTTAAATATTTTCTTTTGCATTTTTTGTGAGTTTCTTAGCAAGTAATAATGTCTCACACAAAATTTCAACTGATTGTCTTTGCTCACGACTCACGCTGTCATCATTAGGTGGCAGCATTAACGGCCTGGCACTTTTGACAGCGTTTGGTGCACTGTTTCATTAGCTTGGCATCAATGCTTTTTTCTTGTGCTCCGCAAGCTTCCCCAACTTGGGCGCTTTTTACGAGAATTTGCTTTATAAAGACGTCGCTTATGGAAATCAATGCACGCTTATCCCACCCACACATAGGCGGAGGAAGTTAGATGGCCCTTTGAAAGATGGGGAGAGAAGAGACTTAAGCAGTCGCAGTTACTGTTGACTTGCTTAAAGCTCGAAGCTCGTGTGCAGTTAAGCTGCGTAAATCTTGCAGATGCTTCAGAGGAAATAAGTTATAATTGCAAACTCGCCCGCCTTGATGTATGCATCAAAAAATCACTTAAGCACAAGAAAACACACTCACGTACAGTTGTTTGTCTGTATGTTCAGCGAGGTAGGCCCCTTTAATGTGGCAGGGGATAATTAGAAGCTTTTGCTTGGCGGCCGGGTGCACGACTTGCTTGCAAAGACAATCTTGGTTTTCGCTTTCTCTGGCAATTTTCTCAAATTTGTTTTGCCTTAAACTAGACGCTCATCCAATGTATCAATAATAAATTCAAGAACCTGCACCCATTTACAATATATGCATAATGAGAGGTAGGAATTTGCTTAGAACTTAGATATTGAGCAATGTATGAGACTTGAACAAGCTTTTTTGCTTGCAAATTTTTGCGACTTTCTTTAAATCAAACACTTACTATCTACAAAAAATGTCTGTTTACAATTAATGCGGTTTTATTATCGTAGAAAAATAAAAAATATACATAAATAAAATAAAATAAAAATAACTGTCAGAACTCTTGAATTATTTCTGATTTCATTCAAGTTCTCTGTCTCTAGAAAGGCGCTTTTATTTCTTAGCAAGAACTTGAAAATTATTATGTTTTCAGCTTAATTGAGAGATGGCACCCTTTAAAAGTGCGATCTTTTTCCGCATACATTATTCTTATTCGAGCTTATCGCATCAAAACTACATGAAACCTTATGTCATGTTCGAGTAAAATCTAAATTCAAACACATTAATTAGATTTATATTATATATGTATTTATTGTTTTATTTGTAATTTCTTGCTACAAATTATCAGAGGATCAACGCTATTTTCCACTCTTGTTATGGCAACAGAAGATTCCAAACATATACCGGCATACATGAAGTTTTTAATGGGCGGAGTTGCCGGCATGATTAGCACAACGGTAGTACAACCTTTGGATTTAATAAAGACTCAGATGCAAGTGTCGGGTATGAAGGGCACGGAGTCTCGAGGTGCCGTAGAATGGATAAAAGGAGTGTTTGAGAAATACGGCGCTTTGGCCTTTTACAAAGGACTGACCGCAGGTTGGTTGCGACAGGCCACATACTCGAGTACACGCTTAGGTGTCTATCAGGTGCAGGTGGGCTCCTTTAAGAAGGAGCACAACACAGATCCGCGTATCTGGGATAGCATGGTTATGGCCAGCATTGCTGGTGTTTGGGGTGGCCTTGCCGGCACACCCGCGGAAGTCACTCTACTACACATGACAGCGGAGAACAACAGACCCATGGAAGAGAAAAAGAACTACAAGTGTGCGACCGAGGCAATGAGAAGAATCGCAAAGGAGAAAGGCGTATGGGCGTTGTGGCGTGGCACGGGACCTTCGGTAACTAAAGCTGTGGTGCTGAACATGTCGCAATTAACAACGTATTCGCAGTTAAAGATTTATTTCCGGGAAAAGTATAACATGCCCAAGGGCCTTCCAATGTTTATATATGCCAGCATGATCTCCGGCCTATTTTCCAGCCTTGTCTCCCTGCCATTTGACTTAATAAAAACACGTATGCAAGTGCCGAAAGGAACGGAATACCGAAGTGCATTCGATGTCTGCACCCAGACTATCAGAAACGAGGGCTTCTTATCCCTCTGGAAGGGTATCGTACCCTATTGCATCCGCATGGCACCTCATACGGCGTTATCGCTAATAATATTGGAACAGCTCAGGATGGCCTATTACAAGCATGTGCTCGAAAAAGAATTTTATTCTGGATTATAGCGTATGTATTTAACCATCGCTCCGCCATTTGAGTTTGTCGGACGCGTGTCAAAAGGCAGAAGGGTTCGGAATATGGAAATATCTTCGATGTCTTCGCCAAAAACGAGGGAGAAGTAGTTCCCTCAAGCGAGGATTCGCAGTCTATTATTGCCGCACTGGACCTCACATGCTGTTAACTCTCAGATTTCTCAAATAACCTGGGACAGTATGTCGTGCTTCGCCAAGACAAGTATATATGGATTAAGTGTGTGTGATTGATTTTGTAAAGTAGCAAGTCCGCGTAACCCTTAGAAAGGGATAGATAAATTTTAAAGTTTTCAGTATCGTCAGTAAATAAAAATTTTTGTAAAACAAGTACGAAAGCACCAGGAGAGTGTGGTCGACTGTGAAATACCTTCTGCCTACTTGACTATAACAATCTCTTTATATAGTTCTTTTTTTTTTTTTTCTATGTTATTATTTATTAATCCTAATTCACTTGGAATCATTCAGTTCCTTCTGAACTTAACCTTATGTGTAGCTTAAAATCATATAGTTCTATGTTTATTTTTTAAGAAGAATTTTTAAGTGATCTCTACAACGAAATGGGCGTAAAGATCCCTGCTTACCTTATACAGAATATGCTTATTTGAAATTTTGGATGCCTCGGTATGTATACAGTGTATATGGGGAGGGTGGTTTCTTTTTTCAAAATGGCTGGCAAAACTTCAGCGTGCCCTTGTGCACGACGCTGCGTTTCGGTTGCGTTTTTTGTGGCACAGGAAAAACAATTGCATATTTCGCACGCTCCGTGACTGTCTGTCTCTATGTCGGCCTCTCTGACTGGCTCTCTATCTATCTCTCTCTATCGCTCGGTGTATGCGTTGAGTGTGCTGCTGCTGCCAGTGATGCGCGCATTGTGCAGTTGTCAGTGTGGAGGAGCAGGGAAAAGAAGATGAGTCGCTCAAAAGTAAATATAAAGCACATTAAGTGGCGTTTAACGGGGCACTGCAGCCACAACATGTGGCAGTCGGGTTTGGCAGCAACAACAAAAGCAACATTTGTGTGTGTGGCCCGTGGAGTGTAAATGAGCAAGCAGAGCCACCCCAGCAGAGGAAGAAGAAGCAGAGGGAGGGCACAGAACATTTATTAGCATAATAAGCACATCGACAGACAGACAGAATGCACGAGAGACTGCCTGACAGACAGATAGACGGGTTGAGCGAGGGACAGACTGAGGAATGGACGGACAGGCAGAGAACAGAGAAATGGACAGACAAATATTTAAAGAAAGAGAGGTGTACAGACAGACATACAGTGAGAGTGATAAGCAGACAGACAGGGAGATGCAGGACAACAGAGGACCAAGCAGCAGGCAGACAAAGAGACAAAGAACCAGAAGAACAGACAAACGGTAAAATTGAAAAACAGGTAGGTAGACAAGAAGAGTGCCAGAAGATCAAAGAAAGCGATAGAAAGAAAGAGAGAGAGAGAGAGAGAGAGAGAAATAGAGAGAGAGACATAGTGAGAGAGAGAGAGAGAGAGGCAGACATACAGATAGATAGATAAAGAAGCATACTGAGATAAAGAAAGACTGCGAAAGGCACTGACAAATATACAGATAGACAGACAGAGGGACATGCAGGCAGATAGAGAAACCGGCAAACAATTATACAGGAGATATACAGATAAACGCGTTGAATAGCAGTCAGGCAGATAGTTGAAGAGACAGACAGATACACAGAGAGAAATAGAAAGACTGACAGACGGGCAAAGAAACATACTGATATAGACACACAGCAGAACAGCGACATACAGAGAGACAGATTTGAATAAGAACGGATAGACAGACTGCGAGGCAGGGAATGGGGCAACGAGGTTGATCAGAGAATGTCCCAAATTTTTCACTTACTTATCATTTTATGCCGCTCGGCCGTGCGTAAATCCTTCCGCAAGGATTTCTGTGGCGCGCTCTAATTATGCAGCACACGGTAACCGCGGCAGGCAACAACAACAGCCACAACAACGAGCAGAACAATAACAACAAGAAGCTTAAGCGAACTGTTGCACACCTTCTTCTCTTTTGTTGCACAAACTTTAAAAATGTTGCACGTTGACACGTTTCGACGCGACACTTGGCACGGCTGATAAACGAGCTGGAGTTGCCTTTTTGAAGCGGCAGTTTTGCTATCTGTGTGTGTGTGACTTTGTGCGAGTGTGTGTGAGTTGATTTATTCAATTTGCTGCTTTGCTTGTGTCGCTTGTTATGTGTGCGTTTTAGCGCGTGCTACGTACCACCAGAACGAACGAGGGCTGTCGACGAACTGTGCGTAGCGAGCAGCAGCAGCTGCGATTTCAACAGGCACTCTGTTATACACGCGTAGCACAGTGGCACAGTGGCACAGTGGGTCGCACATGGCGTATGCGCAATGCGAGAGAGACAGAATGAGAGAGAGAGAGAGCGCGCGTCCTGCGAATGTTTACGCAGCCGACAGCAGCAGCGCAACAATTTGTTGAAGAGCAACACGAACTGCCGCCTTAACTTGTTATACGACCAAAGGCAGGCGGACGTGGATGTCGTCGCCATCGTCCGAGACATCGACAGCAGACCGGAAGCAAGAAGTCAGCAGCGATAAGCAGAGGCAGCTGCCGCTGCCATTGCCTTTTATTGGCAATTCGCGCAAAAAGAAACGAGCAGAACTTCCCGAAAGGCTCAGCGCGACGCTCAGCTCACCTTGGACGAGCCTTGACAATTGCGAGCAGGCAATGCCAGCAGCAACAGGAGATGCCACAGCAACATTTCTTTTGCTTCGCCTCACTTTCTTTCTTTCTTCTTTGGCATTAGCATAATCGCAAGGCAATGGCGTCGCTGGGAAATCGGGTTTGGCAGCCTGCAACGCGGCGTATGCGCAACATGCGAGCAGCAGGCAAGCAGGAGACACAGTGGGGCAACTGTTGCGTCGAGTCTTAATTCACGCAACTGCCAACTTAATGTGTTAGTTATTTTGCCTAAGAGGAGATAAGGTGGGGGCAGGGAGTGAGGTGAGAGGGGGCCCTGATGAGCTGGAAGGATTCATAAATATGCATGAGCTGCAAAAGGGTTTCAATTAAATTTGCTCAAATTGTGGTTGTTGTTGGAGTTGCTTCTGCTGTATTAGTTGTTGCTGTTGTAGTTGCTGCCTCTGTTGTTGCTGTTGTTACCTTGTTTTTGTTGTTGCTGCTTTTGGCTTTGTTCTTGACTGAGGTCAAGAATTTGCATGCCAAAAATTAAGGGGGTTGCGAGTTGGAGGAGCCAAAGAATTATTTAGGTTTTGCATTTATGATGAAGCCCCAGCACACACTCCCCCCTCCCTTCACTTCGTTTGCCTTCCCCTTCTTTTCCTCCGCGTTTTCTCTCCATTTTCTCCTTTTCTCCGCCGCATAAAAACGCAAATTAAGGCAAACTTAACTCCAGCTCGCCGGAGACGAAAGTGTTAAAGTACCAAATGATTCCAGCAGCAGCAGCAACAGCAGCGAAAGAGGCAAAGCGACAATGCAGACTTCCGTCTTAGCACGGACCCAAAGACGGGACTCAGAACTTTCCTGACTTGGCGGACAGCGGGTAACTGGCAGCTGGAGCATCGTACTAGGACATAAGTCCACATAGATCCGGCTCAAATTGCTGCACGCGCAAATACACGCACAGCAAGCAAGAAAGGCGAAGCACGATAGAGAGGAGGAGTAGGGGAAGGGGAGCGGGAGTAGGGGTAAGGGGAGGCAAGGAACATGAAACGTGCGCTGCCTGTTAAGGACATTGATTACGCAACGGCGCAGGCAAGCAGCACACCCTGTTTGCCACGCCTCCTCCCGCATTGAATTATTCCAGTTTTATTTCTCAGCATACACACACTCGCACAACCGTGAACACACCCGTTGTGCGTCTCCCGCGGCGACTTCTTCTCGATGGTAGCGACTTCTCGACTTGGGTTATTGAACCACAACACCTGTTGATTGAGCTCATCAGATATTATATCATATGATAGCATCCCACACAGCAGACAACGCGATTTACAGGCTTCTGTGGCCACAAACCCAAAAGGTGCCCAGGCAGCACAATAAGGAAAAAAGTTGAGGAAACCAAGAAAAAAAGGAAAGGTGAAAATTGAAATAAATGCGCAGCCTTCCAGAGCGAGAGCCCAGGTTGTATGGCCTTAGCGGAAGGGGAAATATTCAGTGTTTATTTTATATCTGCACTTCGTATACAGAAGGTTAAAAATTAAAGATACCTCACATGCTTCACTCATCCACCAGTAACGACTATTTAACACTTTGTTCTATATATAGTTTATAGTATGACAGGTTCAAAGAGTGTACAGCCCTCCCTGTAGAGAGGTCGAAAACTTTGAAAACAGTCAGGGCGTCAAGGCATCAGCACTTGTTGAAGTGGATGGATTTCGATGAAACCACATAATACCAAAGTAATTCAACAGTTTAGATGCTGTTATCTGAAAACGCCATAACTGAAAAAGGGAATTCTCGATTGAGCGCGGGTAGCTGTAAACGGAAAGAGCGCGCTCTATCGTCAATCGGGGGCCACAGTAGTCGGTCGAGTGGCGCCTTCTAGCGTTTGCTGGCAACGAGAGAGTTTCGAAATCACAAAACATCACATATAGGTGTCGTTTCGATTTCACATATCAGTTTTCGGCTCCCCCACCCCACTGGCTAAAAAGAAAGTGTATTTCAAAAGGCGGCTGTCCTTAAAAAAGAAAAAAACGTCCAAATCTTTTTTCCCCTCTCGAAGGCGAGCTGTTTCGGAAACTCGCAATTTTTGCGCTGCGAAAAGCGGAAAAATAGGAACAGATTGAAAAAACCCGATGTCGCCAGTTCCCCCGGTTTTGGCGCGATTTCGAATTGAAAATGGAAAAGAACTGCCGTTATTCCAAATAAAAACCGTTTTTTTTCGTTAGCTGAGCCCTGTTTTCCAGGACACGACCCAATTGGTGTCTCGGATGACAGCATCAGGTAAAACGGCCCGTATTTCAGGGCAATCGAAGACACGATCCCGTTTGTGTCCCCGATGTGTCTCGGCTTCCACGTTTTAATATTTTATTTTTATTGTATTTTAGCGGTACGCCCTGCTCCCTGGCGTTTGCCGAGAGTCATGCAAAATCAGAGTTTATAAGCAGGTTGTTAAATTAAATAAAAAATGGTTAGTTTGCAATGGTACCCTAGTGCGGTTAAAACAGGTGGGGATTGCCGAACTCATTCGTTTCTTGGAGAGCATGAATCCCAAATTGAGAAAAGTCGCATGGCAGGGTCAATACCGAGCAAATAGCTGAAATAAGCATTTAAAAGCTTATAGTGATTTATATTTATGTATGTATGGTATATATATAATGTCCTTCTCATTCATACTAAAACATTGACTTTAAGATTCCAATTCTGGAATATCGCTGCAATATGTCAACACTCTTAAATTATTTCCGTTTCTTAAAACCATCCCTCATCAGATAAAGAATTTTTTTAATTTTTCTTCATTTTTGTGTATTTGTCGGTTTTTATTATCATCGTTATCTATGCTGCTTGGTTTCGCAATTGTTTTAAATAGTATGAACTACATTTGAATTGTACAATCTAGTTAATAATTAACATTTAGCCCATAATAATAGTACACACTGATGCGCCATCTATAGGTAGTAGGTAGTAGGTATTATGTGTGTTTATTTTTATCGGTTTACTCCTTATATCATGTGTTATCCACACTAGAAATCGTTCTGTTTTATATATTTTTTCTTGTATTTTATTTTCTTTTTACGTTTATTTTTGCCTAGCAACATTTACATTTACTTACGACTAACATTTTATGAATTACATTCAATTTGTGTGTGTTATTAGGTGTATTTGTGTCAGTGTGTGTTGTTTAGATTAACCTTCAGAATTACGAACTATAACAAAACGTAAATACCAAACGCAGTTTCTTAGCATTCAGTTTTCCTTTAATGGATTAACGATTTTTCACAAAAAGAAAATTCTCGTAAGCCATTTAGCAGCCCATCTGGCCCTGAGCTATATACATACAACTATCTTTGTGTGTGTGTCTGTGTGTGTGTGTGTTTATAGATATACATATTTTTCGAAAAACATAGTACCAGAGAGAATATTACGTATTCCATTGCAAGTCCTGGGCTACACTTGATTTAAGGACTTTCAGTTTCGTTAAGCGATCTACAAAATGTACAGTTACAATTACAATATAGTTATGTTTGTATGTGTGTGTTTCGTTCCAATTAAATAGATTAAGCATAAATTATTAGATAATTGTGCTAATTTGTTTTTAAGTTCTGCTCTCCATCTCCTTCTCCCACATTCTTTCTTTAATATTTTCCATTTTCTTCTCATTTTACTTGACGTTTTACGTAGCTGTTCTTCTTTTTGATGTTGTTGTTTTTGTTTTTTGTGGTTCATTTTATGCTAAGCGTATTAAAATTAATATGTACAAAGTATGCTCCTCTTCTCTTACTAACTAACAAGTTTTGCCGGTGATTTTTCTGCTATTCTTTTTGTTGTGGTTGCTTTAGGAATTTCTTTCAAAGAAATGTTGCAGTTGATTTTGCTCAAATTTCATTTTCCATTTTTTTAGTTTACGTTATTAATGCACAAAGAATGCAACTAATTTAAAGCGCTAAAACATTGGTTATTTGTTTGTATTGGTATTGGTACTATATGCAATTAAGTTAACGCATCTCTATACGCCCTATAAATATGTTGGGTGTGTACTTGTAGTCGTAGTTGTATTTGTATTTGTATTTCTATGCGTATATGTATGTATATGTGTGTGTAGGATTGTGTGTGTATTTTAAATTAGAAGCGACCAGATAAATCCTGCAACGAAAGAAAGTACTTTTGATTAGTTTGTGATTAAAAAGTGCAGAGAATAAATTAAATGGAAAAAGCAATTATTGCAATTGTTTATCCTCGTTGTGGGGTCTTGTTTAGGTCTGCAAAGTATACGTTTTTACTTTTAAATAATCTTCACCAATTTACACTTAATACAGTAACCATCCTCAACCTCGATTTTTTAGCTGTACAAGAACACTTCCCCTATACGTATTCAATGGGCATACCATCACTCAAGAGCTTTGAGGCTTCAGCGAGAGTCCTCCAAACTGTCATCAACACTTCATAAAAGAACAATCAGCTTCGCCTGGCTGGCCCAGCTCGACGGAGCAAGGCTCGGCTTGTCCAGTATTCCTATTGCCTGCTAATTTATTCATTTAGGCACTTGACACTTGGGAGGGCTCTCTGCTTATCTCCCTGCCACTTCCGCCCTTTCAAGCACATCGCTGGCGTCAAAATATTCATAAGCGATAAGCAAATGTGGGAATATTTTTGTAGGCCTCTCAGCTTGGCAATTTTTATGCAAATGTTGCTGACAAGAGGGGAAGGGAAGCTACAAAAGACAGGCGCAAATTGTGCTATAAAAGCGAGAGCGTTTGGCATTTAAAATCAGAATTTACGCTGACTTTCTTCCACAGCGTGTCGACTATAACAATAAATTTGTACTCTTAAAGTGTCAGGGAGCAGGGCATAAAAATCAAAACGGCGACGCTTATCAGCCATTTTATTAGTTACAGCTTAAAATTCTTTATACACACACACACTTACAAAGCCTTCTACACACAAACACATCTCTATACACACACATAATTCCATACCGCGCAATTTTTACGAGCGGCAATTGAATTTTATGGAGAATGCAGAAAGGAATCACAAGAAGTGTTGCCTACTTCTGTGCGCCGTCAGGGCGAAAAGAGTGTTGCCTACTTCTGTCTGCTGTCACGAGAGAAGTTTATGGCATCGCCCTTGAGCGTCACACTGGATGATTGCCAGCCACCAAATGCTTGTGATTAGTTGTAACGCCCCATGCACCGCCCCTCTGGGGGCATGTTTGCACTCTTGCACATGGCTGGGGCTGTTTGCGAGCAGCGTGTTCTGCCCGGCGAGGTTTATTACAAACGTGTCGCTCGTTTGCTTTATTACTTATTACATACATGTGCACAGGAGCATAAGGATGTGTGTGTGTGTGAGTATCTCTGTCACGTCATTATGCTTTGTCCGCGCAACAAGTGTTTAAATCGCAGCGCTTTGTTTGCCCTTCGCCCTTACTTTCGTGTGTGTGTGTGTCTTGGGCACACAAATCCTTGAAGGGCCTTAAGCAGCTTTCGCCCCGTCTCACTCTCTCAGCAGCTTTGCCCTTTAGAGTTTTCCTGCCACTTGGCAATTGTTTTCCGACACTTCGCCTGCAGCAGAAGCAGCAGCACGAGCGACCTCAGCGCGCTCGAGTTAAGTGAGTGTAAATGTGGTCTGTGGCAAGTGCCGCTCCTTTTCCCCTTCCACAGCCCCTCCCCCTGATTCATGGTAAGCTTACTGTCAGCAGCTTAAATGCTATTAAATTGCTGACAATTTGTATTATGATTTTCAAGCTCGCTGGTAAATTGATTGTCACTCAGTCCCTTTAGTCCTTGCTCGCTTCACGCTTTAAGTGTTTAATCAGAATTTAACTTTGCGGGTGTTTCTACACCTTACTCAGTTTCTTTTCTTTCCTAAGTTCTTGCAACAATTAGCTGTAGCAAGTGTGGCACTCGATTCTCAGGGGATAAAGTCAATTTATTCACGCTCCCTAGACAATTTATTAATGATGTGGCGACGGCATTAAAATTTAATCAAATGTCCCACCACGAAAAAAGTAGGCTGTTGCTTAGAGGAGGAGAAGAGCAGGACGACAATAGAGAAGAAAGCAAGACAGAAGTTGGGCAGCCAATTGGCCGGCAAACATGCGGCCTCCCAAGCAAAACTTGCCAACGTGAATTATTCAGCGAGTTGCGGACAACTTTTCAACACCTCAAGAAAAGAAATACTTTTTACAAGTTGCCTAGAAATAGGTCGCCCTAGAGCTGTAGATAATGCTAGAACATTGCCAGGACATCGCCTGGGACAACACACAATGTCAACCTCAATCTGCAGAGCACGCACAGAAAATCGCGAATGGAAGTATAGGAAGAAGGCGAAAAAAAGATTCTCAACTAATAAATTGCCTGAAAATTCTTTTGTGTTTCAAGCCGCGACCCTCGCCGGGGCAACCGCCACCGCGGAGTAGATGGTGGTGGGGCGAGGAAAGCAGCCAACAGCAACAGCTGCAGCCATAATTTGTGTGACTTTATTATGTGTCAAGTGAGTCAATCTGCGGACGGCAACGGCGGTGATGATAAAGGAAACGGAGGGGAGAAGGACGACAAATTGTGATTTCCTGCGTGGAGTTTTACAGCCACAGCACAAACATGCCTCATGCCACATGCCACACGGCAACGCGTTACTTCGGTCGTCAGTTTATTGACATGTGTCGCTCGACACTTTATTAGAGACAGTTTCGCTAAAAAAGTGTGTAGACCCCAAAACCTGTAGAGCTGCCTTTGCCTCCCCAGGGCTTAAGCTTATTGCTGTTAAAGGTGACGCTGAGAATACACTGTAGATCCTGAGAATCAGACTGTATAATCAGCAAAATCACCAGACAAGGTAAATGAGTTATATCAGCAATTTACTTATTAACTTCAAAGTGAAACTAACAAACGAGTTGATAACAGTTATTGTATATACAACTTCAGCATAAGTATAAAGACTATATAAGGTAGTCACTTATATTGTATACTTTATAGAGAGATAGATCTGGTTGCCCCTCCACGTGGTTTTGCCTACCCCATTGCGATTGTCTCTCATATCTTTTCCACCTTCTAATGCCATTAAATATGCAAGCAATATGCCTACGCACACAACTTTGAAGGCGGCAGCATTTGCATAAAAAAAAGAATAAAGAAGAAATAAGGAAAAGAATAGGGACATTCTTTTAAAGAGAAAGTGCTGTCACTCGCTGACATTATGAGAAAAAGTCAGTGAAGAAATGTAGAAGTGGATGAATGGGAAAAATGTAAATCTTCTTAGTGGCTGCAATTCAAATTATTCACTCAAATGAAGCGGCAGTAGCAGCAGCGGCAAACACAAAAGTTTGCACTTGGCATAAATTTCCAAGCTCCCTTCCCCTGCTCCAGCCACCCTTGCCTTGACAAAGACGATTTCATTTTATTTTATTAGCACGTCACACGATTGGCGCCAGAACTTGACAAAGTTACAACTTTGTTCTACGGCACAGTCCGTCCCCCCGTTTCCCTCCACTTCTCACTCTCCTGCCCCAACCTCTGCCGCCAACTTGCTCGTGGCCAGCAACTTGTACGTTTTTTCTGGTCGCTTTGCTGTTTTCTAATTGTTGGCTTACAAACTTAATGTGGAATTCAATTTGAGCGTATTGCTCTCGACTTGGTAGATGTGGGGGTAGGCTGTGAGTGGTGCGGGACATTTGAAAAGTTTTCCATGGCACTTCTTTGGGTTTTTTGTCGCCCTGCACAAGAAGTTGAGCACAAAGCAAAAATGCACACTGACAGCTTAACTGACAGTGAAAAAAGCCAGAAATGAAATGAAAGTGAGCAAAGGTGCTAGAGTGTGCTGTAATTGCGGCGCAGAAATCGAACGCGAAATACCCTATAAAAAGTAGAATTTAATAAATTATAAAAGTGTGCTTTTAATTGATCAACAGGCTTGTTTCAATCAATTATTTTTCTTTAATCTTTTTTAGCCCTATCAAAACTCCTTATTTTCAAATGTTTGTAATTTAGAAAAATTGCTTTAAATAGGTTCTTTTACAAAGAATCTAGTATTCGTAAGTTTGAAATTTTATTTCCCGGACTCTGCGAAGATATGACATATAGTTTCTTCCCTATTTCATATATATTTATAACTATCAAAAAATTTACTGTTTTTCTAAGTTTAAGAAGTGTACTAGCAAACCCGAAAATCGAATTTAGTTTTAGCCATGCAAAAGATGCAAAAGAATTCTCGACTTTCGAATCTCTACTTGCAAGTCCCAACATTCCGGAGTGCACTCAAGACTTTGTCAACGTTTCGACTGTAAATAAAGAAGGACAAGTCAAAAAGGGTTTACGGATCTACTCGTAATCTAGTCAATTTCTCTCTTCGCTAAAATATGCAAAAAATTCAATGTAATTTTTCAATATTAGCAGCACAATTAACACGCTTGATTTGCGCTGGATCGACCAGGTAACATAAATAGCCGTGGGTTTACCTAGCCAGGGCAAACAACAACAACAAAATCGTTGAGGAGAAGCAGCAATCGCCGTGCATAAGTCACCCTAAGGACGTAATTAATTTTTCAGCATTTGCTTGGGCTGCCACCTGGACATGCCTGGCAATAGAGACAGGCAAGAGAGGAAACCGGGGGAGGGTACTGAAGATGAGGGGGCTACCACAGGAGGCAGGTTGCCTTGACGAATTTGCGCCGCGTTCGCTAAAGAAGCCTTGGGGCAGTTCGACCAACCAAATTAGCGCGACCATTAGGGGAAGGCAGGAGGGTACAGGGAGGGGGAGGAGGACTACTGAGGACATAAGGACACTTGAATGCCCCAGCTTGGGCTGTGCTGCTGGCAGCGCTTTTACATATTTTATGACTCCGGTAAATTGACTTAATTTCCTATAATTTTCCGAGCACGCGCGCTCAGCTTTAAAAAGCTAAAAGTGGCAAATTGAAAAAGGGACTTTAAAATGTATTTCCGTTTTTGTTTTCTCGTTTTTTCGCTGGTTTTTTCAGCGGGGATGGCGGGGGACGCACTTGACATTGTATTATGATAATTGAACGCGTGTAATTGGCCTCAAGTAGCGTCAGACAAAAAGTCTGCAGTCAGCACAGTGGTGTGGCGGGAGAGAGGGCGAAGGAACATAGAGGGGGGCACCAGGACAACTAAATGCCAATGGAAATAGCCATGAAAGATTCATGAGGCGAAATGAACTGTACTGTAAGGCGATTTATACAAATTTCTTGTACAATTGTATGAGCGAGTACACTGAGAGAAATAATGGAAATTTATTTTAATAATTTAAACAAATTTTAGGGAGTAAATATAGTATGATTACAATCTTTATAAATACTTTTTTAAATATAACAATTGTTATTTGTAAGTTTCTAAAACTCTTCCCTGATTATCTTCCCGTGTATTGTACTCAAAAACAGGCCACGTATCAAAAAAGTAAAAAGTGGGTGCTGTTTGTGGATGGTTGGCACGGCAGCCTTCGCAACTGCCACGCCCTCCACCCTACCCCTCCCATTCCCACCTCCAGCTCTTACATATTCATAATGTGAGTCGCTCTTTATGCGCCCTGATTTTTACATAATTAACATAATTTATGCATAACTGTCAAATCGCATTTCTTTCAAGATGGTTAATGCAAATTGAAAGCGAATCCGCATCCGCGCATTGCGGATGATGCTGTACTCACTTTGTAAACTTTAGTGGCGACGGCGGCCAAGCTGCATCCCCCAACTCTACCAGCAACTTCCACTCCTCCTCTCTTCGTCTAATGCACCCAAGAGGGCGGCGAGGTGACCACACTGGGCTGTGTATACTGGACACGCGCATTCAGATTTGCCGTTGCCGTTTGTGTGGCCAGTTCCAAACTGTTGTTGTTATTGCTAAGCAGCAACTGTTGCTGCTGCTGCGCCTGTTGCTGCTGCAGTTGCTGGAGTTGCAACTGCGCCTGCAGTTGATTGAGCTGGACACCTGCGGGGGTGTTGTTGCTGGGATTGCTGGGATTACTGGCAATGCCACTGACAATGGCAGGCGGAACTGCGACGATGCTGTTGCTGCTGTTTGTACTGTTGTTGCTGAGGATCACATTACTGGCATTGGGGGGCACAGCAGCCAGGGGTATATTGATGTCCAAGACGCCATCGTAGCGCATCTCCTGCTGCAGTAGCTACACAACGAAAGAAACTGAATTAGTTATGCGTATAAGGTTAAATGACCGCATGACCTTACCTCCTCGACATTGCACTCGAGACCGCCGTGAAAGTTCTCCAGGTTAAATTCGTCAATCTGCGACTCATTGTTGAGAGCCTCCAGGCATTGTCCTAGCAAAGTAGAGGCGCAGTCAGTATCTGAGATAATCAGAGAGACAGGGAGAAAGGAAGAGAGATAGAGAGAGAGTGGGGATAGAGTGGAGTGGAAAAAGCAAGAAAATTACAGTCGATTATGCTCAACTGTTATACAAGTATATAGTACAATGTTGTCATCAAACATTGTAGTAGTAGCGATTAAAGTTATTGTGATCAAAATGTTCATACAGCCAGAAACGTCTATATCGAATCAGATGTTGATGCTGATCAAGAATTTATACACTTGAAGTCGTGGTTGACTCCTTCTGTCTGTTACAAAGTTACAAAACCCTATCGGTAACACAGGTACTAACTTACCCTCCAAGCCGGCGGCCAACTGTTGCTGCTGCTGCTGTTGCTGCTGTTGTACCAGCAACGCAGCATTCTCCGAGGCGCCGTCCAGCAGCACATTGCTGTAGGTGTTGAGGGAGTCCGACGAGGGTTCGCTGTTGGGATACGCAGGCGACATTGTGGTGGTAACTGAGTTTGGCGAAAGACCCTGCAAGTGAGGAGAGGATTTTAATTAGAGCAGAGCGGGAGAGAAGACTTCTTATCGCGACACTCACATCTCGCGCACTGTGTAGGCAGCCGCAGTTGAGGGAGCGATGCAAGAGACACTGTGTGACCTGCGGCTGAGGTTGCAACGTGGCATAGCCGCCGGCTGAGAGGGAGACGGGTCCATTGAGCGCGTAGCCTTGTGGTAGCTGTTGTGGCTGTTGCTGTTGTGCCTGCTGCGTCTGTTGCTGCTGCGGGCCCTGATACGGCGGCGGCGGGGGCTGTGTGGGAAGGCCGGATGCGGCACTAAACCTGCTCCAACCGTACGATCGTTGGGTTGCGAGAAGAACATAAAAAAAGATGTTGACTTTATAGAGCAGTTTACACACGAAAAGTTCTCACAAGATACGATGCACATGCAGTCTGTACGAGTGTCTGTGTGTGTGTGAGTGTGTGTGAGGCACAATGATATTGATATGATCCACCACCATCAAAACAAAACGTGGAGAACAACAACAAAATGATAAGTACAACTGACCCTTGCTGCTGCAACAAATCACTGTGAAGCTTCAGCTCATCCGCCATTGAGCCCGCCAACTGATCGACCTGTGCCTGCGTCATTGTCGCATTCTGATAGTCAACCTGAGGGAAGCCCCATTCGGGCTCGAGATCCAGGGCACGTATCGGACTCAGGCGTCCGCAGGAACTGGCATTGGATGAGGCACGCTGGCGAAAATCGGGCGACAGTTGAAAGCCCCCGCTGAGCCGCAAACGTAGCGGAAAATCATAAGAGTTGAAAGGAAAGAAGGAAACAAAGAAAGAAAAGAAGAAGAAACACAAAAATGAAACAAAATGTTAATCGAAACTAAGATCAACGAAATGCAAATTATAATTAGCTTAAACTTAAACTTACGGACTCTTTAAACTACATAATATATCATAATATATGTTGGTAATACGAGTACAATATGATAAGGACTCAGCATAATTGATGCGCTGAATGTGTGGCATAACTGTAAGCTACTTGAGATTGAAGCGCAACATGCTGAAAATTAAAACTCATGAAGAAAATGTGTACTATAAATATAACTTAATTTTAAATTTGAGTTCACACTTGACATTTGTACTTATATGATAGCATCGACTTTCACAGACTTAAATTTTGATCTGATTTAAGTATAAATTTGTCAAAATATCGCAAACAAACACAAATATTAAATATTACCTGCCAAGTGTGAAATTCCAAGCACAGCAAACTTATGTAACTATAATCAAAGACTACACAGTACATACTAGATATTGTCTTTTTACTCGCTGCTACAACTAAGTTAGGAGTTTGCATGACTGAAATCTAAATGCTAAAAGGGTCGAGTATTGGCCCTTTGGGCTGCAGTTAATAGTTACCTGTGCAGCGGACTCTCCGGAAAGTGATCTAATCCTTCGCTGACACTGCTGCTCGGCGACGGCGTCGCATCGATGGGACCAACAACTCCGCCCTGGCGCATATTCTCCGCACGCTTCTTGGCGCGACCGCGTCGCTTCTCATAACGTGACGTTTCCATGGAGGCAGCACGACGGCGCACCGATTTGCCGGGCTTGGCCTCTGGATTGAGCATCCACCAGGAAGATTTGCCGGTACCTTCGTTCTGTACGCGCATAAATCGATTGTGTAACGATAAATTGTGCCGTATGGAGTTCTAAAAAAATACGAAAAACAAACAAAATTCTTATAAGTTGCACGAGAATATTTTCAGAGGTTAATTTTGAAAAGAGTTTAAGAAGTTCATGCTGACAAGAGCTTTACAATGCCTTATCAGTTGACGATGCCGATTCGGCATACTACAAAATGCCTTCTACATTACTATAGGAGTATCGCCAACCGTTTCTTCTATATTACTACAGAAGCAGCTAGGTATTATTGGTCTTGCTCCGGATGAAGTGAGAATAGCTTCAGGTCGAGTCAAGTTGAACACTCTCACCGCACTTGTTCCTTTTTGCGGAATTTGCAAATACTACCATGGAAGAGGGCACGTTTTCTTTCTTCAAACGGGGTTCAATGTTCAACGCTGATGTAACAATTTGTAAGCAATTGCGTTACACTTCCTGTGGCAGGGGGAAAGAGAAATGGAGGGGCGCAAAGGACTCAGTTTTGCCAGCAGTCCTGGAGTTGGTCTTGTGCTGCGTTTCCTTTTGCCGGTTTGCCATTCAATTGTCTGACGATATTTTTATGGTTTTTAGAGCACTCACACACACAGTCTCTAATTGGAAGTCGTCTTCACTTGGCCAAGGAAAACGCTGTCGCTGCCGATGTCGATGTCGATGTCGCCGTAGTCGGCTGCGCCTGTCGCTTAAGCTGTCAATTCATATTTTATAACAATAGTCATAAATATCGTCATGCGCAACGTAATGACAGTAAATCGACAAAGAGACAGACAGAAAGAGACAGAAATAGAGTGACAGAGGCAGAGAGGTAGGCAAGCCAGCGAGTTGTAACACCATTTCCACTGCCTTATGGAAAACGAGGTAGAAATCCACAACAATTACACGCCAAACACACACAACATACACACTCACACCCCTCACATATGTACAACAAAAACAATCAAACACGTTTAGTGCGGATTTGTCATCGGTTACAGGGATGGCAAAATCAAACACAAGAAGCGCAAAAGCATAGGAAAATTCGGAAAAATGCTGTAGCCAAACTAAATGGAGCATTACAAACTAAGCTAACTGTAAAAGCAAAGCAGCCACAGCAACCCACAGAAGAGGAGGAGGGTCCCCCAACTCAACCCCAACCAGCACGATCCAAATCCAAAGCGATGGCGGCTGCGATGCGTCGCGACTTCAGGCGTCACATTGGCGCCATTTATCACCGTTCCCAGGCACACGTGTATGTGTGTGCGTACGAGTATATGTGTGTGTGCGTGCGACTGTATGTGTGCGTGTGGGTGTATGCCACAACTAAACCTGTGCACAGACGGCAGACGACGGCGACAGGGTTAGGGTTAGCGACAGACACAGGAGAGCGCGCAGACTATCTAATACTTTTTCTTTTTTTTCGGAGTCAAAAACTTTTACTTGGCGTCAGTTGAGTCCTGTCGGCGAGTCTCCTGGCGTCGTCGCCGTAATGACATTTCGGTTTTAGCCCACACACACCCGCATACACTTTTACCCCTTCTAAGGTCTAATTCTTGCATAAAGTTATCATTTTTATTTAAATGTTTAAGTGCGTCCCCAGTCCTCAGATTATCCCTGAAAAATGTCTGTGTCTTGGAATTATGTTCGCTGGCTCGACTGTAATTTAAGAAATCTAACGTTTTTATTATGTTAATGCGCCTAGTAAGAATTATTCCTCAATCCGTTGGGGTAGAATAGAGTTATGGAGCTGTCACTGGAATGATTCTAATTATAATCAATGTGAATTACTTTATTTTATTGGCATATTCAGATTGGGACCAAACATGGTTTCAAATAAAATTTGTTTAAAAATTATATCACATAAGAACTAAATAAATTTTACTTCATTTATATCGTTAAATATTGACAGAATCTTCTCCCAAAAGAATGTCACATAATTTCATATTCATATTTCAAACATTTTCATTTCCAATGAATATTTAAAGCCGCTGCATCAAAAAAATTCAAGGAGCCTTTAAGCGAGCATTCTTCTACTAGCGTCTCTTGGGCCTCTCGAAGGCCATAATAATATCACCATACACACGAAAAGTCTAACAAATGGCATTCATAATTTATGGCACACACTTCATTGAATATTCATAAACTTAAATCTGGCGAATGTCTTGAAGCAACGAAAAAGAATTCAATTCATCTAACTAATTGGCGCTATTAAATGGGAAGATAGGGATATATAATGTATATGTCTAACATATATATATGGCACAGTATGTACAGACAGTCACTTTATATGGCGACCACATGCCAGGTCTGAGATGCTTTAGGACAAGTTGCCAAGGCGCTGCATTAAGTAGAGTAGGCATGGTGTGCTCAAAGTGCGTATGTGGGTCACACACACACTCAAACATATACACTCGAGCACACACACCCCACGTAGGCAAATCTTTGAAAAAAACGAGCAAATTGCCGTGCTCAAAAGGAAGCTGGAAGCTACACACGATGGGCTTCTTCATCATGCAACCAAAATGGGCAAGAAAAATCTTGAAACGGCAATGGAAATTTAATACGAACAAGTCCATTTGTCGCCAAGGATATGTGCACGTATGTACATATGTATATGAGCGGCCTTTTGTGTACAATTAATGTGCACTAAGCGTGAATTACAGTAGGGGGATAGCCCTGTCCCCTTCCCGACCAGTTGCCAAGCAGCAGCAACCGTCCTCTCGCTACTGTTGACCCAGTTATGCAGAAAATAGTTCAAGTCGCTGCCGATAGCCGATGTCGATGCCAATTACATTTATTAGGGCACAATTTTTATTTATTAGTCCCAGATTCATTTCACTGTAATTTATATGAGTAATTGTTCCACTACGTGAGGGGGAGAGGGGCAGTAGAGGGTGGTAGTGCGAGGGTGGCTTGATATGTTAAGTGAAGCAATGCGCTGCTCTTTAACGAAATTCATGACATTCTGCTTGAGGGTGACAGAGAAGGGTGGCATAAACGAGAGGGTACTGACTTCCTCTGCCGCTGCTGAAATATGCATATTTCATTGGACCATTTGAGCGGCTTATGAGGCGCATGTGGCATGTACCCAAAGTGAGGCAAGAGAAGGATAAACATTACCAACTTTATATAAGCAAAAAATCAAAACTCTCTTGAGGAAAAAATATTTTTGGGTAAACTTATTAAAGCTGGCAAATAAAGTGCGGATTATGAAGCCAGCAGAGTCCTAGATGAGAATGTCAAATAAATTTACTCTCTTAGACTATAATATTTAGTATATCTCCATCCTTGATAATACCCTCCAGTTAATCCCACAAGCTATCGAATTGAAAAGAAATCGTTTAAAGACAGAATCTGTTGCTGTTTAGCTTATGAACGCAAACAAAATAGAAAAAATAAGTAAGCTCCTTCTTGAACGGTCGTTCTTCATATCAAACAAAATTTAGAACATTCTCTCCACTCCAGACAAGATGTATCTTTCCTCTTCGCAAAACTTGAATCTTTAGCAAGTTCGCGATGCTGAGATTAAACCAGTTGTCGATTATACAATTGAACTTGATGTCATGTTCCACATTTACGAGGCAAATACGTCAATGTGTATTCATTTCATTTATGAATAAAGCGAATCGTATAAAAATTATACGCAGTAGCAAAAATGTTTGCCAATAGAAAAGTGGAGCGAACACAAACAACAAATTTTGCGACTCAACTCGGGGCACTTTTAAATGCCAGTTAGCCGGCCAGTCTATAGCCGGATATATATATGTACCTGTACGACAAATACCCAGATTCATATCGGCGAAAAAAGCAAGCGAAAAAAGGAATTAGAAATAAAAAAATAAAATAATAAAGAAATCGCGCTCGAATGCTAAACAGCTGCGGCGATTCTCACACACAAATCAAATGAAATCCAACGCGGGGGAGAACAAGAGGGAAAAATAGAAGAAAGAAAGAAAGAGGGAGAGAGAAAGAAAAAAAGATTATTCGCATTTAGATGTGAAATTGAGATATAAATTTTTGAAACGACACACACTCGTGTTCAGGTTGCGCCTCGCAACGCCCCCACTAACTCTAATTGCGGCACGCTACGGAGGCAGACCAAAATCAAATGGGAGACAGAGAGAGAGAGAGCAAGTTCAATGCGGTTAAAATTTAATGCACTCACCCGCAGGCGCACCCTCGCTGCAGTGAACCGCCCCCTCTACCTGCTGACCACCCCAAAAAAACATGCATTTATAACCGGACTGTCCAGTTCCCCCTCTCTTCTTTTTCCCCGATTTCAAATTGAATTCAATTGTTTTAACAACGTTTTGCTGACCAATTTGTAAACACTTAGCACGGCGAAGACTAAACAAAAATCTGAGCCATGTTCCACGCCACGCCATATACCATATAGGATGCCATAGCAAATACCATATAGCATACCACACCGTATACCATATACCGTATACCATTTGCCGGCACTGAAGAAATAAGTAATTTATGGCCCGGCATGAAGCAGTCGCTCTCGCATGTTTATGTTTACTTCGGGCTAATTAATTGTTTAAACAAATTTGTTCAGCTTTTGGATCGCGCGCGCCTAGCGGTATAGAGAGAGAAAGGGATATATATCATGGGAGCGAACGAGAGGGCAGCGGAAGCAGCGGCACCCTTTTGATGGGAAATCAGTCTCAGGCCAAACGACGATGATCATTAGATTATATCAGGTCATAAGAGGTACAGAATTTGCATTTGTTAAACCCCGCTATCGCAATACACTGACAGTTGCCATTAATTTTTGTATTTCTCTCACTTTTTCTTCTTTAGCCTTGTGGCCCAAACACGTAGGGTAGGGTACAGACATAACATACGTTAGGTGGCCTTATCAGTTGGCAAATGTTACGCTTTATTATTTGGCCTTCTGTTTTCCAATTTGCTCGCCTCTTTCTCTCACTATCTTCCTCTCTTTCTCTGGCACTCTTAGCTCTCTTCTGTCTTGCTTTCTTGCACCTAGCAACTGGCGCGTGGACTGAGTGCGTCGGCAATTGATATGTTAGAGGGCTTAGGGAGCTGTCAGCGATTAGATAAGTAACGACCTAGACCAAGTGAATATTTGATGGGTCTTGGGGAGACAGCTTGGGCGCCGCCACCGCCGTCGTCGCCGCATAATGGGCTAACTAAGAGAAAGGTAAATAAGACTGGCAAAATACGCACACTGCACATACAAACAAAGGTAGATATATCTTGTGTTTTACGTCAACCAAAGCGAGACAAAGCCACAATTTGGGCACGTGAGCGATATCAAAATGGGGGGAATGCTCGACTAGCAGTGACGCTATGTTATATTTTTAATTTATATAACGAATACTTGCACGGTTTCCACTTAATTACAATACAATTTTCTAAACTTTTGAAAAGTACTCAAAAGCACGTGTACACCAAATTTGACGACCATATGTAAGCTAATTATTATCGCAAGATAACTTTGAGTTTATTAATCTATGTAATAAATACAAAATACAAAAAGCTAATTTTCTTGAAAACTTTAATATCTCCAGCACCTTGGAACAGTGGGATCTGACTATATGGGCCAGTCTTCAGCAAAATAAACTTACTACTGACGACAACTTCAAATCAATATTTTAACAATTTCAGTGTATCAAAAAGAAATTTTAGGGCATGGCAAAAAGTTGTAAGATACGAAAACTGCCAGTTGGCCAAAACTTTTTTTCTATGCTGACTATCAAATGGGCCCATGCGGGGGGCCTGATAGTAGTATGTCTTCCCCTGCTCAGTCACCCTCTTTTCTTTTTTGGGTAAAGTTAGTCAAATATTATAAAGATATGTGAGCATAAAACTAGCAGCATTATCGAGGCAATGATGATGTGATGATACCGGGTATGATATGAAATTGCCAAAGTTTCATTTTTTTCGTCCCACCCTTCTGCTTTAGCAAACTTTTATGAATTCGATAGAGAGTTGGCGACAAAGCCGCATATAAGAAAGTTTGCGATTAATCGCTGGTTCGTTGGCGCCTGCCGGAAACGGAAGAGAAAAAATTGTAAGTTCAACTTAAACTTCAAACGGAAGTTCAACTGAAATTCTCAATTCCATCGCCTCAATTTCACCTGTGCGAATTTAAGGAGCTCGTCATAAAAACCGCTAACAAGCTGGACGGTAGCATAGCTACTAAAAACCGCCAGCATGACTGGCTGTCTGTCTCTCTGTCTGCCTGTCATATAATGCTATAGCTATAGATTTGTCTGTCTGCAAGTGCACTCCATAAAGAGTTCATAAGTGTCGCGTTTGTCTCGACGTCTGTGAGGAGGACTGCCAATGAGCTAGTCGACTGTCCAAGAGGTTCTTCCCTCAAGAAAACTTTGGCCATTCAACGAAAGCAACAACAACAAAAAGACGCGAAATCAAGCCAAATTATGTACAATTTGTGCGGCGTCGCATCGCAGGACGTTGCCCCAAAAAGTATGCAATAGAAATTGAAATCGAAATAAAGGCAAAAATAGAAAAAGCCAAAGCGCTCAGCTTGTGTCCAACTGTGTGTTTGTCCAATCTGTCTGTCTGTCTTTCCACTTATGAAGTTGTGGACATTCATTTAGTCACATACGGAACTCCTTCTCCTCTGTCTAAGCCACAGCCGCTGGTCATCGCCTTAGCTCGCTTTGATTGATTATGTGACAGCATGTTTTGAGCAGGGCTTAAAGCTGTTCCGTTATTGAATAACCATTTACAGCTTTAACCAACACATACTCCCACTCCCCTCTACATCTCCTTTTCTCTCTTCGAGTAATTTACGAGCCAAGTCCGCCATTAGTTGCCCTTTCATTGCTGAATGAAGCCATTGGCAATGATAAACGCGCTTGGGGTGTTTGGACTTGCCCTGTTCCCGCGGACCATCATCAATTGAGGCAAATGGCAAGAGCCGAGCTCGTCCTTCTGTCCATGCAGGTTGCCAATGACATAAACAATTTGCGATGTGAAATTTCCAACACGTTTTTTAAGTTCACAAAGAGTGAATATTTTTATTAGCTGCAGCTCGTAGTGTCTACCTAGCCAGATAAGATAGATGTTAGACATGTTCTTTATTCAGCTCTACTTAAACACTTAATCTTGCAACATCATCATTCATCTAACAGTTTCTTAGATCTGTTGGTCTGCCTTTTTTATGGTTTTTTTTCCTCGATTATTATCGCGTTACTATTTATTATTTGTGGCATGTTCCTCCGCAACATTTTATTACCCTGTGAGATAATATCTCAATAGATTTTTAATTCATATTTTCCCCATATTGCCTTCCCCTTTTTGCGACTATTTTTTGACTATTGGAAACCAGTTTGAAATTTTGCTAATATTATTAATAAGTTATTAATAAAATCAACGCTATTAAATGCCAAACTGTCGGTACTTTATACATTATATTTATATATAATGAGCGCACAACAAAGCAATTCAATAATCTTTACTCATTTTTTTATAGTACAAAATTATGGCAAATCTGCTTACATCTTTCGACGTACTCAAGTGACGCCTTCGATACCTACTGAATGAGTTACCCTTACCCGTTCCCCGGCTTTTTAAATAAACTGCGCACTTTGGCAGGTTTTGTTTTTGTGTTTTGGGTATGTTCTCGTGGCCAGACATCCGAGAATGCCAGACGATATTTGGCGCATAAATCGTGAAACATTCGGAAAGTAGGTTTTTTTTCTACATTACAATTTTATGGTCTAAGCACAGACGGCGTCGGTGGTGTCGGCGTCGACAGCGTTAATTAGTGCGACGAAACAAAATGAGAGGCGGTGGGAAGAGAGAGAGAGAGAGAGAGAGAGGGAGAATGTCTGAATATTGAAAACATTTTCGGCATGAAATAGTGCACTACAAATGCAACTAACCTCGGGCAATACAAAAGCCAGTGCGTCGCAATAAGCGAGGCAAAGTTTCTCAAAACATGCGGAACGAGTGTGAGTGCAAGTGTGAGTAAGAACACGAGTACTCGAGCACTCAAACACTACGTGGTCGCATGACATAGGTGTTTATTATGTGGATCAGCCAGCACACAGCATGTACAACACATTTCAGCAGCTCGTTAAACGTTAAAAATAACGCTGGGTTTATTCCGAAAAATTATGCGACACGTTTTTTTTCATAATTTCGAGCACTCTAGATGAACCTGAGTGACTTAAGATAATTATACCCTGCAACTTGTCACGCTTCACGCAATCGTTACGTATGTATGCTATAAATGATATTATATATGCTATAAATATACCTTACTGAAGCTGCTTGAAAGTCGCTTTATTTTTGATAAAATTTTATATAGAAAAAGTCTCGATTATCTTTAATAAACAAATAACAAAAAGCTTTAATGGCAAATGAGGATGAGATGAGATTTACAAATTCGTCCCTCAAATTTCAAACAAATTAAAAAATTCGGAATATTTTTTCTTGGTTAGCAGGTTCCAAAGAACTTCATATATTCATATGAATTTCATCAAGTTCCAATTCAAAAACTTAGAGTTCTAGATTAAGTACAAATTGTTGAGTACATATTTCAAAATTTCAAAAACAAATCGCAATCTTAGAAAGACTGCACAGTTAGTTAAGCCCCTTTTAGCATATTAACACAACAATAACAGAGAACTATGCGCATTAACATTCCACAAATTGCCAAGATTTAAGTAGAGATAAAACTAAAAAAGATAAGATTAGATAAGATAAACATTAAATAGTTCTTTCTTTCATTCATTAATCTGAGCCTGCGTTCGACTTTGAATGCATCGCATGTCATTAAGACTTCACGGTAAATTCACAGAGAATTCTTCGTAAATACGCAATAAATATTAACATATAAATGTTTTTTGCTATAAACTTTATGCACATAGTTTAACCTCAAAATAAAATCAGCATAGAACCCCTGAGAAGAGCGACAACGGCATAAATAGTTCGTGTGCGATATTTTTCGCAAGCGCACGCGTAATTAGAATGTTAACAAATTACTCTAACTAACAGCAATAACAATGAGTACCACAACAACTACAACAACTATAGCAACAACCAAGAGAATTTGCCAAACGGAGGCACGGCTGCTTCCGCGTCGCCAACGTTGGCAGCAAAGCAAAAAGTGGGCGTGTGCTCAGGCGAGAGCGGCGTCTACTACGCAATTGCCGGTACAGTTAGGCGAGACGCGACACCAGCAACAGCAACAATAAAAATACGACATATTAGTGTGGCATACCGACAAACCATAACAACAACCGAACACATTCTAAGTTGCAGACGAAGCACACACATTGAAGAAAACCAACAAAAATGTGTGGCATGGTCACAGTTGAAGAAAGAGAGAAAATGAGGGAAGAGAAGAGAAGGGAAGACGGGTGAAGGGAAACCGGAGGAGTGAAAAAGAACGCACTACGTACAAGGTTAATATTTATTTATAAATAAATATTATAGATGCGAGATGCGATTACGCTCTCTATTGCTCTGTCGCTCTCTCTCTCTAGTTCTCCCTCTCTCTCCCTCTCTTCGTCTTGTGTATTCTCTCCCCCGTCACTACTCAGCCCACTTCATGCTGTATTATCTCACTTTCTGTCAAGATTTCGTGCAGTGTACGTATTTGCTGTACTCGTATTTGCACGTTTTATTTTATTAAGTTTGCCAAATGTAAAGCAAAACAAAAATATTTTTCTTGTTTTGTCTGGCTCTCCCTCTCCCCCTTTCTCATTTAATTGTTTTATATTGTTGTTATTATTTTTGTTGCTGCTGCCTATTGAAATGCACTTAGCGCAAACAACAAAATGCGCCGCATAAATCGAGGCTGTTCAGGCTACTCTGGCTAATGCGGCGTATACTTACCGCGCGCTTAACTACCTTGCAAAAAATATTTATTGTTGTTCTTCGAGCTGTTGCTGCCGATTGCCATCAAAGTTCCAGTTGTTTTTTGCCTGCCATCTCGTTCACACTATCTCTAGCTATCTCTCTCTCTCTCTCTCCGTCTATCTCTCTCTCCCTGTCTCTCTCTCGGCCATGTGATAAATTCGCAAGAGTGCAGCTGCATTTATTTCCACCGTTTCTATTTTTCTGTTTTGTTTGCAGCTTTTCTAAGACGCAGTTCGAGTCGGCACATGTCGTGCCCCCTTCCACCCCACCCGGCAATCTCCAAAGGGGGCTCGTTGGGGAAAGACCCCTTCAAGTGTCAAATTGATTACGTAGAGCACGTTGGTTAAACGCAGTTAATGAATGGAATTACTTAATGTGCTCTCAGGATCGGGTCGGGTAGGCATGTTTATGGCATTTGTATGCAAAGTAAGTTCTCTGGCTTTCTACTAATTATTCCAGCTATACGTATATGCATATTTCATAGGGGCCTATCAAGGCTGTGTACCGTTAACTATATAGTCGCCTCGTTCCGGGCGTGTCAAATCAACGGGCGATTCCAATTGAAATTGAAACGAAATAGTATAGAACAGAACTGGTGCAATGACTAATGCCCCATGCCAAATTAGAAATTCCAAATGCGAAACAAGTAGCACTCGTTGGAGAGGAAACTAAAGGGAACCGATCCTTTCTCCCATCTCTAGCTATACTTTATAAAACTAATTATCCATTAATCTCTCTAGTAACCTGTTTAATCAGAAAAAAAATCCCCGCCAAGGCATTAAAACGTTATGATAACAATAAATTTGCAGTTATCGATTAATGTAAACAAATCAATAATTTTGTATTAATTTCATGTAATAAAAGTCGATAGAAATACATACGTGTAGACTATCAATAATTATGTTAAAATATCACCAAAACTTCTTGATACAAGTTTGGCATATTAAAACTATTGAACCATTGTGTCAAAAACTGCAACTATGCGTTCTATCAATAAAATTGTACTATCTAGAACTATCAAGCCCTCGCTGTGCTTACAAGACCCCCAAAGCACTTATTGATAACAAATTCTCCAGAATGTACTAAATGAAATTACAAAACTTTGCACTCGACGACGTTAGCGAATGTGATTAATTGATAAAACAATAAAAGGTAATGGGATTATATTGTGTAAGCTACCGCCATAAAAAGTTATAGGAAATTTTCCAGCTCATTTATATCATAACAGATATTTACATTCACAATGAAATTAACAATATATTTGCTATTACTTTTCTCAATAAATCGTCATTAGTTATAATAATTTACACGTTGAGAAGAAGCGGAAGAATTGAACCTAGCATCCGCATGCGTACTATACGTACTAAAATCATTTAATTTATATTTAGATTTAATATATAAACATATACATATGGTTTGATATATATGTATGTCATGTAGCTATATAAATAGTTTTTCTACGCCATAAATCAAGAGTGCTAAGCAAGTTTTCATTTAATTACTGCATCGAGTTATAAAAACCACAAAATGTTTGGGGCGCAAAAAAAAACAAAAAATACATACATACATATATCTTAACACGTTGAGGATGGTTGCCAAAAAGAAATGAAAAACGAACACGAATACGAACGATGAAACGTATTTGCGAGTATGCAACTTTTTAAAATGAGAAATAATAAGAATACCAAGAACTAAACACAAGAAAAAGAGGAAAAATGTAGAGAACTTGGCACAGGTTCAATGGCCAATCGAAGTGAGTGTGTGTGAGTATTTGAGTGTGTGAATGTTGCCACAGGCCACGAAGCCAAATTTAAAATTCCACAAATGTCATTTCGGTTTTTATATTGAATAGAGGAAGAAGCCCGAAGCGAAGGTGGATTGAGGCAACTGTCTGTCAGACACACTAAGTATAGAAACTTGCAACGTGTTGCATAAATTAGCCAAAAGAAGAGTCGAGTCAAGCTAGGCGCATGAGAAAATGTCCCTGCCGGGCCAGAGAATAAACCGGAAAACTAAAAATAAACCAAGTGTTTTCTGCGTCTGCGTCTCAACTGTCTCCTCATATGTCCAGCCACATCTCATAAGGGTAAGCAAACTAGAGCGTAATATCACATAATCCCTGGCGCGTGTTTTATGCAACTGCGTACTTTCTTCCCCCCCAAAGACCTGCTCGCGCGTCATCGTTTACGTAGCGATTTCTTTATTACGTTGTTATTTCTTTTGCCGCCTAATCAAGCCCAAAAGGGTCCACTTCCGCGAAATGCCCCAACAGCCCCAGCGACAACGGCAGCTCTATAATTATAAACAATAACAAATGTACATATATCGCTCATATACGATCCCAAGTTTCGGATATCGCCAGAGCAGCACATTCTTCACGCTGCGTCTTCTTCTTGCTCTTCTTCTTCTTGAACAACTCTTTTTTCCGACTCTTTTTTGCCCATCCTAAATCGCAGACAGCAAGGTGCTAAAATACTACAACAACAGCAGCGATGATAAATGGTGTTTCATCAGCGAAATTTATAATGGGGTGCTTCAAGTGTTTTTGGCATGGGAGGGTGTAGAGGGAGTCGTTGTGAAGAGGTACCGAATCACGTGCATGACGCACGACACTTCACGGGAATAAAACGAGTTCCGATGAAAATGATAAGAGGGAAGTGACGGGGGGAAGAAGGGGAAAGACGTGGCAAATCATACACCGTCTGAATGGCAATGAAATTTCTGCGTAATGCATAAAAAAGCAAAAAGAAATGTTATCATGTTTTCCAGGTAAAAACTGGAAATGGAATTAGAGCAAATTAAGTAAGCTAAGGTAATAATCTAAAAGATACGTGTGTAACAAATGCATAAACTTTCTCTTCCCTGCTTTTGGCTGAATATTGAGAATTGTAAATTAAGCAATACAATCATAAACATTGTTGTTTGGAAGTGTCGATGAACCTTGGTACACTTTGATAGCTTGCAAAAATTACTGCTGAAGCACACACTAACACACACGCTCAAGCAGTTATCAGCACCCGAAAAAAATCATACCTAAATATACGAAAATAAAACTTAAAAAATAAACAAGAAATATTGCCTGCCAATGATATATAGAAAGTAGCTACGATTTTGATTAAACAAAGGTTCTAAATTTGGGAAAAATTGAAAGAAAAGGAGAGCGAATGAGCTTGAGACAGAAATATAAACCAAAACATAAATATCAATTTTTTTTTATATTAAGAATACTTTTAGACTCAATTGAATTTACTTCGATGAATTTCAATTTTGAAAGGACTACATTTCTATAAGGATTCACATTGTATGAAAGTCTTATAAGTGCCTTTGAGTATTTCTGTATGTGTGTTAGTGTGTTTGATTGTGCTTCTATTTACGTATGAATAAATGTAAACAAAAACGTAAAAACACGAGACGAGCTGAAGATAAAGAAAAAGCGCATTAATTGCAACTTTTAGCGCCGGATGTGAACAATGGTAATAGGTAAGAGATTGAGACAGTGGCGTAGAGTAGAAGGGGGTTCGAGTGTGTGTAATAATTCACGTATTTATTAAGTAACGAGCACAACAAGAGAAAACCATAATACAAACAGACGACGATGACGATAATGATGACAAGTCGACGCCGATGACACTGGCCAACAGACACAGACGTAACACAGACACACACACACACACACAGAGACAGAGAAAAAACCCGAAACGGAAAAATATAAACGAAAATATACATTGCAAGAAAAGAAACCAAAAGTGAGCCAAACCAAACAATGCAAATAACAAACAAGAAAAACGAGAGCAACAAAAAGAAATCACCATAACAAACGATTGTTGACTCTTTCTCTAGCCCACTCTCACATTCATACACTCACTCACTCACTCTCTTTGGCCATGAACTTGACCAATTCATTCATTCATTTATGCACTCACTTCATTTACGAGTGCTTTGCACTTTGTCGCCTTGTCGAGAATGAACTGGTTTAATGAACCACAAGACAACAGGCAATTATGTTATGGGAAGAAGTGGGATTCAAACAAGTGATTCCTCTAATAGAAGCCAAGGTTATAAATCATACGTTTATCAATAACTGAACTTTCTTAAGTACTTAAAACTTCTAGCAATCATGACTCCGAAATTCAACGGGTTTTCGTTTGGATCAGATATATGTATACTATTCATATTTCGAACCGTCGAGTAAGTTGTTGTTATTAAAATATTCTCAAAATGAACTTACCTTCCAGCCGGCGCTGCTATTCGAGTCGCCCTTATCCTTAAAGTATGGCACATTCTGAACCATCCACTCGTAGATTTGACTCAGCGTTAAACGCTTGTCCGTCGCTGAGCCGATGGCGTGCGTGATGAGATCGGCATAGGACAGATTGCCCCATGCATTGCGACGGGATGAGTTCTTTTTGGCCGCATTCGCGTTCTGTATGGCTTGCTGAGAGTCTGGTAAGGACATTGGGGCTATAGCACAGATAGATCTAGGAGTGTATGTATGCCCTAACTTACCACACGTTGCCAGCTGTTGGTTGCTGGCCTTTGTGCTGTCTAGTTCGTCGTTGGGTTCGACAAAGTTCTCGGGACGCGGACATGGCCAAGTGTTGGAGCGGCCACGTTGCTGTGGCTCAAAGCCTTCGTCCCCATGTAGATCCCCCACAAGTTGATCCATCTGCAGGCCATTGTCTGTCCTGGTCAAATGTGGCCAGTCCTGTGGGAAGCCGTCCATGATGGCAAACAGTTCGTTCTGGAGTTGCAGCTTTCTAGCTTTCGTCAGCTCGCTCCAAAACTCAAAGCTGCAAGAGGAGAAAAGAGAGCGAGAGACTGGGGGGTTAATGTTAATTCAATTCACTTTCTGCTAAATGAAGCTATTAGAATCGGCCTTGCCGAGAGGAAAATTTCAATCTGTCTATCATTCTACTTAGCATCATTTGCGAGATTTCATCAAATCATTTTATCATGTCATTTTGTCATTAAAGAAACAAACATGCACATCATGCAGCGCACATGCAACACACTGCTTCGATTGGGATTACCATATTAAGTTCGAAGAAACTGTCGAAAGATTTCTCGACTCAACTGAACCAACAACAACCTGTTTTCACGCACGGCAAAACAGTTACGAAATTTAAACATAAAGTACTGCAAAACTTACGAATTCTTTTCGTTCAGAGAGTGACAGAAATTTCAAGCTTATGTAGCTAATACTATTATGGCTCTTTAGTCGTAGTACCCAAACGACATTAGGCCAATAAGCTGATATAACTGATATAGTCAAAACAAATTATAGCACTTAGACAGTTTTGATAAAATTGATTATATTCTTAGAAGTTCGAGTTGTATTTTACTGTCAACTTAAGGTAAAAGAGATCATCTTCCTTACAATACAATTATAATAATTATAATTATTCCAATAATATGATAAAGTTTTGACACTTAAGATTGAAGAGTTCTTCCTTCCAAAGGTCGGCAGTAAACTTAAAAAAAACTGGTTAACTTTTTTCTACACCCTGCTCCAGTAGATTGGGTAAACAAGAGTATAGTTTAAGTTTACGAGTTTTTATTTATAATATTTTTAACATTCACTTCATTCTGATAGCATCGATTGTAGCGAAAGAGAGCAAGGCCTTGTTTGGTGGTCCAAAAGGGTTGTGCATACATTTCAGTGACTGAATGTGTGCTCCTCTTTTTGTGTGTGTGTATGGAGTGACTTGCTGCTATCAGCAACTTGCGAGGCGACGAGGGCGACATTGGACTGACGATTGTGTGTGTTTTGGGTTAAGATCTTGTTGTATGCCTCGCACAATCTCACAGCAAGCTCAATTCAAATTCATCACATTGCTCTTTATGTTTATATGTTTGGATGTGTGCGTGGCAGGTTGCCTTTGTGACTAAATTTAGCAAACTAAACTGGTAAATGGGGTCAACAAAAATGCATAGAGTAACACAATTATCAGAGAACTGCCAGTCACTGATAATACCAATATAAACCGAGTAGCTAATCGAAAAATGGTTCAAAAAATGCGAGTTAACTTTAGAACATTCATAGAAACCTACTGATTAGATGCATATGTATGTTGTATGTTCTGTAAATGAAAATATACATATATAATATTTATAGCAACAGATTAAAAAATAAATTTCACAGCAAATCTTTCTATTCGCTCTAAAAAATACCTTTAATACCATTCGATTTGGTATTATTTCTTGAGTTCTAAACATTAGTTTGGGAAATTTCCATTTCAAAAAGGCAAACTTTAAACGTCAATCAACATAAACAAAAAGTTTTTTTACCAGAAGTTTTCCTACATGACCAATAGTTTTATAGGTTACAGTACGTTGTGTACGCTAACGCAGACAAACATATGTACATGCATACAGCACACATACATATGCATTTGTACATATTGTTAATATTATATACTTTCATTATCAAAAGTCTATTGACACTGGCCGCGCTGTCTGCACGGAGAAGCTGATAAGCGATTGGAGATTGACTGCAGCCTGACGAACTTTGTACGAATTTCAAGAGCTTTTGTTGCCTTTTTCGGTGGGATTTTGTTCGTTGAAATTTGAATAAATACATGGAGAATATAGTAATCTGGTATATAGTCTCGTATAATGTGTAGAATATAGTACATGTTCTATATACATACATAGAAATATCTTATCGCGTTTCTTTAATGTGTATTGTATTTTTCACTCGTTTTAAAACCATTGAAAAAGTTGTTACTCTTAAATTTTAATTTCGTCTTGATAACGTTGCTCTCTCTGTCTCTCTCTTTCCCTGCAAATGGAAGAGAGCACGCGAAAGCTGTTGGCGTTGCTCTTCTCTCGGAGCTTTGTAAACAAATTGAAAATGTGTGTGAATTAAAATACACCTCACGCACACACACTCACATACTTGGACAATACAGTGAGCGCCATAAAAAACACACACACTCATCGTGAAGTGTCGGAATGTGTGTGTAAATTGAAATTTGAACGAAAGAAGGCGCAAAATAGCGGGCCGTTGATCGCTGCAAAGTCGTTTTTTTAGTTTTTTCTTTTTCTTTGGCTTTTTTTTTAGTTTTCTAAGTTTGTTTTTATTTTTTTTTTCTCATTTTATTTTAGCATTTCTAGGTCCATTTATTGTGTGTGTGTGTATGTGTGTTTGTAGGTAGGAGGCAGAGATGGCGATTGCGATGGCGACGGAGAAATACCTTGAGACACACACACTTCCGTGTTGTGTCGAACACGAACAACCAAAGCGACTGTTCTTTTGCCCTGTCTGTGTGTGAGTGTGTGTGTATTTTTTCAATCTACCCATGCTGGCGAATTCACACACATTCTAAGAATTTTCAAGTTTCATAACCCAACCAAATTCTGACCCGCCCTAAAGCAAACTTCAGATAGAAATGCTTGAGCGAAAATAAACCTGGTAATAAATAATATTAATGGGAAATTTAATTTCGTTCTCTCAGTTTTAATGGATGAAACATTTACTAGAGATAAGGTCACACACGAGACACTGTCACAGTTACATCATATCACATAATATTCATGGCGAGTAGTTTATGACCGTAAATAATGGGAACAAATCACAAATGAGCTGCACTTGGGGTAAAACCGCAAAACAAAAAAAGAAAACAATCGTTAAAACGAACCTCAAACTGACCTTAGACACCAGCTAACAGTAAACAACAAAATAATGAGACAGAGAGAGAGAGTGAATGACGAATCGAAAAAAATCATCATGAACCAAAATATCAAATTTAAAATTCTAGATTAAAATTGAAATACGAGAGTCTTAGAAATTTGAGTACATTCCGGAAATTCCGCATACTAAAGAGTAGTACACTATATAAAAATCCATATACCCAATTTGTTGTTCCAACTACAGAGTATACCAAAAAGGAAAACCTAAATCAATTCAGCTCATTAGCTCAAAATTTTAATTGTTTCACTCATTGTGTGATGGCTGACAACTAAATTTAGCTGCATCTCTCAGAACCAAAACAATTGCTTTGCATTTAAAAATAATTCACAATATTACCCTATAGATCTGTGTGTCTATATATATACTATAAATAGTCTATGAAAATATACATACTGAAATCAGTGCGAAATATTGCGTCGCACAATCGAGAGAAATGCGACGGCAACTTGTTGCCGCCAAATCGTATCAGAGCAACAATAAAATATGCTAAATAATTTGCAGGAAAATAATAAAAATGACATTTACGAACGTCACCACTAAACATACTACAACATCATCTGCCTATATATTCGTATACTCGTTTGTAAATAGTCTATATAGTCAAAAAAACGACAAAGAAATACGTACAAAAACAAAACGTAAACTTCAAAACAATAACAGAACAGATCTTGAATAAGAACTGGATTGTTTTTTAGTTCATTAAAGCTGAGCCTAATCAGGTTCTTAAAGTAAGCCCGTTAGAAATCAAGTCTTTAAAGTATCAATAAATAATGTATAATCCTTTTATTCACAATACTGGTTACGTGAGTAACTAAAATATTATATGACGAGTATGACTAATTTGGAAACTTAATGGAACCAGAGGGGAATCTGAACACTATGTTTGTTAAAATTTCTATTGGGTAATTTTTTTAGTTAAACTTTCCGTTATTTTGATTTCATACTAACCATCATCTCTTCTCAATAGAGAGAATATAATAAAGAAACAATATCTACCACGTTAAGACACCATGTTTTGAAACAAAAAAACAAAATAAAAAGCGAATAAAATAAACAAAAAATATAGATAGATAATAATATATGAATATAAGGTGGGCCGGTCGAGCACAGCACAGATTTCAAAAAACATAAGTATGTGGGCGTAAAATTAACATTAAACAAGCCCATAGTTCTAATTTCGAACATTACACAATATTCGGCATATTTAAATGGATAACATATGACATATAGAGATGTGCACAATGCCCGAATTTGCCAAAAATGTGTATAAACAATTTCTTGTTTTCAATGTCACAATGTGAAAGGAAAAGTTTCACAGCTTGACAGGAACTCATTAGCAGAAAAAGCGTCAGAGAAAGATAGAAATTAAGAAACCAAAAGAGAACGCAAAAAGAAACTAAAAACTAATTTATTAACAATGACGAAAAAACGAACGCAAAAGAACGAGCAAATAAATAAACACGAAAACGATAGCAATAAACAAAAAAGAGCACACATAAAACATACGTGTATACACACATCGCATAAAAACAGCAACAAAACAAAGACCGAGAAAGAGAGACGAAGAGAGAAACAAAATAAGCAAAACTTTGTTATGTAATTCCCACTCTAACAGTTGTTTCTCAACGTTCTGACGATTTTCAGCACAGATGACATATGGATGAAGAGTTAAGGTATACACACCTAATACACGTTTTTTGATAAGCGAAAAAAGAGAAAGAAAAAGAAAGAGAATGGTTACATATTTTACTAACATATTATGAGATTTGCCGCTTATCAACGAGGGATAAGAAGTTCAACTCAGTCCAACTGTATCTTCACAGCAGATGCTCTGAAACAAACTCTGGAACTATTGAAGCGCTCATGTGATGCCATTATCAGTGCTGTGGTCACACCGCATTAATCTGGCTAGTTCCAAAATAAAAATGCGAAAGAATTTAAAAATAGCTGAAAACATTGCAATATTTTCTTCCTCATTTAACACTTAATTTATTTTTAAATCTGTATCTGTATAATTAATATAATAGTTATAATTGCAATTCTTTCCTTTAAGCCAAGATCTTTTTTGTAATAAATAAAGTTTCTTTATTCTTACGTTCTGTATTATACGAAATTTTATAACATTTTCAATCAAATTGTTTTTTTTTTATCTTCCTGTTTCAAATAGCTTTCACTAAAATATCTTATTCTTCAAGATAAGAATTGTTTTTTTTTTTTAAATAAAGATTCCGATCAGGATTTTCAGAAATTTCATTGAGTAATGAATGCGTATTGTATTTTTTTAACTTTCAATTTATAATGTTCATATGTTAAGGTCTTACAACCATAATAGTTCATATAAGGCACATGAGCAGTTCTGTATGCTCTTTGCATGATTTCATTTTCTCAAGACTAGCTTGATCCAGCCCAACCCTCGCACATGGGGCCAGGTTCAGTTACGTGGAAGTAAAAGATCAGGCCCACACCACACACACACATAGAGCTTTGTACACACATTCGCGTCGCACATACAAACTGTGGTGCCTGGCATAACTCGTCAAACAGGATTATTAAGCAAAAGTAAGTATGTCAGCGCGCTGGCTTTGCTTTAAAAAGACGATATGCTGTCGAGAGAGGCGGCCCTCTAAAAAAAAAAGCTGACAGCTGGTCGGGTGCGGAACCATTCGACTGACTGGTCAACTGGTCGCTGGTGTCTACCTTAGTGTGGTCTACTTTGGCCTAAGCAATGGACAGAGAGAGAGAGAGAGAGATCGACTTCAACACCCAAGTTGACAATGTCGAGACCCAGACCTCGAACCAGAGCCTTACCCGAGAACCACAACCTCAACCCGACCCCGATACGCAGTCAGAACTGCAGACAGACGTTTTGCGTATTCACTTGTCATTTTCTGTGAACACTCACAAATACACACACACGCACACATTTATATAGTGCACGAGCGGAGACTGCTGTGTCACCGCGGATCGAACGACCTTTAGGGCAGCGCTGGGCAAGACCTGCTGATTAACATTTTTACAATCGTTATTCGAGAGTGAAATTTATGACTGGAATATAACAACTTTCCCCTCACCAATCGATACATATATAAATCGATAAATGTGTAAAATTGTAAATATACTCAGAATCAAAATAATTCCAATAAGAATTGTATAAATCTTTAAATCTGCAGGAAAGTAAAAAGTTTTATGAAAAAAAACAAGGTAAGAAAATAAAAAAGAAGACATTGTTATAACAAGCTTTTGTATGAAATACAAAGTGAAGAGAATACATTAATCTACCTTTTTATCGATCTGTATATTTGTTTATTTTCACAATCTTCTCGTTAAACATGACTTACAATTAGACTCTGATTATAATTTAAATACCTTGCATATTGCCAAGCAAGCTTCGAAGCATAAACTCAAGATTCCCTAGCATTTCACACCATTTTCATATCTATTTTTCCTACTTTCTTTGCTTCTCTTTCTTTCTCTCTATACTTTTGGTTGTATTCACTTGCAACTATGTTGCATCGCTTTTGCCTTATTTTTATTCCATAAACATCGGCTCTCGAGCATGACTTCGCATAAAGAATGCCAACTGGAATTCGCCCGCTCCTCTTCCATTCTCTCGCTCTATCGCTCTCTCTCTCCCTCCCTCAACTAATCTCTTTCACTACCAAAGACTTTATGTTTCCGCACTGTTGGTCAATATTTATCAACATAGATAAGTGATCAATTTGCTAGCCTGGGCGCGTAGTGCTGTTTGCTTTTTTAGCCGTTTTTTTGCACTTGATGCACTCTAAATGTTGTCGGCACTTTATCACATATACACACACACATATACAGACACAGTTCCAGAGACACAGTCACTTAGTACGCTTATCACATACGCAACGAGATAAGAAGCACGAGAATGTGGGATAACATTGCCATTGTTGCCATGCGACTTGGGTCCGGTTCTACAGCATTTCGGAACCGATATACATAAGTAACTTACATATGGTATATCACAGCTCGTCAAACCTTGCACCACAAAATCTTAAAGTATCTAGGGAGGTATATACCCTGTATATACCCCATTATATACCCCAATTGTATCCCACATATACCCATTCTATGTAGCTCAATCTATTGCCGTCTTGTCGTCGCTTTGCTTTGCATGATTTTGTCATTACTTTTCATTAGTTTCTGGTCCTAAGTAAATCATCGTAGCTTTACACGCGCGGCAAGCAGTTCCTCCTCCTCTCACTCTCTCCCTCGCTCCTCTGTGTGATTGCAACAATGTTGTAAGCTCGCTCCTCTCCCTCCCCCCTTAAGCTGGAATGCAACAAAGAAAGCGCCGAAAGAGGCGGAATTACGAGTAGTTTTACGCGATGATATCGCCGTCGTCGTTGTCGCCAGCGCATTCTGGTTTTCATAAGCTGTTAATACCCTATAAACTTAATGTGGGGCATATTGATTAAGCTGCTGCACTGGAGTAGCATCTTAATTTGTATTCTACACTCAGAGCATTCAACTGTCGGAAGTCTCATAGGGAAATCCTACGAGACTTGTTAATAATTTATTAACTCAATTATCGCGCGAAAGCGCATTCAATTCTATTTGCCTATGGAGAAGCTTATGGAAAGTGCAATTCGCTGTCTCTTTCGCACTTGTGTGCGAGCGAGAGTGACTATAAGTGAGGCCCACGTGCTACTGCTGTGCTGCAGTTTGGATCGAGAAGAGAGAAACACGCGCACTGCGCATTCATCGAAGAAGAGTGGAAGAGGGAGAAGGGGTTGGTAAAGGAAGTTCACAAAAAGATCGCTGCGATGTTTAGTTTTGTGTAAATCAAAGTCTATCGAAATCATGGAAAATTGTATTCGTATGATCAATCAATCAATATGAGACACAGCTACTCAAAGATGATTTCATTACGAATAGAACTAATTAAACTTGAAAATAAAATAAAATTTTCCATTGCTTTCCTTCTTTATTACATTTAGTATAGATTTATTATTTTGCTGGTAATATTTGACATGCAAAATATCTTTAAAAAGTTTCTTGGCATTATTCAAATATTTCCCATTTGATAAACCCTGCACTGACCTTATCTAAACCAAAACGTCCGCCAAACACACCCAGATTCCCTTGCCTGGCCAAATCCCGCCATACGACGCTGTAACCCTACCACCAGCAGCTCTATAAAAAAGACATTTACATAAATAACACTAGTATATTCATATTATTCACATAATATTCACTATTCACTTTACAATTATCGCGCGTCACACAATGCACTATACACAGTAACAAAATCGACCTATTTTATAGAAATTAATACTTAAACATTATTTCCATCACGTTTCAGTGTCAGACAGAGAATATAAATACAATTTAGATTACTGAGTTTTCTAAGCAGAATAACCCTAAAATTATCTTTTTTATTATTATTTTTCGTGAAAGTGAATTCGAAAAATGATACAATATTTGATATACATATATACATAAAAAGAAAATAATCAATTAACTAATGGTGCACTAAAAATATTTGAAAGAAATTATCTTAATTAAAGATGTTAGCATGGCTCCACGAAAAAATATTGCCAGAATATAGAACTGCACCATTTACAAAGGTCCTACATATATTTAAGACATTAATTAGATGATTATTATCACTACCGTATATACATTTTACTATATCTTTATCTCTATGAAAATTGATGTACCGCTAACGCGTTTGCAAAGGGTACCCAAACACTGAGCGACCGCTCTAGACCGTCGCAACCGCTGTGACTGCGACTGCGGTACGCGACACGCGCTGTTGTCGCCTGCTATCAGCGGTGCGTGCTATTTTTAGTCGCATTATCAGTAGTGCTCTAATTAAGATCTCTGCACTGAGCTCTCAAACAGCAACCACACAAAATACAAAACAAAAATCAACAAATCCTAAACTAATCAAAATCAAAAGACCAATGCAGGCACTCTGTTACAGGAATTTTCGATTTACGTCTATGATATTAAAGAGAAACAATCTATTTTTTACCAGCTGATACTTATTTCTGAGTTTCAGGTCCTTTCTTACAAACTATTAAATATTTAAAAAAAAATTTATTTATTTAAGATTAATGACTTACTAGCCTCTTTTTAAGAAAGGTTTTACTGTAAATTTTCACTTAGGATAGTTTTATATGTCTTTCTTTTCTTTCTCAGTTTCCGATATTTTCTTAAGAAAAATATTACGTATTTAATAGGAAAAGTTCCAATGCAGACTACACGTGGGTATTCTAGGATCAACTGAGAAGTTTCTTAGGTGACGTTAATTTGGCAGACTTTACAAATATTGTTTACATAACATACACTTACACACTTAATACAAATATTATTTATTTTTACCTGTATCCAATTGCAAATTTATCGAAATTGATGCTGGTTTTCTTTGTTGTTCCTTTCTTTCTGGTGTCTGTTTTGGTGCTTATGTTGTATTATATTTTATGAAGATTCTTTTTTTTTTATATATTTTTATATGTCACACTTTTACTTGGCGGTTTTTTTCTGTATTTCACACTGTTAATTGTTGTGTTCTCTTTATGCTGCCTTTTCTTTTCCTTTAATTGATTGGGAATATTTTATTATAATTTTATATAACATTTATTTACACGTATGTTTCGCTGTTGTTGTTGTTTGATGCTGTGCAGGTTTTTTTCGTATATAAATTTTTTATTATGATTTTTTCGCTGTTTTCATTTCACACACATGCACATAGGCAACACACAGATACAACTTGCTGTTGTTGGTTTTTAGTGGGCGGCTGTGAGCAACATATAAACATACAAATTTAACTGTATTTAACTTAGCAATAATAAAATGAACAAAAAAGAGCAAATACACACACACACACACACACACACACACACACACACTGTGTAGCAAAGCTTTGTGTGAAGAGCGCGCGCAGCTTTAGAGCGCAGACCAGACAGCAAGAGCAAGTGAGATAGCAACAGATAAAGAGGAGAGAAAAGAGAGCGGGTGAGTGAAAGAGAGAGAGAGAGAGGGAAAGATAGAAAGATGAAGAGCGCGAGATCGCGCGTCACGTCACCAATTCATGCCAATTGGACGCATACAGAAATTAATTGGAATTCGTATAAGAATTCAATGAAAGCGTGCGACGACGACGACGACGATCCACACACAAAACGGTCCACACACACACACTCTCACACTCACGCATACAATCGTAGCTTTGTTTAAAGTTCAAATGAAAAAAGCATGTTTACTGTTTATTTATTTGCCTGGCAAAATTCTCCAATTTGAATTTGAATTTTGAATTTAGCCCACTATCTGTGTGTGTGTGTGTGCGTAGCTACCGGCAGAGCAGTCTCAGTTGCGAGATCACTTCAGCAGCCTTTGCTGGCGTTATTCTTTTTTCCTTCTTTCATTTCTTACTACGCATTCTTCACACGCTTGTAATTTGTTATTGTTTTTGTTTTGACTGTGCGCACTTCATACACATACACATTCACATGAACATACACACACTTATGTACGTGTAGGTTAATGTTTTGATTTCAAAGACGACGCTTTATCACTTTATTTATTTAGAGGAAGGGAGAGAGAAAGAAGACGCGTATGGGGCAACACGTGATCGGAGGGTTTGTGTGGAATTTGTTGTATTTTTTGGTGACGTTGGGGTTAAGTAGCGCGCTAAACGCTCAACGACCTCGTGGCTTTTAAACCGCTAACGCAACGGACTCTGCTCGTTAACTGCTTTCTAGTTGGATGCGAACTGACAACTGATTGGTATACGAAGCGCTACAAAACGAACGCGCCCGCCGCTTCGTCGGCAGCGACGACGAAAACGACAGCGACAACAAAAACGAAAACGACGACAAGGCGAGGCGAGGCAAATAACAGCAACAACGACGAAGCGACACGACCAGTCTCAGTCAGCAGAGGCAACAGCAACGGCGGCCGGCCCCGTCTCTCTCTCTCTCTCTCTCTTCCTCGTTGAGAGAGCTTTGCTATTGGGAGAGCGCTGCCTGTAAGTGAGAGCGAGAGTTGGCATCCACATTTTGCGTTCCACACACAGCACAAAAATTCACGATATCGTATTTTGGCGCTCACTTACTCGTATGTTTTGGAATTTTCTGTCGTTGTGTGGTTTATTACAACATACACTAACATATGGCATAACTATTTCACACATACACAACACTTACACTGATATGTAAATGTATGAGTGTGTGTAGAACGTATTACGCACATGTTAAAACTGTTGAAAAGTTTTTGACTATTTTAAATGTTGCATTTTCTAGCTTGTTTCACTATTGAAACGTTTTAATCTCTATTCTCTGTTGCATTTTTTAGCTAGTTTCGCTCTCTGCGCTGACCATGGCTATCAGAGATAAGCGGCAAAGCTAACTGGGGCAACTGTGGGCCCCAGTGCCTTATCGGCTGTGGGAAATTTTTCGAAATTGCATTTACAGATAATGCGGCAACTGCAAGCTTTTATCGTATTTTTTGTAGGTGAAAAATTTGAAAATGACCGCAGTCATTTCTATTACACCCGGTACCAGTAATTTTCAAACACATACTAATACATACATACATAGAACTACAGACAGAGAGATCGAAACGAGCGAAGTCGGTACCAGTTTGCCGTATAGACTCGTTTGAGAAGGGGGGACTTCGTTTGAGCATTTGAGCAGCAGTTTTTTTATAGTGCCTGCCACATAAATTCCACAAATTGCGCTGCTAATGAAGTCTAGACTTTCCGCTTAGGCAAGGCTCAGCGGCTTAATAGCCAACTCTACACGGATGAAACGCAAATTCGCTCCAGGCTGTTTTGCAATCTACGCTAGATGCCAATTTATGGGTCAAAAATCAATTTAGATTCCTCACCATCACTGGTACTGCAAAAAGGTTTCCGCCTCGCCTTCTCCCTCCTACTTTTCCCACTCCAAGTTGAACCTTGAGGTAACATCAGCGTACACAGTCAGTACGTTCTTGTGTAATTACACATATTACTTTCTATTTCTTAGAATTTATGCTTGGTTTTATAACCACTTACACGGCTAAAACAGGTTATATTGTCGCGACGAAGTCATACAATTTAATTGGTTATTATCAATGGTGTTACTTGTGAATTTAAATTATTCTCCGATTTCCCATTCACACTCTTTTCAGACTTCATCGTGCTCTTCTTCTCTTTCAATGATCACTAGCTATTCTTTTTATGTTTTTGTTGCATTAAAGAATGTTACCTTCAAAATCGTCGTGACTTCAATCAACTAGAGATATAACATTTGTATAAAAATATTCAAAATCTAGTTGATGTTTTACAAAATATGTAATTATCATAAAAGCCCTCTTCAATTAGTTGAAAAATGAATTAATTTTATTTTTCCAAAGTCCTTATCGAAGTCGAAGTTATTTCAAAACAGTTCCTTTGTTTTCAAAGTGCACTTGTTTATTATCACATATTAGGGCGACCATGCGAGGTATTCGATTGCAGTCTGTCACACTAGCGCGTGTCGCGTGTCGAATTTTTAAGTCTGGACGCCGTACGTTCGCAGTGGGAGTGTCTGTCCGTGTTTGTGAGTGTGTCTGGGTTATGAGTGACGAAAGCGCTTGCACGACGCAGTTGCTACCAATGACGTAGACGTCAGACAGCAAGTACCGCTTTGCCATTGCCAGCCATAATGTTGACATCCACTTGGCGCATGCGCCAAGCTCAAAGCTGCGCGCACTGTGGGCTATTGAAGGCGTCGCGGCGTAGTTATAAAATGAGCTTAACGCGACGTCGGCGCAATTGGAATTAGATGGGAGTAATGATATCAGACGCTGCTGTTGGCCTTCAAAATATTATAATTTCTGTTTAATGGTTTGTCACAAAGAAGGAGAGGGAGGAGAGGTAGAACACCAAGAGTTGCCAGTTTCAAATGTTTGCTCTCAGTCGAGTGAGTGTGTGTGTTTGTGTGTGTTGGTTCGCGTATCGCAAATCGAATTTGAATATGGCTTCTAACAATTTGTGTTGCCCCGTTCGAGTCCAAACTGGAATACATATTGTCTATTTGCCGAGTGTGTATGTGTGTGTGGAATGCCTTTGCTTCGCGAGCTTATTTCTGTTTTTAATTTGAGTATTATCGATAAAATATGCCAAAAATTAAAGAGCCCACATTCAATAATTAATCTCGAACAATTCTCGTTGGGTTAGGAAGCCAAATAATATGAATGTTATGTCAGTCAATTTCCAACTATATATTTCAAAAAACTTAAGAAATTTACATAAAAAGGCTAAAATAAAGTTACATTACATTTAACTGCATTAATTAAAAAAAAAAAAAAAAATAAAAAGATACATACATATGTTCAGCGTATTACTTCGTAAAATTGACCTATGCAGAACTACAATTTCTAGGCACTTTCAAGTTTTGACGTTAAAATAGCGAAACTGCCAGCACTAATACCAGTATATACATATGCAAATTCTGGCGTAATGCATTTTCTAGCGATTAGCTAATCAGATTAAAGAAACAGAATCATTAATAATGCGACATATGTAATTAACTGACGATGTCGTCGGAGAATTGACGCAATTGAGAGAAGAAAACAGAACAGAATTATTGCTGTCTCTTTTCAGCTGCTGCGCCACAGTTATTCGCCAGGGGGGGCGTCAATGAAAGTGCGACTTAGCTACAAACACACACAGACACATTACACTCACACTTATGTTTCTGATTCTCTTTCTTCTTCTCTAGGCGAGTGACAATTTGTGGCTAAACGTCGATGACGACGCTTAATATGCAAATGGCAGCGCGGCCTGGAGTCGAGTATCACACATGCACACACACAAACACACACACGTATGTAAATTTGATGAAGAACTTCCTGAAGACGCGACACAGATAGCAGAGGCAGAGATATAAAGATAGCGACGACTCTCAGCACTAATGGCATCCACATAGTGAGTGAGCGAACGAGGCGAGCATAGCATCCACAATGACATCCACACGACCCACACAAGCTCTGCTGGCGCGTTGCCAACACAGAAAACCACGTGGTTTTTCAAGTTCACCACACATAGAAGACTAGCAAAAATAGACAAGGCGTAGAGCGCAATAAAATAGGCGAGAAAAGCATTAAAGCATTGATTCTGTGTGCGTGTGTGTGTGTTTGAATTGAAGAAAACCACATGCTATGCGAAAATATTTCAGTGTGTGTGATGGAGAGGGGGAGGGGGAACAGCATGACGTTGACATAGACAGCGACGTCGACGACGCCGCTGACTGCGCGGCGACAGCAGCAAACAGGTTAGGCGGCAGCCCAAAATGAAAACAAAAACAAAAGCAAATGAAAGCGGAAACACAAAAAAATAACAACACAACAATGCAGAGTGGTTTATGTAAACAAACTGGAGCAAATGCGAAACAGGAGAAGCTGAAAAAGAGAAGAAAAAGACATATTGAAAGAGACAGAGAGTGAAGAGAGTGTAAACTTTTAGAGAGTTGCCGGCGATCGTAGGGAAAAGTGAAGTTAGAACAGCGCGGCACACTAACACTGCTGCAAATGAATATGTGTGAGTTTGTGTGTGTGTACGGCGCGAAGTTTGAAAACAGAATATGAAAACCTAACCTTACCTAATGTGGTATGAAATGACACGCACAGACACACACTCATATTCATACAGCGAGAGCCACACACAACCATACAGCTCTCACACATATACAGCTTCACACAGATACCTCCGCTAAAGTAGCGCAAAAACGTGGTTTCTTACGTCGGCAGCGACGTCGTAGCATCGACAGAGGCAGCGGCGACGTCAGCCCGACTATTGCGTCGTTCTAAAATACGCAACAACAACAACAAGAACAATCGCGTGTTACGCGAAGAATAGAAACAGTAATAGGAAGAGAATAGAATGAGAGAGTGCAAAAAAGGCGTGAGTAAAAGTAAAGTGATCGCTCACACACACACACACTGACAATTGAAAGAACTTTAGCTAATAAATTAATCTATGAACTACGCGCTATTTGGACTGATTAACGTGAGCCTCCGAATAAGTTCCACACACACGAGACCACTTGTATGATTGCCCACTCACAGTCCACATAGGCGGCGCTCTCTCAGTCAGCCACGTACACTCCCACAGCCACGCACGCACAGTGGGTAGCGCAGATAAAGTCAAAAGCTTTATTCGTCAACTTGTTAGTTTAACAGAACACTTCCCTGCAAGATCCGAAATATAACGATATATAAATAAAAAATTACTTCCTTCCTTCGATCAAGAGTAAATCTACATTTTTTCCATTCCTATCCCTGAAATTGCAGAGTTATGCAAATTGGGGTAGAATATAATATCGTTTGATTCGGCTGAAAATCGAATTTAATATATATTGTGGTGTATGAAGCTTAAAGTTTGGATTTAAGCCTGATTTCATCCAAATCCCTGAAGTATTGGGCATTTTATAAAATAATTTCCCCAAAAACGGTCTTCTACACCACTGTGAGCACGTTTGCTGGCTCACCCGCTCTCCCGCTCTATGGCTCTCGCGCTCTCAACGTAACTTTCTCTTCAAAAACTTTACGCAGCTTCGTCTCTTTCGCTTCGCCTCTCTCGGTTCGTCTCTCTCTCTGCAGTATCGTGCGCCTTCGCCTCGAGTGCCTTCGTTTCGCTTGCTTTAACTTCGTGTTTTGTGCGTCTCACTCAACCCCCGGAATTCATTCGTAGTTATGCTGCTCGCTCTCGTTCACTCATGCAGCCATCGTGAGCAGAGCGTGCGAGTGAGATGCAGCGAGGCAGCCTGTGACAGGTAACGGTAACACAATGATGAGAGCAGGAAAGAGGAAGAGGGAGTGGGGTCAGGCTGAGAATCTTGACACACATTCAGCATCACCGCATTGCTTTGTCCGCTGCCGGCGCCCGTTTGCGGCCGTTAACTGTTGGTTAATTTCAGCCCCCAATTGGTGGGTGTGGCTCGTGTCAGAAGGCTGCAGGCAGCAGCAGCTGCGCCTGCGTCTGCGCAACACGTCCTTGGCTCCAATAGGTTGCCGCCACTGCCGACGTCGACGCGTCGTAAGATGAGTTTAATTGTCGCTCCCGCCGAGCCTCCTGGTTGGGCAGCAGCGACAGAGCCGAAGGAGCAGAGGCAGCGCTGACGCCGACAGAGTTTGTCGAGGTAGTCGGGAGTAGGGTCCGCCGGCGAGAAATTTTTCTGATTTCTGCCGACGGCTTTTCTAGGGGTTGCTTAGGGCGTATGTGTGTGTCCTTGGGCCCTACAAAGGTTTGTACATCCATATATAGTGTGTATGTGTGTGTTTGTGTGTGTATAGGCAGGTAAGAGACTGTTAATGCTGCTCTAGCTTGACCCCGCTTAAATCCCCAGGGGGATGAGGATGGGGAGTTAAGTAGGTGAGGAAGGTAGTGCTGGGCATAGAGTGGTAAGGGGGGTTGTGAGGGTACTCCCCATAGCAAGGCAGAGGCAACGCAGCATATCAACACGTAATAACCATTCAAATTAGCACACCATCAGGTCCCCCTCTTTTTTCTCCTTCTCCCTCTCCCCCTTCTTCAGTCCCTCTCTGTTGCGCAGCCATATCAACAAGTGCCCCCCCTGGACACCCATTAGTAAATTGAGCAACGCCCATTATGCTTATAGTAAGTATCACATATTGTTGTGTGTGTGTGTGTGAGGGCCCTTTGCAGTTTTCTTCCAAGTCCGACCTACTTATACCATTATTAAACGTGTTAATTAAACTATTAGTTCCGAAATCTGATGTGTCATTAAAGAGAAGTTCATACGGAAGTGATAAGGAGGACGGTGGTTTAATGTTCTTTTGTAAGTGTGAAGGGTTCTTGGAATTGTTATAGATAAACAGCACTTATGATAATGTCAAAGCATTGTATATGACATTATTCTATGAAAAAGGATTGACACATGAAAAGGTACAAACTGATTTACTTCTAGGAAAAGGATTGACATGGCAAGAGTTACAAGCTGATTTATATATCATAAAGATTTAATGAGGGTTGCTATATGAAAAAGAAAGTACTTCCTAAAGGAAATAATAAAATGGAGAAATGGGTGAGTTTAGTAGTTGAGCTTATTCTGCCTAGACTCAGCTTTAATATTGTATATGGATCTGTGGTTCTTGAGGAAAAACTACTTGGAATTCAATATATTTTCATTACATCCTCCTCCCAAATCTTCTCTTTCTTTGGTACCCCAAGCAATTGAACATCCTCTCTCCTATTGTAAGTGCCGTCTGTCTTGCAATTTCCAACCCCAATTTCATAATGTCAATTAGGTTAATGCACTGGAAGCATCATTGTTAAGGATGCATATCATTGAAATTCCCCTCGTAGAATGATAATCAAAGAGACTTTGAAAAAAACTTTAAAGTAAATGACAAGAGATGCCAAAAACTCTAGTAAGAAATAGGGGGAATCCATAAGAAGGGCTTGAGATTGAAGATGTTTTCGGAAAATAGAAACAATACAATGTGAAATGGATTATTAAAATAATTGTAAATGTATAAAAATCTTAAAGACAGTTACTTTAAATATTTTAGTAAATAAAGCACTAAAGATTAAAGAGGAACAGAAAGAAACTTATAAACAAATCATGAAAACTATAGTGAATTTTGAAAACTCTCCATGCTAGTTGGTTTATATTAAATAAAGACTTTAGAAAGTAAAAAGATCATAAATAACAAGACATTTAAGACTTGTGTATGTTATTCGAAAAGGAAACAAAGATATAACAAGAAGAAATATAGTAATATTGTAGTGAAGAATATCATGTTAATTGAATAAAACTTTGCATGCTAGATACTATAAATCTATAAGATCATAAATAACAAGACATTAAAGACTTGTGTATGTTATTCGAAAAGGAAACAAAGATATAACAAGAAGAAATATAGTAATATTGTAGTGAAGAATATCATGTTAATTGAATAAAACTTAGCATGCTAGATACTATAAATCCGTATACCATAGTAGCTTTAAAATATCCACATAGTATGATGTATAATTATGAGCCATACCAACCCCTGTCATTCCAGTTGCAGTCGAACTTATCAGATTGTGACATGAATGAGTTCTGGCTATAATCAAATACGGAACACTTAATACTGTCTTCCCCTTCTTTGCCTCCCGCAGGTTGCTGTGGCACTTTTCATGGTTACATTGAACCTGTCGCAATTGCTGCAGTCGCTGGCGCAGTCACAGTCGCTGTCGGCGCTTCTGTCGCTGCTATTGGAAAATTTTTTCTTATCGCTCGACATTTGCATTATCTCGCGCCTTATAAGTGTGTGAGAGAGAAGCAAAGGGGTAGCAATGAGAAGAAGAGGAGGGAGGGAGAAAGATGGACAGACAGAGAGACAGAGAGAGAGAGAGAGGCAGATAGAAAACAATGCGTTGAGGCCTTTGAGGAGAAGTTATGCCGCAAGCAGCTTTTGTCTAGCACATTTCGCGGCCTTGCTGATTACAAGTGCATGTGCAGATGAACATATGTTTGTGTGTGTGTATGCTTCATATGTGTGTCTGTATGTTGTATGTGTGTCTATCTGTGTGAACTGTTCTGTATTTGGCGCCTTTGCATTTCTCGGATTTGTGACTCTGCCAAAGTCGTAACGGTAATTGTTACTGTAATTGGCATAAGTACAAACTCACCACACACACCAGACAGAGGCACACATATTGCCCATACACACGCCCACACACAGACATACCCACTCATGCAAATATATGCGGAAACACGCAGCAGCGTCTTCTCTTTGTTGTAATTATAGATACGCTGAGATGCCCGACTTCATCAGACTGTCTATATATAAATATGCACTTGCATGCATAGTGTATGTGTGTGTGCATGGCATATCGGTGTACATGCTCCGATGACATTTGTGCCGGTTTGTGTCTGGCCCTCGCCTGATAGCGCTGTAAGGAATGCGATCTCCGTCTCGGTCTCCGTCTGACGAGGCCGCTGCTTCAACTCGGCCTCAGCTTGACGACGGTGTCGGACTCGTCCGTCATGAGGTGAAATTCGACGATTGTCCTCAGAAGAGACACGATACAACAGCAGAGGCAATTCCAGTTGATCTAAAGAAAAAAATTGAATACACGTATGCTTATATATGGAATCGAGTTAAAAAAGAAAACATAGATAGATTATAGATACAAATATAATAAATAAGATCTACACTCAAAACATGATTATTTATATCGATATTTTGTTATTAGAAAATTTTGAGTAATATAATATTAAAAATAAAATTTGTTATCTATTATGACATAAATGACAAGGGGTATTGCTTTTAAATGTAATTAAATAAAATTAAAATTAAATTAAAACTAACTTTACTTAGAAAATTTCTTTAACTTTATGCTTAAATATTTATAATTTATGTATAAGGAATTTATTGTATTAATACCTATTTTCTAATTAAGTCGATTGTATTTAGCCGGCTTTAAATTAAATTAAATAAATAAAATTAATAAATTAAGAATTTTTATTAATGGAAGAAGATTAATCAAAACAAGAAAAATAAATTTGGAAAATTAAACTAACGTCAAAGGCAAAACGAATAAACTAAATTTATGGTATATACTATCCTATATTAGATTGTACACAAGATCACATTAATTTCTTCTTTAATCCTTTATAATATTATGAATGTGTTTAAAATATTTCAAAATATCCATAGTCTTATTATTCCTCAATTGTTTTTTCATTTCGTACAATCTTTTCCTATGTAGAGTATCGCTGAGTCGACTAAGTATACCCACCCACTCCCACTTGTTTGTGCATAATATTTCGATTAGAACTTTGCTCACTTTGCATATGAAAAGCAAGCAAAAAAATCCATAGGAGAACAAGAGACAAACGTGCAGATACTGTATCTATACAGAGATATATACGAGTATTTTTAGAGAGACAGAGAGAGAGAGGGAAGGAGAGAGCCGAGCCCTGTCAATCTGAGCGTGTAATCTAAACCACGCTGACCCGCGCCGAGGCATTGCCAAGGCAGCCAGAGATGGCCACTAAAAGGCTTAGATAATCCATTAGTGGCGGGAAAGGCAGGTCAGGGGTTATGTCGGAGTCAGGACAGGGGTCGGGGTCGGGTCAGGGAGCGGTAAAAGGTAGGAGAAGGAAAAGCAAAGGAAAACGTCAACTTCCTTTTTGACGCCGTCGCCTCCGCTTGGCAGAAACTGTGCGTGCCTGTGCGTTACTCCCCTCTCCTCCACTCCCGCTCTCTTTCTTTCCTTCTCTCTTTGCCTGTCGCGCTGTCGACACAGCAATTTGTACAAGTCAAACCCGTTGGCGCCAAAAGTCTATGGCAAAAGAAAAGCGAAGCCAGAGAGAGAGAGATGAAAATCCGCTTAAAAAAGTGCCGAACGTGCCAAAGGTAGCACAGTTATCCCCTCTCCCTTCTCCACCCTGCTGGCTGATAATTTATAGCCCTGCAAAACTTTGCGTACAAAAGTTTTACTCGTTTTCCCTCTGCCCTCCCCCTCCCCCTCTCCCTTTCCCAATAGGAACTTTCGCATGTTGCGCGGCGTTTGCGATTTTTAATTCTTGCGCTAAATTGTTTAAAAATGTTTTAGAAGAATTCTGCAAAGCGCGAACAAGCCTGCCTCCCTCTCCCTCTTGCTGTCCCTTTTGGCAGGCACTGCTAACAAAGTTTGTGGCATGTTGACCACTTTGTGTCGCAGCAGAGCGAGATAGAAGATAGATAGGATAGGAAGATAGATAGGGCGAGATAGTTTTTTACAGAATTTCGCACAAGTTTGCAAACTTTCCGCCTCGCTGTCGATGCAATTTGTATTAGCAGAGGCGGGAAAGGAAGGAAGGAAGGGAAGGAGGAGAAAGAAAAATCTCACCAAAGAATTTTCCAAGCTTGGCAATAAATTTGCAAATTTGCCGCTTGCAGTGTTTGCTGATTTATGCTCAATTAGCGCGGCGCTTAAAACGAACCTGCTGTCTTCACTGGCGCAGAGATGTAGCTACATTACACACACACACACACACACACACACACGTACAGACGGGGTCATCCACAGATACATCCATAGTCCTTCCACATTCATCAAAACTCTTTCGGCACTTTGTTTGTTTTTTATGCGTTTGACTTTTATGTGCGACATTTAGTACCAGTTGGCCCCGCCCCTTTAATAGCCTCCTATCTCTCTTCCTCACTTTCCGCTCTCCCATCTCCATCCCCTCTGCCGTAGCGCTTGCCACTTTGGCTCGTAAAAGCATTTAAGCCGATGCCGATGCCGATGTTGATGCCGACGCCTTGTTGATTTTATGCTCGGTTAAGCCGATAGTGATGTCGACAGAGGCGACGAAGGAGAAGGGGCGCAGTCGCTGGAGGGGGGAGTGGTTTGGCGATCGTAAAAAACTACACGCGCCTTCATAAAAGCGTCAGAGTCAATTTCAGGATGCTTCTCCAGGAGTCTCTCAGTCTGCCCAATCTTCACTCTGCTTCTTCACTCTTTTCTCTGTGCTCTTCTTTCTCACTCACTCTTCCACACTCCCTTCTTGCACCCATCGCTCGTTTCTTTTTTATGACATAGTTTAACGTGACGCCTATAAAAATTAATTTAAATCGATTCCTGTGGTTTCTCTTTGAGGTTTCGTTCTTCCCTCACAGTTATGTGGAACTGGCCCAAAAAACTTTATCATTTTGAGAAAGTTTATAAAGAAGAAGGGAGGCTAAATATAAAATAAAAAAAAAGGAAGGATATATAGGGGAAAACTGTAAAGCCTTTGCTAAAGTCATATAAGGCACGTACATTTTAACCCCAAATCCTATCAGTATCAATTAAAGTGAAACATTTCATTGAACTAAATCTAAAATATATAAAGAAATGTCATAGGAAATTTATACCGTTGCAGTTTGGAACAATTTATTAGAATTACAGATACTTTAATCAAGCTTTTCCAATATAAAATGTAGTTTCCAAGAGTATCAGATGGCTATGTTATTATTTATTTATGATCGATTCTTTAAAACTTCATCAATTTTGAATTGATGGAAAAGGAGCAATAAATGACTTATATACCTATGCATATATGTACAAACATACACGTTCTTACATTGATCAAACATCTCTTTCAGTCGTCATACTTTTTTTTGGGTCGAAAAGTAGCTATAAAAGACCAAAACGAGTACAAAATGGTTTAACTAATTTAATTAAACCTGACTGAAACTATAAACAAATACTTTTTACTTGAAAGGTATTCAGTCTTTGGCAATGGTATTCATTATCGTAATATATGTAAATACATGCATATATTTATTTTTAGACTTTCTAAATGTTATAAAATGGTTTAAAACTGTTATTTATGGGTGATCTTTATTATTTCATATAACTTTAAAGTTTCTTAGTCGAGTGAAATTATAAATATGCGTATAAGACCTGATATAAAACTGATTTTGTAGTTTGTGCTGGCCCAATTTCAAATTTCGATAAGAACCTTTGCCGAAACTCGTTCTGACTCTCTCACTCTCTCTTTCTCCCTCTCTCTTTTCCTCCCTCTTGACTATGTTTATCTAACTGTTTTGCCAGCTGAGCAAAGAAATGGCAGCATAAGAAAGAGCGAGAGAGCAAAGGTAACGCTCATCTGCAATCGTCTCTGAAGAGGCCTCGTTCGCAGCGAGAGAAGAAAGTGACGAGGTGGCCGAGAGGTTAAGGCGTTGGACTGCTAATCCAATGTGCTCTGCACGCGTGGGTTCGAATCCCATCCTCGTCGAATGGTATTTTTTTTTTTTATTCCCTTTTTTTCTATTTTTTTTCCTTTCTCGTTCTTCTTTTCATTTTTGCAAATATTTCCTTTTTTCGTTTTTTTTCATTTCCATCATATCGGTAACCGCTTTCAGCGCCGCACCTGGCTACCTCTAACTCTTTCGCCTCCATCTCTTGGCTGGCACAGATCGCACATAAAGCCACAGTTTGCCACAGTTTGGCCTGATGAATCGTAACCGAAATGTCAAATAGTTTTGCTTCCCTTATAAATTTGATTTTTTCGTCCAACGAAATGAATTGGATTGAATTTCAAATCGTAGGCGATAAAAATAAATCTTTGCAAGTGCGCAGCGCGACGCCAACAGCTTGTGGCATGGAAGGGGCAGGAAGAGGTGGGGTGGAGTGGTGCCAAAATGATGAAATTGAAAAGCAACACGAGCTGACACAGGGCTGTAGGGGTGGGAAAGGGGCAAGGGAAGGAGTCGTGGGGGTCGTGGAGGTCGTGGGGTTCCCGCTATGTATACAATGTGCGTTATCCTTGGCGTCGCCTTGGTTGGGCCTTCACACGAGGCGCGTCGCTGCGCGATATGCAAATGTTGCTCGATTGCGCCCCGTTTCAAATCCTTTAAAATTCCGAGTGACAGACACACAGACCTCTATACGGCGTCTGCCTCCCCCACTCAGACTTCCCGTTGCCATCAATTTTTATGCGCTTTCTATCGCTGCCCATTTTGACCGACTTCATAAAAAGAACTTTACGATATCAACAAATTTTTGAGTAAAAACTATAAATGCCCCCAAAGTGCCAGAGCTGTCATCACCCCCACCTCCTCGGACTTGTTTAGTGTCAGAAGGGCTGCGAGCTGGAAGCGTATTTCGAATTGATTATCCATAATCAGCGGATCATATGTGATGTACTTGGGCGTAATTGATTATCACTGTGTGAGTTGAAGTTTAGTGGATACTTATGAAAAGAATTCAATTAGTGAAAAGTCTTTTTGGCGATTAAACTTAAATTTGGAATTCATTGAGTCGGTTTGAGTGGTTGATAAAGATTGCACTGCGTGAAAGGGTTAAGTTAATACTTAAATACATAAGACTGGTTTAAGTAAAAAATCAATTTTAATAGTAATATATAATGGAATAGAATAAGTCGCATTTTGTGTTCAATATAAAATTCATTGTATGCCTGTTTAAAAAATTAAACATGCTTCTCTTAAATTACTCCGGAGTGAATTGTTATCCAATTTCTAGGGAATGGATTTAGTAAATGTTTATATACGTAAGACTTCAGTTAGTAAAGTGGTCATTTTAAAAGCAAAACTAAAATTCGGAAATAAATAATCGGCTTTTGTAAAAGTTTTTAAAATTCACTGAATATATGGCTTACTTAGCTGCCTGTATATAACACTTCTTGGGGTCCACTGAGAATAGTCACACGGTCACCTAAGCTCAAACAGAATAGAATTTAAATTAACTGGGCTTTTCGCAAGCTTCTCTTTAAATCTCCGAATATTTCAAATTGAATTTCCACTCACGTATCTCATTTGTAGGTCTCTGTTACTTTGCCAGCCAAGGTCACCCACTACTAACCTGATGCGATGTTCAAAACATAAATACAACAGCTCGCTGCCCTTTCAAAGATGAAAAAATGTAACACACACATACAGAAGCTTAGCTGTGTAAAAAGTAGATGCGGATTAACTCTACGATACTTGCCACATGCCCCGCGTATGTGCGCCCACACATACGAGCTTCAACTGGAATTGAAGCTAAAGTTGGAGCTGGAGTTGGAGGCCAGCTAGGTCTTAGTCTGGCTCTCGTCTCTCTCCCTCTCTCTCTCTCCCTCTCTTTTTCTCTCGGGCAACCAACTGTGCGAGCTGAGCCCTGATTGAATAATCGTGCCAGCATGTCAGGAGGGGGGCAGTGGTACAAATCGTGTCTAATAGACTGATTAATATCGCAAGATTTTGCAGTTGCTTCAAGTCAAGCGAGAGTCAGCCCTGAACTCTCCACAGCTTTGGGCCTGCCCTGCCCTTCCCCGTCGCCTTCTCCTCTTTTTCCTTTCTCTTTCTCTCTTACCATGTGTAACATGATTCGTGTGGATTAAGTATGCTCAAATTGATTGATTGTTAAAATGATGTATGGTCATTAAATGGTTTTTTTCTCGCCTCACCACAGCAGCACCTGTCAGCCAGCTCTCCATCTCTCTCTCTCTCTGACTCTCTCTATTTCTCTCAGCTCACTTTTAATTAGTTTCAGTTAAGCCAAAAGTTCATTTGGAATTTTCCTGCCGGCCACGTAACAAATTGATTGAAAGCCTTTGGCTGGCAATAAATTCTCGCAGATTTCCGCAAAAAAAAAATAAGGAAAAAGAAGAAGAAATTATAAATAAAATGATATAGTAGTAAAGGATATCCGCGTGGGTACGTTGATTTACTTACCCCCCTCAGAAAGTATGCGAAACTTTTTTTAACTTTTATTATCATACGCAACCCTCAATTTTACGGCACTATCTGCCTCCCTCTCACACTCTCCGTCACTCTCTCCCGCTTGTACACCTTATAGCTAAGTGCCGGGCGGATGCGTGGTTCGGTTATAAAGAAGAAATATTACACATTACGCCAAATTGTGGAGACTCTCGGGCGACAAAAATAACGTTTAAACACAAATGGAGAAGGGTGCTAGTGAAGAAGGGTTTATCGAGGAGGATAGGAGGGGTACGGAGGAGGTACCAGCTACAATACCAGACAGTTTTATTGTTGCGTGCGCCATAAAGTGTACGAAAATATAAGAAACAGGGCGGGCCGGGGCGGGGAGGATGATGCAACAGTCCATTGATAAGAGAGCATTGCGAAATGTTTATGCAACTCGAAGGGACTTGCAAGTGCCACTGCGATAGTTGGGAAACTTTTTCACAATTGCAAACACATCACACAGGTCTTTTTGTTGTTGCTACCGTTGAAAGTAAGTTAAGAGTTCCGTGAGATTTGTAGAAGGTGAATGCAGAATATACATACATACATACATATGTAAAGCTAGCTAGATATGCATATCAAGTGAGGTTGTATTGGGAAACTTTGAAACTTTGAAGATTATGTGAGATATATATATAAGAACTGTACAGAATAAGGACACAGTATGTTAAAATAATATTTCTAATATTAGAATAATAAACTAATTTATAAAATAACAAAGAAAAATTATTATATAACTCAGGTTTGAATGTCTTGGAGAAGAAAACTCAAGATACTCATTAGGTTATAGATTAAGCTAAACTCCGGTTCCATAAAGAAATAGCACAATACCATATTATAGTTAAGAAAAGAATGCAGTTTCCTAAATTTAAACAAGATAAACTTTATTGTTTCAAATAAATTTTTATTTGTAATCTTCAAATCCTTTGGGTCAAATTTATTTATATTCCGTTTCATTTAGTACAAGCACATGATAGATAAATTTCGAGTGTGCCAAGATTGTAATTTCCCTATAATTTTCGATTTTCCTTCTCTTCTCACTCTACAACAGAATTTCTATTTCTCATCTCACTATATACAATTCTAATACACCCTCTCTAGGTCTCTCACTTTCGCACAGGGTATGCATACACAGTTAATCAAATTTAGCGCATTTGAATGACCATTTGAATGGATTCGTTTTGGGACTCGCTTTGGAATGTGCCATAACTCAGTGGGCCATTTAGGGATTGTTTCCATTTCGCAAAACTTAATCGCAGTCGCACAGGGCCGATTCATTTAGGTAAGTTCCCTAAATGGCCGACAATTTCGACAGATTCTCGAAGGACCCTCTCGAAAAAGGAGATGGAGAAAACTACAAGAAATAAAAATTTATTGCGCGCTCGAGTAAGAAATCAAAGTCAAGTGGGAAGGAGAAGGGAACGGGAGTCACGGGAGGGGTTGAAGGAAATTAAGGGAGAGAAAGGTGGGGGGGGCTAACTACAGCTCTGGTCGGCTTGGGCGAAAGGTACAAGGAGACACTGCCTTAAGGACACTAATAAAATATCGAACGAACCATCGATAAGCGAAGGAGTTGCCCCTCCTCCCCTGCACCCCTCTCGCAGACACGTACGTACGTAACTGGCGACGTCAACGAACCCAAGGAAGATGGCAAAGATGACGATTAAAACAAATTTCCACGACAACCTGGCGCCGTTTAGAAAGCGGAAGGAAGCGAAATTGTTAAACGCAAAAGTTGCAAAATGCCAGAGAGAAGTGGGACAGGGGGGTGGAGAGTGGGAGGGAGATAGTGTGTGGCGCAATCGGAAGCAAGGACTTTACGAGCCACACACACAAGCACACACCTTGACAGGGGCGTGGAGGAAGGGGAGGAGGGGGAACGTTTGCCAACTTGGCAACTTGCAGACAAGTTTTAAATGAATGAGCCGCGCTTCCGTTCGATGCGTTCTACCACAGCGCGCCCCTTCCCCCTTACCCCCTCTTTCTCGGACTGGCTGGACAATCTTCTGGCCAGTGTCCTGCAAACGTGAGTGTGCGTGTGTGTGTGTGTGTGCGTCCTGCTCTGCTGCCAAGCATGACAATGCCGTGGCTCGAGCTCGAGTGGGGCCACTTGCCAATTGCGATTATGGTTTATGTAGCGCCGCGATAAAGGTCGTCAATAGGTCGCCACACACACACAAAAACACACAAACACACGCACACACACTCAGCTGTGCTCATCCAAGGAGCAAGTTTCTTGTATCAGTTACAGTTCCCCGTTGACCACTGGCAATTGCTTCTTTTTTGGACAATTTGCGAATAAACCAAATTTGGGCAGACAAGTCGGGCAAGTTGGGGTATTCCTGCAACCCTTACCCTTTGCCCCGGCAGCCGCTGGATGCCCCTTTTCCCCCGTTGGCCCATGCCTAGCCGCTGCTCAAGTGTTATTAGCCGTAATTGAGTTGCTGGCAAATTATGCATGAGAGCAGCGAAAGGAGGGGAGGCAGGATGAGAGCTAGTGGGGAGGGTCTGGGGATCACAGTGTATGTCAGTGTATACCATGGTCTAACGGGGGCTTCTCCCCTTGTCAACGTTCGATTTAATTCACGCTTTCCGCCCTGCGCAACAGTTCTTGAAAATTGCATTTTCTTCATTTATTTGCTATGCAAATTTATTTATTGACTGCCAGCCCGAGCAAAGCCGACTGCAAATGACCATGTCCATGCACGCAAGGACATGTCCATGCTGTCATAAATCGATTGTGCACACACACACACTACTGCGTGTAGGGGAGGAGGGGGCGGGCAAAATCAGAGCTGCATTGTCTGTTTTGGGGGCTTGGTTCCCTTTTTTGGCATACCTAAATGAGTTTTCGCACGCACAACTCACACACACACACACATGTGTGCACTGTGAGTGCATATACTTACAGCCATCTCTATACGGTGTATAAGCTCTTGACTTCTGAATTTGCTTAGTAATTTGAGGTCATTTCAGCTTCAGCGTCGAGTAGCTTTATATTTCAATTATAGACCTTAATATAAACCACATTAAACTAAGGTATGCTATGTTATACCGTGATATACTATCCATTAAGTACCCAAATGTACACAACCATTCTGTAATATAACATAGTTCATAAAATAGAGGAAATAAAATTGATATACCTTTATATATACCTCAATATAACATTTTATACCAGATTACACCAAGAAATACAATTCAAATACCCTGAAATAAAACATTACATGCTAAAATATACCATAATACTCCGTGTTTTTCATGATATACCATAATCAACCACAGAAGATAATGGGTTCATCTATTTTAGTAAAAAAAAATATTTATTTCCAACTATACCAGTTCGTTTATTAAATGTTTAAATTCAACCCAATTAATTGTCATGTAGCCAATTTTGGTTAGTTTGAATGTATTTTCCTACGTCGGCAAATTTAGTCGAAGTCTTGATAAGGATATCGTCCATGTCCACGCCCAGTTTATCATGCAGACAATTCATGAAATGCATCAATGCGATGCCAAAATCCGGCGTAGGCGCCTTCGGATCTTCACCATTCACATAAGCCGCATAGATAAAGTTCATATTTTTATGTAAGAAATCTTTAACAAATGAAAAGGGCAGTTCCTTCCCGTTTTTAGATTTTGCTCCGCTTACATAAATAACCGGCTTATGACCGTTGACGTAAAGCGAATTCGGCAGAGATAACTCCTCGCAGCTCACATGTTTGATAGTGTCATAGGTGTAAATGAAAAATTCAACTTGAGTTCGATCAGATAATCGAGGTAACTTTGAATTGCTGTGTTTGGGATCTTCGTATATCCGAGTTAGTGAATCTTTATCTTTACCAATTATAGATAATACCCCTTTTTTCATTTTCTGAATCCAATTAAAAACAAGCACTTCAACTGCTTCCTTCGTGTTCTTTGGTTTTTTGAAGCCTTGGGATCGAGTAAGCTTTTCAGCCTTATTTAAGATAACATCTCTCGTGGATTGATCTTTAGCTTTAATGATTCGAATTGAACCACCAGTGCCTACTTCGCCTTGTTTGTCCTTATCATTGTCTTCCTTTTCACCCTCAATATCCTTATCATCCACTTCATGCTTGGACTGATCAACATTATCAACATTATCATTGCCTTTGCCAATCACAGACAATATCTCTTGTTTCATTTTATCCATCCAATTACCAATGATTAGTACAAGTGCGTCTTGAATCGTTTTCACCTTGGAGCCTCCGGTTTCAAGAATCTCTTGAGCTTTATCTGTGAGTTCCTTTTTAAGGGATGGCTCTCCAGTATCTTCCGAGATTCGTAACCGATTGCCAGGATGTTTCTCATGTTGAATAGTTTCAAGTATTCCATCTTTTATATTTCCTGACCAAGTATCAATTAACTCATCTACTTCGTTCGGCAAGGAACGTTCAAGTTTTTGGCGTCCTTTTAGAGTAGAACCTATGCCTGCTTTTATTGTATTTACCCAGAAATTTATCAATTGTCGCGTTTGGCTGTTCGGATCTTTAGAAGAGGTGAGCACTAATTTTATATATTTTTTAGCCGTCGCTAAAACATCAGGCGGAATTGAGGAAGATGAACGCGAAAGGGCTTCGGCTACAATCACTTGGAAAGACACAAAATCATCAGTTAGTATTCAAAGGGATAAAATTCGGTCACTTACCTGCAGCCAATACAATAAGCAGAAGAATCAGTAACTTCATTTTCAAATTGGCAGACGAATTTTTGCAATTTCAACTTGTGGTCTACAAATGCCACGTTGCAGGCCTAAAGCAGTGCTTAAGTAATACCAATAAATAATATTGTTGACTCAGGCTAATTCCCCTTAAAATTTGGATCTTTACGGTTGGTTAAGGTGTCGATTCGTGTAGAGTGGTGGAACAGGCAAACAAAGCTATAGTGGAAATAAAATGAAATGAAAACTTTTAAGAATTCGATTTCTACCTTTTCCAAGAAGACCAAGCTGAGGTAGTGATGATAATGTTTATTAGCCGGCCGTGTTGTTATCTATGGTTAAGTTCGTATTAGTTGGTCAGCAAGGGCATGGGGCGTGGGTTACAATATTTGAAAATAGCATAGCCTGCACATGGTATACATGACCTATCAAATACAAGTTTGGAGAACAGTCAGTTATGTATATGCCAAGGCTTGAACTATCTTTAATAGAGCTAGACTAAACAATATGTAAAGAATTTTTTGAGAATTGAAAAAAGTATGCACAATAATTGGTTGCACACGAATATTTATTTATTGGGATCTGTAAAAAGTCAGTATAGGTTCTTTATTATTACTGCTTAAGATTTAAATATGTTAGTGTTTCTTAGTATTCTGTCCAAGTCTTTTGTGCCTTTTGGACTCTTTTCAACCTCCTCTCTAATTTTCTTAAGCCATTTTTGAATTAAACGTTCCATATTCTTAATTTTTTCTTCAACGTCGCCGTCTGTGTTTGTTAGCCAGTCATAAACTATTCTATCTATGGCAATAATTTTATGTTCCACTTCCTCTTGGGCTTTATTGAGTCCAGTATAATGAGGCTGGGGCGCTTGAACTTGGGTTGCACCCACTTGGGGAGACAAAAGATCAGTAGGGATATATATGAACAGTATAGGAGAACTTACAAGCAGCTAACACGATAAATAAAGTAAGTAATGACTTCATTTTGCAGTTTATTTTAGAAACTTTCCATTCTCAAGCTTCTCTCTACAAATGACCCGTTGCAGGCCTTGCACATAACTTAAATATTAAAAATATAATTAATACTGGCTAATGTGCCTTAAAAATTGGATCATTACGGTTTGTTAAGGTTTCGATTTAGGTTGAACATGAGGAAATTAAAACAGGCACGGTCCAGTGTAATTGGTGTGCCATATTCGCTATCCACCTCACCGAAACGATTTATTAAATATATTTCTAGTGTATTTTGTGTTGCATACTTTAGGTAGCAATTTCAGAATAACTATCATAAACCTTTTAAATTATTTCTTAAAAAAATTCTTTGTAATGTCCGATCGCAACCTGATTTTTACAATATCGATAGTTATTGTATTTATTAGAAATTAACTGAATTGAAATTCCGTTTTTATCGATTTGCAGTGGCTAAAAGTGGCAAGGTCAAATTCTATATCAAACATGATCTGCGTGCAATAATAACACATATACATAATATAAAGTTTAGTAGCTTTAATAATTATCTGATTTTTTGGTTTTCATACGGATGGATAGACATTTGGCACAAAGTAAGACTTATACTGATATACTATAATCAATTTATTTTTGGTGCCCATTTGAAATCCACCGATCAAATTCAACACGAAACAAAAACACATTTACATAATGCAACAAATATGGTAGATGTTTATTGGGTTGGTTCCAATTTCTTGATTGCGTTCAAGAATTTTCGAGCGCCTGCTTTTAAGTTTTCTATGGTGTTCAGCACAAATTCACTTCCATACAATTTAAGTCTTATCAAATGAATGTCATTATGGACCAGACATTTAATGAGGTGCGCCAGGGAATTGAGAGTTTCTTTAGTGGGAGCCAGCTCAGATTTACCTTCCGTGTACGCATTATAGATTAAATTGTGTTTTTCAGATAATTCCGTTTTCTTAAAAGCCTTTCCAATTAGCTCTTTTCCATCTTTCGTCTTCTTATCCGATATATATATTAAGACAAATGGTTTGCCATTCTTTATAGGAGAATCTGGTTTAGCTAAGTCGGCACATTGAATCTTTTTGGCAGCGCTAGGGGAGGACTTCGCATCATCAATTGTGTAACTAAAAAGTTCATATTTATAATCCGTGGAGGCTGGAGAAAGAAGCTCTTCACTGAAATAGACTTTGCTAAGTTCGTGTATAAAATTAAAAAGTTCCTTGGTTTTAAATAATTCTGTTGTGGTTTCCTGAAGACGGTCCAAGTTAGGAAGTTTTGGAAGTTGAGCGGAACTCACTTAAATACACATAAAATTAATAGTTAGGTATACGTACATACGTTATTTATTGACTGGCTATAGCTATACTTACAAGTCAAAAGGACAAGGAGAGAAATTAATATCTTCATTTTGTCTTAAAGAACTTTCAACTTGTGTTCTATAAATGAAGCTTTAAAGGTCTGCAGTGGATCTTAAATACACCAAAATTATATAATTTGATTAGCTCTGCTGTTCTCGCTTTCCTCATAGTCTTTAGTGGAGATTTTACGGCTTAAAACAAGGAAGCACTAAGAAAATATTGCGCAACACAGTAGAAAATCAATCTTTATATGATATATGTATATATATGTATATATAATATATAATGTATATATACATGTACAATACATAATTGGAAATGTGTAGTTCACATGCTTTGTAAACTTAAGATTGTGTTTTGTTGTAAATCAACCCGCAAATTCATCAATATAGTTGTTCAAATTATTAGAACTGAACAGAACTGTGGTGGTTACACTCATGGTCAATGAAATAGGTCTGTAGTTATGACCTTTGATTTCAGATCAAAAAAAAAAAAAATTTTTGCAATGATCTTATATTTATTCCAGTATTTAAAACGATTTTTGTGTAGATTGGAAGATTAATCATACAGTTAAGAATAGAGTACGATAAGGAGATTCCTCTACTGTATATGACTAGGTCAGAGATTGGCACTGAGAAAGAGATAGAGAGGAAAAGACGTATTTGACAGGACTAACGCAGCTGATTAGCCCTATGCAGGGCAAGCACCCCTTTTCTCCTCCCTCGTTTACCAGCCCCAAAACAAATGCCAAAAAATGCATGAAATCAAATCCCAAACAAAACTCAAAACTCGCCGTCCCCTCTGAACCAAGCAAACAATGCAGCTCAATTACAGCTCCCTTTCCCTCTCTCTACTCCCCCTTTATCTTTCTCCACATCCCCATCTACTCTCGATCCCTCTCCAAGGCAACACAAGAATTTACTGTGTGAATGCGGCACATGCAAAAAGTAAAATCGACGCTGGAAAATATGCAGCGCCGTTCAACGTGGCGAATGCGCAGTTTGCGGGTAAACCTAAACGAAACCACAATGAACGCCAAAATTGCCAACATACTCGTAATTTATGAGTGTGTGTGTGTGTTGCGCTGTCTCTATCTGCTTCTGTGCTAATTAGCGGCATAATTTAATTTCCAATTGGCAGCTTCGACTTTTTGGGGCAAAGGCCGCGACGAACGCGTGCGTTGCAAGCATTTTAAATGTGCGAACTGTTGCGCCACGCACACACGCACACACACACCCGCACACTCCCAGCCACTGTCACTATATGATAATAAATGTTTTTTCTTTGCATGGCAAATTTTCACTGGAAGCTTAAAGCACAAAAACGTCGAAAGAAAATCTCATTAAAATTTCACACATATGTATGTGGACCCTGTCCCCAACTCTCACCACTTCCCCCTCGTGCTGACTGCCAACACACGACGTTGGCCGCCCATGGGTCAAGCTGTTAATTAATCTTGATTTTCAGTTAAGTACAAGCAGGGTTAGCAGTGGGAAAGGGTGCGCAGGGGGGCTTGCGTCAAAGTGACAATTAAATTAATCACGACGGCAAACGATTATGTCAACAGACAGCGAGGACACGAACCAGGACATGCACACCGCCCGCAGCGGGCAAGCAAGAGAGGTGGCGGCGGTGGAGATGGTTAGTTTGTGGGGCGGGGAGTAAAGTGGGCGAGCCTTCTGTGCAGAATCTCATTATGTCTGGACAGAAAACTTATAATTAAAATTTAGACCGCAGCAAATTGGTGAAACTAGGCAAAAAAATCGTGTCAAGTGGGAGTTGACAAACAGGAGTACGTGTATATGCAGAAATACATATGTACACATATAATGTATACGCCTAGCCACACTCTTCCAATGTGAGAACATAATCATCACTTCAACTTAAGCAGCTTTTATGTTTTTAATTAGTTTTGTGGTCTTAGGCACCAAAAGAGGCAAGAATTTAAAGTTGTTATTTTATTATGTAATTTAAATGAATGAAGACTTTGAAAGACACAAATACAGTTTCAGTTTAAAGAAAGAAATAAATAATTTAAATTGTTAGCATGAAAACAGAGTAATTTCATTTTAAGTACTTTTTATTTTTTACATTATTAGCTAAGACATCAACCCTTAACAGTTCACTGTTGTTCACTGAGGAGCAACACTGTTAAATGAGGACCACATACTGTAGCAAAACTGTTATAAATGTGGCGGTCGGTCGATTACTCAATAGCCAATCAGATTAATAGTGTTGAGAATATACTTAATATCAGAAAAAAACACTCGCACGAGGCAACGGGAAGCAAAATTAAATTCATAAATTAATTGAAATAAAGAAAAACTGCATCATGGCACAAGCTGAACCAGAACTGGAAGTCAATGGCGCCGAAGCAGAGGCAGAAGGCGATGATGAGGCACAGGATGCACAGGAGGACACAAAGCAAAAGAAGCAAACGCGTCATGACGGCGGCGCCGCTGACTTGGAACGTGTGACAGATTACGCGGAGGAGAAAGAAATCTCTGCAGCGAATATATCGAGTGTAAGTGGGAAAAGGTAAAGGAGTATATAAGGCAATATCTAATCTCTCTCTCTCTGTCACACAGGCAGTGGAACAGTTTGGCAATCAGCGCAGCAAAGAGAACGAACTGAGGGTGGCTAAGGAGAAAGAGCTGCAAAAGGTGCAGGTGAAGAAGGAGGACATTGAACTGATTGTAAGAGAACGTCTTTATATACATCGTGTCCATACTATATGTTTATCCCCTTCCCCAGATGAATGAGCTGCTGGTGACCAAGGCCTGCGCTGAAAAGGTGCTGCGGGAGCAGAGCGGCGATGTGGTGGCTGCACTGGAGGCCATTATAAGCAATTAAGTTTGCCCCGATAAGGATACCCATTGTCCCTACCCCTCCCCGGCGTTATTTGTACATTTATAACTAGTAAAAGTAAACAAAAACTAAAACAAAATTTGATTTAAAATTCAAGTTTATTTCAGAGCACTCTTTCCATAGTAAACCCCATTTAAATATTGACTATCAAGTGCATGTATGTAGTATAGATATATCTATCATATCACTTGCTATATGCGTTAGGTATGAAGAAAATGAAGAAGTAACTTTGATTCAGCCAGATCGACTCGATGCGATGTATGTTTGTGTGTGTGTGTGTATGTGAAAAACATATAAACTATAACAATGTGAGAATAAAAATCATTTTTATAATATAGTAACAACTATGCAGAAGACAGAACTAGAACCAAAACAAGACAAAAAATTAGGTTTTGAAATCACGTCTAAATTTCATTGCTTTTTTCGTACTGCTGTGTGGATTATTGAAATCATGTGATTAAATACTTTTGCAAATTCTCGCACGACGGCGTATTGATGTTTTGTGCCTTTCTATATAGATCTCGATCCCCAAAGGTGCGTGCCTTGGCCAACATGGAGTCGCCTACAAAAGAAGAGAAAGTAGTTTATAAATATTAAAACATATTGATATGTATAACGTCTGTATATCATCTATGTGCATCCCTCTGTATACTCACGATAGTTCCTTTCCCGGCTGCACGAGTGCTTTAAATGATTGACGAAATCTTCCTCCACTGACTCCTCTAGACGTGCCACCGACCCCTGATATTCCGAGTAGAAATTGTCTTTGACATAGTAGGGTATCTTCAGGCCGTTGGTCTCGCGCTTTACAGAGTATTTACTGAGAAAGAGAAGAACTCTGTTTAGTAGGATTGTATTGGGGTCTATGAACTTCGGAACTTACTGCGATGGTGTCAGGCTGTACATGGGATCCGATATAAAGAAGGACGACATCATGGACAAACCAATGAGCAGCAAAATGGGCAGCAGATTAATTAAAGCTGAAGAGTTGTTGGTCTGCAAAGAGAAAAACGCAAGATAGATTAATCTTTTTCTGCAACTTCCCCGACATTATTTTAAACTCACGTCTCTGTCCTCGCGCGCCTGATGACGCCGACGCTGCTGGCGCATGTAGACATTCTGCTGAGGAAATCCCCCGTTGAAGAACATATTGAAAAGTTCCTCGGCACTGATGTCGGCCTGGAAACCGCGCGAGTAACCATATTCATTATATTGTCCCTGGCGATGGTGTCCTCCATTGCCGTGTCCATTTTGCCACTCATTCGTTTCCATCATATCGTAGTTTTTACGCTTTTCTGCATCAGTCAAGACGCCAGCAGCATTGCCCAACGCCTTGAAAGCCTCTGCAGCCCCAGGTGCCTTATTCTTATCCGGGTGCAACTGCAGCGCTAGTTTCTTGTACGCCTTCTTCACCTCCGAATCGGTTGCTGTCTTGCTCACGCCAAGCACTTCGTAAAAATCTTTACATCTAAGGAGAAGGAATAGATTAAAATTAAGTTTTCAGTGAAATTAAAAACCTTTTCTTCTACATATTATCTTATCAGTGCTTATCAGTAGTATAAATCTTTATCAAGACGCACTTTTTTACTTTACGCACTGCCTCCAGCTGATCTTTGGTGTATTCTGGTGCATGATTTCTTGAGTCGGAGTTGACACGTTTTCGCGGACCAGTATCCTTCTCTTCAGTGGCGGCAGCTGGCCGCTCTTTGCCGGCAGTGTCGCTGCCAGTGGTACTCTGCACCTGTGCCAAAAGACCTGATAATGGGCAAGTCACTAATTGTATTTAAGGCGGAGCAGTTTATGGTGGGCTTGACTCACGTTTAGCACTATCCGTAGGATATAGTTTTTCTGCCTTCAGTAGAAACTTTTCAGCCCTGTCGATCTTGTGCTCCGCCAGAGCCTGCACAGCCAAATCGATGCAACGCTGCGCTTCGTCTTTATTCCCCTCCATCGTTTCTGCTCCTGCTGTTTGTTTGTATAATTATTACGTGGTTGGTGTAATAAATAGTTAAAATGCTATGCGGGAGTAATTGGGTACGTGCGTATGTGTGTATGCACAATGTATGTATGTGTATGCGTTATGTGGACCACGTACTAATACTAATACACACTCAATCGCCTGATCAAGTCCGTTGGCAGTTTCTTGCTTAATGGTTATTTGTCTATTTCTGGATTGCACAAGAGCCGTACGTCCGCCTTATTACTGACTTTTCGTTGCTTATATTAACTAAGAGCCAGCTCAGCTCTGTAATTTAATTGATTTTACTGCACTGCGTTGATTTTTTCATCAGCATGCAGATAATGTATCGATCTATCGACAGCCCACCACACACAATCACTCAGTGGCGATAAGGCTGCCAGATTGCTTCACACTTGAGTTGAAATTTTAAAACTATCGTATAAGTATTATTTCTTAAAATGCGTTATATCTATCAAACCAATGTTCCATTAATTTGTTTCCCATTCTGTGGTTGTTTAAATAAACAAAAACGGTTTTTCTTTATTTATTTTAGTTTTATATTCGCGCAAATAATTTAATAAAATTTTATAGAAATGTATTATCGATATTTGAAGAATTACTTCTGACAGCTGATAACAGTGTTGCTCTGCTGAATAGTGCTGCCAGATCATTTACATGCGCCCACTCTCAATCAGACGTTCATACATGCATAGTGCTTTGCGTGTGTGTGCGTGTTTGTGAGTGCCGCAGCATGGAATGAAAAGCGCAGCGCGTTCGCTGGCTTTATTCGTTTCGTTTTAACCTGTTATAATATAAATAATAATAGAAATTGTACGTCAATTTGTAATCAAGAAGTCCCAAGTTCTATACGGCATCAAATTATAGTGAAGTACAGTGCAATAACCGATGCATTTCTGCCAATCCTTGTCACTGTCGTTGTCGTCGTCGCTGTTGCCGTCGTGTTTCGTGTACGAGAGTGTGTGCGTGTGTGGCGCAGTTCATACAAGTTGGCCTGAAAAAAAGTGAAAGAAGCAATATCGCCATATTGTGTTGTCAATATCAAAAAGTGCATTAAATACCATATAATTTTATTGACAAAACAAATGCCTAGCGAATTGTTAAATTAAAGCGACTTATGTAAAGCTAATAAAAGCTAACTAACTAACTACAGAGGTGAGTACGCATATATGAGTGTACGTGAGTGACACTGTCAATGTATGTGAGCATGTGTGTGATTAAATGGGTGCATATACGTATGTGCGCACATGTATCTGTGTGTTTGTGTGATTTCTTAAAATGTAGGAACCCAAATCTCTTTCGTCTGATGCTAATTCATAAGACAACAACAACAATAAGAGCGTCGCGTCTGACCCGTTTTACCCCCTGTCGACGCACCGGTTCCCACTCAATCAGTTCTCATCAAAGCAATGCATTGTTTATATTGTCAATTGGAAGCTAGATAACATTATTTTTCGATTCGATTAACATCGACTTTAGAAAAATTATCGATAAGCGCGGCTCATTTTGAAAAGAGTTTGTATTTCATCTTTTCGATAATTTATTTACAGATTTATGTAAAATAAATTATATTATAGATGTATACAATTGAATGCCGCCTTTCTTGTTTGGGAATCTGATACTTCTAATTTGCTTTTCCAAAGTTCAATACTGTCGATTAGTAAGCATTTTTGACGGTTCGCTTATATAATTTTTTTGTTTCGGATTTTGGGAAGCGATACGCGAGCACAAAGGAAACAACAACAGGGACTGCGATATAAAGTCAAAAACCGATTTAATTAATTTAAGTTAATTTGTATGCAAAATAATATGTGTAATTGTACAGGAACATATGGATATTCAATGGAATTCCGACATTACAAGTCGGTTAAGCCCATGACTTTTCCAGGTAATTTCCATTTTAATTCCTGTTCAGTACATGTATGCATCATTCTTATGGTAATTGTTTTATAATCTGTTCTTTTATTTTTACAGATTCCGATACCCCTTTTGTTCTGTTCTTATAACACGTTAGCATATCAAATTATAAAGAACAAACAACAAGATCGATCGTTTTTATAACTAGTTACAACGTGGGAGAGCAATAGCTTTCATCAATTTTAGAAGGTAAGTTCGCCAATATAATAATAATTATTATAATACCTCCAATATTGAATGAAGTTTAGTGAGCTCGAGCAAAAATATTTAAATTGATACAATAACCTTATTTTATATATGATATCGATACTTTCCTAAAATAAATAAAAATAAAAATAACTCCAGATCCTTCAATACTTTTTCATTTTACAAAATTATAATCATTTAGCGCATATACAATATTTAATAATATAGTACAGGTTTTAAGTATTAAAAAATTAAGACATAATAGTTCTTTCACCTAAGTTCTTCATAAATATAGGCTTAATTGTAAAAAAAAAGTTTGAAAACCTGTGGCGAGGGCAAATATTTAACGTTATTAAATTTAATATTGTTCACCGGTTCACGCTTTAGAGGTTCTCTATTTACTTTGAGGAGGGATAGTATTAGTATTAGTAGTACTACGTAATTACAAAAATTGTTTAATGTTTACACTTACTCATTAGAAGAACGTCCGTAATAAACCAAGAAGTGGGTGGACCTTGGGCCCCTCCCGCCTCATTCCATAACCACATGCACGAAAAGTAGCTTTCTAACTATAGCATAATCCCTGCTCCTTCCCGCCAACACCTTCTCCGTGTATTTTACTGCTGCTGATGCTAGTGACAACTTCTCAATACGGCGTAGCCACAGCTGAGAGCGCAAAGACAATCAGAAAAAAGCTTCGACGCAAAGTCAAAAGCAAAGACAGCAGTATAACCAGCAGCACACGCTGCCGAAAGCCAAGAAAAAAGCTCTCTTCAGTCGTCAGCTGCTGCGCGTTGCGTGAAGTTTGTATGTGCTTTTCTTTCCACTGAGTGTGTCGCCGTGTGTGTCGCAGAACAACGTAAAAAATACGAAAATTTGATTAAATAAAGTGCAAAAAATCAACTGAAATTGCAGAGGAAAACTCGGTAAAGTTGCATAAAGGTCGCGCGTTTTGTTTCCAATCTCTCTTTCCATTTGCCGGCTTTGTAGCGTGACCCGCAGACGTGTGCGTGTGTGTGACCTTATTCGAAACAATACCATTAATTTACTACAAAAGTAAACTACATTACTATAGCATACAACTTACGCCCAGCACGCGCAATTAAACACGGTTGGAAAAAAAAGCTTTACAACAACGACAACAACTTGAACAACAACATTGAGAACACCATAGACAACTTCCTCAAACAAAACGCAAAACGCGTATATTTAGTTTTTGGTTGAGGTCGAAACAATAAAACTAACTAGTTTTGGTTGATTCAAAATTAAAATTCATCGATTGGCTCGAGATTCAGGCGGCTTTTGTTACTCTCTCTCCGAACTCTCAGAGCGCTCTCTGTCATTATATTTTTTGTCTACTCTCATCTAATTGTATGTGTATTATTATTATCATATTTGATATATTAATCAGTTTGTTTAAAAAGGGTTTTGGTTCAATGGAAAAAAGGCAAAATGCAATCAGCATTGAAATACTTTGCTCTCTTTTTTTTTCTTTTTGGTTTATACATACACACTTCACACTCGTGCAGGTGTGTGCGTGTCTGTATTTAGTATGTGTAGTATTCTGCGCTGCTGCTATCTCGCTCTGGCGCACAACATATGTTTTGATTTTGCCTTGCAAAAGTCAATTTAAAACATGTGCGCCACTATTTTTGTTTATTGTTTATAAATGAGCGCATCAAGCGCCCTCTCTCGAGGTGCTGCTGAGGTCATGCTCTCTCAGTGGAAGAAGCAGAAACACCCACTGTCAATTTACTGCTATGACAAACGACCCTCACCGGCGCAGGCAAAGGTACAAGTGAGACAGGGAGAGAGAGCACGCGCTGCAGTGGTAGGAGTGGGAGAGAGGCAGGTAGAGTGGGAGAACGAAAGAGCTTTGCAAAGTCAAAAGTAAATGCATATGCGAAAGCTTTACATGTGCTTTTGTGGAGGCAGCTTTTGCTTTGCTCTTGTGTTTGTGTACACACATATGCACACGTTTCTAGGTACACTCATTTACACACACACGCAAAGTCGAAACGACTGATATAGGAAGAACCTTGTGCGCTCTCATGACTATGAAATGGAATTTAGTTGGTTGTTTTTTCATTGTTTTTTTTTGTGTTTCGTGTTTTTGTGCTCTCTCTTCTTCTTGGCACTTCTCAATGCTGTCCGTTGTTGCTATTTGCTCGTTATATTGGTGTTGTTGTTGCTGTTTAGATTACTACACACATTCGCATCGTCGTCCGTATATCGCACCAAAGTTGCCTTCTCTGGCCTCTTCTACTGCGGCCTTCCTTGGTCTCTCTCCCTCAGCTTCTTCATAGAGATTTGGCTCATCTGACAGGCGCTGGTCGTCAATGTTGACCTCGCCTTATGCGCCCGGTGCACATTTATTGATTTTCTTTTTATTCGAGGCATATTTTTTTATCAATCCTTTTGCCGGGCCATGTGCAAAATGATCAAAGAGAGGAGGGGGAAAAAAGAGGTGTTACAAAGCAGTCAGCAATTTCTGCTGTCATTGGACTTCCTCCTCTTCCTCTTCCTTTTCTTCTTGCTGGTGTCCGTTGCCTTTGTTCAATTTCGCCGCTTATCACAGAAAAATGCTGATAAGCTGACAAACATATGTACATACGTTCTTTTTTCGCATTGGAATCATCTTTTTGTTGTTGCTTGTATGTGTTTTTTTCGTCGATGGCATTGAACACTGTTTGCAGGTTTCTTCACCCTTCTTTTATAAAAAGTATACAATTTATTATAAATGGTATGCATGTGTGCTTGTGCTTTGCGCTTTTTGCGCTTTGATAATTTCACGCACAAATATCACGTAGCCGGTGGAGAATAAAGTTGGGTCATTATAAAGTGACGCACGTATACGGCGAATTGAAATGTGATAAATTCACATACTTCTCTTCTTCTGATGCGCGATACCACTTGATGTTGTTGTACTCATTGTTGTTGTTGTTTTTTCTGTCTAAAGCTGTTGCATATTATGCTCTTTAAAGGCAACTGTCTAATTGCTAATGTAAAACTTCTTCCTCTCCGTTCTTGTTTAGCTCCAAAAATGACGTTTATCTGACAATAAAAAAATCCTGGGCTGAAAACAAAAATCCAAAACAAAAAAATATCAAAACAAAAACTGCAAGCCCAAAAATTTGAAAATCAATTTTGAATTTGACTCTGAAAGTTAAAATAAGAGACAAAAAACGTGAAAGAAAAGCGAATTAATAAATAAAACCCAAACATAAAAGGAATATAAGAACAAACTTGGTAAATCTTTTGTGCCTGGAGCTGTTTAACAAAAATCTGTCAAAGTGGATGCTATTGCGTTGCCTCTCGGAGGGCTATCTCATGTTAGAATGGCTTTAGCAAGGTAAGAGAACTAAACAGTTGAATATGGATAAAATAATAAGTAGTACTGTTGATATGCCGTGTTATTGACACTTTTTTGATAAACGGGAAGATGATAAATGAACTTTGTAAGTTATGTTGAGTTATCATTTAAGTTATAGCTTCCGAAGTGAAGAATGCACATTAAAACTTATTATAGCAACGTTAAAATCAAATTGACCAAAGATTCCTTAGTTGTCAATAAAGACTGTGGTAATCGGCGACCACAGTCACAATCCTCGATTAAATAAAATAAAAATAAAACCATACTAGTTTAGTATCTAGAACTCACTATTTGCCAACAATGTGTTTTGCAAAACTGTTTTCCAAACAATTATCTGACAGTAAATTGCAAAGTCAATGTCGCTATAAAAAAAAAATCTGTGAGAAAACAATAACAAAATGCGCGCTAGGGAAAAATCGCATGTTTGCAAACACAGGTACATTATTTGTGTGTGTGTGTGTGTTAAAATTCAGGGGCAATGCCGTGCCTAGACGTAATTACCGTTATGCTCAAGTGCAACAACGCATATACGGCAGATAAATATCTCTAAATACGCGAGCGCGCCTGCCTGACCCCGTCGGCTATGGCCACTGCCGATCGTTATCATCATAAAGCGAAATGAAATGAAATTTCCTTGCCATGAACATTTTCATTGCAATAACAATAACAACAACTATTGTAATTGTAATTGCAACCTTTGCGTTTTGTCTAATGATAGTGATGAGCTGAGGCAGAGTAAGAGAAAGGGAAATATAAAGCGTTTGCTGCAGTGCTGTCAACGTGAAAGTGATGCACAAATGCCAAAACTTTATTTACCAAAAAAACGGTAAATGGCTAACACATATGTACACGTACACACATTATATTAAATTATTACATCACTTTTATTAAAAAATGAATTTTGAGCTAATGAAAAAATATATTTACATAGTCATTAGCACACATCGGTTTTAAAATACTTTAAAATATATGACTAGTAATTTTCAACTTTTATTTAAATGTCAAGTTGTTCCTGCAGTTGGGTTTTAAAAAATCCCGAATTGGCGGGTAAAAAGCGAAAACAGCAGCACTGATGCGATCGGGAAATTGTCAGTGCTTGTCGTCATTTAAAAACTATTACATTTTCTTGCTGACGACGTCTTTCCTCGTCGCCGCATCGGATGTGAGAGATGACCCAGGTTCACATCTGTCCAGCTCGAACTCCGTTGCCTTCATCTGCCACTCTCTCTCCTTTTCTCCATCTCCTTCACGCTATTTAAATGTGTCTCTGCATTGAATTTGTGGCTGAAACTCGATTTCAACTATTTATAGAGAGAAAGTAGACAGCGCGCTCTCTCTCCATCGATTGCACGGCACAGTAAGAGAGCGGCACAGGCAGAGTGAGAGAGAGAGTGAGCAAGGCTCGTGCCAATTTATTTCAATATGCTTGACCGAAGGTGAGAGGCGGTGCTGCTCTCGATGAAGCTGCGTCACCGTGGGTGGAAAGTGTGCGCCGAGGTGGCGGTGAAGTGGGGTGTGGTGTAATGGGTTGGTGGGGTGAAGGTGTGTATGTCGGAAGGATGGCGCCGCATGTCGACATCGACTGAGAGAATCACATGTGCGCGTGCAGTAATTGTTGTTGTTGCTGGCATTGTTTATGTTTTGCATCTACTTGTAACGGTTTATTTATTATCTCTCTCTCTCTCTGTCTGTCTGTACATAAGGAAGTGCGCAAAGCTTTTGTAATGTTGTGCAAAGGTGTTTCGCTTTGTTTGCGATTAGAAATAATTATCTCTTGCTGTGTGTGTGTGTGCGTGTGTGTTGTATGCACGTGTATGTCTCTCTGTGTGTACTGTGCTGTAATTGTAGGTTACAAAAGCGATTTGAAATGAATTTTACACGATAAGGTCGTTTTGCTCTATGATTTTTCGTAATTTGCCTTTGATAATGGGAACACACACACATGTGTTCATATATCTAAGTAAACATTTCTAAATATATATGTAAATATGTTCTTTATATTGTTACATGTTTGCTTACCCCTAATAATGTGCATAAACTTACAGTAATCGAATAGATGATTTCCTTAAAACTGAACTTTAAATTACTGAAACTTTGTTCCATTTTATTTATTTTTTAATCTACTGTCCTAGCTTAAGACTTCGTCTTATCTGTCTTAGGTTTAAAAAAAGCTTAGGTTCAATAAATTTGCTTTCAAATTTAAAAGTTTTCATTTGGCACAGAAATTTTTGTACTACCAGTACTTAAGCTTATCACACATACCTATTAGACCATTTGCATCAAGGTTCTTTTTACTGACAATCGCAAGTGTTGTAAATTTCAGAGTATCAGTTAAATTGACGTGTTGCCCTCTATAAATAGTACGTAAACACATACATATCATAAACGACTAAAAGGGCGCACACAACGATAGTTAGTTGACTGTGGTTATCGATCGATTGATTTTGATTGATCTATAGAATTTACTGAATTCAGTTTTGACCTTTTCGATGTGCATCGAAACTGAAGGTCGTTAATTACTGACGTAATTACAGTTAGTACTTTGTATCTTGGTTCGATTTAATTTATTTCGATGTCGATTACGAAAAAGCGTTGCCACTTTATATTATTGATTGCTGTGCAAATAACAGCTATGTCCATAAACAAAAAAATTGCATTAACAGAACATGCGATAAACATTCAATTCTGTTAAAAGTAATCGGAGATTCATTTTATCGATAGACAGTTTAACTATCGCAGCACGTGGTGAACGTACAACAAGAGCGACAGCAACAAGCAACAAATGTAAAATACAAAAACAACAAAAACAATACTATTATAACAATGCATAGCAAAAAAGGAGGTGGAGGCTAAAAACAGACAGCGCGACAATCGCAGCAGCAGCGGCAGCAACGACAAAAATGCAGGCAACGTCGACCGGAGCAGAGGCGTTGGCGTTCGCTGCGACGCTGCGCTGGCTCGCTCGCTTAGCCTCGTTACAAGCGTCAGCCGCGCCCTCGGCAACGCCAACGCTAACGACAGCAGCAACGGCTGCAGCGCGGCAGCAGCTCAGTTGCCCTCCATGCGGGGACGGCGGCCACTAAAATCTTGACGGCGAATTCGTCACCAGGTGGTGACTTACAGCAGCGACAGAGACGTCGACGTCGCCGCAAGCAGCGTGTACTACTTTTGTTTTCATTGAAAACGTTTGTTGTAATATGTTTGCGGTATGCTGACGTCGGCGTCAGCTCTGCTTGCTGCGCACATGGTCACTGAGCTTTGTTGAGCGGCAGCGGCAGCGACAGTGACAGAGCGCAGCTACGGCACTCATGGCACTCATTTAAACTTAAACAGCCGCCACCTAAGTACGTATGCGTGCCTGTGCATGTGTGTGTGAGCTTGGAGCTTGCACGACGCGACCTAAGCAGCGCCGCTGCTGTGCCTCTGCTCTGTCTCTGCTCTGCGCTGACGGTGCTCTGGCAGTTGCGTTGCGTTGCGTTACGTTGCCTCGCTCGTTTGTTTTGGGTTGTATTGACCTTCTTAAAAAGTAGGTAACCTCATTTCTCATTTATCGTGTACAACTTACATGCTGCTGCGTCGCTGCTTCTCTCTGAGAGAGTGACTGAGCAAGAGAGGAGGGACGCGGCGCGTCGAATGCTTAGCAATTGTCTGTCAATCACGTCGTACGCACACAGTGCGCGTCATTGTTTGACCAAATTGTTGGTGGCCAAAGCATTTGAAGGGGGAAGTGGGGAATGACTAATATGAAAAAGAAAGAATGGAAAGGGAGGCGTTATTAAAAGCTCTAAGGGGTATTTTATAAATAATAATTATCAAACGATCTGTTGTACTTTTAATCTTCAGTGAACGAAAATTTAATTCCCAATTTACGAGCCAAAATTTTATCAACCACAGAATGGTAGATTTTACAGGGTACTTACCTGTTACCTGTTGTAGGGGGAAACGAATGACTAAAGGTAAAGGAGACCCTTAAGGTTATTTCTATACTGAATGATTTATGTTCCGCATTGGTTTGCAATTTTTAGAATTACAGATTTCCAAAAGGCTCCCTACAACACAAAATACGCCAAAAAATGTATATATTCAAAGAATCGTTTTGGTCAGTTGAGTAGCGGGTATATCTGACATCTCGAGCACCGTCGAATGCAACTTTCGTGCTTGTTTCTACTGACACTGACCACTTCTACCCTTTGGTATGGAAATAATATTACGATAATTAACTTACCTTTTCGTAATGATTACAAGTTCAAGTAATATTAGAATCGCTTGGAATTCTTATTCTAGTCTAATGCTCACGTCATAAGCACAGATTGTAACGCTCGTCTTCCCACTAAATTATTTTTAATGAGCTGTACATTGATTGTTGCACTTGAATTCTCTTTGACCCGCCTCCTACACGCCCCAAACGCATCTTCGCATAAAAATTAAACATATGCGTTTGCCAGTTGCCGCTGCTGCTGCCTCTGTCGCCGTCTCTGCTGCTGCGTCGTCAGTCTCGTTTACTATTGACACCATTAATGCTGCCATGTTGCCCCAATGTAGGTCAATTGCGCGCTAATTGCCCCGCACTCGCTGACGGCCGAGAGGGAGAGGTCGAGGGAAGGAGGTGGGGCGCTAGCAACGGCAGCGGAGTCTCTCAATGTTGCTGCCGCCGAATGATTGACGTCGACGTCGACAGCGGCTGCGACAGCGGCAGCGGCAGCAGCTTGACCTTTTGGGCTGCAGCGACAGCAGCTGCGTTTTGGAAAGAAATTACGCATATTACACATACGCCATGTGTGACAGTTTTGAAGCTGAGCCGACAACACGAAAGCCACAACAAAACTGTCCCAATGACAGCGTCAGAAAAAACAACAACATCAGCAGCAACAGCACGTTATAATTCCTCTTGATGTTGCTATTGTAGTTGGGTATTTTCGGCAGGCGGCAGCAAAGCAACTCTGACCCAGTTTCCGCTCTTTAGACACCACAGAAAAACTCAAATTCAAAAACTCATTTCAGCTTTCGTGTCTCTCCAGAGCGAACCCCCCGCGTGATCCAGCCAAAAAAGGTCATGCATATACTATATGCATACATATATAGATATATATAAATGTTTGTGTTGTTGTTGTTCTCCCTTTGTTTTTGCATATTTCATGATTTAATCAAAGATATTATAAGCACACTCACACATATACACACTCAGGGCTTTGCCATCCAGGGAGTGCCTAAAAGCGACGACCAAAGGGACCAACCGCAAGGCTGTACACATCACCCCCGCCTTCCCCGCTTGTTGAGGGTAATAAAACAGAAACTTGACCCAATTCTGCCAATGGCAGGCGGCGTCGTTGTCGTCGTCGTCGCATGGAAACAGCTCCGACAACACAGAAACATTATTGAAAATCTGTGCATATGGATCTGTCTTGTGTTGTGTATATATTTTGTGTGATGCTGTGGGGCATCGAGGGTCGAAGGGGGCTACCCCAGGTTCGCTTGACATGACGGCATAACATCAGCATGCTCGATAAACAATTGCTGTGCCGCCTATTCAAAATCGATTTGAGTTCTACGAAAAACGCCCTTAGGGTCGTTGTGAGAACTCAAATTTGATTGGGTAACTTTAATTAGATTTGTGCATATCAAAGTGAAAACTTTGCTCGTAATATATTTAGGGCTGTCAATGGATCTGATTTTTATTGTTCTTTCAAAACTATCGATAGTGGAACATCGTTTATGTTTCTTCAGCTCTGACAGTAAAACAACTAAACCTAAATTCTGTTAAGTGTTGTAGACAGTCTGAAGGCTTTTAACCTAAACAGTTAAATGATTCTTCTAAAACTATCGAGAGTAGCAATATTTTAGTGGATTAATGATATGCCCTATTGAAGTAGCTAACAAATACCCATTTTGAGATAATCGATAGTACTACAATCTTTCGATAACTTTGCTTAATATGCTCTTTTACCGCCATTCCTATGAATAATCGGAATAATTATTTCAAGCGTACCGCCCCAATGATGTTATCCACTGATTAGTCAGGCCCTACGTAGTGAACTTACATTCAATTGTGTGCCCCTCACATTCATTCACAAGCTGCCAACGTTATTCTTCACTCTCTTTCTCCCCTTCTCTCTCACTTCTTGTGCCTTTCTCAAGTCGTTGCTCATCGTTTTGATTGTCGCAGTTCCCGCAGGACCCCTCAGGGGGAAGTCTTCGCTCTGCCCCCGTTTCAATCACTTAATACAGTCATTTGCCTAGGCCCAGGGCCGCACACGCACACACACCAACAGACACACACACACACACACATTCGTTCTGTTCCATTCCATTTCGTTTCTTTGTCTATATTATTATTGCTATTTTGTGTAGTATTTTCATTTAGTTCGCTTGTTGCTAACCCAGTTAAGTAATGCGAGAGGGGGTGGTGTAGGGCAGGGTAGGGAGGTAGAGGGGTTGCCCCTCGGGGCTCTAGCGATGCTTTTCCGTTTTGTTTCTTTTGTCTCGTGGCGTGTAATTTACGCGCTTCGATACTTTTTATTTCAGCGCCTCGTCCCGTGGCGACTTTAACTGACCGCGCTATGTTCCTAACCTTGTGATTGTAGTTGTTGCTATAGTTGTTGTTGTTGCTGTTGTTGTTGTTGTTATACTTGTTGTAGTTGTTGTTGATTGCAGTACCTTTAACCTTTGCTGTTGACTGAGCGCGCTCGACGGCGTCGTCGGCAGCGCCGCGTATCCTTGAAAGTGTCTGTGCTGTGTCTGAGGGTCATCAACTACAATTTTGTTGTCTCTGCTGCTGTTGTTGTTGTCATTGCCTGCTGCAAATACAGATACGTATGCGTAGTACGTAGTTCGTATAGCAAGTTGTAATTCAGGGCCACTAAACCGGCAGAAGAGTCCAGAGTTGAGCAGGAGTTGAGTTGGGTTTGTGCTCACGAGGTGTGGCATTTGATATGTTCTATGTGTGTGAATGTGTGTGTGAGTGTCGGTCAGAGTATGTGCGCATTAATGATAATTATAAGCGATAGCTAACAGAACTCAGGGCCCATTCCCTGGTCCCATTATCAGTAATTGCCATTGTCCGATATCGATTTTCATAGCTAAAACGCTTTGCATGTTTGCTTATGCCCATAAACTAACTATAACATTAACTATACCAAGCTATAAGTGCACACACACACGCCTAAACATAATATATTATATGTATCTACATATAAAGATACAATTGTGTATGTAGATACATATTCAGATACATTTGTATAGTTACCAAGCAAATAAACGTGGTCTTTCAGGTCAGGGCTTTAAAGTGCACACACGCACACACGCACACAGACACACACATTCGCACATGCTCGCCCATCTATATAAATAATAAAAAAACTGCTTGCACTGCTTGATAATTATCTGACAATGAGCTGCGGGCAACGCTCATTGAAACACACATGAGCAAACCCCAAAAAAACCGAAGAAGCAGCGAAAATCTGGGGAGAAAAGTTAACCTCACACAGAGCTCTTGCTACTTATGGATCTTCTTCTTTAATGTAACTGTGGCGTCTGACCGACAAACAAAACAAGAGAAAGAAGAAAACAACAAAAGCAAAACATGGTTATAATTGAAGTCCGACTTCAATTTCGGCACAAACTTTGCGTGTCTCCAATGCAGAAGAGTTAGCTATGAGCTCACTGAGAGATTGTACAGTTGGCATTATTGGTAGATGAGATAAACAAAATCCGCATAGAATGGAAGGGTCAAGAATATAGTCAAAACAATGTATTTATTTAGCATTCTCGGTACTGCAAACTGAAACATAGCAAGAAAGGAATAGTTCTACTCTGGTTTTACCAGCTTGAATATTCCCTGTTAATCCAAGCATACTCGGCGTATATAATATCTACCTTCAATCGCTCTTATTCATCTACCATAAATAAGTATTTTATGAATACGTTGAATTGCTCATGAATCTCTATGAACATTATGTTCATCATTTGTCCCATTAGAATCACTTGTCCCTTAATTGCTGTTTTCGTTTTCTATATGATAAAATGTTGCTTTAAATAAAACTGTGGAATTATGTTTAGTGTCCCAAGGTAACTTAGTCAGCAACTGATCTGAGTTTTTCATATTGAAATACCCTTCAAATACCCCATTAACCTAAGCATTCGATTATATCATTTGTCCCTTTCCTGCTGCTTTCTTCTTCCGATCTGCCCACTGTGCGTCGTTTTTACGTATGTTTCATTTCGTTTCATCTCACAGGAGCCGCGACAGACATGCACGTGCGTGACAAAAATGATGACAGCCCTCGTGTAGCCCTCATGGAGCCCCGTGGAGCGTCGGCTGCGGCTGCGGCTGTGGCTTTTCTCTTTGCATAAGTTTCCAGAACTGCCTCTCAAGGGTAGCCTCGGTTCGTTTCGTTTCGTTTCGATTCCATAACGTTTCGCCGAGCTGGTTAGTGTGTTTGGCTTTGGTACCGCCCCGTTGACCATGAGGCCGTCTACCTTCGGCGACGACGACAGCGCGACGCGGCAACGCCGACCGCAACTGCCACTTCCACTTACACTCGACCAGACATGCTCTTTAAGCTCTTTTAATCATTTTCATGCTGCCTCCGCTTCTGTGTGTTTATTTATTGCCCTCCACTCGACAACAACAACAACAACAACAAGAACAGCAACAACAAGAGCAGCGACGTCGTCGGCGTGTTCGCTTAGGCCTCAATCTCAATGTCTACCTCTTGTAATTTGTATCTTTAAGATACAGCAACTGCTTGCTGCGACTGCTGCCGCATCTCTCTCCTCGCACACACTCGCACATCTACAAAGATCTTCACATTAAATATTTATTATGTAGCCAAAGAGTTAACTCGCTCAAAGGCCGCTTGAAGCGACGCGACGCGACGCGACTGTCTCGCTCTGTCTCTGTTACTCTTTCTGTTTCTGTCTCTGTCCCTATCTCTGTCTTTGGCCGCACTGTCCGTTGGTCTCTGGTCTCTCCGCGTCCCTCGATTCTTTGTTGTCTTTTGTGTCTCTTGCTGTGTCTGTTTCAGTTTCGGTTTCTGCTGTTGCTTTTGTTGTTGTTGTTGTTGGTGCTTGTGGTCTTGTGCTTGTGTTTCCGCTTCGTGTCCAAAAGTATCTCAAGAGCAATAACTACATGTGCTCGCTGTGTGTGCGCTCTGCTATGGCTGCTCTGCTGCTGCGGTTTTTGTATCTGCTGCTGGCTACTTAAAGCCGTGCGACTGCTGTGTCTGGCTAGCTACTGCCCCCTTCCCTTTCCATGCCCTTCCCCCTCTCGCCATCTTTTTCAGCTAGTAGCTTCACCTCCCTCTCCTTGCCACCTCTTCCTCGTTCTGTCTGCGGTGCGTCTCCCCCATTGACAGCGACTTATACTCTACACTTGAGTCCAGGTTAGATAATATCGATATAAAGCAGATCTGTTAGTGTGTTCTTTCCTGTGAACTTATAAGAGTTCAATAATCTGTTCTTTGATCCTTAAAGCGATCATTGAACACCTTAGCACTATCTTCTTCCAACATAAAATTTGCCAGGCAGCCTTGGATAGCGTATGCAACATTCGATCTGCTTTTAAAATGAGCTCTAGCTGCTTTGTTAATAAGTATAATCTGATGCTATCCACTTTAACCATCGTCGTCGTCATCGTCATCAACGTTGTCGTCATCTGCCTGTTTTTTTTTTCGTTTTGCTTTTTATTCCAGCTTTTTATTGTTGTTAATCGCTTCTATTATATCGCATTTGGTGCTGCCTGCGATGCCTCTGCTCGCTGCTGCCTTTCTGCCTTCTGTTTATCTTCACATTTTGATCTCGACTCGTCATTTTCCATCTGGCAGACGCCGTCGCCGCTTGCTCTTATACTTCTAACTAATTACAGTTAATCATTTCACAGAGGTTTTTCGTCCCCTTTCCTCTCTCCTCCCCCCTCTCCCTGCACCTTTTCATAACGTTTTAGTTTCTGTGAGTGTCTTTCATGTTTTTCCCATCCCAAGTTGGCTTTTAATTTGCATAGTAAATCAGTTCTTGTTCACTTGGGTGCTCCGTCAACTTGTGCGAGTGTGTGTTTGTATTTGGGTTGTTAGTTAGTTTGTTAGTTGGGGCGCCTTCGCCGGAAAAGCGTGAAAATTATGCCAGCTAATCGCAGCTTTCACCAAATTCTTGAAAAAACAGCCTATCGCTTCATTTACATCGTTTGCCAAGATCGTTTGACACTCACTTTGTGAAATTTGATAGTCGTTAGAAAGTACACGATGTACTCGGATGTTGTACTGAAAACTAGATAGAAGGCAACAAGAGATCCAAAGGTCTTGGAGGAGGACTTCAGGGCTAGTCTAATGGGGTTAAAAGCGAGATCTATTGTGGCTTTTTTCTGGCTAAATTGAAAGTCGGTTTTGAAAAATGGACGGCTTGCATGTTAGCAGAGCTTGATGGGTTTATTTATGCTTGGATTAAGTCGAGGACGGATAGACTTTATTGAGAATACGAAGGAAATTAATCCGAAAATCTCAAAACATGTTTTTATCAAGTTTCCCACACAGAAATTATATTTTTGCTTGGGACTCATCCCAAGCTTTTAGGAAATAATCAAAATTAAAAAAGAAAATACTTAAGCTAATAATTTATAATTACCCATGCCAGACATATAATATATTCAACGACTTCCCGATGATCTCCCAAGTTAATCATCTTTTATAAAGCGATCATCTTCTGCATCGATTTCTCCAAAGTATTACTTAACTCGGGCTCTTTAACTCGACTTAAGTGCGAGTAAAAGTGAATTTTAATCAAGTTTACTTCCTGTTGTGTAGCTGTTGCAGCTGCTACAGACACACAAACACACACAAGCACAGGTAATTAGCAACATTAATTTGTGGCTAGTTGAAAACCGAGCTGAGACTCGTTGCACAAATTGAAATTGGTCCTTTTTGGTGAAACGAAAACGATGCGGTACCATCAACTGAGGTGAGATTTGGAGGCACGAGGCGAGGTGCGGCGAGTCAAGCTGTGGCAAGGCGAGCATAGGTGAGATGGGGTATGGTTAGCTGTGATGGTCTGAAGGGTGGTGAGCTGAGGTTTGCCGTAGTGAGGAGGGTTGGAGTGAGGTGAGGCGGGTTTGGCGTAATTTCAGGCATCTGTTGGCGCATGCTGGGCGGCCCCGCACGCTCGCGCAGTCTGCGTGAGTATCTTTCACTCAAATGAAAGTAATGAAAGTACACACTGCAGACACACACACACACACAGAGAGAGAGAGAGAAAGATTCACAGACTCAATAGCAAGAGCAACAACAACAGCAGCTGAAAAGCAACTGAGCAAATGCCGAACGGCAAAAGAAACGAAATCAAATGAAGAAATGAAATTTGCTTTCGAAGCGTTGAAGCGCCAGGCCCCAAATGCCTCTCAGCTGCTAGACTGCGCTGCTGGCGTCGCAGCTGACTGCGGCCAAATGAAAGCAAGCGCGTTTGGCACTGGCCGACGACAGCTGCAACAGCAGCAGCAGCCGTGTTCAAGGTGGCAACTGTCATTCATTTGGCGACCAGTTAAAACGAGGGAGGTGGAAGGAGGGCGAGCGGAGGGAGCAACTGAAGCTGAAGCGGGAGCCGATGCTGAAGCTGAGAGAGCGTCCTCAGCTTGGCATTAACTTGACACTTTGCTGCTTGAAAATTTATGAAGTGAGAGCTCAGCAGCGTCCACTTGGTGAAGGCACTCTCTCTCTCTCTTTCACCTATACACCTCTCTTGCTCTCACTCGCCTCGCTTCAGCTGCATGTGGCATGCATTACTTTCTCTTCCTGTTGGCGCTAAATGATGTATATCATAAAGAGTGTTGTTGGGGGAAGTGAGGGGCAACCACGTTAGTTTCTCATGGTGGTGTCTCCACACTCTCCCCTTGACCCCTCCCCCTTATCCACCCCTACCTTGACCAAACACAGCATAACAAATGACAGTTGTCGCTTGTCTCTTGTCTCCGATCCAAGGCAACTTTATCTCAATTGCCTAAGCGCAGCTGCTTCATGACATTCCCCTCCCCCTTCCTCGCCTCACCCTCCTCCTGTATGCCCTGTTCATTGTTTTTCTTTTGTTTGCATTTGTTGTTGCTTATGCATTTGTTCGTTTGTTGCATTCGGAGACACCCACAGTCAAAAAGTTTTGTGAAGGTGGATAAGGTGGGGAGGGGAAAATGGAGAAGGCAACGACTTAAGTTGAGTAAGATGCTTATTTAATACCCAGTATAAAAGGTTCGTTATCAACATTAACTAGAGTAGAAGAACTCTATTTTGATTCTTTTCTTAATATAAAACTTTAACTGATTTACATTGAAATTTATTAAATACACGTATGTACCATTTAAGTCGTTTATGATATTACTGAATCTATTACTAAATAGGATTTCACTTTGAAATATAATTCTAAAAAATACTGAAATAGTTTTCTGGTATTTCTTGTAAGTTTACATTTATCTGTCAGTTTTAAACGTTTCTGACTCATTTTTTCTTGGCTGCCAACGAAATTTGAATTTTGTGAATTATTTTTGTATTGCCGTTGTTGTTGTTTGGTGCAATTGTGCAACAACAAGTTAAGTGACATAAACCATAAAGTGTGCGAGCTGTGTTGCTGCACACTGGTACAAATCAAATAAGAATCAGGAAAGACTAAAAAAAATATTAAAAACTTGGAACTTTATTAATGACTTGAGACTTGTTTTAGTGTCTGTTTTAAATGTGAAGTGCACTAAGTTAATATATGTATACAGTTGGCTTCATAAAGTTGCCACTGTGCACGCTGCGCAACGTTGCAGTCGACGTTGGCGTCGGCGTCGAAGTCGATAAGTTGCGCTTTATGGCTGCGCCAGTTCATTAAATTTAGTTTACCAGACAGCGACAACAATGTCTGCACAGGCCACCGTCCCCCCTGTCCCCTTCTCTGCCCTGATTCAAGTTGAGCTTCAGACTGCGGAACGACTTGCAAGAGCAACTTGAAAACCGTCAGCAACAACGACACTCACATACAGGCCCATACAGTGGTACACACACACACACACACAGGTACACACGCACTCTCACAGGGAGCTTTATACAACTGTTGAAAACCGCAGTCGCGTTTGCAGTCCTGCCTGCCTCACAAACCCTTCTCCACTCTCCCCTCTGTGGCACTCCGCCCCTGGCTGCCTTACTCCCTGCACTCCTACTTCCTGCTGCTGCCCATGCTCCTCCTCTTCATTACCCCCCTTACACAGTAGTCCACAACAGCCTCTCACTGTGGGCAAAGTAGTAAATTTAATGTCAGTTGCATTTAAATTGAAACTCAAGAGCTGGGTAGGGAGAGGGTGGGAAGGGGAGATCCACAAGAGAGGGGAGAGGGGGGAGAAGGGAAGCTCATGGAACGTCTGCTGCTTTCCTGGTTTGCCTCGTCATCGTCATCGTCGTCATGCGCTGCTGATATACTCTCAGTCGGGCCCTGTCGACAGTTTGAGTTAATTTCGTTGCCTCCGCCTTTTCCACACATTAAAGGCACACACACACACACACACTTGCACAGATGTAGCTCAATATCTTTTGCATCTGCTGCATGAAAGGGATGCCCCTTGCCCTTGCCCTGTCTCTCCCTCTCCAGGGCCAATCTGCAGGCCTAGCCCAACACCAATCCCAATCCCTTTTTATGGCCTCCGAGTTTGTCCCTCCACAAATTTAAAGTTGAGCAACGACTGAGTAAAAGTTGGACCCCTTGTGTCGTTGCTGTTGTTATTGCAGTTACTGTTTCTGCTGCTGTTGTTGTTGGCTTTGTTGTATTGCTTTAACGCTCTCCACTGAAAGATACAAATTGTTATGCAAAATGGTGAAAAGTTTCATTTGGCATCCTCCTCGGAGTGCGACCGAGTTTTTTCATTTTTTCTCTCTTTTTCGTGTGCTTTGCTTTTTTTCTTTTCTTTCTTTTCATTGCGCTCGCTTTGCTTTTTATGCAAAATTTTTTTGTTGCTTTTTCCTTTTTTTTAACATTTTGATTTATTTTCATTTTATGTTGATCTGCTTTTCTGCCTTTCCGCCTCGCGCGGTTGATGTCTGCGCTTTTATTTAATATTTGTTGTAGTTCCTGCAGCTGTTGTTGTTGCCTTCACTTTTTATCTTGCCATTGTGTGTGCGCAACTTCAATTGACTTTATTTGACTTGATGGGTTGTGCTGTTTACCACGCCTCCCTTCCCTGCGCGCCGCTCCCCCTCTACCCACTTTGCAGCTGTTGTCAACGTTGCTGTCTGTCATCTCTCGTGCCCATCCCCCTTCCCTCCCTTTTCCATTTGTCTTATAACAATGCACAAGATGATGCGATCACGGCGAGTATCTTTACCACGAGGCGAGACTGACAAAATTGTTGTGATTTCGTGTACAATATGTTATTTATATTGTTTAATGGGCACTCTTCTCTCCATCCCTCTCTCATACACCAGACAGACTCTGTTCTCTGCTCTTTGGCCCTTTCGCAGCGCATAACTCAAATCGAATTACAAGAAGAAGGTGGGGGCTCTTAAAGGATTGCCGCAGCAAACAATTGAGTTGACACTCAAGAGTGCTTGAAGTCGGGAGATGTGTATTTATTTGACTATAGATTGACTGCAATGTAATTGTAATGGATGATCCACTATTGAAAAACAGCACCATCTGAGCTAAACTTATTCTTTGTATGATCTCATGTTGAAATGCCTTGAGCCTTGAGCTGGTATAAACTTATAAAATGCAGCGAGAATTTTAATATCATCTATTAATGCTCCTTAAAATAAAACAGTTAACCGAAAACACTTGGCTTGCACTTCCCAGCACTACTCTTCTTCTTACTCCAATCCCTTGCATGTTCTCATAATTATCCCAAAAAATATGCAAATTTCGACACTTAAGAAGCCAACATGATTTTATTGTTGCGCTTTTTGTGCTTGGACAAATTGCTTCGTCGATAGAATCAGCAAGAATCAGAATTCCAAGGCCGGAGACGCAGTAAAAGAACTCGCAAATCGCCTCGAGCAAAGAGAAACGTATAAAAAAACGCCCTTAACTCTTGAGAGCTCATCGCGCACGTTTAATGCCCCCGATGGACATTTGAACAGGCAAGGCAGGGAAGGACGCGAGACAAACAGACAGCGATAATGTGCATATATACGACACGATACCATACGATACATATAGAAGACATTGGCTTCTAACGTTCATAATTACTAAGCACACACACACACGCACGCAGCTCGTTAATTATGCCGTCTAAACCCACCAAATTATGACAAATTTCAATATGGCCAGAGAGCGAGAGAGGGAGACGGAGAGAATAAATAAAAACGTTGGCGGAGAGAGTCAAATGAGTTCAAATACTCCGCCCATTTGAATAAACAAAGCGAAACGTGAAGGGGAAGAAGAAGTGAAGAAGAGCGTGCAGAGACGCTACAGGCCCCGCCGGCCAAGAGCACATTCTCTCTCTCAGGCACATTCTATGGCAAACATTGCCCGAAACCAAAAACCAAAAACCCCGAGAAGCCCAAGGCGTTCGGCATTTGAAACTTATGATGGGTTCATGGTCAAAAACAACCTGAGTTCGTTAAAACAATGAAAAGTTCGACAAAAAGAGAAAAAAAGTAAAAAACCAAAGCAGAAAACACGCAAAGAATTTTGACAGTCGAGTGTGCTACTCGCACAGATACGCTGTAGACCATTGAAGGTAGTCGAAGGCTTTATTTAAGTATTATATTAATTCCTTTTTAGTGAATAACATAAAATCTTCATTCCTTTAAGTATATTCATGAATTTTATTGAGAGATCTAAGGAGAAGGAATACTTAAAAATTAAATTAACTGACTTTAATTAATATATCTCGAAGTTTCGATATTTCATTTTATAAGCTATACATGTCACCTTTCCTTTCCGCGGCTTCGTAGTTCTTTTATAGGGTAACTCTTGCGCCAAACTTCAAAGCAAAGTCTCCAAATAAGACGGGCAAGAGCACATACTTTGAAAATGTGAGGAATTGTTAACTTGGGATCGAAATTGAAATGCCTCTCATGGCGTAGATGTCACACCTTGGTCACACTTGAAATGAATATCTTGAGCTGTTGAGATTGAGAATGCTCAATCTGCAAAATAATGATGATATTTACGACGTCTTGCGATATATATATGTTCCAGGGGGTTTCAAGGTTCTTAATAGGAACTAAATTTATATTTTTGGAATTTACTTTGCCACGCCCTTACCTCAATTGACAACTGAGTTTTGCTTTGACTTCGCCCCTTTTTCATTGGGAATCGAGGCTTCGTTATACCTGAATATGAGAGGGAACGATCCAATTAGGGCACATAATGAACGCCAAATTGCAGTTGATCTTTGCATGCAACTTTAATGTAGCTGCCTCGGCGGCTGTATCTGTATCTGTAGCTCTGTATGTTTGACCTACTTATGGCAGTTGTAAAAATTCAATAACAGAAAAAAAGAAACGGAAAATTAACTGAGAAACGGCACTCGACGCGGCCAAAATTGATAAGAGAGACACAGATACAGACACAGACACAGACACCCAAAGCAACCAAAAGCGAGGCAAACCAAGGCTACCACAACTCGGCACGATTTCTACTTGGGATGCCCTTCGCTCAGCTCGGAGTCGGAGCTCGCGCGACATGGAGAGAAACAGAAACAGAAACCAAAATCCAAGGAGGAGTCACACAGACACACTCGCTTGCACCCATTTCCATGCCCATTTCCCATTTACGTGGTCGCATATTCGAAACGTGAGTGGAACTCGCAACCCGGCTACGACAATCAACTCCCCTGGCCCCTCCCCCGTTCCCACCCGTGTTGGGTGTCTTGGTCTCTTTCTACACGCAGAGACACCGTCGATGACACCGGCGTCGATGCGTGTGCGTACGTGATGCAATCAAAATGTTATTAATAACGCAATAAAGTAACCATAATTTCGACCATTAAAATGCACACATTTTGCGCTACGTGCGGCCATAAAAACGCCAAATACAAAACCCGTAAACCGCTAAAGAAAACCACCGTAAACCGTTAATCGTAGCCTGAACACTGAGTTGTGACCCAAGTTAGTCCAAAACTCAAGTTTGCAGAGCAGAAACTAAAGTAGATACTAAGTTCTTATGTTCTACAAACAGTTTACCTTTGCCACTCCACCAGAAATGGGGTAAGGCGGGAAGGGAATTTAAAAAAAATATTTAAAAGGGTTAACATGTTATGGGCTTTACAAAATGGGATAGCTACGTACATAAAACAACGATTTTCTAAAAAATCGAGCAGATACTATGGTATACGGGTTATAAGAGCATTTAAAGGAGCTCTTCAAGCAATACCCGATTAAGCTTTCCCAAAGATTAAAGAAAATGATCTATTCGCTTAAAAACTCAGAGTTCTTAAAACCAAAGAGGTACAAAGATAGAAAGATATAAGAAACAAACGGAATTGGTATACTCGATACATCGAAATGTCGTAATTACATTATTGTACATCCAAAAACTTGTGCTCCAAAAACAAAAAGAAAACGATATCTTTAAGGCCAAAACAAACCGAAAATAGTCGGCACACATGTCTTTGTACCTCAGGGTGTTGTGTGAGTGTGTGTATGTATTATTTTCAGGTATAGATACAGATTGTCAGCACATGTTAGTGCTGTGTGACAGGCGTAAAATGCATTAGGCGCTTGCGATAAAACATTGAAAAGCTTCTTGAGTGCTGGAAAGCGCAACAGCAATTACAACAAGGCGTAGCAATGGTGTGTGTATCTGTGAGATACTTTGCATTGTTTCAGCTCATGTGACGCTTACAAAAAGTAGGGAGAAAAGGGAGCGAGAGACTCAGAGCGAAAGAGAGAGACTGAAATTTGTTTAAAGGAGAAATCATTAAAACAACGACTTGCTGTTGCAGCTGGAAATTGTAAAGGTGTAAGCGAGTGTGTTTGTGAGTGTGTGTGTGTGTGTGTCTGTGTTTGTTTTGCGATATCACCATACTCAGTCCAAGTTTTACCTCGCAATAACAATAAAACAACAACAACAACAGCAAAATAAAGCTCAATCGCGTTCGAATTATATTTATGACAGTTGTCAGTTGCAGTCGAAGTTGATGTTGTTGTTGTTGTGTTTGTTATCCGCTAACTGTGGGAGCAGCGTTTCGAAAATCTGTTTTCTGGGTAATATCTTAGAAACAGTTTAGCATTCACGTTTTAACTGTTTCAAATCATACAAAACTGATATCTATTGTTTTGTATACACAATCACTAGAATATGAATATTTGGAAAAAATTATCAATAATTCTATAATGATGGTCTTTCTTAAATGCTTAGTAAGAATTTCTGTTTGGATTGTCGATAGATACTGCTACATTAAATATACTGTATATACTCTCTGGAATATTATAGAATATTTCTTATATCATTGGAACAATCAGTATAGGCTCCAACCCTAAACTTCCAAGGGTATAAAACCTTAGGCATACCCACCTAGTCTTCTTTCTTATTGTTATTGTTGTCTGTTTTTAGTTTCGCCCAATTTTTATTGTTGTTGTTACGGTTGTGCTGCAGCTTTCCGATTTGCATGCTGAAAAAGGAAAGAGAAAGAAAGAAAGATTGTGACGCTCGTTTTTTTTGTTGCCTTTTTCCACGTCAAATGCAAATGTTGTGCAGCGATGCATTTTGTCAGCGTTTAAAGTCGCGCGTGAAAGTCGCCAGCGGCTGTAGGAGAAGAATAAATCAAGTTGATTTCAAAGGATACATAAGCTTTAATGGTTTAGCTCGTTGTCTAATTGAAATTTAACTAGTTTAGCTTAACCCAAAGTTGCCACTTGAATTTGTTTGCGGCTTGTTGGCAACACAAACAGTGCGATTTTCTGTGTTTGCTGTTGGCCATTGCCGTGAAATTTGTGTGAATAAAACTAGCAACAGCAACAGCAGCAACAACGACAGTCATCAAGAGCAACAACAACAACGTTAATAACACTTGACAAGGTAAAGCGAGCCGGCAAAGCTTTTCACTTCGAGCTCTGCAAACTATGCCTATATTAAGAGGGGCGGCGCTGAGGGGCAGCTCGGGGGACTGGCCGTGAAACTATTGAGAGAGACTACAGCAGCAGCAGCAACAACAGCTACAACAGCAACAGCAGAGCAGCATCACATTGGGCATTGCCTTCGGAGCGGCAATGGACAAATATGCGTGCTTATTTATTGTTTCAACTCGAGCTGTTTCATATTTGTGTTTGAAACGAGCCGCAAAGACCAACGCAACAACAACAGCACTAACAATGTTGGCTCATTGCCAGAAGCAGCTACTCGACACAGAGGCTTTATGAAATTGACCCCAAACAAAACGGTTTGTTGCACTGACGAAGAAATCTACGAGGCGCTCATGAGATTTGTGGCCCGTTTTCGAAGCAGAAATATATTTAATACAGGCATGCTTGAGAGAATGTGCGACTACAGAAAAAGCAAATTGAACGATAACATGTTTATTGCTATTGGATTTTTATGAAAAGTTAGCTGAAATATTAAAATTAAAGTACGTGAAATCCAAGAAATTATCTTATTTATGTACCTATTTATGTATCTAGTCTTCTATCGATCGAAATTGTTTCCAATCCGATCTACTATTTAAAACATCTTCCCAGCGATTTGTCACTGCCACAAAGTACAGCAACGCAAAACACATTTGAAACAACGATCATGTCGGCAGTGACGACGACGCCCTACACAGTTAGGCCGATACCTTTGACAGCCCCGAGGGGCTCAGGCTCAAGTCACATCTAGGCCCAACAGCAGCAGCAACCTCATACCCTCACTGGGTTGTCTCATGTCAGTTTTTTTTCTCGCCGCCCCGAGTTGACGCGACAGCCGAGTTGGCATTTGATTTATGGCGAGATTAATATCACACACAACTGGGTTCACTTCGGATCAGTTCGGTTGAGCTCAACTCGATTGACTTTTTCTCTCGCTATTATTACTGTTATTATGTATACACAAGTTTCGACTTGGATGTAGATTTCGAAATGGATTTCAAACTTTGTTCCAATTTCACTTTGGATTGTTACGCTACGGTTTCATTGTGCTCATTGTAAGTGGAGTGTGCGTAGATCATTTTGATGTGCCTGCCACATATTTCATAATGTTTTATGTGCGTTACAAGAATATGAACTGATCGATTGATATGATGCTGACGGATTTATAGCATATTTCGAGATATTAAGAGCGTTTTTTTTAATGTTTTCCCAATGAAAATTTTGAGAGCTCATTAATGGGGGTGCTCAGCAGTTTCTATAAAATCTGAATTTTTTTTATTAGGTCCTTAACCCGATTGCTCGATTTTTTGATATTTTTATAAAATTAATTAACCCAAGTTTCCTTCTTCTTTCCAGGTATGTACAAAATAGCCTGAAAAGGTTTTTACAATTTAAACTGGATCCCCAAACCCCGAAACCAAAACCTTGTGCGTGTGAGTAATTATAATTTATTTAAATCGATTACTCGCATATCGAGACTTAGTTGAGGCCAAACTGGATCAGCATCGATGCTAAGCGACCTATTTAAAGATCGCTCGCAATTATTCATTTATAACGACACTAAAAATTGCCCCAAAAAAGCCATAAAAAGCTGCAGCCTAAACCAGTTGAATATTTTCTGCAAAGCATTGTTGAAATCGCTCGTAAAACCCGAAACCCATGCTGAGCAGCTGCTTCAAGGCGAGAGTTCTTTCTTTTTTAGGATCCCTTAGTTCCGAAACTCAAAAGGAATATATATCATATATATGTATATATATATATATTGTGGTTTCTTGTTGTGAAGGCTTTATTAAGAATCTGTTCTACTGGGAACTATAACCTTATTTCATGAGTTAACAAAGTTTCCTGGATAAATAAATAAATCGATCCCGAAATGATATCATTATAGCTTGTCCAAAAATATTTTCATTTGATTCAGTTTTCAGACTCCGATTCGAGTTTGAATGAATCTAATCATTTTCTGTACCAAAATTTAGTGAGTATCTCGTAGTCGTTGCTTTGCCAAAAATGTTTGTGGTTGCGCGGCGTGCGTGCGTGCCCCAAATATCAAGAGTCAAGTATGCGAAGAGTCTCATAGTGAGGGGTGCAAAAAAGGCGAGTAAGGGGGAGGGTAGTGTAAAGTCGGCATGTCGAAAGTTGTGGCGACTTTTTTATTTGGCCCCCCCTTGGCTATGGTCAGTGCCGGCATTCGGACTCCCAACTATTGTTCAACTTCGTTTTGGGTGAACACAAAATGAAAATCAGGTCAAACACACTAAAACAAAACACATGCACACACACACTCACTAAAATTGAAACTTACCCCCCGCCCAAAAAAAAAGCGCCTCTAATTTCCCTGCGTTTTGCTGGCGTTTAAAGTCGCGCTCAAATTTTTAATTGCGGATGCGCGACTTTCGATTTCATTTCTGTTGCTTTAGTTGTTGGTGTTGTTACTTTTGTTGTTGGTGCACTTCGAGGCCTACGGCCGTGCGCCACTCTCGGCCGCAGCAGCCAAAGCCGCCGTCGTCGTCGCGTTTTGAGGCTTTCCAAAAACAAAATGAAATACAATGAAAAGACAACAACAAAAACAACAACGACGCGTTGCTTAGTTTCACTTGAGGGAAATCGCGCTCAGCTCCCGGTGTCGCGACGGCCGCGGCGCCGACGCTATGACATAACCTGACGCCGCAGTCGACTTCTCAGTCGCTAACGCTGCTGCTGCGGTGGAAAGTTATACACAAATTTTTGGTTGGGTTTTTGGCTGACGCTGCCTCTGCTGCTGATGCTGCTGTTTCACTTTTGCAATATGAAGAAAAGTGATTTTTTTCTGGGGCAACTAAAAAAAACATGAAAAACTTTGAATTGTGCAACAGAGAAAATAGAATAGAAAATAAACCATTTATTTTAATAATATCCCTAAAATGGAGTTGTTAATATGTATTACAGAGATTGGCACATGTGTATAACAGCTGTGTAGTATGGCGTATCGTTTCGAATTGAGAGTTAACTTTCATTTAAATGAGGCGCTAACGATGTCACCGATTGAGTCACTCAAGAGTCGAGAGAGTCCGCAGACGAAGTTAAGAGTCCAAGCTGGACTTATAACAGATGATAATAATAATCACTTAATTTGAACTCTAATTTGTGTGTCTGCGTCTGTGTGTGTGTGTGTGTGTGTGTGGAGGCTTTGCCTAATGACTTTCTCAGCGTGAAAAACGAAAGGTGATCTGTTTTTTTCAGTTTAGTTTTCGGTGCGTTTTCTCTTTCATTCAACTTATGCAAAACAATGAGCACTTTTTTGTGCAGGCCCCTCCCTCTCACCCTCCCTTGTGTGATCCATTGTCAAGCTTGTCTGCTTAGGCTTTCAAATCAAAAGCTGCATTCAAATTCGAAATGGCACAGAGGGAAACCTAAGTGAAGGTCTGGACCAAATACACACACACACTCACACACAGAAAGAGAGAGAGGGAGTGACAGTCACAGCGACACCCTCACCTTTATTCCAGGGTATCGCTCCATGGGTTCCATGACTCTTGTTCGTGTCTAGCTTTTCCAATTGTATCATTATTTCTTGCATGAGATGCGTTTTTCAAATATTTTACGACCGCACAGTATGTATGCTTGTATAACAGTTCATCAGCAGACGCAGCAGTAGAGTTTGCACTCGTTAAGCTTGCTTTAAGTAACGAAAATTAAGTATTCATATCTATAAATGTTTAACACTTGTATAACAGTCGTATAACTCATGTACAACTGTAGATTTATACCATTTAAGAGTTGCTAATTCCTGTTGCAGAGGAGCAGCTCATACTGGTATGATATACAAACAGTTGTTTTACATCAGATTACTACCAAATGAAAGGGGATACCTGTGTGAGATTAGTTAGCAGGTTGCATCAAACACATCATTACCTACGTTTGCCATGAGTGTCTAACACTTCATTTACCCCATTACGTTATACATGGAGCTTAATATACTCCTCCAAACCCCCATGTCCACTCAACGCAAGCTTCCTGTGCCTTTCGCCCGCTCATCTCTAATCCGCCTTGCCCTGACTCCCCCCTCTCTTCTTACTTCATTTCACATTTCATATTCAATTTCCTCTTGTTGCCGAATCAATTTAAATCTCCCCTGCTCATCCAGCTGGCTGGGCAAATCCAACAATGCCGGAACTATACACGACCCAAAACAAACACCCAAACAAAAATACAAAAAAAAGCCAAAAAAGAAATACACAATAAATACAAAAACCAAAGAAAAAAAGTAAAAAAAAATCTCTTGCACTTTTTACCTTTTACGGTTTTACGCGGGGCGATTTCACTTGAATTCGTAACACCCAAAAGAGAGTTGCAAAATTTGTCGAGTTGAGATTTGTATTAAAACAAAAGACAAAACGAAACCACCCGCGACACACACACACACACACAATCGCACTCGCACACACAGACACCCAACAGCAACAAAAACTCACCCGCGCTATCACATGAGGCAAAAACTCTCTTTTTCGGTTGTTGTTGTTGTTGTCGATTATCTACACCTTTCACCTTTCACGCCAACAACAACAACAGCAACAACAATAACAACAAGAGTTTGCTGCCTCTGCCTTTGTTTTCCATTTCGATCTACGAAATTTTGCAGCCTTTCTAATTTCAATTGTCGTCGTCGTCTTTGAAGCAAGTTGTGCAATCTCTCGCAGCTTAACTTAATTGTTAGCGCTGCTGCATGTGGATTGTGTGTGGATTGTGTGCTCGTGTGTGCTGTTTTTTGGGGATTGGAATTGTACTTTATGCTGTATGCTGCAACTGAGTGACATTTATATCGACGTGTGGCAGCGCCCACAAGTTGCAGTTGCAGCGTGGCACCAAAATCCATGACAAATATGTATTACATAAACACACTCTCGCAGGGATTTCCACACAGCAACAACAACAGCGGCAAAAACAACTAACAAGTCAGGCAACAACCACACACTCCCCAATAACAAACAACAAAGACACAGCGCTACTGTGTCCGACTGTTATAGACCCAACATCACACTGTTTCTTGAATAACTTTGGTGTTTATTAATATATTTCAATCAAATCTATAGGAATCGTTGAATGGGTCATTACTATTAGGTACATTAAACTTAAGGAGTCTAGCTTGCAAGTTACTCTTAAAGTTATATTTTTATTGATTAGCGAAGGCGAAAGGGGGCGTGGGTAAGTGGTAAGATTTGCTTTAGCTTCATGCAATAATAAGAAACACCGTCACCAAATTTAGTAGCCCCAGCTCTTATAGTCCCAGAGATTGAGGTAATCATACAGACAGACAGATATCTTCGAATGTCTTGCCTCTGCTGACACTTCTCATGAATATATTGATACTTTGTGGCTTCTCACAAACTTATAACACCCTTGTTATACCCTACCACCTCTGGGGTAGCGGGTATAAAAAGGCTGAAAAAAAATTAGTTTCACCTCTTTTCCATGGCATGCGCTTAAAAAGCGCAGCAAATTATAAACAAGCGCGACGGACAAAGCGCCAGAGAGACACAAACAGAGATAGAGGCAGATAGACAAGGAGAGGGAGAGGGAGAGGGAGACAGATATAAGAAAGAGACTCACTGAGAGCGAGTGCAACTGTGGGCGCCGCGCTGCAGTTGCAGTTGCAATTCGCAGTCGCTATTCAATTTTTGCAACTGCTTTTTGGCAGCACCAAAAATTGAAAACTAAAATAAAAAGAATTATAAACACAACAGCAACAACAACAACAAAAACAGTGAAAATAATAATAAATAAAAGCAAACGACGCGACTACAACAAATGACAAAATGTTGCCAGCGCAGGCGGCACTGCTGACGTCGCCAGAGGCAGAGGTGCCTGCTGCGGCAGTGGGTAGAGGGAGAGTGGGGAGAGGGGTGCTGAGCAGACTGGCGTATTACATAACAAGCGCGACACGGGTTTTGTGCAAGCGAAACGACGCGACGACGACAACGGCGACGTCAACAGCGACAGCAACAGCTACGGCAACGTCACATGGCCAAAAAAAGGGGGCACGACTGCGCGCCACAAGCTTCGCAGCCGGCGCTGGCGACGTAATAAGCGGAACAGCAACAACATCAGTCGCTTTGAACTGCTGTTGTTGTTGCCGCTGCCGATTTAACTCCCAAAATTTGGCATCGCTTCTGCTTTTGTGGCTTTCTTTTTCTGTTTCTGTGAGTATCTTTACCTTAATGTGTGTTGTAGTTGTGTCTGAAACCTTTTCGAAATCTTTAACTGCAGCAGCTAATGAATCGAAGTAAGAAGTCGAGCTGTATCGAACCCCTTACCTTCTAGTTCCGTATATAACTTCTAAGTTATCATTACCATTCGAGATCAACCAAATCTTCAGTAATAATTTGAATGCTGAATATTTTGTGCACGCCAAATTTTATTAATTTAAAAAAAAAATTAGCTGCGTGCATTGAGAAGACAAATCGTCACCAAACGAACATGTTCAAATATATTATCCGCTTCTTCTGGGAGTGCTGCTTTTACACACAAATGTACCTCATCTTGGCCAACTGTCTGGCGTGCGCTTTTTGGGCCGCCCTAATTTCGGTTAATTACGCGCACACACACTTGCACGCACACTCGTGCTGGCCACAACGAGAGATAACACAGGCAACTTTACAAGTTGTGCGTAACAATCGCCGGCAACATCGCCCGCATTTTGGCTTTTTATTTATTTATTATAATTTCTTCTTTTGCTCGATTTTTTTGTGTTTCATTGTCCATCCGTCTGGGCTGAACTGAAATTTTGAGAGTTGTTTCCTCCCTTCGCCGCCTTTCTTTGTGCTCGTCTCTTTTTGATGTAATTTTTGGCTTTTAGTTTGTGGCACTTTTTGGGATTTATTTTTATTTCATTTCTCGAACTGCCTTCATATGTTTGTTCGCGCAGTTTTCACCTCACTTCGCTTTTGACCAAAAATTTACGTTTATTTACAATTTGTCTTCATTTAGGGCGTCTCGCACACACAAACACAAAGAGAGTTTTTCGGGGCCAACTCTTTCCAAAGCACTCGGACTGTCCGTTCGTGCGTCTGTCTGTTTGTTGTTGTCACGCAGCGCTCTTAACTGGGCCTTGACGATGCGATGGTTTTCTTCGTACGCCGACGTTTCGTTTCGTTTTTATATACACGACTCGTATGACTGTTTGCTCAGTTTCGAAGTTTCTTTAGTTTTCTTTGGCCCTGAAGCTGCCTGTGATTAGCGGCTCATTTGAAAGTTTGCTTATAAGTTTAGGATGGCAACAATTTCGTTGGGTGGGTGCAACAATATGCTAAATTTGAGCAGCATCACACGCTATGAAGGAACAGTTGTGGCATCTTTAATTCTCTTTGAATATGTTTTTTTTATAAAAGTAAGGCATTGTTAAACTTTTCCAATTTGAGACTGAGGTCGCTTCTTGGATTCGTCATGATTGTTGTTTACTGTATTCTTATAAATGATAGATGATTAGAGGTAGTACCTTTACTAAAGACGATTAGCTCAATATTGTATTATAATTCTTCAAATACACCTTATTGCGTGTGGAAGAAACTATTAAACTTACCCAAGTGCAACAAAAGAACAGATTTCCTAGTTTTGCTGATTTACACTCCATTATTTTGTTAACTCATGTTTTGTCTCCAAGAGATATTACGTTTATTTAAGACTTCACATAACCTCTAAGGTCTTATATAATAAACCCAAGTCCACTCAACTCTCAATGACAAGTTCAGTTATTTTCTGTCTTAAAACAGAAGATCAATTTGGAATGCCTTAATTCAAGTTAGGCAGGTTTAACTATTCGTTTAAATTCTTTGTGTGGGCTATGCACTTTGCTATCACATTGTGGAAATCAGATTCCGCGGACTTTGATTAATTATTTTTAGGGCTCGTAAAACCAAAAATGTGAATCGAAGTCATAAAAAACGGCTTCTTCTTCAAGCGAAATAATGCTCGTCGCGTACCCAACAAGATTAGACAATCTTAACTGTGTGTGCGGTAACCCTGAACATCTACAGTCGGTCGACAACAACCTGTGGCTGCTAATTCTACGACTAATTACCAGATAAGAACCCATTCGGTTAAGCGGCTTTTTTAATGGGCGACATTTAATCCGCACCCCCTTCCCCCTCCCTGGCATACAGAGGTCGAATAAGGCAGCAACAATATTTTGAGTGTAACACAAACAAACAAGGGATAGGATAGAGTAGAAAGTGGTGGGAGAGTAAAGAGCAGGAAAACAAACGATGACAGCCCAAAAACAATTAAGAATAGCAAAAGGCAATAAAATAGAAAATTACAATGGCACCAAAAAGAAAACACAAAACGAAATCGAAACTAAACGAAACGGAGGCAAGAGTAGAGAACGAAAAGGAAAAAAGAGAATTATATTCTGATTCTCTTGCCCTGTACGGTGGCCCCTGCGGGCTACGCTGCTTCGGCCACCAACGCTGCTTGAAGAACGAAAAAAAAAACCTAAATAAAAATTCGTGTGTGGCTCCTCCGAGGCCGAGGTCGTTGCTTAAAGTGTGTGTGCGTGTGGGTGTGAGAGAGAGAGAGAGAGATTGCTAAGGCTCTGCGTTTGCGCTTGACACACAGTGCACACACTTGAAGCAGTCGCACAACTTTGGTGGCATTTGGTATAGGGCAAAAGGGTATTATAACAGACGGATGGAGCCGCCCCATACCCTTCAAAGTATGAACACCCTTAACTCAGAGACTATAAGAGCTTGGGTTATGAAATTTGGTAATATGTCTTATTATTGCACCCAGGAATGCTTTCTAACAGTCGATCATACTTTCCTACCTGTTTCTTACTTTTTATTAAAATTATTAACGAAACAAAAAAATTATACCGGGACTAGGCAATGATTTCCTTTGCGAAGCGAGCATTTGAATTATGGTTGTCGCTTTTCTCCGATTCCTCTGCGAAGTCTCTCAGAGACCCGCAGATCCGTCACAGGTACCTGATGCCCATTCTCAGTCGCCGCGGGCCACACACAAAGCGCAGCTCGCACGCACTTGGAATTAGCCTAGCTGCAGCCAGAGCTGTGCTTGTGCGTGTGTATGTGTGTATGTTCCCTGAGCTGCTCCAGCTATCGCACGACAGCGGTTACCTCTTAGCTATCCATCACCCCACGAAGGCATCCATCATACAGTGAATGAGGAGGTGCGCGGAGAAAGAGCAAAGCAAAGATTAAATTGAATTTGCCATTGAGGCGTAATTGTTAGAAAAGAGAAGCCAGACAGAGAACATTGAAAAGAACAGAGGTGAACAGAGCGGAACAGAACAGATCATACACAGGGGACCACACACAGGCACAGGTGGAGGGAGGGAGTTGCATACAGGTGCTTGAAAAAGAGCGAGCTGTGGTGGCAGCTGCCCTTTGTGCCTACCTTGGCTTGGTGGCACCTTTTCAATGTTTAATGAGCGCAAACAAACGCCGTGGGAAGTCCAGTATTCCATTACGACAAGGCTACACTGAGAGAAAAAAGAGTTTGTTGTAAAATTAAAGGGATTCTTCGAAGCATAACAGATGCCTATAAAGCAAAATTACTGGAGAATGTTAATGCAAGTGTCCAATTCAGTCGTTTTATTAGGAAAAGTCTACTATGACAAGGTGAGAAGAATATGTTGATTCTATTTTTTCTATGGGTTTGTCTATTTTAAACTCATCTTAACCTTCAGGATTTTTGCAACATCAGTTCACACAATGGTTTCTCTCAGTGCAGCCGCTTTAAAGGCTCAGCTAAACTGCAGGCTGGCTTATTTGCCTAGGCGCAAGCTGAGCACCTCTTGTGGTTTTTCCTGCACCCTTAGCAATCGCTGCATTCTAAGACAATTTCATAACTAAACAGCTCTACGTCCTGTGCCCACCCAGAAGACGGATCTCAACAGGGAACGAAACCAAATAACTCTTGTTGTTTTGACGTCTGCAGTCGTCGGTGGTCGTCGTCGTCACAAAGAGAGGGAGAGTGGAAGACAAAGAAAGATAATATCTGTCAATCGCTGTCTCGCTGTCTGGGTGTTCTCTTGTGTTTGTCGCTGTCAGATAATCCCGAGTCTTATGACGCACCTTCCTGCGTCGCATTGACAAATTGTGGCTTGCAGTAGCTGTAGCTCAGGCTGATCAATTTTGCAGCCAAAAAAGTGCACAATGCGAACTACAACGCAACGCTATGAGAGATCTACATATTGTGTGGTCTTAATTGCCGAAGAATGGACAGGAAATGGTTTTAACGACACACACAAAGACGGGGAGAGACAGAGTGAAACCTTTTCAGAGAAACCGAAAAAGGCAAGGCGAGGTAACACACTTTCGTGTTGCTTCGGATATTGTATAATCGCTGAAAGCAGCAGCAGCGTGTTAAATCAAGCCAAGGGCAAGTTAAACTTGCCACGCATTTTTTCGACACTTTTCCATCGGCCTAAAACAACTCCCAAAAGAGAAACACGAACAAAAAACGAACACAAAACTTGGTTACGAAAATAAATCGAATCAAAGTTGTAAATAGTTTATGAATTATTTGTTTGAACTAGTTCCTCGAAAGAGAGTGAAGAGGCATAACTAATGGGGCTGACCTCATGTAACTCGACAAGCGACAAAGATAGAAAGCTAAGATTAACAAAAGATAAGGAGAACTAGTAATGTTGTGAATTTTGTAAATGGAGTAGGGTGTATCTCGGAAAGTGTAGCAGTTGTAGGCATGAACGCATTGCTTGTGTAGGGAAAAAGCTCGAACTCCACCGAAGTCAGCTTCATATTTTAGCTTTAAGTTTGCTTATGTAAGATATTAACGAAACGTTACTTAGGTTATCTCGGTAACTGTAGCTGATATTTGGATGAAATTTGACATGTGCTGCAGTTTGCTTTATTTTAAAAGCTTGTAGAAAATCTTATCGCTTGTTTACGTAAGGTATTATTATATATTATATTATTTTTCGACCCCAATAAGACATTTATGATGGGGATCTATCACTTACATTGCGGCCAAACTCAGTCGAAAATTTGTTCGTGTTTGTGTCTGTGTGAAATGCGGAAAGTGGCGCCGGCTGCGGCTGCTCTCACTCGTTCGCTCATTTTGTTACATGGCTAGCGATGGGGCCGCAAAACTATTGTGAAAATTTAAAATGTAAATTAGAAAACGACAAGAGAGAAGAAGAGAATAGAAAACGAATCGAAACGAAACGAAACAAAGCAACGAAACGAGCCGAGACGAGACGAAACGAGAAAGACGAAAACCGAAAACGGCAATTGCTGCAAAGTGATTACGAAAAGTCTCCGAGTTTCACTCGGCACGAGTGCGGAAGTTTTATCCCACGGCAACTCTGCGGTGCGATGTGTGAATGTATACTGTATCTTACAACTTCATTTGTTTGTGTGTCTGTGCGTAGTTCAACCCGTTTGAATTTGGTTTAACTTGAGTTTAGTTTTTAAGCTTCAGTCGCCTCTCAAAGCCAATAAAATCAATTAACACTTTCCTCAGTCAGCTGCGCAGCCCACGCAGCAGCAGCAGCGTTGTCGATAGAGAGAGAGGAAGAGAGCGATGCAACGCGACGCTGCCCTCATTGCCTTCAAATTTGTCAAACTTAAAGGTAACGAGATGAGAATGAGCTATGGAAATGACGCGACGTCGAATGAGCGCTGCCAACGTGAACGTCGGCGTCGCTGCCTGCCTTGGTCGTCAATGCAATAACAACAACAGAAACAGTTTGCTCTGGGTATTGTTGTTGTTGCTGCGCGCCACTGATGAAAATTGGGTTATTGTCAGAGCGCCATAAACACGAGCGGTAGGGGGTGCTGCTGATGCGCTTTTATTGAACTTTTTTTGTTTTATTTATGGAAATTAGTGTCAAGTAAATCGTGTGCATGGGGTGACAAAAACAATAACAAACTAAACAGTAGCAGCGGCCAATCGATTAGTAGATTATCGATGCACACTTATCGATAGCTGATAAAGCTGTAAGCAAAAACGATAAGTAGATGATCATTCAATCGATATCAATCGATAACTCGGTTAACTGCAGAAGATGTGAAAGTTTCAATATAATTTCAATATAAACAGAGTTTGAAAATGTGAACAACATGAATATGATCATTATGAAAGGTGAACCAGTTGGCAACGCGGCTTCGGCGATTTCCGCGATTAGAGAAGGAAGGAAGTGCGCGGCAGAAAGGTCAGTGAACGTCGCTTGGCCTTAGTAGAGAAATAGTAGAAACATATTTGTATATTTGTATATTTCTCCGTCTCCCTCTTGAACTGTGGCAATGTATTCGCACACTGTCAATTTCGCAAGTCCGTCAAAAGTAAACTGTTTCTCCCACTCTGCCCTTCTCTCTCTCTCTGTCACACTCTTTGTCTGTCTCTCTCAACTTTCAACACCTTCATCGGCTGCGTCGCAACTTCAAAGCAAACGAAGTATTACTGTCAAAATTTTCACACCAGACGTAGCAGCGCAGCTTCGCAGCTAATGGGGAACAGATTGACTGAGCGAGGGCAGAGGGAGAGGACAGCAGAGAGAGAGAGTGAGGGCCACACACACGCACATGTACAGTAGCTGCTGCTGCTAAGGACACACACAGGGACACACACGAAGCCCTGCGGCTCGGGCCGCCGATGCTAATTTGCACGCCATAAATGAAACGAATGTGTTGAGTGGGCATAAAAGGGAGAGAGAGAGAGAGAAGGCAGGGAGGCCAAGTGAAGTGAAGTGGAGTGAAGAGCCGGTTGCGGCTGCGGCTGCTGCTGCCAGTTGGGTGGGCCAAGACGTTGACGGCGACGGCGACTGCAGGCGACAACGCCCCTGACTTAATATACACACACCCACACAGACACAGACATATGTACATACACACAAGTGACGTACATGCATGTCTGTATGTCTTTCTCCCTCTGCAAGATGTGCCCCGTTATAGAGACACCCCCAAGCGGCGTCAGCAGCAGCGCTGTGCAATCGAGAACTGAAGCAGCGACGCAACGCCGCTGCGCCGCACTTTGATGTAAAGTAGGAAGCGATGATAAGCCGCAGTCGCATCAGCGGCAGCAAGGCTACGCGGCAAGCGGCGGCGGCTCAATTGAAGAGAGACTAAATGATTATGGCTTATCTACTCGAAGGACCTACGGTCACTTTCTTGGTCATTCCCCACTCTCCCCTCCCATTCCATCATCATCATCGTCTTCACATCATGATGTGGCCTCGTTCGCCTCGCCCTCGCGTCATACGCACATGTTTATTGTATGTATGTGTGTGTGTATGAGAACATACATACAAATTATCAGCTGCCGTCGTTGTTGGCCCTCGGTTTGGCTCGTATTCTCTCGTGCTAGTGGCACTCTTGAGTTTGTGTTCGCTCTCACACTCGTGCTCGTACCAGCGCTCTCTCACTCGTGCTTGTGCTATCACCCATGCTCTCTCTACAGTTGCTGGGCTCTCTCTATGAATGATGTTTTCAGTGTCGCTTCCTTTCCCATTCGACCTCACACAAAGCAGCGCGCCCCCCAACCACCACCACCAACGCCTCTCACTTGAGGTGTAGGTGTACTCGCATGCACACGCGCATGCATATGTATGGGTGCGAGTATGTGTGTTTTACGTTTCGCCACACGGCGCTGCTGCAGCGCTGCCGCCTCCGTGAAACGAAACGAAAACTGAAACGCTGCGAGCAGCACTGCCAGCGTCGCCGAACATTGAAATCGGACAGTGAGTGGCGGCCGCATTGCGTCGGCAGCGACGTTGCGTCGTCGTCGTAGTCGTCGTCGTAGTCGTCGGCGGCGTCGACCCGTTGCTTAGTTGACTACACTCAGTTCAGTTCTCCGCAAACTTTCAAGCGAAACGGTTGTGGCTCGTTCTGCTTACGAGGTTCGCGTGCGCCCTCTCACTAAATAAAAATAGTAGTAGCAGCAGCTGCGCAACAACAAAAACCACGAGAGCTTTGATAAACGGAGGGTTTCCAAATAGTTAAAAGTGCGCCTGTGTGTTGCAAGAACAACAATAAAAGTTTAAAATTTTATAAATTTTTTAAAACGCGAACGGAACAAAAATAAACATACAACAAATCAAGCAAGCAAAAGAGAGAGAGAAAGAGTATATACAGAATACATCCAAATTATACAGATTTTTTATTCATATATCTGTATGTGCAAAGTGTGTGTGTGTTTGTGAAATAATACAAAAATCAAAATAAATAAATACAAAAATTTTAAGAAATTACCACAAACAACGCCAGCAGCAGCAGCAGCAACAACCACAACAAAGGCGCGTTAATTTTTGTTGTAAAATGTTCGAGCCTTATGTGAAAATAAAAAAAAAGCGTAACGTGCATGAAATTTTCGATGTCGATGCTGCCGCCGTCGATGTTGTCGATGTGAATTTGGAGCAACAGCCGCAGCAGCAGCAACAGCAGCAAGAACAACAACAACTGCCAAGTGATAATTGTTGCTGCCAAAGTGGCCAGCAAAATGTTGTTGTAGCCGAGACTACAGCAGCGGCAGCAGCAGCAACTGTGGCAGCAGCAGCAGCAGCAGCAGCAACAGTGGCAACAGCAACTAACGCCAGCAGCAGCAGCAACAATTGCAGCCGCCTGCAGCAATTGATATCAACGCCTCCAGTATTACTGCGCAGATCGTCGCTGTCGCTGTCGACGCCGGCGTTACCGTCAGCAGCGCACCCACACACTGTTGCTGTTGGCACGCCATCGCCACCGCAGCAGCAGCAGCAGCAACAAGCGGCGGCAGCAGCAGCACCATCGGTTTTGCAACAACATTTGGGTCACCTGAATTACGAAAGTGGAGCAGCAACTGCAGCAGCAGCGGCAGCAGCAACCAGAAGTGGCACAGCAACACTGGCGCAACATTTGGCAACACCCAGCAGCATATTGCAGGCAGCTTTTAGCAACACCAACAGCAACAGCAACAACAACAGCAGCAACAGCAATTTGCAAAACATTTTGACACGCGCACAAAGTTCCTCAGCCTCCTCTAACAACTGCAGCAGCGCCTGTGCGGGCAACAGGCACTACAACGGCGGCAACAACAACAGCAGCAGCAGCAGCAGCAACAACAACAGCAGCAGCATAATTGCAAGTCGCCTATTTGGACCAACTCCCTCCTCATCCTCTACTGTCGCCGCCAGCTCCAGTTCAACTGTTGCGAGCACATCTGCCTGCCCGTCCCCCTCCTCATCCTCACATCACCTGTCGCCGCATCATTCACATCTGCATAGCCATCATTCCGCACTGACCAATTCTATTACGAATCGCATTAATCAGTCAATACGGCGTCACCTCAACCAGCAGCAACATCAACACCACAGCAGCCACAGCAACAGCCACCACAACAACAGCAACGCCTCATCAAGCAGCAGCAACAGCAGCAGCTCCCAATCGAGTTCCAGCTCTGGCTCCGCTTCTACCTCTGCCTACCAACAGCAGCAGCAACACTTTAATTGCTCGCATCCTTCACAGCAACATCATCAGAGCAACAACAGCCTTCAGCACAACAACCAACATCACCATCAACAACAACAGCAGCAGCACCATCACCATAGCAGCAGCCACCACCACAACAACAATCATCATCAGCAACAACAACAATCTCCTCTGTGCCTAGTATTATTAGTTAAATGCCCAAATTCTAAGGAGTTTTGTAACGCCGCCGCAAATTTCTGTGATAAAAGGTAAAGAAAAAGAATAACTATAAAGAAAACTCTATAACCCTGTAAAAACTAAATAACATTAATGGAAAATAAAAATTCCATTAAACAAGGGCACATAAAACAAGAACTAATGAACTACGAACAAGTTGGAAATGAAATAACAAAAAAAATCGGAAACAATAGAACAAAAAAATAAGAAGAATAAAAACCCTTTAAAACTTTTTAATAAAATTCCAAACTTGCAATTCCTCATAAAGAAGTGAGATTGATAAGCAATAATAATCACAATAATCATAAAAACAAACTTTAAATCCTTATTTATATTTGTGTGGTTTAAAAAATATTACTCAGAAATGAAACAAAAGAGAAAAAATTAGGACGCGCATCGTAATTTTTTTCAGTTTTCAAAGATATACGAATGTAGAATTGCTTCTTTCTGTATAACTAATGAAATTTGAAGTTCAAAAAAGAAAGAAAAGCAATATAACTGACTTTCCAAACAGTATTGACCCCATTTCGAGAAACCTACAGTAGTATGAATGCTATATATTAAGGTCTATGTGTACCTGGAAAACTCATATCGAATTGTATTCATGATGCATCCTTGAATTACGTTGAGCTGCTTTTGTGTTCGTCGTTGGTGTTTACCAACATCGTTATTATTATTACGGGGTTACGGGCTTATTCTGTGGCGAGGAGTGACTTGTAGTTTCCCCCGTATCACAGCTATTCATCGAGTATTCATAAAGTATTCATGTGGTTGCAGCGATTTTTGTGTGCTAGTTTTGGTTTGATTTTAGTTCAGCCTCGACGAGGTAACCCACTTCATTGGCTCACTTTGACCTTAGCAGTGTTGGTACATAAACTCAGCCAATTTAGTTAAGCAAACCAACTCTGTCCATCTCTCTCTCTCTCTCTCTCTCTGTCTTATTGACCTAAAAACAACGTGAGGCCCGCCCGAAATAGTCATAAAAAAGAATTAGGTTTTTTCGTAAACATCAACTAAATTTTTATGCTGATGCGTTTTGTTTGCTCTTCAGAGTGCTCCATTAATGAGAGGGGATTGTGAATATTGTGGGTTGTTGTGGGCTGCATGTGGAGCGGGTATAGAATAGTGGGTGTGGGTTGCTGTCCATTCCAAAGGTAAACAGCTGTTGCAGCTTGTCATTGGAGACGCAGACATTGACGACGTCGTTGTTTATAATGAAATTGAAATTGGAGGCATGTGTTTTTCTTTCTTACTTTAGTTTCAAGTATTGCTAAGAACACATTCTGCACTTGTTGCTTATTTTCTCATTTTCTTTGGCCTTGCAGAGCCAGCGACGTCGCACAGACGCGTCGTCCGATAGGCCCTGAAGCGATAATAAACACAGAACATACGGTCTTTCTTGAGATTGCATTTCATTCCAGTTGTGCCGGGTGATTCACTTGGGAATTATGGACTAATTTACGTGTGTTTATGCCCTAAACTGCTTTTAAATAAAGCTGGAGCTTGCTGCATTATGATATAGATATGGATAATGGCGAAATACACATATTCTAGTTCGAATGACAGTTTGACCAAAAAATCTTTAAGACGAGTAGAATATTTAATTTTGATTATTTTTTCATTATTTTCATTATTTTATTTTGAGTTCTTCGATATTAATGTCGATTCGTTTATATTGCCCACTGTAAATGAGTATTCTATATTAATTCCTTCAGAATTTCTCAAAATAATCTTCGAGATTGCAAAAGTACTGAGTGCAGTGCTACACATTATCGGTTTTTGCAATTATAATGATGTTGACCTACAACAACAAAAGCTATATAGATTGTATTGAAATTTGTAAAAAATCACTTAACATTTATACTGTATACATACTCGTATTTTAAGGGGGAATAACCACTCCCGATTCATACCACTATATATACTGTGGAAATATCACTTCGTAGTCGGTTTTTGTGGTTTGTGCGTTAATCACAGTTGTGTTTCCTTTTCATTTTGGATTTTGTATTCAGTTTTGTATTTTGCACGCCCTCTGCGCAAACGGGACGGGAAGTTTGCTTCAGTGCTTTCAGAGTGACTGTAGCATGTGGCAAGGGCTGAGTCGTGCCTGTCCAAACTGGACTGACTGTAAAGTATAGTGTACTATGGTGTATACTCGTATGCATGGTAATATTTATAGGGATAAGGTTGGCGTATTACTAACTATCATACAGTTAATTCTATTGCTTAGCAACATTGTTGCCATCCACTGAAGACTAGCAACATGTTACCCATGCTATTGATCGTATATCGAATGGAAATTGCTTGAAAACATTGACCATCTGCCCCTCTCTCTCTCTCTCTCCAACGATTACTACAAATGTTTCACTTTTCACTTTGTGTCTTTGTTCCATCGACGCATTTCACCCAACAGCAAAGAGAGTTGCCTTTCTTTCACTCAGATTCCACATTTTGAATTTAGAACAAATCTCTACGGAAACCACAAGCAAAGGCACACACACATAGACACATACACTCACTGGCACACGTAAATTTCTAAGCCAATAAAAAGATATTCGAAGCCAAATAGAGTCGAAGAGACTGTGAGGCATGCGCCTCTGGAAGAGAGAAAGATAGAGGGAGAGAAAAGTAGTAGAAATCCGGCCACAACACTAACAACACAAAATGAAAGCACGACAAAAACAAAAAATGTGAAAACGCATGAAAGCCAATTTCTTCTTCTTCTTCGTCGTTTCCTTCGCTTCGCTTCGTCGCGCAGTCATCGCACAATTTGTTTAGAAAGTGCAGAGAAATGGTAAAAGCGGCAAAATGCAAACAAGCCAACAATAACAACAACAATGGGCCAAGTTGATCCAAGTTTGGCCCAAAACTTTTTTGTGCATCATTGAGAGAACAAGGGAGAAAGAGAGGGAAAAAATTGGGCACAAAAAGTTTGATTAATTTATTAATTTCATTTCATGCCTCGACCGACGTTTCTCATGTTTGATCATGTCTGCAGTAACAAGGCGCATGGTCTTTTCTCTCTTTCCCTCTCTCTCATACAAACTACAGTTATTATACAATACTATGCTGCGCCAGGGGAAGCCACGCGCGTTAAACGGCAACGTGCTGTGCCAGAGTGAGAGAGAGAGAGCAAGATAGAGCGGGCAGCGACAGAGAAACCGGCAGAGTGTAAGCTGAGCTGAGCAAGCTACGTCATCAAACATGTTTGGCTTGCTGCCTGTGTGCCTGTTGTTGCTGTTGTGACAATTACATAAAGCTTCGTTTGGCTTTGTAGTTGAGTTCAGCTTCGGCTACCCTCTCCCTCTGCCATTTAGCTTCGTTTACAACTTCGGCTGCTCACTCTCCCACTGTGTCTGGCTTCGTGCTTTGGCTCGTGTAAATTGTGCTCTCGTTTCACCAATTGACTTCGGCTTTGCGGTCGGGTGAAATAAATTGCGGTCGCGTCGACGCTAGCGTCGCTGCTGGCCGCCTACGCGCCTGCGTGCCTTATGTGAATGCGGGGCAAAGCAGAGACGTCGCGTCTCTCTCTACCTCCCTCTGCTTGCATTTGTTTACGTAATCGAAATATGTTTTCCCTTTGTTAATAACGCAAAAAAAAAGTTTAAACTTTCATTTACACGAGCTGTTGCAATGCGGCAGTTTCACAATCAACAAATTTGACATAATTGTGAGCAGGAAAATGCCAACTGGAAAGATGGAAAAGAGACAGAGAGAGAGAGAAGGAGAGAGGGAGAGCTTAATAAGCTTTCCTAACACTTTTGAGCTGGGGCAAAATTGCACACAAAATTTCACTCTACTTAAATGATTTTTATACATTTTATATAACGACAACAACAACAACAGCGACGACTTTCACGAAAAGTGCAGGCAAAACTGCAGAGCGACGTTGACGGCGAGGAGCTTTCTCCTGATGGTAGCGCCAGCGCAAAAGGCAAGCGCAACGCACACGCCGCTGTCGCTGCGCAGCAGCAGAAAAGCGAAACTTGAGCGTGGGAGTTTTGATAATGTGTGTGGGTGAAGGGCTGAGTGAAATTTTGCTGCCTCTGTTGCTGCCGCTGTCTCTGCTCCTTACTCTTCTGCTGCCTTTGCTACTGTTGCTGCTGTTGTCCTCACCTCCCACTGCTACTCTTTCCTGCTCCCACTGCCTTCTTCAGTATTATCTCCAGGACGCACTGTTTCCTTTATATCTCTTTCACTGCCTCTGCTTCCACTTCCACTGTCTCTGCCCCTTTCTACTGTTGCTGCCTCGGCCCGCTGCCCGCTGCCCGCTGCATTTTCCGGAAGTAAAGAGCAACGCGTGCAAGCGCTCTTTAAGTAGTTTCTCTTTTGAGTTGATTTTCTCCTTGGCAAAGCAAAAGATCGCATTATTTAAATTAAATGGCCGCCAATTCGCTGTTTTGCTGCTTTTGTTGTTGCTAAATTTATCTTTACAGCGCTGTGTCTCTCTGTATTTGTGTGTGTGTGAGAGTAAAATGAAAAGCATTTCCTTTTTTCAAAACTTTTTCACTCGTCTCAATTTGTTGTTGTTGTTGTTGTCGTTGTTGGGCGAGTGAAAGGAGTATTATCTATCTCTGGTGAAAACAGCAACAGCAGCAACAACAACAACGACGAGTGAAAACTCATGCGATAATTTGTTGTAAAAATGAAAATTTTCACCATTTTTATTGCCTATTGCCTTTTGTTTTCGTTTGTTCGCTGTAGTTTGTTGTATTGTTGTTGTTGCTGTTGCCTCTGCAGTTGTTGTTGTTGTCTCCTCTATCAAATTTCATTTAAATGCTAATGAAAAGTTGCCGGAAGAAAGAAAGAAAGCACAGCGAGGCGAGGCGAGAGTTGCTGCGCCTCTTTCTTCTCCTCTCCTTCTTAAAATTATATAATACGAGGAAAATTGTAAGTGATTGTTTGCCCACTCTATTTGTGAGAATGCCCCCCTGTATCTGTCTGTGTGTGTGTGTGGTATTTATTTGCCCGTTTGGCGCGCTTTTCACATGCAGCTGCCGTCGCGGCGCCGTTGCTCTTCCCCGTCCCCGTACACATGCTTCTCCTTCTACTTCATTTTCTCCAGCCTTTTGCTGCTTCCCCGTCTCTTAAACTCCCTCTCTGCCTCCCTCACTCACTCAGTAAGCCGCTTAACGCGTGCTGCGCTGCTATTTGTCATAAATTCTCTCTGTTGCTGTGGCAACTGCGCTGCAGCATTGCAGCCGACGTCACCCTCACTCTCGACCTCTCCTTCGTTCTCGCTCTCGTGCTCGCCCTCGCTGTTTGTTCTGCTCCTAATGCTGTAGATCGCACAAAGAGCGTAACATTTGTGCCGCGGGTCCATGACGAAAGTGCATTTGTTTCGGCTGCCACTGAGAGCATGGAAGGTGTGCTGACCACGGAGACTGCGACTGCAGCTGCGACCCCAAAGAAAGCAGAGAAAAAAAGAGACCTACTATAGTTAGGCAGGCAAACAAATGACTCTAAACTACATATAAAAAGATATATTTATCCAATGAGATAAATATTTATAAATATTAAATCAAATAAATGTTTATTTATATTAGTATACAGTATACAATTAAATATTCAATTTGCAGTGCACTGCTTTTGCAGTGCCCGTCTCCCCCCGCAATCACACCGCAATGTAAACATCAGGTTCGACTGCGACAGCGCGTTCGCTCATTAATCAAACACGACTTTAACCTCACTTAAGGGAAGCTGCCCAAAATCATTTAGATTCTTCTCTCCCTCTCTCTCCCTCTCTTTACTTCTCTCTCAAAACGTAACCAATGTCATAATAAACAATAAAAACTTTTTGGACTGCGCTGACTCGGCTGCTGTTGCTGCGGCCCTTTGAGAGAGCGCGCAAGATAAATCAAGAGAGCGCGTTACGCGACGCCAGCTTAAGCTTTGCAAGTACTTTGGTTGTTTTTGCCTGTGTGTCTGTGTGTGTGCCTCTCAATGCCAAATCAATGTCATTAACACTAAAGCACACTCACTAAAAATTGAATAAAGCTACTTGAAGGTACTAAACCTCAGCGGCAGCAGTTGCCTTCGCCGCATGATTGACGCCGCGTCGCTGTCGGCAGAGGCGTCGTCGTTTGTGGCGTCAACGATTTCTGGTTCTGCTCCACACGTTGTTTTTGTTTTTGTTTTTGCTGTCGCTGCTTCCGATGCTGGTTTACGGTTGTTTTGTGTTTTGTTCGTTCACCTTGATAACAATTCGCGTCAACCTTTCATACACACACACACGCACGCGCTGTCACATAGGCAGCGCTGCCGGCACTGAAGGTCCTTTTTCAAGCATTTGATGGCCAAGCAGCAGTGCGGGCAGAGGCAACGACTGCGGCATTGGTATAGGGACAGCGGCACAGGCAGCGACAGTGGTAGGAGCAACAAGAGTGGTTGGGGCAGAGGGAGGAGCCAGCGACAGCGACAGATGCAGCGCAGTCCGCGCTCAAGCTGCAAACACCTTGATGAATCTCAGTAGTTGTTGTCAGCCTTGTATAGAATTTTCCCCGAGATTTTTCCACAATAAAAATGTTTCTGTTACTGTTATTCTTCTTCTTCTTTTGCAGTTGCTTTTGTTGTGCGTTTCTGTTTCTCTTTCGCTTCGCATCTGCTGCGCCAGCGCGCATTGTCTGCACAGATCCTGTGCTGCTCAGCCTGTCTACCTCTCACTCTCTCTCTCTCGTTCTGCCTCACCCTCACTCTTACTCGTTGTCTCGTTCTGTCTGCCTCTGCCTGTCCCTGTCTCCCTCTCTCGCCTTCTTTTGTTTGTCAATTTTCCGCTTTTGGCTACAATTTCCTTGGCCCTTTTGTGTTTGCTGTCATCTGCCTTGGTCTGTTCCTGTTCTTATCCTTGCTGCACACTTCCTTCATCTTTTGGCCTTTTCTTCGATTTTCCTAGCCAGTTTTTCTTTGCCGCTACAGCTGAGCAGACGTACTCGCTCTTCTCGCTCCTCGTTCCTAGTTCTCTCTTCAAAGTCGCACTGCACAGCATACACAATCCACACAGCATCCACACAAAATCCAAGCCAATGAGCTTTCGCGCAGCACCCACTCAAAAATCTCAGTGAAAGCTTTGCTTAATTCCCGTTCGGTCAATCGCTTAACGGTGCACGTTCTGTCACCATCGCTGTCTCTCTTCCACGCTCTCTCTCGTTCTGTCGCTGTCTCTGTCTCGATATGCCCGCTGCACATTTTGGCGCATTCCGCTTTGTGATTTCCGTGTGCTTGTGTCGCGTCTTCAACTTCGTCTTCAAGTCTTTGTGATATTAAAAAACAAATTTTTCGCTTATTTCCGTGATTGTTTTTTATCTCTCTGTGCTTGTGTGTGTGTGTGTGTGTGCCTTGTCTGTGTGTGTGAGTGTTCTATATTTGAGCGATCAAACTGGAGAACTCGCTGCTGTTAAAGCTGCTCAATCTTCTGGCCAGAAACTCGAACAACGATAGCAATTTCGTTAAGATCGAGTTCGAGCGCAGCATTATGGATCTGCTGCAAGAGCCGAGGTGCCAATAGATCTAAGATAAAAGACTGTGTAACTCCTTTCTCTATAGACCGATCTAGCTGCGTCAGCTACAGACTGGACTATATGAAAAACCTTTTTCCTATGCCTATTTTCCTTTTCTGTGCTTTTCTTTTATATCTCTTTGCAATCCCAACTATGTGATCTATAAAAAATCTCAATATATTTAACATATTAGCTCTTAATATATTTCAGAATACCTCTTCTTACAATATACGGAGTCATATTAATTTCTCTAATTCCTTATCCCATCTAGTCTAACGTCTATCTCATATCTCTGTCTGGTATTACTATATTCTCTAGTTATACTCGTTCCTATGTATTATAATATTCTATTATTGTTTATGATATCTCTTGTATCCATTACCCTCTCTAACCTCACTTTCTTCATCTAATCTATTGCAGATTGCCGGTGAACGAATGTCAGGCAAGCCAAACAGCTAGAGTCACTTCGAACCTGCACGCATCCAGTAGCACAATGGCGGTCAGCCGTGTTCCCTCGCCGCCCTTGCCGGAAGTTAATACGCCAGTCGCTGAGAACTGGTGTTATACGCAGGTAAGACACGCTACCTCCTAGCTACCCCTTCCCTTTCCCTTAGTGGCTGAAGGATTAAGTTACACTTGGTCAATGTGTGTAAACGTTTTTCATGCACATTTCGCATTCCTAAGGATTTGCCTAGGATTATTCAGTTTCGTCCAGAGTTGAGCTCGTATTTCATATGGTGTGAATGTGTGTGTGAGTGTTTTGTGGTTGTACCAAGCAGAAAAATGCATTTCCGTTGTCCGTGTCCGTCCATCGGAGGTCATTCGCCTTGCAGGTGCAGTGTTCACCGACAATTCCATTAGCAATCTTGTTTGTAAGGGATTTATGTTGCCAACTGATCGTGTCCATGAGCTTAAGTTTTAAAGGAGGCGGCAGATGAAGAATATAGACAGAGAGAGAGAGAGAGACAGCAATGGGTGCTAGTGTAGAAAGTGTCCGGTTTCGTGGGATTTTGTGTAAGAACAAAGAGAATGACGATTTATATAGAAATAACTGATCAGGTTTCCTTACTATCCACATAAAGAAAACGGAGACATAGGTAGAAATCTTATTTCATTCCCAATCTTTTTCTATAACGTTCTAATCAATTCATAATTTTTTTCCTTTACAGGTTAAAGTGGTTAAATTTAGTTATATGTGGACCATAAATAACTTTAGTTTTTGTCGGGAAGAAATGGGTGAAGTACTCAAATCGTCCACATTCTCAGCCGGTGCTAATGACAAACTAAAATGGTAGATATAATTTAAAATACCTCAAATGAAAGAGAACTAATTCATATCATTGCTCTAACAGGTGTTTACGGGTCAACCCCAAGGGTCTAGATGAGGAAAGCAAGGATTACTTATCATTATATTTACTGTTAGTTTCGTGTAACAAATCCGAAGTCAGAGCCAAGTTCAAATTTTCGATATTAAATGCAAAACGTGAGGAAACCAAAGCCATGGAATCCCAGCGGTAAGTTGAGGCTTAATAGATATAAAACTATATATAATATGATACTAATTTCACTTTTTGAACTTATTTTCTACAGAGCTTACCGTTTCGTACAGGGCAAAGATTGGGGCTTTAAAAAGTTTATACGACGCGATTTTCTATTGGACGAGGCCAACGGGCTCTTGCCCGAAGATAAACTGACAATATTTTGTGAGGTCAGTGTTGTGGCGGACAGTGTTAATATCTCCGGACAATCCAATATTGTGCAGTTCAAAGTGCCCGAGTGCAAACTTTCTGAAGATCTTGGGAATCTTTTCGATAACGAGAAATTCAGCGATGTAACGCTATCTGTGGGGGGCCGTGAGTTTCAAGCGCACAAGGCCATACTGGCAGGTAAGAATCACACTTAGAAAAACTCCCAAACTGGCCTGAAACTAATATTATATATATTCTCTTTATCCTCAGCGCGTAGTGATGTCTTTGCGGCCATGTTTGAGCACGAAATGGAGGAGCGGAAGCTAAATCGTGTCGCCATAACCGATGTGGATCATGAAGTGCTCAAAGAGATGCTTCGATTTATATACACGGGCAAAGCGTCTAATCTAGAAAAAATGGCTGATGATCTCTTAGCGGCTGCTGATAAGGTAAATAAAGGGAAAAGAGACAGATATGATAGATACTATATGTGTATATAAGCATTACTTTGACAAAAATACGATCAGTAGATAGAACCATATTAAAGGCAGTTAGATCTTAAGAAAGAGAAGAGAACTTTTATATCTGTTAAATATGAAAGATATTATATGTATAGATTAATTTACACATATGTATGTTTAAACTTTACAAGAAGTTATGCGTACATAGCTAAAGACACAGAAGAACAACTAACAACTATAACCTGTCCAATATATTATTATATCTATATTAATCTGTATTTTCCCTCTTTCAGTATGCACTCGAAAAGCTGAAAGTGATGTGCGAGGAGGCGCTGTGCGTCAATCTCTCTGTAGAAACAGCAGCCGAAACGTTAATATTAGCTGATCTCCATAGTGCGGATCAATTGAAAGCACAAACGATAGATTTCATTAATACGTAAGTATATAGAAAGAGTTATTTAAATGTTGAATAGTTTATTAATTTATATGTTTTCTTCATCCTAGTCATGCCACCGATGTGATGGAAACCTCTGGCTGGCAAAATATGATCACAACACATTCACATTTGATAGCGGAGGCATTTCGTGCACTCGCAACACAACAAATCCCACCAATTGGACCACCAAGGAAACGCGTGAAAATGAGCTGAAACCCTCATGCACCAGCAGCAGCAGCAACAACAACAATTCACATAACAACTCCAGCAACAACAACAGTTACAGTAACAGAAAGAGCAACAAGCAACGGCAACACCAACAATACCAACAACAACAGCAATACCTACAGCAGCAATCACAATAATATTAACAACAACAACAGCATGAAGAAGAAAAGTTGCACAAACCCGAAAACAACAACAATAATGCGAGCAGCTAACAACAGAAACCACAACTGCAGCTGCGACAGCATCGAAAGAAGCAACAACAGCAGCCGCAATAACTGCAGCAACAAAAACAACTGCAACTGGCTGCACAAATACCGTTTATTGTTTCGAGAATATCGAGTAATTTTATATTCAATAACTTGATAAATGTAATATTTTTATTTTGTTGATTTATGATTTACGTTTAATGTTTAATTTTTAAGTCGAAATTATAAAAAAAAAAATGGCAAAAACAAAAGAAAGCGAACACACAAAAACAAAACAGCAAACAAAAAGAAACCAACTACAATGAGAAAGTAACACCACAAAACGAAAGCAGATGAAGAAGAGGAAGATGGAAGAGATGGAATTCTAATAAGCGTACAGTTCATAAGAAAGAAACAAGATGGCAAATATAATAGTAATAATAATAATCGTATACAAGCATAATAAAATAATGATATATATAAACTACAAATAGAAATACAAATTATTAATAGAAATGGAAATGAGAATGAAAGTAAAAAACAGAAAGAGTAAAACAGAAAAAGTAAAGTGGCGTAACTATTATAATTATTATTATTACGTAATTCTATTATTATTATGATTATACAAAGCGTACACTTTGATTGTGATGTATATTCGATGAGTATGACTAATACATAATGATACGGATATGATAATGAAGTTGATTTATATATTGTGTATATGTAAACTCTGCTAAATGAAGGTTTTATTTTTGTATTTACCGATCCTCTCCAAACACACACACACACACACACACAAGCAGCAGATCACACGATGCGTCAAGGAAGAACCAACTCAAGTTCGTGAGCTGCCAAACACCACCGCAACACACACACATACACAGTTAAAGTAAAAGATTGTATACACTTAAACTTCTAAACGTTTTTGTTAAAAAATAAACTCCAATGTTTTTTTGTTTTTAAGTATTTAATGGAAACTTCTTTATTTCTTGTAAAAAAAAAAAAAATCTTTTGAAAACCAATCAAACCAAGCATTGACGAAATAAAAACAAAATGTAGCACTCTGTGTATAGTAAGAAAAAACGTAAAAAATAACAAACCAAGTCTTTCTTACGGGGTTATTTAGGATCCACTCTAGTCAGGGCCTCAACAAATCAAAGATGTCATCGGCCGTTCAAGAGGGAGAAAGGGAGATCAACACGATCGATTCAAGTAAAAGTGATAATGTTCATGCAAGCAAAAAAGAAAAGTATTCAAGTTTTTATAAGATCAAATTGAGAGACCCTTCAACACGAAAATTGGGGATTAACCATAGTTGTTGCTCTTGTAAATATCTAGAATTAATCCAGGAACTTTGAGATTCCCTTTTCTCAGCCTGGAAATGAGATGTCTGCACAGTCGCAAATCGGTTCTATCATAGAGATATAGGAAGTGCTTCTTCAATGACAACGATTGTTTTTTACCACGTATATTCCAAATTGACCAAAGCAGGCAATAAAGATCCAATGAGTGCTGTGTGAATACTTAAAAACTGAAATGGAGTTATGGAAAATATCAAATAGCAAAAAACATATTGAAAACATTTTTATGCATGCCAATCTAAATGTGTAGAAAACAATAAATTGAGGACCTTGTGGAGAAGAAGAATAAATTGATAGCAGATTTAAAGGGAAGTAACTTGTAATAGAATTATAAATCTAAAGTAAACTCTGGTTAGGCAAGGACGAGGAGGAGGTTATGATGTGAAAGACGCAAACACGAGAAACCTTTTTAAATGAGCAAATTGTACTTGTATTTAACAAATTAGATAATAAATTAACATGTTCTAAAAACGCCTTATTTTTTTTCTTGTTCTTCCAAAAATTGCTGCAACAGGCCCCCATCAATAGGAATGGTTAATTGTTCCGAGCCATCGACATTGCGCTTGGATTTGACCAGCTTGTGATCGAGAAATTCAGTTAGCTGCGCACGCAACGCCAAATCGGAACTGACCAGGAAAGCCTCACGACAACTCCAGTACAGATCCTTAAAGGGCATGCCCTGGTAGGTAGCATTGCCCTTGTTCTTAAGTTGATACTTGACAATCAGCATGTAAATTCCACGAGAGTTGGTTGAAAGTGAGGAGAAGACACTGCGCATAGAAGAGAGGGCAAGCTCCCCAGAATTCTGCACCAGCAGCGAGTTCTCAAACGCAGTCTCGTCCGTATAGGCCAACATCGTGGTGCAATCCCACCAAGAGAAGTTAAAGTTGCTCAGTTTGTTCTGATCCCAAACTGTAGAATAAGAAAGAGGCATAAGAATTAGGGTAAGGTAGGGATTCTTCGACTTTTTTCTACTTACGCAGTGGGGTATTTATGTGATCTATGGAGGCAAGCATGTGTATATTGGGCACGCGTGCAAGACGTGCCAGGATCGCCTGCGCCTTTACGTTTCGCAACATGGCCCCATCCAGATTGTGCACTATTAGAAACAGATGCGTTTCTGGAATCAACGCAAACTCTTCTTCAATCATATCCACCGCCTCGTGTGCATTCGCTGGACTTGGACCCGCGTCCAGTATGTCGCTGGTGATGCTATCCAGCACATCCTTCAACGTCAAACTGGGAAAGAAACCATTGACCACGAGCACCGTTTGCTTTGCCAGCACTTCACGATGAAATCTCTGCAGCAGTTGTCGCTTTGACCCCAATCCATAGAGAAGAATGTTGAACCCTTCGTTGAGAATGCACATCCATTTGGAGAAATATGAATGATACTCCTCCATAATCGCATTTATAGCTGTCTCATGTTCCGTTGATGCCTTCATATCGGCCAAAAGACTAAATAGACGATCCGCTGCCAAGCGTGGATTTTTAAGGCGATCAAGTGTATGATCCGATGTGAGTATTTTGCTGCTCGCATGTGATTGAAAGTATCCATCGCTCTCCGGCACGTACTCATTGGATTTCTTTACACGCGCCGATTGACGCTGACGCGCGGCGGATGGGGTCTTGGGCAGCACAGGAACCACAATGGCACGGCGTGATTTGCTGGGTGTCTTCGGTTCATCATCAGCAGCGTCATTGTCTGACGTGGCTCCATCGCTGTTACTGCTACTGCTGCTGTTGGAGGAATCTGCATCGCTAGGCCGAAAATCACTTTCATCCCCCGAAAAGTCCTCATCCGAATCGGCCACGGCTCTGGCAATTTCTGTAGAGGATTTGGTTAAAGATACAAAGCCATTAAAGTCTCATGACTTACGTTGCTTCACCCTCGTGCGCACACGCGAAGGAGTCTTTGGTTGGTCTGCCGTTTTGCGCTTCGTATCGGGTGTTTTGACTCCCAGCCGAGGTGTCTTTGGTGTCTTCGGCGTCTTTGGTGTGCAAGGAGTGGCATTTAGGGCAGCCAACGACATGGCATCCCTCTTCTTGGGCGTATTGAACCCAAACATACTCGTTCCTGCCACATTGTAATCGGACTGTATGAGCTCAATATCTCGAGCATTCGGCTTAACGGCACCTTCTACGATTGGTTCTTCATTATCTTCTGCATTCTCTGACTGCTCCTGCTCCGAATTGGTGCATTCAACATAGTTGACAACAATACCATCTGTTCTAGTAACACCTTCTTTATAAGCTTTATATTTCTTGGTGGGACTCGGTTTGCGTGCCGAACGTCTAGTGCATCGTGGCTGTTCATCTACTTCAGCTGCACTCGACTCTTCAGAGTTTGTTAGGTTTTCAATGGATTTGAGACTGGCGGATTTAGGACGCCGTGTTAATTCACTTTGTTTTTCATGCGATGCATCTCGCTTTGACTTTATTGGCGTTGCACTCATTCTTTAAAAGTTTTTAAAGATTACTTATCAAATATACAATTAATAAAACCAATTTTCTTAATTTCTACAAAAAAATCGTTTACAAATAAAAGTCTTGCTCTTTTGCCGCGGTTTTGTTTTTGATTATATCGATCTATCATTGTTGCACCGTTTTTATTAAACCGATATAAAAATCACGAACCATTATCGATTCAGTGCGATTGCAGCACGTTTTCCAGTTACCCGATTGCATACGCTGTGTTAAGAAGATGATGACCGCCAAACTCCATTTGAATTTTTGTTCAATGTAGTAAAAATATATATAAATCAAATAGATCTTAATCAAATAGTTATTTTTTCATTTATCATGAATTGGATAACCAACTATTTAAATTAATTTAAATAGACTCATATAAGACTTTAACCGCCTGTTATTTAGCTATCGAAAAAATAAATATCGATATACCTATATATGATTCAGTTACATCTCTAACTCTGAGTCAGGCGGTTTAGCGTGCGGCAATTTTTCACAGAAAGCAGTAGCCAAGTGTTTTTGATTTGTTTAATTTTTTATTAAAACTCCAATAAGAAGAGACGAAATATGTCGACATTGGCAAGTCCTTTGAGTATCGCTGGCACACGACAGTCCGGCGCCTCAGTGCGCACACAGAACGGTAAGAAAACCCCACTTCTAACAACAGCTGCAGCTCTTTGTAGAAGTCGCCGGGGCGACAAGCACGTTGTCATTGTGCAGACTTACAAGAATATTCCCGAAGAAAACTTAAGAAATGAGTTAAATCAACATTCAAATTTTGTGTATAGTAAAAAAATGCACCTAAATAAAGGAGATTAACCATAAAACATTGAAGAGACTAGAAGTGAGGTTATGTTCGGGAGTCTTGGATACGGGAATATTTCCTACTAGAAGTTTGACTCATTTTTAATCCATTATTATATGATATTTATTGCAGTCATGGCCGCTCTGTCCATTTCCAACATTGTGAAGAGCTCGCTAGGTCCCGTAGGTCTGGATAAAATGTTGGTCGATGACATTGGAGATGTTACCGTCACTAACGATGGCGCGACTATTCTGCGTCTGCTAGAGGTGGAGCATCCAGCAGCCAAGTGAGTCCCACTAAATTTCTACAGTAAAGTTTTAGTTCTTATTATTTTATATTTTATACAGGGTTTTGGTGGAGCTAGCACAGCTGCAAGACGAGGAGGTGGGCGATGGCACCACATCTGTGGTAATTTTGGCAGCAGAACTGTTGAAGAACGCCGATGAACTGGTGAAACAGAAGATTCATCCCACTTCAATTATCTCCGGCTATCGTATTGCCTGCAAGGAAGCCTGTAAATATATTTCCGAGCATCTCACCGCACCTGTGGACGAGTTGGGCCGTGACTCACTCATTAACATTGCAAAGACATCGATGAGCTCAAAGATTATTGGCGCAGATGCTGAATTCTTCTCTGCCATGGTCGTAGATGCCGCTCAGGCTGTGAAAATCACCGATCCAAAGGGTCAGACAGCCTACTCAATAAAGGCCATCAATGTGCTGAAGGCGCATGGTAAATCTGCTCGCGAATCTGTATTGATTCCCGGCTATGCTTTGAACTGCACCATTGCCTCGCAGCAAATGCCCAAGAAGATAGTGAACGCTAAAATCGCTTGCCTGGACTTCTCGCTGCAGAAGACCAAAATGAAAATGGGCGTGCAGGTTCTGATCAACGATCCCGACAAGCTCGAGGCCATTCGTGCCCGTGAGCTGGATATCACTAAGGAGCGCATTAATATGATTCTGGCTACGGGTGTCAATGTTGTCTTGGCCAGCGGAGGTGTAGATGATCTCTGCATGAAGTACTTTGTCGAGGCAGGCGCAATGGCTGTGCGACGTGTAAAGAAGAGTGACTTGAAGATCATAGCCAAGGCCACAGGCGCTGCGTATCTTACGTCGTTAACAAACATGGATGGTGAGGAAAGCTTCGATGCCTCCATGGTGGGCGAGGCTGCTGAGGTGGCACAGGAGCGCATTTGTGATGATGAGCTCATCCTTATCAAGGGCACTAAGGCACGGTAAGAGACCACTCTACCTTTAACTTAGAGATATGTTAATACCATTATCTATTTCATAGCGCTGCTGCCTCCATTATCCTGCGTGGTCCCAATGATTTTTACTGTGATGAAATGGAGCGTTCTGTGCACGATGCTCTGTGTGTGGTGAAGCGTGTGTTGGAGAGTAAAAAAGTGGTTGCTGGCGGTGGTTGCGTTGAGGCAGCTCTATCTATCTACTTGGAGAACTTTGCTACATCCCTTTCATCTCGGGAACAATTGGCCATAGCTGAGTTTGCCAAATCGATGCTGGTCATTCCAAAAACCTTGTCTGTCAACGCAGCCAAGGATGCAACAGATTTGGTTGCCAAGCTGCGCTCGTACCATAACTCCAGTCAGACAAACACCAAGCATGGTGAACTCAAGTGGACCGGCTTGGATCTCATCGAGGGTGTGGTGCGTGACAATAAGAAAAGTGGTGTGCTGGAGCCCGCCATGTCCAAGATCAAATCGTTAAAATTCGCAACAGAGGCGGCAATCACAATTTTGCGCATCGATGACATGATCAAGCTGAATCCCGAAGATAAGAGTGGCAAGAGCTATGCCGATGCCTGCGCCGCTGGCGAACTGGACGGTTAGAAGCAGTACTCTACTCTTGGTTAGGCATTTAATCTTATGTATAACTCACACAGCACACTACAAACTTTCATTTATTTGTATTAACAATTTAATTGTTTTCTGCTACTTGCGATTTGTATTAATTCCCCCGCACCATTTTTAAACCCTTCTCATTCGCTAAAAATGCATAATAAATGGAACCTTCTAAATATGCTGCGGCTGCGGCGTATGCAAAACTAAACTGGAAGTAAATATTTGTTTTTCTATTGGTTATCTTGGGAGAGCATTGAGAAAGATCATATGTTCGAGAGAGCGCATGGGAGAATGTTCAATTTGGCGTCTATTAATAGAGCGTACATCCATTTTGTCTATTAATACGAAAAGAAAACAAAATACCGAGCACAGTCGAATAGTGTGGAACAAATTTTAAGATAATTTAATTTAAAATTCTTCAAAAATGTCTGAAAATCCTGTTGAAGGCGATGTGAACAACAATAATGAGACAGCGGAGCTGGCAGCAGGAGGCCAGGAGGAAGGGCCGATGCCGACGGGGGCGCAATCACAGAACGAACTGCTCGACATGGTGTTCACATTAGAGAGCGAAAAACAAGCGTTGCTAGAGGAGTCTCGCAAACGTATCGGGGGTCTTCGCAAAGATTTTGAGGTTAGTTTTGAATGATTCAGTTAATTTAGTTGTTTCGATTCTATATACATAAATTCCCTATAGGAAGCACTGTGCGAGAATGAGCGCTTAAAGAAGCGTGTAGCCAACCTGGAGCAGTCGCTCAAGCAATCTGTCATGTTAGGGGGAACAGATGCGCCCAAGTCGCGTCAGGAACAGGAGGAACTGCTGCTCAAGGCGAAAACGCTGCTCTTTGAAAAGACTAAAGTGAATAAGCATCAGGAACAACAGATTTCGGTGCTTAAAAATCAAGTTGAATCGGTCAAGGAAGTGCTGCAAGTGACCAAGGATATGCTGCAGCTAAAGACAGCCGAGTGTGAGCATACCCAGGCGCGGCTTGAAAAAAGTCAGCTGTGGATCAAGGCGGAGCAAGATAAATGTGCGCTCACCGAAAAGAAACTGGAGATATCAAAGGGGGTGTATGATAAGTTACGTGCTGAATACGATACACAGTCTAAAATATTCAAGGTGAGATGAACAATCAATTGATCAAAGTACAATCTACAAAGAACTTTTTCATTTGCAGGATCTTAAATCAGCTTACGAACAAAAAGTAAAGGTGTTGAGTGTCGCATTGGAACAAGCCAAAAAATAGTTGAACATTTTAATAAACTACATATGTTAATTAAATGCACATACAGTTTGTTTATAAGTTGAATAATTTAATCATCATTTTTGCCGAATATAATTCTGTCTGTCTCCTCTATGCGCTCTGCTTGGTCTGCTGCTGCGATTGCTGTTGCTGCACCATTTTTGCAGCCACTGCCTGCTTCATTTCCAGAACACCCATCACAGAGTTAAGAAAGCGAGTTTTCTGCAGATGAATCTTTTCGATTTTCTCGATTTGTTCTTGCACATACTCCACTCGGCGCTTGAAATAGTCCTTGGAGCCGTCCAGATCCTACCAATATAAAAAAGATACCATATGAAGCAAACAATTATAGAGAATTTAAGTGTCATCACCTACCTTTTCGATGTAGTAGCCGGTGCCGATGTCGATGACAAAGTTGTTGAGGTCCTTTATGCGCCCGGGCACGTACATACTGCTGGTCAGTGGTACCAGTATTTGGCGGTTCTCCCAATTAGGCTGAAATGATTCGAGGGCCTCTTTAGAGCCCGCATATTTCGCTTTGCAGCCATGCAGAGTTGACAGTGAGTCCTGAATGTTTCCAATCTCCTAAATAAAATACCTTTTATTTGTAACATGTGCCACAACAGACTGTGCATCTCATTGCATTCCTCCGACCCCTCTACGGTTGTGACTAACACACCCACACACGGCACACGCGACTGCGATTGGGCTCACTCACCTGCTCGAACTCCTGCCTTATTTGCAGCAGCTGCTCCGGGCTGAGCTTGGTGAGATCGATTATCTCAGGCTTTGTGGCATTACTTGTGGTTCCAGCCATAATTTGTGCTTAAACTTATTACTTATTAATGAATAATTTCAATTTTACAGTCACACGCAAATTGTTCCTATGTGCCTTCACAGGGTGATTCACGGTTTGCTCAACTGAACGTTTATCGGAACTGAACAAAGAAATTGTTCACAAGCTCTTGAACGAACCATTGCGATGTATCATTTATGAATAACTTATATTCTCTCTTTTTTTTGTACAGATATCTAAAAGGGTATGCTGTTTATATCGTACATTATACCTATATATGTTATATATATTCTTTTAATGGCGCTTATCGCTGTCAACTTAACAGAGGAATGACATCAGCTAGGTCAGCTGTTTTTAAATTGGAGTTCTCTAATGTTACTGTACATTAGCCTTTACATGACTGTTTCATACTGTACGTAAACCCTAGAGAGTTGACTAGTTGTCGTTCCTTTTGAGTTTAAAGAGAAACAAGTTTTTTTATACTTTTATTTTATTTATTATATGCAATGTTATAATTCTGTGTTTTGTCAGTCATTCTGTATTTGTATGCTTTTTTTACCATTTTCTTTCTCATAAATTAAAAAATCTAACATAAAACAAAGCAATTTCATTAACAATCACTGCCGCTACATGTACATACACGTTACGATTTTAAAATATACCATATGTGTGGCGCAACAGCAGCGTTGCGCAGCCATTATATGTTCATATACATACATGTATTCTTTGTAGTTATATACTGGGCTTATGCATATGTGTATGGCTTTCTAAGTATGTGTTGTCTGTCGGGCCATGTGTATGTATGTGTTTGTTGACATCGTATATATATTAGATAACAATGATATTAAGCCTAGATATATATCGTTTGTAAGTTGTATTGATACATTGTTTGTATTTCATTCGCATAAATGTTCCTATGTCCATTCAACTATTACATGCTTTAACTAAGTTACTCATTATTAATTAAACTAACGTTACTTGTCATGCCCCTTATCAATTATGTTTATCATACATAACATTATTCATTACTAGGTTCTTTAACTTTCCATTTCCATTTCCTTTTCCCTATCCGTTTTTCGTCTCCTTTTCTTCTTTTTCATCTAATATTGTTTTTAAACAATTTATCAAGATTTATAATAACTTGCATGGCGTGTAGAATTTTTAATTTGCTAAATTTGGGTTAGTTTTAGGTATGTTTTTCGATTGAAGGTGTGCTTCTTTAATAATCGGAAATAACTTCAATTGAAACGAATAATAAATTTTGAGGTTTGCCTTTGTTTTTTAAATGCAGAGATTTCCGTGTGCAGCATTAACATTGTGAATATAGAAATTGTTCTTTTTGTTGTAGCCATTGGAGAGTGTTACGTACAATATTTAAGTGGGAATCGTAAATCTTATCAACAGCGTTATGTTATTTTTTGGTTTTACTGCGTTAATTTCAAGAATCAATTAATTTTCAAATCGAGAGGGACATACAAAATGCATAACCCATAATAATTCAGTTTATGTTAAACATCGTGTACATTTGTGTATGCATGTATGTACTTGAATGTATAAGTTTGTTGTATATAAAGAGTATAGTATGCTTGAGAATGTGTAAGTAATTCTTCTTCGTATATATCATCAAAGATTATAAAATACAGATATATATTCTATAATCTTTGTAGGTTCGTCTCTCATTTGTATATACTTGTATATATCATCGTAAGTGTGCATTGTTATTGGTATAGTGTAGTTTTGCAAATGTCCTATGTGTCCATTTTCTTCAAGATTCGCTAGCTTGTCTTGTCGTGGTTTGGTTGTATACAAGTTGAGGTCTTAAAAAACTCGAAAATATATCAAAAAATTTGGTTGAAATGCAATATACATGTATGTATGTAGTTATACAATAAACACATATGTAAATCTATATGTGTATGTTTTAGATAGTACTCTTGATTTTGTAGGTATAGAAAGAGAATTAAGGATAGAGAAAACCTAATGAATACAATTTAGCTACTGAATATGCAAGTAAGTGTTACTGTGTATGCGTGTGCGTGTATAAATCCTTTATATATACGTGGATATAAGAATGTAAATTTTGTAGTATATTTTAGATAGAATCAAAAGAAAATTCACCTTAATTTGTATAGCAGCATCGGATCAAAGATAGCGCTCGAAAATGATATATGTTTATATATTATCTGATTATACAGTATATATAGTTCATGGTAAGGTAAGTGTATGTGTGTGTTTGTGTGTATGTGAGTCGTCTTAATGTAGGTTGCTGCTGCTGATTGTGTATACGTCACGTAAGCCTCGAAAAATACGCATAAAGCGGCTCTAATACTGTAAAATTGTTGCATTTTCTTGTTTCTTCTTCGTTTTCATTTTCTTTTAAATTTCCTTGTGATTTTCTTTTTAGCTGTAAAGTAATTTTTGCTCTCATCTTGTTAAAATGCTAGGTAGGTTCGCTTCAGTGTTGTGTTTGTAAGTGTTTGTGAGAGAGTTGGTGTCTTATTACTTGATATGTCTGAGTTCATACCGCATAGAGAGAGGTGTCTATGGCAGTATATAGTCTCAAATACATATACATAGTATTTAAAGTATATATGTTGTTGGGTCTCTACATTAAATAAATATCAATTTAATATGCGCGTTTGTATATATACTCTATAGAGTTATTCAGGTTGCTGCACGCAAACCTATAAATCGCATTATACATACACTTATATAGTATAGTAAAGTATAGTATAAATATAATTCAATTAAACTCAGGAGAACTACGGTTTTATTTTCATTTAACTTATTAAAGCCAGTTTCAATTAAATAAACAGTTTCAAGCAGAGATTCTTGTATTATTATCATTATCAATATTGTTATTATTAGTATTATTATAATAACCTGCGTAGTTTATAAGATTACAGCACCACATTTTGTAACTTTACACGCTGTTTACGCATCAAACAGAAAATGCTTATAGAACTTGATGTATATATTTGTATATATATTTTATAAGTATTGTTAAAGTACGTTTACATCGAATTTCGCTAGATTGTGTAAATATTTTGTATATAACGTTGCGGGAGATCCAGAACTATCCCAAGTCTCAATTCGATTTCTGTAATAAATGATGTTCCAATCCGACATCGGACAGTTCTGACTCAATTCAAGTAATTAATATATCTTGAATTTATTTTCGTAATATTCCCATATTTCCGCAGAACATTGCGAAATGGTAACTGGAAACAGTTCTAGATCTCACTTTATGCTGTTCGCGTTCTCATAACGAAATATTATACACATTTTATTGATTGGCTAGTGGCATAATTTACTATCAAATAATGATATTATATATATATTATATAAATATATATATATGTATTATTATTATTTATACATATAGTAAGCGCTGCAAGTTATGTTTTATTTCTTTCCTTTAGCAAGTTTTGAGTTTGAAGCTATATAATTTCTTATGCATAATTGTTTTGCTCGAATCGGGTTTGCGTTTTACTTTCTTTCTAGGTGTATTGGTGTGTGTGTGCCTTTTTATTGCCATAACAAACCAGAGTGTGCTGGTCTGCTTATTATCCTTTCTTCCGTCATTTTGTACACTTCTTCCAATGTGTGTATAATTAACGTCGATGAAGTTGTTAAATAAATATATATATGTTCATAGTCGCATGGAGTACTTAATTTTTGAGATTGGATATTGCTAATTTGACGCGATTCTTTTGAGATCTTTTTCTCTCCGTCTTACTGTTCTTCCGCCTTAGACGTACCACTCCTTGACGTCTTTGGAGTCGCGTTTCTTTGCCTTCGGCTGCACCAGACCTGCCATCTGAGGTCGTCCATCGCTGCCATAACCCAGGGAACCGCTGCCACTGGACATCATTCCGCCACCTCCACCACCTCCGACTGCCCCTCCACCTGCTCCATTGTGACCACCTCCATTGTGTGAGCTGTGATGTTGCTGCTGCTGCAGTCCCTGTCCTGGCATAATGCCACCCGCCGCCTGATGATGTTGTCGCTGCTGATGATACGAACCATTGGTGCTGGTATTGCCCAGCAACGCAGCATTGGGATTATGCGATCCATAGGCAGCTGCCTTCTCGCTTTCCGTTTTGTAGCCACGATCCCCGTTCGACTTTAGCCATAGCACCAACAGAATGACAAGGATCACTGCAATTAATATACCCGCCACAATGCCAATGATCATTGCCGTGCGCTCCTCCTCAATGGAGTTGATTCGTCCTCCTTTGCCCTTCGGGCGATAATTGTTCATGTTGGTATTGTAACTGTTTCCCCCATAGGGCCCGTATGGTGGTGGATCTGGTTGTGGTGGCATTGGTGGTGGCAGTGGTGGCATCTGATGATCGTCGGGTAACAAAATCCGCTCATGATCACGATTTCCACCACCCAATCCACCTCCAATAGCAACATAGATATCGTGGGTGGTCTCACGATCCCGCACAGTGGTGCGCAGCTCTGGTGCTGGCGTTGTGGTGCTGGTTGTTGTTGTTGAGGTAGTTGTCGTGGTGGTGCTGGTGCTGCTGGTGGTGCGCTGTGTGGAGGTGGTTGTGCCCACGTTGCCTGTGGTGCTGCTAGGCCCGCTAGTTGAAGTGCTACTGCTGCCACTTGCTCCTGCACTGGACATGGTGGTCACATAGGCCGCTGTGCTGCTTCCTCCTGTGCTGCCCACGCTGCTGATGCTGCTACTGCTGTGTTGCTGCTGCTCGGTGGTGACATCACTGCGTCCAGTTGTCGATGCGGTGACCAGTTCATTATTGGACTCTGCAAGTGGTTAGCAGCGGATTTTAGTGTCTTCTTCTTTGATAGTTCTAAGCTACAATTTTGTTTGTGTGTTTGTTAGTCTGTGTGCTTCAGCAGTGCAAGTGTTTATATGTGTGTGTGTAAATTGTAGTGTGTGTGTACGTGTGCGTTTACCCACCCCAAGAACACGAGAGTCTTTGTAAGAAACGCCGCGATTTGCAATTCATTTTCATAGTTTATTGAACATAAAATCGATTTTGATATTTTGGAAGCATATGCATACGTATTTGTGGCTGCTATGTACAATTGGAATACATACACATATACACATAAAAGTAGATTTACTATATTTAGAGATAGAGAGAGATATGTGTGGCTAGGAAAGCTAGGCATGTAGATATGTAGATAAACTAGGCCAAAATACTTTCTGTTGCTCCTGTTTTAAAGTCATCTCTTTGTCTTTCTTCCTTTTCTCCTCTTTTGTTCCTTCTTATTCTGGTTCTTTATCTTCTCTTCCTTCTGCTTCTCTTTCAGCCTCATTCTGAGCATTTTCTGCTTCGTTTTCCGCTCTTTCTTTTCTCTTTTGTTTCTTTTTTTCTGGTTGCTCTGCAGCTTCTTCTGCTTTCTCTTTATTCTTCACTGTCTTCTTCAGCCTTAACTTCTGTTTTTTTATTTTCTTCTTCTGAATCTTCGTCTTTCTTCTCTTAGTTTTTCTTTTTCTGTTTCTCCTTCTTTTTCATTTGGTTTTTGTTTATATTCTTCTTTCTCCCCTTTTCTGTTTGTTTCACTTCTTATCCTTCGTATGCTTTTCTTTCTTCTGCACCCACCCTCTAATGATCGTTTTCTAATCTTTTTTGTTGAAGTAGGAGTACTTGTTATTATTATTATTGTTGTTGTTGTTGCATTTGTAGGTGGTTTGGCTCAGAGATACATATAGTATGTATAGGATATAGTACACACATATATCGCATTATATATCTGCCTAAATATTTAATAGCTTAGTCTATCGTAGTATGTAGAGTATGTGCATTAGCTACCAGACATATACATATACACACATATATATACACCTACATACACATACATATGAATAGTATATCAGTTGTAAGTTTTCAACAGTTTTCAACAGAGTTATGTATAATTTTACAGAGTATCCAAGGCGCGATCACAGTCAGAAATATGAAGATGTGTTCACATTCTGAAAGAGACACATAAGGCGTACTCATGTCAGTTCGAAATTAGGAAGAGCATCATCAACAACTGAATGAACCGATAGATGCGCTGAGAGCTGAGCTGATCTGAGTTGAGTTATTGGGGGGGTGGACTGAAGATGACGAGACGAATTTGAGATTTTGAGATTGAGTGAGTTTTGAGTTGAATTTGAATTTAATTTGATTGCGAGTTGGGGGAACTGACTGAACTGAGGAACTGGAGAAAGATTCAATGGCCGTGTTTTATTAAGATCAAGCTAGTTATATATGCATACTATGTGCATATGAATATGCATACTGTATATGTATATGCATACTGTATATGTATGTCGATGTGGCGGAAAGCGATAAAAAGCGTTGCATACTTCAGCGAAAACCCACACAAAACGCGAACTACGAAGCTTAAGGGCTCAACTGGTCGATTATTATAAAGGAAATAACTGCAAACACACATATATAGACATATATACTATACAGTTATGTATATGTGTGGATGACGAACCCATTTAACGCTCTAGTTCTACTTAAAAGTTACTCTAAGTGGGCCGAACTATTTTGGACTAGAACAAATGTCTGAAATGATGTTGGCAGTGTGTGTGTGTGTGTGTACGCATTTGTGTTTGTTGTACTGTGTGTGATGCAAATGTCAATGACAAAATGACACCACATTGGCAAAAGAAAAAAAAGGAAACCGAAAAAGCGACAACTCACCTGCTCCCTTGGCGGTGCTCGTTGAGGTGAACTGTTCTGTTGTCTCCCCGTAGTCCCCAGAGCCATGTACACAATCCTCATCGTCGCAGGCTCGTTCAGTACCATTGTTGTTGCCATTGGTGTTGTTGTTGTTGCGATCCACACTGAAATTGTTGCCTACTCCTCCGCCCTGCTGTGTGGTTGTCGTCTGCTTGGTAGGCGGAACGTAGACGGGTGTTATTAGATCATCTCCACTGCCCGATTCGAATGGAGGCGTGCACTCATCCTCATCGTCACCACGACACCCAGATCCTGCTCCCGAGAAGATCAAATCATCTATGGCACCTGGATAACCACTAGCTGGCGTCTGTCGAGTAGAGTTCAGAGTCTAATTTTACTTCAGTTGATCTGGTGCCGAACTGGCCAGGCGGTGTTTTGTATGTCTTATAGTGAATGTTATTTGTTAGCGTATTGGTTATGTGCACTATATATGTTTGTCTGTGTGTATGTGATGTAGAATGTGAGTGGGTGTGAGTAAATAAGTTCGAATGAAGAAATTGTATCTCAAAGGCGTTGAAACTAGCTAAACATTTGTTGAGGATTGGAAAAAATTTAAAAATTTTATGAGCTTTAAAAAAAGAAAGTTTCTTTAAAATATGGGAATAGAATTCCGAATGATTTCAAATTTGTTAAAATTTTAAAAAAAACTTTTTTGAACTCGATTGAATGTATTAAAGTTATTAATTCATAAATTCTTTAAAAAAGGAAGAACCGATTATGTCGGATAAATATCAATAAATCTTCATTTTGATCAATAAAATTGTATATTTAATAGAAAGTCCTCTCGATTTTGATCGGTTAAATATGGGAAACGTATTCCAACTACAATATTTAAGCAGCTTTTGCTGGATCGTTCAAAAAAGAATCTATTGTAAGTTTCATATGGAACATATAAATACGAAAAAAATGTTTTGAAAGGGTGGATGATCATTGAATGTAATGTTTTGTGTGCTACTTAACGTGTAAAGTCATGCAGCATAGGTGCGCTCAAGACCGACTTCAATTGAAGTACGGGTACAAAGTACAGTGCAAACGATAGGATAAAGCTATCTGCTTATGGTGCATTATAAATGATTACTATATGAGTATATACTTGTGTGTGTGCGTATGTGTGATGTACATGTGTGCTTTTTAGTAGTTATACACATAAATATGTAGGCAATTGTATTTATAGTATAAAACGCATATTCACAATTCAAGAATTGCATATGCTGTGCGTCAAAGAATCGAATAGTTTTAGGTGAGGTTAGTGGTTAATTTTGCTGGGGATTATTTAGCTGGTGCTGGTTAAAAGCGGATAACGTCACTGACAAAGACAAAATAAATCAAATTGATATAAATTTAATGAGAATTGAAACCAAATGAGAATTGAAATCAAATGTGGCATAAACACTAGTTTAATACATTTAACTAATATCTTTAAGATTGTATATTATTTTTTTTTTTTGAATGCTGAACCAAATTTCCCCGAATTTGCTGAGGTACATAACGGAATAGAGAGAATGGAGGGGCTGAGGTCTGTGCAAAGATACTGTACACTAGCTCAGTGGGGAAAAGGGGTTCACATAGCGAATGAAGCAGAATATATTACGATAATTAAGATTAATATCTTATATTTGTTTAGTTTTTTTTTGATTAAAGAAAGAAAGAATTTTGAATAAAACGTTGTTACGATGAGAAAAATACTTGGAAAGTTGAAAGTTGAGAGAGTTGAGAGGAATTGAAATAAAATTTCAAATAAATTCCCTAACCTGCTGCATTCTCTGCAGATCATTTCTATCTAATACTCCAGTTACCAATTGAACATCTCCACGTATGGTGATATGAGGGTCGCGCTCGACGGCCAAATCCAGAATGCGTAGTTTATTTACTGATAATCCGGCAATAACGCCAGCAAACGGACGCTCGATCCTGGTGCGACCGTTGCGGCTAAATTTGCCACCGACTTGAATATTCGACATGGTATTAAAAACGGTCGAGTGGTGGCCTGAGCATACCAGAAAATACAAATTAGATTGTAAGCTTAAATCGCATTTGGTTAGCTCTTACTCTGTGGCGTAAGGGCCTGCACATTGTAGTCGTCCAATTGAAGGGTAGCGTTGCCTCCTTTGCGCGAAAAGCGAACCACATGGTAGGCATTATCATTGACTTTGGTGCCTATCTCGCCAAGTGGCAGATCAACACTGCCAATATTATAGACCATAAAGATGTTGCCCTCAACTATTTCCAGCTCCATATAATCCTGCGTGGTGGCACTTTCAATGCGCAGCAGCACTGCGTCCGGTTTGGTCGTTATGAAACCAAGTGCAATGTTGTCCTCTTCCGTGTTGGCCTGCGTGTTCTCCGGAAAGTTGTACTGCACCATGCCCTTGTTGTTGCCAAACTCATAAGCAATTGACTCTAAAAACAGTAGTAGAGAAGTAGTTAGGGTTCTCACACAACCTTTCCCTTTCACTCACCATCATAGCATGTCGGGCCTGTATACGAGGTCATGTCGCACTCGCAGGCATATGCATTCCACTGTTGCACACACAGCCCTCGATTGGCGCACGCATTCTGGCTGCACTTAGTAGGTCCCTCACATCCGCTGACTACCAGCGAACTGGGCACCACCGCATCGCTGGTCAGCGAGGGTGAAGCGTCGCCCAAATCGAGCGAGGCCAGGCAACCCTCGAAGCCTGAACGTGATGATATCGATCCGGGTAGCTTGGAGTACATGTCCTTGAACACACCTCCAATATAGAGAATGCCCGCCAGCTCAAGGTGCATATTGTTGCCAGTCAGTGTGATAATCTCGAAGGAATCATCCACGGTCAATGTGTGCGTTTTGGGTCCCGGTCGTCGTATGCTGACCTGATGCCAGCGATTATCGTTCATATGTATGCGGGACTTATCACGCATTGTCACCGGACCATCCCCTAGATCGAAGGTATAATGAATGTGTCCGTTTACCAGTTCCACAGCAACAAAATCATTCCGTCTTCCTCCATTGAATACGAGCAAGCCATTCGGTTCCACAGTCTTGAAACGGAAATCAATAGAGATACTGGTGTAGGCCTTCAACATGGCCAATCCCACGTAAGAGTGTTTGGAGCGGAAAGTTGCAGCGTGATAAGGTTGTCCCGCAGGCGAGTTAACAAAGCGTGCTGTCAGCTTAAAAGTGGCACTTGGCAGCGCCGATAGTTCTGGTCCCAGTGACTTTACTATGTCCAAGTAGCTGAATTAGAAGATATTGAATTAAATCATTATTGAGGAAAGTTGTTCAGATATAAGTACTCAAAGAAGTGTCCGTAACTGGTCACTATGGTTTGTTCGTTCCCTTCTCCGTAACTTACCGCTGCCCATTGAATATGAAGCCCTGCATTTGTCCCACAAAGTTCGGCATAGTCGAGGTCATCTGTATCTCTTCCTCGGCATGGAATAGGCCACCCAGATGTATAGAACGTATCTCCATAGTGCTATGTCGTCCCAGAATTGTCTCAGCTGTGTGTCAAAGAATACAGCAGAGATTGATAAAACTCAGGGGGTTCGGGGACGTGTGCGAGGGCATGGCCCGAGGCTTGCTCTAATTAGTTAGTTAGACTAGGCAAAGTACCGTTAACATTTGGTATAGGCATATCGAGTAGAACGAGTATAGTTGTAGAAGTAGTAGCATTGGGTATTGGATACATATGATATAGTAGGTTAAATGGATGTTGGTTTGTTGTTGTATGTGACAAACGAAAGTTAACTTTAGAAATAGTTGAAGTTACAAGAAGCACATACGCATAGTAGTAGGCAAATACTAGTAAGTATAAGTAGTAGTATAGTAGTAGTATAGGAGTATTATTAGTACAAGTGGAGTATAAGTAGTAGTAGAGATGCGTATGCGTTTTAGTAGACATTGAGCTAAGTTTCGTTCATAATCATTTCAAGCATTTATTGTTATTGCTATTGCTATTGCAATTGTTGTTGTTGTCACTTGACAGTGGTTCAATATCATTAGAAATTGCTAGAATTGTCATACTAAAGAATGGTGCAGTTACAATATGATTATTCTTTTACGGATAGATATACATATTTATAGTACGCTTTGTCTGTGTAAGATAAGAAACCGATTGAGGCAAAACAAAAATCGAGAACTGTTTCGAAAGTAAGTCGCTAGTGTAATTCAGATTAGATTGGAATAAACTAAAGGTAAAGAAGTGGAGTATTCGGGTGCGCAGTACATATAGTTATATATCTACACACATACATACAGAGAAGGTACATATGCGTTTATTGCCAGTCTTAGAAAATATTATATCATATATAGTAGTAAATAATATATCGTTATTTTTTTGGTGTGTGATTTACATTTTCAATACGGTAGCGGTGACTTTTTACACGATACTGGTGCATTGCTTGAGAGTACAAAAACAAAACCGAGAATGAATTAAGAGAGAAGGAAAACATGAAAAAATAAAGGACAAACGTTCCACATTGATCATTTTACTAAAATCAAATGGAAATAATAAATTATATAGAATTTCTTCGCTGCTTTGAAACGACATCGAACTAAACATCGATCGGTGTTTTTGTAATCATTAAAATTGTTGTATCGCAGATGTTTTTTGTGTACTTGTGAGTATGTGTATGTTTGTAAGTATGTGTGTCTGACCTAAAGAATCAAAGGTTGTGTGGGTGTATGTGTGTGGACTATGACTAGCTAATAACGGTGCATTTAGTGGGCTCATTGGAGCTCAACGACTACAACGCGTGGGGGCTCGGCGTGGGAATGATTGACAGCTGGACATGCGAATGGCTGCAGTAAGCGTTAGAGAGAGAGACATGTGTGGGAGAGTGTGAGCGAGAGAGAATGGGTGAAATGGGGCAGAGTTGTAGCGGCCTTGCAATTAGCCGCCGTTACAGTAATTTGCATGTAGTAAAAGTACTTGAACTGTGACATACTGTTCTATGGAAAGAGAGACAGAGACAGAGACTGACAGAAAGATAGAGAGAGAGAGAGAAAGTTCTAGCTAGTCGCGGAACGTGTGGAGCATGTACAGCGAGTCATGCGATTTTCTTTATTATTTATTCATAGTTATTAATTTTTTTGTTTTATTTCGTGCGGGTGCGCACATGCAAACGCTGACGTGTGTGTGTCTGTGTGTGTGTGCCTGTGCAATTAGAATGGTGTGCGTGCGCGTAGTGCAGCAAATGCTCGTGTGTGTGTGCCTGTGTGTGTGACAGGTAAGACCTGATTACACACACACACAACCCACATCACAACAGTCGAGCCTAATTCGTACGTTCTTCAACAAGTTTGTTGCTCTTGCTTTAGTATTAGTAGTAATAGTTGCTATTTGTTGTTTTTGTTGTTCTTATTGGAGTTAACGAGTACATAGTTTACTTAACACAAAGCTAATTACATATAAAATGGTGCAAAATTACAGCCCTGGGTGCTTCCAAACATTGTTTTGCCCGTTCTCGTCTCAACAAATCGCGAGTCGCGTGAACTTTTACTTTATTTCTTTGAGGTTTTTGAATCTATTAGTTGCTCCTCTTCTTCCTCCTCTTCCTTGCTTGCCACTCTTTTTGTTTTCTTTGCCAATTTTTCATTCACGTCACGCTCGTCACGACTTTTATCGAGCGATTGGGGCAAAAAAATGTTTCACCGAGTTCTTGCGTGTCGATTTTTTTGCTCTCGCCTATGTTGGAAAAAACAATTGGAAATTATTTACGATGCACATTATACTTCTGCTTCTTCTGTTTGTTCTTCATCTTCTTTTCGCTTTTGTGTTATTGCATTTGCAGAAATAGAAAAGGTCATTTAGATCACGTTTGTGATAAGAAAATTGAATTTTGCATTTGCGTTTGACATTGTTTTATTATATTTTGCTGTTATTATTATTGTTGCTGCTGCCGCTGTTGTTGTTGTAGTTGTAGTTGTTATGCGTGTATTAACTATATAGTACGACAGACTCCTGAAACTGTCCACAAACCACACGAGTTGTTTATTTATTGAAACTGGCATTTAATTATTCAAACACACTTTCATTGTTTATAAAGTTTTTTGAAACTTTGTTTGCCTGCAAGTATAAATCTTTCATATATTTACAGGAAAAACCGAAACTAAAAAAAACACACTAAAAAAAGTAAACCTTTACAAGATTTGATGTTGAATGCGGGGATGTATATACATAGTATAGTACATAATAGTTTTAGTATATTGTTGAAATTATTATATTATCCAATTCAGGATTAAGCCCAATGACATTTGTAAAGCATCTACTAAAGGTTCTACTTATTGCCCCAAGTACAATATCTTTGAATTTCAAATACCAAATTCAAGCACAATTTCATTCTTTTTTTTATGAAAGTCTTTCATTGAAATATAATGTAAATATATAATATAGTAAATATATTTCAAACTAAAAACCCCTTGACTCAACATCAATAAAACTGAAAACAAAGACGGATTTTTACAACTCTTCAAATAGTTTTGTGGAACAAAAACCCAAAATCAAAAGTTTTTCACGTTTTAGTTACATTTTTATGGACATAACAATTTACAAGACAATCAATTTAGGATATTAATGTAGGATAACATTCAATGCGACTTTAGCAGCTTTAACTGTACACCTGAGAACTTTTAGTGGTTATGGAACAAACATTCTATGTATACAAATACATATACGCATGTATGTTGTATATGTACATATAATTTCTTATTTGAATGTTGGTTTGGTTATTTAACTGTCACTGGATTCGGGAATTGGCAAATTCGCAATCATAAAAAGTCGTAAATCAAATCGAAACAATTATTTATATGGCAATAGAGAAATATCGCAAATGAAAACACAACATCAAGATGTTTGGAAAAAGTCTCAAAAAACTAACGAGAGTCGAGAAATAAATTATTATGAGCATAAGTTGATACTGATATATTGGCAAGTTAAGTATTTGTAAAATGGGGCAAGAGTCGCAACGAATCTTTCGATATCATATCATCACCAATCGGAACAGATTTACAAAAAACCAACAAAAAACACGAACAAAACAGAAACGAACATAACAAAGCAATTTCAATGGAGTGGAGAAATTTGAGGTTAAGTTTAATTAGAATAAGTTGAATAGAAGCGTACGTAATACGTTATGTATGTGAGTGTATTCAAGTGAATGTGATTATAGTATGGGTATAGGCACGAGTACGAGTTCGAGTGATCACCATCATCTATAGTATTGTATTATAGATTTTCGAAAGAAAATTTGTCTTAAGAAAATGAGCGACGAGTAAAATGTTGGGAAAACAAACGTTCATGAGTATTGGATCTTAATTTTTACTTCATTTTCATTAAGGTACAACATTTTATCTTATGTATGCGTTTGTGTGTGTTTATGTGTTTGCTGTGTGTGCTTGTGTGTTTAACGTAGAATAAACAAAAAGCTCTCAACAAAAGAGTTTATAAGTTAAAGAAAAACCGAAAATCCTCAAATTTGTATTTATACCTAGCACCTTCACACACCTTATTAGAAGAGAGGGAGGGCAGATTAGAGTAGATACAGCTTAAAGCTGATCTTTAACTTATGTGCCTGGAGGGCAAATTTTGGGAAGAACTGAGATTGGGTCAAGATTAGTTTATGCTAGTTTAGTTTATATGGCAGAGGAGACTCAAGATTGGGGGAGTTTCCTATTTAGTTGGAAAAAAAACGACACGGCACGACACGTAGTAGGGCGATAGATGTGCTGTTGATACATACATAACATACCCCTGACGGGGGGAGCCCCGTCAACTTGTAGACGCAGATTCGATGCTCTGCGTGAGAATCGTATGGTGTGCCAATTATTGTCATTGAGCACCGATTGGCCAGCAAGCAGGTTCTATGAGAGAATTAAACACAAATGGCAAAAATATATTTCAGTTTATCTAAACCATATGCTCTTTCTTTAAGACTCGTCTCTTCGAGTAATACCTTCTCGCGATCGCTGAGCCTCACACTGGCGCGTATACGTCCTGCGACCAGCGCGATTTCCAATCGATCAGGCGAGTTGGATTCGGCGCTGGTCAAGAGCAACAAACCCGCTGGCCGAGACGTCTTGAATCGTATGATTAACTCCTCCGTTTGCGTCTTGGTTCCCTGACCATTGGCTAGCCAAATGGTCATATGTTGACTCCCGTTGAAGGCCAACGTCGCCAACTCACGACCACAGGTGGGTCCTCCGTAAAGTGTAGCCGAGCAGTCGCAAATGGGTCGGTTCCAGCCCTCTAGACATGTGCCACCATTCAGACAAGGATTGCCAGTGCACACATTGCCTTGCACATGACAGGAAGGTTTCACCGACGCTGCACCAACAAACGGATTTTATTAGCACCCATTGTGGCACCCAATGTGGGGCCTTCTTCATTAGTCACCTGAGTCCTGCACGCGTGCAAACGCTGCTATATCGATCGCTTTTCCACTGAGTACCAGGTCACGCAAACAGCCCACAAATCCCTGTCGCAAAGTTGCTGTCCAGATGGCCGCTGGCCAGGCGACACTGTTGTACGCCGGCCCAACACCGCCTACGTACATATGTCCGTCCAACTCGAGTATAGTGCCGTCCCCAGGGGTACGAAAATCATTCCATACACCATCCACACTGACCTTGGCATCGCGTCCATTGCGACGCAAGATGAGATCATGCCAGTCCCCGTCGTCGACACGACGTCGCGAAGCGCGTATTTTCGATGCTCCCGATCCCAGGTCCAGATGAATATAGATATGTCCATTCAGTAACTCAATGGCAATCAGCACGGGCTGAAAATTACAGAAATAAAGGTCAACAACTGCACCCAGTTTCAAACGAAATTTCCAGCTTACGTTCTTCGCACGTGGCTGCTTGGAGCCAGTGGCAAGTATGATGATTCCATTGGGTTCCTTTGTGCGAAATTTAAAGCTTATCGAGCTCTGCTTGCCAGTCTCCCAAGGCGGCAGCACCTGTAAGTTAGTCAAATCAGTAGGTGCAAAGTTTTTCACGTCTTTTTCACTTACGAGATGAGATTCACGCGTGGTAAACGTTACCGGATCTTGGGGATCGCCACTAGGACACTGGTACTCGACATTGCCAGCTACTTGTATTAATTTTGAACCACTTTTGGCCAGGTCAATGAGATTCAAGTTCAAGGTATCCGCGGAGAACTCCACTTTGCGCAAGCAACCTACAAAATTATTGTGCACGCGAGCTCCGAGCAGTGCTCGAGGATTGACAGCGCCACCCACATAGACGCGAGACGAGGACAACATGGTGAATTTGCCAGCGATGTGCGAGTGATCTGTGTACACGTCGTCGACCACGGTAACGAGCTATGTGGGTAGATGGGAAAATCAAAAATCATTTTCCCCCAAGTCTCTTTTTATATACGCACCCGACAGAAGCTGGTGATGGATGAAATCTCCTGAATGCGCCTATGCACTGTGACTTTGTGCCATTGATGATCATCAAAGCGCACTTTGGATGGCTTAATATGCATCTCCTGCTTTCCGTTGGCCAGGCCCATGGTAAGCGAAACGCCGCCATCGCGTAGTGCCAGATTCAAATAGTCCGTGCCATGTCCGGTATAGAAGAGTAGTCCGTTTGGTTGACGTGTGCGAAAGTAGAAAGATATGGCATCTTGGGCACTCACAATTGGCTCGGCACCTGTCTGACCCAAATCATACGAAAGGAACTGTGTACCGCGGAACGTTGCTTCCGATGGCGCCTTCTCCTTCTCACAATACTGGCCATCGTACTCGAGATTGCGACACTCGCAAATTGGACCGGAATCAGTGGATATGCATATGCCACCGTGTTGGCAGGGGTCGTTACGTTCACATGCATCGGTTGTATTGCCACCGCGCACCCCCTATATATTTAGAATTAGCGATAAATCAGTTGGAGAACTAACTAAATCTTGAAGGCAGCTAAATTTCTATTTCAATTATTCTTCTGATAATGAACAAATAATAGTAAAGTTCCTAATGGAACCCTTCAGGGCCTTTGGGGAAAAATAACTGTCTATGTTGTATGTTTATAATTGTATTGATAATATACTTAAACTGGTCTTTTTAGGGCCAACTAATCCAATGGTTTACAAATATTTTTTTGTTATATTTTTCTGTTTGTTCTATTTGTTGTGCTGATCACAAAGTTAATTGGGGAAAAGTGAGGGTCATGCGGCAGCAATCTTAGGTCAAAGAACAAGAATAATCATTAAATGATAAAATATTATATAAATAAACTTGAAAATAATCATTACACCTATTTTTGTTTAATAATGGTTTAAGGCTAAGGGTCCATAAATATTATTATTAATCTTTCAGTAACTCACTCGCAATCCCCTTTCACGTGGTGGCATTTCTCCATGATCACAGGGCGCATCGCCGCACTTAATATCGCGTGGCTGTTTCATTTCCTGTCGCCTGGTGGTGCCACCGGGCTGATCCGCATAGACGAGATTACGAATGGCGCCACGAAAGCGTGGCTCAAATATAACGCTGGGCAGAGCCAATAACGCCAACTTGCTGCTGTACCAATTGGGCATACCCCCAACATATACATCCGAATTGCTGGCAAATTTACCAAACTGAAACTCCTTCCCTTTGGTGGAGCGTTGCTGTGAGACACCGTCAACAATGAGCGAAGTCTGATCATCGTTACGCAATACTTGCACTTTGTGCCAGTGTCCATCGTGCAGTTCTCGTCCTACCGTGATGATTTGTGCACCCCCTCCGAGGTTGTAGCGCAAACGCAGGGCACCCTCAACCAGCTTTAGCTCAAAGAAGTCATAAGTGCCACCATCATCGGTATAAAGCACCAACCCGTTGGGCTGTTCCGTCTTGAACTCCAGTTCGAGCGTGCCATTCAACCCAGTGTACCACTTGCGGAATGTGTAGAAGGAGTTCTGTGAGCCATCCAGCTGAAAGCCAGCGCTGATTGTTATGAAACTGGCCGCCAGACTGACCAGCAGCGCTGTTACGATCAACACACGATATGATCGACGGTACTCAACCATAATGGGGGACCGAGGCAAGTGCTGTGTGCTGGAGCGCAGGGGCCGTTCTTCGCTCTGCTCGCAAACTCTTCGTCGGTGACGCGCTTTATTGAACAGTAAATCGGAGGAGCAGGCTTTACTTGTAGGCGTTACGACTGACTCGGCAGGCAGCAGTCGTGTTCTATTCCTATTATTATTGATATTTATTCTACTATTTTCGGATATTGAGATAGAAGGGGCAGCGAAGTGACCGCTGTCCATTTTGTGGACGTTCTTGTTGCTATTCTTTTTCTGAGTTTCAACGCTGTGTGCCGTCATGGCCGCAAATACATATCGTACCTTGTGCAGTCCTTGAACGATGTTCGATAAATATCAGATTTATCTTCAATAATTTTCTGATATGATGCACTTGGCGCGCGCTCATTCACATGCACACACACGCACGGACACGCACACACACAAAGAGAGTTGCGCGCGTAAAACGTAAATGTCGACGGTGACTGCTGAGTATTCCAGTCCTTGAGAGGCAGCTTTTTGTTTCTTGCGCGTGTCCTTGTATTGGTGTCTACTATTACTACATAAGAGCGCGGAGATTGGTTTGTATTTTATCCGCGTTTGTAACTTTCATTGAACTTTTGTTTCTTCAACGAGAGAGAGCGCGCGTCTTTAGAGAGAGTGCGACGAAAGAGAGTGGTAAAAGCTCTGGAATGCAAAGTTGGCTGCGACTGTTGTTGCGACTGTTATTGCACAGTTAAGCTTTTTATGCTGTTAGTACCGTTACTTATTTGTATCACTCACTTCGTTGTTATTGTTGCTAATTTTGACGTTTTTAAGTTTTTTGCTTTTGTACACTTGATTTGCATAATGCTTGTCAAATTGTTCACTAGCCTGCACATTTCTTTGGCCATTAGTGTGTGATATCGTGTTAGAAAACCGTTAGCCGTTGGTCGTTAGCAGCACGATAAGTAGCTGTCGCTGCTCTGGCAGGGGTGGGTGATGGCAAAAGCTTGGCGGACGCCTCCTCCGCCCGACGCTGCTGCCGCTCCTTTGGTGCCCACGAGTGCTTCAACGTACATGTACATACTAAAAATCGGAAAATTTTCACACTGCACGTAGGCGAAAATTTTCAATGCGAGAAAATTTTAGGTGGAGCAATTAAACAAGTGACGTAGAGAAATTCGACGCCCTACTAAGTAGATTGAACTATTGATTTGAGCTTAGAGCTGATTTACTTTCGGGGAATTTAGCTTACACAATTGTTCGACAACACACACTCATTGTAACACTCACACGCGCTCACTTAAAAAGCACCATTAAAACCATTTTGATTTTGCTTTTGAAGAATTTTGAATTCACATTGCACTTTGTAGACTGGCAGCATTGTAAGAAAATTTGTGCAAACTTTGTATTTAGAATTATGTTGAATTCTTATTAGAAAACTCCTGCTCCGCTGCTGCTGGCTCTAATATCGATCTGCGCTGCATTCACGACGAGACTGAACTGCAATTTCAAACTTAATTTCTTCGCAGTGTTTCCAATGGATAACGAAAGCTCTGCTCAGCTTACACACAAAGAGCTAACAGAGTCGGCCTAGGCAACAGCGTAAGGACGCTATATAAAGCTTCTAAAATTGAGTATATATATAAATAAAGAATTTTCCTATTAGTCACATTTTTAATCAATTAAACTTTTTCTTATATTAAACATACATAATTTACTTCAACATATAATGGTGTTCCTGAGCACAAATCATAGTAGAATATGTTTTGTATATAATATAATATTTTTACATATTTCAGATTCGATGTTTTTGACCAGTTTTGTGCGTACTCCAATTTAATCCCATAAGTATGCAACGAAAAAGACCGACTTTTGTGTGTAGAGCGTCAGAATGCCAAAAATTAAAAGCTCTCTTATTTCGACGAGGCACGTATTTATGTGTATGTGTGTGCGTGAACGTATGCGTACTACTAACATATATATGTATATATGTGGGCAAACGCACACACACATTCCCACACATGCGTAATGAGCCCACAACACGCAGGTTCATAACCTACACCACTCGAAGCGTATTAGAAGGGACAGGATACACATACATACACACCCATGTACATGTGTGTGTTCGTGTATATTCGCATACTTTTAGCCATGCAGGGACGACGACAACGTCGACCCGTGTAAATGCCTTGACATTTATTGTACACTACACAACTTCGACAGCTTGGCGTCAAATTCGATTTGCATTTGTTGATGTATTTATGTGCGTGCCTCTACCCTCTTTCTCTCTTTCAATTGCCTGTGTGGGTGCCCTGTCTGTGTCTATGTGTGTGGTTGGAATATTTCACTTTGCACTTTGTATTTTGTATAACATGCAATTTAATACACGCACACACACTATAAAACACACAAAATGCAGTAATGTATAAACACCACGTGCTCATTACTTTTAGTAAACATAACGCGCACTGACCATTACACATTTACTGTTAAGTTATTAAGTGTATTTGAAAAATTTTCATTTCGTAGAAAAATGCCGAGAAGACGCGGATGTCCGTGCATTTGCACAAGCTGACTGGTGCAAGGGCTGCAGCGACAATGAAACAGTGCTGCTAGCTCAGTTTTTCCACCGTCACATCTAGCTTTTTTTCAAAGTTACATCGTGAGGCAAACACAGAAGCAGCAAGTAGCGGCAAATCTAGCTTTTTTTTAATACAATAAAAATGGCCCTATATGACCCGCATCTCCTTCATATGGAAAAGCGGAGTTGGTTTGTTGTTTTTAATTCAACTTGCGTAAGATAAGAGGACATAGCGGTATGTGGTTTTCTTTAATTCTATATTTTTTCTTCTTTTTTCAAGTTCCCAAAGTGTACAGCTCGGCCTGATGAAGGCTACAAAGCTTTGGCCCTGCTTTAGTTTTTCTCACTTTTTCATGACAAACATAAGCTAACTGATGCGATATTCTGCAATGACAAGTTTTTTTTAGCAAGCAGCATTGAAACGACTGGGAACAGGGTGATTCAGGGTGACCCCTCCTAGAAAGAAATACAGTATAATTCATAAAATAATTGACATAGCGTTTGTAATTATTTAAGTTATATGTTATTCCATTTCGAATTCAGCATATTAGCAAAAAATAATTGTTTCGCTTGCCTAAATTAAGTTTTCTGGTATTTATTGTAAGTGGAATTGACATCTGCATGTACTACACGGGAAACAGTGCTCGAAAATACCTGTCAAATGCAACAGTGTAAACACAAGAAACAAAACAAAAAGCTTGTCGAGCGTCCGATCGCGTTGTTGTCATCGGCCGTTTACAGCTGGCCGGTTTATCAAAACGGCTTATCGAACACTTTACAAGGCAGGTGTTGCATTAGTATGTGTGTGTGTAAATTTATACAAACCACAAACAAATCGTGCTCAAATTAAGTGCACTCGAATAAAAATGTGTTGATAAAAGCTGATTTATTTCCATAATACCTCTAGGTCTTACGTAATGCTATCCGGCACTCAACAACTGATTCGTCTTGCGAGTCGCCTACTGCCTCGTATGACGAGATTCAACCACACAGAACGCAAGGTCCAGGTGCAGGGCGCTGGTGACTTGCATATAGTGGAGTGTGGTAGCGGATCACGCAGTTTGCTGTTGATGCCGGGCGCCCTGGGATCAGCCTGGACAGACTTCAAGCCACAGATCGAACAACTGCCCAAGTTGCTGCCTGATCATACGATTATCGCGTGGGATCCGCCGGGTTATGGCAAGTCGGTGCCGCCGCAGCGCAAGTTTGGACTGGAGTTCTTCCGGGAAGATGCCGATGCTGCAGTGAAGCTGATGCGAGCACTCGACAGACCGAAATTCTCAATTCTTGGTTGGAGCGATGGTGGAATCACTGCGCTAATTGTGGCCGGTCGTCATGCTGATGCTGTGGAGAAATTGGCCATTTGGGGTGCCGGTGCTTATCTTAATGAAGCCGAAGTGAAGTCATTACAAGCGATTCGCGATGTTGCCAAGTGGTCACCACGTATGCGTGAGCCCATGGAGAAAGTCTATGGAGTTGACCGATTTCCTCAACTCTGGGCCGAGTGGGTTGACTCCGCCTGCGAATTTTATCACAAGCGTGACGGCGACTTCTGTCGCTCTGAAGTGGAGCAGGTAAAGGCGCCCACATTCATATTGCATGGAAAGAAGGATCCCATGATTGCCGCCGAGCACGTGCCCTGGTTGAGGGAGCGTTTGCCGCAGGCACGTTATTACGAGTTTCCCGAGGGCAAGCATAACATTCACCTGCGTTATGCCGAAGAATTCAATAGACTGATTGCTGAATTCTTCAAGGAAAAATAACAGCAGGATACGATTACAATGTCGACAGAGCGCTTTTATAATAAATTTACATATGTATGACATATGCAATCATACAATACAATCGGGTAGGATTCTTCAAAACCTTGTTCCTTGTCATGTTCATTTTGATAATAGGCATCTATGATTGTGGTTCGATAGGCAAATCGAATAGCCAGGTTAACGATTTGCATACAACTGATGGGATGGCAACGCGATTAAAGAACAATGCAATAATGAAATGAAGACAGCGAAAAGGACAGATCGGTTTTAAAAAAGGTTTAACTGGCAACACTGTACTACAAGTAGAAATATTACAGGGTATATAATAAAAGAATATACTTTTGCTTATGGAAAAATTGCGTATAAAATTTATTTACTTTTTAATTTGAATAGAGTTGAGTTTATTTGACTTGAGCCAGCAGAGTTGGGACATAGGAGTCGAACTGAGCCTGGAAGAAGTTGCCAGCAACGGGAGCACCGAAGTTGTACTTGGATACATAGTCACGGATCTTGACGTTCAAGCGACCCTCACGAGTGGTGTTAGGAATGACCTTTGCGGAGGTGATTTTCTCGCCCTGCTTGAAGACTAGGAACACGTAACGGTGCAAACCGCTGCCCTCACCGGGACCAGCGCCAACGTACTCGGCAATCACCTGACCATCGGCTACGCTGCTGCCGGGAATATTGATGACGCACCAGTGGAGAACCTCACGGAACTTGGGGTCGGCGCGGCTGGGTGCATCGGGGTCAACCAGAAGCAGAGTATACAAGGCACCAGCCTCGGCATCCCAGCTAATGGTGGGCTGATCTTTCACCTGTGTGGGTGTCAGCTCGTTGCCGAGTTCAGCCTTCACGCCCGATGGGTACGAGACCGTAGCACGGCTCTTTGGCTTCTCATCGATGATGTCGGGAATGATACCGCTGGTGTCCATATTAAGTTAGGCTGTTATGCTCTGTCTGACTGTCTGCAGTGACTGTCTTCACTTGGCTCCGCGTTCCCTATTTATTGCCACCCCTAATCAGTTACGTGCACTTTTGGCCTACCAGCTGTGCCTAGATAAAGATAAAGATATAGATAAAGAGGGTCTGTCTTTGCTATCTGCACTGGTTAATTTTATTGCATAGTTATAAACAGATATTTCCAATTTCTTCCAGCTCATCAGCCAGTGATCTCCTTGTTGCGTATTGGCACATAATCATCATACTGTGCCTCGTAAAAGTTTGCGGCAATGGGGTGACCCAATCCGTGTTTCTCGGCAAACTTGCGTGTGCTAAAGTTCAGGCGACCCGTGCGAGTCCTACAAAAGTAAGTGATCAATTGAATCCCAATTCTTTGTAAATATACGAGTATTGTATATTTAATTAACTAACCTCCTATCTATTTTGATTTCAGGTTCATCGATCTTCTTCTGCTGCGAATAAAGCAGAAAGATGTAGCGATGCTTTCCTGTGCCCTTGGGCGGACCTGAACCAATATATTCAGCCAGGGTTTGACCTTGATTCACCTGATTGCCGGGTATATTAACGACAGCCCAGTGCAAGATCTCACGGTACTTGGGATCCGAACGTGTTGGAGCATCGGGATCCACCATAAGAAGCGTGTACAGCGGGGCTTCCTGCTTGGGTTCCCAAACTACGGTGGGTTCATCTTTTACCTGTGTAGGTGTTAGCTCATTGCCATCTTCAACAGCCACGCCCACTGGATACTTGACTTCCAACCCACCTTGGGGAGGCAATTTATCCACAACATCAGGTGCTATTTCACTCATTTTTCTTTTTCTAACTTTATCAGACCAGACTGACCAGTCGACGTGGAAATGAAAATCTCAGTATAATGTAGAGTGTATCGATTTCCGTTCTTATCAGCGCGGTAACTTTCGCAATTTGAAATATGATTCAGCAGCAATGATAAGATACACTAAACTGGCGATGGTTTATTACGTGACAAGAAGAAGCAGTTAAAAACACACACATTCAAATAGATATAAAGATATCAATGTGTGCATATAAATTAATTAATAACAATAGAGAAAATTTCGTAAGCCCGGTGACTGTTTCAAATAATAATAAGTAACTATTGTCTGTGTACGTACGAGTTGAAATCAAAAATGAACTTTGCTCAACGAAAGTTCCCTTGATAGTGTAGACCACAGACACAGACAAACACACCTTCTCTAAAGTGATACCGCTTTGTATAGAATTACATACATACAAGTACATATGAATGTAGCTTTATTATATTTCTTATTGGCGCCTGTGTGTGTTTATCAGACTTTTGTTAATTAACTTCAGCTGTTAGTAAGATAACCTACATATATGTATCTTGTATATCACTTAGTAACACTCTTAGCAGTCAATAGAATGCATTTCTTACTGATTACTAGAACTGGCTATCTTGGGATTACCGGAAACAGAATAACCTTGATGAGGGAATAACTACACCCTCAATACTTAGAGAAGAAGGGTATTATGAATTTTTAAACGGCGAAGATATTTTCAATAGATATCTCCGAACAAAGTGTAGACATATATTCTTGGTCGGCGTAAGCAGACGCTTTTATATTATTTTTTAGGTGCGAAGATTAAAAGCTGCAGAAGCGGGTATATAACAGCGAGAAAGCTCGACTGTAACCTTTCTTCTTATATATATGTATATATATCAAGAAACTATAGATAAACCCTTTTCAAAAAGTTCAAACCGTGTTTTCTATGTGCATATGTATATATCATGTTATTTATTTATTAAACAATTCGAATATTACACTTTGAATATCAATAATTTTTATCGTTGACTGACAGGTTCGGTCTACTAAATACATGCGGTATGTAATTAAAGTTTGGGTATAGTACACAAGTGAATAATATTTAATATAATTTAATAATACAAATCATAAAATAGGAAATAGAAGTGAGCTTGAGATTTGAGACGCGCGCCAGGGCGTTGTATAAACAATAAAATTACATTATATGATACGTGGGTAAATTATAATAGTATATAATGGTATGTATATTTGCATACCTAGGCATATATGCGGTAGGTTTTACGGGCTATCTAACTATCTTGAGGCCCTTGCTGAACAACTAATTTTGGAATACGAGACAACATTTGTTCAATTTCATTGATGGAAATTCCAATAACATTGTATTACGGCAATATTTCCATTTTCCATATTTGTTTTAAATTCAACACATATTAAATTTTAATGTCCACTTGCTCGACTGCTTCTGTTGGAGATAGTCCGAGTCTATAAACATCTAACAACGGGTTTCGTAGAGTCCGCTGCGTCCAATATAGCGCACCCATTTCACAACATCGTGATCAGAGTAGTTGAGCTTGGGTTCGAATACTTTCAGATAGCGCACTTTAAATCCCGATGGTGCGAATGGCACTTCGAAATTCATAGAGATTGGGGGACGTGTCCATTTTTTTTTTGTATCTGTTTCAAGTAGTTCGATCTCTGCCGATAGTTGCGTCTCCTTCATGCCCGCCATACGTTTAATTTTCCATACAATCGCATTTTCCGAGGCCTTGTACTTTGCCTTGCCCTTTAAGCAAATCAATTGCACACCAGAGGTATTCAGTGGTGTGGGGATCTTCACCTCAATTTTCTGGCCAAGCAGTGAAGGTTTGAAGTTGGACTTCAGCACCACTTTCACCTCCATCTTTGTGCGGCCCACCTCACGTACGAGGGGTATTACACGGAATGGTAATGAAATATCTTTCGTTGTGCGGTAACGCATCAATTCGAATTCACCGTCTGGTGGTATAAAGCTAATCGAGTGCTCCGTTTCGAATTTGCTCAGTTTGACACACTGATGGAACTGACAATCATCGATCACAACAACAGGCTTGCCAGAGCGGGATGTCTCTGCTTCTGAGTTTCCCGACAAGCCTCGGCCCTTGGATTCCATTACGATCTTGTCGTTGATGCCAAACTTGCATTCCGGCATGCCTAAAAGATAGATTATGAGAAGGATCAAATGGTATTGAATTGGAGGTGCATTTTTACCTGAAAGATACGACTTCATAACCACCTTGCCCGCGACGTGAGCTGATAGTACCTGACCCTGAGGACTCATTAACAGATTGACATATTCAAGCACATCCAGGAACAGTTCGTTGCGTCGATACTTGATGCCTTCTCGTCGCCAGCCAATTTGACCAGTAACTTGTGAAGTGATTTGCATTTGCTCCTCCTTGGTCGCTGACTTGATGCCCTGCTGCGTAATGAATGTCTTCAGAGTACCCGAGTCTGTATTTTGCGGGTAACCAAAGTCTAGAATCTCGTCTAGCAGCTCATAGATGAGCACAAAATTATTCTTGATGTTTTCCTCAGAGATCTTGCCAAAGTACGACTGCATCACCTCGATGATCTTCAGCAAGAACTCAAATACCATGGCAGCATTAACATTTTGTTTGGTAACCGCAGCCAACCAAATGTTAGCACGCTAAAATGGGAGAAATAACAGTCATAGTCGGCGATAAACACACATCCGGTTGACGTGGCAAGTACCTTGATATGGAAGAAGCTTGTCCTCGCAATGTTGGTCACTGGGGATCGAACCTGCTGCCGGGCATGGATGACGTTGACCCGAAAGGCGTCCACGGCATTGCGACCAATGTCATCACGATAAACTCGGGAGATTAAAACCTCGCCCTTGTGGTTGTAAACGAACAACCCACCAATCATGTTGCCCGCTTTCTCAACTTAAGACTTTGTCCTTATAATATAATTGTTCTATTCAACTAGCAATATGAGCTGCTAACGAAAATTTTCCACCAAATTGTGGGTCACTTTAACTTTTCCACAAAAAAAATCAATTGCTCTTTCACTCCCCTTTTTTTTCGATACTTAATTCATTATCGTACATATCGATACTACTTAAAGAAAAAATAAACATTATGCAACACTATTTACCATAGGAGATGACTAAAAACATCGATAACGACTCAGCAATCGCAGCCAACTTTAGTTCGTTCATGACTCTGCGGCTTTGACAAAAACAAATTCATTCTCATTTGTGGAGAAATTATTTTCCTGTTTGAATTTATCGAGTTGTTAAGTAAATATCAAAATGCCAACTGAAAATCTGGAGGAGCAGGGTCTAGAGAAGAATCCTAACTTGGACCTGGCACAAACAAAGTTTCTGCTAACGCTTGCCGAGCACAAACAAGATGCAGCACTCAAGAATAAACTCATGGATGCTATTCGTGCTGATAATATGGCACCGTGGTATGAACATATTTGCACTGAGTTAAACTGGAGTGTGGACAAGGAGCTGCTAGCACGTATGCGTGAACAGAACCGAGTCGCTGTGGAACAGCTGGACGCCGCCATTGAGGACGCTGAAAACAATCTGGGGGAGATGGAGGTTCGCGAGGCGAATCTTAAAAAGTCAGAGTATTTGTGTCGCATTGGTGATAAGGCAGCTGCAGAGACGGCGTTCCGTAAAACCTATGAGAAGACTGTCTCACTGGGTCACCGCTTGGACATTGTGTTCCACCTCATCCGTTTGGGGCTGTTCTATTTGGATCATGATCTGATTACGCGCAATATCGATAAGGCGAAGTATCTGATCGAGGAGGGCGGAGATTGGGATCGCCGTAATCGCCTCAAGGTATACCAAGGCATCTACTCTGTGGCTGTTCGTGATTTCAAAGCAGCGGCCACCTTCTTCCTGGACACTGTCAGCACATTTACCTCCTACGAATTAATGGATTACCCTACGTTCGTACGATACACTGTCTATGTGGCGATGATTGCATTGCCACGCAATGAGTTGCGCGAGAAGGTTGTCAAGGGATCAGAAATACAGGAAGTTCTACACGGTCTTCCTGATGTCAAGCAGTTCCTTTTTTCTCTATTTAACTGCCAGTACGAACAGTTCTACGTGCACCTTGCCCAAGTGGAGAAGCAGCTGCGTTCCGATTACCTCGTACATCCCCATTATCGTTACTATGTACGTGAGATGCGTATCTTGGGCTATACACAATTGCTTGAATCGTATCGTTCTTTGACCTTACAATATATGGCGGAGGCATTTGGCGTCACTGTTGACTATATCGATCAGGAGTTGGCCCGCTTCATTGCCGCTGGCCGGTTGCATGCCAAGGTGGATCGCGTCGGAGGCATTGTGGAGACAAATCGTCCCGACAACAAGAACTGGCAATATCAAGCGACCATTAAGCAGGGTGATCTCCTGCTTAATCGCATTCAGAAGCTTAGCCGTGTTATAAATATTTAAGTCTACCCTCACTCATCTTACCCGAGAACATATAAAATTTATTAAAAATTCAAGTAATTACAGTGTAAAACTAACATTACATAAACAATATAAAATGTGTTATTTCTTTTCTTTAAGTTCAATTTACTTAAATTCGCTAATCAATTCATTAATTTTCTTATTAATTATCTAAATTCTTTGGAATTTGTTTGGTATCGCTGTCTGTTTTGATATTTGAGTATTGCTGCTTTTCGTGTTGTACTTAATTTGGTATTTTTTATTTAAGTCTAACCGCCAAAGCGAAAGTACACATAATTTACGCTAGATGGCGTGTCGGCTTGGCAATATTTGCTAATCTATAAAATTATAGTTATCGCGAATGCAACGCTGCACGCTCTGTTTTAGGGCAACAACCAATCAGTGCACATCGGCACCTTCATTTTTGCATTTCCAATCATTTTCCTTTGTCAAATCGTTGCCCATATTGTTATTTTCTGCGTTCTTATTGGCAATAAAATTTCGTGCCATGTCTTCCAGCATTGCTGAACGAATGCCGCAATCCAAAGGCTCATCATTTTCATATTTAAGTGGCTCGTTCTCCCTCTGCTGTTGTTGCTGACTGGCCTCGGCAGAGGCCTTGGCGGCAAGATCATGTAAATTCTGCACAACCTCATCAAATTTGGGCGAACCTTGTCCAAGGGAATTCGGCACCATTCCCATGGAAGGCAACGCTGCCAACCCCGCCAGATTGTGACGACGCAGATCGGCCAAGCGATTGGTGCTCAAATTGATTAAGGCATTCATCATAACTTTGTTTCGCTGATAATCCTTGCGCAAGTGCTGACGGATCTCAGTGTGGCAGTGTTCGTTGTTGGTTACTATAATCTCGCCAGTATCCGTTGTGGTTACCCGAGCCTTGCAATTGAACTTACGCGACAAATTGCACTGCCAGTATTTCTTATCCTTGCGCACGTACTGAATGCCGAACGTATGACCATCGTGGACCAACAGAGGTTTGCCACGCTGACTCAGCATAAACTCGAGCTTGCCTTGAAACCAGTGCTCGCCGGGTGCGACTACGAATATACGACAAGATTGGCAGGAGTGAGCGTATGTTGTGTGTATGTGTGAGTGTCAGTTGTGTGAGTGTATCGAAGATGAGTGTGAGATTATGTTTTTGAATATGGCAGGACATTCACAAATGAACCCCGTTATTAATCTGAATAACCTTGTGTCTCATGCAGATCCCATGAGGCAATTCAGACTTACCTGTTTCCAGTAAATCTCTTGGCCATTATATAATATTGTTTGACATTTATATATTAATATAAACATGTGTATATAGATATTCTATATACTATATACACATACACTTGTTCTAAAAACTCTAACTAGTCGGCTCCTGCCGCAATAAATTATTTCCATCTTATCAACTAAACGAAGCCCTTAAATGTTTTCAATCTTAAAGTTGTGACCGCTGCCCGGTGATATCGTTATGGAGTCGATCACATGCGCTGAGGACGCTGCACTTTCCGCAGATCCATCGGCAGTTGACACATGCTGCTGCTGCTCCGCATCCTGTGGCTGCTGTTGCGGTGGGGGACTCTTCATGCCCAGCGGTGACTCAGTGGCATGCATTGAGTGACTGCTGCGGTTTGACTGTGGACTCTGTTGCAAGTGGGCAGCAGGCGAGAGTGGCATCATCACTGACCCTCCACTTAGTTCCAGATGATGCGGCGAATGTTGTTGCTGTTGTTGCTGGTGATGATGCGGATGCGAATGCGACTGGGGCTGCATAGGCAAATGCATTAGGTTGGGATTGTGCATGATATTCTGTATCACGCTGTTGCTGGATGGTGGTGGCGGAGGAGGAGGGCCGCTTCCCATTCCATGTTGCTCCATGCTGCCATGTGAGGGGGAGCTGTGATGTTGCACCAGCAGATTGGGCAGCGATTGCGTCAGATGATGGTGATGGTGGCTTGCATGATGTCCGCCAGGCAAAGCGGGTGATGTGGGTGTTTGGCTGGCAAAGAGATTCGCACCCAGACGAGCTCCACCTGAGCTGACATGATTTATTTCCACGCCGGAAGTTGTCCCCGTTGAATTGGGCAACAGGTGACTACCATCTGAGATGCTGTAGTTCGCCTGACCTGGATTTGGATTTGGTGTCACCGTCGTTGAGGTGCTGCTGCTGGAAACGCTGCTGCAAGCGACGGTACCGGCACTGGCGCCATTGGAGCCGCTACGCATATGGGGCAAATGATTGTGCACACCAGTGGCAGATATGATCCTGCCCAGATGCGTGATGCAGCGTGCTCGACACATGCTGATGCGGTACGATTTGCACAGCCAGTAGGTCTTCATGCCCTGCTGTGTGGCCACCGTGTTGTTACGATTGAACACGCAGTTGCCATGGAGCAGCGACGTGGTCGATAGCATCACCATGTTGCTGCCATCTGTGTTGTTGGTAAGCGTCCGCAACAAATATACGTACAATTATGGAACGATTAGTGGGCATGTCTTGGGGGTGAACCAAAAATGCTTAACACGTAATGGATGGTATATACAACGAGACGGGTCCAGGAACCCAAGAAAATATGAACTAAAAGGAAATTTTGCAGGAAGATTGTGAGCCAATACAAGGCCAAGCATAATCAGGCATCCAAGCTGGAATGGTTAATGCAGAGATGGAAGCCACAAAATAAAATAAACTGTAAACATATTTCTAATTCATGGCTGCAAACCCTTGTCGAGATGAGAGAGTCACAAGCCGATTTAATAAGACTACTTCTAGACCAGAGCATTACTAAGTGAGTGTTTTTAGAATGCTACGATTTGAAGACGTTAACAACCAATCATTAAAAGCATTGATTTTGATTTGAATAGCTCGGATCACTAGATTATATATTCAATACATAAACTTGAAACGCCGATCTGTGGAGTTTTAAGCTCATGAATCTACTAGAAGCAACCATCCCTGTTTTAAGCGCATATTAAAGATTTTAGATTAGTAACAGTTGGTGGACGTGGGGAATTTATGATAGGTGTTTGTTATGTGTGAGCCAAATAAATGTGATAATGAATACAAAATTATAAATTTAAATAAACAAATTGTAGACAAAATTAACCCAAGCATGCAACATAGTTTTTTGGAGGAACCTACTTGAAGGAATGTCCATGTGGTTGGCAAAATTCTTAGAGTAGTCACTGGGCATGTAGAGCTCATTGGGATACTCGGTGGCGGGGCCAACGTTGACGCCCAGACTGCTACCATTATTATTTCCTGCTCCCATGCCGGCGACACTATTTGATCCACTGACTGTGGCGCTGCTGTTGCTCGCCTTGTAAAAGTTATTGTAGCTATCCAGATTGAAGGGCGGTGTAAAGGGATTTCGGAGCGAACTAACAGCTGTTGAGGAGGACGATGCACTGCTGCCACCACCGGCACTGATGGTGCTGCCATGATGATTGTCTCCCTCGCGCTTCAGACCACCAAGATCGTATCGTGACTCAACCATAGAGATATGTGGTATAGGTGGCAGAAAGAACTCCTCCGAGTTTAGTGTATTTTCCATGCTAGTATTGTCAGCATTATCGCCAGACTCACTGCAAGCTCCAGCATGTTCGGTTAGGGAGCGTCGTATCTGCTTACGGGAGTAAATCGACAGCGAATCGTTGCTGAAGTCTGTGGGAGCTGAGCGTTTACTCTGCGTATACAGATGATTCGCTCCGCCGCTGGGCGGTGTGGTCGAGGTTCGCGAGTTACTGCTGTTCTTGGTGTCATTGTGATCCGCTGCATCCGTTTTGCTGCTATTGCAGTTGTTGTTGCCGCTGTTGTTATTGTTGCTGTTGTTCTGGTTGTTGCTAGTACTGTCGCTGGTGCTGCTGCTGGTGTTAAGGGGCTCATCGCCTGCGGTATTTGTCATCTGCCCCGTAGATTTCTCCGAACCACTGGAACCCGGTGAAGCATTCGAATTGGTGGCCAATCCTTTGATCTGCAGCAATTGACCGATTTTCATGAACGACTGAAGCTCGGTGTGCTTTACATTCACCACGCCTTGGTACATGAACTCCAGCAGCTCGCACATGATGTTAAAGCTCACATCCTTGAGAATGACTGCAAGAAATAACAAAAAATTACATCATTATTTGTTATTTTTCCAATCTTTGAAATATTCCATCTCAAGCGGAATTCCCCTTGCCCTTTTTAGTAGGTAAATTTGTATAATTCGGTTTCAGAATTTTGTTATTTTTCGTTTTTTTAATTATTGCTTTATACTACATTATTTTTTATTATCTTGTGTTTGTCTGTGTGTTCGAAAGATTCAACGAAAACATCATCAGCAAGGAAAGGAGGTCACATTCATAGTGGAGATGTTATCATCAAAATGTGTGTTCAAATACTAAATCAATACATAAAAACAGCTATGATAAGAAATCTGAAAAACTTAAATATAAACTCGACAACAGCGGCAGTAATTATAAAATAAGTAGCGTGTCATATCATCAGCAGCAGCAACTGGCGCTGCCTTTCGACACGGCCTATGAAACTGCCCGGGTGCTGATGCTACTGCTTCAATCTCAGGCACAGTGGTCTTTATAGTATTTTCGAAGTACAAAAATTAACAATCTTGAAGCCTTTTCTAAAAATTGCTGAAGCTTTTGACGATTCTGATTCTACAGTTTAAGTCTTAAATCAAGTGTTATGAATATTGTTATCCTCTGATGATATAATTTTATCATTAAAGCATAACAAAAGGCAAATCATTTAAAATAAAATGAACAATGTCTTATTTACTACAAAGTTTCGGAAATTGGTTGACGATCGTCTGGGAACCACTATACCAATCCAATATGGTGGTGCACACAGCATCAACATCTAGTTAAAAAACAATATTATCGCTTGTTCTCAATAACAAATTCTATATGTATGATTATAATAAATCGAGTCCGACTGTCGGGTGGTTGCTTAATCTGACCATACGACGCTGACATCTCTCAGTTCCTATCTGGGACTCGTAACTGTGCGTCGCCATGTCCGTGTTTGTATTGCAAAGATCAAAATCCGAGTGTAATACGGATAGAGGAGATAGATAGAGATGTCGTTTAGTAGTATAACCCTCATCGATCTGAATACCAAACACAAAACATGAGCTTGACAGCTGATCCTAGATAGATACGAATCGAATTGTAGCGAATCATTGTAAACTAATAATAAATATACTAACATACTATTTAATCGATCGAAACTGACTTACAATATTTGTACAGCAGATACAAAAAGCGCTTGATCTATTTGTTGATATAGAGAACACTCGCTGCGTATGGAGGATAGAGCTCAAGGCACACAAAGAAATCAACACAGAGACAAACTGAGGGAACGAAACCAAATCTGCTTGCAAGAAAAATGAGGAGGCTGTAGATAAACTTTGTCAAAAGTTCACGGAAAACGTGATAAATACGCGTAGCGTATGCACTTGATAAGAAACCAAAGGAAACGTCTCCAGCCCCGAATGTACATGTCGAAATAAATCGGAGGCAGACGAATCAACGATTATCAATTCTCCGCTTCTTGTCATTCTTCTCGATTTTTGTTGTTGTTGCCTAGCTGGTTGTATGCTTAAAATTATTTACTCTGGGTATGCCAGGGAATTTTATTATTGTATTTCTGTTTTATGTCTGAACCCCGCTGATCCCGACTGATATCGCACAGTCGAAGATCTTCTGTTTGAGCTAATGAGCGCACGCCGGCACACATCATCTTACTGAGACTTTCATGATATATAAAAAAAAGTACAGCCATTTTCATTGGCTTCATTTAACGATCGTGAGCCCACACAGTGGTGAAGAGGAAAAGTATAGCAGAACACGCCCACTTGAGAAGCAACAACCAATAAGATTGCAGTCGATCGGTTTAAAAAAAATTTTTATTTTATGATTATGATAAATGTTTATCGAATCAGAACGCCAATAGGCTTTGTTTTTGTACTTGTCCAATGCACGAACTGTGTGTGTGTGCTGGGAATCGTGGAGTGGGCTGTCGCGTTTCGACAATGTCGTCCCGTCGCTACATACAAACATTAATACCCGTAAATAAATGTTATCTGGGAACGCCATATTACTCGAGTAGTCGAATTGTGTTTGTAGTAGTTTTACTACAACCTGATAAAAAAAGGGAGGTGGGGGATGACGGAGAGAAGCGTCATAATCAATCGGTTTTACTAGGATATAAATATATATATATCAACCTGTACTTTTGTACATGAATGGTTCTAAATCATCCTACACCATCCAAAGGCAGAGCTACCGACCCATTTTGCTAAAAAACTCATAAAACGAAAACCTTGATAAAACGGGCGATTTATGGATCACATATCCCAGTTCATTCGATCTCGGTTGTATTTATTGTAAAGGTTGTATAGAGTCAATTGCCGATAGGCTATGGTTCGAGCTTTTAAGCAACTTTGTCCTAAGATTTAATCTTAGTCTTATCATCTCAGCATCTTGAAAGATTATGTAATTGTGTGAACCTTAGTAATTATTTGTGCACGATTTGCATAGGTAAATTAGCTTAGTTGATTGCAGGGAATTCTCTACAATTAATCTATATGGCATTCAGGCATGATAATCTATTTTTAATAGGACGAAAATCGATGCATAATCTTTATGTAAGTTACACGTATCGCTAAGCTCAGAATATTTGTTTATTTTCTTTGGAGGTAAAATCAATAATGACAACATACTTCATTTATAGCTTGTGATAGCAAATGTTAATAGTTAACCATAAATGCTTTAGCATATCTGGGTGTAGATTTTGGGTATTAGCGAAAGGAATTAGCCCGGTGGCCGATAAGTAAATCTATTTGTTGCTACTGCCGTTTGACTCATAAATTATTATTTGTCAACACACAAAAGCCCAATAAAGTAACCGAGGAAATTTCACATGCCCAATGTCAAAGTCTGATATTATATGATACGCTTATAAAAAGTGCTCCCGGTATAATACTACGTAAGCAACGGTTAATGACGCTAGTTAAACACAGGCGTGGAAAGTGTCACAGAAAAGGGGAAAGGATAATAAGAAGAGAGAAAATCTGATACTTATATATTATTTCATGAGATTGGAAGGAAATAAGCCGAAAGTTTACTATAATTGAGTGAAATTATTATGGAAGTATTGTACACGTATATAAGATTTTAATATGGATTACCAACTTTTTCTAGTCATCCTTAGCCAATTGCAGCAGATAAGTATTTTAATGAGTCATATACCATTTAATATCCCTATTGAGAACTTCCGGTGAACGCCAGCTATGGCTATTAGAACTATAGCTATAAAATAACATTGAGTTTGATATTTACGACAAGTTCACCGGTCGATATTATATTATCTTCGTTTATTGTTGCTAATATCAGCAAAAGCCACGCTGCGATCGCTCGCTGTAGCACTTGAGAGCGCTGGAGAACCGCATTTGGTATTTTTTCAGAGTGGGGCTAGTCGCTAATTGTATTTCAGGGGTATTAAGTGCCCAATACCAACAAAAACAACAGCTGTCTGAGTGTGTTATCTGGGCAAACGGTCAATAAGTTGAAAATCTTATTTTACGATTTCAAATGATACACAAAGCAGAGTGTATTACTAGTGTAGGCACTAAAATACAAAGCTGATAAACACTCGACACGATTCGGCCAAACCCGAGCACTCCTAGTACAAAGGCCCGTTTATGCCAACAATAAAAACTAAACGGAATCGAAATCGAAAAAGATAATATACGAGGATTAGCTCCCCAAACAAAATCGCGTAGATATTGCAGTTGCTTTTCAATATTTTCTATTAATCGAACGCGACACGTCAGCCGCGACTATGGTAAATTACTATAGCAATGCACATTAAGAAAAAGAGATTTGGTTTGAAACAGAACTATTGTATTCTTTTAATCTATTAGCTCAAAAAAATATGTTATTCATTCATTGATGTATTCCTTCATTTATATCTTTTGGCTATCAATTTGCAAAAAGTTGATTGTAATCAAATATTTTAGATCTATTAGATTATTTATATTGTTAATATGAATCAATTTAAATATGAAACCTGTTATTTATTGCAAACTTGGTGCTCAAATTATGTATGTCAAAAAAACGGAGTTTCTATCTGAGTTTCTCACTGAAAACCAATAGTCAAAAAGGTAAAAAATATATTTAAAGGACACTATATTCTGCATCAACATTTTTTGGAAATGGAAAAATAAGAGATTCAGCGATATTTTAATCGAAAAAAAAAAAAACGCTGAACAAATAATCACTATTTTATGATCAATAAAAAAAAATTATTAATCTTTTAAGGAAATACAAATAATAAAAATCATGAAAGTTGGGATCACCTTGGATAAAAAAGTTGAAGCCATTTATTATAGTTTAGATGGTTTTTTTCTAGGTGTACAATAGCAGTGGGCCATATCGCAAACTCAGAGAGTCCCCTAATCAATATCTCGAAAAGGTATTCGAGTGCCTCTGCGGACATACAGAGTGTGTGCTACGGTCTGCCACGGGTGTTAGAATCGGTACCGGTACCGATATCATAGGGAACCAATAGTATGTTTGTAGAGTTGCTCGACAGGCAGCTTGGCTGCTCAGTTGGGCAATAAATGATTGTTCAATGCGATAAAAAGATAAAATGATTGACGTTTGTTGTTGGACAAGTAGTTGCTGCTGCTGTTTTGTTGTTATTTATGTGTAACACGCAGCAGCAGCAATAACAACAACGACACAAGCAGCAAGCATGATTTGACTTGTTACCACCTTTACTATACTTTATGGATGTTGTTTTTGTTGTATTATGACTTGGGTTTATTTATAATAATTTTACCCCAAAGCATTATTTATAGCGTATATTAATATTCTTTATCTTTGAAAAAAAAAAATAGCGCACGGTGATGTTGTTTTTGTTGTTGTTAGGCATAGGTAGCACATTTCTGCTGCTACTTGAAAGATAAAACATTGTTGTTTATTGTCGCTTGATCTGATAAAGCCACAGTGCAGAGGAGCCGTTGTCGAACAAGCTAACCGCCGGCCCAGTAGTGAGTGAGGCGACCTAGGCGATATCATATCCATGTAGATTTCCAGAGTGCCTGCCCAGCCCATGCTCGATATGTAGGTTGACTTGAGTTGATTTAAGTTGAGTTAAGCATTTGTTGTACATTTGATGAAGTCAGCAACGCACCCGGCGAACATATGCCTCAAGTGGAGAGCCCCTCGGTTATCAACAACGCAACACGGTTGCAATGTGTCTGCGGATTCTACCCCAGGAGGAACTGCAGCTAGAGACAAAGTGGCGACACAACAAGGCACCAAGCACACGACGGGATTATCAGCTGGTTCTGCTACTGTGGGGCAGGAATCTAATTCAGCTTGATTTTTGATTTATGATAATCTAAATTGCTGGATACGCTGGGCTCATTTGCCTTGGCCGCTGACGTACTGCTGTGGCAGCACTGCGTCGTACCATTAGGTATTGTTGTTGATACGTTAACAGTGTTCAATGTGACATCAAATTTATTATAAAGGTTGATTTTTATCGAAACCTGCAAACAGACCTGCTGACATCTCTGACAACTGACGGGCGTGCTTAGATAAACTGACAGGTGGACAACGGGCGTATCAATAAAAAAAATTTCACTTCTCCGTTAGATGCAATGTGTCCCTTATATCTACGTACAGTGAACACTCAAACAAACAAACGATTGATGATGAACGACGACTAGTTTTTAAGGTTTATGGGTAATTTAAATCTTAATTATGATAATTGTACAAACATTTAAGACATTTTCTAGAAAAATAAACAACGACAAACATCTACAGTTGACACTCTTCGCCCAATTTCAAATAACCGTTGCAAATACCCTAACCCATACCCTAACCTCCTAGAAACAAAGAAGCTCTCAAATACATGTGCAGGCAAAAGCTTAAGCAATTTTAAATTAGATACAATTACTTATGTTTTCCAAGTCAAGTCTGATCGAAATTCAACTTAGGTAGATAGATAGGTAGATATTATAGTCAGCCAACAGCAGAAAGTAATATCTTTTACATGTTGCTTTCAAACATTAGCACAAACTTAGTATTAGTTTTCTGAAGATTTTTATGTTCATTAGAATTCTTGATGCCTATTGCAAAAATATTTGAAACCTTAACATAAAACTATTGGGCAACTTTAGAATATTAAAAACTAATAAGACGAATTCCAATCAATAACTAATGTGAACTAATAAAAAAAAAAACAACTCTCGAGCATCCAAAAGTGTAAATTTAAATTATTCTACTTATGAACACGCGGAGAAACTGTACTTTTAAAATTTAATTTCCATATTGAATAGTTAGCCGCTTGTTAATTACGAGAACGGAAATTAATAAGTTCACACCTATCGAACGTGCATCGTACGCACAATACTGACATATGTGTAGGGGCTCATAATGAAAATCGCCGCAGTTGCCGCCGTCGCGAGAACATTTTGAGTAAATAAACTTAACGAAGATACTTGATGACGAAAACTTATGTAGCAAACGTGCTAATAATTGCAGCATGAATAGCCGGAGGGGGATGTGAAGGGGAGTACTCACTGATTGGGTGCTGGCAGGGATTGGTGGTAAATATCTCTTGGAAGTACGGACTGCAAATCGCCAAAACAATTTTATGCGCTTGGAGCAATTTGCCATCACAGGCCAGCGTGACATCGACAAGATCTCCGCGGTCGTAGAGGTTCTGGAATCCGCTGGCGATGTTGTCCTGGAAGTTCTTCCAGCAAAGCTTAAACTCATCGTCCATTGCGACGACAAGCAGGTGTTGTTGGTCTCGTTGTTGTTATAAGGTTGGATTTCTAAGTTTATCTATTTATTTTTGCCACGACTAAATTTGAAGTGTATTTGCGGCAAAATTATGGTCCAAGCCTGTGTTTTATTGCCGTTTTTAATGGTTCTTGTTTATTTGCTTTTGGCCGTGATTTCTCGCCTCGTGCACTTTGCGGCTGACATTCACAACTGATGCCACAGAATGTCAGGTAAAACGTAAACACAAAAAATACGCTCACGAGCGCCGCCGCCAATCGACAATTGTCGTCGCCGTCTCGCACTCTTCTAAGGCAAAAATATTTTTTGTTTGTTTTTTTTTAGTGTTTAATTTTAGCAGATGCTGTTTATATTTTATTTCTATACACGTTCACGCGCACAACACACGACCACGAACCGTCAGCGTCCACAGCCACATTGACTTTGATTTCGGTTTTAATTAACACTTTTTGATTTAAAACATTTTTATCAGAAAAGCGTGAAATGGCAGCGCGGACGCTGTTTACGTTTCGGTTCGCTCCCAGATTGTGTGTGCGATAGAGTGGGAAACAGAGAGAGAGAAAGAAAATGAGAAACAACGGATCATGCGCAGATGAAAACAGCTGTTAACAGAGTTAAGTGTTGGAAAGCAAAGGGAAGTGTTCTTTTGGCGGTGGAAAGAGTTTAAAAACAATTTGAATTGCAGCAATTTCATAAAATATTAGAAAGGTACAATAGAATATTCAAAGGTAATATTTTAAGAAACATGTATAAAACTTGGTAATCAAATTTGTATATTTTTAAAACTTTAACACAATTTGTAAGCATTCTTATCGATTGTCAATAAATCTTCATTCTATATAAATCATTGAATTAATCGTAATAAAATGCTTAAAATTTTTAATTTCTTGTTACTAAAAACACAATATATTATCGAAAGTATGTTAAATAAAATTTTATGCATGTTCTAAAATTTAAATTAAGTAATCAAGGTTTTCGAATTTGTCTTAACAGCGCAATGTTATTGCTGCATACTTCAATAAAATAGTTGGCAACTTCGACACCGCTTTATTGGTTATTTTGTTTTATCAACGACATAAAATATCCCGGTATAACATTAGCAGCGTGAATGAGTTCACATTCATTAAAAAACATAAATATGTTCTTGCACAACAAAAGACAATTAAATATTACATTTATATGCTTGAGTTGAAACAAAGTTCAAGTATCTTTGGCTTAGTGTTTACAGCGCATATTCCATCAAAGTAGTTGGTAACTTCGAAGTTATCATATGAGTTAAATTGTGCGCTGGATGTAAAGGACTGCTGTTAGTTGCATTTTAATTTATTGTTTTAGTTTCAATTACACCGAACCTATACAAAAATGCCAGTTAACATACATTGCGTTTAATTCTCAACGACTACACAATGCTCAAGCGTAAACTCCAGCAGAATAAGCCACCAGATGATTCAAAGACGCCAAAGATTACCGAACTACCGGGAGCGATAGTCTCAGAAAAGTTTACTCAACCTTTCTGGATGGAATTCAACGCCAATGAGTGCGCATTAAATGAGATACTGGCGAAGCTTGACAAACCAACGGGCATTACGTGTATTTACAATCCCCTTGAATATGCGTGTTCATTGCACTGTGCCTACCTTCGTCGGTACCTGTCGGGACCCAAGACGGTGATGTTCGTGGGAATGAATCCTGGACCAAACGGAATGGGCCAAACAGGTGTAAGCATTGAAAGCTCCAATATATATCTTATCTCATTTAATATCCTCTTTGAAGGTACCTTTTGGCAACGTTCGTACTGTACGCGATATTATGCAACTCATTGGAGAGGTAAACCAACCTCCTGTGGTTCATCCCAAAAGACCTGTGAATGGATTGAAATGCAGTGTTGAAGAACCAAGTGGTGTGCGTCTTTGGGAGTTATTCGAACGCTTATCCGGTGGTAGCCTAGATACGTTTTCTGAACAATGCTTTGTATACAATTTTTGTCCGCTCGCATTCTTTGACGACGCTGGGCACAATATCACTCCTAGTGAATTGAAAGGATCTTACAAGCAACAGGTACGTGCCATGTGTTTAACCACATTGGACAAGCAATTCGAACTTGTGAAGCCTCGGATAATAGTGGCAGTGGGGGATTACGTTTACACTGCCTTAAGGCGTTCATTATACTGTCGACCACCAATATCTGTCGTCCGTTTGCCTCACCCCAGCCCGCGATCCCTGAATAATACCAATTGGCATGAAAAGGCGGAGGCATTCTTAAAGCAGCACGATATAATAAAATTAATGCGGAATGAGATCTGAAGAACAGTACGAATATATTGAATATTATTGCAAAGATATGAACCAGAAAATAAACGCATTTTGTACTATAAGCAATCGTTGTTTTAAATATTCGTGGCCATGTTTGTAATGTGGTGCGTAATGCGTTTGACTGGCCAGTGTTACTCCATCAGAGTCGGAAAAAATGTTAGTGTTGGTATCGCTCAGTGCAGAGCCGAGCTGCCAACTTGGTTTTTAATGAACAGCTGACTTTTGCTTATTATTTCTGCTTGCTTGTGTCGTGGCGTCGTTGCCTACTCTGTTTTTGTTTGCAAGTGAATAAACTGAGATTTTTCCATGCGAAATGGCGGCTTTTATGGAGGAAGCTTTAGTAGAAGCGCGCCGTGCACGTGACGCCGGCGAGGTGCCAGTCGGTTGTGTGTTTGTTCACGGCGACAAGGTTATCGCACGTGGCGGGAACGAAGTGAACGTCCACCGTAATGCAACACGTCATGCGGAGTTCATATGCATCGATGCCACCTTGGCCTACTGCCGCGAGAAACGTTTACCGGCACGCCAAATTTTCAGCGAAATCAGCGTTGTCGTCACTGTCGAGCCCTGCATCATGTGCTCCGCGGCACTGCACACTCTGGCTGTCAAGGAAATCATCTATGGCTGCGAAAACGATCGCTTTGGTGGCAAGACCGTGGTAGATGTTGCTGCTGTAGTGGGCCAACGCATTAACATCACTGGTGGCGTACGTGCTGAAGAAGCGATGGCGTTGTTAAAGGAATTCTACAAGGGCGACAATCCAGCGGCTCCACCAGTGGCGAAGAAGAGGAAATGACTGGCTCTCAGTTTTGAAAACGCAGAGAAAACAATACCCTTAGTCATTCTAAGTTTCAGCTCATTTAAACTCTTTGTATATGTTTTAATTTATTATAAACTTTAGGCATAGGTTAAGCTTAATATGGCGTTTAAAACGTTACGTTTGTGTAAACTTTAAACATACATAATACAATTATTGTGTGAAATTAATAACTACAACATTCAGTGTATGTAGTGGAAGGATACGCCTTCACAAATTTTACAGGGAGTCCTTAAATAATTTTTATTTTCCATTTTATTTTTTCAGGGAATAATGCCATTCCATTTTCTGTAGTGCAACAAATACGTATCTCCGGAAGTTAGTTTCTTATTACAAAATAGGAATGCTTGATCATAACCCCCTGAATATTGCTTAAATGGCTTAATTAACCAACACCTGGAATTTAAGTTAACCCTTATTAAGTTTTCTGTAATTGCACTATATTCTAAACTAGTATTCCTGCTTGTCATTTGACGCGCAAGCTGCTAAATGATGGCGAACTTCAAGTGGTTACTGTAAGTATTATAAAATACTTCTATTGTATATGACGCTAATGTTGTAGTTGGTATTTTGATTATTTAATACCTCCACTGTAAGTACACCAACATGCGCTTGCGCAGCAAACAATAACGACGATCTACTTAATTTTTAACTAATTCTATCTGTGTGATAATTTTCTTAAATACGCAAATTACGACGTCTGTGACCAAGATTGATCCACTCAAGGGGCACGTTGTCGTCGACATTATACTTGGTTGGTGTACAGTTGCCGAGTTTCCTTGCCGGCTCACAGCGCTGACTCACATTCCAAAAGATGAAGCCTTGGGGACAGCGGTGGATACGACCTTCAATGCGACCTCTCTGACGGTAGTAGTTGCACTTGATGAACAGCTCGCTGCACTCTTCGTGGTTGACGGAGAAGTGACCCTCTTCGGGGCAAAGCGGGAGTGTGGACTGTATTTGCAGCTGAGAGAAAAGATCTACGTTAGTTTGATGATTTGTTGCATTAAGTATTGCGTGGACTTGCCAGGTTCGAAGGATGCTCATCCTCCATCAGCTGCGTACGCACGAATTCCTTATGGCTGCATTTGTCATTGGGCTCGGGCTTGGCACAACGACAAGCAGATTCCTGATAGACGGTACCATTGGGGCATTGGAACATCACAATGTTCAGATTCGAATTCTCATTCGAGATTTCAGTGCACTGATAGAATACGTCACACAATTGTGGATGCCGGCGGAAACCTGACGGGCAAACAAACAAACTTTGATCTGGGGTAGTCTCAACGCAAGAAGCACTTGAGTTGCTTGGCAGCGGCTGAGGAATAGTCTGTTGCACTGTAGTTGTTTCAGCGGGTTGAGTACTCGTTGTTTCGAAGGGGCGAACAGTTGTTGTTTCCAGTATTCCTGTTGTAGTTTCCGGCCTTCCTGTTGTTGTAGTTTCTGGTCTTTCCGTTGATGTAGTTTCTGGCCTACCTGTTGATATTGGCTCTGTGATGGTTGTTGACTGTACGGTAGTCGTAACACTTGGTGTGGATGTTGATGTTTCTGAAATACTGCCCGACGAACAGTTTCCGGAGACCTGATCTGAATAATTGCATGTCTCAAGCGATGTATCCCATACTGTGCCGTTGGGACAACGGAACATATACACCTGGAACTTATCTTTGTTTCGAGTGCAACGATAGTAAATTTTGCAGTCCTGGGGATCGGCATGGAAGCCCTCAGCTGTACACTTAAAGTTTACCTCAGGCTTGAGTGTGGTAGTAGGGCTGAGCTCAGGTGTGGTTGTGGGCTCATAACCTGGATAAGATGTTGCACTTGTTGTAGTTGGGTCGGTTGTGACATCTGTTGGCTTCGTTGGATAATCTGTCGTTGTGGGCGTTTCGGGGCTCGTCGTAATTGTTGGTTTTTCGGGGTATTCGGTCGTTGCCGGCTTCGTGGGCTTGCTTGTTGGTTTCGTAGGATAATCCGTTGTAGTAGGTTTGGACATTGAATCTTCCGTGGTCGGTTTGCCGGATTGATCAGTGGTGGTTTGGCTTGAAGTTGTTACGGGATAGTTTGTAGTGGTAGGCTTTCCTGGGTTTCCCGTTGTGGTAGGGCTGTTAGTTGGTTTTGATGGATATTCTGTAGTCGTGGTTTGTATTGATGAAATATCAGTTGTGGTGGGTTTGGTTGGAATTTCACTTGTGGTTGGACTAACTGAAGGCTTTGTTGGAACTGGGTACCCTTCTGTTGTGGTGGATCCAGTGGTTGTAGGCGTTGTGGCACTTTCAGTTGGTTCATTTGTTGATGGAGTTTCTGTTTGCCCTGAACACGTGGGCACATTATCTGCATGATCACAAGTTTGAATCTCTTCGTTCCATCCCGTGTTTTTGGGGCAGTTGAACTCAGTCTTAGTGAAGGAGTTGCCTGATCTCACACAGCGGTAAAATTTTCTACAATTGTACGGATCGGCCATAAATCCTTCACCTTTGCATTCTCTGCCAGGTGGCAAGTTCGGCACTGGTGTAGTAGTTGGTGGAATCATTGTTGTTGTTGGGGGATTTGTTTCACCTGTTGATGCTTGGGTTGACGTGGACCATGTGGTTGTTGTCGGTACATTGGTTGCAGATTGATTTGTTGTAGGCTGATTGGTTGTTGGTTGATTTGTTGTAGGTTGATTTGTTGTAGGCTGATTTGTTGTGGGCTGATTGGTTGTTGGTTGATTGGTTGTTGGTTGATTTGTTGTAGGTTGATTGGTTGACGTCCTTTCAGTCGTTGTCCACATTGTTGTTGGGAGAACTGTTGAATCCATGCCGGGTTGAGTGGGCATATTTGTGGTTGTCACAGGCGGAATAGTACTTCCTGGTGTTGTACTCGATGTAGTGTTTTCACAAGGTACTTTCCCGGACTCGGTTGTGGCGTTACTAACGTCTTCTGGTATATTCGGATTGCACATATTTAAATCATGATTACAAGTTTGTAGCTCTTGATCCCATACGGTTCCGGCGGCACAATGAAATGTAATCTGATCATATCCGCCCTTTCCATTGCTTATGCAACGGTAAAACTTGGCGCAATTATAAGCATCACCAATGAAACCATCTGCTTTGCAAATAGTTCCTGGTTGACCTGAACTTGTTGGGGTAGGTCTCCTGGTAGTCGTCTCTTGTGTAGTTGGCGTCTGAGTTGTAGGGCCTGTAACTGGATAAGGTTTTGAACTAGATTGTGTAAAACCAGGTGTTGAAGCTGTGACAGTGCTCGGACTTGTATTGGTCACTGTTGGCCGTTGCGTTGTTATGCTATTGGCGCATGATCGATCCTTAACAGCCCAGGCATGATTACAGGCCAGAAGTTGAGAATCCCACACGGTTCCTGGGCCGCAAGAGAAGGCTATGGTATTAAAGCCTCCTCTGTCATTGTCAACACAACGGTGGAATTTGGAGCAGTTATTTTCGTCACCTAAGAACTGCCCATTCACACTGCATTTACCAGATGGTTTTGAGGACGATGTCGACGATTGGCTTGGAGTAGTCGAAGTTGAGGCATTGCCAGATTCAGAGCTTGAAGTGGTCGGTCCCTGTGTTGGCCTACTGCTAGGCGGTGTGGAAAGAGAGGATGAGGTTGACGTAGGTGTATTATTGTTGGGAGTGAAGGTAGTGGATTCAGTATTCTGTTGACCAGAGGGATTATGTCTGCATTTTAGTTTCTGCAAGTCAATTTGACTGGGATGGTCGCAACTATTGGCATCGGGATGCCAAATTGTATTTGGCGGACAAGTGAATGAAACTTTCGTAAATCCATTTTTGCCATTATCTACACAGCGATAGAATTTTGAGCAATTGTCGTCATTAGCCAAAAAGGTCTCTTCGCTCTCGCATTTATCCGCTGGTTTAAATGGCTTTGGAGTAGTTGTATTGAATGAAGGGCGTTCGGTAGATCCTTGATTAGAAGAGGAACCTTGGTTCGAAGATGAACCCTGATTTGCTGACGACTCTTGATTTGATGATGACCCTTGGTTCGAAGATGATGATGCTGGAGTTGACGATGATCCTTGATTTGATGAAGAGCTTTGATTTGAGGAGGAACTTTGGTTGGATGAAGATCCTTGACTTGAGGATGATTCTTGGTTTGAAGATGATCCCTGATTTGAAGATGATCCTTGGTTAGATGAAGATCCTTGACTCGAGGATGAGCTCTGGTTGCTTGATGATCCTTGGTTTGAAGATGATTCTTGGTTCGATGAAGATCCTTGATTTGAGGACGAGTTCTGGTTGCTTGACGATCCTTGGTTTGAAGATGATCCTTGGTTTGATGAAGATCCTTGATTTGAGGACGAGTTCTGGTTGCTTGACGATCCTTGGTTTGAAGATGATCCTTGGTTAGACGATCCTTGATTTGAGGACGAGTTCTGGTTGCTTGACGATCCTTGGTTTGAAGATGATCCTTGATTTGAGGACGAGTTCTGGTTGCTTGACGATCCTTGGTTTGAAGATGATCCTTGGTTCGATGAAGATCCTTGATTTGAGGACGAGTTCTGGTTGCTTGACGATCCTTGGTTTGAAGATGATCCTTGGTTCGATGAAGATCCTTGATTTGAGGACGAGTTCTGGTTGCTTGACGATCCTTGGTTTGAAGATGATCCTTGGTTAGATGAAGATCCTTGATTCGTGGAAGAGCTCTGGTTGTTTGACGATCCTTGATTGGAGGATGATCCTTGATTAGATGACGATCCTTGATTAGAGGATGAGTTTTGGTTATTTGACGATCCTTGATTTGAAGAGGCTCCTTGATTTGAGGACGACTCATGACTGGACGATGCCTGGTTAGACGAGCTCTGGTTGCTTGACGATCCTTGGCTTGAAGATGATCCTTGATTAGAAGACGATGTTTGATTTGAGGAAGATCCTTGATTTGAAGATCCTTGATTTGAGGAAGTCCCTTGATTGGACGATCCTTGATTTGAGGATGAGTTCTGGCTGTTTGATCCGTGATTAGAGGATGAACTTTGGTTGGAAGACGATCCTTGACTAGACGAACTTTCCCCACTTGACATGGCCTTGCACTTTTCCTTCTGTACATCTGTAGGATGATTACAACCCTGGGAATTGGAATCCCAAACGGTTCCTGGGGCACAATCAAAGGCGATTCTATCGAATCCACCTTTACCGTTGTCCACACAGCGATAGAAACGAGCGCAGTCTATTTTGTCAGGTAAATAAGTTTCTGTATGTTGGCATTCTCCATCGGGATTAGATGGCTTAGATGTCGTCGAGGAACTTGTGGTATTCTGACTTCCTGAATTGCTGGATGATTGACTGGAAGACTGATTGCTGGAGGTAGATGATGATGAGCTTTGTTGGTTGTTGGATGATTGACTGCTAGATGTTGATGATTCCTGCTGACTGCTAGATTGATTGTTCGAAGTGGACGATTCTTGTTGATTGCCTGATTGTCCGCTGTTGGAAGTAGACGACTGCTGTGACTGATTGTTGTTTGAACTAGACGAATTCTCGCTTTGTTGAGGATTAGAGCTCTGAATATTGCACTGTTTTTTTTGGTCTTCGTTAGGGACACAGACTTTTTCCTGTTGACTCCAAATGGTTCCTGGCCCACATGTGAACGGCACGGTTTCTAAATTTCCATCGTCATCTAAGCGACACCTGTAGAACTTTGCACAGTCCATTTTATCTGGGATGTAAGTGTTTTCATTTTTGCAATTATTTGGATCAGGTTTATTGGCAATCTGATTCGTCTGGTTATTAGAAGAACTGGAAGGTTGATTGCTGCCAGTGCTTTGATTGTTGCTTGAGCCATGATTATTATTGGAGGATTGATTATTGCTAGAGCTCTGATTTTGGTTTTGGCTGGTGGAGCTCTGATTACTGCTCGACGATTGGTTACCGCTCGAATTCTGATTAGCCGAATTTGAGCCATGATTATTGTTTGAGGACTGATTACTGCTAGAGCTTTGATTCTGATTTTGACTGATCGAAACCTGATTATTGCTCGAGGACTGGCTGCCGCCTTGGTTTGCCGTGCTTGCGCTGGACTGATTGTTGTTGTTAGAACTTTCTGAGCTGTGCGATGCTTGATTGACGGTGGAGCTTGTTGACGACTGTTGATTGTTGCTTCCGGAACTTTCTGTGCTTGAGGACTGATTGCCAGTAGAGCTCGAAGACGAGTGTTGGTTGCTGCTGGATGTGGATGATTCCTGGTTCATGCTGGAGCTTGAAGAAGAGTTGGAGGTCATCGTTGAACTTTGTTGACTGCTGGATGAGGATGATGAGGAGGACGAAGACGAAGTGGTATTCTGAAAGCTCGACTGCGATGACTGGGTTGACGTTTGATCTGTAGTGTAGCCATCATTTAAGGGATCAGCCTGTAGCCGGCAGCCCCCATTAGCACGTACATAAAACACATGGTTGCAGGACTGCAGAGATTCATCCCAGGCAGTCCCATCGGAGCAACGAAATCCGATTCGGTTAAAGCCTCGACCATTGGAGATGCAGCGGTAGAAGACCGTACAGTCGGTGGGGTCACTCATAAATCCATCATCCTCGCAAAGAACATTATCGTCCCCGGCTGAGCGCAAAGATGGTGAACTCGTAAAGGATATGACTGAAACACCACTCAGTCCTGTCAATCCATAATTTGCGGGCAGCTGATTCTCCGTCGTATAGGTGTGTAATCGATAGGCAGCGGGCGTAACTGGCTTTTCTCCCAGTTGGTCATTGACAAGTTCGTTGGTTGACGGCTGACTCTCCTCTACACATTCCCCCCGGCCAGCCAGCATGGGTGGCAGGCATAACTGAAGAGCACGAGAGAAGACAGTTTCGTCCTTGCAGGCGAATTTGTACGGATGGATGTAGTGGTCGGAACGTTTCTCACAGCGATAGTAGATTCCACAATCGTAGTCATCTGCGAATACACCCTCCTCCGGGCAGAAGAAGGCAACATCGTCGTCGTAGGCTGACAAAACTGAAATTTCTGCAATGGAAACCAATTGGGTGCGTTTAAGAGCAATTCGATTAAGAGGCGAAATTAATACTGTCACAACCAATCACCGTGGACCTAGAAGTGCATTTCAGCGGGGTTTCTGTCAATGGATTGATTACGCGTTACATATACGTCACAAGGATGTACATCGAGGCAATTCAAAACCGGCCGCTGGAACAAACCACTGAACTGAAACTTCCTGTCAGAAATGCTATTTTGCTCGAATTCCTCCTGACGTTTTTGAGTTCGTTTTGTTTTTTTTTCGCATTCTCGTAGCGACATTTTTCGCGATGTCAAAATAAATTTGATAATTTATTGTCATTCAATGGTCGAGCGTATTTTTTCTAGCTTCTTCTTACACTCATACTAAGGGCCTCTCTCTCAAATGATGCTGCCGTCGCACATTCCAATAAATTTAAATGCATTTATGGTCGTTACAGCGGAACAAATTCATTTTGAAAATGAATTGTGTATGTTTTTTTGCCCTTCACTCCTTCCCCTCGGCCATTCAGCCTCCCCTTCGCTGTAAATCGTTGTTGCTGTTTGAGTTGTTGTTGGGCAATGCAAATCTGGCGAAAACATTGTAAACGCCCATCTAAAAATTAGAGCTCGCCAAGCTAGGCATAAATTTACATCATTCACTGTACGATTTTATTGGACGTGTAAGCCAAAGTCAATGCTTTATGGACCGACGGCGTGCCCACAATCATGTATGGCCATTTGTTGTGGCGAAATTGCCAAAATCTTTGGGCTATAAAATATAATAATCTTGCTAATGTCAGCGCACTTGTCCAGGAGTTTTAAAATGTTTTTTCTCATTCCCCATTAAATGGTTATTTAAAATAAAATTACAAGGTAAGCGAACGAAATTGTGGGAAGCGATTAAGAAGAGAAAGGGATGAATTGAAGAAGCAAGGCATCATAATACTTAATATCACTGAATTACAAACTCTGATTGTGCAATTATAGTCAAATGTGAAAAAGGTAAGTGCGATTGAAAGTAGACACCCTACATGCAGGTGACGAGGTTCCAGTGAACCAACGAAGCCATTAAACCGACTCATTACATTGCTTCGCTGTGCAAACACACATAAAATCTTAATGCAAATGTTTAAACATGCACGAAACCCAATTGTCGAGCCCATTACTGGGTCGAGGAAGGGACAGGGTGTAACGGCATCCGCAGGGCTGTCGTTGAGGCGGAATCGACCGTTTTACGATTTTAATAATATATGATGTGTACTTTAGAGCTTATGCAAAATGAAAATGAAATGAAAGGAGCGACCGCAAACTTATACTGGGCCCAGGCCCAACAGGCAACTGGCGATAGGCACATCGTGGCCCGACCACGGGGTGACCGCAAAGCATGGCCGCAAATAGTTTTGGACGGCCAACTCTCGACACTGCGACTGTGATGCCCTGGCATTGCCGAAATACGCATGTATGTAGTTTCAATTTGGGGCATTAAAGCACATTACGGTATACTAAATGTAGTTACAAAAGCTTAAAACACGAGCTGCCTGTCGCTGCTCTGCTCCGGTTTGCGCTGCGAAGCCTGTGTGCGGACTTTCGTCGAGCAGTGTGCCCGGTGCCACTTATTAGGCAAATGACAAATAGTAATTAACGTTTTTCTTTTCGCTTTATAATTAAATATTTATTGGGCAGCGCTGTGCTGTGCTGTGCTTCGCTTTTATATGGACGTAATAAAGAGGCCACGCGTCATTAAGTTTGCTTCGTTGACCCGCTACTTTCGAACAAATTGCACGAAAATTTGGCACGGCGCGGTGGACGGGGACGAAGACTTGGGCAGGAAAAGGGGCATGAGAAGCGGAGATGAAGCACAGGCAGCGGCAAGATGGACAGTTGTTGAGTGGTGTGTTGGCGCACTGCTGGCAATTTAAATTTTAATTTGATAAATTGAAACAATGTTTGATTTTCTGGACAACAAACTCAAGCACGGGGATAAGGAGATGAACAGAGAAACTGGGAGTAAGGAAAAATGAGTCAGGAAGAAGGAGAGATAGTAAACATACTCAAGTTTTATTGCAACTTCCCAGTTTCCGCTGTTGCCTGAAGCTTTTGCGTCATCGCAGGAAAGCGTTTCTGCTCGCCTTGCCAGCCTTACAGAGCTACAAGATACGTAGAGCTGCTAATTACTAATTAAAAGTTTAGGCATTATTTTTCAAATTTAGTTTGTGGCTTCAGGTCCTTGCAGTAGCAGTTCCCCAAAGATAATGTCAAGGGATGTGTTTAAAAATACGTGCAGGTTAATTTCAAACAAAGTCAGCGTCAAGTTCAAACAAAAAAAAAAAACGAGAAAGAAAACTACCTTCGGCATGCCGAAGTTTCTATACCCTTGTAGATTTTTAAGCCCTCCAATTGTTCCAATATAAGCTATGTCTAATATGGAAATGATATTTAGATGAAATTTTATATGCATACCAAGTTTCATCAAGTTTCATAGCTTTAAAGTGAGAGACTAGTTTGCTTTGCAACGGACGAACTGACGGACAGGGCTAGTTCGATTCTCTTGGTGATGCCGATTCAGAATGTATATATTTTATAGTGTTAGAGATTTCTCCTAAGGTGCGTTGCAAACTCCTGGTACAAATTAAAAGACCCTCTTCTAGGGAATAAAAACTTCCCGACTATAAACTATTTACAAAAGGAAAGAAAATTGGGAGGTTTCAGCTTTTCGAACAGTTGTTCAAAATGTTACTAAAATCGTGTCTACTGTATTAATGGCCAAAATTGAATTTTGATTCGATTAGCCTGAGAGAAGTTGGAAGTTGGCCCGCTTGATAAATGCCAGGACAAAGTCGAAGGACGAAAAGAAGGAATTGAGATGTCAGTTTTCATTTTGGCATTGGATTCCGGATTCCGGCAAGCTCCAAGTTCTGTGTACTTCACACTGCCACAGAAAGTAGAAAGTGGCATGTTGCATGTTGTAAATATGATATTCGAATTTTTGAGCTGCCGTCCAAGTTTGGCGCTCTTTCCCTGACACTGCGAAGTAATTTTATTTGGGTCTGCTTCTGCTTTGAACTTGTACGTGTGCTGCCAAGGCTGTGTCAACGCTCACGGCTTATGTCATAGAGCACCCTGTATTTACTTGCCAGAGTATGTTTTAGCCACGGCCTTAGATGCGCCAAATGACCAGTCGGAAGAAATTCAATTTATTATGCAGCTCGACTATTTTTTTCACATTCCTTTGCGAGATGACAGTTCAGTTCGCCTGCTTCTCTGACAGTTGCTTTTGCCATTGCTGCTGCAACTGCTGCTGCTGGATGTTAAAAAAGTGAACTGTATGCTAATTCCAACAGCTGTCGTTGTCGCATCTCTCCTTTGTAACTCCCCCTTTCCCCTGTCTCGTTCCCATTTACCCTTCTTTGATCCTATTGCTGATACTCGTATAACTAGACTTTGCAATGCGATGCGGCAGCTGCGTTTGAGTTTCGCGCAACGCTACGCTCGAACAGCTTTTAATATTGAAGTGTGTCCTTGAAATCGTCCGATTCCGAAACTGAAACTATTACTCATACGCCGAGTGTGACGCAGTTGCAGTTGCCGTTGCCGTTGCCGTTGCCGTTGCCGTTGCCGTTGCATTTGCAATTGCAATTGCAGTTGCATTTTGGCCAAACTTCTGGCACTTCATCGGCATGCATATTTCATTTGTAGATAAACTGGAAAGAAATTGCTGACAGCTGCTATGATAAATTAAATATTTAAATGTTTTTGTCGCACATTTAACTGCCAATTGCCTTTGACTTGGCAGCAATTAGTCTGAATTTGAACAGTTTCAAGACATCAGCCTTCATCACGTCAACTAAGTAGTTCTACTCAAGCGTCCGCCCACTTGGATGCTCCACTGCTATACTGCTTTTGCCTGTTGACGTTGCTGCTAAATTAAACATAAAGCGCTTTTAGTTAGAATCACGTTCGTCTCAATTAAACTACATTAAATTCAATTAGCAGGCAGCAGCGGCAGAATGTAAGCAACATTGTCATTACGGTTAGAGACGGAGTCATCGGAGTCAGTCCAGGAGAAAAGTAAGAATGCTGGAGAGGTGGGGTAACTATAGCCTCGTATACGGGGCAAACAGCACGTGACAGTGTCCTTCTCGAGCTTTTCTTCGCAACAATTGACTTTCATTACTTCCCTACAATCATGTTGCATTATTGAGCGTTGTCATATTTGACAGGCCCAAGGAGACGACGACACGGACGTGGGCGTTGGCGTCGGCATCGGCGTCGGCATGGGCATGGACGTGGACGTGGACATGAACAAGCAGGAGGGCGGGCCCCCGAGGAGAAGGAGAAGGAACAGGAGGAGGACTCGATGACTCGACGATCCCAGGTCTCAACTGCTGCGTGTTGCACGACGCGTTAGTTCGTTCGAGTAATTAAGTTTAATATTTAATTTAATTGCATATAGTAGAGACACAACTACAACAACTACGAGCAAAGTGACTCATAAAAGGACACGAACAGAACACGAGCACGCGCTGAGACAATGTTGCTCGAAATTATAATGAAAGCCGGCAGCAGAAAGCAGAAAGCCTTTCAAAGCAAAGCCGTGCGGGCTGTAGTAGATCGTCTTGGCCTCGCCTTCTCTGGGCGGGTAACCGGTAACCTGCACGACGGTAACCAAATGCAGCTTTGTCTCCCGTCCTGCTAGTCTGAGCCGGGTTCATATAGCATGTGTTGACCGGCCTCTGCTCGGTTACTTCACTTTGCGTTGACCTCTTTCGGCAGCATTATTATTATCATTGAAACTGGGCTCAGTGCCTTCTGCCTTGAGCCTGACCTGCTTAGGGCTTTACGGGTTAGTTAATGCTTTTGGCATGCGAATACGAATATAGCATGCCATCTGCCAGTTTGCTTTGCGTCTATCCACCGAGAATATTAATCAACTTTCCACCGAAATAAAATTGCGTGGTTGCTTGCTCCCAATTCCCTTGTAAAACGGATGATATGACAGCGATATTAAACTGTCTGCTGGATTCTCATATGCATGAACATTTGTCATCGTCTTGGCCTGAAATTGAGTTAATTTAGCTACCAATTCAGGATTCCGCTCTGGCAACATTAGCTCTACTTCTCTATTGTGCTCCCAACGAGGGATGTCGCTTTTTGTTTCCCACAAAGCGTTCGACAAGCTGTCCAATTCGCCAGCAAAGGCCAATAGCCGGTAGCTATAAGGCGCGAAAAGTTATACTATACTCGAGTAAGTAAAGTTAGCCCACATTGAGGAATAGTGTGTGCGCAGCCCGTGGGCCTTTAATTAATTTCATTTGTGGAGCGGCGGTGCAAGGTGCTGCAGGCTATTACTAAACCCACACTCACACACCGAACTCCTCTGTACTTACAATATTTTCAATTAAGCTTGCAGCAATACCACAAGAATAACAACAATTACACGAGCAGCACGAGCAATTCAGCAGAAACGTATGTCTTTAAACTTTAAACTCAGCTGCGCGTGCGAGTCTTGGTGTGTGTGCATGTGTGTGAGAGTGTCAGTGTGTGGATGTGGGTGTAAGTCTGATACACACGAGCCGAGGCGCCCAGTCGCGGTTGAAATGTTTCCAGTGGGACGAAAGAAACAACACTTGAGGAATGAGGAGTGAGACGACTGCCTTGAAAGTGGGTTTGGAGTAGGGGCGGGGGCGGGTAGCCATTGTCTTCAGTTCACCGCATGGAACTCCGATAATAACAATAGGAACAAATGTGCACTGTGCGGGACGAGGAGCACCAGCAAAGTTGCGGAACATGGCAAATGAATAGCTAACAATGAATTAAATTTGTTCGAACTGGCAGCAGCCAGACGCCGCAGCGAGAGCAGCGATAAGGAGAACAGCAGCAGAACAGCAGCGTAGAGGAGTGGAAAGGGGGCTGAGGAATGTAGAAACAGCAGGGAATGATATAGGGAAAATCAGAGCAGCAGGCGGTTGCTCGTTGCTATTCCTGTGGTGTTCTAAGAAAAGCAGTACTTATAATGAGCATAGCACAAACTTTTGCCTTAGATTAATTTGGCCAAAATAAAATCACTAAATAAGGGAAACAAACATTAAAGCTGTTTAAGATGCTGGTGAAAAGATGGACAGATGGACTTAAGTCGGCTTGGATTTCGCTATAAATCAACGGTCGAGAAAGCGACTGGCTATTTATGGAGCTAGCCAAACCGCCGCCAAACGTAGCTTGCTGCAACAGCAATAAAAACTTTGTTGGCCGAGTCGAGGTCATTAACATTCGTCTCGAGACATCACTAAACTATAAATTAACAATTAGGCGCGAATTCACGAGCATGCTTGTAGACCCAGACTTGCTTGCGATGAGGTGTGAGAAGCGACTCAGTTACCCAAAGGCAGAAGACAAAAGATAGAAGGCTCTTGGCGCAGAGGTTGCCTTTGCACTTGCTGGGAGTACTTGGGTACTTAGCAAAAGCGTCTATTAAGGCCGAGTTTGTTTGAGGCGAACATGGCGAACAAAAGCAGAGGCTCACACTTAACATATGACTCCAATTTTCCTGCAATCAAAAAGTCAACAAGGCACCATAAAAAGCAGTGGCATAGGCAGCAACAGGCCTCATTGCAATGCTTATGCCAACTACAGCTATGCACGTGTTTATTATTTATACGGGTATCCGTTGATAAGAGAGAGAGAGGGGTATCGAGGCATAACTATTCCTGCAGATTCCTGGCAAGCCAGGTAACCAAAAGCAACAATCGCACTGCGAATTCCTGAGCAGTCAGCTGAAGTTCCACGAATAAATTATACAAATTATTATTTAGCTTGACTGTGGTTCTGACTGTGGTGGCAACAACTACCAACTGGTTGCATGCCAGTTGCATGCTCCTGTCGTCTGAGATCCGGTTAAGGCCAGAGTTATGTGCAGGCAAATCGCTTATTTAGATTGGAGATGACACTTGCAGAAGGCAGCGTGCACAAGCGCAGAGCCAGCAGAGCAATCCAGCTGGCCGCGATATAGATCTCGATTGAGGCACTCAGATTACTCAGTGTGCTAAACAATAATTTGCGACTGGCTGTTGCCGTCATGCTAGTCCCTGCTGGCCCCTTGGGCGTTGCTGTATGCCAGCTAAATGTCTACTTAAGTTAGGCGCAGCTACTCCGAAGGCTGGCCTGCCCTCGGCTCGCACATGCAATCTTAATCAATTAGCCGCCTGCAAAAGGGGAATAAGTTGTGGTGCTGTTGGTGGTGTTGATGTTGTTGTTGCTGCTAGTTCGGCTAGGATGGAGAGATGTGTAAGACGGTGGCCGGAAAATAAATCTCAGCCCAGAGGAACAGTTTGCACTTGTCATTTGCCGTCAGTCGCCAGCCTGGCCAATCTGTGATTCATGGCAGGCAGACATCGGATGGGTTAAGCAGCATTTAAGGATTATTGGATGAGCGGCCAATTAACTCGACTTGCTCAAGCCCGACCGGCGCTAAGGAATGGAGACTGCAGAAACTACGACACTTTTTTCTGCCTCGACTTTGCGCATTTGTCATAATAAAATTAGCATTTGCCTGGGTCAGTGCATTGCACACAAACGGAGACGGACACCGAGAGATTTCCTCCGAGCGTCGCCTGCTTGTGGCAACGCCAACCGACGGCCGTAACACTTATCAGCGTGTTGACAGCCATCAGTGCGGGGGCGGCACTGGCAGAGGCAGAGGTAGCCAACCAACCAGGAGCAATAACAGCAATAACAACAGCAAAAAAAACAGTAGCAGTAACAGCAACATCAACAAACAGCCGGAAAGGCAGCGGCAGAAGCAGCACGAGCCCGACGGCAAATGCCTGAGCAATTTTTGCAATTTCTAATTTGCTTTTCTCTCACTTGTTTCATGTGCCCCACTGCAGATTTCATTTCATTGATTCCAGCGTAGTACACATCGAAAAAGGTTTGGTATGATTAACATTTCGATTGCAGACTGCGTTCTACGATTAAAGTAGTTACTTTGTCGAGCCCAGATGGAAATGTAATTCTGCGCCTTTTACTTTGAAAATTTACTCATCCGATTGAAAGGCGAAAAATCATTTTTATTTTCTCACAGTGTAAACAGGGCAGCCGACAGTTGGCTCGCCTGGGACTTCCTTGGCAGCAAGCAGCATGAGGCAGGCAGGCAGCAGGGCTCTTGGCTGGGCTTGGCTTCAAGCTCAGCAGCAGGCAAAGATGCAACGCTATTTACTCGGGTTTAGCCCCCATCGGTTGGCATTTAAGCTGGCTGCTGGCTTTCACTTTTGCGTTGAAAAGCAAGCATAATGCAGAGCATGGTCTATATGGAAGACTGGGTCGGGCGTCGGGATTGGGGTCGGAATCGGGGTAAGCTAAACGCTGTGACGCCAAATTCAAATCACGTACGGTGTCCGTTGCCATTTTTGCTGACCAATTTCACGCAGCTGCAACAAATCAAAAAGCGAGCAGGACGCCGAGAGAAGAGGAGGCAAGTCGCCACTCGCGTCGCGTCGGGTGCTAAATAAATTGAAAATTCTAAATTTTAATAAAAATTGTCGCAATATGGCAACGGAATTGCCATGAGTTGTGGGCCGCCGTCTGCAACAGAAACAGAAACAGAAACAGAAACTATCCCCTTGGCACAAACACTCACAAGTGCACATGTGCGTATGTATGTGTGTGTATATATGGTACTATGGCAATCACGTGATCAGCTTTCATTGCAATGCAATTGAATTTTTTGCTCTGCGCTGTGCAGGCATCAATATGATTACGATACATCGACACTCGCAGAGAGAGTGTGCGAGTGAAATGCAATTTTTGATAAATTTATCATCGCTTTTTGCTGTGGTTGCCACTGCCGCTGCCATCGCGGTCCTCTGCCAGGACTACTAAGGATACGTCTTCTCTCTTGCTCCATCTAGTCGGAGCACAGTAAACACTTTCGATGCGTTTAAGTGATTTGCCACTCGCTTTTCAATACCTTTTAGTTATTATTGTTGCAAGGTACGAAATGCATTTGGCATTTGGCTACATCATCATTTTTTGCTCAATTCTTATTATAGTCGGTGTTTGATGTAATGGATTATTAATTGACGCCCTGGAGATATATCTGAATACCATATTCGTCAAAAATAATAGAACTTTTGTTTGGCATCGACTCTTTTATTTGACTTAAAACTCTTAGTTGTTTTTCTCAGTAAGCTGAACTCCCAATGTACAATGCATATTTGGATATTATTGAAAGTGAAATATACTATACAAATATATAGTTGTTTATCTACGTTCTGTTCGATTTATAGCCGACATTGCAAAAAATGTACCGCACGGAAATGAACATTTTGTTGCACCAATTAAAAGCACAAACCTCGAAGCATTTTTTACAGCTTGAATGCGCTTTTTGTAACCATTTAAAATGTTAACAAACACCATTTATACGGATTCTCTCGGGCCATAATGTGCTGGCAAAAACTCTCAGGTATTACATATGTATAAAAGTGTGTGCGCAATCGTTGGCCAATATGATTTTGACAGGTAATTAGTTTTCGCGCAAAAGCGCCGCTGGAAACACTTTGTATCTCTACTAAATGAATTTCAAATGCCCTATTGAAGGCTGAAACCAAACACGCCTGGACTGCAAGAGCGTTTTCTATTGTACTTGCAATTAAAACAGATATTCTGTAATGAATTTTAGTACTGTATTGATAAGTTATGGTGGACAAGTTAAAGATGTTAGTAACGTATTATGAATGGCTTACTTATTAAATGTTTGAATGGTTAAATTCGCATAAGTTGTGAATTGTGAATATGCTGAAACATAATTTTTTACCTCTAGTTGCAGCGGCGCCAATGCATACACAAAGCAGCACTATTCGGCAGAGCCAGCGTGTTTCCGCCGTTGTCCTCGTCGCCATTTTGTCGAGCAGCGAAAATGGCGTCATCTTTGGCGCCATTGCGTTTTATGTTGCCAAAATGTCACAACAACTGCAAGTGAAGAGTGAGAGAGCAAGTGTTAAAAAATATGTAATATGCAACAATGAGAATGATTTTTGTAAACAGCTGCTAGCAAATAATACGGAATACAACCGAAACGGAATGCAAACGAAAAAGAAGTATGCGACAGTGGAACTCTGCGACAGCGGGACACTGGGACAGTTGGACAGTGGGAATATGCGACGGTAAGTTGGCCATGCAAAACATTAAGTTTCAATTAAAGTTGACTGCGAGCCAAGTGCCAACTGCAAACTGCGAACTGCGAACAGTCAACAGCCAAAAGCCAGGCAATTTTGCGCATCATAAATTCCAAATCAATTTTGCTAATTAGCAGAAGTCGTTGGCAATCAGGGCGAGGAGCGAGAAATGAGAAGTGAGGAGCGACACCAGTGCTTAGTGCTTAGGGAAGTGGCAAGTACTCTGAAGTTGCCGCACCCGGCCGCAGTTAAATGAATTACGCGACGTAGCATGGAGGAACCAGAGGAAGAAGAGAAAGAAGAAGAGGCGGAATAAGAGCAAGAAAACGATTGTGGGTACCAGGAGCAACTGGAGTCTAGCAGGAGTCGCATATGAGAAAGTGCCTGTTGGCCTTCTTCTGGTATCCTCTTCTCTCCTTCTCTCGCGGGTGCTGACGCCTTGTTCGCATTCATCTCAGTGCGAGTTGCGTGCAGGCTTCCTTTGCGCGCTTTGGCCTACTTTGGCCATTTTAGTCGGCTTTTGTTTTGGGTCCAAGTCCATTTAATAAGTTAATTGTTACTGCGCTGCACTTTTGCTGCTTTTGAATTTATGATTAGCCGCAGTCAACGCCGGCGATGCCGGTAAAGTCCAAAGTATTTAGCGCAGCTCATGGTCGGATTTCTTTGCTTTTGCTTCAAGTCGAGTTGCTCCAGAGCGTGTGGTTCGCATAAATGTCAACTGTGGTCCTGCTGCGCTTTATTTAGCCGACTTTTATGCATTTCTAGCGCTTCCCCTTGAATGGCTGGTGGCGAAGTGAGGCAGGGACTCGACTCAACAAGGACTCGTCGCTGTCATTATTATCGTCTGCGTTTTTCCTAGCCGCCCTCGACTGCTGACTGACTCTGTGTCAACTTCATAATAATGGTTTTCCTTTTATTTTCATTTTTTCCTTCTTTTTTCTGCTGCTGCTTGCACAAAAGTTTCAATAAGCAATGTAGCGCTTACATACCGTGGGCTTCCTCCTAGCGTGATAGATCTATTGGAATTCTATTGTATATCTGATTTTTATTTTGATCACGTATTTAGAGTGCTCTAAGTCTATTGTCTTTTGATTTTCTCTGGGAATATCTTTTCTTACGTGAAGGTTTGGTCAAGAGAATGAAATTATTTTTGTCATCCCTGCCCACTGTCCTTTCATTTAGAGTCGTTCGACACGGTTGCCGCTGCTGCGACTGCTAGTGCTGCAGCAAGCTGGAAAGATTCTATTAACCTAAGAAATTACGAGAAATGAAAACTTATTACGAGAAGTCATTAAGATTCAAAGAATTAAAAACTTCAAAAGTACAAACTGGAAGCATGGTGGGGTGCGAGAGGACTCCATCTTCGCCCTTGTCTCGCTCTTAACAGAGCAAGGACAAAGCGGCGACTGGGACTGAGGCCTGGGACAGGGTTGTCCTCTCCTTATATGTGCTATAGAAATTCTGGTTGGGGCGCAGCCATACAAACAGTCAGCGACTTTAAACAAAGCCCCAAGTCGAAGTCAATGGCAGTGAGCTTTACTTTTAACTCGCAACTACTTGGCGGCAAAATGAAAGTCATAATTGTAAATGCCTTTTTTGCCCAACATGAATGAGTAGTGAAAAGCGGGGAAACTATTTATTTATTATTTTGCCTCTTTCGAAATTGTATTTGCATTCACAATTTTCATTTAAAGTTTGATTAAAAAAGTTGCCAAGGACTCTTATTAAATGTTGTATTGTATTCAAATTAAGCCCTTCAAAAGAGCCTTTGGCGTGATTCATTTAATGACTGGTCATTAAGCCGGGCAAATCGAATCCCATCGAATCGAATCTCATTGAGTTGGATCGAATAATCATTACCCAATGTCAGTTGCCACTCTTATCAATGTTTCCTGCCAGTTTCGGGAACTCGCTTGGTCGCTGCATACCACGCACCGATTACAGTGACAGAACGTCCCCGCCTACACTTCCTTCCGCTTCCTTCCCGCCACTTCTATCTTTCGCTTCTTTTCACTTTTTTCATATCGCCTGTGCATTTTTATCAGCCATTTGCTGACTCATTAAGTGACGGCTCTTCTGCCCATCCGAGTGTCTGAGTGTCCGCTTGTCCTCGTATCAGGGTGGTTTGGTGTCAGGGTATCGCAACGATGGTCGGGCTGCATTTTAAAACCGTCAGTGGCGATTGAGTTTTACATGCTTTTAATTGACGTTGTCATGCAATGAAATTCAATATATTCTGCACCCGTTAATAGTAATTCATACTGATTCAGTTGTTTACCGTCAAGGGGATCGATTCTTCTCAAGCACGCCCCATCTGCGTTCGGGAGAACTGCACACAGGTCGTTCAGATGGTCACTGAGTGGAATTTTTTTGAATGAGAGAGACCCGTACGTTGACATTATTGTCGACTGTTCCCGTTCCCGTTGCGCACTGCGTATGAGTAATATTAAGTTCGCCCAAATGTGCTCAATTAAAGTCGATTACATCTCATAACTCATGATGAGTCTGGATGCTTATCACTTTTTATGCAAACAATAATCTCAAATATTCTGCGGTTTACTTGTAATCTATATGAGCGAAGAGTACCTTAATTCCCGACACTTGGGGAGTACTTAGCTGTTGACAGACAGATATATTACTTGTCATAAAAACCAGTTTTGTTCAAAGGGTGTTTTAAAGCCGCCGTTAAAGCTTAAACGTCTCTGCTCATTCTGGAATTATAAGTGAAGTCTGAAGTGTAACGCCCCTCGGCACAGCCATTAAAGATCTGTGTGTAGAGAAACACAAATACATAGTTTAGTTTAGTTTGGCATCTAATAAATTTTTCCATAATATGGCGAGCCATAACACATTACCGATATAGTGGAATTAATTTTACTCGGTACACAAAATGAATGAAAACCATGAATATCAAGAGCTTCGGCTGACGATTGCAATTTGAATGGAAATTAAAAATCACAGCGTGATTCAAAGTTGTGGCCAACGTTTTAATTAAAGAACACGCCGTCTGGATGGTCGTGGGCGTGAGCGTTGGCGATGGCTTTGGCATTGATGTCGAATCTAAATTGTTCATTTTCGAAAATATTAATTGACTTTTCATGGCGGGCACGAGACATCATTAACACAAATATAATTACGTGACAATTTGATGTTTCTCATTTTGCCATGCACAAATCAAAATCAAAAGGAAAATTAATTTCACCGCCGCCGCCGTCGGCCGAAAAAGCGCCGCTGTCCCACCCAAGGGATCAATCAGCGAACAGTCGAAAAGGTAAACAATGAAATAAAGTGTTGGCAAATCCCGGAGATGCTTAAACAAACATAGTCCACTCTCCGGGTAGGGCTGGGTCCGTGTGCACGTCTAGGTCCAGTCCGGTGCCAGACCCGGCTCCGCGTCGGGTCCCTAAAAAGGGTCGCCAACGTTGCGGGTTAACTTTGAAAAATTAAAATCCACTTGGGTCACGACGCGGCATGCAGCCTCAAATTTTTCAATGGCCAAATAATATAGCCCACAACGTCAGCTGGGAGTTATAATCTGTTTGCTGCTTTTTCATTGCCGCCATTTGGCCATTTGGCCATTTGTCCGTTTGTCCATTTTGCCATTTGGTCATTCGCAGCCCGTACTTCGTCCCTTCTCATCGGAGGGCGATGGCTAAATGAAACGTAAATTTGCAGCAATTACGCGGGTAAATATGCATTTAAATAAATTTGCATGTAATTATTTCCCGTGTCAAAATCTAATGAAATTCATCAAATTATTCGTATGCCAACATTTATTACTTTGTTGTGCACGAGCTAATAATCTCTTTAAAATCGAACTAAAATAATTACAATTTTAGTAGCACGTTTCCTCTTCCTTCTCTCTTTCGATTACCCTCACTCAGCCGGGTAATGATTTAACTAACAATGTGAATAAATTCGTAAATAGGCTAAATGTTTTATGCGACAGCCTGATTATCAAGCCGAACAACAATACTTAAACATGCATATGTATCCGTGTGTTTGTACGTACTTCCCCAATTAGTGTGCGTTCTGTCGGCTCGACACTGCCTTTTGATAAATGGCTGGAGTGTCATTAAGCTTGAATAAGTCAAAGTGGTTGCCTGACAAGCAGATTTGTGTGACAACCGGTAAAGAGGCACCGAAAATAATAGATATGGAACTAGTTTTGAATTGTGGAACATTTTCAATATGATTGACTCAGCTCAGTACTATCAAGCGTTTAAGACTCTTACAGGTATAGTCATCAGGGGGAACTCGTAGATGAGAATCCGTGTGAGGGTTGGCATCTGTCAAAGTGTTGGGGCGAAACGTGAACCCTTAACATTTTTAACTGGCTTAGACAGCCACTTTCGGCGACGTCTTCGCCTGATTTGCAAATCTTACTAAATTCCAGGGGAAAAGTAAATGAAATTGCACTAAATCTATGGAGAATTTTCATCCGAAGCCCTCAACCTCTGGCCCGGCAGTTTTGCCTGAAATTGGCTTAACATCGCGCTCAACTTTTCGCGCTTTCGTGTGTTTCTTTGCCGCTAACCTTCTGGCGGGCCCTGTAATCAAAAAGGTACGAACAGGCCTAGGCCAAAGTGATAAACCGTTTGCACTGACATCGCATATAAATCTGCGACAAAGTTGCGTCTGCCAGCCCTACGGACAGCTCCAAATCGTGCGGGATTTGTCACGCCAAATCGTTGAAAATGGCGTGCGTTCTTTACGTCCTAACTTTGCTCGCTCTCTCGCGACTCGCGGTGATATCTTCTCTCTCTTTTCCTTGACTCCCTTACTTTTCCTCATCCCCTCTCACTCTCTTAGTTTCGCTAGAGAATTTTGTGAATTTTGCACAACTCTGCAACATCATCAACAACAACAAAAACAGTAGCAGCAACGTAGCTCGTCTCCGACTGCGTCGTAAATCTTCAAGTGGCTTATCTACAACAAAACTGCGTACTTTTTAATTCGCTGAGAAAAAAACCAAAACAAAAATAAAAAGAAATGCTAGAGAAACGCCAGCAACAAAAAGCGAAAAGCGAAAAGGAAGAAAATGTTAATGTTTATTTAAAATTAGCTATCTGTATTTTTGTAAGCGCACCATGAATGCAAATATTATTTATAAGGCCAACAAATGCGCCGTCAAGACTCAGAAAACGAGGGGCAACTTTATGTAGGCTCTTCTGCAGACAAATTACGCCAATTTGACACTGTGTGTTTGCATAGTCCGCTCATCACATAAGTCGAGCTTCGTTAAAGACTAACTAGCTATGAAGATGTAGAGCAATATTAATATTTACATAATATCCAGTCAGCAGCGACTTCCTCGTTCGCTTGTTATCAGCAACTAACGTAGATTGATTTGATCGATTACCGTTAACAGACTATCAAGTAGTACTCATAATAACTTAGTAAGTAGTAGAGTAATCAAAGAGAAAATGAACTCGAGGTTCATTTTGAATTCATAGTAATCTTATGATACTCCCAGGAGTTAGGTGCCCCCTGTAGTAACCAGGTCTCTCTTAATATTCGTATTTTTAACAGTACTTCGAGGAATTCAGGCTTAAGAAGCTGTATGTTTAACAAAATGTGTATGCCTTTCTGGTAGGAGATAACAAAAACGAAACCACAAAGTGCGCAGTCATGTAATTTTAACTCAAGCAAACTCAAACAGAATCCCTGGAAAGTTAAACAAAAGTGCAGAAATCAGCGTAAAATTGTGTTAATGATGCGCATTTTTAATTATTCCCATTATACACGGATATATATATTTGTATATATATTTAATTATCTGTTGCTCTTGCCTTCTACTCGTGCTTTTGCTGCCTCAGTTGGCGATCCTGAAAATTGCAAAGAAACCTTTTTGATGTCAATCATTCAGGCGCTTAAGGAGCTGTCAAGCACGGCTATGCCTAATAAGACGACGGCGAAGGCGACGACGGCAACGTCGACGGCGGTGGCAGAGTCAGTGGTGTCGGCGTCAAAGAAATTTAAATTAGCCAAGGCAACTGTCGGTGCAGTAGACTTGCTCAAAAGTTGCCCACTCGACGTGCTCTGCTAATGAATCCTGACGCCATTTTTTACAGCTACAGATTGTGCTGTGGGTTTTTTTTTTCAATTCTTTGGGTTCGGCTGGGTACGGGCTCGTGGTGTAATAAGCGTTAAACTTTTTGGCAGCGCCAATTTTGGTTTTCTTTCAACTTTTTTCCCAGCCGCCAACGACTTTCAGTTCTCAGTCGGTTCTGCATTTCAACCAATTAGTTGCCTGTTTGTTGGCTTGTTTCGTTGTCGCTGATTGACAGTTTCAAATGTTTTTGCCTTTTCCAGTGATAAGGGATAACCCGAGCCAAGTCATCAGCGCGGGACGAGTCTTGGCTAGATGTGCCTAGGCGTGACTGTGTTACCTGTGCGCTCCTCCTTTCCACTCCACTCCTCCCTATGAGTGTCTCTACTTTCAAATTGGCCAATTTAATGCCGTGTACCTTGTGTTTCCGCCCCACACACGCCCAGGCAATTGTCATTTGGAGTTTAGCTGTCAAACTTGTGTGTAATATAGCACATGTGCGTGGGCGATGGTGGGGTGGGCATGGGGAGGGCAAGTGGCAGTGGGCTGAGCGGGACAGGATCAGACTTGGCAAGCAGGTTGCTTGAGTAACTAGGGCGCATTTTTGGCTATTCCCCTTGACTTTCATTTTCATCTTCCTCTCGAGTATCCCGTGAGGAGCTTGTGTACTTGAAAAGGATTTGCCAAGATGCCCTTACGCTCGTGTACAGTGCGCTGTCTGCGCAGTCTGGGGCAATGATTAAAAGGATTCCCAAAAGTATGATATAATATGTCAATGGATTTCTTTCGAGACTACCCCGTATCCATTTGAAATTCAGAATTTTGAATTTTAGCTGTGATTAAGTGCTGTTCTATATTTATACATATTTTGCTCTTGCTTTCGTTTCCATTTCAAGTTTTCAACCACATGCATTCGTAATTCGCAATGCTGGTAACTGGTAACTGTTTCACTCTCATGTGACGACTCTGGAATGGCATATAAATTGGCTCTTAATGCTGGATTTTGCGACAGCAAAACTCTTCATGGAAATCCGTATTGGCGTATTGCTGTATGGTCGTATTGAGGACTTGCATGTACTTTTCCAAAGAGACTAACGTATAATTTAGTTAGCAGAATGTTCTTCTGCTTACCTCCGTGCTAGTCTGCGGCGGCGACGCGGGTGCCCCGTGGCACCTTCAATTAGGAGCAATCAGTCGCCCCTCTCTGGGTCCAAGTTAAAACGACAATGTCATTTGATTTGTTTGGTTTGCCAATCTTACGCCGAGCGCTGCTCACCGGCAAACGGCTGCAAAGTGGATTAAGCCTGCTAATGACAGTTCCGGCCAAATAAACTGGTGTCGTGTTTTTCTGCTCCCAGCAATAGCAACAACAGCAGGAATAGCAACAACAACAACGGCAACGACAACGACATGAGCAACAGCAACAGCAACAAGGAACAAGCGACAGCTTTTTGTCAAAATTGACGATACGTATGCGGAAGCCGTGTGGAGACCCCCATGTGGGCTCCGGCTGTCTCCTGCCAGGTCATAAGAATATATTGACATTGCCGTGTGCTGCTGGTACAACAGTGCGTACGATTTTTATAAATGCCGTGTCGTTCGTTGAAACAGGAAGCTTTCAAAATCGAGCTGTACATACATATATGCGCTTTTTCTCTTATACATAGTCAACGTGCGGCCACACACACGCAAACACTCAAACATATACTGACATTCTTCAATTGATATATGTACAACGGTATCAACGTATAAAACGTGAAAGCGCCGCCTCATTGTGCGGCTATTGATGTGCCTGTGTGTGCGTGTGTATTTGTGAGTGTTGGGTGTGTATCATGACTCGCTGCCAAAATCAATTGCTGTGAATTTGTACGGTTTCTATTTTTTAAGTCGGTGCTTTGCCCAATGGAATGTCACTATGGAATTTGCCATCCTCTCTTCCCCGCCCTATCCCCCACAATCAGTTGGCTTTGTGTGTGGGCGTTTAATATTTCATTCGGGTCGCTCTTTGCAATGATTTAACTTCTTATTATACGAATAGAAAAAACTGATTTGTGAGGGCAGCACAAATTGTCCTCATACTTGTTGTTGCTACCATGCAAAGTGGACTATTATTTGTTCTTGTTCCTAAGAAACAAGATGAATTAATTATATTGATATAGATTGGACTTTTAATATAATGCCAACCTAGGGTAATTTAAAGTGTCTCCGAATTGTTTGTGATTTACAAATGGGAAACAAATATTCAATTGAGAACAAGCCTGAGGTGTGATTGTTTGATGCTTTGTTATCGATACCCGTGTACTTAGCCCGAGAGGGGTATGCAAAACTTTAAAAGACAACAGAGCGATGAGCTCGTGCTCTGGTCGCTCAGTCATGAAAAAAGCAGTCGGAGGAGCAACGAAACAAAACAGCCAAGTGAAACCAAGTGAATTTGCAATGTGTGCATAGGTGCAGAAAAAGTGCGGAGAACAAACAAACATCTCAGACTCTCAGAGCCCGAGAGCCCGAGACTTCAAACCACCAACCCCTGAACCCCGACCCTCAGACCTTGCAGTTATGTTTAGAAAACTTTTCAAGCACGAACGGCCCGCAGCAACACGTTCAAGTTTCTCGGTAGAAATTTGCACGCTGTTTGTCAGTCCGAAGGGGTAGGGCGGCAAGTGGGCGGACCCACTCCCAAAGTGGGTAATGGAAGAGGGAAGGGGTGATGGGTGTGCGCTGCTTGTTGCCATATTTTAGCACCCTTGAGGTGTGAAGTAGAGACACACGGACACCCGCACACCCATGCAGATATACACAGAGCAGCACTCACAGTAGACATTTGTGTGTGAGTGTGTAAGTTTATGTTGCTTTAAGTTGAGCATCAGTTGAGGAATATGTGCAGCGTATACGTAATTTCCACCTTTGCATTTGCACGCTAATTTAAGAGCTTAATTTCTTATTCCCTGCTGAAGAAGCAGCAATTCGCTTGAATTGTCGCTTCAAAAATATAATTAAAACACCTGGACGGCCCTGTCAAAAAATAATGGAATTTTTTAGTGTGGGTGGGAACTGAATTCAATTTAGAAATAATTCGAAGCCAGCTCGAACATGCTCCAATTTGAACTATGCACTGTTCTGTTGTCGGTTTAATGTTGCCAAATATGTGCATATATACTTGGCAAACATTGAAACGCGCACACACACTCGCATGCACACACAACCACACTCGGATGACCATGTTGACACTGTGTCGAATATAATATCCGATTTCAATTGGCAAAATCTTATTAGAAATTATTTCCGTTCACTAAATATTTGTTTATTTCTATGCGTGTGTGTGTGTGTGTATGTGGGGTTTCTGTGGATATTGTTGTTGTCGTTGTTGGTGTTGCCATTGTATGCAATAAAGCGCTGCAAACAATTTGCACAGACGCACAGACATGCTTTAGGATGCTTGTCTCATTCTTATCGCCTCTCTCGCTCTCACTTTCCCCCCTTTCTGCCTGCCTAGCTGAGTCAATTTTAAGCCTTAAATATACGAAAATGTAATGGGTCAGTGTGAGTGTGTGTCTGTGCGCGTGAGAGTAAGTATGAGTGTGTGGCGAGTGCGTGTTGTTGATTTAGTTGATTGGCTTAACGGCGTGACCAATGTTGTTAACAATAATTGTCTATTTTCCTGCTATTTACACGGGCCCATTCAATTAGACAGCTGCCTGACCTGCCTCAGTGTCGTCTTAATTGCGTCCTCTGATGGTGTGATGAGGTAATGGCTTCTGGGAGACGCATGGCTCGACCTTTCAGTTGATTAAGTTATTGTAACGACAGCTTGGCCTGACCGAATTAAGTGTGCAAACTGTGTTTCCTTCGGTGTGGACTACCACAAATCCAAGATATCCAAGATGTGCATTGGACTTAAAATTGATGAAACTTTGCAGATGCTTTTGCAAAATTTGAAATGCGATTATCTGCACATACGCTTCTTTCCACCTTCCTCCATCCCATACCATTCTACCGCAGTCAGTTCCATTCTGCTCAGTCCTTTCTATACTATGTTAGGCAATAGCAATAGCTATAAATTCAGTGCAAACTGTCAGCGCATTTTGCTTAAAATGCTTTTTCCACAAACTGTCGTTCAATTTGTATTCAGTTTTCTTTTTTTCCTCACACCCTCCGGCCCGCCGACCCTCTCTCCGCAGACTTGCTGCGCTATTGCTGTTGTCTTCTTGTTTATGAAGTGTCTAAAAATTCGCGGCGCTTGGACGTTCTCTGTGTGCTTGTTTGTTTGTCTTTCATGTTAATGGACTTTACGCGCACATGAACACGAGCCGCGGTCGGACTGAAGGGGCTGGAGGGAAAGGAGGATCCGGCGGAGCTGCCGGAGCTGCGCGAGCTACAGGATGTGCAGCAAATTGAAGGCTCTGCAATGAGTTTTTCAGGACACGAGTATGTTTTCGTATATCGTTTCTGTTGCAGTATATACAAACTCGATATATTCATGGCGCTTGCAGCTGATGCCGTTTTCGTTTGTTGGACTAAGAAGTTTTGGTCAGGGGGGGAGATGGTCAGAGATGGAGCAGAGGCTAGGGGATTTCCATCAGCATAACGAATTAATTCGCCTGTGTTGGCTTTTCATCGAGGTTTGGATGGAAAATGGAAACAACAAGTCTCCCGCAATTTGCAATTATTTGTGCCAATGGGTGCGACTAATGTTTATATCCCTGTGTCAGCTGGCAGCTCCAGCCCCCTCCCTCTGTCTCTGCGTCTGCTTCTGCCCCGCCATTTGCATACAATTCGACATAAGGTAGAAATATTTGATATATATGCGTTGTGCGGTGTACGATGTGTGATATGCGATACATGCGTCATGACCATAAAGACAGAACACACATAATCATAAATAAAATTCAACACATCGTCACGCACGGACACACAAGCCACATGCTGCTCGACAATTATTTGTGTTGCTGCAACACGCCAAATAAACATTTTTGCCGCCACTGAGTATCGGGTGTTTCTTGCTCCTGCTTTTGTTGTTGTTGTTATTGGTGTCGGTGTTGGGGCTGGGTGTGGTTCGTTGTTGGGAGTTGGATGTGAGACGTAAGTCATCATAAAAGTGAAATACAAGGCAATATGGATTGTTAAACATGGGTGCGAGTGGTGCGCGGTATGCAGTGCTGACTGCTCTTGTCAGCAGTATTTTAATATATTTTCTCCAGCATTTCCCTTGTGGTGCGTCAACTTTGCGCTCATAAGTAGGCAACAATTTTTATTCATTTGTTTTTTCCGCTGCAGCAGCAACGAACTTTTTACGTTTTACCTGCATATATGCACGATTACCCAATAAAGTGCACGTATCCGGCCCGACTTTCGAATGTACTACGCGATTCCCTGTACTCAGCGTACACGTGAGCAAAACAAGGGGATTATGCTTGATTTGCCTTTAATTGTTTATTTATTCTAACCATAAGTCGCAGCTTTTTCGGATTACGATAAATATTTCCGAAACCTAATATTCCCTTCGCTTGGCGATGAAGGCGCATAAGTAGCTCAATCAAAGGCACATTCACAGTCCCGGCTCATTATGCATTATTAATTTCGTGCCACACACACGCGCGCCTCTCTCCCACTCAGCCACACACTCACACACATGCAGTCAAATATGTTACGTATATGAGCTGCTAGCAGCTGTTGTAGGTCGCCTGCGTTTTTGGCCAACAACTTTTCACCAAATATGGTCTAATAAATCACAGATGTGCTTGTTTGTATGGGTGTGGTGTGTGTGGGTGTGTGCTTCGTTTGTGTGTATGTATGAATGGCTTTGTGAAACAACAACTACAAGAGCATGAAAGTAGTACGAAAAGTTTTGCTTCATCGTTAGCTCCACACGCTCCTGCTGCTCGCACTACGCCCTTACGCCACGCCCCCGCCGGCAATACAGCGTTGATCACGCCCATCTGGCACACACTAATAAAATTCCTTCGGGCCAATGGCCACTGGCCAATGGCTTGCGAACTTTTAATATTAAGCATAAAAAGGCAGCGGGCAAACGTAAACAAACATCGACGCTCCCCGCACAGTTTTTAATTAAAAGAACGCAAATCGAGCTCATTAAAAACCGCCTGCTCAGCTGAAATTCCTGGCGAACTGCTGAGACCGCCCATCCGGCAGTGGGGCAACCCTGCACGGGGACGCTCGCAATTTAATTGCAGCGCAGTGTTCACTTGTCAGCGATGGGTATCAGGAGTTGGGCATCGGATGAGAGTCAGTGTCGCGTCGACCGTCATAACGTCAAATGGATCAAATGCAAATGACGCAAATAAGCTCGTACTGTGCTCGTACTCGTGCCGACTCATGGTCTGGATATTATAATGGTTATCCTGACTACTGTGGCTTTTGTTGCTCCCTCTTCCCCTCCCTCTTGATGCAGCCCGATCCCCCTGCCAGTTGCATGTTGACAATGCCCCAAAGGGCGGCACGGATGGACGGACTGTGGCGAAAACGAGCCGCGAATTGTAAACAACTGCAATTCGAATGTGCGTGAATCAGTCCCAGTGCGTGGGTCACTCAGTCCATTTCCCATCTACACCCCCTGTGGCAATAGACCCATCGATGTACTATAGATTGTCCACGTGTAGTTCTTTAAATATTTTTAAAATCCCTTTGACTTTGGCTAGAGTTTAAAGAGATTGTGCAAATTAGTTCTATAACATTTTCGGTTTTCTGATGTTCGTTTGTGAAAGTCACGTTTACCAAAAACAACAACGAAACATGCTTTATTCGCTGTCGCGCTGCCCCTCCTTCTCTTCTGCATTTTATCTGGGTTATCTGTTCTACTCATTTACCTGCGAATCGTGCCTGCAAATTTTATAAATTGCAGTCGAAAAAGATGAGTTTTATTTATTTATGCATTTTATGCTCTGCATGTACTTGTGTGCTTGTGTGTGAGTAGGTGAGTGTTTGTGCTTGAACGCTTTTTATTGGCGCAGCTGCCATTTATACACGCATATAGGAACACACATGCACAAATACTTGCGTACATATGTACATACATACGTCTCTTATTTACTGTATCCACACACTGACACACAGGTGGATGCAATCAACTTTATTAGTTTCCTTTGGAATATTCGGGCAATTGTTGCTGCAGTATTTGACAGGTGGGAATGAATTTCGGGCTAACGGTGCGGTTCATTGCCCGGTCGAAAATTGTGTAATTAAATTGATTGAGTTATTTTTTAATAATCTGCAGCGCAGTGCCCAAACTTTGATGTCAGGTGCTGATGCATAAAATATATTGTCCACTATCCACTAGAATATGCACTCGTTTATCTGTCTCTGTCAAAACTCCCATTAGCATAATGTACAAATAAATTATAAGCCGAGTGTGCAATATAATTCCAAAATTATAATGGGAAGTTAAATAGATTATACATTAAACAAATCTAATATGAGTGAGTAATGGAAAAGATTTGATAATATTTAATGGATCTCGTCATATTGTAGTTTGCAGTCCCCCTTTCGCACTTTTCAAGATTTATTTAATAAACAATTACGCTCAGAACCAGTTACAAATACCCAATCACACAACACATAAAAAACACACACAACGTCGTTGTGCATAAAAGCTTAGAGTTTTTTGCATGTGAAAAGGCAGCAACTGCGCAGTTAAATTGACTAACCGCGCTCGCTTGCAGCGGCAGAAACAAATGCAGCAACAGTGACAACAACAATAACAACAACAACAGCAGCAGCAGCAACAACTTCTACAGCAAGAGTGGCCACAAACAAAACCGAAAAACAAAAGGTTTGGCCAAAGAGTAAATACGTTTATTGCAACTATGGGCCGCTGCTATGTGTTTCTCTGTGTGTGTGTCTGTTTGTGTGCGTGCCCAGCGGAAGCGTCAAAATGAACGGAAATTGGCTTAAAAATGACAACAGCAGCAATAAGAACAACGCCAACAACAAAAGAGCAGCGACAATCGCCTGATGCGAAATTATTGCCGCGCAGCTCGTTGCCCTTGTCGGGGCGAGGGTGGTCTAATAAGTACTGAGGAAAGTACTTTAAGTACGTTGATTCTAGAACTATTGAAAACAGTTAGATCACATCTCATACAGCAATAGTGCACGCCTGTGTTTAATAAATCTCTTTTTATCCCGCGTTCCCAACTCTCGAATACTTATCGAACGTGCCCCTTTAATACTGGTAGAAAAGCAATAATTTTTTGTTTGTTGCGACATTCGATTTTCACGTGATTTTTAAATGTGCTCGCATAATTTCGGCATTCATAATTATTGCAGATTTTGTGCAGAGTTCTGTTTGCGCTTTGCTGAAAACTTTATTAAATGTGCTAAACTTTTTCCTCGTTCGCTGACATTTTGTTGCTGTGTTCAGCTCAGTTCAGTTCGGTTCAGTTGTACGGCAAGTATGCCATTGTTATTGTTTGTCCTGACTGCGGCATTAACTATTGCACGTTGCAGGCTTTAAATTGTTTCTGTTTCTGTTGCCCGTTTCTGCCCCCGCTGTAGTTGCATAGAGAGCAGAGCAAGCATAGGGAGCATAGGGAGCTGTGAGCCATGTGTCTGGGTTCCGTTCTTCCGGTGGGCATCATTTGCACAAAAATTGCAAAAATGCTCGTTGGCCATCCGGACAGCCGGACAAAAAGTTAACTGGCATTTTAGTTACGTTCAGTGGCTGTTGCCAAACCCGGCTTAAAGTTGTCAAAAAAAGTTGGCTTTAAAACAGCTAAAACAACTGTGAAACTCTATGACTGTGATTCTCTTGTCTGCCATTGTGCGCACGGCACACTGAGCGTATGTGTGATATTTGTATTCGTTAAAATTGAATACATTTGATGGCGGCTTAGATGCTCGCTTTTACAGTCTACTGCTATCGACCATTAAATGTTTTATTGAATTTGTTTTAAATCGAAGCTTTAACCTCTGACATACTGCTAATAGGATTAGGAGGCTGCAATTTATTGTAACTAAATCGTGTTGCAATATTTCCACTTGTTCATTTCAACTCGAAGGTGAGTTGGATGCGTAATGTTGTCATTAAAAATAACCTTTGGAAACGCTTTAATATTCCTGCTCAGCGTAGAGTGAAGTCCGGCACTTGTGTCTGCTCTCGCGCAGACTTGCAGAGCATCTGAATCTGGATGTGTCAACAGCTGCTTGCCTCTTGCTGCTTGTCGTGCAACCGTATCAGCCGGAGTATCCAGTAGCTTTTCGCTGCTGAGCTTCGTTATTTTATGCCTCATGACATTTTGTGTTTATTTTTTGCACTCACTTCAACTTTGTGTGTCTGTCTGCCTTTCCCCGTCTCTTTTGCCTTTCCCCTCCCTTTTACTGTCCCTGTGCACTTCCTTCTCGTCGTTGTTGTCGCCTCTTTCTGCACCAATTGCTGTTTCTATTTCTGACTGTGCACTTTCAGCTCTGGCAACATTTTCATCTACTTGAGTAGCAGCAGCCCACCTGCCCGGTGCGAGGACGAGTACCCTTCCGACTGATGTTGAAGCATCCCAATTTGTAAACTTCTCTTTTACTCGTACAACGATGCATACGACTGTAAATGTAGACTCCGTTGAACTTCGGGCATACTAATCTACATGTATCATTCTAAGACTTCCCGTTATGTTGCTCACATCTTTTACAGGGTATTTCGTTGTCGACCTGCATATGCGGCGCCCTTTTTACTTGTTTCATATGCAAATAAAGCGAGTACTTTGCCGTCGATGCATGTTTGTTGCGTCGCTGCTTGGCCCGCTGTTTGTCAATGACTTGTTGATTTTACAACTTTTCCAATTGAATTGAGAGGCGAAATGAAAGGGGAAGAGGGTGGGAGGCGAAAGACTGTTTGTGCGGGGAATGCGAAATTTTAATTTTATTTTCAATTACGCAGGAAAATGCAGGCGCCGCAAATGAAAACCGTTCTGCTTAGGAGCAGTAACGCGGAGGGGAAGAAGGAAGGGTGCAGAGGAGGAGCGGGCACAGTTGCAGGGCATACAAATGGCAGGGACACGCGGTTCTTTTAAGGAACCTGCATAAACATATCGCCGATCCCATTCTCGTTGCAACTTCAAAGGATTGCAAATCGAGAGAGGCACGTACTCTAGCTGGAATTGAAAACTCCATGTGATATCGCTATCGCCAACTTCAGGGAGCCAAGGCAGCCAGCCAGGCAACTTAGGCAGCCAGTGGGTGGCCACAATATTCTGTGGAGTTGCTGACTCAGACGCAGTCAGTCAGAGCCAGCAGCGAGGAGCAGAGAGCAGCAAGCAGCAAGCAGTCAGCAGCCAGCAGCCAGTTTGGGTAGTGAAAATGGAAACGCAAATAAATATTGAGCGTGGCGTCGTCAACGACGTTGTCGTCTTTGTTGCCATGGAGCCGTAGCAGACTGTTATTGTGTTTGTCCTAAAAATAACCAGAAATTGCTTGGCTCAAGATTTGTTTACACAAAGGCGGTAGCACGTTTGAAAATTGCCAAAAGTGAAAGACGAGCTGAGCGAAATAAATAAATAAATAAAAAAACATAATATAGCACCCGTTCTAACCAATGGATTCTTCATTGCTCGTTCCCTATGACACGCGGCGTCAGCTGTCACTCGTCAGTCGTCCCTCGTTTCCCTTGTCCCTTGCCCCGCGTCTCTTGTCTCCTGTGTGTTGTCTGTTGGCAGTTATTCGCTCGCGGTTTTGCAAATGTTGCTTCTTGTCATTGTTGTTGTTGTTGCCGTTGCTGCTGGTGCTGGCGGTGCTGCTGTTGTCAACAGCTTTTGGCAGCGTCTGACACTTGACACTTAATGTGCATCATTGCGCAGCTGACAATTCCATGCCATTTCCGTGGAGCTGATTCTGCTCGAGATGAAGTTGAAGCTGTGGCTGGAGAAGTTTGCTTCCTCTTATGAAACTTTGAAGTTAAAGTTTTGCATGACCATAAAAGAAATCAAATAACAAATCGTGCACAAATGCCACTGCAAGTGCTGCGTGGAGAGGGGATGGGGAGTGCTGAGTGCTAGATGCCAGGTTGTCCCAATGTGTCAGACATTTTTATGAGCAGCTGCAAAAGATTATTCCGGTTGCTTCTTCATCCGCTGCAGCTTTGTGTTTTGCCCAATTTTGTTGTGCGTGAACAGTCCTGAGTGTGTGTGTGGGTGTGTGTTGATCAATTGACATAGATGTTGACGTTTCTGCCGATGTTCCTGACAGTAGGAGAAACACTTGCACTAAGCTTCCCAGCAGTAAGTTGATTTGGGTGCAGGAGAACCTGTGGACATGTTTTCCAGGGTATCTACTCAAGTGAAGGACCCTCGAGTGTAACTGGTTAACTCGCAGTACTTACTTTAAGGCTGTGACACTCGAAAGGCAAAACAGCTGTTCCTAATTTACTGCCTGCTGCCCAAAGAGAAGGCGAGAGATGAGGAAGAGTGGGAACAAGAGAGAGAGCAGGAAGACGAACAGGAGAAGGCGCGTCTATCAAAAACTTGAAAAACTTCGCAGTGTGGGCCATATTGCATTATGGGCGATGCTTTGGCTCTCCAACTTTCAATTAAGCTTAAAAGGACACAAGTTTGTAGTGGCACAAAAGTGTTGGCCGTTGCTGCAGCACTTCTCTGGCCTCCGCTTCTGCAAGTGGCGCTGCCTGTGCCAGAGCCTGTGCAACTGCCACACCCTGTGCCTGTGGTAGTGCCAGAGCAATGCCTAGCATATTTCAATAAGTTTTCAAACTCAGGTCCACGCAGTAAAACAACATAATTCATACTTAACTCACCCAAACAGTTTCCGGGCACCCAGTTTCCTGGCACACTGGGGCAAAGAGCGAGCGAGAGGGCAACAGGCAAAGGGCAAAGGGTAGAGCAATGCGCTGAAAAATAGCAAAGCGAAAATAAAATTACATCAGCTGCGAATGTTCTGCGAGTGTGTGATCTGTGTGTGCGTGCGCATATTAGTGTGTGTGAGTGTGTGTGTGTGTGTGTGTGTGTGTGCTTGTGTGGGCGTGTGTGCGAGTTGCCAAAGATGTTGGGCCTGCTCATAAAATGAAATTAAATTTATGTACAGTTACAAAGTTGCGACGCTGCATTTGCTCTGTTGCTGCTAACGTGGCAGGCTGCAGGAGTGTGCTGCATAAAACTTTCAAAAGCAGCCAGGATGCGGCTAAACACGCGCACTGGGACAGACTCGGGCAGGCAGGTCGGGCAGGACAGGGCCAAGGCCGTAATTCAAAATTCGAGTGGCAGCGGTTGGCGGCAGCGAAACCAAAGACAGGATGCGCTCTGTGGCAACAAACGCGACTTCCGTGTTGCGGCAAGTTGGCAGAGAGCAGCAGAAATGCAACCGTGTGGCAGAGTGCTCCGCAATCTGTTTACGCCTGTTTTGACTTTGCTCTTTTGTCAGCTGCAATTTGATTTGTCCCACCAAGCGCCGCAAGACCACTTGGCCAACATACTTCCCAAATGTGGCAAGTGTCTGCCCAGCAGGCCAGCAGCCCCGAGTTTCCAGTTCTCAGTCTCCAGTCTTGAGTCGCGTCAGAGGGTGGCAGCTGCATTACCAGTACGGTTGCTTCTGTTGTTACCGCTCTTGTGCTTAAATACCTTCGGCGCGTCCAAGTTTTAAGCCCCAGTGAGTTCTTTAAGTGCGCCTGCAGGCTTCTTCTATCTCTGCTCCCCAAAGATCCCCACAGACCCCCAGACCCATGGCAAGCAACTTTGATGCGTTTTTCCAATTAAGTTATTGGGTTTTTGTTGTTGTTGCCCGAGCACTTTGCAGTGCTCTTCTAGCTGGGCTGGGTGCTCTGCCTTAGATACATATCACACCATTGATTTTGGTTTAATTTAGCTCGGGCTGCGACAACAACAACAACAATAAGAGCGACAAAAACAACTCGGGGAAACAGAACAAACGATTTTAATTGAATTTCCGCAAAAACATTGCAGCAAAAGCGACTGGCAAATACTTATTTGTGGATACAGACGGAGTTTACTCAAAAGCAGGAGAAATCGCAGTGGTTTCATGTGCGAGTATCTATTTCATTTCCGCCCTCCACTTACCCCATCAATAAGATTTGTTACACACACATATCATTTAAAAGCAATCACTGGAATTTGTAAAAATCTGAACACGCTTGATGGGAATTATGCATTCAAATCGATGGGAGATTCATTCTCATTGGTCACTTGAAAATGCTCATGAAATTCAAAATTTGTCAGCTATACTCGAATAAAGAGTGTGTATCTCTTCTTTTTGTCCAAAAACTGTAACTTGATTACGTACCCAATTACGTTAAGTGTTCTTCGAGTGTATGAATTGAAAATCGAGAGCATTGCCGCCAGGGACCTTAAATAGTTGACAGCACAGACAGTTGAGAGCCCTGTAGAGGCAACGGTAATAAAGAGTTGATGCTCCGTACCCCACAAGCTGACAAAGAGTCGCTCAACCCACGTGCGGGATGAGGTTGGTCAGGTGGGGCTGGGGGAATGTGGGGTTGAATGATATCCGCTTTGTAGTTGTAAGAGGGAAACTTGATAAATACCAAAGGAGGGCAATTGACAAACATTTATTTATACGATAGCCTCACATACACATCCGCACACACACACTCACACATGCATATACAGCAATGTAGGAGTAAGAATTGTAATTACGTTTATTGCAATTTCTTGACAGAAGGAAAAATGTTGTCATACTTTTGGTTGGATTGTCGGCCTGCCGTACGGGCTCTGCTTGGGCCTGGCCCAAAAAGTAAGCTAAAAATGGGAAAAAGTACAAGACTGAGTAGCATATTCCAGGCATTGTGTGCATGCCATCGCACAGAAGTGCTCCATGGCTCGGACATAATCACAGCCCAGGCACCAGCTGAGATTATTCCGTAAGCGATTGCAAGCAGAAGACGCACATCGAAGGAATGAGATTCCAACCAGCCAGTGAAAAGTAGAGCACGAAAGAAAAAACAAACTTGCGACAGCCGCCACTCGGATGCACTTCATTTTTGAAAAAAATTGGTAAACGTTCAAATGCTTATGTCCTTCGTTGCTTCATCCTATCAAGGAAGTGCTTCACTGTCCACTGTTCTGGTCTGTCGTCACTTACAGTTTTGTGGCTTGTCCACGCAAGCTGGGGCAATTGAAACTAAACTTGTGCTGTGTAGTCGAGTGTTTTCTATCGAAATTACGAGCACTATGAACATCTCTACAAAGTAGTTCATCATATTTAATGAAAAGAGAATGCAAACAGATTACTGTCTTTATTGTTAGCCTGTTGTAATTTGCGGCAAGTTGGATGCATAAGCCAAAGTATTAAGAAAGAAGCAAGAGAACGAGGAAAACACTCACTATAGATAGACATGCGAGCTGCATTGCTGCAATCCTATGCACACCTGTTTTCAGGATGTGGGACGCGGAAAGATTCGAGTGTGTGTCCGATAAGTGCGACTGGCGATTCGTTTGCACTTTAACATAGATGTATAGCATCGATGTGCTTTCCCTGCTAAGGCAGTCCAGACTAGACAAAAATGCTACCAGACACTCGAGCTAGTCGGGGTCGTGCGATTTTTTGCAATCATAAATATTTCATACGCAATTTTATGAGGTTGGCCGTTGGCCTATTCGTATATCTATGCGTGTCTATGTATGCGCGCTTGTGTGTGTATGAGTAGAGAATCAAAGTTGCATTTGAAATTTTATACATATTTGTCTGGGCACAAATGGGATACATGGGAATGCGACACGTGTCTGAAACTGCGTTTATAAATCGTTTTACTGTTTCAAAAACGGAAACAGCTGTATGATATACTAATTCTTATGGAATGAGACCTGCTTTGGCAATAAAATAAAGATTCTCCCCTAACCAATAAGCTCCGCAGATGCGTGTGAGTTTATCGAGGTATCTTCGACTCGTATTCGAATTTTAAGTGATTTCTAACTTCATTCACTTTTGGGGCTTTTGTTATTTTGTTGAAGACAAAGCCATTCCTTAGGAAGTGACTTGACAGAACCGCTTACCAGACTGCTATATAAGTAGCCTGAAGACGAACCAGTACAGTACGCACTTCACACTACACGCCACACACATCAAACACGCCACACATCACACACCCCATACACTACAATCTGCTCTCTGCGCTCCACTATTCGTACCGTTCCTAGTTGAATTGGCGTGTCAGTTGCAGATTACAATGGCAAGAGGCAATGGGGAGTACTGTGAATGATTTAGACGCGCTAGGAGAAGGTTGCCATGCTTTGTGGCTCTATCAAATACATAAGTAAAAAGAAGAACTGAGTTGAATTTATGTGTTTGTAAAAAACAATTGATAGACTAGTGTATTCCTCGTAATTCCATATTAACAAGAAGTTCACACTCAACAGCTTGGAATATCGAGTGTTAAGGTTCTGCTCCTACAAATTTCGTTAATTGTTAAGGCTTAGTGAGTTCCCCTCAATAAATTCGGGTATTTCCTGTTTATCCTACTGAACTTTAGAAAGAAGATATTTCCAACATTTGTTTGCATTGCACAACTGTCTCGCATCGCATTTAATTGTTTAATTTTGCCGCACTTGATATAAATAAGGCTTAAGTATTCTTTGCTGAAATATAGGACTCAAGTGTCACTTCTATCATATATGTACAATATATTTTATATCTGCTTCAGTACGAGTCTTGACAATGTAAACATGGCAAAGAGGCCCGGAGCGGGGTAGAAGAAGGGAACACTAAGCTTGCAGACACATTTCCCATGCAGACGAGAAAACAAATGTACACGTATGTGTGAGTGTGTTTGTATGTGCGACAAGTGTGAGGCCTGTAAATTGTGTGCAAAGCCTTTAAATTATTAGTCAACGTGTTGCCCGGGCAAATAAATGTTGCATTCAACTATTTAATAAGCATCAAACTGGTTAGCCATAAATATATGTATGTTTAACAAGGCAGGGCAACAGGCCAACAGGAGGGCAACAGGGCCATGAAACATTAAAACATGCAGACACTTATTCAAACCTTATTCAGACCGGCAAGCTGCAGCAGCATCGAGTTGTGCTGACTGCAAGTTAAAGCATTTAATTGCTTTGTTTTTGCGACATTGCGTCAAGTGGGGCTGAGTAGCGGGAGTTACACACACTGCATACACACGCAGACACACTCTAGAGTACATGCATTGTCACATGAATATGTACATGCGTACTTATGCAGAGTCCAAAAAAGCTAAAACAATGCCCTAACGGAAGTGTCAGTGCCTGGTCGGCTCTCTGTCCCTGCTCTCTGCTCAAGTGACCCAGCAGCAACAACAACAAGATGTTTGTTATGCTCTCGTGCCTGCAGCATATCCCACATTCGGATGATGTACAGTACAATGCGGCTACAGCACAAGGCACAAGACTGCGGCACAGCCGCATCCTTAAGCCTACGCAGACAGTGCTGGGCAAGTGACCGTTGTTGCTATGAATACGATTCCCATGTAAGTGGGCTGTGGGCATCCCAGGGGCAGTCGGTAGTAGCGGGAGAAGGGGTTGCGGGGGGCATGCCAGAGGTTAAGCTGCAAGCGCCGGCTGAGCCGTACAACTTATTTATGCTTGCAGCGTTGCGGCAAGTCCGTCCCTTGTCCGCTTGTCAGACTGATTTGCATCTTTTGTGCATGCCTAGTACCATACGAACTGGTCGCCCTCACACACACTCTTACAACAGCACTCATACTCGCACACACACTCACACACATATGCTGCAATTATTGCACTTATGAAATTCTGCCGCCGTCTCGCTCTTTGTTGTTGTTGCTTTTATTTTTTACGAACTTTTTTGGCAATTCTCCGCTGGCTTGCGGCAAGCCACCCACAGCAAAGGCAATTATCGTTGAATGAACAGCGCCCACTACACGCCACTTCACTTCCCTCCCCACCCCATCCCATCCCAAGGTGGTTGCCTCAACCCTCGCCGCTGGCTGGCGCTTCTCTGCCCTGCTCTGCTCTGGGCGGGCCATAATTTCTGAAATGTTTTGACTTGCACTCGCCTTTATGCTGATTTACTGGCTGTTGCGGTTTTGTGACAAATCTGTTTTGCTCACTTGATGTGATTTCGCCTCCCTCGTGCCCTCCTCTCTTTACTTATCTTCCCTCTCCCTAACACTTCTCCCCCTTCTCCTGGTCTTCTGGCACAGTCGTTCGTCCGCGTTGTTGCGGCTTTAAGTTGCCCGAAAGTTTTATTTCGAGCAATTTAGTTTTGTATTTATTAGACGCGGCCAAAGTTTAGGCGCAGTCAGTACGCATAAATCAACATGCACATGCGAGCCGTGCTGGGAGGGGGAGCAGGAGTGAGACTCATTAAATCACGTGTGGGGCGGGGCGGCAAAGTCAAGATTTAATGCCGTTTAGGCATAGTTTAAAGGGAGTTAGTAATGCTTTGCCTTTTGATGGCGCAATAACGGGAAAGGGTTTGGGCTTAAACTTTGCCCCTTGGCAGGATATATATATGTTTTTTCTCTTCCTCAATATTGGATATATTACTGATCTGAAGATAACATTTGCACTTGACTTTTGCTCCAGCTGTCAGCGTCAGCGTTAAATTCAATTTGCACTTTCCCTAGCTGTGACTGGGTTCTACTCACTGTGGCTCATATTGTGCACCAATCTCCTCCAGAAGACGCAGAAACAATAAAAAGCAACCTAATTGCCTGGCTACCCACCCAGTCATTTGATGATCTATTGTCTTGTAGCCTACTGATGACGACGTTCGCGATGAGTCCCTACACTTATAATAACCAGTCACAGGCTGAGGACGGGCCTGGGGCTATCACGTAGCCAAGGCAAGTGGTCCAAGGTCGTCTGTGGCAGCTGTGGTCATTATAACTTACGCCGCGCCAATAATAAATTCATGCATTTTTGTTATTGCCCAGGATGCAAGCAGAGAAGGAAGCTATGAGAACGAAGCTGGATGAGCACAGTCGGGAGGGTGTTAATTCAAGTAAATTGCCGCCGGGTAATTGTCGTTGTCAGTAATTGTGTCTGCGTTTGTAGTGGTGCTGGTACTGGCGCTGGGGCGGGCTCATGTCGGTGTTCCTTTCCGTGCCTGTGGTCGCGTCATTGACGTTGGTCCGTCGAGTCTGCGACTACAATGAGTCTCATTTGTGCGAACATTCTTCAGGCAAGTGACGCCGTAGCAAGACAAATCATCGCCTCGAGCCGCGTTTGGTCTATGAGGGTACCGGAGTAATTGTCAGCGGAGTTCAATACTGCGGCAATGCCAGTGGTTACACTCTGTTGTCATAATTGTGGTTTGAGTAGCAACTTGCAGCGCAGCACATTGCAACCGACGCTGTTGCAGCTGCGGCTTCGGTTTGCACTTTAAGCTCCTAAGTATTTACACATCGTTAACTCTGAATTACCCTTACACAAAATGCTCGGCTTACGGACAGCGAGAAGGGTGGAGCGTTGGCGAGTCACTCAAAGGACTTAAGCTGTTCCCTTCAGCATCTCTTTCTACTCCGTTTCTCTCTTCTTCTCCTTTCCTCTTGTAGCATTCTTTGATGCGAAACCACAACTTTATGAGCCATGCTCGTGCATATTCTTGGCCAATTTAAAGCACTCTTAAATCGGATAGTTATGTATTGATGTCTTTTATATGATTTCATTTTACTGGCCTTTTTATCATGCCTGCTCTCTGTGGCACAAACAAACCCACAGATGAGTACGTACTCTTATATATGCGTGTGTATATGTGTCTGTGTGTGCAGTTTTTAATAACATTTTTCTCTGGCTCCTCTCCTCTCCTTCCTCCCATTCGCATTCCTACAGTCCTTTTTGGCTGTATGGTATATGCATTGAAATTTGCGGCATCTGCGGCCTGTTGTTCCGGCTGTGCCTCTTTCTGTCTCTTTCTTCTTTATTCTCAGTGAGTTTTGGGTGTTCCGGTTGTTGATTCACTAGTTACATACGAATACACTCAAATATGGCTTACAATGTCAACATTGGGTCATTGTTCATGTGATGCTGGTCGTATCAAAACGATTTTCTGCTCTTTTCGCACGTTTTTTCGCCGCTTTGGGAGGCTTTTGGCTTTGATATATTTGTTAGTGTGGCCAAAAGCTTAACGCAATAAAATTGTCAAACCCCTCGCTGGAAATTGCCTTCGCCGGGGTCGTTCTTTATATTACTGCTCAATTGCCCAAGTAAATACTCATTTCCATAATTAAACATGTTTTGCAGTTTCTGGTCTGCACTGTCTGGATTTCTGTGTGTGTATGTGTGTGTGTCCAATTTCCTTTACTGATAGAAATCTAATGTACTATGCCACTCTACATACGTGGCGAAAGGTTTGCAAATACAGTTATGCCTAAAGCTAGGGCTATTATTTGTATCCATCATGCCGGAAATTAGAAAAACAAAATAGTAGACAATAACAACTTTCATCTCCTTCGTCCTTGCGGTGACTCATGTCAATTGACACGAGCCTAAATGGAGTGTGGTACGACAGCTCAGGTTAATCTATCTGCTCCATCCTGTGCCCATGCCTGCCTCTCTAATAACGCAAATAATGTCTGTATGTGCTGGGATGTACTTACGCCCGACTTATCAATTCTAAAGACACCCTGCGCCTAAATAAAACGGCAAAAGCGGAGGCATGGGAATGCAGAGAGAAGATAAAAGAAGAACTTGAATGTCATGCTTACATTTCAGAAAACAAATCTGTCATTCGATGTATGTAATAGAATAAAGACTCCTTAAATATACGAGCATAGTTCAGAAATTGGCTCAAGCTCAGATACGAATACAGATCCAGACTGGAGTAGTGACTTGGGCTGGTGGGCTATTGCCAGCTGGCAGGCACTGTCACACTGGCTCCAAACAGTGTCCGCCCAAATGAAATTGAAGAAAATTGCATTTGCACGAGAGACAATTTCTAAACAATTGCAGAACTGTTTGACATGCTACCTGTGATGCTGCCAAACAGTTTAGCAGGTAATGCCTTATATCGATACCGGTCTATGTCCATGTCCAGGTGGACAAAGCGAGCACAGCTTGGGGAACGACAGAGATATGTATGTATATGTAGGTATATAGTTGCCGTGCCAGGGCCGTGCTTGGCAGGCAGATGATGCAGTTAGTTGACTATTGACTGCCAGGCAAACTCTCAACTCTCGACTCGCAACGTCGAGATATCGCGTCAGTTGCAGGCATCCACCAGCCACCAGCTACTACCAACCAGAACAGCCAGTAGACAACAGACAGTAGCCGACATTCACATGAGGAGACTCGAGAATCGAAAGGTTTTTGGCACATTTCAACCATTTACCGCTCGCTTCAGGCTAGAGAGCCCGGAACAGAGCGTAACTATAATTTTGTTAAAGACAAACGTTGCAGTGTCTGCAAAATGGAACATGCTGCCAGTGGCCAATATTCGCCTAGTTGCCTGGCTCCCAATGGCTGCCATTGCAGTTTTTGGGCTATGCCCGAAATCGGCATGTGGACATGAGAGCACAGAGAGGCAACGCGGACCAGGCCCAGCCAGTTTGGGCCTGCCAAAGCGGCTTAAATAGCTGCCAATGGATACGGTTACGGACCCGGACGGCTACAAAAACGGCAAGTCAACTGCATAATTACTTAATTTGCTCTCGGAGTTGGTATTCGCATTGCTTTTGCTATCAGCCTCGGTCACAAGTTTTCAGGCAGTAGGATTAGCCGAGCGGAGCTGAAATGGAGCCGGGGCTGCTTTTAAGGGGTCCGTCAGAGAGCCATCTATGCAACTAATGTTGGTTCTTTTATGCCTATTCTTTGGGGAAATTGCCGAATTCAAAAAGGTTTGTCTTTGTTGCTGTCGCATTTGATGCCACAATTCTGTAGATTTCCCAGCCGACCCGATTCGATTTACTTCAAGTGTGGGAAACTGTAAATTTGCACAATGACAAGAAAGGGTCCTGACACGTAACAAAACAAGACACGTAGCAGCAAACTGGGACCGAAGAAGGAGCAAGAGAGGAAAGAAGGAGCAAAAGCCTGCCGATCGAAGTGTCAACTCAGTACGTATGTCTCCCAACAACTTAAGACCTATTCGAATAGATGGGCACGTGTTTAGCGTGTGCAGCCACTGCCTGTTTATTAGATGAGGGACTCAACTGGGCCGTGGTCAACCTTTTGTTCGGCTTAGCTCTGCTCATCTTGGCCTGCACCTGTTGCCAATTGTTTCAGTGCCTGTTTTGTTGTTGTTATTTGTGTACACGGCAGTGCATGTTTATGTTGTCTGCTTTGCTTGGTTTTGTCCTTGTCTGCAAGATGTAGTGTCCGATTTGCCTGCCCGTTGTTCTAAATAAATTTTGCACGGAAACTCTTATGTAAATCTTATGGTAATTTGCTCGTCTTGGCCCCTCTGGCTTGGCTTTTGAGCTCCTTCGGATCCAGCTTCGCCGAGAAGAGCTATTGATCCATTGAAATTGCGAAGCAAGTGCCGCCAGAAACCAGATTTATCTCTAGCAGCAGCTGCAGAGAACAGTTACAGTAACAAAAGTGACGAAGTGCTGATTCACGGGGCAACAATGCTGTTAAGCCGCACAAAAATTACATGACCACAAGTTTTCGGACCCAGAAGTTTCTAAGGTGTGGCCGAAAACAATAAACTTTGGCTTTCTCCGCTGAGCGCATTAACGAGTACTCAAGAGTCATGAGAGGTATTCAACTAGAGAGATAAAAGTAGCAAGCGCGATTCAACAGATGCTTATATGCGGAGATATACACTGAAGTGGAGACGGAGGCAAAGTCGGAGGTAGAGTTACTTGATACCTTGGCTAATCGATTACATCACTCGGGGAATCGCGTGTCAGCTGCAGACTTTATACGGAGTTCAAGTTGAACTTTAATTGCATAATGCGATCGCTTTGCTAATTTTGTTTACATTGCCAAGGAGAAACAAAAACAATGCCAGACGACGTCGTCGTAGTGCTTACTTTGAGTGCTTTGCTTGTTTGTTCTCAGCACGCCTCGTTACATTTTTACAAGTGTAATTGAAATTGGGTAAATTCTCTTTAGACTTTAGGTTAGGGCCCTGCAGCTCCCAAGCTATTGTTGTTGTTGTCAAATGGTTATTTGTAAGTTACCCGTGCCACGCATTCAAAATGTGAATTCGAATGCGGAGAAAGCCTTTCACGCATCGGACGCCGAAGTAGCATGACAAATTTTCGGAATGTGGATCTGGCACAAATACCTCCATTTATGATATTTTGTTCTTTGTTTCTGTCTCTGTCTCCGTCTTTGTTTTTTGCTTTTTGTTATTGTTATTGATTGATTGGCTTTTCGGGCGGGGCATATTGTTATATAGGATCGCAAAGTAACGATGCATTTTATGAACCTTTTAATTAGCTAAGAGATAACATATTCCCACCCAGAGCCTTGCCCCGCAGCTGTCTCTGGCCTTTCAGGCCAAAGCCGGGGCCAATTAATTTGCATAAAACACAAAATATGCAAATCGATGGCCAGGAACTGTCGGCTTGAGTGGCACAAATCATGTTTACACATCGTCAGTAGTACTAGAAGTCTTTCAGAGTCAGGGGTTGGGCCTAGTAACTCTCAAAGCCTCAAAAATATAGCAACATTTTCTGGCCCTGCTTCTACGCTGCTGTGTTGCCGGATCTGGTGCTTGTCCTTATTGGCAGATAATTGACACATAAAATTTACATAATTTTTGGACCAGCCAAGTGGCAAGTGGCAAGTGGCAATCGGCAACTGGCAAGCGGCAAGTGACAAGTGAGTAGTAAAGTCCGAAATACAATGAGCCAAACTACGATGACGGCCATCAGAATACATAATGACCGAGAAGGCCGAGAAATCATTTCACTTTTCCCTTTTTGCAAATGTTATTAAAATATTAAATATGTTGATAGTGTTGTTGCACGTACGGAATTTAAATGATTAAATTATGGGCTACTATGTTGTCGCCAATGCCTTTCTCACATCATTTGGATTTTCGGCTCAGCTTGGCTTGGCTCGCATTTCTCGCTGCGCGGTTCCCTTGATTCGTATCTATGCAAATGAGCAGCAGCAGAAAGAGAGCAAAGAAAGCTCAGTAATTAATGCGTGCGAATATAAAGTTTCCACTCGCTTTAAGATCTGCACAGCTCACGCTGTGTATGCTCAGCTTGGGCACCTATTCAATTACCCGGCACACGGCCCGGCGCTAAGCGCTGAGAGCTAAGCTCATGTCCCAATTCCCTAAATACTGGCGCTTATCAGATTAATAATGCCTTAAGGAGCCACCACCCGTGGGGAAAGGTGTCAACTCATAAACATAAATGAACTGGGGAGTTAGGGAGATGAGGAGACAGGGTGGGGGGTAGGGGGAAGAGGAACCTCACTGCTTCGTCAGGTCAAATTGCCGTACAGAGAAGGCATCGCACAAAAGGAAAGGGCTCACATTTGGAAATTGTCAGCACAGCGTGCAGCTCAGCTCACAATGTACGCCCAAGGCCGCGACATGCCACGCCCATGACTGATTTATGGGCGGCACTGAGTGTTGGCTACCTGCAGACACGAGTCGCGTCGGGATCTCGGGACGAGCACATAAATCGGAGTAAATGTCAAACGAAATGTCAACATCGTCGTCGCTCTAAAACTTCCATGGCGCTGTCAATTCCGTCCTGCGACAAACAATTTAATTTATGAAAATCGCTGAAAACTAAAGCAGAATGCCAAGCAAAGTTAACAAAGTGAACAAAGTGAGCAGACAGCAGAAGCAGCAGCAAACAGAGCAGCAGAAAAAACTCTCAACTGCCCGGGAGAGGGCAGGGGGAGGGAAATAAGAAGGGGGATCAAAAGTGTTTCCATGTTGGCGGCACATGAATCCTTCGATTAAAGTGCGACAATATTTCACTTTATACTTTACTGAGCTGGCGTTGGCATACCAAAACATTGCAACGCACCTCCTGGGCATATCAATCCTATGGGAATCAATGTTTCTTTTAATGAACATCAATAATTATCGCATGGAGCGATGGAGTTTTATGAAAATTTCTATGGAAGATCTCAAATAAAGTGAAACATTCAGCGAGGGTATTGCCAGTTCGCTCTGCAGTGCAGAGTAAGAAACTGCCCTCACTTTATTTTCTTACATTTGACACTTGAGTGCGCTCTGTTGCTGTCGCCGTCGATGTTGCTGCTGCTGGTCCTTGGGCAGTTTGCGCAACGAATCAAATTTAAATTTCTTGATTGTCTAGTCGAGTGGCAGCCCAAACTCGGACATATACGAGCAACATTGAGTTCTGCAGATCCCTTTGCGATTTGCGCATAATAATAATTTGAACGACGTGCTCGGAATCGGTGACTGAACTGGTCACTGCCGATGATGACTGTTTCGCTGGCCACTCCCGACTCCTGACTACACACTACCCACTACGGACTATTGACTGACTGCCGACCACTGACTCCTGTTAAAAATCGTGGAGGCAAAGTGTCGCGCAGGCTAAGTGACTGATGGACGAATGACTGGTCATGGACACGGGCAGGCCGAGGGCGAGGTGTGTGGGGGTGCGAGGCCTCCCTCTGGTCGTTATCTCCTTTGGCTGTCAGCGCGCAGCAGCAATCCATGCTGTTAAATGGAGCAAAAAGTGTTGCCCGAACAATGGTGTCAATTAAACATTACATTGTTGTATCCACTATGATGGACTAAGGGATGCAGATGGCTTCGGCTTCGCTTCAAAGCAAAGAGACCTTCAATTTGAACTGCGTGCGACTTTTTTCCTACTTTCCAAATTGACGCGAGGATGTGCGTGCTCCTCGGGCTGTTCGGGCAGCTCGGGTTGCCCGGGCCGCTTGGGCTTCTTGAGTTGTTCAACAATAAAAGTCTATTAAAGCGCTGTCATTTAATGGTTTTGTTTGGCTCTGAACTACGGTTTGACTTTGGGTTTCTCTTTTCCGTTTTTTTGGCTTCTCTCTGTTTTGATTGAGCTGCGTGGACTGAGTGTCCCTTCGCGCTCGGTTTTTACAGTGCCTCCATAGTCCCTTTTTATGGCGCGACCGCGCTGATGAAGGTCTTAGACTGACATAAAACGATATAAATACCATTGCGGGAGGCAAATTTCGCTGACTAGACGCCAAACAGGATCTTTAAGTGACACCAGAAAGTTGTAACGTTTTTATTCCATTTGCGTTCACTACACTTAGGAGGTTTCTACACGTTTTTATAATGCTTACCCAATTGACCGTTCTGATATTTATTAAAAACTACTTAAAAGGGGTGTCAGCTGTTGTTTGTTGAGACTATAAACTTTATTATTTTATTTCACTCACCGCTACAAAAATTCTATTTTCTTTCAAATATTTACTATACGATTACTAATAGATCACTATTTTGGAAAGAACTGTCGACACTTTGTTGCACCTTAAGTAATCGTATTTTTTTTTTTCAAAATATTTAAATAGTCACTGCACAAATGATTCACACTTATCCTTCAGCAGGATAACTGCCTTGTTGATAATGCAGAGCTCCAATGGAACAACGCACGCGTGACCGAGACGAGAGTTTGCTCAGAAGCTTCAATGGGTCGGGTTCTTATATACCCTCGTGTCCCGCTTGAGGCTGATAATCAGTCGTCGCAAATTTCTTTCTGTAATAATGTTCTTGCGCCGACCGCGACTGCGCAGCAGACAGCTCAGCTGACTCTGAACTGCGGCGCTATTTTCGCAGCGATTAATTCACTGTGTAAAAGCACAGCTGCGACGCCGACGTCGACGTCAACCATAGCGCGAAAGCGTTTAGCAAGCTGCAGCAGCGGGCTTGAGCAGATTCTCAAGACGTTGACTGCGCAGCCGCGACTGTCTTTGCAAATTGTGTTTGTGTTTGTGTTTTTATTTACGTTTGTTTCTTCAGCAAGGCTGCTCTCACCGACGCCGACGCCGATTCCAATTCGAATTCTGGTTTCTGCTGGTTGCCCCTTTAGGCCTTAAGAGGGCAAAGAGTTCTGCGCTGCTTTTGTTGGTCAGAGTTGGCACTGTCTTTGCGATTCTTGATTGGCCAGCAGCTTGCGCAGAAGCTACAATTGATGGGGTTTCCCTCAGCTGTTCGACTCTCTTTTCTGTTACTCATTTCGTTTTGGGTTTTGTTTTGTTCACGGCTTGTGTGATTTATTGCGGAAAATTATTGTTATTGTTATTGCTTCTGTTTCTGCTTGTTATTGTGTAACTCGCGGCGACCTTTCGGCGGAGAATGCAACAAGTGATTCATATGCTTTTTTATTTTGATACTGGCTTTTAAGTAGGCCGCTTAATTGGCCGTAGTTCGTTGACCCTGTCCCTGTCCTAAGTCCGTACACAACACTCTTTCATACAGGACTATGCGTGAATTGATTTTTCTGCGCGTTGGTTAAGCACTGGTGAAAGCCTATTTGCCTTATCGACGAAGACGATGAGCGTGCAGCGATTTGAGCATGCCCGCCAAATTGAAATCCTCCCAAAGATTTTCTCATAAACATAAAGATAAAAATAATCTGTGCCAAATTAATTTCAAGTGTGGCATGTGGAGTGTGTCGAGTGTAGAGATGCGAAAGCTTTGACGGCCGTATTTACTCCACCCGTCATTGCTTTGAGCCATTTCCTAGGGCACACACACACCCAAACACATACACATTTATACAATTTAAATTTTCCTTTATCTGCGTTGGGCACAGAGATTTCTGTGTGATTCTACTCTTAAGTCTTGCACGCCATAAACGTCCCTGCTAGAGACGAGAACGTGAACCAAACCGAGAAATTTCAATATTGCTCTCACTGCGTGGGCGGCGCGGTGTAACTGTGCATCGTTGTATCTGTATCTGTCTCTGCATCTGTATCTCGAGCCTAAGCACACACCACAGGTGCCTCTTGTTGTTGTTGTGCTGGCTCTTAACGCACGCACGTGATTTGCATTTGTAAATAACCAGACGAGCTGGGTTTACGTGGGTGTGTGTGATACTCAAATGCTAAAATAATAAATTGTTTCGAATTATTGTCACTTTGGCACTGATCAAATAAATGTGTATTGGTAATAACAATAATAATGCGACAACGACAACACAAAAAACATGGGAACCACATCAACTCTGTCGACACTGACACTGGCGATGGGTCCTCGTTCACATCTGTTTTACTGCGAGAAAAAGTGCGACCAATAAAAATGTTCTTATGATTTTCAATAATCACAGCCATTAAATTACCATAATGTGCGCATCTTCAATATCGACGCGCAATGGCCTGCACCACCCTTGTACAGATTTTCCAATTTCGTTTTCCTCTGATTTAAAATTGGGTGTTCCTATGTCTAAAATTTTATCTCGTTAAAATCATACTGAAATAAGCAGTAGACCATAGACCATAATTTTGTAAGGTCCATGTCGTTACCTAAAAAAATACTGTAAGGGTTATTTTAAATTGATCGAATTAAGAAAATTTATGTTGGTTACTCTAAGGATTGTTCTTAAAGGCCAATATATGTTCTAAGTCATTTTAAACGAGTTAAATAACAATTGAAGATCAAGATCATCGATAAGAACTCCTTTATCTCTTCTCGCAAAGCTATCTAGGCCTTGACTTTCGTCATATGTTATTATTGAAGACACTTGACCCATATCTTTGATCTCATTTCTCGACAGTTATCGCAACCTTTGCCAACTTTTCATCAACTGTATTGAGTAAACAATTATCTTTTCTACCCTAAGATTCCAACTTTAGGATACCCTAGAGTAGACATAACATAAAACTACTCAAAAGAATTTACAAGTACGTTGAACTTCTAAGAAAGTAATAGTGGCTAGTTACTACCTGCTTGCTTGAAGCTGTTGCCGCCTCTAATGAGTCATGAGCCTTTCACACAAAATCTACATCGCCAGGCCGGAATTGAATAATCAAAATACATGTTCGTCTCACACACGCAGTTCTAGATACAGTTAAGTAAATTTTTTGTGTTTGACTTGACTGAGTTCACTTGAAGGCTGCTAAGATAAGCAAATCAAGAGAAATTCCCCAAACACTCAACGGCCCAAAAAAATTAAAAGAACAACACTTCAGCTCGAAATTCTGCATAAAGAATGAGTCGGTTCAAGGCCTTGACCAGAATCCATTCGAGTCTTGGAAGGTAACGTACATACACAGCTATAGCTGTAGGAATCGCAACCAAGCCGGCCACAAATATCTGTGGTGGCAATTGGTTGTCAGAACTTTCACCGTGCGCCTCTTTAAGCGCATGCTGATGAGGACGATGACAACGATGACGGCAGCTAATAGAAAGTTCTTTCAAAATTAATTATTATCGAGATATTACCAAAACAACAGCAAAGCAAACGAAACGAAGTCAAGCGAAATGAAACGAAACGCAGAAGCAAAACAAAATACGACAATCAAAGCGAAATGGTACACAAGGTTGTGCCCAAATGGATATATGGCTATATCTTGGGAACAACACATTTAAACTAAATCCAGTGCAAGAACCTGCGACGGTGTCTGAATTTTTTATTACCATGTCACTGACGTGCCTCACATTTTTTTCCTGTCGTAATTTGCTCTCTCGCCCTGTTGTTCTTGTATTATTATTTTTGCCCATTTGCCCATTGTTTGGTTTTTGAGTTTGCACACACCCTCTCCAAATTTTGTGCCACTGACCGACAATTTGTTGGCGAGACATGGCTCAATCGTTCATTGATTCAAAAAGTACGTACAATACAACATACATATGTACAATATGTTCATTTATGGGTCTCGAACTTGGACAGCATCAACTGAAAAACCGGTTATTGCGCCAAGCACAGGCATTGTAATTAATGCTCAACTGACTTGACTGCTTTGTTTTCGGCCCTTGACAAAAATGGAATTGTCAGGTTCAACACCGAAACTCAACCAAAAAAGTTCTAATTACTACTGCTTTACGGTATATTAATCATTTCGAAAATATATAAGCAAGTTTGTCTCGTGAGGATATCTGTGAATCAATCTTTCGTCAACAGTCTAGGCAACATTCGAATGGGTCCGTTAGTCTTTTCATAATTAGAACGTCAAAACACAGGCGCAGAGAGAGTCGTAACTGAGTTCTTCGTTGATAGCTTCCAAGAAGCCGCTGCTTGACGCAGAACTGTCCGGTTAACTGTAAAACTATGCCGCACTTGATACGACAGATATGACGCCATCGAGATAAGAGCGCGCTTCTCTTGTTCAATGCGCCTGTCTGTCGGTCTGCATTTGTATGTTTAGCTTGTGGGACATGCTTCAAGGAGGGTTTAATTATTGCGAAAATTTTGTTTGCTGAGGTTTTCATCGGCAGCATGGTCTAATTCCATCTCATAATTAAGCATAAGAAATTATTAGGCATTTATGCTAATTGCGAGAGCGAGCCAGGTGATTTCTTCATCTTTCAGTTGCCAGCTGCAGAGAGTTTCTTGAGAGTTCTTGTTCTTACCCCATTAATTTATTCACAATAAAATTTGCATTTAAAGCACTTGGGCGTCGCAGATGCTGCTTACTTTTACTTTTCGATAAATTATTGAAACAGGGAGTGTAAATTTGCATCTTTTTATGGCTAATGGCCCGTAATTTATGAGCTAGTGAACAGTTTGATATTATCTTTTACAAATCGACACGAGGAAGACTGGAGTCCTTATTGGTTTTGGTGCACTTGGACCTGCATAGTGTCTACTTAAAGTAAATTACTGTAATTTGAGCAACATAATCAAGGCAGAAGCCCATGTTAAGATCTAAATATAGACACAAAAGACGCTAAAATACCAATTATAATGGTTGTTATTCTTGTTTGTTGTCGTTTCAGGGAAAGTTACAGATCTCCCAAGTGCATTAGCTCTTGTGAAGGGGAAGGTTGAGGCGAGGACGAGGAGGAATGCCAAAGGACAATTAGCGCTGACTAGGTTGTTGATGGCCAGTTGGATAGTCGGCAACAGGCAGACGGACAAACCGGCCAGTCACATAGACAAGCAACCGTCCAGTCTGACAAGTCAACTGGCAGCGTTGGGTTGAAGATCAAAGACTATAAAAGGCGCAGTGGAAGCAACAGTTGAATCTAAATTTAGACAGCTCGTACGAAGTTGGAAATGGAACGCCAGCAGAAGTCAGAAGTGAGTAGTCATAGATTGTCATGCTAGGGATGTGGATGGGGAACGGGCTGGCGGAGACGTGTCGAGTGGTACGCTGAAGTGTTTGCGGCATTTCCGCACTGCGACTAACTGAATTAGCCAAGTTGCATCTCGACTATAATTCGATGAAATCATTACGTTTTCATTTGCTGGTATTTTTGATTTCATTATATTGTATTTTACGACCATCTCTTCACAGCATTCCACAATCTTAAGGTTGCGCTTTACGATCCCAATCTGTGGGTGAACTTCTTCATATGTCTGTGTCTGACAGCGTTACAAGGATTTTAAAGTGCGTGAGTAAACATGTTATGATGGCTGTTCTTCTGTGACTACATCCAAGTCATTAAACTGCGAGCTCTGCACATAAAATTAATTTCTTGTGCAAGCAGCTATCTTGATATACAACAGCATAGTTTTAAAAAGATTGTCGTCACTTTATGGGCGATGTGGTTGTTGGTCAGTGGGTCCCCAAATTTCTCCACTTCGATGTGTAATTTTAATGTGCTGCAAATAAATTATGTACATAATGTTAAAGTGTTGCATTTATGACGCATTTTTGGTTCTAAATATTCGAACCGCAGACAGTAACAATTTTTAAATGCAGGCTCTTAAATCCCTTTAAAAAAATTCTATTAAAGATAATTTGAAATAATCTAAAAATACGTGCTTGAAGAGTAAATTGACTGGGCTCACAGGTCAATGCGTTTTTAATTTATAATTAATCTTACATTGTCCAAATTTTGTTATGTTCAAAGATGTCAGAAAATACACGTCGATAGTTATAACCCGATGAACATAAGTATAAATGTGATGATATGTATGTGAAATAAGCTTGGTATCCTACAGTCGAGCACGCTCGGCGCCTCCTTGTGCTATCCATTAGGAAAATTATTATTACTTAATTAGGTTTTTATTTTAAAATGTCCACGAGGCATGCGTGTTGAGCCTTCTTTGCTATTTTTTCAAATGCTCACTGAGGAGCAGTTGTACTTTATTTAATTAAATCATAATAAATGCGACGTGCCCACAATGCCAGACCATAAATAGAAATTATGACACATTTCGTGTGGACACGGAAGCCATCTAAAGTTTAGGGGCTGGCTTATTAATTAAAGCAAATGCGTGTGGTTTCAGATTGTGGTCACACACACACACACACACACACAGATCCGCTCCTAGCTCATGCGTACCCCTACTTCATCCATATATATACATATGGTATGTACGTACGGACATGCACACGACTGTACAGTCGTACACATCACGTGCTCGCTAATGTGCGGTTGTTAATTTCAAATGTTTTTTAACAATCATTTGCATGTCATTGGCTTCATCATCATCGTCACGAATATTCAGATAAAAGCACTTCTATCTAATATTATTCATTATCCTGGTGAAATTCTTCATTCATACATTTTTAATATTCGAAAACTCTGATACATATTTCATAATTAAGCTGCGTCTTTTCTGTTTGTCAGTTCCTCATACCATTTTGGGTAATTTAAATGGGGGAAATCTTGACCACTTGATAACAAACTTCACTTCCTTAAAATAATTATGCCTGTTTGGATCTTTAAGAGTCATTTTTATTTAATGAATATTTCCAAATTAAGCACAATACAGTAAAAGTGTCTGTGCATATGAAATACTTTCCTGCTTTTACTGTCATTTAATTACAACATTTTCAATGGTCCTGCGATTGTTATGGACGTCAGAATGTCCGCTCAATCGTTAATAATGTCATTTATACTTTCCCTATTAAACAGTCGCATTGTTGTTGTCCTTATTTATTGTCGTTAACTGTTACGCGCTCCGCCAGCAAACAACCTCAGTTACATTTTGTGGTCCAGAAAGATAAATAATATGCTTTTATTGAAGCAAACGCATTTATACTTACACATCATTTTTATACCGGAAGCGTACATTTTACTTTGTGGTTCATCATGCAAATGCCTTTATAAAAGTATTAATTTTTAAATCGAATGTTCCTTAGTAAGAATATCAGATTTGTGCTTTATATGATAATAATATTCATAACAATGAAATTGCAGTATTGATTCATGCTTGCATTAACACTTAATGACATACTTTCGTTGTGCAGGAAATATTTGACAGGTTATTTCCATAAATGAACACTCAGACGCACAAATATTCAGCCGACTCACTCACTTGAACTGCATACAGTTATGCCCGCTTGTTTGGGCCACTCAAGCAATCGACGAATCGCCTAATTGACCAACTGTCCAGTTGACCGGTTGACCACCTGCCGCTCTTGAGAATAACATTGCCTCTGCACAATACGTTTGTACTGTACGAGTGTGTCAAAAAAGACCAGCGATCGAATAAAGTGCTCTTCAGAGTGTTGACACCTATAGTCCTGTGCCATATTTCTCGGAAATTGTCTGTTAATTTATTCACAATGTTTATTGTCACAACAATTCGCATTCATATGAGCACACAGCGACGCTAATTGCTCTGGATTTGGCTCTCCTGGCTTAATTACGATGACACTTTGGCCCTAAATATGTCAAGACGCTTTGGAAACAAAGAGCCTTAAACAAATGGGCATTATGTACACTGCGATATGAAAATGTGAATAACGTCTTTCTGTATCTCTGTGTGCTTGCTCAAATTTATCAAGCGGCAAAGTTGTTAAGCAGCATTTTAATTTTTTTAACAGTTTTACTGGGCAAAAAGTTTTTCAGGGTGCTGTTTAACAAAAAAAATGAAACACACACTCACAAAAGGGCTGGCATGGGAATGCAGAGAATACAACTGCGCCTGTGGTAGTATGTTTTTGTGTTTGTGTAAGTGCGAGTGTGCATGTGCATGTGTCATTTTGTCTGGGTTCGTTGCTCGTCGGCTGAGTGCAAAAATGAGTATTCTCCTGGAGTCGCAGCCCCAGTTACGGTTACGGTTGCGTTGCTCTCTTCTCTGTTTACTTGTTTTGTTTTCTCCTCACTGTGCTGCTGTTGCTGTTTCGGTTGGCGTTGCTGCTGTTGTTGTTGTGATGAATGTCGCTGCATTTGGTCGAGTTTTTTGTTTGGATGGAACAATTTACAAGACACAAACATTAGCAGCAACAGCCAACGGCGAGAACAAAAACATATAACGTAAAGTGACCTTAATGGATTGTGCCAGGCCGAAAGAATTAGTTTGTTGTGTCCGGGACAGACGCAGGATTTGCATGGCAGACCTGCAAACAGCAGGGAAACTGTAAGAAGCTGGCATTGTCATCGCCAAGGCGAGCGACCTTTGACTTGCAACTCATTAATTAACATCAAATTCGCATAACATGCAGATACAAATGTGAATCATTTATGTGAGCAATTGTCAGTTTAAAGTCGTAAACGTTGGCCACGCACCTGCTGCGGGATTTATGTGGAGCACTTGCCCAAGACATTTAACACCTGCAGTCCTGAGTTCTGGGTCGGGGTCCATCACTATCTGGGGTCCTTAGCTGGCGTCAGACCAGATTTTTCAACAGCAGCATCAACGAAAACGCACATCAAAATAATTTATGATGCACATCTGCAAGCATTTAAAGACAGAACAGAGGTTGGGATGAGCGCCGGTGTTACGCTACCCAGAGCATTACCTAAACATAATTCACTATACATACACACATAAAAAAATACGTGCACACATACAAACATGCTTGCTGTTATTCAGCTGCGTGGTCCATTTTGTGGGCATAATGCTTAACCATAAGTTTTTCCCTGCAAAAACATAAACAAGCTCAATCAAGTCAAATGCGCTAATAAATCTTGAAAGCATTGACGTCGTCAACTCCGTGATTTGTTGTTGTAGCTGCATGTTTTTGCTGTTGCTGTTGGCATGCAAATGACCGTAGTGCTAAGCAATTTTGTTGGGAATGGCCGTCTTGCTCATATGCAGGGAACCACGCTGCGTATACTTCATGTTAAGACTCATAGGAATTTAAGCTTATGTATGGAGCCGCTAGAACGAAAACCTAATTGGTAATTAAGTTCCACTGTCTGAGTTTCTAATTGCAAGTCAGCTAAGCAGCGGAGCCCCGCGAAATGTGCACGCATAATTAAATCTCAACCAGCGCACAGTGCGGAATCAGAATCAATTTGGTCCGCGTTCCACTGCAACCATCGGAGGCATTATAAAAATGCTGTGTTCCACCATCGACAGACGCAGTCGCTGGAGTCCTTGCAGTCGCAGGGCTTTGTTATTCTTGGCGCAGCGGCTACGCAAGCAGCTCGTTAGCGGCAGCAGCAACAATGCGACAGCAGCTTAAGTCATATTGACAATCCCAAAGTTGTGTAATCCGTTGCCCGTCAGGGCCAGAGGCAGCGGCAGAAGCTGTGGCAAAGGCAAAGGCTGAGGCGGGAACAGGGGCGAGGGCAGAGGGCAATCCGATTTGCATGGCGACTTGCAACTGCCGTAGAACTTAAGTTCAGCTATGAGGGCTGAACGGAACGATATATTTAGTCAGTATTTGCATTAAGTTGTCTTATGTCTTTAAGTTCGTGCCCCAAAGACTGTGATTGCACTTCGGTCTTGACTATAACTTAAATGGGGGCAAGCCAATGCTGCAAGATTTTTGGGAATATTAGTTCTTTCGTTCTCGAAATTTGTTTGTTTGCTTGCACCGTTTCCGCCCGATTTTTGTTTGCCAACAGAGAGACGTTGTGCTTTTATGATAACTGAGTATTATTTGCATAATTTTGCAGTTAACACTTGAGTGAAGCAAAACGAAAGAGCCGAGAGGAATATCTGCTGATGGGAGCTTTTGTTTTTGTTTTTCACAAAGCGCCGCTCCAAACCACATTTGGCATAATCTCGAACGAGTTGAGTCGTTGAGAAATTCTCGCACGTTTGACGAACGCCGAGCGCTCACATAAATTTATCATTTTATTTAAAATTTCACATTCGTTGACAATTTCATTGCCTACGAATTGTGAGCTCGAATCTTTTGTTCCGTTTGCCTCTGCTTGGCAACTTGTAGGAGCTTCTGACTGCCCGACTTTCCGACAGCTCGACAGTCTGTTTAACTGTTCTGCTATTCTTCTGTGCTGCTGTTCTTGTGTGCGACTGTTTAACTGTCGGGCTGTCCGAATGTCCGACTATCCGATGTGTTCTGCTCACATAAAAATATTTGCTCAGTTGCTTTTGCTCTGTTAATGGACAATGTTTGATGTGCCATGCTCCGCACTCGTCAGCTCGGCAGTGAGTGGGTGAGAGCTGTTGCCAGGAGTCTTTGCACTCAACCACCGCATTCTGATGCCGCATCACGGCAGAAGTGGGTCAGTAAAACGCGCTACGAAACCCGAATCTGAATCAGAAACAGAGACGGAGGCGGAGACAGTTATGGAGACAGAGACTGAGACGCAGACAGAGACGGGGACAGAAACAGAAACCGAAACTGAAACCAACCAAAAAGTGTCACACCTGTCTGCCGACGATTCTGTTTACCCGTATGGGTGCTTGTCTTACACTCAAAACTTTACATAAATGTTAAATATACGTACAATAAAATTGTTATTTACATGCTTTTGAAAAGAGAAAGTCCAGAGCGTTTACTGCGCATGAAACGTGATTTCATTTAAATTTAAGTAGTTCTGAATTTCCGGTTTTGTTTCCCGTGTACCTGGTTAATGGGCTGGATGGATAATTTTTTTGGTTTCATGCGTGAGAGTTCTCTCGGTTTTTTTACTTTTTGCGTAGTCGAAGTCAGGCAAAAACCATTAAATTTTGAAGTTATACTCATTGCTAATATATGTAGAAACTTGAAAATCTTTGGTTGAGGTGTGAAGAAATATACTCGCTTCCCTTATCGATAGTTGAAGTACACAGCTTACTCTTCTCACATAAAATTTCTATGGTTAAACTGTGAAGTTAAAAGAAGGCGAACAAGGAATGTAATGAATCAGTGTAGATAAAATAACATCTTCTACTTAAATATTTATCTATGATCTATGTGCGAAATGTCAACTTGATTTAAAGTGAAGTGTAATTGTTTGAACTTTTATGAAGTTCAATAACCCTTGTGTTCTTAGTGAATGGTATAATAGCGGTATATATTTATTTGGCATGTTCAGAAAATTCGTCAATGGCATTGCGACTCTTAATTCGGATCTTTAAAGTTAATTAATTTCAATATAAAGTTTTGCAGTCTTAAGGTTACATATCTGTTACTGTTACATAACTCAATGAAAACATTTTTAAACATTTTTGAGCGGCTTCTCGGGTTCTTCCTCATGACCTGCGTAATTTATGCTTGGCTGGCTACCTCACATAAGCTGATAAGAGGTGACCAGGCCGGTGTGGGCGATTGACAACATAATATTTAAAATGCGTCGCTGACCAACAGAAGGATGTGTTGCTGTAGGAGAAGAGAGGGAGACGCGGTAACGCGAATTGCAGGGAAGCGTACATGGACGGGGAGTGGGCGGATAAGCAGTTTTGAGTACTTGGCATTAAATATGACAGCAGAAGCAGCAAAAGCTCGCGCAAATTTAAACAAAAGCAGGAAAAAAAAATCTGCTACGTGTGCTGCATTTTAATTGGCTTATAAAATTGCATTTCGAATATGGACCAGGCCAAGACCCACTCACAGAGACGGGGCTTAGAAGCGTTTGGCATGGTCTTTAAAAGCTGGCACACGTGCCAGGAGTCACATGTCTGGCGATGAGTCGTTTCTAACTGTCAAACGAACTGACGTCGGCTTGCGCTTACGGCATGCACGGCAGCTCTGTGCCACTTGCTACCTGCAATTGGCAAGTGGCAAGTTGCAACGTTTCAATCTGCCGCCGAGCGTCAAATCACGTTACGGTTATTAACTTGATGAAGGTGTAAATAAAATGAAGTTGTCGATTCGGAGGTGTGCATTGCATATGTTTGCCCCTCAGGCAAATGTTCAAGTATGTGAGTTCCGCTTTAAGTTCTGCGTTAAGTAGGATTGCCTGTTCACTCTTGTCGTCGACTGTCGGTTACTTTACTTGCTTTATATTTGCTCTTGTAACTTGTCCATTCAATGGTTTATTTTATCCTTGGAGTGCACGGCAATTAATCATTGTTTTTAATCGCATGTTCTCATGACATTTATTCAAATGAGGCTTTACCAATCTCAACCAGAGCATCGAAAGTACTCACAAAACGTCACTGGCTTAACAAAGTATGAAATGGACTTGAATGTATTAACTTTAAACCGAAGGGATATCGGTGATCTTATTGAAATGCAGGCAGCGTTCTGTCCAAGCTATTATTGGCAACTCACATACATAAAGGCATAAGTATGGTAAATGTTTGAATGAACGTCGCTTATTGAGTCGGCAAGTCTTCACTGCTCTTGACTGCACGCTTTAAGTACTTTATTAAATGGGCATTTAATGCTTAAAGCTAACACAAGTTTGTAGTTGTAATTATTGCTGTGATTTTGTGCGGCTCCTACAACCCTCGCCCATGAAACCCTCGACGCCAGTGCTGCACAGCTCGACAGCCTGCTGTCAGTGCCGCATGTGACCATTGTCCACTGTCCGCGGTCCACAGTTCGCTATCCACTGTCCGTAGCCCCGACCTATGTCACTAATTACGAGCTGCTGTTTACTTGCCGGCGCAGACGCTATGGCGCCAATGACAAAGTCGACTGCCATTTGCGGTGCTCGCTAATCCATTACCAGCGTCATTAATCTAATGAGCTGCCGCTGCTGCTGATGTTATTATTGTTGTTGTTGTTGTTGCTGTTGCTGTTGATGTTGATGTTGTTGTTGCTGTTGTTGTTGTTAGCGTTGGCTTTGTTGTTGATGCTCTTACTGCTGGTGCCCGTGGCGGAATGTGTCGAGTTGCCAATGCGCAATGACGTTGTCGCCATCCCCATCCATTTGCGCTTCACTTTACTTACATATGCCAGCGGCTTGACCAACGTCCATCACCTGATCCCAACGTGCTAATACATCGATACGATTGTATCTTCAGCTGAATCAGTTTGTTTGACTCTCTCTCTGCCTGCGCTCCCTGTCCTGCTCTGACTGTTACTATGATTGTGAGTTGACACCACCCTCCTCCCAATTTCCCATTTGTCTCCTCGTTGCCTCCCACTTGCTTGCCAGCGTCAATTAACTGGCGCTAAGCTCTTGCCAGTTTCCCATGCCGTCTCATTGATTGTTCTGTGGATTGCGTATACGGCACGTGAGCTATTAACTGCGAATGCGTTTGGGCATCAAATATCTTGCTTAGGAAACTTGTTCGGGTTGCTGTTGCAAGTGTAAATTACGAATGCGTCTAGCAAGAAAACTTGCAGAACATTTGCTTTAAATTAATAAAGTTTCCTCCGACGAATCGAACTTGTGGCAAACTCTCAGGCAACTCCGCCTGTCTGTGTGGTAACAAATTGCATTTCTTGCTTCGACAAACATACTAATGTTGATTGCGAAAATTCTCCACACACACACGCATACACACACACACATATTTTCAACGGAAAACAAAACATTTGAGCTCTTAGGGCTTGAGCCCGTTTAAGTCCTTTCAGTTTTTAGTTGTGTTCATCAACTAAATATTTTGTCGCCAAAAGCATTCCTTTAATTTTGTTTTGATTCAACATTTTCTGGCTTTATACAGGAGTTTATGGATGTGCATGTGTGTGTGTACTCTGGATGAATATATTTCTGTGCTAGGAGCTAGCTGCTTCTGTTTTGTTTGCTTTTGGTTTTTGTTTTGGGAAAAGTTTTGCGTCAAAAACTTCTGGCCAGGCAGCAAAACAAAGGCGCAAATTACAGTTGCAATTCTTGGTGTTTTCTACTACAAATATATATGTATATAATATATACAAATATGTATGTGTGTGTTATTTTGCTTCTATTGCTGGCGGCAAGCATTTCCGTAGTGGCCAACGCAAAATTGAAGCATTTCCGGTGTGTTTACAAAATAAAAAAACTACGAAATTTCTGCTTCGCTTCTTTTACAACTTTGTTGCCGGTTTGCTTTCGTTAATGTGGTTGTTGTTCTTTTTTTCAGTTGCTGTTGCATTTCGCGAAAAGTTTTAGCGCCTGGTTCAAGGCTTACGGCTGGAGTCTCGAGTCTCGATTTCTTTGATGATGAACAAAAACCGTTGCGGCAAACGACGCCTTGGCCACTGGCAGGACACTTGCTGGCCAGGGTTGTGGCAACCCCTCAGAATAACATCATAACAGCTACAGCAACAACAATAAAAACAACAACTCGACAACAACAAGAAAACAATTACAGTAACTAATAAAGGAACATTTAAAAAGCAAAACTTTGTTTCATAACTGTCGGGCTTGGGGAGATTTGCAGAGCGAGGGACAGTCGTAGATAGTCTGTTGTTAGGGGCCTCTGTTGCGTCCCTTCCCAGCCTCTCCCATCGTGTCCCATTCCCGTACTGCACGGTCGGAGGACTTTCGATCTCGCTTGCTCATGGCTGTACATGAATAAGCAATTACAAAGTTGTTATTAAAACGATTATGCAAAATGTTTTTGGACGCCAAATTGAATTGAAAGTGCACTGTTGTGTAGCCCATAATTGTTTGAGCATTTCAATCAAATCCTGGGGTGCCCCGAAAGCCTCTCTGTGGGTAATTTTCAGAGATTGTGTCACTGTCGTGGGGCCTGGCCTGCACTTCATTGGCCTCTGCAAAAGCTAATATAACCGCAACGAAAAGCACCTTTGGAACGTTTGGTCAACCAAAGGGTATGGACAATGGCTTTGCGCCCTTTGGTTTCCGTGGAACACTGACAGAGTTGACGGTTGTGGCCAGTGCTCAATTTCAATTTGGATGCCGGAGGCAGTCGCACGCAACCTTGTGCCATTTTCACACACACAGCTTAGGTCTTTTCCGCCGCTGATGATGATGAGAGTGATGATACCTGTGCCGGGCTGGCGGGCGAACTGGGCGTTATGAGGAGTGTGCCGAGCGTTGCCACTTGGTTTATTTTAATTAGTGGAAAAATATAGAGCTAGCTCACGCAATGGAGTGCTCCACTTTGCTCGCTGGCCACATAGCCGCAGGTCGACTGCACGACTAACTGACAAGGTTGCTTTGTCACCGAAAGGATGGGGGTGTGGTGGGGTTGAAGTGCCGACCCCATTGCTGCAACAAAGATGTGCAGGCAAGCGCGAAAGAAGGCAAATGTATGACGTTGTGGCTTCCACTAGTTTCTAATGGGCACCCGACTCGGCCAACTGACTCGACTGGGTCCGGCCCAAGCCGAGGATCCGCGCCCGGACGCGAACCCATTGTCGTAATGAGCACACCGCAATTTGTGTCGTGTGCTGTTGCTGTTGTCGCTGCGGGCCGTTTGCCATTCATTTGGCAAAAACAACAATTAAATGTTTTCGCAATGGCCATCATCATCATCGTGGCAGCCATCGCTGCCATCTTTCTGGCGGACAATTTACTTTGTTTTTGGGCTGCGACTGGGACTGAGGCTGCTCTGGAAATAATTGCTGTGTAAATATGTAGCTAAATTACAACATTTTGTGTTTATTTTAGTTGGCATGCTGTACAGACGCCTACCGTCCAGTTGGAGTGTCTTCTGCTCTTCCAAGTGGAGGCTACTAACAATAAGGTGTGCCAATTTATAGAAAAATGCATTTAAATATTTAAAAACTCAATTCTGGAAAGTATGGGTAATTTATGATGCATCATAGTTGGATTTCCCGCGGACTGCCTCATAATAGTAAACACCATTAAGTATTTACTCACTTTCTCTTACTTATTGCGCATCGTGCGCTTCCCAACCCGATTCCATCCCAGACGCACACACATGCAACATAAAGCGGCCCCGTGCACCATTCTCGGTGTTAGGCAAGCGCAATTTGGTTTATTTCCGGGGAAAAATAAACTTTCAAGGATAAACAAACTTTCGGCTACTGCAGCATCCTTAAGCAAATTTCATGAAATAATATTTTAGTGGTGCCCTGAGCAATGCATGAAGTCATGGCGCACACATCGGCCATCGTTGCCGAATCCACATCGCTGCTCCACCCCCATAATACTTTTAAGAGCCTTTGGTATTTGCATGCACCTAGCGTTCAAAGCTCAATTTAAACAACCCCTTTTGTGTATTTTCAACTACTGTTCTTGTTTTTTCGTTTATAACAACATTTTTGGGCTGCGAAATATTTTTGAAGTGTTTCCAAAATATTTGTGAAACCTCTGAATAGCAAAAGTAATTAAAAGCAAAAAATTTGAATTCTCTGTACTGAAGGCTACCCTGCGCTCAATTTTGACAAACATCTTCAGGAATAGGGCCTACAGACTAATATAGAAACCACGCCAAACTGCACTAAAGAACTGCAAAGAAAATCGTTTGAATTTTATTTAACATAATAAAGTTAAAGAAGAAACAAACAAAAACTGCACATAACAACATTTTTGATCTTCGTCCTTGTTAGAAAAACTACTCTGAATGCTTTAAAGTTTTAAGTGTTCAGCTTAAATAAACCTCCAGTTTCTAAAAAGAGTCGCAAGTAAATTTGGCTTATCACATTCTTAGCAAATTCAATTGAACCTTGCTCTATTACACAATTTTGTCCTCTACCACAAATGCTTCGACTATATAGACTGTAATTGAATAAGCTGCGTAAATAAAATTGTATCAAAGGCAAAGGCGGAAGCTGACCTCAGAACAAAGAACGGAAAGTGAACAAAATAAACCAATGTTTTTTAGTGTGCAATTCTTGAAAATACCGAGGAAAAAATTACAAATCATAATGTGCAGAGAGTTGTTATAAAAGTAAATTATACACATATAGTTAAAGTCCTCTTTCTTTAACTACACTTTGAAAAACAATTCAATATTTTTAGAGAAGATAAACTTGTTACCGAGTTTTAAATAATCAAAGCCTAATTATTAGTTGTTTATCACAGTTAAAGAATAAACAGAGTAAGATATTTTGAAGATAAAGCCCGGTACAACGAATACACGGCGGAACTATGCAGAAACGGAAATTAAGTCATTGTTTCTGTTGTTATTGTTACTGGTTGGCCTCCAGACCGTCTTTGAGGTTTGAATTTGTGCGGCTATTCTACTGAATGTTTTTCCAGCTTTTGCAGTCTTGCCTTCTATTTATGGATTTAGGAAAAGCACACAAGTACAATAAAATAGAATTGAAACTAGAAATTAAATTTAAGGTAAATTTAGTTTAAAAACATTCCTTTGTGGCTTAAGGGGATTCTCCAGTTCGTAGAAGTTGCATTAGGTACTAAACAACCACCGATTATAAACGCAGGAGGCGAGTTCAGGTTCTTAAATGCAACAGAAAGCTAGTTGCTAATCCTGCGGGCGCGGAGAGCAAACATGACCAGTCCGTGACGTGCACGGTGTGCGTAAATGTTTCCACACAGGACGGGACTAAGTCTGGTTTGGCCTGCCGATGGGAGTCCTTGAAATGTCGCGCGAAGAAGAGCTGCAGCAACTGTTACTTTTGTGGAATGCTTAATTCGGGCGTGCAAATGCGGTGTGAACGTTTACGAAGCGGAGCGGTATGGGAAGGAAAAGAGGATATGTGGGTTCGTCTATACCATCACCGCTTCCATTGTTGTTCTCCTCGTTGTCGTTGTTGTGTTTGCGCTTGCATTATTTGCTCCCTCGTGTTCCCTCGTATTCGTAATGAGCTTTTCTGCTGTCACGCATGGGGTTTCGGGGGTGCCTTTACCTCAATTAGGTATTCCGTCAATGAAGTTCATATTGATTGACGAGTACAGCCCAGCAGAATACATACCCTGCTGCTTAATGACATAAATTGAATATTCGGGATAATTAAGACCCACGTCGGATGAAAATCTACCGATATGCGATTACTAGTCGGGAATATAAGAACCTATTATGATTGAATCAGTTGAAAGTAACTAAAATTGTATAATTTGTTCAAGAGTATAGTGATCATTAAAGATTCATTGTTTTATACGTATATTTACGGACTTGTGAGCTATAGTATTTTGCCCCTACCGATAATATTATCCGCCTTGCCCAGTCCTGTTACGTTGGATATTGTCTGTTTTCTGTGGGCTGTGAACTGGTCACTTTGTAGTCTGTTTGGCTGTTTTGCTGTTGATTGCACCTTGTTGTCGGCCTTTGGTTTCTTGGTCACACGCATGACTGACAGCTTACTGATAGCTGTGAGTTGGTTGTCGAAAGTGTGCTTGAAAGCTTTCCCAGTTTCTACTGAACTTATCTGAAACATGAATGATATATAATATTGTCATACACCACTCAATTAAATGGTTTTTTGGTTTATTTGTTCATTTAACTTGTATTTATAGCATTTTAATGAAATAACAAGACTGTATTTGTATATTTGTTATAAATGTTTCACTTACTTGTAAAGGTATATTATTTTTACCTAGGTTTTTGCAACACCCTCTTTCTTGACTCTACCAATAAATAAGAGCATTTTAAAAAACACTTTTCTCATTTCAACTAAATTGGATAGCTATCTGTAACCAAAAACTTGTCAGGAGCTATAAAATGTATACCATATAATGGACAAGGGTATAAGTTATTATCATACAAAAGGTAACTCTTCTTTCATGTTTAAATTTGCATAAAATGGAAAATAATACAGAAATGTGTGTTTGGATATGTATGCACATTAAAAAAGATCAATTGAACGATTAAATTATTTATATTGTCCTTTTTTTGAAATTGCAAAAGTTATTCCAGAAGTACATTAAGTGCATGTGTATGCATGTTCAAACATGCAAACGTGTGTCTATGTCCGTGCGTGTGCACTTTATGCTGTTTTCAATTTGGCAATAAAAAGATAATTAAATTTTGTTAGATAATTAGTTGGTTTGTATTTTCTGCAATACAGTGTTTTGGTAGCAATGTCGTGCAAAATGTGTATTTTATTAAAATTTAGTTTTCATAAAATTATGGATGCATTAGTGTTTCATTAATATAGTTTTGCGGAATTGAATCTCTGCGTGGAATACAATAAAATGGAAATGAGCTAAAACTCATTTTCACAATAAAAAATATATCAAAATCAATTTTTGTGTATAAAAATATGCTATATGTTTGTTTAATTTTGATTGATATTTGTGGCCAGCCTCACTAACGAAGTGCCATTGTTGTTTTCCAGGCTCGTCTGAACACCCGCGCACACCCTGCCACACACGAAACAACCGCAAAGTCATCTGCTGTATAATAATGAATAATTTTTCAGACGCTTCTACGGATTCTCCTCTAAACGTAGATACATAAATTAAATTATGTAAATGTTAATTTTACGCAAAAATTGTATTATTGCCAAAATCTGCAAACGCAATTACATACATGGAAAATACATTTACTACAAGGGTTTGATCACATCAAATATTCAGAGGAAGCACTGCCTATTGTTAGAGCGTGTTTTTTGCATCAGGAATAAATCTATTTTAAGTGCTAACGAAGCGATTGTCCGCGTAGCGCACGGATGTCAAACTTGCAAGTCAAGAAAAAAAACTTACCCAGACAACAGGCTGTTCTGTCTGACAGAACACATGAAACCGAATTCCATTTCTATTCAATTTGGAGCCATGTTGCCCATCCAATGAGGCTGCACGGTTGATTGTGACCAAACCGCATTCCAGGGTCTGGATACGATGAAGAAAGTTCTGGTATTTTACTCATGATTTTCGATTTTAAACTCCAATTTGGAATCGGGTAAATCATTTTGTTTTCTTTCGTTTTATTTCTTCATCATTTCACCCATTCCACAGTTGCTGTTGAGACGGAAATATTTCGTCTTAATTAAATTTTACTTGCATTTAAACTCATTCTTTAACATGCGATAATATGTATCGACTCACTATGAAACCTTTGTAACTTTTGCATCTATAAAAAGAATCTTCTTCTCGGTTTGTAAGTACCCAATTTTTTATTACAATGGGACAACTTTTAAGTCCCTTTCGATGACTCGGTTGCTCACGTACCAGTGTAGCCCAGATGCATGTCGTGCCGCTCGCGATTGTATAACTCTAAGCCTATTGAGCTGAGTCTTGGAGGCAGTACCCCATACTTCAATGGCGAAGAGGTTGGATCTAATAATGGCTTTTAAGAGATCTCTTAGTACGGGGAAATCCATTTACCCCTAACTTGTCCTAACTTACTAAAGTTAGCGTTATCTATTTTGTTTTTTGTTGTGTTGTTAAACCGTGCACCTCCCTCCCCCACGGCACCAGACGACTCGTCGGCTGATTGATATTTTATTTTAACAGAATAAATAACAGATAAACAAAGTTATATTGTGTTGCATACCGAGCAGCGCCTATTTTCTGTTAGCGTCAAAAAAGTTGTCAATTTTTTCGAATAACGGCGTTTTCGTTTTTCAATTCAAAATTGAAACGAAACTAATGCAGAAACGACTTGGAGGTTTTTCGATATCGTTCTTGATTTCTTCATTGATCAGTACACACCGCTTCCAAGTTCGCAAAGTGTACAGTTCTCCCAGGAAAAGGATCCAGGGTTGTAGGGTGACTTTCGAGTTTCTCTCGTTCCTTTTAAATGAAAACCGTTTAAAAACCCGCCTTTTAACGCCAGGGGGCGTCGGGGCAGTAAAATTTAAAATTTTTTAAATATTTAACATTTTACTGTAAACGTTAATCCATTGCGCGCAAAAGTATGCAACAGACTACTTTGTGAATTTCATTTTAATCTGCAAGCAGTCAAAAGGTAATTGATATCAGATAAACTAGTTCGTAGCTGGTGAAAGTACTAGGGCTAGGCCTACTTACTTCACACATTAAGCAATGTATTTTATCATTTCGTTTTTTGTATTAAATGTCCACAAATAGGGTCAATCGGCACCACATCGTTTACCAGTAAGTAGAGAAAAGGGTACCCATGTTTGGAGCACTTAAGTATGTAGGTAGCCATGAATGGGCTAGAGAAGAAAGTACCTACAATAAGAATATAAGGTACCCCTGAATAGGTAGGTGAAAAGAGTACCCATGACTAGAGTATTTACATATACACCCATGAATAGGTGGGTGGGTTACTAGAATAGTTATCTGTCTAGTCAATTGTTTTTGTAAATATTCAAAGCCAGCTTAGACAAAAATGTACATTCTGGAAAATAGAGTGAAAAATTGGACAACGAAAAGAGGGACGAAAAGAAGGCTTTTGATTTCGTTGATGTTAAGTGGTTTGGCGTTCGCTTACCTTAGGGCGAATGGGGTAACTACCCATGTAGGAAGTAGTTCAATAAGTAGTTTCTGTATGGCTTATCGACACCCCTAGAACGACTGGGTCCAGACTTTCGATTTAGCATTGATAAGGAAGTAAGCTTTAATTGTATACTGGACTGTTTGACCTATGCTTGGTGAAAAAGTTATTAAAAGATAAAATCACAAAATCAATTAGCTAGAAACTTAAGCTCAATGCTGTTGGTGCAGTGCGAGACCGGGCGCCGACCAGCCTGCCCATAAATTGCAACACTTTTATCGTTGTCCCCACGTCTGCTTCAGTTGGCCCGCTGTTGTCCTTGTGTCCGGGTGCCGCCTATTTCTGTGGCCATTGCTGCTGTGCTACTTTGGACGATTGCGCGCACAGTTGCAGCTTCCGATTTCCGTTTCCGTTTTGTGGTGCCGCCTTGGAGCTGCCTGTTTGGTTTTTATTTGCCGCGCTCTTGCTTGCATAAGTGGGCAAAAGACGGTTTTTCTCCTTGGCCATATAGTTGAATATTTTCTTTTTGGCAACGCATTTTTTTCATTACTTTCAATTGGCCCAGGGCCAAGTTGCAACCCTGGCAAATGGCAAATGCATTTTGTCTGTATGTTTACGGCTTGCCTCCGCCGATCCAGTCCACATCGTATCGGGCTCTGTTCATTTTTTCGCAGTCATTTGCCACGCCCTAAAGCAAATGTACTTGCATTTGTACACACGAATTGAAATATGTGTATGCAAGTGAAACGAAAAAATGATTTATGCAACAGCATTAAGTCCCGAATTTGTACCGTAAAGGGAGTGAAGTACATAACGTATGTGTTCACACAATGTGCCTGCTTAATAGCTGCGAACAACATGTGGCGCCAGTAAGCATAGTCTATAGCACTCTTTGTCTAAATATCTGTCATCCGCTTTTTATCGAAACTATTCAAACTGTTTGTAATAAAATCCCAATTTATATCCACCCTGATTTTAAGTAATGTACGTAAAACAATTGAAAGAAGATAATAAGCAATTATTGTTCGGATATTTAAGTTTTATTTTTAATACGTTTTCTTAACTTAACAGTTATTCAATGGTATTTGTTTATGGTAAAGATGTTAATTTAAATTCTTACTTATCATTAAAGTTGATATTCAAAGGGTTATTGCAGTTTTATGGAGTAAAATGCGATTCAAATAATAAATTTTGCGATTTTAATGCATCATTAAATAATCCATTAATTAACAATTAACCATTGCTGTCAGTCCGCCAGGCTTTCAGTGTGGTTGTGTGCTTCTTTGTTCCGTTGCGAACTCTGAATGGTTGAAAAAATGAATATTTACATAATCGTTTTATTTTAAGTTGCTAAATAATGTTGAATTTTTAAATAATGTTCAAAAATATCCAAGTTCAGTTTTACAACTGAGAATCTGCGACCGCGAATCTGCTAAGCTTAGTGCAAGTGGCTACAGATCTAAGCCGGATTCTATGCTATACACATTTCATGTTCAAGCTTTTCTCTATGGCCTACGCAATAGTTGCTAGAATGTACTGAATTTTGTATTTAGCTATCGATTCTTGCTATCCAAAGCAAGCAGGTAAGGCAGGCGATCAAAGTGCCTAGCTTCCTGTCAAGTTTCTCTCCGTTTTTTCCAGCGGACGATGCGTAGAAATATGTTTCCAAGAAGTTGCGTAGTCCAGAGTCGGATGAGAGTGTAACTGCAAGAGGCAATTTAATGCGTTCGCAAACAAACGTAAAAGGTGTTTCAGTTGTTTGTTGCTGTTTGCGGTAACAACTGCCGTTGTATACGATTTGTTGTTATTGTGGTTATCGCTTACCTCTTGCTGGCACCGGATCCTTTTGCGGCGTGCCCAATTCGATTTCCTTATACTCCTGATATAAATCACCAATTTGAGCCGTGCACCGCAGCATGAGGCCACCTTTGCCGACGGTCAATGCATTTGCATTTGCCATCTGCTGCACATTACTCGCTCGGCTATGAACGTTTGCATTGGTGTTGCCGGCGGCCACGAAGTGTACCGCCTGTAATTGGAGTTTCAGGCTCAGTCTGGATGCTATGAGGTTGTCAACAGTGCGGATATATTGTGTTTCCTCGGTGCTTACCTGCCGGGAGAGTGTACATGTTTAGTTAATTGCAAACCGATCAGCAGCATTTAATTGCTATCTCCCCCAACCAGAAACACACTCCGCTATGCAAATGTGCCTCATAATGCTGCCGAGGGGCATATGGCATATGCACATGAAACCTGTGCCCATAAAAGTATGCTTTAAATTATTAATGGCGAGTATGGAGTACAGTCGAATGCGAGCAGATAAAACTGATTTTACTTTCCGCTTCCGCTTGGCAAACTAAAAATATATTTGCTGAAAGCGGGAAAGTCCCCAAATAAAGTTTCTGCCTGGTATATATAAGAGAATTTGAGTGTGAGTGGCAATTTGTCGTCTGCGGGCGTTATTACGAGCATGTGGCAAGCCCAGTCGGACCAAACTGTTCCTGACGAGGGAAGGGCAACAAGAGGCAAAAGGCAAGAAGAGCTAGAGGGTCAACAAAAGCTTTTACAGAGACTATCCAGCAGCAGGAGCAGCAGCCATACAGCACTTGGCAACTGGGGGAATCGCAATGCAAAGGAAGCGGATACTGAGAACGAGCGGACATGGTATGTCATATTTTTTGTTGTATTTTCGCTTTTGCTTGTTGGCTTTTAAAAACAGTTTTCAATGTTACACAGCAAAAGCAGCGGAATCAACAGAAGCAACAGCAAGAGCTACACTCATACGCCTTGTTGGTTTTTCGCCTCTGCAAATGTCCGACAGAATGTGCAAGTGTCTTCCTCTCAAGGTTGTTTGTTTGCACGTTGTCGCCTGTTGGTTTTTACCGTTACAGCTATGCAAACTGTTTAAACTCGCCTTTCAGTAACTGAAACGCTGCAGCAGCGGTAGCAACAGTAAGAGCGGCAGCCCTAGCATCTGCCCGCCTGTCGCGCTGTCACTCCGAAGAGTATGCGTTGGGTGCATTTAAAAATTTCATTTCCGCCCAGCCAGAAACATCAGGAGCAGCTACACTTAGTAAAAAGCACCTAAGTCTATTCCACATCCTCTCCAGGCAGGCATATGCATATTCATTTCATCTTCGTACTCAGTATGCAGTATTTAGCATCGTTTGCCTGAGATTCCGCCTACTCAACTGGGGCACATAATTTCCGTTTGGCGCATCCTTTCACAGGGTGCGAGTGGAAAAGCGCAATGTGCGTATTGGAATGCTTTTCTCGGTCGGAAAAAGCTAACGCGATGCCCATTGTTGCCGGCAAAAGGAAGTGCAGGCGAATTTTGCAAATGATTGTTTCGGCATTTCCTTTTGCTGCAAGTCCTGCTCCATTCAACTCATCCAAACGACAGACAACCTGTAACCCCAGCAAACCCCTGGCAATTTAAATACAATAAATACGCATTTCGTTTCCACTTACAAACTCATTTGAGCGCGATGTTCTTATGCATGTACTTCCCCTGTTTAGTGCTCCTAAAAGGTGTAAGAAATTGCAGGTTGAAGACAAGACGTTTAACTTGAATTTAGGTCAGCTCCGTGAATGGCTAACGAAACTGATCGAGGTATTGGGTAAGTGGTCGACTACATAATACCCTATGGCACACGTTAACCTGGAAGCAGCCAGAGTCATTCAAGATTGTGGCGGCAGTATCCTTTCTTAGGTAAATCGAAACTGAGCTGAGCAGGATGAGTTGCTTTGGGCGTAGCCAATTCTCAAGCAGCTCACACACCCATAGCATTAAAAAGCAAAATCGCTTTATTGTTGTTCGTGTTGCCGTTTCTTGTTTAGTCTTGCGCGCCTTTAACCCTTTTTACAATACCGCCTCGCCCATTTCTTCTTTTCCTCATTTCCCGACTGAACACTAAACGCACAGACACACAACAACACAGCGACACAAGCAGCAGCAAGCATTTTATTTTCTTTTTCTTGTACGTTCTTTGGCTTAACTTTATATTTGAATTTTATTTTTATTTCCATGCTGGCAAAGGCACAACGACATAAAAAGCCATTTTTAGTTAACTCGTTTTCTCGCTCGCCCTCGCTCCCATTCTGCTGATGTGGTGCTTGTTATCCCGCTCGCTCTCTCTCCTTTCTCGGAATTTAATACCGCGTAATTTACGAGAAACTCTTAAGACACCAAGGGCTTTAATTAACCATGTGGCTGAAGCAGCGACCCAAAAGTGTAAATACCCTCATATTTCTTCTGATTTACCTTTATGGCATCGAACCTCCAGACGGGTAGAAAAACCCAAACCGGGCCATGCCCGATGTATTCTCCCTTACCGGCGTCGGGCAATTAAATGAATGTTTGGCATTTGCTTGCGTAAACATTTTCCAGCAAAATTGTTTTCAGACAACACAAACATTGCTCGAATAGGCAAAAACAAAACCAAAACTTTGTTGATACGGCGTGTTGTTTGTTTTCCCTGGCTTAGTTCATTTTGATAGTCGTCTATTAATATTAGCCTGCAAACCGTTGTCCACAAGACATATTATTTTGCTTCCGAGAGGATTATGCTAATTGTGAATTTTGAGAAAATTGTGAAATTAAATACCTGAGTTCACCACGAACCCTTGAGCCGTGCATCTACTTGTCTCGCAATTAACATTTCAGGACTCGAACAAATGCTTGCGTCTTCAAATTCCTTTAATCCACATTTGCGCATTAAAGACATAATTGGCTAGAGAATTGCACGGTAATTTAATGTTGCTATTGATTTGATCAGTATTCAGATCCGACCATCTGTTGGCGATTCATTAATCACAGCTTCGCAAACAGCTGCAAGCTTTATTTTTCCATAGTTGCGATGTGTCCCCTTAGTACTACTGTGTACATAATTTATCATTAAATCGATTGGATCACAAATCCCACTGTCTGGGGCAAAAGGCACCGACAATCTCTTGTCCAAGCGAAAACTCTCAACAGCTTTCCAATCCCAACTAATTCCCATGACTCACCCAAAAATGGCGCTGCCAGTTACTTCTCCATTTATATGACAAAACTTTTTAACAAATTATGGCTTTCGTTAGTTCTGCAGTGGCCAAGGAGCATCCATATTTCGTATGTAATTTAAATCTATATACCTTTGTATGTGATTTGGAAGTAATTTATGAATCGATGGCTGGTATAATGTAGCCATCGTAAATCTTTGTTCATTTCAACAGTGAACGTACTTAAAAAGAAGGACTGTATAATACAGCTAAATACAGAGAGTCATATCCAAACTAGTAAGAGGAAATTGTACATCTTTTGAATTGTAAATTAAGGCATGCTCTTCCGATAGTTCCCTTTACTTATTAGGCAGCCTTCGCATGCTTTGCAAATTCTATATGCTACTACTCAAAAGATAGCGGTAATACTTATTTATGGGAATACAGTCACATTCTAGCCCATTTAAAGAGCGACCAGCTAGATCATAATTCAATATCAAGAAAGCATTTACTCTGCAGGCATATGAAGCTGAATTGCAGGCTGTCGTTGTCTATGCCAACATAAACACAACAGACATAAAATTTGATATGGCACGCCGTGACACACACACACTCGCATACATATAAAGTTCGACACAGAGAGACTAACAAACGAACAGCGAGCAGACAGTGACCCCTAGCCCCTAAAGCACATGGAAGCGAACGCAAGGCACGCATCTGCTATAGAGAAACCCACAAGCAGCGCACTTTTGTCTCGGTTTTTGTCATTAGTTGGTTGACTGGAAGTGGTAGGAAGCGAGCGGCATCTAGATAAAATGCTCAATGGCCTGCATGTGCTCTTGTATGTGTGTGTGGATGTGTATGGGCCCCGAAAAGTAGACAACAGCTAGCGAGAGATACAAAATGGTTGGATAAGACGCAAAACGGGAGGGACGGCAGATCGAAGGGGTGGAGGCAGGGAAGCTGCAGGGCGGATGCCAGGAGGAGGCCAGTGCACGTTATGTCTGATGATGTGGGTAGACATAATATAAAAATTTATGAAGCGTTTAATAAGTTTTCTTTTGCTTGCAGAAAGCAGGACAGACAGTCGACACTCGGCAGTCGGCAGTCGAATGCTCTCTGGGATTTGTGTGGGCGTGTCAACTGAAAAGTGTTGTCTCGTAAATTCATTTGAAGACAACGCTCAAGTCTCAGGGGCATAGACACGGGCACTCGCACGAGCACGGGATTGGAATCGTTGAATGGACTAGGGCCGGCCTCAGTTCAGGCAATTTCTGCGCACAACTTTAACGTAATTTATTTTATGTCGTAGCTATGATTAATAACAGGAATGCGACAAAGAAAAAGGTTTGCCCGCCCTGCGGTCAAAACGGGATACAGAAACAAGAAAACGAAAAGCATTTTCTTCTTTTAAAAACGATGAACCCATGCCGATCCTTGTTCAGGCCATCCTCGCATTTCATAGCTGATTTATGCAACTGATTAGCGCTGCTCGCCGAGCTGATGCAAACATGGAAATGCCGCCAAATGACTAATGGTGTCCTTCTCTCCTACAGCCCTGAGTTTTTTATGTATGCATATGACTGAGAGTCACAGTCGGCGACCCAAGTGACTTGTTTCCTTTGTATTTCATTTTGCCTCTTTCAGTAATGATAAATGACAAGCCCAAATCGCACAATCAAATCAAAGCACGAACCCTTTTCAGCGTTTATTGACTTAATTTTGTGAGCTCTGCAGGTTTTCCTCTGCGTGGGACCCCTAAATTTTAATTAAGTACAAGGCAGTCAAGAGGACTGCCAGCATTTCATGTCGGTTACATAATATTCATAAATAAATGACAAATTTCAAGGCACACATCGCTTGAAATTACTTCTAGCTGCGCATCGCATGTGCTTCAAATAAGCTTAAGGCTGAGGAAATATCTAATGTAATTATAAAGGATTAACGGTCCCATTTACCAGCCAACTTTGCTTAATTAGGCGAGCCCTCCATCTTCCTCTCTCTTTCATTGCTTCCCTTTCTCCCTTTGTTTCTCTTTGACTATCTGGTTGACTCCCTCGTTATTGAGGCAGGGTGAAAGGAATTAAATCAACCGATATCACCACAATTCAAACAATAGACGGATTGGCGTAACTTGTCAATTAGGTTTACAAAAGCTATATACGTGTATGTTACATACATTACTTACCGGCACTTGGTTAATGGTAAAGCGCAGTTCGGCCCGTGGCCTCGAAGGCGGCGTGCTACAATTGGCCCGCAAGACATCGCCTGGCTCGTACCGAGAGTGCTCAGTGAAGAGTTGAGGCCGTTTTTCTGGGAATTCTATATTAGTTGAAGAGAGAGTTCGAAATTGAAAGAGTTGTTTAATATTTCTCAGCCTCATTGCGAGCATAACAACAACAACAATATCTGCTTTTGGGTGCGGAATACCGCCCAACGTAGACTCGCGCACACTGACTGCTTAATTGCTCTCGACTGCGGGATGGCCTCTTTAGTGGGTGGGGCCGACGACAGGCTGTTATCATTGTTGCAGTTGCTTGAGGCAAGGCTCACTAATGGGTGGTTGTGGAGTGGCACGCGGGCCTTGTGTATTCTGTACTCACCTACAACCTGCATCTGCGCATAGGCGGTCGCTGTGGAATAGAGGGGAGCGTCGGCGGTAACTTCGCAGCTGAAATTTCCGGAGAGGCCAAAGCTGACATTACGTATAAGCACCAGGGTTGCGTTCGAGCTGCTCTCCTGTAAGTGTGACAGAGTTCAAATACGTTGACAGGAAGGAGTTGCACACTCGACTTACGTCCACTTTGATACCGGGATATTGGAAGACCTTGCTGTGCGGGTACTCGCCGGGCGTAAAGCGATAAAACTCCAACTGTCCGCGATAGAACTTAATCGAATAGAGCGGCGCACCATCCAGCTGATACTCACAGCGCAACGCTACCGACTGTCCACGTCGCACTGCCGGTGGTTCGACGAGCAGGTTGACATTGCGCAACGTCGCTTGGGCGGCATCTGCAATTGAACGAGGGAAAAAGCGATATCAGATTTATTCAAATTGATGCAGCGTGCATGCATCGAGTATGCCATAAAAGACAGCAGGCATGCAGGCAGGCGGAAGGCGGAACGGAGCTTGCAGCAGGCGGGAGTTGTCAGTCGGCCCGGCAGCCATCCCGTCAAAGGTAAAACCCACAAATTGCCAGCAGTTGCCAACTACCCCTCTTGCTCGCACTCCCTTTCCTGCCTTAACTCTTGCTGCCTATTATCGTCCTGTGGAATTGGTAGAAGCGGCCGCCTGACTACGTGGCCACATTTGCATAGTAGGCAGGGGCCGTAAAACAATATTGATACGACGTATGTCCGCTCGAGGACCGCTGGCGTCATCCATACCAGCCATAACATCGTCATAGTTTCGCTCTTCCGTAGGCATTGGCCCACATAAAATGCAGGGATTAAAATATGCTGCGATTCACAAATGGATTCCATGCAACGTGATGGCCACTGGTACGAAGCCCAGCTACCCTATGGCAGCCATTTCGGCTGCCCCGCCGCCCTTAAAGCCAAGTGTACGGCTTAAAGTGCTACAATCTTGCTGCTAACAGTATCTGCCAGCAGCTGCAACAACAATCGATGATGACGGCGGCTGACGCAGCTGCAAGCGTGGCCAAGTGATTGAACTGACTGACTACATCAAAAAGCAATTTTCCATTTGTTTTACAATTTTTTCACACACACAGACACAAATACACACGCATCCCTTCAGATCTGATTGTGTGCAAAGTGTGTTTGGCTTTTCATAAACTCGCAAATCGTTTAAGCCGCCTTACGAGAAGTTGTAAACCTCTTTGCCACTTTTTCTGTTGCTCTTTCGTTCTCCATCTCCCTTGCAATTTCAGCACCCTTTCACTAGTCACTTTTACTTTGCTTTTCTGGTTTACTCTTCCTGAGAGTATTGCAAATTGGCAATGCTGCTAAAACTTCATTTATAAAAAATGTTGACACTGTATTATAATGCTAACTTGGGTGTGGTTTTTACCTAATTCACAATATATTTAAATTATTTTACCACTCTTTCGTAAACTATATCTAATATATCCTCATGAATACTTTGCGAAGGGCATACAATTGTCGACTAGCTATATACTTCACTTTATACTTTCGTGGCTCTGCTTTTGTTTCCAACTGAAATCTTGATAGCAGGGCAATATCATCAGTATGTTTTCCGTCCCCAGTGACTGCTTCAATTTTGTCAGCCTCCATCTCTGCTTTGTCGATGGTGTATGGGGCTCAGCTCGTTACAATGTGTTGGCTGCAGTTGTTTGTTGAGCCTCTTCCGCGCACATCTTCGCATCTTCGTGCGCAATATTCTCATGGCAGACATTGGTTTGTTTTTGCAAAAACAGACTTCGGAAATCAGGCCAGGCTTAGCTTTATGGCCTAAAGCTTTGTGCTGTAACTGAAAATTGGGTGGGTTCTGTCTGATTCTAATAGGAAATGTGGCTAGTTCAGTGTAAATGCCCTACTTGGTGTGTAGTTGTCAACAAATAAGCATGTGAGGTTGTAAAGGCAATCATGAATGATATTTATTATTAAGCAATAATAATGGCATAATTTCTACTTTCTCTTCTTTAATATCATGCCATATATATCGGGGAGCATGGACATAACTCTCTGAGTAAACTAGAGTATGTGCAACTGTGATCATTGACCGCTTATTGACTGAACATTCAATATATCATGCTTTCAATATCATGACAATATGTGCCACCCACACTTACCAACCGCTCAACAGGCAGTCCACATACATCAAGTCTGTGCCGACCCATGTTGCTGAGCTAGTAGATTTAGCTACAAATATGTATATGCCGGGTAACTGGGAGGTGGGTGCAAGTGTGTGCGGCACTGGGAATGCCGTGCTGGCTGCAACCGGATAAACTTTTGCAGAGCACTCAATAGAACAAGGGCACAGCATGCGATGACTTCACTTACGATAATTTATGGGTAATATTTTTATTGTCAGTGGTCAGAGCAGAATAGACTATACTAGAAGTAAGAAAAGTAAAAGTTGCATTTACTTCTACCCGACTGCTACATCTACTGCCGTCATTTATACAAAAATGAACTGATAGTCGAATGCGTGTGCAAAGAAATTGAATACCCTAAAAAGTTCCTATAAAATAAGAAAACATGTGGCAGAATAATTAGGATTCTCAAAATTTTCTTTTTGCACAAACAGGATATGAGCGCTCATCGGTAAGTTGTGAAGGCAATCCAACAAATATTTCCGAATGAAAGTTAAACACTTTTCAGCTAACAATATCAAGTTGTTACACATGAATTCCTCATGTAATTACGCGTGTTCAAATATAAACAAGATGCACGATATTAAATTGTGGGCTTGCACATAACACTACACGCCAGACCACACCAACCCAACACACTTCACAGAGCGCCCGTTATACATTTGAACAGCTCTCTGTGATAATTAACAAAATATTTTGAGTCTAACGCAAATTGCGAAATGGCCATCAACTTTCGGGAATCCCACACCGTCGCCTCGCCATCTGTGCAGAGTGTGTGAAATTGCTGAGCATTGTGCATAAGCATCACAAATAATATATAAAAATGTATTTTCAAATAAGCTCTGCTGCAAATGTTTGCATAATTTGCGGACAGCGAAATACGAGTTAAAATCGCATTTCGAGAAGCAGGATGGACATGCAAACGAAAAGAGTGGCGCCGGGTTGGTGAATGCGGGGGATGAGGCGGGGTTGAAATGAAATGGCCAAAGCAAGGCCAACGTTTTTGCGGCTACATTGGGGCTGTAACTGTTTCAAAAGCTTATGTCACATTTCGACTGACCAGTGCACACTAAAAGAGCTGGGTGAACGAAGTAGGTGACAGACAGAGCTAGCGAGATATAATTATGTGTTGAATTACGAATTGAAATGTTGAAAAGTTTTTTATTGTTTTTATGCGTTTTCAAAACTTTGCTTTCAGCTAACATTTTTGGTCAACATTTATTGCTAATTCCACCCGCGCAAGAGTTGACTCTGTTACTGTCGAAGTGCGCGTGTGCTTGTGACGGTTTTACGTTGTTTTAATACACTCAAATTTGTTCCAAAAAGTTGAGTCCTATTGTGGCTTTGGAATTGGTCATTTGTGTGACTGTATATGCGTTCGAATGAGATAGTGGCAATGACAAGGATTTTCCCTTCAACCGCAAAGTTAAGGGTATATCTGTTGCAGGCAGCAGTAGGCGTGGTTAATGTCAAATTTTTTTTTTCAATATAAGCAAACCATGCTTGTTTTTCAAACCGTATAGATGTTCGTCGCACGGTACGGACTATGACATTTTATAATAAGTACCAGTACCAGTACCAATATAAATATTTTTAATATATGCCTATAAAATAGATATTTGCTCTCTATGTGTGTGTATACCATATTTTATGTTATAGAAGAAAACCGTCGTCGGTCATTGTCAATGTTTTTTGCATTTTCACTGATTTTTTTCGATGAGGATAAGCTTTTTGTATTGATTTTGATCATTTATGTCTTAAATGTATTGTATATTTTAACGAGCATTTCGCGCTCGCCTGCCTTTCTTGTTTGCTGACACAAGCACTTAGTGTTATTATCATACCTTTTTGAATTTTTTCAGTGCTTATTGTCCGGTTGGATGCAATTTGGAGGATGTGTATATATGATTTCTTTAGCTACGTATGTATATGTTAAATCTGTATTTTTTATAGGGCACTTACTAATTTTACACGGATCCTTCATGACAAGTTTGCTGTCTCTAGTCTGTGTGTTCATCAGGTCATTTGGACAGACGGATAGACATGGCTCAATCGATAAGGCTTTTCCTAAGTCTGAATGGGGTCTGTACTGCCTCCCCTTGTCTGTTACAATTTCTGCAAGTTAGCGTAGCCCTTTTTGACCATTTTCAGAGGTCGAAAGATGTAAAAATTGTTTATAGAAATTACATGACTTTTGATATCGCTTTAATTAAATGGGCTGTTTATTAAAATTAAAAAAAAAACAGAAATTAAAACCAAGCATTTTTGCGAGATGTATATTTCGGACTACGCATGTGCGTATGGTATGTTTGCAGTATGCTGTGTGTGAAACCGTTTATGTTTCGAGCTGTGCGCGTTAATAAATTTCAACAAAATGTGTGTAATTAATACGCCAAACTATCGATCCAACGGAGGCTTCTGTAAAAATCGTTTGAGGTGTTTTCTCATGAAAAAGTGTATATGCCTGTGTGTATATTTCTCTATCTGACACATCTGCGGTCAGCCTCATGTTGCACGCACAATCAGTCGCCTTTCGTTGCTTATCGACTGGGGCCATTGATTGCAGTTCATTAAGCAGGCTGGCAGGAGAGCGGACTGTCAGGCGAACTGAGGAATATTCATGCACGCTTCTCAGGATATCTACACCTGCTGCCTGCTGCCTGATGGCTTCGACCTACTGTCTACTGCCTGCTGTGGCGGGACTCATTAGCCTTGCATCGTCGTGCTCAGTTGGCAACTGGTTGGTTAACGGTCCGTTTGACCCTTAGTACTCCTTTGTGCCTTGAGCGACTGCTGCTTTTTCACCTTTTTGTTGCGCATACATTTTCTTAATTTCAGATTGTGCCACTTGCGCCTTCCGCTCTCCGTTGTCCTTACAGCTTTCACACTCCCCTGGTCCACCATCTACTTGCTGTGGCGGCGGTCATTACAGTTGATTGCTTATTCATGCGTTCATTCATTTATTCATATGCCTTCAACTTAAGGTTGAGAGCGATATCAAAACGAGAGCGACCTTCGTCCGCTTTGAGGGTAAGCTTAACTCAACATAGACGACGCTGCGTATACTCAATCCTCCATCCTCAGGCAAATGGCTTTGGCTCAGCTAGAGCTTTTCATGAACGCGGCCCCTTCTGCTGGTGAAATTAATTGCGGCCGCGTTGCGTTTCATGTTTATATTTTAAATTAATTATAAATATTTATTTATCCTGATTAGTTGAGCGGGTGCAACTGCCGGTGGGGGCTGCGTGGCTGAGTAACTGGTTGAGCTTAACCAAATTGATTTCAATTTATTTCAGCATTGCCCCAGTGGTTTCGCCCCGAGTGCTTCGTAAATCGATAGGAAAAACATGGCTTTAAAAGGAGCACATTTTCGCCCATTAGTCCCACTCCAACTGAATTTGATTCCATCGGTTGTGCCCATAGTTTTAAATAATAGATTGCTGTGTCACTTAAAATACGAAATAATCAAGAGATTTTTCCGAGAACACTATCCACACACCTCGTTCCCCACACCACGAGGAGTTACTTTGGCTCTCGAAAGGAACATGGGAAAGTAACCAGTGGTACTAGTAGTACATAGTCAGGAAATATCATAAAAGGTAGCATGGTAAAAAACGAAAACAGCTTAGTTCTATTTCAATCGGTTGCAATTACCCCTCAGTCTACTGAGCTGCACAACTTTGAAATTCACTGCATTCACACGTTCTGCCTTTTCACTGATCAATCTTGGGGAGTGGAAGGCCTGATTGATACAGTCCTTGCAATCGTTTGGAGAAGACAAGTTATAAAACTTTCACTATGTAGTCTTTTTTTAATTTAAATGATCAATGACTAATAACTCGGCTTTAATTTGTATTGTAGATTATCCAAACTTTCGATATCCAAAATAAATGTTTGCTCCACGAGAACGATTGACTGATTGTTGAGCAATTCCAATGTATTTCGTGTAGCGCTTTAGTTTTAGCCGAAGCCAAATATAGTTGAGGGTGTATTTCGAGCCAGACGACCATGTCTCGTCCTGACAAACTTCCCGTATATATTCATACACACACATTCACGTACGAGTATATGTATTTTTTTTGCCATGGCTGCTAAAAATCTGCACAGAAATTCATCTTGATTTGCGCTGCGAGTTTTTTGCAAGCTACTGCAGATCTAATGCTACATGTATCTTGTTTTTGTTGCTTTAATACCCTGCACCCATTTAATTGGGTGAAAAAGGGCATTTGTATATTGTGTTATATAAAAAAGCTTGTTTAAGGCAATCTGTTAGGAGTCTCAAGATCCGAGTTAAGTGTCAACTCGTATATTGTTAAAGTCTCATAGACTTACAATGAAAAATTGTAGCTCTGACACGAATGCAAGGTGTCTCAGAGTCGGCTAGTCACAACTGCAGCCCGCCTTTCTTGTTTTTGTTTTTCTCCTCTCCGCATTCCCATATCACTTGACTGTGTGGCTATGAGAATGCCAGGGCTTTTTTGTGGTCCACTAAATCAGAGACATTTAAGCGCATTTTGCTAAAAGTCACTCAAGCTCATTGGATGTTGGGTCTCATGTTGTATTTGTTGGGCTTCGCAGCTCGTACTTACCACACAAAATGCACAGCAGCAGAAGAGAGTGCAGGATGCCGGCCTTGTTGGTGTTGCTTTTGTTAGTATTGGTGCTCTTTCTGTTGCTGTTGATGTTGATGCTGGTCTTGGAAGAGCGACACCTACGCGTGGTTGTCATTGCCACAGTTGTAGTTTTAGTTGTTGTTGTTGTTGCTATTGGGTTTCCAGCAAAGTCTGCTGTTAGTGCTTTCAGTGGCAACATTTTGGACACGCTGCCGCAGCTCTGGCAATAACTATGGCTATGACTTTGCACTTCCGCGTTGTTGCCGCTAATGTTGGGGCGTTGTTTTGACCAGATGCGACCCCGAAACTCGCACTTACAGCGTGTCGTGTGTGTGAGTTCCGTGGGGAGCATTGTGAGTGATGTGAATGGCGTTGATAGCGTCTGCCACATTGTCAGCGAGTACGGCGACTGGTTGCGATTGGACACTTGGCAGGCGTTTGTCTTTGCTGTGAGACCGCACTTGCCGTCTGACATTAATTAAGTTTTAAATTAATTGAGCTGCAAGGATGTGCAACGGGTTGCTGATGGCAAAGTGAATTAATTTGGCACGCTACTTTTCAGAATTTGCCAGATTCTCGCAGATTTTGCCAGATTTGTCGCGCGACTTGGCGGCTTTTGGTATAGCGGGAATAGCTAATATTGTATCCCAGGGCTATTAATCATTCGGCAGGCGTAAAGTCAATCTTCAGTCGAGCACGTAACTTGATAAAGATGTTTCTCAGACCTCTGTGGTATATTGAATTATGTTCACGGGGCTCATTAATTTTAAACTTGTATTCCAATACTTTGATATTACTAATTTCGATCCGATCTGCACACACAATTAGTAAGATATCCTTGTCTTTTTCATATAACGGTTTTTGTTTGTGTTCTATTGCCACCTTCCTTGCGAACTGCGCTCTCTGTTTAGCTTCCTTTCATTTAATACGTCATTCTGCTGTGACGCTCCCTCAGCTGAGTGAATTCGAAGAGACATGCAACCGACAGAGACAGATATGCCGATACGCAGCCGACGGAGATACGAACACGACAGAGATACGAGCACGACTAACGTACGAAGACGCTGTCGGAAGTGTTTTCGCCGGCGCTCAGCAAATATTCTGAAATGTTGCTTTGGCTGACAACATGTTGGAGCAGCAACATGTTGCAGGCTGCCTGGAAATCGTCGTTAGATTTTCTGCTTTTCCGCGAAAATGCTTCTCACTTGACATTTATGCGCGATTTTAGTGCTGCGACTAATTGCTCCAAGTTCTAGACACACACATTTCTGTGGACGCACACACACGGTCACATGCGTTCGAGTACACAAGGTTTCCTAATGAGCGTTCCTGCAATCAGCTAGAACGAGATAGAAGATAACGTTTCAATTAGTTGGAGACAAAGCAGCTCAGGCAACAAATTTTTATGCACATGCATATACGCGTATCATATGTATCTGTGTATACATGTATTAACGTATTTGAGTATGTTTATGTATACAAACATACACATTTATATCTAGAAACGTATATGCACACACATGAATTTTTATTGCATGTCGATAAAGCGCAAATAGTTCTAAATTAATAATTTACGACCGACAAAAAACACGTACAGTGCATTCAGATTCGATCACGTGTCACCTTTCGCCGTTTGATTTATGTACGTGTGTACATACATTTGCATGAAGAAATGTACACTAATGAGATTGTCTCTGGCTCAGATTAGTATTTTCTGCGCCCCACCCGAGTTCTACAGATAAGGGTCGCTCAACTCAAGGTTAGGAGTTCAAATTCATTATTTGCAAAATAATGATCTAGGAAATATTTCTAATGATGTTCTAAGTTGTCTCCTGCCTACTATAGTTAAGTTTGCTTAACCTACGGTATATAGATTATACGTTCATATATACCTATAGGTTCCTTTGTGCACATGAGTAAGTATAAACCATGTATGCTTGTATGAATATGTATGGTGCGTATGTACAATCAAGTACTTATGCCGCATTATTTGCATATATGGACAGCCGACTAATTGCTGGGTCACAGACTCAGAATCTCTAATTAATGCCGCCAATGGATTCTGCAGTTTACTGCTTTCATTATTTATGGCATCCTGTGGCTGCTTAATTGTGCACTGCTATTTTGGCAACGCACATTTTCAAATCCATTAAGCCCACATACATGTATGGAACACACTATGCGTATCTACATCTTTCAATCCCCCTTTGAACTTTTTTCGCTATAATGCTCGCTGATTAGCCAACTGCAAGCTCACTGCATTGCAGTTTCTGAAATTGGAAGCAATAATCAAGTTATCGATAGTAAAACTAACATAGATAGTTGGTTCTGAAATTCAACCTTGTTATGATGAGACCGGGGCCGACAACCCATTGGCTGTTTGATTTTTGAGTCGTGCACTGTGGCCAGAAATCACTTCCGGCAAAAGTTGAAAGGGTTAGGTGGAAAGAGAGAGGGTGCCCTAGCAGAGGATCGCAGCACTCATACACTCACACAGCACTTCCTACGCTCAGCGTTTATTATGCCATTTGTGTACGACCAAATTGTCACAATTACTCGATGTCTGCCCTGTGAGGAGCAGGGATCTATATTTAGTCATTGGCTCGTCTCCCACCCTCTCCAGTGGTAGTGCTATTGTTCTCCCATAGTCATTGGTTGTTCAACACACAGCTTCATTTATCATATTTTGTCATTGTTTGTGCTCCGAACATTGTTTCTTCTTTTTTGTTGTTGCATTTTTTGTAAATTAATTTGTTTGTCATATTTCTACATTTGTTTATTGATTAAAACGTGCGCACAGCCGTATAACGATGTCGATGACGACGACGACGGCGGTGACGAAGGCGACGGCGATGGCGAATCGCGGCAGGGAGTTTTTCAGCTGCCAGCAGCTGTTGCTGCTCTTGTTGTTGATGTTGTTGTTGTGCGGTCGCATGCCTGCTGTTGTAAACATGTGTCTGCATAGCAACATTGACTTCCCCTCTCTCCTTACCGTTGTCTGAAAATATGACTCTGTCTGCCCGTCTGTCTGATAATATAAAGTATGCTTCAGTTGCCGATTCTCCGGTATTTTTAATTAAACATTGTTTCTATAATTGTTGCCACTCTCTCCATTAGTTTTGATTTATCTCTACCGTCGTGGCACAGACCTCCCCTTTCCTCTTTCTCTTTCCCACCTCCCCACGGAGTTTGCTTGTACAATCGCTTTTTCCATAAATTTTTTGCTTCCTGTGTGAATTTCTGTTTTGTTTGTCTTTTAGTCGCTTCTCTTTTTATAGGTTCCTTTATTATTTTTGGAATTTTTCGCATGGTTCAATTTTTTGCCCCGTGTTGAACTCATTTACGGGCTTGACTGATTCTTTTTAAAGTGTTGTCATCAATTACAGTTAATCCCGCTTTTAGGCTAGCTTAATTCAAGAGCACACATATGAATGACATCCATTCTCGCCTCATGAGTTTTAACGCCAACCAAAGATGAGGATAAGAATGTCCAGCAACAATGCAGGTATTCACAGTTTTAGTTATTGTAATTAGTAAACTAAGATTCCGATTTTAATTAACTTAAATAGCCGGATATTCAGGTAGCCCTTTCACCTCGGGATCTAGTTACCCTGTCATTCAATTCTTGACTTCGGTTGCTTTGGCGCACATCACTATGCTGTAGCTTTGTCCCATTTTGGAGCAAACTGTCATACGGTCGGTTGTAAATGTGTAGGTATGTGTTTAGGCTCCGACAAATGTCATTAATATGGGGGCTCAGCCACATAACGCACAATAAAAAGCAGGCCCAGCCAGAAAAACAAACGGCAAATGATTGGCCTAGGTCGAGTCGGGCTGCTTGGGTGAGGCTGAGGTTGAGGGGGAAAGTTGCCTAAAGCTCTGCTCGATGCTTTTAATTAAAAGCAGATTAGCATTGCGCGTGCAATCTATTCACGGAGACTGCAGAGAGACGATTGGGGAGCGGAACATAAACAAATTATTGTCGGGCTTTGTCATGGAGACATTAACGGAGACCGAGATGGAGATGGAGGCCGAGGCCGAGGCAGAGTAAGTATTTGCCGAGCCCAGGCAACTGTGGCAGCAGTGTCAGCGCCACTTTACTTGATCCCTTACCGCTTGACTCTGCCTGTGCTCTACTCGCAGCTCGTGCGTGATGCTAGGGCAACAATGAAAGAGTTGAATGTATGTAAGCACAGCTTATTACGCTCCGTTATGTCTGACAGGGTTGCGAGTGCGCGCGCCTTGGGCTGATGAAGTCAGTGGTGCAGCGGTGCCATGACTCGGTGAGGTGGTGGTGTGGCCGCTGCGTGGTGTTCCCTGCTTGTTACTCGCCACATCAGTCACCGCTCACTTGACACATTTAGCTCGCCATGCAATTGGCACGAAGATGTTCTCGTCACATGGCAATAATGTCGTGCAGGAAACCCATCCAGGCAAGGGAGTGCAGGGAGTGGAGGTGATGGAGGGGAGTGGCTGCTAAAAATAAAATTGGTATAAGTTTTTCACACTCAGTCCTCACAGCGGTGGCAACAAATTGAAATGTTTATTTCAAAGTGTTTGGCTTGCATTTATGACCTGTCGTTGGTCGCCGTTCGGCAGCCGTTTGTCGCATCGGCAAATGCTTGTCAGGTGAGCAGCCCGCAGCTTCCCCATTGGCCTGAAGCCCCACAGATCAGCTTAGTGCTATTGTCATAAATCTGTCGCAGCCGCGGCAGAAGGCACTCGAAACTGTGCCATGGGTTAAGCTTCCTGTTCCTCCTCAGGCATCAATTTAATTGTCTGCTGCCTGTTGGGCGTGTTCGCACAATGTCAAACATTTTCACATGGGCATAATAACTCGACGCGCAGCCACTGCCGCCTGATACCGCCAGTGTAGCTCGAAGAAGCAATCGAGTGACATGGATTTAAATGTTCGATGTCTCGCTCCACTCCGCGCGGCATTTACTGCACTTAATTGCCACAAAATGCGCATAAATGCATTTTTATTAAATTCGCTTTTAAATTGATTTTGTCCGCCCTGCTGCGAGCGTCATGTGGTTGCCCGAACGAGCCGCACTCACCACAGCCACATGCACATTCACACTCACATTCATATAAATTCACATGCCAAAGTGCCTCACTTGCGGTTGGGTTTGGGCGCCTTTTGCATGAATGGATTTTATTCATCATATTTTGTTTTATTCCGCTACGCCTTCTGAGCCCCGCAAACCAACTCGACAGCGCCTTTCCTGATTCTTTTCCTCGACTTCTGACTGCCGACTCGTTACCCGCGGGCCGTGACTTACGACTTGGAGTTCGAGTTCCAGTTCGAGTTCCTCGACAATTGCTCTGCTAGGAATTAATTAAAAGCATTACCAAGTATTCGATAGAATGCTTGCTATTGTTCTTTGTGACACGCCTTGATGACCTTTTAGCACTCTTTGGCGCTTAATTAAAAAATGTATATATTGTATTTTTTGAAACTAAAACTGGTCAACGGAGATAAGGTTTTGTTAAGTGAAGTGTACGCAAAGTGTGGTTTTAAATAAAGATGGTTAAGATCGATATAAAGCATTATATCTTCACTGGGATGCTTATGTCAGCATTAATTTCTTGATTTACTTACGGTTTAATGTTTCGTGGACAATTCGTAGTCCCGTTTACCTAATGAACAGCGAAAAAGTTTGGCATCAGCTAAGGCTAATTGGATTTGCCCGGCTTTTGCTCTCATCGCAACCAAATCTGCCCCAATATCCAATTACGCAAAGAGCCGAAGTGAGTTAGTGTAGTTAAGGTCAAAGTTGAGCGAGACCGCGCGACCGTGGCTGCACAGCCTTACAGCTGCCCAGCCGCAGTTCAAATCTAATTTTGATAATAAGTGCGAAAAAAGCAAAACACCCGAGAGCGGAGACCCATTTAATAAAAATAAAATTTGCACACAATTATCTCAACAAATTAAGCTTTAGCCACATTTTGTTTTGTTTGTTCATTTTGGTGGTGGTAGGTTGCCTCCCCCACCGCCTCCGTAGCCACAGCACAAGGGTCCTTGGTCCGCTCAATACATGTAATTAAATTGAAATTTCAATATTGCCCTTAGCACAGGCCCAGCATGGCCTGGCTGGTGAGCAGGCGGGTAAGAGGGTAAGCGAGCAAACAGGGAAGACCTGGAGCACGACGTGGCAGGACTGACAAGAGACGCACCACTACCACAGCACTGGCTGAACTGGCAGGACCCGGCAGCAGCTGTCGTAGCGTGGCTACACTCGTTCATTTTTTGAGCCCCATTCCGGCACATGGCGCTGATTTATAAGCCGTGGCCAAAATGCTGCAAAATTAAAGTGTAATTTATGTGCCATATTTTTCGCGCGTATCTGGTGAATTGGACTTCAGCTTATCCGCCTCATGTCTCACTTGGCCAAGTGCGTAATGCGGCGGCAAGCCGACCTTGTGCCACCAGTGACCCGGGCAAAAAACTCGCCGGCTTAATGTGGCCTGGCCAACTTCGACCCCGCGTTCCGCACCCCCTGTCCCTATTCCTCAGTCCTTGCCTATGCTCTCTGCACCTGCGCCGCGCGCAAAGTGTTAATGTGTTTATGTGAATGGCGCTGACTCGACGCTGCCTGCCCTGCGCTGCCCCCTTCTCATATGTCAGCGCCTGTGCCGAGCATCCTTGCGTGCTTGTGCTCTGCTTTCTGCTGCTCTTTGCCACTTGAGTTATTTAAATTGCGTAAGTGTGATGGGGCAGTTGCGGGGCAGCGAGAAAAGATTGATAAAATATGTTAATTGCACTTGTCGTGGCTCACACTGAACTTCACGAAGGCCATCGTCCCACCCTGGATTGGACCCTGCATGTGATTGTCGCGGCCAATGCTAAAAAGTTAATTTTCTAGGAACTTGGCGGACGTAAATTTAAAACATTTTAATTAAGTTTATGGCTTACTTGAGATGCTTACCCTTGATAAATACAATTGCCCCCTTGTCCCATGCTGTGAGCAATAACTGGTCAGTCCATTCGGGGATTTATAAATCTACGCTTAGCTTTGAACTACTGAAGTGAATGGAATCGATATAACTGTCAGTGCAATGTTAAATAATCGATGCCAATAACAAGTAGAATATTATAAGTATACATGTTCTATTATTTGAAATATCAATTGTACCGCTTTCAATACGCATTAAACTCATAAGGTAGAAGGCTTCTCTTCACATATTCTCCTTAGTATTGTAGAAGATGGTGGGAAGTGATTTTCTGTTATTGACAGCGATTTGAACAGCAAAGGCTTCCACGTTGCTGCTCTTTTCAGTTCAGCCAATTACACAGGTTTCGTGTGTGTGCGTGAGGTGCTTTCGGTCAAAGGTTACATAATCGAAACCATGGAAATAGATGCAACAAAAATAGCAAACAAGCCAATCGAGTAATCTCACCAGCCGACTCGATTCTTGGCCTTCTGAAAAAGCTTCCGGGTTGGGTGCTACTTGATTCAATTGTCCTGTAAGTGTGTGTATGTCTGTGTTGTGTTTGTGTATGTGTGTGGCCTTCCAGCATAGCGTTGTAGCTTTTGTTCACTCAATTTCCGCATTTAATGACCCGTTACCAAATACGCCAATTTTAGCAACTGGCTGTTTTTGCTGGTTGTTTTTTTTTTAATATCTATGTAAATGACTGGTACCATTTTTATCCATATACGTAAACGAGTGTGTATAAGAATGCTTTAAAGTATTGGCTGTCTAATAGTGCAACGGTTAAAGTGGTCTCCATCAGCTAGCCATTCCGGCATTGGGTATTAGGCATTCAAGCTAGCTAGGCGAATCGTATGCGCAGTTAACGCCAAAGCTAGGAATCCGATTGGAGCTCCAGGAATGTGCGGGGAATGTTAAATGAGAACAAACGGCGAAATCCGATACACAATTATAACCTAATCCCCGACAATAATCGAATACCATAACCTTGCCAAGCTGAGTTGAGTAAACTGCTGAACGAGCTATAGAAATGAGAAGAGCCAATAGCAACAGCACAACAGAAGAGCAGCAGAACGGCGGAACAGCACACGACAAAAGCAACATGTAGGGGTCGCATTGCTTTTGATTATGTCGCATAAATGTTTTTTAACAACAGCGAAACAAAGGCAATCGAAAGTGAAACGCAAAGGCGAAGAGTCCCAAAACAAAACGCAGAACGAATATCAAAGGCATTTGTGGGTTTTGTTTGGTATTAGCAGGGAGAGGCGCGGAGGAGGCAAACACCCAGGGCAGATCGGAGCAACAACAATAAACAACAATAAATAAGGTTGTGTCCGTCGTTGAGCATATTATGGGGAAAGGATACTAAGTCTGTGATTTGGCATGCAGGGAACGTCATGTGCTCGTCCAGCCTGCTGTTATTTTCAATCCTTTGTACCAATAAACTTTTTATGTCGGCTATTTGTAACCTTTTTGGATTTGTCGACGGTCTCCCGCTTACTGTGGCCTAATAGCGGTCACTGTGCTTTGACTTTGATTTAAAAATATGTTTTGTCTCGATCTCATTCCTAGCCTATTCTCTCTGATATAATGGAACGATATGTGATTGGGCCATGTATTGTCGACTGTTTAAGGCGGAATTTGTAACGCATAATTTGAACATAACCTCATCGCATATTACACGTTGTCTAAGCAATTTCGCTTGTTGTCTATAGGGTATTGCTTACCCATTAATGCCTTGCCTTTGAAAATAAAGATACAATATACATGAGAAAACTAAATGGACTCCCCTTCTACAACATTTTTCTACTTCGGTTAGGCTGCCGGACACAGGTGCACACACACATGAGCATTATTAATTTATGTACTCAGGTAATGTTCCGCTTTGCAATTAAAAATTATTACAACAAAATATCAACGAGCACGTGTGTGTATATGTGTTCATACACACATTTAATGCATTTGCGTTTTCCTACCGAGTGCTCTCGATAAATGACAAAGCAATGTTTGGCGAATGAAAAATTAATGCTTTTTTTATCAGCTGGTTTTCCCCTTATGCAATTGTTTATTTGTCTGATTAAAGCGTTAATTAATTAATTAAATACACACATGAAGTATATTAAAGCTGCAAAAACATTACAAATTGATTTATCGAAAATTAAAAATATCCACAGCGGTCTTAATTGCAATCAGGATTATTGTTAAGCAGTTTCACATGAAAGTGTGTTGTACCATACAATTGAAATATGTACGTATTCAAGGTCTTCTGGAGCGTGCCACGTTTTACTGAGAGGCCTCCACTGGGTTTAAGTTGTAGAGCCGACCATAAAAAGTTTTCATTTCCCCGCGTATGTGTAAGAATCAGGTTCCTTTGCATGCCAATACCCGTCGTTTTTATATTCCTGATAAATAACAGTGAAGAGTTATGCTTAATGCGGGCATTTTTTATGTTATAGAGAAAGTTTTGCAAGTGAAATGTCGCGCAACATAAAACAGATGCGCTATAAAAATACAAACGCACCACCATATAAACAAGAAAGTTGTCTTGAAGACGACGGAATGTCCAGCGAGCAGCTTCCTATTCAGCTGAATAAAATTAACCAACTAACAATACGTACAACAACAGCACATCAGAGTCAATGAAAGAATTGTTAACTAGTATATCAAAATGCGGCAATAAAAAATAATAAAAATATGATGATGAAAGTCGTGCTACCACGATATATAGAGCCTGAACGAAGCAAGGATTGGCTCAAAGCCCTAACTCCCACATTCGCCCACATACAAGTTTCCCAGTATCGTATTTCGCTAGAGTCATCAGCATTATTGTTATTCGTTTGCACATCACATACATACGTACAACTGGCTGAGGAAGAGCATGTATGGCCCCAACTTGTTTGTTACACATATCCAATAAATTTACATTTTTATCGAAAAAGTTTCATAGGATTCGCTGTGTCATATGACGCTGCTGCTCATGTTCTCGCTGTGCTCTGTGCTTGTTGTTGCCGCATTAAAACGGAAATATCAAGAATAAATCTCTCTGCTTGTTTCCGTAGCTAGAATGCCAAGTATGGAGTCTAACGCTTCTAATTGGCACACATGAGCACGGAAACACACAACCATTTGATTTTGAAACAAAAACATCAATTTGCGACTTTTAATGCCATCATCATTGATTGAATCAGAAAATCAGTTAAAAACCTTCATTCGTCCTTGTCTATGTCATGAATTCTATGGTTCTTATGGCTTTACTATGATAACCGTGTATGTTTTAAATAGCTCTAAATAATAAACATCTCCCTCCTAACTAAGAGACTGTTCATAAAAATGATTTAACTAACTGAAGTTTGTTTTTGGTCTTTCCAATAAAGTAAGAGGACTCTTTCTGCATTTGTAAGAAATAGTCGATTTTCTGTTTGCAAGTAAACTCCCTTCAAGCTCAAGAATAAATTGAATGATTTGTTAGTCAAACAACTTTTTGACTACTTAGACCTGGCACCAAATACTTTACGACTCCCCTGCGTATACGCGTCCTCCTATTTGTCTTGCCTCGCAGAAGGCAGCTGCAGCAAATCCAATATAGCACAGTGTTCCAAAGAATGAAAGCTTAGTTTTACCTGCTGCCGAAAAGAACTGCGGTCTTGTCACGACACGTCCTCGTTTCATTAGGCGTCTTTTGTCGCACTCTCTCTCCTCCCCGCTTGTTACCTGATTTTTGTCTCTCCTTCTCCGTAGCATATTTCTGTATACCGTGCTATGGCACCTTCTGCCCTTTATCTGACAGTTTTTTTTGTTTGCGGCACTTTATCGCTCTACTTCTTTCCCATTCGTTGTTCTCTTTGTGGGCTTTGTATCTGGATTTGCATTGGTATATTGACTGGGATCGTATGCTGCATGTGTATTCACTGTGCACTCATTAGTCATTGCATTTGCATATCCTAAAACTAACTTTGCGCTTGTGCGAAGTCTATTAGTCATTTTAGTGGCCCGCGTCGGGGAAGGTCTGTGTAAACTAAGTGTTGCAGGGCAATTGAGAAGTCATCCATTCACATCACACTAGACAACAGCCACATGGCTCTGTTTATCCAGCCACATTAGTCGATAAACCCAAAAAGAGAACGGGCATGTTCGCGAAAACAAAATTTAAAAACTGTTTCCATATTTACATCAGCTTAGAGAACACCAAAGGCAAACGCAAGCTCCGACTGCATTAACACGCAGCTAGTCATGTTTGTGTGAGTGTTTTGCAGACGACGTATAGGAAAACTGTGCTCCTCCATGCTCTTTTCCCAGTCTTCGGTCCCAATACGGATAAAGTATCTGGCTGCTGTCGGATCAAGTGCTGCCGCTTAGCGACCGCCAACGCCGACACACAGTGCGTATGAGCTATGCAGATAACGGCAGCGGTTTCGCCCGGCAACCGAATAATGTGTGTTACTCAAAGGCATCGTAACTCTTCTTGCTCTTCTCTGCACTTGGGAGCGAAACCATTCTTTTAGTTTTTCTTTTTGCTTGTTACAAGTAGAAGCTACAAAAGAGTCGCGTGCTTGCCAGATATCAGTTATTTAATTATTTTATACCATCAAGATATATTCATAAAGAGTACTTTATCATATACTTAGTTGAACAGGGTATCTTAGAGTCTATGCTTCTACTCTGAACACTTGCTTTTTTATCACTTTGTAGCGCTTTTCTCTTTTGGGTTTTTCATAATTTTGTATAGTTGACGCTCTTTGTGCAGTATTTTGGAAATTTAAATTAAAAGTTCGGCACTTTGCATTATACCCTTGACTTTATCGCTGGGGTTAACATGACAATGAATTGTTCTTGTTTTTGTTGTTGCTGTAGAGTTTGTGAAACTTTTGGCGACATTTTGCGATTGTAAAGTGTCAAACACTTAAAACTTAAAACGGTTTTATTTTCTACTCACAAGCAGTTGCGGCAAGGCGCACGTATGGAACGTTCTCCCTATTATCGTTTAAGTTTCAGACCAGTAATTGGAAACCACAACCCAATTTTCCACTTCAATTCCCTCATTATTTAAATTACAACGTCGCTGTATACTTATTATCATTTTGCACACATTTTCTGCCTTGGATTTCGGTGTCCGAAAAGGACTATTTCGCATAAGCCTGATATTTCATAAGTTGCGAGTGCCGAGTGGCATTGCCGGGATGCGAGTGCTTATCGTGAATCGCTCTTCTGAATATTTTATACATTTTTCATTCACGCGAAATTTTGCGAAACAATTTTGCACACATTGCTGGAACAACTTTGACATTGAAGCGAGTTTCAATGTGAGTGTGTGTTAAATATCCAAAGCATGTCTGTCTCCTGTGCAAAGAGCCGTAGTCCTGGACCTGCTCCTAGCTCCTGCAATTGCATGCCTTGGTCCTAAGCACCCGACTGCCAGTAAATTTGCATATGTGTGTCTAGGAGAATGTGTGGCTTTGTGTGTTCCTTGTGCATGTATTTACATGTGTGCAAGCGAGTTGGTATTCATTTTGTGTTAAAATTTATGCAATGGCTTAAATAAGCGCAAAAATGGCATTTTACCGTCGGCAAGTGACAAAAATGTGTGCGTTTAGCAAAAATAATTATGCAACACGCAATTTTCGTATGATTTTTTTTGTCGCAAAGTGGCAAAGGCTAACAGGCAGGGCGGGATGAGGTCCCAGAGGAAGTGGGGAGAGCAGCTGTAGTAAGTGTGCTGTGTCAAGTGAAACTTTGTGCACCGCAAAGTGCTTTCATAAACATTTGCAGATGGCCTTCGGCTCTAACAAAAGTTTGCATGAGCTCTCGACAAATTTTTGGCTATGTTGTACAGGTGCAGGTACATGTCGACCACATTCTGTTTGATGACAATCTGTTCGAGCGCACTTTGGCTAGCCAACCTCAACTGGAGCTGATGATGAGTTTTGTTTGTCTATGGTACAATGGTATGTATACTTTTCTCCGTTCTTGGGTTATTCAAAGTCGTATGCATATCTACATAAGTGCAACGTTTCGTTTTAAATTTCCTGTTGCTTGTCTAGGCAGAGTAAATAAAATATTTTGTGGAGTAAAAAAGTCAACGAGGTTAACACCTAGCAACGAGACGATGTGCTGATGGCAAGCAAAGCGTGAAAAGTACGATACTGTCTTACATGGGAATCGAAGGAGTCTGAGCACTAAAAATACCAAAAAAGCCCACAGCACATCAAAAATCAATTTCCTGAAAAAGTGAATGAGTGGCGGAAAAACTTTTGTATTAGTTTGGTAAAGTGAAAGTCAAGATCCGCCGAAAACTTGAAAGCTGTTTGCAACTTTCACCTGCCGCTGCTGCGGCTGCGGCTGCAGCGGCAATCAAAGAGGATCGAAGGTAAAGTGAAATCAGGCAAAACAATCAATAGTTTGATTAGCTCTGAGCACCACGTGTTGACTCTTGGCCGTATAAAAACAACAGAAAGCCAAAAAGTTTGACAGCCACAAACTTTTAACTGTTGCTTATCTGTGGACGCGCAAACTTGCAGGGGAATCAGCAGCAATTGCCCGCAGCTCTCTAGCTATATTTATGGGGAAGCATAGAAGCGTGTACATATGTATGTATACTTGTATAAACACACATTTGGTATTTATCTGTAGAGAGGAAGACATGGTCAAATCGTCAAAATATGCACATAAATTTTATTTCTCCAAAAGAAAACTTGCAAATGTGAACAGATAACCGAGTGTCCTTGCACAATACACATAAGAAACCCAATGGCGAAATCATTAACAACAAGGAAATATAATGAAATTAACCAAATTGCAAGCTCCGTTTTTTGGCTGCTGTTGACTGCCGACGAGTCTGCCTCTTAAATCTTTGAGTTATTGTCAAGTAGCGAGAAAGTTTTTCAACGAATTCGTCGCCTGACACGCCTTCTTGATGCCATATACAAATAAGTTGTCTGAGACATATGACGACATTAAACACACAACATACAACAAAACTCAACAAATGACAATTCATGTAAATTGCTTAATTTATTAGACTTTTTGGAGGCAGGAGCAAGCCCACAGCTCCTGTGCAACCCGAAACCAGTCCCATTCTAAATGGCCGCCTGCCTCGCACTTCCGGCAAGCCACGCGGCTTCCTGACTTTGACAACGTCGCGACTTTGGCTTAAGTATTTCAATTCGTACTGCTCTTGTTGTTACACTAGACGTGGCTGTTGTTGTCTTTGTTTTTGTCGTTGTCCGTATTGCCTGCGTGCAGGCCTGGCTGGCTGCCTGACTTTTCTATTTACGCTCTGTAACAATTTTGTGTTTGGGCTTTGACGAGGTTTTGTTTTATTTGCCGGTAGAAAAGTTTTTGAGTGTTTTCTTGACGCTTCTTTTTTCTTTTCTTTTTATGCGAATTTGTTATCTTAATTTTTGTCATTGAAAAAATCTGCCGCCATTTGTTTTTGAATAAAACTTCAGGCAATTGAATTCGTTGGCTTAAAGTTTTCTAAAACTGTTATTGTATCTAACTTCACCTAAAGAGGCGAAAATAATAAGCCTGTTTTGTGTTTGATCAGTTGCAATGTTTAACAATGTTGAAAGCTTTCTGTTGGGTTACTTAAACTTTTGAAAGAAATTATATTATGCTGACAAGGGAATGACCGGGGAGTATATCTTTCACTCCGACACCGTTCTGCAATCGTCAGCCTAATGGAAGCATTTATACAAATCACAGCAGGCTAGACGGATCTGACGGGGATGCAGTTGCACTTTTCAGTACACTTTCATTGTCCCTGTACGCGGAATAAATAATATGTACACAAAAAAATACCATAAAAAGTAATGCTGAGGGCTGAGAGAGTGCAGAATTCAGGAGTGTAGGAGTAAAGGAATTGCGCGCCAAGCCTTTCACACGCGAACATACAAACCTACATGTGTACTGTGTGTGTATCGTAAAGTGTTGCAAGACACGAGCACCAAAAACTAGGTTACAAGTAGAAACTTAAAACTTAATGGCGTTAGTTTTGACACCGGCTGTAAAAGGTGTTGCTGCAGGGTTACCTGGTCGAAAATGTGAAATTAAAAAAAGTGTAACATACCTGATAGGTTGACAACCACCACACATTCCTTTAATTTTCCAGCTCGGACCACGTACTTGGAGATTGCTATACGCTTGCTCACTGTTGTTGACGAAGCACCGATAATATAGTTTTGCGGCATCCCACTGTATGGGATTTAAGAAATATCTTTTCGCGTTGTTTGGCACTTTTTGAGTTTGATAACGGCTAACGGTAACTGGCCTTCGCCAACTGCACACCAGAAACGAGCTCGACCTGCTTCACTTTGTTGACTGCTGGCAACTGACGACTTGCAACTGGCAACAGGGATTCGGCTCGGAGCCGAGACCACAATGTGTCGAAACGCAGCCGAATGTGCCGACAGAATTGCCATTTTCTAACGCCGCTCTCTTTTGAATCTTGGAGCCGAGAGGACTCGCCAATGTTGTTCGGCGGTATCGAGAAGAGAACAAGCTCTCTTAGGTGTAGTATAACAGTTAACTCGGCTGCAAAGCTTTTGTGGTGTATTTTTGCGACTCTGCGAGTTGTCAAATACAAGAGGGAGATTGTGAACGAGAGAGATAAAGAGCAGCATATGAGTGGGTGAAATTGTGTCATTAGGTGCATTTGTTTTCGTTGTGCTCAACTGCCGGACCTGTCGCATTTGCCGCCATTTGTTTTCTTGTTTTTGTTGCAACTTATTCATGCCGAGTCACTTTTAGCAAGTCTCGCTACAAAATTTGTTCGTGGAGGTGTATGTTGATGTATGTGAATGTGTGTGTGTGTGGGTTGGCTTGTGTGGATGTGTGTTAGGCAGGTATGGCAGCACTAACACTAGATGAGGTCCCATCTACTAAACGCTAACAATTATGTTTCGGAGTCTCATTAGTTGCAACTTAAAGTCTTATGAAGCGACAGTTAGTACCTCCTGTCCCCGATGCGAACGCGGGTGCAGGTGCTAAGAGATGCGAGAATACGGGTGTGAGGGATGATCTACTCTGTGTAAATGATGCTGTTAATGATGTAAGTGCAAGCGAGTCAAGCGTCTCGTTTTGAGGTCGAGTTCGTGTGCTGCTAATTGGTATTAGCTGGTGTCACAGTTACATTTTTCACCACACGTACAACTTCTTATTACTATAACTATACCGCGCACATACACACCCAATATATGTGTACGTTCATGGGTATGCGTGCCCACATTTACCATGTTGTTCGTGGACTTTAATCCCTATTTTCATCTGGCTGTGCAGCAAAGGGGCCAAATGGCACAACTAATCACGCTGACGTTGACAGAAAAGAATGAAAAGCAACCAGCCCAACAAAGGGACGCAACCAAACAACAACAACAATTGGAGGGCCATGAACGGAGGCCACAACAACGTCAACTATAAGGCCAAGTATAAAAATCACATGAAAACGTGTTTAATGAATGCCTTGTCCGTAAACGAAACCAACACAGGTGGGTGATTCTCACGCTCCTCCTTCTTTCGAGTCTACTTTGCCTTTTGTCTTTCCATCCCGGCAGACTAATAGTAAGCAGTAGCCTATAGCGACTAATTTAAGTAGCGCTTCTTTCGATTATAGGGTTGGGTGTCCTATGAGGTGTGCCAAAGATACTAGAAATTTTTGCGTACGTGACAACCGATTGTAGCCTAGAGAATAGAGCTTTGTTGCACTGCGAAAAGACTCAAGGGAATATACAGTTTAATTCTTGTTGCCATATCAAATCATTGATTCGCAAGTCTAAGGGAACGGCATGAAATAAATAACTTAAAACAGAAGTTAAAACTGAGTATTTTCAACAGTTCAGGGTTGGGTTGTTCGTGTCATTAGGCATACCTTCAACCGTTGAGACAAATACTGCAACTTTTCCTAATTAACCGTACGTGCGACATCAGTCACCGATCCAAAACACAGTTAGAGTCGGACTACGAGTCCGAATGCTAGCTAGAGAAATTCACAAGGACGTGAAAAGAAACATGAAGAAACAGCTGGCTACTTTTCTGAATAACTGACTGTCGCTGGCAATTGTTTTAATTGAGAAGAGCTAGTTGGCGTCTTTGTAGACTCCGCACAACAGTATAAACGAGAGCAAGTTGCTGAAAAATGCTCTTAAACAGGTTGAAACCGTGTTTAAGGTGACTTCTGAGCGCCCTAAGCAATAACAATAACAATTCAATCAGCTCTGCAGTCTATCCAGCTAACAAATGCTGACTCACTTATTTCTCAGACGGCAACTGAGGAGAAGAGAAAAAGACCCGGCAAATACTTCAACCAACCTTTGCCGACATTTGTGAGCATTTGTCTTGCCCCTCGGTGTGCACGATTCTGGGCGGCAAGTGGCCTTCACTCGACTTTGCAAGCTATCCACTGACCAGCCAGTTGCACAGTCCCTTTGAGAGCAACTTGAGGCCTTAATTGAAGCTGTAGTGGCAGTTGCAGTTGTAGTTCTCTAGCGCCAGTTGCTCGACAGAAGGGGATGGGTTGGTTGCGAGCCACGCTTCGATTAACGTGGGGCGCATAATTCAAGATGCGTCTGAGAATCCATTTCCCGTCACGCCGTTGCACATTTATCAAGTTGAGGTGCCACATGCGTATACATAAATCGCGCCTACAACCAATGCAAACTGCAGGAAAGCTTCCTCGTCCCTGGCTGCACCTAGCTGCGAGTTGTTGCAACTTTCTTAATTTTCGTTTGCCGTAAATTTGCTCAGCACTGACGTCTGAGATATCGTCGCCATATTGTTGTGCAACTCTGTTCAGCGTAACGGAAAATCGCTTAAGATGCTTCTTCTTGGCATAGCAAAGTTTACCCTCTTCTTGGGGCAATTGCTACACCACCTGGCCCATATCCATATCCAAAAGCAGCACGTGTTAGTTTGTACCAGTCATCAGCTTGAAGTTTTGCGAGGTTTTCCTCATTTCCTTCCATTTTCTTTTCCCCGTGTTTACCTTTCCCTTTCGCTGTCCTATCCCAGCGCTATCCACATTTCAATTCGAAGTCGCGTCTTCATCGACATCGTTTACTTTTCGATTCGTTTCGTTTTGCAATCTGTAATTACGAGCTGGTGCTTTTGATGCTTACGGTCTAACTTTCAACAGCTGTAACGCCCATTTTCCCCGTTGCCAGAGAGCTGAACTGAAAACTTAGACATACGAGTTATATATACCCCACATGCTGTAATAAACATTGTCGATTGCCACATGTTCTTGGTTTTTGCGCCCAAAGTTTGAGTTAGTTTTGTTTTGTTGGCATTTCTAATGCTCTGGAAGAAGTTTTTGCTAGTTTTTGATTGCGTTGCAATTGCGAAAAGATTGCATATTTGATTTGAGCTGATTCGTGTTTGCCTTGACATTGCATTCTCGAGCTCAGTCTGTGCTTAATACGAATATACTTATGTGAAATATTCAAAGAGTGCTGCCAAGTGCTTCAAGCCAAACTGTACGCTTAGTGAATTTAACTCCCTTGCATTTTCCGAGTTCACTCTAATTAAAAAAGTTACCTCATTCCCCAAATGACGAAAAAAATTATATATTTTACTCTTGCTTTATAAGTCGGGTGTAAAGCTATGTTGGCTTAAATAGAGTCGTAGTACAGGCTTTTTCAAAGAGTTTGCAACTTCCAAATTTGTATACAAAATCTGTCACCAAAATTAAAAAATTAAATGAAAAAAAAGGGGCGCAAACGAATACAACTTACCTAATTTGCATTTAATTACAAACTTACTTAAGTTAAGGCAAACCAGAGCAACAGTTTAGCGGCGCGCGACGGTGGGATACCCTTATTACATATTTACTAACTACTCCTTAAAAGAAATAACGTAACGTCAGCTTCATAAGCAAGCGTCTGTATATGAATACGTGTATATGCATGTCGCATTTCATTGGCCAAGCACATATTAATACATTTGTATGCGTTAAACTGCAAAAAATGCGTGTGCTTGAAAGAGAAGAGAAGAGCAGTAGCTTGCGCTCGCATTTTCTTTCCCATCATTGCAATGACTTCATAGCTTGCTGGCTAGTATACAAAATACCAGTAAACAAACTTTATTTTATAACGTCTGTGTTTATTGTCTGATCGTATTGATTCGACGATATGTAGATATTATAATTAGCTGTGATCTGTGTGTTCACACAAACAGACAGAAAGAAAGACATGGTTCAATCGACTTAGCTAGAGATCCTGAACAATAATACATATACTTAATATTGATCCTGAGCACAAATATATACACTTTATAGGGTCCCCAAGCATTCTTTTGTTTATTACATACATTTTCACAAAGTTAGTATACCTTATTTTGAACATTTTGAGGGTTGACGGGTATAAAAGGAATTACATTTAATGATAGACTTAGTCTTAATCATTTGTTTAAATATCAGTATATCATGAATACTTTTAGGATAGATAAACAGCGGCATTTCTGATAAAATGACTTGTGAAAATAGTAAATTGTCCGTTTCAGTATGCATACTTGACTAATGCCCATACATAACTGTTGATCACTCAATCTCGTATTATTTCTCTTCTGTCTGCAGTCGTAGCCCAGTCTAGCACCATTGCGTACATGATCCGTATTTCCCCCAGAAATTCAAGTGACGTGTATGAATTTGCGCATTTCGAGCACGTCCTGTTGTCGGGGTCCTGGCGCCTGCACTCTGTATCCGTGAAATTTTTGGAAATTGCTTTGCCAAATGAAAGCTATTAAATTGCTACTCCAGCTTTGGTAGGGGCTTCAATACCCGCCCAACTTCTGTTCCTCACCATGCGACGCATAAAGTAAATATTTTTATGTCCGCAACTTACTCAAAGTTCCTATTGAAGTTTTGATTGATAAATGTATTTTTATCGCACTCGCTTTTAGCATTTTTATGACGTGCCTGGAACGTGAGCTAAGTCACAGAAGCGTCAAAGGATCTCTTCTTTTAACTTACTTTTCAAATTATCTGGCTTTCAAGAGAGCATTTTAATTACAAAAGCCGAGAAGTAGCTTAGCTAGCTATAAGCTGCCATTTCCCAGCTCATGCCAACGCCTTTTCACTGCAAAACCAGGGCAACAAGTTTCATGTTAACATTCTAATACCAGTCCATGTCGTCTTGCTTGGCAACGAATACCTGATTAAACAAATTGGTATAAATTAAAAGAAAATGTCGCCATGTCAACATTTAAATCAAAATTATGTTTGCCACAAACAGCATGGCATTCTCGGTAACTGATTTCCCTGTCCTGTTGATGTCCTTTCTTTGTACGCTGTCTGAATTCAATTCTTTCAATTCACACTACATTAAGTGACTTAAATTTATTTGACTTTTGTAAAACCACTGCCTGAACATACCCTTTACCATAAATAGAAAGTGATGAGTATAGGAGAACTAATTAGGATGGTGTTTGGAAAGGAGGCTTAGGCATTCCACGAAGTTACTCTTTGCTGATGACAGTTGTCTTCTTCTATATTTTTTTGCCTTTCATGTGTTTTCGCTATGGTGCGTTATCATTACGACTGAGCACAGGAAAGACGCACTGTTTACAATCCAGTATGTGTTTTTATCTCATAGCAAAAGGCTATTACAAATGAAAACAAGTAAAATGCATGTAACTTTTTTTTAAAATTGTTCCTTGCAATTCCGATTTGTAGATCAGAGATTTCTTAGGAATTCTGAACATTGACGGCTTTACACTCCTTGCACTTAGCCTTACACACGTTTATACATATCAATATACGTAGTACAATCACATATAGAGAGCTTGCATAAGCTCGAGAGTTTGCGATAAATAATCGACGTAGCAATGGAGTTTGGCCAGAATCGATTTAAAACATAACAAGAGCTCCAACACAAGGCCAATTGCGGCTGGGTTAAAACTTTTATAATTGGCAGCGCAAAATTGAAATCAAGTTAAGCGCATAACAAACAGTAAAAACAACTTTTCAGCTCTAAATTTAGTTCATTTTTAGTAACAAAAAATAAATAAACGAAAAACTGTTCAGTTTTTACGGAAATAAACACATGCCATTTGTACGGAGAATATGATTCAATTTGCCGGAAGACAAACACAATTGGACACAGAAATTCGTAATGAACTAAAAGCCGAGGAAATCAAATGAAAAAAACATTAGAAGTAGAGGCTAAAAGTTTCCGCCATACAACGAAAAGAAAAGGAATAAGTGGGGAACATACAGAGTAATTTGGTATGCGCAGCGTATGGCAAAAGACAGACCCGCAGATTTGGGTTTTGCGAACAGAAAAGGCATATTTCGGAAGAGTTGGGAAAGAGATTGTCTCTGTTGTGGAAAAAAGATGCGCCTCACTCGCTCAGCACATAATTAAATGAACATAAATTAGCTTGCCGCTGATAAGACAACGCGTATCGCATTCCCCTGGGAGTTATTTCCAAATTGTTGTCCTCAAAGTTGGAATTTTCCCATATGTTGTTAGGCAAAGACCTCGTATGCCTCCTATTGTGTGTTTTCAGTTGGTTAATTAAAATTGCCTGCGTGATTTTCATTTCAATCCGGTATTCCATTCCACGTACGCCAGACGGAGTATTCAGTCATCCTACTTTTTGATACATATATGTTTTAGTAGACATTGAAATTGATCCATTCAAAACTTAAATGGCTAATTACAAAGTCACCCGCTTATTTAAATGCGTAAATAACTACATTATGGTCGTATCTTGTAAGGAGTAGTGATCAATGTCGGGACACTACGGGTTGGAAGTTTTCTGAATAGAAAACAAAAAATCGGAGAACCATACGAAATGTCGCATACTTGGATTCATTGTTATGCCGTTGATGTTGGCGTGCTCATGCTGACAAATTATGCTGTTTTATGCGTTTTTCGTCACTCGTAAGCACACAAGCACTCACACACAAACGCACACATACCAACACCAGCACAAATATTCCTGTACACAAAGACACATCCCTCAGCTTGACAGCAACAACATCAAAATAAACGCACGCATGAGAGACACCGACGGTGCCACACCTCATTCGACGTGTTCGGAGTCGACCAGACCTGCTTGTTGTTGTGGCCAGGCTAGGCTCCTGCTGCCGTTTTCGTGCCTTTTGCCAGTCGCCAGCTCCCATTCTCAGATCGCAGTTCCCAAGAGTATTATCTGGTGGAAATATTAAATGCGGCTGGAAAAGTGCTTGCCACAAATGCGACAAGAAACAACAACACCAAAAGACGGAGTTGGGAGTCGTACATGTGAGACACGACACAGCGCATCATAGTAACTGTTAATATTTTAGCCCTGCCAGCAGAAAGTCAGTGGCAGCTCCGCCTGCGACAGTGCCAGCGGTAAAAGCAGCAATAACAGCATAACAAGAGAGGCAACGATGGCGTGTAAACAAATTGACAGCTTATAAAAACCTGAACATCATGTGCACGCCAAAGAAGCGTTTTATTATGCAATTCAAGTTATTTGCAACACGTTTTGTTCATACCTCGAGTACTTAGACTGCGAGCTCAAACAAAATTAATAATTAACATTTGGAACGTGTCTACAATTTTAAATAAAATCTGAAAGCTGGTGAAGATATTTACGTTCGAAGTAAATTTCATAATCTGGCTTATATACATGATTTTGGTCATAAATTGCTTCTACCAAAAAAATTAAAAGAGCTTATCGAAGATCCAGTTGAAGTAATCATGACCAATTTTTGTTTAGAAAATTATGTTTACAGAATGATTTGATTATAAATCAATGAGTTCTTCCATTATTAGTGCATTTTAGGACTGGCGACAGCGTGTTTCTCATCAAGGGTGTACGACTGCACGAATTCTTACATTTTGGCCATTGTCCATTTTATTTCTCATTGCTTTCATAAGGGTTGTCAGGAAATGTGGTGTCTATTCAAAAAAACGAGCTACAGAATACTTGCAAAGATGTGGCTGAGTTATCATTTGGATTAAGCGTTTAAAATGAGAATTTAAACGTCTCATCACATTTAGGTAACGGCTTCTTCTGGCACCTTCAAACACCACCTGTTTCTACGAAAATGAAGTTGTTTTCGCCACTTTGATGTAAACAACTATTGACAAATGCTTGGGCAGGCCTATGTAAACAGGGTGTCGCATGGGAAACTCAAACACGTCACTTGAGCCTTGGTGCAGGATTGGCAAATATGAACGCTCTATCTCAAATAGGACGGTGATTTCTCCGATTGGATTCGGCTTATTATTTATATTGTGGCAACACTTGGAGCTGTTATTGTTTACTTCAGTTTCAGCATAAATATATGAAAGTCTACCATACTATTTATTATGCAATTTAATACCTAAAACTAACGGGTCCTATCTAAAAATTCAGTTAGTTGACGTATATGTCTGTGCAATTTTAGCTTAGTACTATATGCGCTTTTCAATCATTTCAATGTTATCACAAAATTATATCTTAACTGTCTATATTTAATGTTGGCAAGTGCCTCCGACTCGTAATCACAGTGTAAAAATTTTGAAAGTCTTTAAATACTTAAATTCTTAATACTCAATAAATACTATTATGCGATGAAAATATTTTTTTATGTACTATGATTTTGTTGGTGCTTATCTTCAAAACTTTTACGCAATAATTCTTTGTAACACGTCAATACCTTGCGTTGACCGGCATATTGCAGGGGAAATCCATAACAAGCTTATCCAGCGGATTGCTTCTTTATTCTTTACTATGCCGTCAAAAAAGAAAAAAGAGATTTCTTATGTCGGCCATTTATTAAAGTGGCTTGCAAATGTGTATTTACTTGTTTGGTTGCCCCTACCATCCATTGCATACTTCTAGTTTCTTATTAAGCGCTCAGTTTGATTTGTTGGGGCCAGAAGTAAATTGGCCGCAATAAAATGAAATAGGCCCAAAGTCGATTTGGCTGTCTATAGCAAGCTGTTAACCCAAATAATTATAGCTTCATTAGGTTGTTTGTATGTGCCAGTGGTTTTTTGATAAAGCCACTGAGTTTCTACGAATGGCTAAAATTAAGCACAGATTTAAGTGCTAATTTCTGTGGTATTGCTAACTGTTGCCAAAGGGTCTCTTGCAGTTGTGTATTCAAAAAATTTACAAACACTGTAACATTTGTGAGAGTCTGATAAAGCCGCACGTAAATAACACGGCGATTGTAAAACTCTTTGAACAAACAATAAACGAAAGAAATAACTCTCTCGAGGAATGGATGTTTGTTCACTTCTTCTGATTTTTAGTTTTTTAAAAGTTCGAAGAAAATTTGATTCAAAAACGGAGAGCTGTATCTTAAAAGAAAAACATTGTCGATGTCTCCCAAGCAATTCGACATTCATTTAGGAGGTCGATACAGAGATATTCCATTCAACGATAAGGAAGAGTGGGTAGCATTTGTAAGTACATATATCACTAGCTTCCTATTTTATAAGATTATTTTGCTCTTATTTTATTTTCAAGTGAACAGGGTAAAAAACGACAATAACAACCACACTATTATTTTTAATGGGCAAACATTACAAGCCGCTAGGACAGCAACAAGGGGAGTGGAAGCATAAAAATAAATAACAACAAATTGGCAGGCAAATGTTTAGTTTGCGGTACGCCACTCTACTGTAGCATGAGGAAAACCAGCTTTAAATTTGTATCCCTCTTTGTCCTTCTCTGGACGGCCTTTGAGTTGCCTTTGAGCTATTTTATAATTAGTCCCAGGCATGACAAAAACTTTTGGCAAAACAACTTAAGCGGTAACCTGCTCTCCGTAGGGTCTGTTTCCACAAACCCAGTGCTTCGGTACACGTAGGCAAGGACAATAACAACAACAGAGGGTTGGGATGACAACAATAGTACACACGTGAAGGTAACCGAAAGAGGCTGGGAGCGAAATATCCTGCGTAGGTGCGCCAGCTGACTCCAGTTAAATTTTATGAGGAGTAATGGGCGACATATGGCAAAAAAGTTTTCCACATGCTATACCGCTCCAAAATTAGTTTGGGGTATAGCAGAAAGCCAGGCAGCAATCACTTGAGGCCTAACGATCGGTGCTGTGTTCTCTTGCTCCAACCGTTAGTTATACTCTAGAAGGTACACCAGTGCGTGCCACAAGAATTTTTAAGCCCTTAATTGGCCGCTAAGGACAAAGTATGAAAATAAACAAATTGGGTTTTGCGAAAGGCCGTTTGGCTTTGCTAATTAGTTACAGATTTAACTTCCTATCACTTCGAACGATAAGGGTATACTTAATAAATTTAATTCTCAATTACATCAGTAAACAGACACTCCATTTACTTTTTAACATTGTAACCACTACCTTGAACTTTCATAGTGCTTGTAATCTGTATCTTCCATTGATAATATAAATCTGTGCAAGCTAGAGAAATAAATAAATAATAATCACTGCTAGAGCATTCATAGACCAAGTTTGTGCGAGAATTGCCTTGCATCCTTTCCCTACCTATAAACATTTGAGAATAAAAACTTAACTCTTAGGCTCATGGTTGAACTGGTAGCTAGACTTAACACATTCTTTGGTAGTCTTCGCATTTCATTAAAAAATTTCAATTTTCTTGTCAATTAGGCAAAAGAAAGTTTAACTATTTATCTTCGTTAGTCACTCATGGTTGGAAGCTCAAATATATTTTTCATTGTGTGTGCGGGCTTTCTTGGCAATACAAACTTTAAGCTAAGCAAACATAAATACACAGACATATTGTAGCTCATAGACAAATGTATGTCTGAATGTTATACATATATTTCTTCAACAAACGATTGCTAAAGTCTGTTTAAGATTTTGCTTGAAACTCTCAAAAAGAACCGGCTTACCAAAAGCTTTCTTTGCTTTTTCTATTTGTGATGTACCAGAATTTTTAAATGAATAACGTATTTAATGTGCGATTATAAGCCTATGAGTTGCTATTACCAGTTGGAGGTAGATACAACCTTTACATATTTTGAGCAAAAATGCTGGTAGTAACGATAAAGCTTGCTTTAAGGAATGCCGATGTACCGATGTATGTGCAACCATCTACAAAGATTGTTGCTCTTCTTTTCTAGTTTTTTTGGCAATTGCTTTTGCATTCATCCGGGCCGAGAGCTGCTATACACTTTTGCATATTTTCAGTTTCTCTGGTGTTTTCACTTAGCTACTTTTCCAAAATAAAATTGCAATATCCTTTAAGCCATTTCCGCTTGTTGCTCAATGCTGCTTTGTATAATGCGGAAATAACAATGCGCCTTGGGGGTTGCTCACGAGTGCAATGAACGTACGCACGCACACACAGACATATGTGCATATGCATACATACATACAGAAATACACAAGCGCATAAAATACAAAACATACTCACTGGAATGCAACTTTGGCAAATATTTAAGCAGTGCTATGTGAGTTCTGATATTTGTGAAATGTACTTTGAATGTTATGAAAACTTCTTGCAGTGTTTCATACTGTACTTTTACTTTTCGCTGGCAACAGCAGCCCTTACAAGGCAGTCGATAACAAAATATGTTCACAATAAGTGTCCACAAATAAAAACATTTATCTTGCTGGCCAGTAAAACCTGGAAACTTTTATTATCGTTTGAATTTTCGTGTGCTGAGGTATAATTAATAGAGCAAAAGAATAACCTCCGATTTCTACTTTGCTTTTCAGACATACATCCCCCCTCATCTCTTAGTTCTACAGGAGCCGATTTGGACGCGTATCAAAAATTGCGCAATGCCTAAGTGACTTTGCTGGCAAGCTTGTATTCTGGGTCTGGTTGTCCGCCATCTGGTGGGAGGCACGCGATTGTTGGCGCCAGTGAACCATTTTGCTAATTGTCTGCATTTATCAAGCGTAGAAACACTGGAGAGGCGCATTAAATTTATAACAATTGTTTTACAATTTTCACAATAATAAAACTCTCCACTCCATGGATATGTCAATGGTTGCACTACTTTTATTAAATTTAGTGCACAAAAGAAGGAATAAACGCACGATAACAAGAGAATGTAGACAATTGGCACCATTACTAGAGTGTTTTTAATGTTGCAGGGTCCGAGATTTACGTGTAGTACTATAATACAGCTTCATCGCAGTAAATTATGCACTGTGGAATCGTAGAATTGGCTATGCAATCTGCGATTCGTATCCATTTTGGCATTAGACATTTTGAATTTATTATTTGTATAAAATTTCTTGCAGAAGAACTCGCCATTACCTTCCACTAATACCTTTTGTAGATCGAACTAGGCACTGTATGATCCTTTCAAAGTTTTATGTTCGGACTACTATAAGCTTCAACACGTCATAGCTAACAATAACTCTATCGTTGTTATGATGTCCTTTATTCTTGCCTGTCTAGCACGTAATTAGAAATTAGTACAATATTTTAATCTTCCTCGATGCTCTTTTCTTTTTTATTATATTATGTTTTGAATTCTCACAGGAAATGTGTGATGATTGGAATTACTATATGGAATTCAGAGAGATAAAATAGAAAGCAGCAGCTTAGCTGACATTTTCGCAATTAAGTTACTTGGCCAAATGAAGCTAAGGTTTTTATCTGATTATCCTCGCAAAGCACTCAAAGTGTTGACAAACAAGCAATCAAGCAAACTTACAGTCAAAATAAAGCAGATGGCAAATAGTCAAAAGAGAAAGCAAAAATAAAAATACAAAAGTTCTAAGAAAAGAAGGCCAAAAGCCCAGCAAACGCCGCAGGAACAATGCAAAAGCAGCTGATCACCTTTGTGTACTTGGTCGCTAGGTGACTGGAACAGTGACAGTGACAGGGACTGCGACACGAGTGAAGCAAATGCCAAGCAAAAGACCAGTAACTAAAGCGTATTATGCTCTAGCGTCGCCGGTGTCTGCTTTATTTCGCTTTTCTCTTGGCCGGTGATTTCTCAGCCTCTCTTTTACTCGTTGTCGCTTTGTTATTTCGATTTTATTTTCTAACGATGGTCCGCCTTTGATTGCGCATCTTTTCTATAGCTCTCCTATTAGGAGGTTAAAAATATGAGCGAGATATCTAGATATTCTTAATTAAAGCTACTTCCTTCATCCTGGGCTGGACTGAACTACGCAGGAATGGAGGCGGATGGATTTCGCGCTTGGAAAGTGTGTGCAAGTTAAAATTATATTTGCAAAGTACGGCAAAAGGAAATAAGCTGCTTGCATAAAGGTACAACCGAAATATGGCAGCAGAGTGACCCCGTTACTCACGCAACAGAACACCCACATACTAAGAGCCGCGCACTGCACTCACACATGTCTGCGACCCCTTGGCGAAAGGTTAAGAACGAAGCTTCGTGTGGCCATTAACATCAAAATTTTAACAACAGCCACGCAAGGAGCCACGTGGACCGCCGACGTGGCCGAAACGCTTGCTGTTGTTGCTGCTGCTGCTGCGCTGGTTCTGCTACTGCTTCTGTGATTATGGTGGGTGAACTCTAACGACATAAGCAGGACCGGGGTGCTACAAGAGCAGCTTTTGTCTTTGCTTTCAATGGATGACCCTCCTTCAACCCCTTTCTTTTTATATCATTGTTGTTTTCGGACTGCGGCGCTTTGTTTTAAGCTCTCCACCACCCCTTAGATTCTTTTTTCTGCGTGCTTTTTGCACTGAGCTCTCCGCTTTACGTCGAAGCGTATGTCCTTGCGGCACATCCTTTGCATTGCTTGCGCTATAAACACTCAAAACAGTAGGTGCCCAGCAACAAGAACAACACACACCGAAAACCTGACTGCAGTGAGTCTTGGTTCTCTGTTCTGCTGGCATCGAGCGACTTTATTTGTGTCCTGTTCTCCGTCACACAGGATGTGTCCTTACTGCTGTCGCTTATTTATCGCATTTTTATTGGAAATAAACGATTTGGAATTGGCTACGTAAAACATTAATTTTATTGTGGTGGAAATTGAGATTGCAAAGAAAAACGAAAAATACCAACAAAAACAACTAACTTGAGGCAGTCCGTTGGACATTAGTAAGTTGTTGAAATTTGAATCGTATTGGAACGAAATTGATTTGATTTGGTACGGGTGTGTTCTGCATATTTATATGCTGCTTAATTGTTTTCGTATTACAGGCTCATTTGAATAAACAAAAGGCAGTTGACTCGTAACAGTACGACAAACGTAACAACCTTTAGCTAACTCGCGAAAATGGAGTGTTTACCTAGAATTAACTTTCTTCTATTAATTCTGATGCTATTGATGAACTCTATTTTAGCCAATGAAGAAAGCACAAAAAATCCAGAGACAGAACATAAGCTCAATCCAGAAGACCAAACAGTAACACCGCAAGAGCCTGAGGTCAACGTAGAGAGCGCAAAAACTTCAGAGACTGAATCTCAGCTTAATCCTGGAAACCACACTAATTCAGAAACTAAAGCTAACATAACTAGTTCGGAAGGGGCGTCAAAGTGCAAACCAAACGAAGTGCTGACTGCTACAAAAGGCTGCGTTGATCGTGAAGTTTTCATGGAACGTGTATTACTGCAAGCTTGGATGGGAGAAAGCTTAGACGCTGACAAACATAGAATTGGACTGGAAGTTGCAATTGAGTGTCAGGAGAATGAAATCCTTACTGCCTTTGGTTGTGCGCCTCAAAGAAAGCCGTTGCGCGCGGCCGATGCGCCTCGTGCTCCTATTGAGCATAGCCGCTTATATGGAAAACAAGTATTCACAAGCGATGCCGGAATGCCAAGCTCAAGTATCAGTAAAATGAGGACAAAGGAGATCCTTGCGTGGACAGACACCGAGAAAAGCCAACCTCGAGCCAGTATTGACTTTACCAACGACAGTGACGTTAAACGTAAATATCATCAGAGTAAACCTGGACGCTATGTCCTTGTACCTGGTAGGCGTCTGCATAGCCTACGCAGATGCCGTCCATATGAGGTCCTAGCGCGACACGATCGTTGCATCCGCAGGCTTGGAAACACTGGTCCTTATAAGCATAAAGATCATATATATGGTGTAAAACAATGATATCGTCATAAGCCACTAAGCAAAGTTTATTACACGCAAGAATATGCGTGACTTCAACTATGTACAGCAATATCTACCCTTTTGAGTTCCCGCCCAATTGAGTGGCTTTCGCAAATATAAGGATACTATATTGTTATTTTTAGTAGGCAATTTTCTTTGAAATTGAAGGGCTGTTAACAGTTGGTAATCTTCGAACTACGCATTTTATTCAGGGCTTCCTATTTAGGTATAAATTAAAGCGTTGGGTCTAACAACTTCCTATCTTGAGGTACTGTCATCGACATTGACGGCAAATTGGTTTTTTGCCGTAAGTCGTTAAAGAACAAATTAATGCAGAGATTCCGCAGGCTTCAAGTGATGTGTTTGTATATGAGCTCGGCTATTTTATAATATGTGTAAAGCTTATGTATGTAAGAGTATAATTAAACAGGATCTGTGCCTTGGGCCTTCTAAGGAGCGGCTAAACAACTATCAAATAGTTGTTGTGGATGGCAGGATATACGAGGGTTACGCAATTGCGCATCGAAATGCCAGTGAGCTGTAAAATGGATGGCTTTGACATGCTAATTAGTTAACCTCTCACATAGATTCCCACAACCCGTAGCCACCTCTTGTCTACAACAAAGACGATTAAATATTTTCAATGTGTTCCAAGGCCGTCAACGGCCGTTTCCGCTGCCTGCGACCAAACTCAACTTTTGACAGGTTCCTGCCCATCAAGTTAAGGTGCGAGCTGCCCAACGCCGAACATGATGAATTGTTTTGCAGTAATTGTATTACTTGGCAGTTTCATGCAAGTCCGATTAAAGAAAGTCACACATGGTTGGAGCCAACCGAATACATGTGCATACGTGTACGTTGTATGCAACATGAAAGGAAGCCCCATAATAATGTATACAAGTAAGCGCGAAACCACTTGGTAACATTAATCATTTGCAGTGTTAATTAGCAATTACTACATTTTCAAAATTGTAAGTTTGTCGTCTGCTGCTTGGACAACAATTAACTCTCAGCGACAGCTCTATAAGTTATTTGCCTTTGCCTTATCTATCAAATGACGTAATGTTGAGAGACACACTCCAAAAAATTGTGATTTTAAAACACGGGCAATTAAAGTAGAAAGTTTATTGATTATTTAAGCGTTGAATATATTTTAGCTGTATTGCCCTCTTTTATAAACTAGACGATGCATTAAATTGGGTGATAAATTCCATAGCGCAGTTCCATTAAAATTGTTCTCGAACTTCTATCATAACTTTTCACATCTTAGATCAGTTGAAGGCAATCAGACTCAATAATTTGCATACACTTGAGTGAATTCATGCAAAAGTGACAGTTTGCCGGTAAAGTATAAATTATGTCACGAAATTAGACATGGGCAAACTGTTCGCAGTACCAGCATTAATGCCAAATGTTGTCATTAGTCTAACAGCCCATCTCAACAAATCACTTTTCATTTGGTGGACTCTACAATCCTTCAAGTGAAAGTCAAGTGGATAAAACTATAACAATCTGTGAAACAATTGGTAGAATCTGTTACTTAAGAAAATTAGATTTCGAGTTAACAAATTGAAGGTGTGTCAACCATAGTTTGCTTCACCATAAAACTATCGTTCTTGAACTCCACTCCATGTATATGTGTATGTTGCAGAAGCACAAAAAACATGCGCATGACACCCGATTGATTTATTCAACTACTTGAGATTTAAAGAGGCAATTACGAAAAAAAAACTTGCTGAAAGTGTTTGTAAATGTATTTCAGCTCTTGACTGAGCTGTTTTCAGTAGCAATTTCACAATGAATCAGTGTCAAGTGGTATTAAAATGATTTCGAAATACATATTATTTAATGAATCGCACTTTGTTTTTTGGCCTATGAATGTATTTAATGTTTATATAAGGTCCACAGATATAGTGAAGTAACTTACAGAATATCAATAATTTATCTGTTACAAGTTTAAGCGTACTTTGATTGTTACCTGATCTGTTTACAGGCAATAACGTTTTATCAAGACACTTACCAGGCTGCGTCTCAGAAAAAAATTCTTATTGCAAAACTACTTGCAGTGGTGCAAGCACATTGTGATCGTTGCTTGGCAACGCGTGGCGTCGCATCCGGGCCAAAATGACGTAAGCTTGTAACGGAAATTTTGCTGTTTAGGGGCGATTTTAATTTTCAAAAGTGTTACGCGTGACGAGACGGAAGCTCTTAACAAGCCTAATAAGTAAGAACTTGAAATGGGGCCAAATTCCGGTGGTTGCTGTAGTTAAAATGTCTGTTAGCGTCGCCCTTTCATTCACATTCACAATGGCACATTAAGAAGCACTACTGCAGGTTGTAAAATCAACTTATTTATGTATGTGACACTAAGAGATGCATTGCCATATGTTCATATAAACAAGAACGACTGAATTTTAAAAAGTTTTTGATAACCATTTGAATATGGAGCAACTTTACTAATATAGAGACTATAATAAATATATTAACTCACTTCACCGAAACTCCTACTGCTCTGTGTCATACCATATTACATGTGAAGTTGTTTATGTTCGACTGAGTTACAGTATTTTAGTCCACTAATTTGACGGCCATCAAAATCAAAACAATCAAGTAAAATTGGCTGTGTGTCCAACATTTGATTGTGGGTAAAGGACTAGAATGTGTATATAAATTAAATTGATTTGCAAGATACACCCACCCACTATACTCACTGTAACCCTTGGTTGTTGATTAAGATGCTTAGATGACCTATGGAATTAAGACTACGTTTCCGTTTATGTTATGAACTATCCCAAAAAACATATATGTTTATGTTTAAAAAAATGTTCCGAAAAATAAATTTAAGATTTGTTTTTGTGTTTCATTTCCGTCCCCGTCTAAAGTTCAAAGCGGCATTGTGGGAATAGTGCAAAACAATGCAAGAATCAAGCAAATGCACAGAGTGACACACACATTGAGTGGAACACACACGGAGTGACACACACACTCATAGTACTTGAGAGCATCGCAGCAAGCCAGTAGAAAGATGTCGACGAAGTGCGAAGCGCTTCAAACGATTTTCCGCAAAGTTGACTGCCTTTTGCAGTGGAAGGTGTCGCCTTCAGTGTGCCTGTGAGCGTGTATCAGTGTGTAAATACGTGTGTCTTTATAGCCACAACAGAGACAGTCGAAGAAAAAGCAGCAGCAGTTGCAGAGGCTAAAATAAAATTTTCGCCAAAAGCCTTTAGGTTTTCACGCCAGCAAAATATGCGAGAATTTTAGACAAGCATGGGAAGGGTGAAAGGGACTGTCGAGATCCTGTGCTACCGGCTGCATACTCTATGGCGGCAAATTTTTGCCAACAAACTTCTCTCTACTCTCGAGAAACAGCAGCACACTATCCAAGGCATAAGCACAAGATAAAACTGTGGTTGTGTATAAGTCTGCCTACTAGCAAAATGTATGTACATATGTATATACAATGTGTCCTTCAATATTTCTTATTTGTATGTGTATACGTATGTACCTTTAAGTGCGTGTAAATGTGCAAGTCTAGAAATGGGCTTGTGTGCATGGCAGGGGCTAGGCGAATGTCTGTGAATTTATTGCCCAGGGAAGCATATCTCTGGCTTTTTTCTTTCTTATTTTCTCTAGCACTGCTGCAACATGTCGCAAAGTTGTCGAAGCGTGGGCGGCTCAGCTGCCTCTGCAACGGGAATAGACTTTGTAAGTTCGACAACACCAGGCCAAGAAAAACGCGAAAAGCTGAATATTTTTTTAGTGACACAACTGCGCTGACAGTTTTGTTAAATACACACCCGCTCATAATTTATATGAGTTTTGTTAACTCGATTGCGTCTTGGGAAAAGAGTCACTTGTTTGCTGGTAACCAAGAACTGTCTTTATTCAGTTCGAACCCCAAAAATATTAAAACAAACACTAACACACACTGTTTTTATGACTTGGTGGTTTTCTGAATGACTCCATTGACTTAAATATAATAGAGTGGTAAATGCTTGACCCCACTTCATGTAATTTTGTGATACATTATTGTCTTTGAAACAAGAAGAATGCTTGTTAATAAGATATATTTGTGTACAACTATACAGATGGAAAAGTTCCAATCGCCTGTCAATGCTGATTGATACTTTCGGGGGTCGAATATATCTTATTTTGTCTCCGTCTGGGTGAAATGAATATACTCTCTGCAATGGTACGCACACATCTCATTGTTATTGGCTTCTAACCTTGATATAGAAGAAGATTGTGAAGTTAGAGTTCAGGCCTTCTGCGTCTTAAATTAATGCGCCTTCTAAAAATGTATACACTATACAACAAAAATTTGAAATAATATGGTTAAATATTTATGCCAAATTTGGTTTGTAGTTGCAGACATCGGCGTCATAATACTGTCACACTGCCTTAATTCAAATTGTTATTGAAACTGATCAAGAATATAATTACTTTGTAAGGTCTGCTCCGCTTTCCTTCTGGGCTAATTATTATTTATTGAGAGACTTTGGTCTGTATGTATTTTGCACCGCACAAATTCCCCATTGTATGTATGTTTTAAAAAGTGTTTGAATCAGCACTTTTAATTTCGATTTGCAATCAGCTGAAGAGCTGACTAGTTTGTTCTTTACAAAAACGTTTAGTAATGTTTTCTCTGTCGTTTCCATTTTGATTTTCATTCGTTTGCGTTTTCATTTCTAGTTGTGCAACTCAATTCGAATTTGATTTGATTGCAAACATTTCTCAGTCTCCATTGAGTAGAACGAAGCTTTGTCTGTTGCAACAATTTGGTGTATTTTATATTGTTTGTTATCCCAGTCATTTTGGCGGATGTTGTTTGTTGTAAGGTGTTCTTGCTTTAGTAATTATTTTTCTTTGACTACGTCCTCCATTTTAAAGATTACAGTTTAACCCATTTTAGTCTAGTTAATTAAATGATTTCGAACTGTTATCAAATATATAATATCAACAACAAGCACAATCTACTATCAAATAATAATTTCCCTGCAAAGGGTACATTCAATGGGGTAACGACATAAGTTCGAAGCCATAATTCCGCCGCGCCAAAACGTCATAATATCGTGCGATCTTATGACGCCATAAGTTCGCCAAGATGAAAACGCCACAATTTCGCCGCCGGTGAACTTATGGCGTCCCTAGCGTATTAAGATTGCGCGAACTTATGGCGTCTTGAAATTACTCGTGGCGATCTTATGACGCTTAAGAACGACATAAGTTGCCTCGCCCGATTTATTTTTTCAAAAATGTTTGCCCTGCGGCGCTTTTTTCCACATCTTACAAATAATTTCGGTAAAGGTTAAATAGCTGCCTACATCTCAGATTTTTAAAATTCAATTTAAAAAAAACTAGAAGCGTCCGCCAAATAATTCTTTCACCTTAATTCATGATAAGTATAGTCCTATTAGTGAACATTTTTTTAATAAAATCGGAGATGTAGGCAGCTATTTAACCTTTACCAAAATTTCTTTGCCTCACTCATGTGATAATCTGAAAGAGTATGAGCTATTAAACATCTTCGTTGACGCCAGTTTTCCGACCAACGACTTCTCGTTGCATACTCCGAAATTCTCACCCAATAGGGAACTCAAAAAAAAATATATTTTTGTGTATGAACAACATTTCGTTTGAAATAAATCGCTTGTGGGACACAGTGCGCATCGTTCTGACGTTTTACTGAGAATTAGCCAACAACAAAATACATGTAAATATTATTATTTTTAAAATTCAATTAAAATAAAAAAACTAGAAGCGATCGCCAAATACTTTTTTCACCTAAATTCATGATAAATATAGCCCCATCAGTTAAAAATATTTAAACAAATTCGGAGATGTAGGCAGCTATTAAACCGTTAACGGAAATTACTCGTGGCGATCTTATGATGCTTAAGGACGCCATAAGTTCGCCGGCGGCGAAATAGTGCCGTTTATATCTTGGCGAACTTATGGCGTCCTTAAGCGTCATAAGATCGCCACGAGTAATTTCAAGACGCCATAAGTTCGCGCGATCTTATGGCGCTTAGATACGACATAAGCTCGCTGAAAAAAACACCATAATTTGGCGGACAAAATGTACTGGGCGAACTTATGGCGGCGGTATTATGACGTGTATATTATGAATCAATATCAACAGGGACGACAAGCTACCGATGTCCGTACGTCTGCCGTCGGCCATAATGTATCCTTTACCATGTACCGTTTATCGAAATTTAGAAAACACAGTTTTAATACGGCAGCTGCAAATAAAGTCAAAATTCCTTCGCCATATTAAACTGTTTCTTTTTAATTTTGGGGCATGAAAAATATGCACTACACAATCGCATATATCTCCATTTATCGAATTTTAGATAACAAAGTTTTAATATGGGAAATATAGTCAAGATACCTTCGTCAAAGGAATTGGAACTTGTCGACGGAAAGTTTCCGACTGTTGTTAACGTTACTGGCACGTGGAACTTGCTTTAGCCTTGTCTGTTGATAGCTTTGGCTATTGGCCAATTTCAGTTAAGGTAATTAGATGTAGGACAATAGAATTCTACAGACAGATTTACGCACTTGCTACTTCAGATTTCATTTACTCAAGACTATGTGATGCTGATGAAAACTTTAAAGATTACCTTAAAGTATTTTGATGAAAACTGGATATGTATGTCCAAGGGGTTTATTCTTGGCTGTAAATTTTTGAAATAAAACTATCAAAAACGGAATTCGTTGTAGCCAATTATTCGAATCCCTTTTAAAAGCTAAATAAGAGTAACAAATTGTGAAGAAATTGGTTATTCGCCAAAGTTCGCAGTCACCATTTTATAAACTAGTAATGGTGAAACTTTGTAATTGCAGTGGGAAATCAGGTCGAAAACGTGCCTGGCTCGGGAAAAAAACTTGGGCTTGACTTATGAAGGACAAAGCGAAATTAATTACCGATTTTACGGTAGTTGTAGTTTGAAATAACAAATTCATTAAATTCATACAATTCGTACTAAATGCTTGCTTCCCTAAAAGTTTCAATACAATCGGTTTTTCTTTTCTGCGGTAATTTACTTTGTATCTAAAAATTAACTAAAACAATCATACATTAATACAACGAAGGTATGTTATATGTTATGAAAAACCATTTGCACCGGGGATAATCAATTTATGTGAAAAGAATGCAGAGTGAATTTTTTTAATATCTTGCAATCGCATAGTTAACTAGTTTGTTTTACTAATTGCTTAATGTATAATTGGGGTAGATTAAGTATTCACAATTATCCATCTGATCATTCGGAAGGCTTTATCGACTTGGGTATTGTGCCTAAGAAAATATATACTATACTGTTTTTTGACCATTTTCAATGGTATAACAATGGTGACAAGTAAGAATTTTTAAGGACTGCTTATGAAAGCTGGAGAGTGAGAAAAAACAAACACAAACGAAACGAATGTGTCACAAAACGGATTTCGATGCGTCAACATGCCTAGGTGGCTAATATACGTGTAAATGTATACACAAATATATGTAATCGAAACACTTTCATATGATAGCAACAATTTAGCTAATCATTCATTTGACGCACAATAATGACGTTAGGATATGAGAAACAAGTCGAAAAAACTTTTGTGGTTTTAATTTTAAATTTTAAGTGTGTAAAAAATGGAACTTGAGAGGAGCAAATTGGTTAAAGTGCGGCGATGAGGACACAGAGGGGGTAAGAAGAAAATATGAGCCAACTCAATGGCATGCCATATAATATTTTATGCTGATAAATTGCCTTTTTTATTGCATTTGCTTTTGAGTGAAAACATTTTCTTGCCGTTGCTGGTCAGGTCAATGGTCCTGCTCGGAAATATGGAAGCGCGCAAAAAAGGCATAACCAAGACAGTCACTAACACACACACATTGACATAAGCACAGGAACAGACGTATGAACAAAATGAAAGAAATGCAACTGATGGGAAGTTAAGGAAGTAGCAGCGATTTGGTTTCAAAGAGGCTCTGGCTGTTGGCACCCACTTTTCGGGTTGCCAGATCGTTTGTTTTGCTACTGATGTTTGATTATTATGTTTGATGGTAGTCGAGAGCGAACACTCGAGAACAGACTAGGGAAGGCGAATCGTAAATATGGTGCTATCATAGCGTAGAGTTTGATGAATGATGTGGCACTTTCCAACAGACAGAAAGTGAATCTCGAGATCGGTGACAGCTAGTCAGTTGCAATATAAACGTGAAGGCCATGCACAGTGCTTAAAAACAACTGTTTACGCTCATGCATTTACAATGGTGTAACTCTGAGCAGCTTTAGGATGGCAGATGATTAGATACCCAAAACCAATGAACGGGACCATGACTTGAGGTTTTCGAGTGAAACTCAAAACCAAGCCAAATTGTTTATTATTTATCAGTTTAATTATAGTTGGTGAGACACGACTTCCGATTTACGTATATTCTTGTGAAATCACTCCTTAAATAAGACGCTTAGTTGTCTTAGTTGTCATTTTTTTTTTATTATCATTATATTAACGAAAAGGTGTACGCTATCAAAAAGTTAGAGTTAAAGAATTTGGTCCTCAGCTCACTGCCTAGTAATAAAATGTTAACATTCTCATATTAACTTATACCTTAAAAGGGTTTGAAAAGCAATAACATAGTGAAGGCACGTACAAGAGCCGTTATTCGTCTAATCTTCTAACTCAATAACATGAACCCTTTGATATTTAATTTACGATCCAAATTTACGATTTTTACCCAATTGAAACCAATACAAAAGTGTGTATCGCATTCTTTTGCCTTTGAAATTTTTCACATTGTGCAATGAAAGAACTACACATGAGATATTTGTATATAAAAGATTCGATCAGGTAAAGCCTAACATAATGTGCGCACGTTTAAATTATGTTGCGAGTTCCATGCTGGCTTTTGCAGCAATAAAAGGAAATAAATGAATCCTATTTCATCTTCAGACTCCGTTTCAATTGTTATGTTGTCTTATAAATTTTAAAATGGATCTTCATTGCTATTCTGAGTATTTTTTTATTTTGCTAACCTTGGGTAGTAAGATGCTGCTAATTGTTGTTTAATAAAAATATTGTCGTAGTTGACGGTAAAATGATACTAACCAACTTATCACTAACAAGAGTTCCCAGAGGAAATGAGAAATTGTTGTAATGATACGCTTGAACGGAACACTAACCAGGCCAACAAACAAAAACGAAACGTGGTCAGAGAGCTGAAACTAATTATGCTAAAATCTTTCTATCGGGCCACGCTTCAAAAATCAGGATTTTTAGTTATCGCGAAATGAAGGAACAGCAGTCCCTATTATATACTATCCTTACAAAAGTATAAAAAAATTCTTTTTATGTTTACTTATTATATAGCTATGTAAGTATCTATTTTTTAATTGGTAATTTAAGTAAAGGTATATGCCTTTTTGACTCACACGTTGATGTTGATAAAGAGATTATGCATGGCAAGGCCCATAATTTGAAATAAACTTGATCAGAGTAAAGTACACAGAAAGCTTCATCCCAAAATTGGTATCTCTAAATTTTATAATTGCGGAGATCTTTGTATTGGGCCTTCTGTCACATATATTTGCACAAAGTAAGTTTACCCTTTTTTGACCATTTTAAATTGTCGAAGGGTATAAAAAAAACTTGTGCACCAACATTACAACTTTTTTAATAGAAATGTATGTAAGAAATTAGGTTTCATATTAAATTAGGATTTCACTATCCCCTCCCTCTAATACTCTTTACTATAATGTTTTACCCCTTCTATCTTCTAATACGACCATACACGTATATTGCTTTATTTTGAACACAGAAGCACAATACCCAAGGCACAAAAAGGTTCTTGTTGACGGTGACGAAATTATTTTTTTAAGTTTATACCAGGAGGTGAACGCGTGTATCCAAATGTGTAGTTGTTTATTACTGGACACATGGTTCAAAATTCGACTCAAGCGACTGTACAAGTGCCCAACCCAAAACTTTTCTTAAGTTTCATATAACTTCATCACGTTCTTGTTTGTTTGAAAGGCTACTACCCACGCAGCTACTGACAAAAGTTTTTAAGTATAAATTGAATGAGTCAAAATTTTGCATAAACGATGCACGAAAGAGAAACTTTGTGTCCAAAACGTTGAATTTTTATTTAATGATCCCTTTATTATTGATGTAATCTAAATGTCAAAGTTTCAAATGTTAGGTCCATGTCAAGAAGGGCATTCAACATATCTAAACAATTTTAATGATGTAAATTAACCAACACATCAACCTTCATACATATACTCTAATGTACATATTCGAGTTACATAAATCTGTTTAAATGTTCTTTTTAGATAAAACAGGCCCCCAAAAGAAAAAGTTTCATGATCTGGGCATATGCAGTTATATGTATTTTGCGTCGCTGAATCCGAAACCGAATTGCAACATTACGTCTTGACTTCAACATAACCTCAAAAAAACTGAAAAACTTTGGAATATCTCCCAAAATGTTTTTTTACCTTCCAAATCTGAATCAGATGTCAAAATGTGCCTATCACATCCGAATTTCAACATAAGCTAAACAATTTGTTTTACCCTTGTAGGTTCTTATACCCTCCGATCGTTCCAATACTAGTTATATAAAAACCGGCCGATAGTTTGAACGGCACCTATATGATGTATCAGTCTGATCCTGCTCGTTATCGACTTATAAATAGCGTGAAGCAATAAGAAGGAAGTATTAAAAAATGGGTACAATTTTATTTGGGTATATGATTGTATTCGACTTTTTTTTTTAAGGCACACCAACATACTCAATAATTTGTTTCTGTTTTAAACAAATTCACAAAGAGAAACATATAAAGTCATAACTAAATTCAAGAATAAATTTAATTTTTACTCGCTAATGGTTACATTACGTCGCCTTACTGAAACATTGGCCCTTCAATAGATTTTTAGGAATAAACAAGAGCAATAGTCGAGCGGCACGCGATAGTGGGATACCCTTTGACCTTTGTAAACGTGAAGAGTCCATAATTGTACGATTCTACTACTTAATAGAGATATCGAAACGTAAGGCTTTATATGCGTCTTTATATGAATACGTATATCTGCATGTAGCATTTCATTTGTATGTGTGTGCGTTTGAATGCAAAAAATTCGTGTGCATAGAAAAGAAGAGAAGAATAACAGATGGCGCTATGCGCTCGCATTCTCTTTCCTTTTCTTTCCTACATGAGCATTGCAATGACGTCACAGCTTGCTGGTCTGTATACAAAATCAAATCAATACTCAGAATGTTGTATCTTTTATATAATATATGCTCACAAATCAGCTTAAAAGATTTAATTACTGATTTTCGGGGGCGGTGGGCGTGGCACCCAACATTTGAAATAAACTTAATCTGCGCCGAATAAACAGAAACCTTCATGCCAAATTTGGTGTCTCTAGCTCTTATCATAGCTGAGATCTGTGTGTTCATGTGGACATCCGGACAGACAGACAGACATGACTTAATTCAACTTGGCTAGTGATCTTGAGCAATAATACATATATATATTTTGTGGGGTCTCCCACGCCTCCTTCTGCGTGTTACAAACATTTGCACAAAGTTAGTATACCCTTTATAAAATGGTATAAAAAAGACTCTTGGAATTGTGAAAAAATAACTGCATCTGTTTCAATTATTTAGTCCAGTTGGAAAGAGAAATACCAAATACACACTTAAGATGCAACACAATTCAAACCACTAAAGATGCTGTATGAAATGCAAAACCGTTGAATGAGTTTCTGAATTGTTATAACTTCACTGTGTTGCGTTCTGCATCGTTGCCGGCTTTGTATGGGAAAATAGGTAGGAACGAATATATTAATTGTATGAATCCTCTAGTTTGCATGTTTAAATAAATTAATTGCCCTCATCGCAAAAGTACGTTGTTATAAAACCTGAAAGTAAAGTAAATCAGAAAGTTTCAGAAGTTTTTTAGTTAACACTGTCTTTATTTTTATTTATTTCACCACCACTTATAATCAGCCCAAACAGGGCAATTATTTTACAAAAAATTTCAATTTCGTTAATTAATTAATGAATATTATAAATATATTTTACATAATCGTTTCGTTCATTGTTTACACTGTTAGCGTCAATATATTTTAAACACTCGCCTTTGGTTTACAGCTTATAAGTATGTTAAATTCACTGCATTTTTTCTTTTCTGTTTTAAACATTTACATATGAACGCAGGGATTCCTTTCGCGTGATTTATTTCCACTCTTTTCAAATTTCCTTAAAGTATTTTAAGTCGTAGCTCGCTAGTTTAGACACCATATTTTAATATAAAAAGAATTTATTACATTTAAATTAAATTTTTTTGATAACTTAGAAATTAACAAATTATTTTTAAATTAAAAATAATGGAAAACAATAAGTAAATACACTTTTACATAATTATATCGATTGGTTTGACGACATTCTAATTTGTATGGCTTAACAACTAAAAGAGTTACTATCGCAGTCACATGATCTAAATTTCTGCTCACTACGATGCCTCGAGTTTATTATTTCTGTACTGAACAGGTCAGTCATAGGTGTGGTGTCTTGGAGACGCAGAGCGAATGAACAATTTTCAGAAGATTTGCATTGCGCGGTAACTAACTGGCCGTTTCTAGGAATGAACGACAAAGCTAGCAGGGAATCCCTTTGAGTAAGCAAAGTGTACCTACTAAGAAGAAGCGCAACCAGGGCCATAGTAATTTGCGCAAGGTGGACACTGCTGGCGCGTTGAGATACCGCTGCTGATGTCGAGAAGTACGTGGTGAAGAAGTTTTTCATGCTCGAGCCGGAAGAGAGCGTAACTGTATCCGGAAGCAGGCATACAAACAAATATAAGAGGAAGTTGTAAGGGATAAAAAACGGAAGCGGAAAGGCAAATATATTATTTTGTAATTAGTTTTGAATTGGAGAGAGCACAGTGAAATGTGTGAACTTACCGCGTGCCGGTACAGGATCCTTTTGCGGTGTTCCCAATTCAATTTCCTTATACTCCTGATAAAGGTCGCCAATTTGTGCAGTGCAACGCAGTACCAAGCCGCCTGGATTTGGTGCATACCGGGCAATACCGTGGTTGTAAAGCGAATTCAGGCTGTAGCCATTGTTATAAATGGCAGGGTTGACGCTGGAAAAGTGCACACCTTGCAACTGTAACTTAAGCGAAATGCGTGACGCAATCAGGTTATCAATTGTTCGAATGAACTGTGACTCGGAGCTTGTAATCTGTAAGAAAATAAAATCAAAAATAAGTCTATAATACTAAATTCGATCGCCTCTATTTTTACAAGCCAACACTAAATAAAAATTAAAGCTCCCATTCTTTGCGATAGTTTAACATTCTTGCTGAATTTATATTTTTTCATATGTTTCTACATAATAACTTAACCCATTCAGCAATTTAAATGTAAGCATGGTGTAACTAGTCCTCGCAAATACATCTACACATCTTATGACGCTCAAAGAACAACAGCGACAACATTAACAACAACATTATCGTTTATCCTGCGTATTTGCAAAACTTATGTACATATGTATACGAATAACAATTTTTGCAGCAAGCATCTTGTCGCCATTTGCAAGTTAGTACAGAGTGTTCATGAAGCCAACACAGTTAATACAGAGTGTTCATGAGGCCAACACAGGCGGTGAAGCTTACACAGAGAACCTGCCTTGCGGCTTTTTGTTTATGCACGAAAATTATGGACCAAGAAACTTTATCTGTGCTAATGTAATGCACCAAAAAGCATCGGAATCAACGTCGAAATACTATACAAACAAAGTTAAAAAGAAGCATTTTTTCGTCGGCTCCTGGCGAGTACAGTATTCTAGGATACGCATCATGAATATAAAACAACACCAGACGACGTATTATGGAATATTTTATCTCCCTAAATTCTCTCTGTAATTGCTTATAACCAGTTTGCAATATGTGCATCCTTGTCGATTCTTGCTTTATTCTTGCTTCAAGTTGTATTTAAATTATATGCAATCTAAAGTTCCTACGGCTGAAATAGGTTTTATTCTTAATGGCATTAATATAGTGCATGTATGCATATTTTTATTTTTAAAGCTTGGATTAAAAGGCAAAAAGAATTCAAGTCAAATATTAGACTGCACAATTTGTTTGTTTAATCTAGATGCGCTGATTGCTACTTGGGTTCTGCCAAACCTGAATCTTGTTTTAAATTTGTCATTTCTGTAAAGTACATATAATTCACCGTATCGATGCCAAATAAATTTTAGATGGCACTGTAATATTTTGGGGATGCTACCAAGGAGCTCAGCGAATAGAACCTGGCAAATGAAAAACACAACGAAGAGAGAAGCTTTTTTCAATTTTCCACTAAATTTAACAAGACTCAAGTACTATTTGTCTTCATTAATGGGTCGTTGCGAATGTGCCTAGAAGTTGGCAATGCTTATGGGTTCGTTGGCCTCATCCCCGTATAACGTTTTGAAGTCTACTGCCAAAAGACATGGAGTAGTTATTAATTGCCAATTTACATGCCAAATGATTAATGCCTAGCCTGACGGAAGCATCCAGCCGAAAAGGAAACCGCAACAGCTCTTACCCAGGACACATATGTCACTGTTAAGGGTGTGGGTGATTATGTATGCGTGCGTATGTTCCTTGCAAATTACTGATGTGGCTTTTTACCACAAAAACTTTGTCAACATAAAGTTCTATTCAGGCTCCAAATGCCGCTACTAGAGTTGCTGTTGTACGTCGTACCTTTGCTCCCTCGTCGACTGGCTCAGCGCCACCTTCACATGTGTGACTCTTCTCATTCTACCCCATGTTGATTTGCACAGCATGAAGTATTCATTTGTTTCCTGTGATCGGCATTTGCAGAATATCTTCCTACTGCGGTATCGCTTTCTACTTCATTTTAGTCAACGTCATCTTGGATACATTTCAACTACCTCTGCCGTTGTTGTATACTGGAATGGGCGCTGCGCTCCTCCGACTTTATATTGTCAATAAGCTTTCATTTCATTCCTAACCAATAACGACTTCTGGTATAAGATACACATTGCAACAACACTCCACACTCCACCTCCTTTGTTGCGGTGCAAGTGACTTCTATTAATTTATCATGTAGTATGTTCGATCAATCGCAAGATTTAGGAATGTCAGCAAAATCAAAAATAGTACATAACAATATAATAAGCATTATTCAAAGCGCGTTTTAAAAAATTAATTTATGCTTTTAAGACTATTTTCAAACTTGAATTGCTAATTCATATTTTTCTTTAGAAAGACAATCGAAGATTACTAGTGCCTAAATAGTGCACTATTGATGCATGGCATGAATCTTTATGCTCTGTGTTCTTCCACGCCTCTTATCGCTGTCCAACAATTTCGACAATATATATGTATACATGATATATAATTGGGTTGACCGAAAAGAAACCGGTGTTTTTGCATACAAACTGCGTTGACAATTTTTTTTAACGGCTTATGACTCTGTTTTTGCATTCGATCTTTTGTCACTTATCAGCTGTCACTTTTAACTTGCTTTAAAAAAAACACACGTTCTTTTGAGTGAAATTGTCTTTGAATGACAAATCTCTTAAACGGAATTTGACAAACCAACTTATACCCTGTGTTTCTTTTAAGTCTTTGTAACCAGAAATATTTACATATTTAAAACCATACCATGACATTAAATAACGTTAACAGTTCGCTGCTGCTACACAGTATTTTAAAATTATTTTGCGGCCTCATTAAAATTCGTTTTTCAGTAACTAATGATAAGGAGAGGGCAGTTACAATTAGAACATTGTTATTAATTCACAAAACAATGTATGCTTATGTCGTCGCATTGGTGCCAGGTATTTCAAATATTGGCGCTAAGTTATTGTCCTACCATAAGCACGCGCTAATCTCGGACAGAATAAAAGCTAGACCCACCATTGTTTGATAATGCTTCCACAACATTTGAACATAGAATAAGTTATCTTGATATGTCGTTTACTTACCACCATATTGTTGATAGTAAACTTGAGTTCTGCTCGTGGGCGCGAAGGCGGTGTGCTGCAGTTGGCACGGAGGATATCGCCAGGCTCATAACGTGTGTGTTCTGTATAAAGCTGGGGACGCTTATCAGGAAGCTCTGCAAAAATAATAACGATATGGTTCTGAATCATTTCAACATTTATTTCCTATCGAATTCTTTATATAGCATAAAATTTGAGTTTTCATATGGAATTTTTTTCTAAATAGTTTTCCGTCCTTTACTCCTGCAAAAAATCAGCGAGGACCGCTTAAATTTATAATTAAGTCAACAAAATAAAAAGTCAAATATAAAAGTAACATCATAAAACTGATTAATAAATCAAAGTTCATTTAAAATAAATTGATTTCTAAAAGGGCGTCTTTCAGCTTTGCTCAAGACAACATCTAATCCCGACACACTGCTTAAGATTGTGTGCTATCAAACTCAACCAATTCTATTGCTGCTGCGCCGCTTTTGTGCTTTTGACGTTTTCCGTTTGCGTTGGCGTTGTTTGATCTTTCTGTCCTTCGTCGTTTCCAAAGTCTCCTATAATATATCTCCTATACTACAGTGCAGACAAGTTTTAGCCTAAATTTAGCAGCTGACCAGCCTACTTTACACCTTCCAAAACTGTTATGGTGCGGACCCCAGCTTGTCTTATGTCATTAAGTTATTAAAGCTTAAGCTCTGCTTACATTTGTCAACAAATGTGCAATAGATCATTGTGTGCATTGTAACTCAATGAAAGCGTGTAAGTTATGCTAACTTCCTTTGGCATTTAAATTCTAGCACGGACCCCTACTTCATTTATTTGCCTCGCAGTATAGCACATGCAACAAGAAAATAGCGGCAGCTTTTTAATAAAGCTCGAGGACGGAGCGTGAAGGTATTATGAAGCCATAGTTGTACGAATCACTGGAATTGTCCAAAAACGAATGCTAACTTAACGAAACTTAACTTAATCCCATAATACCAACTAAACAAAACTGACAAATTAATAGAGCTAAATGAACCGTTAAATACATTGACATTCAAGCTGAAATCCTACAACCTAAGCCGGTTACATTTTGAGGCACTAGTAATCTAATCAAAACAGATAAGACGTGCCCGACACGAGTGTCTAGGCGCCTTATCTTGAGAAATAGCTAAATTAGGAAAACTACGTCTCTTGCTACGTTTTACATACATATGAAAAAAATGAGCTTTGAACACATCCATGATGTGAAAGGCTTCTGTTGTCATGGCTATGAATCTAGAAAGAAACCTACCTGCCTACCGAAGTCTCTATATTCTTGCAGGTTCTTATATCCTAAGATCGTTTTAATAATAGTTATATATAATGGTGCAGAATTTAATGGTTTCATGGATTTTCAATTTTCTGTCTCACAGTGATTGGCAGTGATAGGTAATTTCTAAAATCAGAACTAGCCTTAATATAAAAACCGTTATTTCGGCTGATTGTTCCTATGAAAGTTATGTGATATTTAGATTTTGAAATTTTATATTATATATATAGAATAAGTCATATGTAGTCAATTTGGATGCAATATCTAGACAAATAACAAATATGGCAGCTATATATATATTATATATATATATATATATATATATATATATATCAACAGCAATACGAAGCATGTGTTCCAAGTTATATCAAAATCCTTTAAAACTGAGAGACTTATTTGCGTTGCAATAGAATGACACACGGACACACGGATAGACGCATACACGGACATATGGACAGGGCTAGTGCGATTTATCTGTTAATGAGCTAGAATATACTTTAATATTCTTACGTACGTTGTAAACTCCATACCAAAATTAATATACCCTCTGCAAGGGCATAATAAGAAAGTCCTAAATTGTACAATAATAAGTTAGCTAATAAATAAATAATTACAAAGTAAATAAAATTTGTAATTCCAAGAACGCACACAGGGCTGTTAAAAATATTTGTCCGAATAGCCACAGCGATAGTAGCCACCAGCACCATTCCTCACAAACATTTAGATTCCACACTGAATGGCCTGTTAATGATGCGATTTTCAACGCAAGCTGCTTGCTCTAAAAACTTTTAAGTCGTTACCATATGATGCGGCTTTTGCGCCCGCCAAATTGCATTTGCCCCTTAAAAACTTTTTGCTACCTACCGCGAGAGCTACAGGTTTTTATTTAACCGTTCGGCTTCTTCCACGCACATTTACCATATTTGGCTTTCTAAATTAAGGACTGTACTTACCTACAACCTGCATAGTTCCCGACGCAGTAGCTGTAGAGAAGAGCGGAGCATCGGCGGTAACCTCGCAAGAAAAATTACCAGAAAGGCCGAAACCCACATTTCGAATAAGAACCTGTGTTGCATTTGAACTGGTCACCTTTAAAATGGAAAGAAATAGAAAAAAATGTGATTGGAGTAAAATTTGGTTAGAGTAAAATATTGCAAAATCGATTTCATTATAGATTCCACACAAAACTTAAGGTAAACTGGGTGCTGTTAAGTCAATACGCTATTTAAGTATTTTTACATAGTCAGTGTAACAAAATATCACTTTTGTCCTGTTTTGCTTGGTAGTTATAACAGAAAAAACTTTTTGAATACTTTAAACGAAGTCATGTTAATTATTTGCTTTGATAGACAGACCCAACATTCAGGACATAAGCGTGCAAATAAGATATTTATGATAAAATTTAAGGCGGTATATACAAATATATAAATAAAATAACAAAGTAGTTTTGGGTGTGCAGCTGCTTGCAGGGTTTTCCCTTAATGAGAGCCGGCATTTTAAGAGTCAGCCAATAACAATAAAAGATCCAATACCAAACTGAATATGCATGAGCAAATAATTATAATATCAAGTAAATAAATATATGTAGTGTGTCTTCCATTTAGGGTACGTAGAATAGGTCAGCTAAAAACCAACTCAGATCATATCATCATTTGTGTACTTACATCAACGTGTATTCCAGGAAACGGAAACACTTTTGTATTAGGAAACTCGCCAGGCGTATAACGGTAAAACTCTAATTGCCCGCGGTAGAACTTAGCCGAATATAGAGGTGCCCCCTCTAAATCATACATACAACGCAAAACAACATGTTGTCCTCTTCGCACTGCTGGAGGCTCAATAACTAAGTTAACATTGCGCAGTGCACATTCAACAGTGTCTGAAAATAAATAAATATGTGAAGATAATTAATAAAATTTTATGGCTTTTTTCCATTTAGACTCAAGTCAAGGAAGATTGTCTTAGTGACTAGCTTATGTAACTTATTTTAAGATTTCAATTGCAAATGAACGATATTTGCATACCGTCTAGAGAGCTTTTGTAGCAAATGAGTTTGATGTGGCCAGGTTTAGCTTGGTTGCCTTTTGAAAAAGCGTAAGCAGCCCTATCTGGGTAACAATAAAAAGATAAAACCTCTTAATGAAAGCCACATCCATATCACCATTGAGCTATTAAAAAAAACAACAACTGACTCCTTGGCGGACTCCATAAGTCCATACATATAATGGAATTTGTAATAAGCGTGCTGCAATTATTTTGCTCCCTCGTTGACTCGCCAATTTTAGGAACCGACTCGGCTTGCATACTGTTCATCAAGTTGTGTGACGGGAATGCAAGGTGAGCAGTTACTTTCGCAGAATCGAATGCATGTTTTGTCGCCGAGTGGAGTTGGATAAAGAACTCAAGCAAAAGTTGAGTGAAGTTAATCTATTTAATTTACTGGCCAAGTTTGACCACCTCAACTCGTGCCTTGAACACATTACAAAAACTCTGAACGAAAGAACTTTCTGGCCATACGTTTTCGTTAGGCTTTACATTTTTATGGGCGTAGCCCTACATATGTACCTACATGCCTTTAAAACAACAAACTAAAAACACCTAAGTGCGGATTCCTCATCCCTAATGGACAAGATAAGATTAATTAATTTTTCAAATACGAAGTGTGTTCAAAAAGTATCGCGTAATTTTGAATTTTCGCGGGTTCCGTATAATCAAATTTCGATTTTTGTTTTGTTATGTTGCTACACTCATCCCGAACACCTTTACCAAGTGTCAAGTGTATAGCATTTTGTGAGACGCGTAAAGATTATAATTGTTTTGGGTGCTCACCGATTTCGAAAATCGAAGTTCGATACCCCCTACGTTGTATAATTTCCAGTAAAATCAATTTACGCACTAAATTTATTAAACGCCAACATTTTGCCTATTACGTACATTTTGGCATAATGCAGGAATTAAAAACAAGCACGAAAGCTACAGGCTGCACACCTAACCCAGATGGGTAAGGGGTATAATAATATGTAACTACGAATAATCTGAATATGATGCTCTATGAGAAGTGTCTGAGTGGATGATAATAATGTGAAGCAACGAAGTTCATAAACCTTCTGTCCTACAATCCTCATGTTGTCCGTTTGCCATTTATCTTACGATACTCTCCCTTTACACAGAAGCTCTAAGCAAATAAAACAAAAAGGATAACAGCGTAAATATTGTGATGCAGACACGGGATCTGCACACAGGAAGCATATAGCACATATACAAACACACATGCATAAATATGTATGTAGGGTGCGTATACACGTACATTTATTTAAAGCTGGTAGTTATATCTGCCGGTGACATTGCACTGCATATAAAGAGCACGCTTTATTTTGCGCTGCTCTGTTTACCAGCTTTCTAGTTTTCATTCGCCGTTCCCTACTCATGATTTTGTTTACGTCCTCATACTCTTTATACACAAGAGCTTGTAGAAGCTCCTACTTATGTCCACATACACCACATAAATGCTGGTTGTTGCTTAACCTACCACTTGTCACCATGCGTTTCTACGACGGCGTCGACTCAATTGAGGCAGCTAGCATACATTTTGTTATCTCAGCAGCAGCATCGATGTTGGTTTTAGATTTAACTCTTGGGTTTTCATCTAGTTTTGCCATTTGTTTACAACGTTTTGCTTTTTTTCCATTCGGAGTCTTGCCAGTTATTTATACATTTAGAACTCGTCAGGGCTCTTATCTCACATTCAGTTCGCAAAGTGTATGTTAATAGCGTACGAGGCTCAACACAAATGGAAGTCTTAGTTTGAGTAACGCTGACCGTCAACTTTTAGTATTACGCGAGCGCAGCAATAGCTGTAAGCCTGATTTTTTTTTACTAAAAAAAACTTTTTTTGTTTAACTCTTCCGTTTTTTCTTAAACTGTTTACAATTTTTGCTCATTGAATTGAAATTTCTTTTAAGGTTACTTATGTTAATAAATTACATACTCGTACCTTTGCACAAAGTTAGTATTCCCTTTTTTGACCATTTACAATAGTCTTTCGGTATAAAAAGACTAAGGGATGGGTGAACGCTTTTGGAATAACGAGAAGGAAACCCAACAGGCGTGTTGAAGTTTTATTGATCAATAATTGCAATTTCCCCCTTTTATTGCTGCACACCCCACTTTTGATTTCATTTATTTCTAAATTAGAGCCTGCAGCCGTATTAGTTATTAATGTGCCATGCGAGAGTATGTGGATGTACTCGTATTTATGCAAACACCACAACTAATATTGTGCTGCTATATTTATAGTATGTTCTCTTGCTATAAATATTGTTTCAGCCTACAACCAGTCACTAACCTAACCTTCCCGCAGCAGTTTCCACTGTTTTGCCATAGTTTCGTTTCATTTTACTGTGTGTTTTTGCAATTGTTAAATGTTTACGGCGTTTTTGCTGCGACTGTTGCATTTGGTACTTGGACACTGCGCTATTTTTTGTGCATATATTTTTGCTGTGCCACGAAAAAGGCAACCAAAACATTTTTGTGTGGCAGTTGCTATTTTGTTGTTGTCATACTTTCTTTTTGTTAAAATTCTCTGATTTTATATTTATTTTATTGCTGTTGCAGCTTAATTAAACGTAAAATATTGAATTTTGCAATGGTTGGGCTCAAAATGCATGCACACATACTCGTATGTAAGTTTTAACAAATATCTAATACAGTTTCTGTAAAAAATCAATGTTAATGAAGGTATATTTGTCAAAACATAGAAACCCTTCACTTATATACCTGAATAGATACGTCTACAATTCTAATGACTGAGATTTTAAGTTTTAGATTTTCGTATTTATTTTGTGCACAACAATTATAACCAACTGAATATTTTCTGGTTGCGATCATTACACATTATTTATTAAATTACATATTGAAGAAATAATTTTGGTATGTGAAATAAGTAGCAGGTATATAACAGTCGAGCACTCTCCACAATAGCTTCTTAGAAGCTAAGCCATTTTGCAAATGGAAGTTCTCATTGGATCTTCATATGTACTAATTGGCTAAATTATTTCAACTATTTAGCAAAACCCTCTGCTATTTTTGCCAACAAGATGTTGCACGGCACTGCATAGCATTAACGCGTAACATTCCGACGTTGCCAAATTGCGCTAATGATAAATAAATTATGTGCTGGCAGCCACACACAAACGACTCTGCCATTCCTCTGGGCCTCTCTCGCAACCGCAAACAGAAAATAAATAAACTCGAGGGCAATGCCGAAAGATAAGTATGTGCTCCAACAAACATTAAGGCATTGGATCAGAAGTTTGGAGTGAAGGGATGAGGCGTTCTGAATAGGTCTGGAAAAGTGCCTTAAAGCAAAGCGCATAGCCGTTAATGAAGAAAATCTGTAGCTAATGTACAATATAAGCTAATTACTAAGACAAAAATGTGTTATATACAGCGGAAACGTCTGCTGCTTTTGAAATTCAAGTTGACTAGTGTGTAAATTCCACCAGTTAAACTGCACTGGAAATTTGTCTTTGTCTGGTTTGTTTTTGCATGATAATTGTGCTTTATAGCTAAAAAAAAGAGAGATACCCTTCGACCTTTGTTTAAACGTAAAGAGTCCATAATTTTACGATACAACTCCTTAATAGAAATATCGTAACGCAAGCCTTCATTTTCATTTTCATTGGCCCAGCACAAATGTGTGTATGTGTGTGCATTTGGATCCAAAAAAAATGCGTGTGCATAGAAAAGAAGACAAGCAAAACAGCTGGCGGTACGCGTTCGCACTCTTTCCTTTTCTTTCCTACATGAGCACTGCAATGACGTCACACCAAGCATTTCTATACAAAATCATAGCGAACAAGGCTTTTGTTTAATAACGTCTGTGTTTGTTGTCCGGATTGAATCTTTGACGTTATGTAGCATTATGTAGCGAATTAACGAAGTGTTGGTCAAACTCAGAATGTTGTATCTTTTGTATGTCGCTCACAAATCAACTTAAAGGATTTAACTATTGATTTGCGGAGGCGGTGGGCGTCGCACCCAACATTTTAAATAAACTTGATCTTCGCCTGGTAAACCATGCCCAATTTGGTGTCTCTAGCTTTTATAATAGCTGAGATCTGTGTGTTCATCTGTTCATCCGGACATCCAGATAGACAGACAGACATGGCTAAATCGAATCGGCTAGAATTTTTTTACTTTGAGAGGTCCCCCACGCCTCCTTCTGCCAGTTGCATACATTTGTAAAAAGTTAGTATACCCTTTTTAGACAATTTTTAATGGTCGAAGGGTATAAAAATAAATCAACAGACGAACAAACAAATGAGCGCTGATCCAGTTATAAATCTAAATCTGCCTTAATATAGAGGCTATACCAGCAAAAGGAAAGCAAGCAATTACAATAGACAAATTTCAATAATAATGAAAAAATATCAAACCTAAGAGCACATATGTACATGTTCCCATTTCCATTCCCTTAATTTTTGTTATCTGTGTTATGTATTATTTAAACACACACCAAGCCCAACATTTATCTATGATCGAGAATTTTAAATTTACGCAGCAGCAAACACATCACCATAAAATTGTGTATTTTATTCGTAATTCGCTAACCACATGTCAATATTATTTCGTAATTAAAATTTAATATTATTTGCTAACAATATTTTGAACAGTCATTTTACTATCCTCCTACCTCCACTTGTAATATGACCCACCCAATTGCTTTTTGTACTTCTTCTCAGGCAAACACACAAACATAAATGTGAATCAATCTGTGCGTCAACGCAAACAAAAACAGATATTCATAGATTTATATCATAAATTTCCTTCTACCCATTTCCTTCTACCCTTGCTAAAAACCGTATTTCAAGTCTATACTTACTGTCCTTTGGAATTTCCCATATGGTTGTTCAGTAGCGACGCCATGTAAGCAACCAACAAAGATTATCAGTGCGATAACAGGGTGCATTGAAGAGCATAAGGAGTAAGTTGTGCCTCTCGCAACGACACATCAAGAGCAATTATAAAATTACACAAGCATTTGATATCAGCACTAGCGGAACAACAATAACATTAAAACGCTCTATTTTAGTGTCATTTTACTGATGGAATGTTGTCTAGCTCTGATATAAATACATTAGTTGGCCTTCTCATCTCATATGGGTTATGCTCTAGTTTTATAGACTCAGACGCCACTCCTTTAAGTGGTGGCTGCAATTAATGGCAATTCCGAGCAGCGCTGCTGCACCTCTAGGTGCTTTAGCTTGTTTCTTTAGTTTCTTTAATTATATCCTATCCTAAAAGTATACAAAAACAGAAGCCATAAAGATCCCCCAGACTCCTATGGCTTCATTTTACTGAGAAAAGTGAACCAACAAATTATATGTCAATATATATGGTTGTTTTTATAGAATGAATAAATAAAAGATTCTATATTCACTTTTATACCTTAAAATATTTGAATTAACTCATTATTAATATTCATTCAATTAAATCTCCGATTCCTCTATAAAGCTAATATCACTAAAGTAATCAATTTACTAATTCATAATTGTATTAATACGCACCCTTGGGCATATTCACATTTTAATAAGACTGATGGTAAGCTTCCTTAAAAGCGTATTATATTCGTTAGTGGCTATTTGTATGTTCATCAACATGTTAATATATAAATAGCAAATATGAAGTATGTAAAAGTATATGTAATATTTGATTGAGGTAATTTGAACACTGTATGTACTTAAGAAAACAATCATGGGCCTTATTATATAAAAAACTCACCCATAGACGATATGATAAGCATCAGTAAAAGTCCTAGACAGATCCAATGAAAACAACTAGCCACGGAGGGGGTCCGCCTGTTCAAACATTGCCACCGAGTCTGTGTTCTTCCACGCTCCATGACTGTATAATTTGAACGCCGCGTCATTTTGGGTGAATTAGCTGACAGGCCGCTGGGCAGATGCCACACCAGCATTGCAGAGTGGCAGAACTCGAGCCACATTCAATAAACACTTCAACTTCACACGCTGCACCACACAGACTGGCGAGAAGAATAAAGTACGTATATATATAATTTTGCCGATTAGAGAATATGCGAAGTATTAATGTGGCCTGTGAATGCTTGGCGGATCAGCATTTTATTATCAGGCACATTCAGACAGCCCAAAAATGTTTTATAGTTAATTAAGCCCTGAACTCAGCGTCGCTATTGCTCTCCCAATTTGATTTTTGATTTGCCCATTTTGTTCGAGCTCAGTTTTGTTTTACCGCGCACACATCAGTTTCCGGCATTTAATTAGTGTTGGTTTCGCCCGGGTGTCGTTCATTTGTCCACAATCATTCACTTTACTCGAATATAATGCACAAATTAGTTATAGAGTTATATCCAGCGCACAATTTGTTTGTTTTTCTTTTCGCGTAATTGCTTGTTCTTTATTAGTGTGCATCCAGCTGTTAGTGCCGGATGTGCACTGCAAGTGCAAGAATAAACGACTTTGTTTAAAATTGTATACGTTAAATGATTTTGTGAACTGCGACAGACCAACACGTAGCGGGTAGACTGCCAATCCACAACATATGCCTAAGCAAGTTGACAAACGACTGAAATTGCTTGCTGTCGCGCTACGACAATACACCCCAAAAACAACCTCACGACAACAGGCAGAGAGTTTCCAAATTTAGCACTGGAAATGTTGCGCAGCATTTACTCCAACAACTGCCAGCAACATTGTTTACTGGAGTAACTCCCTCTCACGAATCAAAGCGGGAAAAAATATTTAAAAAAAAAAAGAAACAAATTTTTGTAAAAAGTGTATCCTATTTATTAATACAAAAAAAATCCGCGTATAAATAGCTGCCTCTTGAGTGGCAACTGCAGGATGGACGTTTTAATTTTTTTGGGCTCAATAACAGTATTTCCCTTTGCTCTATAAGCAGCTACTTAACGCTGCTGCTTTGTTTACCCAGACTCTTCACTGTTGCCACATGCGCCTTCAGTTAGCTCAAACATGAAGCCTTTATTACCTTGCAACCCTTAAATTGACACGAACGAAGCTCAGCCTGTGCGGTCTTTGTAGGTATTCAATGGACCGCTTTGTGCTTGCAATTCTGAAGGATTGAAGTGGCAACAAGATTTGATGCTCGTAGTAGGGAAGTTGAATTGAAGAGTCGCAGTTCAAACACCGGAAATGAAACGCAACATGACGAACAAAATTATACTGTCTTTAAGTGGTGCAACAAGCTGACACTAGTTTGCACACAAAACACATACATATACATAAATACATACCCGCAGCGCTCGTTTTGGCAATGACAATGACAGTGGCAATGGAAGACGATGTCATCATCTCCCAACTGTAGACGCTGCTGTACTTTGATTTAATTGCAGCATGCATACCTATGCTCACACCATTATATAAAAACATAAAACCATATGCGTACATACATATATTGAAGTTCAAATGTATGTTCAACTACAAATGTATGTGCTCTTACTCATTGGTGTAAACGAGCTCATATGTATGGCGGCCATACACTTAGCAATTTTATTGTGCCACACGCAACCCCTTGACAAGCACAACACGTGCGTTTGGAGAATTTTATAAAAGTGTTTATTAGCCTTTCAGAATGACGTTGTGTTGTTCTTATTTTCTGTGTTCTTGGTAATTCTTATGTTGCTATTGGGGGAGCAGCTCCCGATTCTACGACGCCCGAAAAGAATTGCCTTTTGTGTACTTAGTCGACGACAATGACGCACCACTATAAACGACAAGTTTTACTGATCCAATGAAAATTAGACCATAAAATCGCCCGAAAACCACATAATTAAATTGGAAATCAGGCATATGAAATAAAGTCTTTTTTAGAGTGCTAAAAATGCTCCATACTAAAAACCGGTTTACATAAATTCATAAATATACAAATGCCCAAATATTATAAGTGCGAAGAAGACAATAAAGGAAAGACTTATATTAGTTAGGAAATCAAAACACAGACACTAGCATCTGAATGCTTTGTAGCATCGCACTAAGAGTTCCAGCACAATGCATTGAAGGCATAGTAAAAGGCCCGTCGAATTCTTTCAAACGAACTTCTCAAAGGACCCTTTTTATCGTGGACATGGTAAAGCACAAGACAATTCATTTCTATCGCTTCAATTTTCGGCTACAAGTGACGTGATAAGTTTTTATAGCCAACTAATGCAAACAAAATTTTGGTAAAGGTAAAATCATCTACATCACCGATTTTATTTACATTTACATACATTTACTGATAAGGCTATATTTTTCATGAATTAAGGTGAAAGAATTTTTTTGCGGTCGAGTCCTGTTTTTTTAATTGAATTTTGAAAAAAATGTACAAAAATTTAAACAAAATCTGTGATGTAGGCAGCTATTCAACCTTTACCAAAACTCCTAAGTCAATTAAACACCTGCTACCATTACGCATTCATAATTTTGCACATATTCTAAATTATGCCAATCATTCATTATTATTGTTTTGATCATCAGATTAAAAAATTCAATATCATTATCAGTCAAAAATCTCTTGCGAAATATTGGTTACCTCTACACAAAAAATTGGCAATATTCGGAACTTCACAAAATTTGGGCAAATACCCTAAAAGTCTAGTTCTTGAAAAACAATTTTAATAGAAGCTCACCGTTAGACAAACAAACCAAAAACGCCAACAGCGGACAACTTTACTCGTACACTAATGGCACTAAGTATACGATGAATTTGCACTTGAAACATAATAATCATTTGCCTTTTTATGGTTACGGCACGCGCTTTTTAATAAATTGTTTACATCCCATTCTAGGGAGGCAAAAAATCAATGGTCGAATAACTCATGGAATAAACTTTTTGATTTTGTCTGTTCCCCCCTTTCAGTCTCTTCCACCTCAACATTTGCTGTTCTCCCTCTTATTTTCAGCCTTGTTATCATTCTCATCCGTCTCGCCAGCCATCGTGACAAATTTTGAGTGCGGCCAAAGGAAAGTACATACAATTGAGTTCAGTGTTGGCAATTTAATTTCTTTTGTTGTCAGCGGCATAAACATAACGAGAGCACAGCCACGCCCTCGCATTTGGCCGAGTGCTTTACAGCTGCGATTGCTGCTAGTATTTTGCTGACAGCAGGACAATGGCAAAACACATTGGGGTATTCAGCACACAAAATTGAACAAACAATGACAAGACAAGAACCAAACAACTGTTCAAAAAACAACAAACCCAACAAGCAAAATATTACAGAACCTTAGTACTTAGTCGATGAGTGATTCATCATGGGATCTAAAAAGCAACACACGAATATAAATCTCTGCACCTGCGTTATCTTAATAAAAAGCACAGCAGAAAGAATAACTATACATGTACATAAAACATTAAAAACAATAAATGATTAGTTTTCAAAATGTATAAAGCAAATCAATTAACAGCTAACTCTTTGTTTCTGTTAAATCTGTTTTGAAAAGATATATGTACATATATGCTTTAAGCTTAGTAAATATTTCTTAATTGTTAAGTTACTTTATCTTTATTTAGTTAAATACGCATATAAATATCCATTTGTGATAGAGAGCGCGCCATATTTAATTCAGACAAACAACGTAGAACTGCGGTCAGTCATCTAATCAGTCCGTGATGAACAACACAAAAGTGAACTTGAATATTGCAGGCATTACTCTTGATAGACTGTAAGGCAAATCATTCCACCCAGTTTTAGAAACCAACCGAAGATCGAAAGAGTTGTTAGTGTTCACGGATATATAGATTTCTGTAGTCTAAGCTTGCGAACCGGTGTGTATAGCAACCGCATAAAACAATTGTTTTTTTGGTTCACTTTTGGGGACAGATGGTTGGCCCGATAAGCAATGAAGTAGAGCTCCTAGCGTAGAATGAAGAAAAGGAGCATAAGATAAGGCTCTTCAGCCAACAAAAAACAACAATAAGAATCAACCACCCATGGAGCTAAAGCAAAGATGCAAGACGAGTTCCCAGGAATACTGTAACACAAGAATTAAAAGTTACTTTCGGCATGCTAAGTGAAATATATCTTTGCAGCCAAAATCAAAACTTAATAGATAGTTCACTTATAATATATCCTAAAATTTTAACCTGAATAAAAAGAGGTTCCATCGTTTGGAATTCTAGAGCACTTTTTTTTAACAAAAATAGCAGCCGCACTGAAATAACAATGAAGCAAAATAACCTTTAAGGATGCAAATTGGAACTTAAGGAATACTCTTATTCAATAATCATTAATTTCAATGCATTCAAAGTTACCTGGGCGTACTCGACAAGAAACTCGTAGACACTTTTTCATAGGCACGGCCAACAGTTGAGCAATCACGTGCCGTGCCCCTCTGCCGATTTAAGTAGGGATCGAGATGGTTTTGGTGATGCAATGGCAATGTTCCCAGTGATGGAGCCACTTGAATGTGTCATGTCCGCTCGATTTTTACTAAAAATCATTTAGCAGCAATGTGCTTGAAATGTGAAACACTCTCCAATACAAACAAACACAATCAAGCCCGCAAATACATGCGAAATGCTTTCAATTGATTGTAGACGCCACCAGAAAACAGAACTGCTTAGATTTTACTTGCTCGTTGTCTGCAGCAATGTGACAGCACGTAAAATGTACGTGTGACTCTTAATGCATCTGAGTGTGGGTGACAGTATATGTTTAGCAATTTATAAATTGTTGTGTTGAATCAGAGTCGATTACGAAGGCCCAGGCAAACAACTTTATCATTAAGAGCGTCAACATCGAGTCATGCTCATCATCACCATCAACCACTTTTCTGGACCAGCTGCAAAAATGCTGGAAATCAAGTATGAGGCAGCAGCATTTTTGGTTTAATTTTTAGTGAACCAATAGTTATTTAAGTAGCTATTGCAAAGCGTCCTGTTGGTTATCACATTGTTGGTAATCCATTCCATAGGACACACAACTAAAGGCATTACAAATAAGTAACAGAGCAGAAACTGTTCTTTTGTCCATGTCAATGGTAATAATAAAAACCGTTGAAAGACTCGGTCAACAGAAAAAAAACAATTCAAATTTGGAAATCTTTTCAGAATTTGCCCATTTTTATTTTATTTTATACTTTTTATAATGCGTGGAGTTGAATGAGTTAGCGTTGGCATTTGTCAGTTGCTGGCTGTCATTGCAAACTTCCTCCACTTACTGAATCTATGGGAGTCGTGCCAGAGTTCGCACAATCTGCAACTTGCCACAAGTTTAATAAACTTGCCCAGCAATTTTTTGTTTTGCATTTCCTTTGTGTTCATACCCTGTACGCTTATATTTAACATGTATCACTTTATTGAAAGTGCATTATATTTACATATAATTTCTATATATGCACAAATATTGCAATAATCGATTATTTTTTAAATACTATTTTAGAAGGGGTATTTGAGAAGCCGGATTGGATCATTTACTTAAGTACATTCAATTATACCATAAAGTAATAGCGCAACGAATTAGAATATAATGCGTAATCTCTAAAAGGGTATTTAAAATTCGAATACTTTGAGAAAGGGCAAAAACTTTTTCTTCAACCTTTCCTCAGCATAGCGAAGGTTACCACTAAAGTTACGGTAAAATAAAAGTTGATAAACTTTTACAACAAAACTCAAATTGAAGCAGTTAAAATGGCGTATTGTTTTACAAAATACTTGACCAGCAAAAACAGCGGAGGCCGGGAGAAGTGGCTCAACTTTTAAAGGACAAATTGTCAACTTTAATACATTTACTTTTACGAGCCCACCATTTGATGTGATATTTATGTGCATTTAAAAGGTATATCAAAGAATCACCGCAAAGCTTGACAAAACATCACTTTGCAAGCTTGATCATAATATTATTGTTTCCAAAGTTGGACGTTAATTACGCCAAAAACAACAACTGTAGTTCATTCGCCAAAGCAAGGGACCAATTTTTGCTGTTACGCTTACCGTATCAAAACTTTGTTTTCCGTAAATAAATTATATTTGCGCACTTTCGTAAGCAAGCCGCCATAGATGTATATGTACAATATTTTGACGTTGTGTAAGACGGCAATGGTAACAGCTTTTGGCTGCCAATAAATATATACAAATGTTGATTGCCGTTCAAGTAAGAATTAACATGGAGTAATATACGCCTACTGTCTTCATGTACGAGAACATTCATATGTACATACATATGCAAGTACCTCAACTGCAAACACATTTAGTACATCGAACATTAAATGCGACAAGCACCTGCACGTTACTGCTGGTCGGAGCTTCTGCATTTGTTTGTCAGTTTGTTGCATACCTTTAAGCGCTCTTGCTGAAGAAGATTCGTGAGACCAAACAGACATTTCAATTCTGAAAATAAGACTATGACGTTTACTTTTACATAAATAAGTGAGCAAATATTTCAAGAAACCACATCTGAAAGTTTTAATGTGATTACCCAAGCCTTAAAACAATTTTACTTGAAGAATAGGTAAAGTAATCTTGTGTATAACAACTTTTTTATTGTAAAATCTGTCGTTGATATGTAATATAATTAGGCATGAGACATAGAACTTCATTTCATTGAAAACGGTAAAGTGTTTAAACGTATTTTAAAGAATACAGGATGCTATTAGGTACTCATGGCGACATTTTACGGCAAAGAATGTCATCAAAAAAGGGGTCACTAGCAACAAAAAAATTTTCTTTAACAAATAATTCACTTTCATTATAAAATAAGTAAGCGGAAAGTGAAAATAAGCTTCATAACCGCAACCTAATGAGTGCCTAAAACGTTCCAGTTTCGGTCCGGGACACGCCCCGCCTCGCTCATTAAAAATAACCAAAGTGGCGGGGCTACAAACCGAAACACAACACAAACAGCGACCGCAACATATGAAAAGCGGACAAAAAGACAGCGCTCTGGGTGTCTCTCATCACATCTCTACCATCAACGCTAATGACAAAAGCGCGCAAAGTTTGCATTTGCTTGTGGGAGCGAGTCGTGATAGACAAACAGGATGATAAGGAGGGGTATAACTGACACTAAAGTTGGCCACGGGGTGTGTCCGGCCGACGACTACAAAAATCACAAAAGGGCATAAAATTAGCGAGAGATGCCGTTTCAGGTCCTCTAGCTATATTCCTCTATCTCCCTTCGGCCAGTCGACTTTGTGTCGTTACTTTATTTAAAAATTGTCCCACAAAGGCTTTACAGCAGGGAGGTGCTTGCCAACGCTGGCAGCCAAAGTGAGCTTTTTCATGATGAATTCGTGTCCATAATTTTACTTGTTAGAAAACTTGTAAGTGTGTAGACGTTGGTGCCTCTGTGGTTGTTGCTTGCTTCCTGATGTCTTCTGCTGTCCTGATTATTTTTCACTGCTGTCATCATCGTCACTACCGTTCTCGTTGTCCTGGCACTTACACAAGCTGGTCATTAGCCACGCCTGGCACAAAATCATTTGCTTGGGTGCAGCGCTAACCATATTGTTTTTGCGACTTAAGCTTCAGCCTTTGCTTTTTTTGTCTACACTGCTACTAAATAAGCTTATTGTGGGTGTGGTATACAGTTTGAATCATCCACTGGGTGGCAGAATAAAATTCGTCTAATTGATTTTCTACAATTTGCGTATGTTGTTTTAACTTTGATTTATACATAAGAGCATCTATATTTATATCTTTATGTCACAGACACTTACTATTTTAAGAAAGTTATAAAATTATTAAATTATCTTCCTTGATTTTTTATTAATACCGAAATGCACGTACTTGTCAAAACCTCAAACTCAATCAAGATAACGGAGAGTCTTTCAGGCGTACCCGACCTAAGGAAAGCGTTTAAACTTCTCAGTTCTACTTGAATATGCCAGAAACGTATACCATAAATTGTGTGCAAGCACGATAAACATAATTCCCCAAGCTTTCCGGCGATAAAATAATTTCATTTCAATCTGTCAGGCATGAAGGCTAAAGAGCATCTCATCATTAAAACGGCAAGAGGCCCAAAAAAGTGTAAAATGTTCTCATAATTTAATAACGTCAAAGTTGCGCGGTCAAAAGAAATGCTTGTCGCATAATAAAGTGTCTTGAAATAGTAGAGGAAGCTCAACCTTGCGGCTCACATTGCGTGGCTCTTGTATGAGCACCATGTGCATTAGCTATCTGCTTATATATATATTCCAACTATAATTAAGTTTCATTTTAATTGTGTGCAATATACATAGATTCAAAAAGGTAGAGTTCCCTCAACACAATTGATATGCTGAATGCCAAAGCTAAACATCAAACAGAAGGAAGATGTTATAAAATTTCTTAAGCAGAATTTGCCAGTATCATCCAATTGCAATGTAAAAAGCAGATATTCAGTTAGAGACGAAGAAAATGTTTGCCTTCCTTCAGGGGCTTGACTACTTTTCACCAATCGCCTTAAAACTGCAACGTCAATTTGTGCACAAAGGATGATAAGGATTTATGTCAAATGCTTCTGCTTTGAGTTCTTCCAATATTTTTCAATTGGCCGCACTCTGCGCATGTAAAAATAAAATGCGACCTTAGCAGTAAAGGGGAGTTTTAATATTCAAGTTTTTACTTTTCCAAGTATAGCTGGTTATGTACTTAAAAATTAAGAAGCACCTATATTAAAATTGCTTAAGTGTTCTTCAAAAATGGGTTTCATATTATAATTTTCTCTGAACACTAAGAAAAACTTTTATAACAAGTAAGAATAACTACTATAAAGGTTTGACTATATAAGGTCAAGAATTGTTACTTTTGTTAGTTGGTTTCTTGCTCAAATTTGATATTGCTTCTCTTTTATTTATGTAATAAAATTAAACTAAGCCATAGCATGTACATCTGCTATACCCAGATATGAATCGGATAAACCAAACTGACAATGTCAAGAGAAACGGTTCATTAATGCAAAGTGCGAATTATAATAAAACTACTTAGACTTTAAATTATTGTGATTTGCATATACTCCTGTAGAGATAACTTTAAAATTAATCGATGAAATAAAACTATGAAACTCTCATTTATTTCAAGAAGTTATTATCGTATCATCACGCAATTAATCTGTAAGACAATATGGATAAGAAACGGCGAATATATAGTCCGCTTATTAAAGTAAACATTAAAACAGTTTTTTAGTTTACCAAATTGAGTCTAGGATTAAACATAACAGTTTGGAAAAGTGACTATAACGAACAAATAAAGCGTCCAACCCATGAAATTGAGAGCGCATTCGAATGGAACGTGAGTGAAATTTTAGCTAACGAATGTTGACTTTACCAAAGTACTCAAATCAAATAACGAAAACAACAGCAATAAGTAGCAGCTGGAGGCAGATCAAACCATTCATGAATCATTCAGTAAAAGTTGCTAAATTGATGAACCCAAAGGCTTTTTTTTGGTCATTAATGAATAAACAAGACAACACTATGTTTAAATAATACAAACTGATAAAAAATAACTTGCATGTTTTCGATTCGCTTTCACATTAAAGCAAGGAAACAAACAAACATCACTTAAAGAACAATCTATTACTACAGCCACAAAACCAGTAAATTAACATGGCCAGATGCTTTTGTTGAAATCTAAGACAGTCGCTCCTCTATCCAATTGAGTAAAAACATACAACAATAACACAAGTTTGGGTACGACATACAGTGCAGCGTCGTAAGATTGCATACAGGGCGTTTTGGTACACACACACACACTCTTCAACTAAATTAAGTATTCGGGCTTCTTATAAGATTATGAATTTCAAAGCAATTAATGGTAATTGACCAGACTTTTTATTACTATCAAAAACGTTTACTTCTTTGAGGCTTGTTTTTCTATTTTTGTACTTAATTTGAATATTTATCGATCATTTTCTTGGAAATAATATCACTATTATTTGAATTTATTTCACTATACGCATTGAACACGCTTATTTTCAACCTGCAAGATGAACGTGGGAACACTTTCACTGACAAGCCGACCGTTAAATGCAACGTTCGCCACGCATCTACCAACTGATTTGTTCACAGCGCGTCAGATAAGCGAAGAGGGTGCGCGCACACAGCTAGTTTCGCTTTTGGTGTCTCGCCGGACCCGAAGTTCCCTTCGTCTTATTTCGCGAAACGCGTGCAAGTCTGTACCACAAACGAAGACATCATTCGTACTCGGCGCGTAAGAGCTCCTTTAATACGTTCATATGCGCTCTTTACAATAAACGAAATCAAATTGACAGTTATAAAGAAAGAGAAACACGGCATTTGCAGAGAGTAGAACAGTTTTCACTCAGTAAATCAGACTCCGTAACTCTCATAGGGTCCTTTCTAGAATCAAATTATATCTTTTAACCAATTACCCTCAAAGACCAAATTTCATATATACTATACATACATATCTGCGAAATGTAGTTAAATCAAAAATTTTAAAATTTATGTTGTATATTTATGTAAAAATCGTTGTTGTATCTTTCTTTCTTTACTGCGCAAGCGTAATACAACAGCTGGAAAATACTAAAAACACAGGATTCAATACTGCCAAATCAAAGTTTGCTCTACAGTCAGCTGTATTATAATAAATAAATAAAAATAACTTCTTGATATTGTTTACCGCATGTATATGTATAAAATTTGAAAAATCCATTCTACTGGTTTTCAGGGCAGCCAAATATTCAAAAGCTTTTCACTATAATTCATTCAACTATTTAAAAAGAATATGTATAGTTTGATTTTTGAAAAGTTCAAGGACTTTGTAAAGTTCACAAATACTTACACGCCTATCAAAAATTACATATGTTATGAACATATTTTATTAAAATTGAAAAGTAAAAGCCCCAACAAATTGTCAAATCTTAAGACTTTAATAAGGACTCTAGTTTAGGTGAATGTGCTGATACACTTACAGCAATTGATGTTGATACTGGGGTAAATAAATGTTCGCACTCACATAACGGGGTCATGTGTTGACCAATGGGTCAACGGATGTGTAAGTATATTGACCAAGCCTCACATGGCATTCCAATGAGATAAAACGAATATAGATTCGATACATATAAGAATGATAGTGCATATGTGTCCACACACAAATATACCTATATCACATAGTAAAGTGCACATCATGATTTTATTAAATTGACTCTGATGTATTTATTGTGCGGCAACAACGTGACTTGTGAATTGATTTCATTAAACGTAAAAAGTTAACAAAGCTGCACCGCGTCGGCTACATTTTTGGCAATGTTGTTTATATGTATCAATGGATATGCCACTGTCCACGCAATGTTTACATACATCATACGGATAGCAGGCAAGTAACATCAATGGCCAATGGCAACAGCTTCGTGGTTCAAGCTTGGAATATCAATGCGGTCAAATGGATGACTAGCCAACTTATAAGACAGTAGCCTATTGCTGTGAGTTGCTGGGAAAGCGGACTGGGTGCTTGCATTGACCCGAGATTTTTGGGTTTGATTTTCAGTACTACTAATTTCCAAATTGCTTGTGGCCACATAAGGACCTACAATATTTTTTACGATAGCAAAAATTTCCTGAGCTTTGGGTACTTATCGAAAAATTAATTTGTTTTATGTATATATGTAAGTATATAATACACATTATTGATTTAAGTATTCGTACCCTTGCTGGGAGTATATTATTTTTGCTGGAAGTGTGCAGAACCTTGTCAAAGAAAACATTTATGTATGTCTTGTTTCCATATTCTTTGGGTCAAAAAAGAACAGATAAGCATATAGAATTCCTTTGATGCGGCACTGTCATTGCTACGGCATTATAAGACGTCCCTTTTTATAAATGTTAGCAGCAAGAACCACTTACATGAACCATTTGCATCATATTTCTGTTGTCATTTGTTGACATTTTACTTGCTTTGTGTCATGGCGACATCCTTGGCTTCAGCTTTTTCAAGTCTTTCCTTGTATTTATGTACATATACGAGCGTGTGTTTGTTTGACTATCATGTTAGACGTAAACCTAATGTGCAGTCATTATTATTTTTCAAGAAACAAGCACACAGAAAAGGCAACCGGTTAACAACAATAAACAAGAAAATAGCATGATGTAAAGGCAAAGGCATCAGACTAGATAAAGACGTTTAAGTACAGAAAGAAAGCCAACACGCCTTCTGCATGTGGGTAGCCAGTCGTGGACTGACTAAATGGATGACTGCCTGACTGCCTGACTGCCTCGTTGTCTGCTTGTTCGAGTAAATAGAAATGAATTGCATCATCATAGCCTACCAATGCACTTGTTTCTAGGATTGGCTAAGTGTTACCCTCCATCTTTTCTTAAAAAACGAAACAGAGTTATAATTTATTATCTAGGATGTACCTCACCATATCACTAGCTTATTTGTTGATCCTCCGTGGTCATTCTTGTAAAGGGTATATTTATATTCTAAGAAGAGAAACGTTTCTGATCCTATAATGTAAATATACGAGTACATTAATACATTTAACTGATGAGACCAATTAGCCATGCTGTCGAAATCTTCTCCCTTTTAAAAAATGGGGCTTCAAATAAGTCACAACAACCCTTCCTGTACTTTGGTTGCTAAGTAGTCGGTGTTAATAAATTGTATAACATTATCTCTGAAAACTAATTTATGTGACAAGAAACTAAATTTCTATATACTTATGTATAAAAATACATATTTGTACCTAAAATTCTGCACTTGCAACATCGACGAAGTTCAGAGCATGCCATTGCAAAAAGTGATTTTCAAAGTATAGCTTAAGAAACAATATATAGTTATTAAAATAGTTATTTTTTATCCTTTACTGATTTATTTTTCAGTTAAACGTAGCTGTGATTTACAGCTTGCACACTCAACGTAACATTTTTTGCGGCAATTAAGTTAATGACTGCTGCGACTTTTAGCTAATTTGGCATGGCGTCAAGTAGTCGGAAATATGTACATATGTATGCTGCGAATGGCGTCAACATAGCGTCGCTATTTTATTTTATTTTATTCGGAATGACTGAGATTGGCGCCGAAAATCCTTTTGTAATATTTCCCTTATTTTTTACAATGAAATAAGTTAAAAGCTCAACAACCACACTCAATGATTTAGTACCCTGCACCTATTTGTAGGAATGGATCGGACAGTTTCTCCCTCACTGGTACAAAGCCATGCGCATCTAATCAAATTCCACAACTACTTATGCCTGCGCTTAGAATGATATTTAAAAATTTATTAAACATTCCTTTGCAAAATTAAATGGAATTGACTTTCAATGTAAATAGGGTTTGAATGACAGGCCTTTAGTTGTTGTTATTAATTTTAGGTGGCCTTCAAAATTACCCATTAGAGCATATAACTCTCAGGCACGCTTAACTGTAACTTTCATTACTTGTTTCAATACAAACGGTTTTTCCCCCAATTTTAATATCTAGAACACAAAAAGAAGACATTTTACTGGTTACATCATTTTCATTACCAATTCTTAAAAGAGCAATGTACAATTACATTTGTACTTAAAATATCTCAGCAGAGGTAACTGAAAAAACACGCGACCTATAAGAAGTCATATTGCCTTTCTTTACCATCGTCACATCATTGGTTCGTCCAGTACTCAGCAGAACACTCCAGTTTAGCGCTTTGATAAACAACTTCCAGGCGATGTGGCTTGCACTTTGGCCAAGTCCTAGTCCAGGCCGAAGCTCGAGTTTAGCTTTGGGTCTAGGTGCTTGGCCTACTTTGACGTCCGCCAATTGCAAACTGGCAGGCACAGCACAAAACAACAACTCATGAGTAAAGCACGCACGCATAAATTGAACAATGCCTGCGAAAGTCATCCACATAGCGGTTCCTCCTTGGCTACAGCAGAGAGCAAAGTGCGCTATATGTTATGGCTGAAGACAAGGCGACAGGGTGTTTATGTGGTGGGGCCAACTTGCTTATAAAGCTTTTACTATACTTAATTCGCATTATTAATTTTGTTAGCAAACTTTGGAGCTAATACATGTTTTCCACTATTGATGGTGTTGTTGCATATGTTCCAGCTATAACTGTTGCTACTTGTCCGTTACACACAAATACGTGCATACGGTAGTGTTTAAGTGCTTGCCATTTTATGTCTACTCATCGAGTTTATACCATTATCGTTGCCTGCTTTGTGGCAACGTGCCTTTGCTATAAATGCAAGCGCGAATAAGCGTTGTATGTTTGTACTCGTGTTGTGCAATTAGACCTGTGCGAAGAATTCTGGCTCTTCATACTCAATATGTTTAGCTATGTATGTCAGGCACATCATGGGACGGTGTTAAACGTTATTTTAAATTAAATTGCAAGTAATAAAAAATCGAATGCACTGCACCATAAATGAATTTAAAAGGAAACATATCGTGAGCCAACATGATGACCCAATGTTAATGGCTTCAGCTTGACACTTTTTAATTAAATTGCATTAAAAAGGGGCGGCGTTTTATATTTCAATGAGTAAAACGGACATTTTAAATATTTTGCTCAACCGGAATTTTTAATTAATACAGGCGACAGTGGACAAAGTCAAATGACGGAATTTATCTAATTAAAAATATAGCATTATTGAATGAGATTAAGATTACCAGATAATATAAATGAAGATAATGCAGTTCACACTTCGTCGTTCCACACGTAAAGTTCTCGGCACATACTCGCACAGCACTGCTACATCTCACGCCGTACAGATTACAGTTCTGCAGATTTCGAGTGCTTGGCGAGTCGACTTAACTACTAATTGCCATTTGGCTGTTACATTGAGTGCATTTACATGTGCATAAATTTGACATTATTTGAAGTTGGCAGCTAAGTCACTACCACGCCTACAGCTTCTGCTACATTCCAAGATTAGAACGAGCATGCATTTTATTTAGTATTATCCTTATTTAAGGGTCTGAACCAAGTGGACAACTTGGCATTAAATGCAGAAAAGAGTTGTTATTAGTTTAATAACAGTTTGGTTGGGGAAAATGGGAAATGTTTGACAAAAGTTATAGGTTTGAAGTTAAAATGAACATTAATTATAATGTTATAAGATTTAAATCCTCTTATTATTCCAAATATTTTAACAACTCAAAACATTTTTGCTTGGGTATACACGTATTTTGAACGTAATTTAAACGTTATCCAAAATATCAGTAAAATTAATATGTTAACAAGGTGTCCACTATATAAAGTCTTAGCCTAATATTCCTCTTCATCAAAACCATATCCGTACTCATCGCCGTCTTCAGCCGAGCCCTTGTTTAACATGTCTTGCAGTGTAGCTTCAGGTTCCTGTTCAGGATCCACCTCTTCCGCTTCGATGTCATCGTCTATCTCATCTGAAAATGCATACACTTATGAACAATAAACAAATTTGTACACTTGCATTGTTGATCTTACCAGTTTCCAGCACGATCGATGGTTTTGTTTCGACCTCCTCATCGAACTGAGTAAGGGGTAAGGCGGCTTCAACTTTTGTACGTTTTCGACTTGGGCCAGGAATTTCGAATATTGGATTTGAACGGTGTTTACTCGATATTGGCCCTTCTTCCAAAATAGCAGGTGTGTGCTTAACTTCTTCTAATGTTTTTGGCGTTGTCACATCCGATGCTGCCTCGCCGTCTTTTTGACCAGTTAATGTGCCTATACTCTCCGTTAAAGTCTTTAAAATATCGTAGTTAATTTTACTAGAGATCTTCTTCTCCTGTAACATCTTCTCAATGGCTTCGCCAGCACTAGACGATGGCCCTATAACTTTTTTTCGAGCCTTGCGCTTTTTCTTTTCGGGTTTTCCTTCTTCCCGTTCCTTCGCAATCCGTTCCTCACGTTCCTGTTGTTCACGTAAGTATTCAGCATTTAAATTATTCCACATATCAAGTTTAGTCAAAGCCTCCTGCTCCGTCAGCACGTACTGGTCTAACTCTTCATCGTTCAAATCGTCAATACACAGTTCAGTCTCTACAGGCTTCTTGGCCCGTTCAACATCTTCCAGGTCATTTTGGGTGACGCGGCAAATCGCCTCAATATCAGGACGCAGTCCTTCAATAAGAACACTACTCATAGCTACATGTGGTTTAGTCTCCTCCGTGTTATTAACAATTAACTCCTTGATCACTTCAGCATTGGACTCCTCAATAAACTGTCTGGACTCCTCCATTTCTATTTCCTTGTCAGTAATTTGATCCTTACAAATACCTTCATTTCGGACTTTTGTTAAATGGCGCATTATGTTCCCTGTATACTTTCCTAGATCCTTTTCCAAGTGCGCATCAATTTGTTTCTGCAATTCCGTTAACTCATGTATTCCCATCTAAAGAAGGCGAGATCCAGCATACAGAAGGATTGAGTTTTGTTGTTAAATAGTATTTGATTTTACTTACATTCTGAATTAGTTCACGGTCTTTAATACGCGCTGCTTTGAACGAGGGGGGGTCCTGCTCGCGTTCTAAATCAACAGTCATAAATTCTTCCAGAGTTAGCCCACCTGAAGGTGTTTCTGCAAACTCAGATAGACGCTTACGAAGCGTTGATTCATGTATTTTCACCACACCAATGACATCTGCAAGTGTTCGACTGAATTCGTGCATTCGTGCGGCAATTAAAAGCGCTGAAAAACAGGTATTCAAACCAATTCTAAACTTTTAATATGCACTCAGGATTTACCAGCTCCACAAAGACCTGTAGGTCTACGGCCCGAGTGCATACAGTCCTTCTTCATGCGTTGCACGATGCGCAACGCTGTCATTGACACTTCATGAGTTTTAGCGCCCAGTTGTAGTCGATTCGCAAAACGCATGATGTACAAACAGGGATCTGTAATGAGGAATTTGTGAATTTCAGGTTTTCTAAATTACTCGCAAAGTCTACCACAAAGAACTTGTTTATTGACCTTCAAAATGGCTCCAACCAATAAAATCGAAACTTCAACGCAAAAGCAGCAGCTGCCGAAAAAAACTTGAACTAGACCAGGCCTTAAACCATTTATTTTAAATTCATTCCACTTTTACAATACGTTGACATTGAACATAGCAACCAATGGAAGAAACAAAAATAAAAAGAGAAACAGTGAAGAGAGCAGTCTACACAAGAGAGTTGTCCAGATTGTAGGTAGCTAGCGACAGAGTGCCAAGCCATTGACATTTCTATCTTTACAGTTTTCAGAGAAAATATTGCACACTATTAATCCAATAGTTGTATTTATTTGCTCTCAATATTATTCTATAACTATGTGGCATTTTTTTTTAATACCACCTGCGAAAACCATTGAAATAAAAAAAAATATAAACAATAAGTGAAAACATTAAATGTTAAACAAATAACCGTTAAACATCTAAGTCCCCAGTCAAGTTGGATATAACTAAGCGTACATTAAAACAGAGAATATTAAACAATGCTGGCTCTGTTTTTGCCTTAGTCTGTTAACGGTGCTAATGCCAGTACTTGACACACTAAGTTAGCTATTAAGTTCTAGCAACAATTACAACTAGGACAATTCCTTGATCGGAAACTTATCATAAACTCAGCCAACAGTACTTATAAAATTATTTATTAAGCCCTAATGAATGCGCATATTTGAGTCAGACCAGCCCAAGTAAGCCGCTCTGCTGCGCTCACGCCGAATTGTAGCAAGGTTTGTGGCGGGAAGGGAATTATGCGCCGTCGACAGTCCTATTAGAAAAATAATGTCACCCTCGTTTTAAGTGAATTGCAACCTTCGTTTATCTACTGTTTGATAACTGCATACCAGATAGAGTCAGCGGGGGCTAACAGTATCTTTCGCTGCTAATGGTTTCTTAATGTACCCTGTCCGCCAAACGGGGCTTATTGCAGAAACCGTGGCAGCCATATAAAATTATTGTTATTTAAACTTTGTTTTTGGGTTTGTCATGACAGCTACTCATATCGTTCCAAACCTGTTACATAGTTTTTCCACCATGGAAGTGTAGGAGCCATTTTCAGATTAATTAAATAAAATATTTCCTTCAATTATAAGATTTATATTTCATATTGTTATCTGTAAACAAAATTTGTTTACATAACGAACAGTTAAAAAAAATATTCCCAATGAAATACAGACAAGCCAAACTAACATGCGATCGAAAAATCTCATGCCTTCACATCTCAACAGATTGAAGTCGCGCTCACCGCGTCTGTAAGCTGAAAAGCACCTGAGTATAACATCACGACGCGTCGTCGGCTAGAGCTAACTGCCTGCTGCTCCGTTGCTTTGTTGTCGTCGTGTCACTACGAAATCGTTCGTTGACTCGTGAACACATCAGACGCAGTAATAAAAGATCGACGCGCATGCGCATAAACATATTGAAACCCCTTTTATTTTGTACAGTAAATATAGTTTGTTAAAAAACAACAATAATTGCAAAATTCTTTTGTTGACGTTTTAGTTTACGTCTAATTAAACGCTTAACATTGTGTGTGAAAAAAATATCGCAACCGCAACAAAACGTATACTGAAAGACTATTAGGTACTCAAATTAAAACGAAACAATACACAAAATTGATTATATTCTCTCCGGGTGTATCATAAAGTAATTACCTTACAACTCATTAATCTACTTTTCTCAACAATTATTGTTAGTTGCACAACTGTTGTTATCAAAACTAAAAAGACTCACATTAATATTATGAATATAAGTTCCAAACAAAACGTTTACCCAAGTAAAGTTCAAGTGCATTTAGGGATATTTACAAAAAATTGCTTGGTAATGCTAAATATCTTTACCTCATAAACAAAGATTACGTAAAGTTCAAATTGGCTTTTGACAAGTGAAAAGCTTAAGTGTTAACAGAGCTCTTAAGTTGTTCCATAAGTCAGACAACTGATTTCGATTATAAAATTTAAAAATATAACATAAAAAATAATATATATTGTGTTAAAGTTTGTTAGAATAGTCTCTGTATTTGATGTGCCACACGAAATCTATTTTAGGCCATGTCAATTAAATATTTTAATGCGGAAACAAACAGACACTCAACGCATTCTAAATAAAACTATTGAAACAACGACAAACAAACATTCTACACTTATCTATCATACCTAATTGATATTCTAGTCAATATGCAAACAGCTATAGACATAAGTATATACGCATATTTAAATATTTATAATAAGAAGGAGACAAAACACATAAAGAGAGAAGCGACGTTGATATAAAATACCCCCTAAAACTAACAGAATACTTACTGCTTTACTTTTCATACATATTAAACAGTAAAATATAATATTTGAAGGTTTTAAAAAACTAAATATTTAATGCTGCAAACATTTTCGATTGCGCAAACCTATATACCCATTTAGCCTGTCGGCATGAAAAACGTCGTTTCAGTATTCAGAAAACCTGACAACAATACGAGTTGCCATAGAATTGAAGCACCTAAAAAGTTAAGCAAATAAATTTACAAAGCACAAAAATAAAACTTGAAACTGGTTTTGGCGGTAAACTAAAAGAATATACACAATAAACCATAAATATATATTCAATATGTCACAAAAGTCAGTAACAAACATTCTCAAGTACTAAGTGCTTAAGAAATAACTTAGGAAAAACGCACTGTATAGAGGGATTTTTGTATACATTGCACAACACTTTAAAAGTTTTGAAGCTAGGCTAGAAAAATCCAAGTCGGCAAGTCATTAGGTAAAATCCAGCATGACTTACCAAAAAATAACACCGATAAATATGAATGTTTGCATGTGTTCACGGTGTAATTGCATATATAGAAATAATAAAAACCAGTTGATTGTTGAAAAGAAAAACTGCACACTAATGTGTATAAAATTATCTGCAAATCAAAGCACCCAACCGCATGACCCACCAAATTACGGACAGCTGAATGATTGCAAAACTTCCTAAGGGTACTTAAACTAAGCATAGCACTTTAATAACATATAGCTAGTACACAGTGATAAGTGTGCTATGGGAGCCATCAGTGGGAGATGTAGTATGGTTACGGCTGGAAATATGCATAACATATCGAACAATTTTATTCATTTCATAATCAGGATTTCAGTCACTTAAACCAAACGCATCATTTTTAGTTGTATTCAATTTTCTACTCTTGTTCTTTGATTGCGAGTGTACAAAACTACAAAAATTAAAATGATTCGCGAATTGCTGTTGATGTGGTCTGGGTGACCGTCCCCAAAAGAGATAGTCTTTTTTCCATAGACTTTAAAAACATATTTTGCTACAAACATTGCACTAGATTTAAACGGGAACATTATTTTAGAATTGCTTAAAAGGACAAGAACCCAATTAAAAATACTTAAAATGTAAAAAGTAAATTTAAAACAATATTTGCAGAAATTCGTAATTTAGCATCTACTGTACAAAGAGTGAGTATATGAAAGTCACTATAAAAACAAATATTACTATAGAGCGGTCAAAAGGTTCAGGGGAAACATTTTCTACTTCCTGTAGCTAATTAAAAATAAAAAATGCGTGTGGAATAAAAATGGGAAGTGGAACTGAAACTTAAACTTGTAGTGAAAGTGCCACCTGACATCGCAATAAATTTGGGCTCAGCAGATGGTTAAAGAAGCCGAGAAAAATAAGTAAAAGTGAGAGGAACTAACAAAGAGTGTTGTTACATAACAAACTGATTTTCGCTTTATTAGTTTCAGCTGAATTACCGCACGGGAGTCTAACAAGAACATAAGAAAGCGGATAAAACCATGCTACGCATGGCTGCAATGACTCTGCCAAGATGATCGAGGCTTTTTCAAATCACTTAAGTAGTCATCTGGGACGGCATCTTTTTTATTGGGCGGTTGAAACACCGACGCCAAGAGGAGCCAACATCACCGCTTACGGTATCACTCTGCGACTTTCCGAGCTTATTAACAAATTTCATGGTCCCCTTGAAAGGGGCGTTCAAGTATTGGATCATTTGTTGACACTTGAGGAGGACGACTTCGTTGGACACTGGGGTAGTGCCTATGCGCACAACTATGAGCCCGAATACGCTGTTGACATCCCAGAGAATGAGGAACAGCCCCCACCTGAACAGCAACACCAATCCTCCCATCAAAATAGTAAGTATTGATTATGTATGTATGTATATTAAACTTAAAATTTATTTCGCGAAATGGTCTTGAACCTACCCTGAAGCTACATGGCTATAACCGGTTTTCTCTTTAATCAATTTGATATTTATTGTGTGCGTGAGTGTAAACAGCAAGACATAAATACATAAACCTTCAGTGTTGACTAAACAACTAAATCAATTTCAAGTTCAAAATTTAATGGACATGTTATATATGCACAGCTGAATAGTATTAAATACACGAAAACGAAGACCTAGTACAAGTAAGGTTTCAAAGATAAAAGTGGGAATACATAATACTAAATCTTGTCTTGTTCAAGGCTGTTTTAAAGTTATTATGTCACGTACATATTGATATATGTATATTAACAACCTAGCACAAAAGCACAAAGCGCACTTTTGTTGTTTCAAATTGACATGACAAAAATACATATTAGCCACGACAATGATATAATCTTAAATTACGCCCTTAGGCTCTTGCGAAACTGGCAGCCAACATGCCCACTAAGTCATCTTAATTCAAAACACACATCTACTGCAAGTTTTATAGCTAGCTGCTATATTACACACAAATCACAAATGCAGCCCTGCTGCAATTGCCAATCGACATACCACCACAATTATCGGTCCACCGATTAAACACATACTAGTTACCCTTAGCAAATGTGTAGACATGCAAGTGTGAAATGAAAAAGTGTTAATATTTATGAAAATTGACAATGTTTTTATTGCAACCTATTTGTAGAAGTTATCGCACAGTGATAACAAATATTCTGCTGGCTTAAGGACTAAGTTTCTTTCCCTCAAGTGCTTTTAAAATTAAACAATGGCCAGTAGCAGCAATGGCAATGGTCATACCAATAGTCATAACAATAACAACGCTTTGAATAGATTCTCTTTAAAATCAACAAATAAACGCAATCAGGAATCAATGTCACACCTAAGCGGTGCCTGGATAAATGGCAAGTAAACTGAGAATAGCACAGCAAGGCGATGTTTTTATCTCCTGCCTGTGTCTACATACACTTATGCGTATATATGTATGCGTGTGAACAATCGATTTTTCTCGATGCAAGTTATTACAATTATGAAATTTTCTATGTACATACTTATCTCCGAATAAAAGGAAGCGACGTTTATATGTGTTGGAGTTTTATATTTCCATTGAATTGATAGTACGTACGTCACAGATATTTAAATATTTAAAAAGAACCAAGCGTCCAACCTCACACATTGTTCCGTTGTACAAACATATAAGTACATAATACAAGATGAACATACATACATATATTCGAAGCTTAAATCCTTTAAAAAAAAGTATTCAAGTTTCAATAACAAATAAAGTAATTGAATACCCAATTCAAATAATTTACATGACAAGCTACGTTTAATTTTTAAAGACAACACACAAATGCTTTAGCATCGACGGAACGAGAGTGAAACAAGCTTAAGATAAAAATGTTGCAACACTTTTTTAGTATAGTAGACGACATTGCAGTGTATATTGGGACGATTTGGATTTGATAATATCTGTATATAATATGGTCAAAGGACCATTGAAAATTAGTTTGTGACTGACTTTGTCGAAATGTATGTATGTAAGGCATGACCCCATAAAGTAAATATATCTTGCTCAGGGCCACTAGCCGAGTCGTCCGTCCGTCTGTTTGAACGTCAAGATCTCAGCTATTTAAACAGCTAATTTGGCATAAGGGTTTATGTGACTGTCCACAGATCAAATATTGAATGCCACGCCCACCGCCCCAAAAATCAATGTTTTTTGTGTATTTGTGTCATCTAACAAGGTAGGCAGGCAAGCGTAAAGCGCCATCTGTCGAAAATAATTTTAAAGCTAGTACATATGGATTTGTGTTTGAATTTAACAAATGAAGCTATACCGGAACATACGTCAAAGGGTCGCGTGCCGCTCAACTGTTGTTCTCGTTTAAACATGTGTATGATAACATTTAAAAAATTATTTAAAACACCTGTGATTTGCAGTGGAGACGCTTAACAATGGCAACGGATTATGTCACTCGCCTCCGCACAATCATCAACAACAACGTAGCACCACGGCTACTTCTCCCGGTGTAAGTTCTGGGAGTACTACGGATCACAATATTCAAATAACACAGCCTATTAGCGCACCATCATCGCCGCTAGCATCGCCAAGCACATGCTCCACCACTTTTTGTTTACCCTCGAGTTCAGTGGGTGCAGCAGTAGCAAACGCAGCAAACACAATCCCAAATACCGGTAGTGCATCATATGTGTGTACATCTGGAAACAATAGCAGCTTCGCTGCTGTAGGTGCTTCTAATGCTATCGACACAGCTGATCCAAATTGGCAAGCAAGCAAAGCTACTGTGCTAGAGCGAAATGCGGCAATGTTCAACAACGAACTATTGTCTGACGTCAAATTCATCGTAGGCAGCGATTTTGGTAAGTAAATATTTTTAATTGAATGGTAATTCAAATATTGTATTCTTCAGATTTTGATCCGATTCAAACTATACCCGCTCATAAGTACATACTCGCCACGGGAAGCTCTGTGTTTTATGCAATGTTCTACGGAGGATTGGCAGAGAATAAGCTAGAGATTAAGGTACCAGACGTGGAGCCCACAGCCTTCCTTACACTTCTAAGGTAGGTTTAAACTGAAAATGTAAAAAACTCAACTTAGGAAAGTTTCTCTTAAACAGATATCTTTATTGCGATGAAATCAAATTGGAACCTGAACATATATTAGCTACTTTGTATGCGGCCAAGAAATATATTGTTCCACATTTGGCTCGGGCTTGCGTTAACTATCTGGAAGTTAAACTGACCGCAAAAAACGCCTGTCTTCTTCTCAGCCAGTCACGCCTTTTCGAGGAGCCCGAACTAATGCAACGTTGTTGGGAAGTCATTGATGCCCAGGCCGAAATGGCAGTAAAATCCGAGGATTTTGTAGACATTGACCTGAAAACCTTCGAATCAATACTGTCACGCGAAACACTCAACTGTAAGGAGATACACCTTTTTGAGGCTGCCCTTAACTGGGCGATGAATGCATGCGAAAAGAAGAGCATAGATGAAACGTCTCAAAACAAGCGACGGGTCTTGGGACAAGCCTTGCATTTGATTCGCATTCCAACTATGACATTGGAGGAATTTGCTAATGGTGTAGCTCAAACTGGGATTCTCACATCCCAAGAAACAATAGATATGTTTTTACATTTCACCGCAAAAGTAAAGCCAAACCTAAATTTTCCCACGCGACCGCGTGCCGGTCTTAAAACTCAAGTATGTCATCGCTTTCAATCATGCGCTTATCGCTCAAATCAGTGGCGGTATCGAGGTCGTTGTGATTCCATACAGTTCTCAGTCGATCGACGGTGAGTAAAACTTAATTAAAATCGTACTTTTTGTTAACAGTGCATTTATACAATTTGGTTTTTGTTTTCTATAGAATTTTTATTGTTGGCTTCGGTTTATATGGCTCCTCAACGGGTGCGGCCAACTACAATGTTAAAATTGAACTCAAGCGCTTAGGCCGCATATTGGCGGAAAATGACACGAAGTTTTTTTCCGATGGCTCAAGTAATACATTCCATGTGTTCTTTGATAATCCCATTCAAATTGAACCAGAATGCTACTACACTGCTTCTGTTATACTTGATGGAAACGAGCTTAGCTTTTTTGGGCAAGAGGGTATGTCCGAAGTGCTTATGGGCAACGTTACATTCCAATTCCAATGCTCATCTGAGAGCACCAATGGAACTGGCGTACAGGGTGGACAAATACCAGAGTTAATCTTTTATGGACCCACAACGGTAACTGCCTTAAGCTCGCCTGCTAATTCTATTTGCGCTACACCTATAGGACCGGCACCTTTAATCACAAATGGAAGTAATGTACAAGCTGGAACTAAAGGTACCCTCATAAGCAATGATTCCGATGACTCGACTCCAAACACTGTGGCTGCTCTTACTGATGCCACCAATACCTGATGCGCGCAATTGTACTGTGCTGAGTGGCATAGCGCTTGCTATTATCGTCAACAAACGCAAATACAGCAGAAACCTAATAGAAGACCAATACCGCTACAACAAAAATCTTATAACAGAAACTCATGGACCTTCAACCCAACACAACTAAATTAAATTTGAGTTTTGAACTTTTATAAAAACCAAATATACACTTAAACTATTATTATGTACGCTATAGGTCCTCAAACATAAATAACACATATAAACATAAATATCTTAGTTATTAATAATATACGAAAAACAGTCTGCTGGTTACGAAACGTATTCTAATTTGTCACCATTTTTCATTAGAAAAGTACATACACATATGATTGCACACGCTGCATATAAGCCAAGTCAAGAATAAGCTTTTTGTTTTAGACCAACGGTTTGCATTGTATCCATTTCTGTTAAACTGTTTTAAAAATCGGAAGACTATTCGTAAAACTTTGATAATAGCAATCAATTGAAAATTTAGACTATCGAACAAAACTTGAATGTCCCCACCAATACGAATTCTCATATCCGGAGCTTAATAACTTACATATAAAAACTGAATAATATTATTTACACATAAAAATAATATAGATAATTGGAAACAATTTTTACTGTAAAGCTACATATTCTTCGCCAAGTGGAATACCATTTTATTTCTTTAAAAACAAATTTCCTAATCAATCAATCGCACGAGTGTTTGGTGAAAACAAAGATGCTTATTAAGAAATGCTATAAGAGTATGTGTAGGAAATATGTTCTGTTAAACTTCGCACACGAAATTGAAAGCCATGATAAACTAGTTATTGTAAACAATCCTCATAGGTTCTAGTTAGCTTTCAGAATAAAACATGTTCAATTACATACAAAACTTGCTTGGTATGTACTGAAAAGATTGAAATACAGCATGACAAAAAATTTTTTAGAGACCCTAACCATCTCTTCTAAACTGAAATATGTACCCATTATTAAGTTATAATGTAATGTAATAAAAACTACAATAATCTATTTTCTAAATGAGCTATAAAAATTTGAATGTCATCGAAAATTAAATGTGTTTCTTTGTGGGTGTCTTTTATGTTAAATTCGTAATAATAAAGATTGACATTTAAAGGCTACCTCTATATTAATACTTTATATATATCCATAACGAATATATGGCTATTCGTAAAAGTGAGCAGTTGTCACACAAGAAAATGTAATTGATCGACTAACATATGATTTTTAATAACACTACCAGAAGCATTTGTGCTGACATCAAGTAATAAAGTACTTACCTACAGATGGTATATTGATACACAGTGCATGCGAAAGTTTTAGGTAGGTACGTCCTAGTTCATAAGAACAGATCTGTTGAACATCACTGATGTCGATAAGAAGATCTGAAATTTAGAAAAATACGTGACAATTGAATTGGTATTTAAATAAAAATCTACTTACGTGAGGTGCCTTCAGTCCGACAGGTCATGTAAACACAAGCAGCATAAATGTGAGTGCTTTTTCTCCCACGCGTCAAGTGACGGTTTAAGGCCATCTTGAAAAAATTTAAAGCAGTGTCCGCATAATGTTGAGTCAGCTGCAACTGCTGGCAAAGCAGTGTTATGTCCTTTTTAGCTTTTTTGATAGTGACCTCGCGGGATTCTGTACCCGATCCTACTTGGAATTTACCATAGCCGTAGTTCGTAGCACCACCCGACGACTCGGCAGAAACGAACTGTCCAATGGCGGATGCGCCATGCCCCATCTCTTCAAATTGCACTTCAGAAACAATTAGCGAGTCCTCGAGTACAGAACCGCAATTCATACACACTGCGAATACATATTGATTTATGTCAATTATATTTGAATACTTATGTAGAACATTACATTTATGTACAACATATCTTCACTAGTATGTACATACCACGATCTCCGCGAGCATTGTCCTCTTCAATTTCATTTGAGCCGCAATTGCGACATTTCAGTCCTGTCGACATGATGAAAGTTTCTTCTGGACTTATTTTTCTTTTAAATGAAATAGAGTTACTTAAACTGATTGAAAATAATATATGTCAGATCCACTCATTTGTAACTTCGTTATTCCATATTTGATGTTCCTATTATATACAAAATGCTTTATTAAATGCTGCATGCATTGGCGCACGCGTTGCGACTAAGAGCCTAACACCGAAATACAGTGTTAAAATTACAATGCCTACAGCAATTATTTATCATTAATATTATTTGGTACGCAATACATTTGATTGACTCCAACAAATACCAAAACTTATATTTAAAGAAACTTCCACTACTAATACTAGACTTGTATCATATTATTATTACAAACAACGACAACCTAGTGGTGGAATGCAATCAATCGAAATATCGCATACATCGATGGTTTCAGCTTTTAGTTAATCATCGGTGGTTCCTAAAATTATCGATTATATTCTCGCACCGTTGAAAATCAATAGATTTAAGAATTCGAATTTAATTAGAAAAAAGAAACAGCAAATTTTGTTTGATTTATATCTTCCATGGTTATGCAATTTTTTAACCAATGCATCAATACACCGTAAAGTATCCGAATTAAATATTAACTGCGTACCAAGTGGAGACTCACTGCAACACTGCAGTACTACATTTATAGTTTCCCAATACGGTCATACTTGACAAAACACCAACAAGAAAATTTATGAGCAGGCCAGGCGGCATTTAGAAGTTGTAATTTCTTAAATCTAATCGAGTAAAAACTTTCTTATGAATATGGCCGACGGTGATAGTGCAACACCAAAAACTGGTGACCCTAAACCAACTGCCGGCATGCAAATAATACCTGGAGAAATGGTGGCGTCCATTGAGGAAATTGTGATGATTGATCCCGAGTGCTATGAACTGGACCTGAATCACCGACGTATAGATAAGTTGGAAAACTTCGAGCCTTTAAGTAACATTGAACGGCTGTACTTGCGATGGAATCTGATTAAAAAAATTGAAAACTTGGATATGCTGAAAACGCTTATCGAGTTAGAGCTATATGATAATCAACTCGTAAAAATTGAAAATCTAGATGAATTGACTAACTTGGAAATACTGGACTTGAGTTTTAATCGGCTCACCAAAATTGAAAATCTGGATAAACTGCTAAAATTGGAGAAACTCTACTTTGTAGCAAATAAAATCAGTGTTATTGAAAACGTCGGCATGTTGACCAACCTAACAATGCTTGAGCTAGGAGACAACAAATTAAAAAAAATTGAAAATCTTGAAACTTTGGTCAATTTGCGACAACTGTTCTTGGGCAAGAACAAAATAGCAAAAATTGAAAATCTTGACACTTTAGTTAATCTAGAGATACTTAGTCTTCAAGCGAATCGTATTGTAAAAATTGAGAATTTGGAAAAGCTAACTAACTTAAAAGAGTTGTACATATCAGAGAATGGTATTGAAGCTATTGAGAACCTATCTGAAAATAAAAGCTTAGACACGCTTGACTTAGCTAAAAATAGATTGAAGGCAATAAGCAATCTGGAGACGCTCGAGCAGCTGGAAGAAATTTGGTTAAATGATAACGGCATAGATAACTGGAAAAACATCGAAGTATTAAAGATTAACAAATCGTTGCAGACCATTTATTTGGAACATAATCCAATCGCAACAGATGCTCGTTATCGCTCAAAACTGCGCGATATTTTACCACATTTGCAAAAAATTGATGCCACATTGTGCGTGATGCCAGGCACCCAGACGTAATGTTGTGGATAGCCCACCATGAGTATCATTAACTGGAATAAAACTGAGTCAAACTTAGATTTAACGAATAAATATTTAACCAAAACTTTGAAAATTTATATTATTCATTAGTTAAATAACAATTTGAACTAAGCTTTTTGACATTAGTTCAAAAATATTTTTTAAATTAAAAGGTTTGTATTTTTGCGGCTTTCACAATGAAATCACGAAGGTGGAATTTAGGTCAAAAGTCTGGAAAAATACATATATTTTTGTTGTCCTTTTGTGTACTGGTTTCCACAATGCGGTGTTACACCCATCACAGCAAGTAAAAGAAATCCAAGATATAGCGTGTTCCGGTGTGATGTTTTCCTGGCTTTGTTTTACAATATTCAATGCTGGCACTCAAATATTGATGGCGTAGTAGTCGGAAGCATTGACCTGGTGGGGACCTCCATAAAAATCCAATACAAAAATATTTTGAATGTCAAGCTCACAGAGATAGAAATTATGCTCTGAAATTAAATTTTTAGTTTTAAACAACGTTACCCTATAAATTTATTCGTAATATCTTCACCTTTTATCCAATTGACTGCTGCAGGATGCCTATTTATAAATACGTTCAACGCCGTTTTGTAATCGGGAGAATTCTCTGAAAGCTGTTAAAATAAAATTAATATTAAAAAACTTACTTTCCTCAGCTGTCAGAAATAGTTCAACTCACTTTTCTTATCTGACCACTTATTATTGAACGCGCACATGTAGGTTCCATTGGATCTTTGTTTTCATTTTTGCAGTTCAAAGTTTGCTCATCGGAAAACATAAAAGTCACCTTATTATTACTTTGCCAGTCTTGACCCGTAAAGTCCAAGTCCGTTAACAAAAAGCGTATTTTGCCAGTGGAGTGATTAACTTCATTATTGTCATCAATTGCTATGATATTCACCATGGGGTAATCTTTTACGGCCTTATCACTTGAAATTGTTCCAACGGAAGCCCAGTTGGCGCGATGTACCAACTTTCGGGCTACTTTTGCATGATTAAGGGACAGTTCATGCTTAAATTCGTCGATAATTTGAGCGTCCTGAAGTGCTGAATAACACTGACTACATGTAAAGTTGGCACAGGCAACAAAGAAGATCAACAGCAAATTACTTGTAGTAAACATATTGATCTACAAAAAAACACTTTTGATTATTGAAATCACTGGCTGTTTTCAAAATGCATACTGTGGAGCCTAGGAATTCAGGCGTTGCTTTTAAAGACATTTCTTATCTTAGGAGTGATTTTCTGACTTTCACAAGTACGCACACATATGTATGTACGTGTAATGCTTATATGCATATTTGTATATATGTACATGTGTACATCTGTGCATTTGTTGTTATGATACACAGGCCAGCCTGATTATAATTACAGTGTACATAAAGAACAAAGTACAGGGTGGGAATTCATAAATTTTTATTTTATTTGTTTTTATGTTCGTTGTTAATACATTTAAACAGAAACAATTTAATTCTCAATTCCTTGCCTCTGTCTTTGTGCCATGCACGAGTTACTTACATGCGGAATTACTTTCTATTAGAAGCAAATGAATAGTAGTTTCTTATCTGGGTTTTGATGGCCATGTGTGTCTTGTTTTCTTTTGTTCTACTTGCGAAAAGGCATTCGCACTATTGTTATCGCGCATTAAAAAAAGAGAGGCGAGAGCAACTGTCTCTTTAAAGCAACTACAACGCACACAAGCAAACCTAAGCTTTTAAGCTTAATTTTGCCAACGATAGTCGTTTAATAATGAATTTTAAAAGCGTGTTCATTTTTCGAACAGCTTTACAGGGTTCGCTAGACGAATATAGTAAAGCGGTTCTTTCGCCATACTGATTTGTGCTCGTTTCCTTTTTTTTAAAGTACAATACATATATAAATAATTATTATTATTGATAATTAGCAGGGCTAACCAAAATATTTACGTAAATATTAAATATTTATTTAAATATTTTGGGCATATTTGGGAATAAATAAATATTTTAACAATCTGCGGCTTTTTGTAAATATTTTGGCCTTTTTTTACATAATTTAGTGAAATTACATGTATATTATTTCTTCAAATCGGAAATGCCCAAAAATTGATTTAAACTAAGAAATAATTTCCAGGCAGATTACATGAATCATGTATCTATGGACTCAGGGAATTTTCTGGAACCGATATATTTACTTAAACTGCCGAGTAATGTGTTTTATCTGAAATCCTTTAGTCAAGTAAAGGACAGCGATAAGTGACTAAGCACTTTCCCGACGACGAAATAAGTACAATAGAGGTTTATTTTCATTTTTATCTAGATTTTTATCTATTACTAACACAGAAACATGCAGTATTTCACGAACCGATCAGTTCATAGTTGACTTTCAAAGTAGAGGTGGAAATAATTCGATGTTGACTGAATAGATTTAATTTCCAAAAATTCAAGAAAAAATCGATTTGAATCGATTAAAATCGAAAATTTGAAATTCAAGGAATAAAAACGTTTTTTTTTTCATTAAAAAGACCATCTAATTCAAGAAAATAAAGTTTTATCGTAAATATTTATCTCAAATATTTCGTTTGTTTTATCGTAAATAATAAATAAATATTTCGGGATTTTTCGTAAATATTTTGGTTAGCCCTGATAATTAGGTATATATTTTGAATAGTTACGAATATAGAATTTAATGTATGTATTTACATGGATATTATACAGCATTAAAGCCCGATTGCGTTACAATAACCGTATATAGGATTACCTTCTGTTAATACTGTAATAGTACTGTGCAGATTTCAAGAGTCAGTAATGTTTAAGACATAATACATACACACACACAATCATTATTTAAGATCATTTCCACTTCTTTGGAAAGTTGAAACTACAACATGAATAATGGTATAATCATAATTTATTTATGTTTAATCAAAACGTTTTTTGGTTCTATGTTTGTCGGTTGTATACAAATTATGGCGGCTTTCCTCTATACACATTTTAACAAGGGAATGAGGTTATTTTTGTACATAACATATGTTTAGGAATACACCCCTAAAATTATTCACTTTTTATTTTGTCGAATTTAACAGCAATCTCAAAACTCAACATACATTCATAAAATGATTTATTATATTATAATGCTCTATTTTTTTTTTATCCTACGCTATCAACGAATAATTTTTAATGTTTAAGTACGTATGATTATTTATTTATATATGTTTATGTTAACAAACTCCAAAAGACAAAAGGCAATACATGTAAATACATATCTTGTCCTAAGCATTTCTCAAATTATTTTAATACTTTTGCATATTTATACTCTGGTTTTATTTACAAAGTAAGCGGAGTATCCATGTATGTATGTATGTATATAAATGAGTATATAATAGTATTTTGTAACAATTCCTTGGCGGTTTCCTTTTTTTTTTTTAGATTTCAACATTAATATAAAGCTTCCCATTTTCATAATAAGCTTATTTTTTTACGGGGCTTGAACACACAAATGTTAAGCGGCTATTAATTTGAAGTTTATTCTTATGAGTAGCTTAGAAAGATAACAATAAACCCCAAACGGTGGGGATTAAATCATATACGCACATACCGTTAAGCTGTGCGAAGGCCAAACAACTTAACATAAATGTAAAGCAAATCCGGGCAGTTTTTCAATAAACGGGACATTGGTATAACATTTTAAAGCTTTAATTTATCAGCCAACGATACAAAGTATCGGACTGGGGAAGGGTTTGGTTTATTTTCAGGGTCAGAGATGGCAAAAATTATTAACGCCGATCGTTTCTACCTCCAGTCTGCTTTCCTTGCGTCTGTTGCGCTGTCTTCAGCTCGTACTGATATAGGCACTCATTGCCTACATAGACGGTGCGCCAGACGCCGTCCACATCTCACATTTGCCGATAAGGTGAGTGCATTTTTAGCCACTGAAGCACCAGTGACGGGCCACCCGCTTGAATCTCGGGCGGAATGGTGCCTAATGGGCATTTATCGATATTTAAATATTTTAGATTTTGGCACAGTGCAAGCTCAAATGGTAACTTTTCCAAGCCTGGGTTTTGATTTATATATAAGTTTTCCAGGCTTTCCAGTGATCCTATTTCTTCAGGCAAAAATTGCAAGTTGTTTTCGCTAACAGATAGATGAGTAAGATTGGTTAGATGACCGATGCTTCTCGGCAACATGGTTATTTGATTGGTTTGCAATATCAGACGTTGCATTTCATGAAGCAAACCGATTTCATGAGGTAGAACTTCGATGCGGTTTTCTTCTAAATCTAAGATGCGTAATTTTCGCAAGTTACCAATCGTGTTAGGAATCTTTTTGAGCATGTTGTTTGATAGAATGAGTATTTCCAAATTTTGTAGATTCATTATGTCATCGGGCAATTTTTGTAGTGCATTTGTGGCTAAATTCAGTTCTACCATGTGCACCCAAGTGCCAACATCCAGCGGTAATGCGGTCAGCATATTTTCTTTCATATTCAACTTCGTAAGTCCTGTAGCTCTTGAAAATATACCATAAGGAATCTTGTCAATATGATTGTGCTCAAGATTTATACTATATACATTAGTAAACTGAGCTGGCCCACCAGTCGGATAGCTAGTAAACTGATTTCGTGACAAAGTGATTGTAGTTAGTGAGCTAAGGCTAGCTAACATACCATCTGGTAACTGTGTGATTCCGTTTCCCTCAACGTTGAATTCATCCATACTTTTACAATTTTTCAATGTGCCTGGTACACTGCTTAATCGGTTGTACCGTAATCCCAAACGTACCAGCGATTTTAAATTACCAATGCTATTAGGTATGTCCAAGAGTTCATTGTGCTGTAAATCGAGAGCACTTAAGTTTACACATTTACCAATATCTTCTGGTAAGTGCTCCAGATGATTGTGCGAAACATCCAATGTGGTCAGATTTACTAGAGCTCCGATGGCACTCCCAAGCTCTTTGATTTTGTTCTCTCGCAGACTTAGCATAGTTAGATTGACTAGTTGGCGCAGATCATCCGCGACAGTCGTGATTCGGTTAAAGCGCAGATAAAGCGTGGTCAACGAATGTAAACGATATATAACGGCTGGAATTTCTGCAAGTTTATTGTGGCGTAAGTCTAGTACCTTAAGTTGTGTGCAGTTCTTAAGCGATTCTGGCAACGATGTCAGTGAGTTTTCATTTAAAGCCAGATTACGGAGATTTACTAGATACCCAATTTCCACAGGCAATTGTCCGATCTTATTGCTATACAAGTAAAGCTCGGTGAGATGCACGCACTCTCTCACCGCATTGGGAAGCACTGTTATGGAGGATTTGCTAAGGTCCAATCGTTTGATACCTAAAGAAAAAGTAATCTTGAGTTGAAGTAATTTAACTACTTTTTGAGAATTTATAAATACCTTCATCTCGACACCGCTGCAGTGCCTTGATTACATCTTGATCCGCCTGTATATTCTTCACAATCTTTTTAGTAGTTGGCTTGGGTTTATTTGACTCTGGGTGTTTAACTGTCACCATTTTAGGACGCGTCTCAGGCGGCATAATTGCGTTATTTTCGTTGTGTGTTAAGCTGGGACCGTTGATACTGGCGGAGCTCCGTCCACCACCGTTCACTGTGCTTCCTCTACTCAAACTCACCGCCAAGTCTCCACTGACACCGCCACCACCTCCACCACCGTTTCCGCTAAAGCAATGTGTGGCTTCTGAGGGACCACTCTCGTTGCTTTCTGCGTGGCCTTCTGAAGATAACGAGGAAGTTGATGCAGTTGCACCAGCAGAAGAACACAAGTTCATAATTTTGCTCAGACTTGCTGTCGCTGGCGACAATATGTTGCCCACAAGTATGCCAAAGCGACAACAACAGCAGCCGCAGCTAGTTGAACTCGTTGTTTACAGCTAAAAAGTTAAATTAAGTTGATATTAAAAAGTAACAATATAAGTATGGAGTATATGATATACATTTCGCGTCCGACGTGCTAACAGAAAAATCAACCTTTACATCCTATGCTATTACGGTATTTTGAAAAAATATCTCTCTAAAATCCAGTTAAGTAATTACCTATTCAAACCGGATAATTAAAATATACTAAGACTACAGGGACCAAACGGAAAATATGTGTTTAATATTTTTACCTTCCTTTCCCATAACTTCACACTTTCGGATCGTTTATATCAGTAATTAACGTGAAAGACATTTAATATAAAAAAATTAATAATTGAGTTCTTATCTCGCTTTATATCATAAAGTACCTTAGTATAATAACGTTTCTTTGGAAATAACATAATCACCAATATAATTCGCAGTTCTATATGCAAGTGTATTTACACATATACATACTGAGTAGTTTTTGTACATATACACATACTTAATATCTTATCTTAGAACGCTGACAGAGTTACACCAATACACTAACAGACAACTTTATAAGCTTATTATTGAATTTAATTTGTTTTCCTTCCTTTATTTCAATGTAACTTAACAATTTAATGTTAAAACGTCCAAAAACAAAAATTGCAGCCGCTTTCAATGAATGTTTACAGCGATAAATATGAGTCTAATCGGTTCCCTTTCGCAGCCAACTTTAAGTGCGTCAAAATATACCGATAGATGGCGCTTTGGCCTGATTGTTTATAAATTGAAGCCCTGGAAATTAAAAGTGTCTTGCCAATATTTTAAAATCACTAAAAACAAGTGGGAGCGCTAAAATCGAATAATTAAAAATTAAATAAAATTCCTATTTGTGATTAAAGTTTAGTCTACAAACCAAGCACTTTGCGGTATTTGAATCTGTTGTTATTTAAGACAGAAATTGTTAAATGACACCTGCTACTCATTGGAAACGTAAGGACACTTTATTTACATATGTATGTATTTTTTAATGTGAGTACTAAATGTTGTATACATATACATATGTATGTATGTACATCTGTCGATATGCGCTTCAATTTTTATGAAAAGCGACCAGGGATTATTAATTTCGCAAGAAATTTCAATGGGCTTATACGAACTTACATACATACATATATTATCATAAATGTATCTATATACATATGTACAAACACTGCTATTTAACGTGCAAACGTGCATTTAATTGTATGTTTGTATGTATGTATGTAAATGTATGTAAGTAAACTGATACACCAACATAAGGTTGTGATCATGTATGCAAATATAATAATAAGTAAATATTCACAAATAAAGACAACTTACCTGTTTGAAGCTTTCTACAACAGGAGCTCGACAAAAAGTGTATGTAATGTAGATAAAATGTATTGCGTCTTCAGTCAGTATGTGTTACAGCTGCTTGTAGTCGCCCAATCTTTCTTTTGCTTTTCGTTGTCTTTTTGTATGTCCTTAGACACAAAAGTCCATGTTATATATATTTTAAATTTTTATTTTCAGCGTACAAACAGATGCAAATTATACAAAGATAGTTTTTTTACTGGACACAGTTGTAACAAAACTTTTAATTTTTTATTGTAGTTGTAGTTTTAAGATACTTTAATTTAAGCAAAACGAGTTATACATTAAAACAGCAGTTCAGGAATGTACAAATAGAAGTATCCTAGTGTCTGCTGAAGCACTGTTGCCTATCACAACTGTTAAGCGCATGCGCTGTGAACTGACGAAGTCCCCGCGTTTTTTTTAACAAAATTGTAATGAAAAAGCTCGCATGGTTATAGGACTGGTTCTATTAATGTACCCCGAGTTGCGGGTTAAAACGCATGCGCTCTGTATTACTACGCCACCTTGTGTTTAAGTATTATGGTTAAAAGTTGTTTCCGCTAGAGTTCTAGTTTCCGAAGTTCATCGCTACTTATAAATTCGCAAGCTCTTTGGGATATAATTCGATAATCTAGGTGAAAAGTTGTAATGAAAATTAAACAAATGTGTAGAACCCGACTTACCTTTCTGATACTTGCAGTTGTATATCCTCATTACACAGCTACTGGCAAAGGTTCGTAGACAACCGTTTTGAAGAGCACAAACTACTCTATAGCCTTTGGGGCAGACATCGTGACATTTGTGAGCCACTAAAATAACACAAGTACATATTTTGAAATCATCGAATAAATTTCAAGGATTTGCAATGCACCTTGAAATATTTCCATGTGTCCGCAAACAGTTTTAATTTCAGATATCAAAAAGATGAATAATATGGTTTTAAAAGTAAATTCGGTTTTCATTCTCAGTTTTCAACAATGCACTTCTAGCAATTTCAGTAATACTGTTTAAAATGAAATAATTCCAATGAGAAAAAGATCAACGTGTAGATGTTGAGCATCTGTGAAAATGTGTAAAGAATGGTATATTAGCTTCGTACTAAAGTTAGGCAACATACTTTATGTACAATAGAAAATGTTTTGTTCGTTAACATTATTTAAGTCTACTGTGAACGTGTTACGAACACTTATATTTGATGTTGTTCAATGATTTCGTATAGGTTTAAAAAAAAGAAGGATATATAAACTTCGAATGCTTTCGCTAAAAATTTTTTTAATTATTTATTGTATGCAAATTGTGTCAATATTAATACGACTCAAAATATCACATTGCCAACTGTTGGCAACAGTTGTTTTATTAATTGTTCGTATATTCGTTTATATTTCTTATTCTCATTTTCTATTAAAAAAAAACGGAGACTTTTATTTAATCTTAAATGAAAATGAAATGAAATAAAATGCTTAATAATTAAATGGTTAATATACGAGTATATTAGGTTGTGCAATCTGAAAAATCGTCCCGAGAAGTCTGGACAACTTGATAACTATTAGAAATTGAGCATCTACTTTTTTGCTTGAGCACATTAATGAAAGTGTAATTGTGGTATGTTCATAGATTCTATGACTATACGATATACCAGTCAGACTTATTCACGTTGTCTGTAGACGGACCTATTGCAATGCAAACCGGTTTTTTTATATTTACCATTAGTGTCTAACAACAAGATATATCTAAAATTTTAAATTGAAACTTCCGCACACACCGGTACTTTCCAATCAAAATGTAGATTTTTAAATATAGTATGTAAAAGTACTTTTTGTTCGTTGGGGAAGACCAAACAACTGTAATAAAAAACACGTGAATTGCGCATCTAACTTTTTATACCCTTTGATATTTTTCAATGATAGGGGCTACCAACTTTTTGCAAATTTGAATATATAACAGGCAAAAGGAGTCGTGTCAGCATAAATGTATATTCTTCGGATTGAACACAGATCGCATTTACTATGAATAAGAGAGGCACCAAATATGGCGTGAAGACTTCTGTATAGAAGGATAATTTGTAATTTATTGACATTAAAGAGTATTAAATTATCATCCTTTTTGACAGAGATATAATTGTCTTCTATATGCATTCGCCCTTCTAATTTTAATCCTTAATAAGCCTTTATCTAACTCAACATTTTTCAGAGTTTCTACCTACGTTGCCCACACTCCGACTGGGAGTCAGTTTTTAATTTTTTCGCATATTGGCATAATACAGAAATTGCTATTGGCCCTCAATATTCTATCGTAATTAAAAAAATGTTGATCAAGTGAATGAGACACGAAGCCGAAACATCCAGCGATCCAATTTGAAATTTAAAACCATTCAGAATGGTATTAAGAAATAATGGATTTCTTTTTAAATATGGGGGTTTACACAAACACACGCTGCTAAATAATTTTTTTAAGGTAAATGTATCCCATTTCAATAAAAATTTTACTGGGTATAAATTTTACTAACCATATATAAGCGTGCTTTCATGATTAAAAATGTTCAGTAGAACAGAACGGGAAGTTGAATAGAATGATGTATTTTCACGTAAACACGTTATCGGTAGTATTTGCATTGTTCATTTTGCTGAAAACGTTTGAAGAATTACATGCGCGTCATAGTTTGCACGAGTGCAATGTACAATACAGGTGCTCTGATGAAAAGGAGTACATTTGGGCCACAGATGAAGAACGGTGTCACGTTTTTCACAATAGGTGCCTACTGAAAGTAGAACAATGTGCACGTCGAAATCAGAACAAATCAGAATTAGTTGAAAAAGATAGAGAGAGCTGTAAGCAACACTGTTATATTGCGTGTGAGGACGTGTTTGAACCGCTTTGTGCGCAGTTTTTCCAAGAAGAATATCTTACCTTTAGTAACGAATGTGAAATGCGAAATTACATGTGTAGTAAAGAAAGAGGTAAAACATTTTGAACGACGTTAAAGGTTTTTAGCTTATTGAATTGTTATAAATATATACATATTTACAGCCTACTCGTTTTACGGAATTGGAGAATGTACAGAGTTTCCATCAAAAAAAGAGATAGATGATTCGTTAAATGAAGAATAAACAAAGTACAATGTTCAACGAAAAATAAAGCCACATTAAATATACACGGGCATAAAAATAAAGGCTCTGAAAAAACAAATTTGGTGCATATAAACTCAAAAATTTAAGGTTTTTTCTGTTGCTGAAATTCGTATTTTTACATTGCAAATAAGTATTAAAATTCAAAAAAATTCAAATTTAAATTACATTTATTAAAAGTTACAATGAACTTTCCTGCCTACTTAGCACGTCAAATTTAGGGTATAATTTGCGATCTTTCACTTAACTTAAAGATGGGATGTCTTTAATCTCTAAGTCGAATCTTTATCATTTCCCTTCACAACCACTTAACTAATTAGATTAGAATGAAAAACATTTTCGAGAAGCTATATAAGCGGTAAGCTTATTCGAAAGAAGCATCAGTTATCTTCTTGATAGAATTTAAATTTGTTATACAAACAGAACTCAAAAAAACATAATTAATGGCTGCTACTGTCGTTTGCTTGATGATTTGCCTTGTGTATGGAGTGTTAGCCAATCCTCCATCATCCTCTTATCTTCCATCCAGTGGGGGCAGTCGACCGGCTACTGGTGGCCCTACAGTTTCTATTCTAGGTCAATCCCCATCTGTTATTTCCCGACCATCCCATTCATATTTGCCGCCGTCAAAGCGGGTTGGTGGCAGACGTCCAGCTTCACATGGTCATGCATCTCCTAGACCTGCTGATTCTGCACCGATTCTACAACGGTCAGTTGCCACTGGACCCATTAACAGACCATCGATTGCATCAGCTGGAATTAGTGAATCTCGCCCAATACAAACTGGTCATCATCACGGTACCCACAGAATCGGAACTTCAAGAGGATCTGCATATGGTCCTCGTACTGTCGGCTCTCACGCTCCCTACTAATGCCCACTCTGGTATACGACCTTGAAGAAAAAAATTATCATAAAAACTATAGATTTTATATGAAAAGTATATTGTTACCAATAAACTATATTTTTGCTCAAGATTAAGACAAGATTAAAAAGAACTGTTCAGTAAAAACAAGTTAGAACGGTAACAGTACATATGTATGTATATACACACAACTAATATACATATGTACATATACATATGTACTTAAAATAAGCTAGGATGTCAAAACCGATTAATGATGACGGTTAAGTGATTCCACAGTGATGCACCACTGCAATTTTCACAACCAAATTTATACCAATTGCAAATTCTAGCTTCAAAAACTATCATGTAATTCGATTCATCTCCACTTGGAAATGCCACCTGTTAGCGAACAATTTACCCACAACGCTTATATACAATGTTAAGATACTTAATATATGCAATTCGTATAGAAAATACATACCCCCAGCCTAATATTTAGTTAGTTATTTCCTAAATAACATGTATGATAATAAGCTGATCAGAAGTTTGGAAACTGAAGTTTCTGGGTTCATTTGGGCGTTGATAATAATTTTCTTTAGCAAAAATGAAGCATCCTGCATTGAAATTATGCTTGGAGTTCGTTTTTTTCGATACTTCTATAACAAACTTAATCTGCGTGCAATATTAAGACAATTTTTAAATTTATTTCCCTACCGGGGATAAAAATACATCATTGATGTCTTCTTAGTGAGTTTAAAACTTATGGTAGAAACCCACTGTATAAAAGTTTTAGTAAAAGCTATACTATTTTTGGTAAGAATCAATAAATCAAAAATAAGTATTTTACAGTCAAAATTGTGTATCACTTGTTACGTGTGCTTTGTTTGCGAACTATAAATCAATATTCTGAAACTGTGTACTTATTGATAAACACATATAACAACAGCTGTAAGGCTGTTAATAACATGATAGAAACTACATTGTTCGAGTATCTTTCGAAAGTATATGATTAAGTACATATACTTTCGAAAAATACTCGAAATCTAAAGAACAAGTATTTTAATGTGTGAGACAATATTAATGCAGCTTTGACAAGGGACTCAGATGTTAATTAAATTTTATTCTCATTAAATAAGAACATTAAATATTTTAAGTTAAATGCCTTATGGAGTTAATGCATATAATTATATTCTCTTTTGATACCCTGCACCATAATTACAAGGGTATTATATTTTGAAGCCCGTAAGAACGGAATAGTCTTTCCCACACTTCATATTTAATTTTTAATTAAACTTAAAGATTATGAAAAGACGATCATATAAATTAATTTATTAATTTTCATGTTTCTTGAAATGTATCGATGTTCCCTGTTGACCGGTAAAGTTTAATGATACAACAGCTATCCCTAACCAAGTAAATGTTTTAAAAAAATTGGAATGTGTACACTGTGTTATTCACATGAATCTTTAAATATTATTTGTATAAATATTGGTTGCATTTGTCAGTAAACAGTTTTGTATTCATGTAAAGGATATCTAATAGTACAGCATCTCCAATTTCACGATGTAATAATTTTTTTTAATTTGATCTATAAAAGCACAAAGCTCAATCCAGAATAAATCAGTTGTTTTAAGGCAGCATCAAAGTAATTTAAAACTTACTAGTTTAACTTATTTCAAAAAAACAAAGATGAAAGCGAATCTTGTCATGCTATTAAGTTTTTTAGTTTATGGAGTTGTTGCCCACCCTCCAGCAGTTTCTTATCTGCCACCAGGAGGAACTGTGGGTAGAGGCCCGTCTGCTGGAAACCTAGCAGCTCCTGCTTCAGATTCCACCGCTTCTACGATTTCTCGACCACCCGGTTCTTATTTGCCACCTCAAGGTCATGTTGTTGGCAGCCGACCGATTTCTCAAAGTCCTGTTATCACAAGACCAGTTGTTTCTACACCAATTGTACGGCCACCAGTTTCTACTGGACCTGCTCCTAGACCAATTTTACCAACTGGCCATCGTCCTATTGTTTCACCAGGAAATACACATCGGCCAGCTCCAAGACCATCAATTCCAGTCAACTCCGGTGCACCCCGTCCAATTTCTACAGGTCAATATCACGGATCTGGATCAGGCTACAGCTCGCGCACTGTTGGTGCACATGCTCCTTATTAAATATACGTTTGACGATAACAAAAAAACTGCAGAATCCATGAAGTCAGCCCCTCGCTTATTAATGCGAAACAAGAAAATATAATTTATCCTACAGTTGTAGTATTGCATACTTGGTATCAATTCAATATTTCATAAAAATTGACTAACATAAAATTTGTTTTTTACCAATTAATGTGTATAACTTGTAAAATAGCTCGTATAACATTCAAATATTAAATTTGAATAGTCAACCTTATAACCTTCATTGAAACAAAATGGGATTTTAACGGCAATTGGAAATTTGTTTAAAAGCCTATCAATTATCACATAAGGAACGAAAAGAAATTTTATATTATGTGTATAGAAATCATCTGTAAAAATTTAAATCAAAAAGTGTATGGGTATACACTCAACGGCAACCGGAAGTTAGCCTTTCATATTTTTTTTATGACTACATTTATATAGCTATTGTGTTCAAAACTGCAAACTCCTGGGTAAGCTGTTTATTAATCTAAATCTCTGTATATGTGCAGAGAACAAACCAGTGCATATGACATTCCAGTGATTACTCAATTGCATTGGTCTTATAACCAATTACATTGTGCCAAAAATGACATTTTGTCTACTTTAAAAAGTGAATGCAACCTAAACGCACATACGTGTACATACGAGTACATGAGCTCCTACATACATATGTATGAATGTACGCATTGCGTCGGGTAAAAACTTGTAAATGTTAAAATGTGTGCAAGGTTGCCTGCAGTAACTGTGGTAACTTTTCGGCTGCTCATACTTGGGTTAGTAGCATTTATACCCTGCTTCCATAGAAAACTACTATTTGTAAAAAAATGTAAATCTTTATAGTTAAATAAATAAAATATTGAATAAATCAAACATATCTTTATTATTCTCTTTGTAAAGGAAAAGTTATCGTAGAAACAGCTAATTTTATAAGTTTTTAAATATACGTACCTAAACTTATTTTGCAAAGTGAAAAATAACTATACGAATAGGTTTAAAAATTTATAAGTGTACTTATCTGCACAAAAACAGAAATGCACTTCATAACATACATACCACACCAAAAGCTACTATGGTGCACTCAACACATGTTGTCAATAACGACACAATGTACATAAAATGTATGTATGTATGTCACAACACGAAGTCGTACTCAAACACGTCGTCGCGGCATCACGTTTTAAGCCAAACTTAAAATTGAGTTCACCGCTGCTGGCGAAGTTCGATGGCGCTGTTGTCGTCTTTGGGCGTTTGTTTTGCCGGTCTCTCTGGCAGCTGGTTCGTATATACCTGAAGCACTGAGCAAACATTAAGACCGTTGTACTGGTCTGTGTCGCTATCGGAGTCGCTGTCGGGATTGCTGTTGCCGTCGTGTTATTGACGTTGGCGCAGCCGCGGCCGTAGCTGCGTTATTTGGTTTTCTGTGGCAGCTTTGGGCCACCGAGTTTAGTTATTTGTTGGACACTCGTCGTGTTGGCTCTGCATGCGGCTTATAGTGAGACGAGGTTATTTTAAAGAGTGCAACAGGCAAAATCAAATTAGTAAATATATGTGTTTCAGTGGATAACTAAAATTAAAGTTAAAAGGGTGATAAAGTGCTAAAAAACAACAACAAATTGTTAAAAAACAAATGATTTCAAAAAAACTTGACACCATTGCTGATACATAAAACCTCTACTTAAGCTTTTTAGCTTATGTATCAAACTGTTTCAAAAATAAATAAGGTCAGGCCTAAAACCATCAACGCAAGTGGCTATTACTTTGCAACGTTATATTTTATTATTCCCTCTCCCATTATTGGATTGATTGGAGGCTGTAGCGAGTGCGTGCGAAAAAATTCCGAAAACTCATTTAAAGAAGTCATTAACAAATACAACGACCAACGTACAAGTGGCAACGTGCAACGTCAACAATATGATTTTAAGGTGTGTATGTGTAGATGTCATGTGCTGCGGAATGCACCAATCTAAATAGAATAGTAATAGGAAATTAATTTTTTTTTAATGAGCATTTTTAAAAATTATAAAAAATGATATTTCAAGATGAAAATCCATTATTTTGATTGCAATTAAAACAACAAAATTTCAAGTTTATTTTTGACCCTTGTGCTAGTTGTTTCTTTTTTGTCGAACACTTCCATATGGTATCATATATGGTATTAGAAAGTTCTCAGAATTATACATAGATTTTATGCGTCTTTATGGTGGGGCTCAATAAATAATTGTACAATATAAGGTTTAGATATGTAATTATATATGCATTTATGGTTTACATATTTAAATTCAACCCAAGCCTTGGCTATTAAAGAGAACATTTATATTTGTTGCGAGGTAGGGTTAATCGGTAATAGACTAGATGTTTGTGAGTTGTTAATTTGGAATTCATGAATAACCAGTTGGCAGCTTCGTATCATATATCTGAGCCTACGTTTACAACAGTGTTTCTTCACTTTACTTTCTCTTTAAAAGTAGAAGACAAGCTTTAACCGTCAAAATCGTAAGTAGTGTGGAATTCATTTCCTGCTGCGATTACTAGCCTTGCATTGGCGTCATCTGACTGGACTTTAGCTATAGCAGCATCTGCCGCGTGACTTTCTAGAAATCCGGTTTGTGCATGAATATTATGAAACAAAGCCAAATGTCTGTAATTGTGGTTTAAGAGGACAAGTCAAATGAAAACAATACAGATTGCAGGGCTGTAAGATCAGAAACCAAAGACCGAAGCGGTTATTGCTTATATGAATAAAAGCTTTTTTAACGATTATATTTTGATTTTTATCATACAAATTTTCAAATAGTGATCATTTTTGATTTACACTCTAAATGTTTAAGTTAATAATTATTTATTAATTTTTTTTTAATTTTTCAATAATGGTTATTAAAGACTTATATCTTATCAATCTTTAAAAGTCCAAAAATAAGTTCAAGTAAACGTTTATTATATTATTGATAAATTGGGAATATTATAAGGTTCCTTCATAGAAATACTTTTTATAACTCATAACGGTTATTTTCAGTCTCTGTCAGAAACAAAAGAAAAATGTCTACTAACAGTTTTTTTAAGTACCACTCCAAAATATTAATTTATTAATAATAATTAAATTTTAAAAATATAAACCCAGTGATTGACTATTCTTAGAAAGTAAAATTTTATAAGAGCTACAGGGAAATAAGGATTTCTAAGGAAAACTTAGGGTTTTTTGCAAATCTGTTTCTGATGCTATTCGAGATTTAAATGTTGCAACTCGAACAAGGAAAAGGTCTATATGCAACATGTTGATGGTAAGGTAACAAATAAGTACAATTGCTTGAAAACATAGTTATAAATGTATATGTATAATGAAATTCGTTATGGCGAATAACTCTCTGAAAGTAAAAAGACGATTACGTAATTTTCTTTTAGATTTATGAGGACGAAGATGTCAGCAAGAACAAAACATTTTGTACGCTGAATTTCACGTAAAGGGCACAGGTAGTTAGCGAAAGGCATCGACATTGTTGTACCTATTCAGACCAATATTGAGATTCAAAATGAGCCTTAGGTTGAAATATTACAAAATCTGATCTTAGTTAAACGATCTTAGTTAAAAGTTTTAAACTTTTAATCATAAGACAAGTTTTTGTTGTTACAGTCCAAGAAATGATTGACTAGAATTACAGCTGTATATACAAATCTGACTTCACCTTTACAAAGAAATTTTTAAGCTCACCCGACAGTAACTAATTTAGAAACACTCTATAATTCCGAATAACAACATTTGGTTACAGATTGTTACCACAATCCGACAGTGCTGACAACTTAAACTTAAGCTACTAATGTGCTAGTAATACAATTGATTTTTAATTTTGGGAATTGATCGTACTGTACTTAATAATCCAAAATAAAATGAAGAGAAAAACTTTGGCCGGCAAAGGAAACTTTTATTTCTTTTTTTTTATTTTGTTGAGTTTTTAACAAAAGAGTACTTGGGTTATAGTACCACGTACTCTCGTTTTGTGTCAAATCATATACAATAAAAACCCTTTCACTTTTCAATTTAAGGTTTCATTTATACAGTGCCTTTCTTTTTGTATAAACGAATGTACCGAGCAAAGGGGAAGATTCCACTTTTGTATCTATTTCATCCAAATTTGAAAGGCAGTGTGGCACTCATGTCTATCTACGGAGAAAGTCAAATTTATAATAAAGACTTTTTTACCTTTAATAAATTGTACAACTGAAAGTCGGAACCTTACGCCAAAAATTATATGACCAGAAATTCGATTCCTTTTAGCTAACTTCTGATCAGAAAGTAATATAACCTTCTTGAGGGTACAATAAAAGTTAAAGACAATCAATATAGTTCAAGGTTTTCTTTAAAAATAAAACAGTAATAGAGCATTAGAAAGCTTGAGACATTAAATGAATTAAGTTATTTTTTGAATGCACAGCTTACCAGCTGTTAGGGTAACTAGAACGACGTTTCACGCAGGCACCTACGCAGTGAATGGACGTTGAGGCACACCTCGCACATTACAACTTGATTGCAGGCAAGCAACAGTCGACCACCGGTCTACTTGGTAAGTCAATTAATTGCTGCTTGCCTTTGGTGCGACAGCTTTTGTGAAAGGCGCTCACGCATATTTGAAAATACTCAACGTCCTCCAGCTTTGAGGTGATCAAACCAGCATTTTCGCATATTCACGCAACATTAAATTTTACACTTGCCGACCAAAGCCAATTAATTTTTTTGGTGACTGCTTCCCACGTTTTATATAAGCGGGCACTCACCAACTTATCTAACAATAACTTAAATTTGCACAGCACTGAACCTTTTCGTTCCTCTACCACAATTCTTGAATTGTTTAACAATTACTGTTGAATATTATTTAAATATTTGTAAAAACCTGTGAAATTTATATTAATGTTAGGTACTATTTAAATTAGTTCAAGCTTAAGATGTTAGGTCTTGATCCAAATTTTAATTACGAGTATACCGTTAGCAATGGTCAAGTTAAGAATATTTTAGCTTATAGTGCTTAACTTTTTAACAGTAGACATTATCTATACAGATTCGTCGGAATGACATTTCTACTTGAACATAGTTACTTTTTCAGATTTACTAAAAAAGATAAAGGTACATTTTGTAGGCAGGATGGCCTGACAAATCCAATGCAAGTAAATAAGTTTTTATTATTTATTTATTTTTTTCACAGAATATTTTTGCTATGCTTAGTAAGTTATTCGCATGCGCAATTCCACCAATTCGGAGACCAGCTACAGTCATCACATGGCTCCGATTGTGCTCTATTGCTGGCTGGTCCGGGGCGCTCTTCTGTCTACGACTACAACGTGAACATTTTTCGTGGCACGATGTAAGTTTAAATCAAATATACTCTTTGATATTATATAATATGTACATGTGCAATATTAAACTTTTTATGCATATAAAGATTTTGTTTTTGTTCTTTACCGATTGTCCTGATGCTAATTATGTATTATTTGACAAAGTGACACACTATTTTTAATGTTGCGAACAAAAATAAAAGCTCCATATGCCAGTGCCTTAATGTTCGTTTATGCCCGTATAAACGTGCCGAATTATGCAAGCGTTAAAGGTAGATAGATAGATATAAAACTGTTAAGTGTTATATATATTTAGTACAGGTACAATCGGTAGAGATAGAAGTCAATAGTTTGAATAGGTTAAAGTTTGATATGCCGAAATTGGCTTTCCTTCTTGATGGAGCGTGTCTATTTTGCATGTTAAAATTGCTAATTTATAACATTTATTATTTAAAACTCTTACTCATGCAACCAATTTTATCAGGAAATGTGTGCTCGTACATTGCAGTATGCGCTTTTTTACACTTCAACCCAATCAGGATAACTAGTCCCAGCTGTTTTGTGTCATGTCCAATGCGTACCGCATAAAAGCAACTTTCTAGTAGCAAATAAATGCGCACATTGAACTTTTTATTCGCAATAAATTTGAAAATTGAGTTTCAAACCAGTTGAAAGAGGTTGTTGCCATTTTACATTTGATCGTTTTATAATAATACCCTTCGACTTTTGAAATGGTAAAAAAGGCTATACTAATTATGTCTCAATATATGAACAGCATTGTAAATCCGACAAGGTGTATGCAAAGTATAAGTCCAATGAATGGCACACATTATTCTGACCAAGATTTTTCTATACAAATTTAATGAATACAACAAAAGTGGTATTTTTTAAATTTAAGAAAACATATGAACAATGTTAGGAAACTCTTTTACATAAGCAATAAAGTATGGAAATTATTGCGCTGTATAAAATGCGTAGATAATGTTTAGCGTACCCCGTCTCGTTTATTTTGACAAACCACAGGTAACTAAGTCAACTTAGTCATATTCAGCTCCAATAGTAATACTGACAATTCCTGGCTGCACAAAGGTCTGATGATACCATTTATTGGTGTCAAGTACGACTGCAAATACAGATATAAAAAATATTAGAACTTTCTAAACAAGTAACCTTTATCAATATTCCTTACTGATGTCGCCTTGATGTACAATTACGTGAAATCGCCGGCACAGAAAATAACACTCAGGCGGAGGCACTAGCAACCAGCGCTTACTACCCGACAGCTGTGCTTGCCAGGAAGGTAGTCGTACATTGTCAATCTGTTATAAAATATTATAAAATTAATTTATATTCTTAGGCAATGGTTATTTTATAATTCTATGACTTACATGCATTTGGGCCCCTAGCCCAGCTGTGCCAATGAATATCCAGTCAACTGCGTTGTTTTCTGAGCTCTCAGGTAAAAAATACGGTCTAGAATAGTGCTTTCGAAATTCTTCCGCTGTGCCTGCTTGGCAATTACTCCAACCAAAGTACCAGGGGGACTCGCCTCCTTTCAACTCAACGCGAGCGTGGGACATACCTAGTGCTTCATAGATGTCTTTAAAGCCTGTTTTATAAGGCAAAAACTGACAATTTGTAATATGATACTTGCGCTTAGATTTAAGGTAGACATCCCGAAAGTACCAATAGTTAAAGAGCTTTAAAAAATAAAATTTATAGTAAAAAATATTTAGTTCATATTTCAAACCCAACCTTCGTTGCCGTCCAGTTTTGTATTGCATCCGTAATAACCACGGGCGCGCCACTATATGCGTATGAGGCCTCAAATTCTGTGGCACTATAATCCGCAAGGTACGGAACACTTTCAATATTCCTACAAAAATTGCAGCTTTGTGGGGGCCTAAATGCATTGACCAAGCGGCGTGGAATTAACAAAGCACAGTTCTGGAAATATATATGCATATGTAAATTAATTGCTGTCTGTCAATGCAACTATCACATATTTTTACTATTTTTAACTTTTGCTTTATTTTTTTTTTATTCACCAAAGTTCTTAGTTCGGAAAGGCAGTTCGTTGATAAAAAAATCATTCCACAAATTAGTAGAACTTTTATCCATTTAATAAGTTTATGAATGCGCGAGAATGACTTGAAATTAATAACAAATAAATCGTGCACTATTGGACTAAAAAAAATTCTTTTGTTGAAGCCTAATATTTTCTTTAGCCTGTAGTTTTCTTGCTCCATGTTGCCTGAACTGAGTCTCGTAGTCGACTGCGCTTAGGACTACTGGCAGGATGTTTTCGTTTCCTTTCACCCACTGAGTTGTGCACTCGCCTTTTAATAATTTGATTATCAGACAATAGCAGACTGTGACTAAGCCACAGCTGGTGTATCTGGTTAGCATGTGATAACGACAAATTGCTTTATATTGGAAACATAATAGTAAAGAAAATAATTTTTTGTATTGTAGGAATCCGTATAATGGCGGCGCGGGAACATGCATTACATATGATGCCGTTAACGCTGCATACGTGGATGCACGGAAGCGTATACGTAAGTGGTAACTGAAAAACTTAATTACAACGATGTGCACTGTAATAATACATTATATTATCCTAAAGATGTGGCTCAACCTAAATCAGACTGGAAGCCTGAGGAGCTGGCCACTGTAGGAGAGTTATTGCTTGATATATCCATTCAGCTGGCGCGCACGTAAGTTATTCATACAGTCTTATGCAGCTTATAAAACAATATTTTAGTACTATCGATTTTAAAAGCGTCAAAAGAATGAGCGCAATAGACGCTACAAACTCGTGCAACTACATTCTTGCATGACTCAAAATATTTCTTGTTTATAGTTGCAACGTAAAGTGTTAACAGTAAATTACGTAATAAATTGTCTGTTCGGGATGGTAGTCTCAGTGAGAGTGCGCGTGACTTAAGCTACAAAATAATAACAAGCGGAGGATGCAACAAAGTATTTCCAGTTTTGAAATTGCGACCTGTTGTGGGTAAGCGGGTTGCAAAGTAAGTTAGTCACAGCCACAATTCCACTTCACAATCACATACTTGTCTTGAAGCATCACATGTAACTTTCCCTTATGCATACACATGCATACATAAATATGATTGAATATTTCACAATTATAAATTTGTAGTTATTATCAAAGGCCGAGGTTTTATAATTTTGATAGAATAGTTTGCTTTAGAAATATAGAATACATAATCTTGTTTAAAAAAAATCTATTCTCCTATGATATAACGATTGCCCGATGCTGATTATTAAGCAACTATATTTTTAATAGGCGGTTCATTGTAGTAAGAGGGTTATCAAACATAATTTAATTAGTTTTTGTCATAAGAAAAACTCATTTTAAATAGGTTTCAATAAATATTGTAAGCTTTGTAAATTGTTCAGTAATTTTGCAGAAAAAAGAAACCTTGCTTTCTTTACAGCTATGGGTTATCGTATGAAGAAATCGAGAAAGGCCTGCCTACTATCGATACCTCCAAGACTCTTATTCGTGAGATATGTCCCCCGTTTTTTGCGGGTGTCGAGTGTCGACCGGGAAAATACCGCAGATTTGATGGCCTATGTAATAATATTGAGCATCCGACCTGGGGTGCTGCTAATGCACCATTTCAGCGCTTGATCGGTCCGCTTTACGCCGATGGCATCAACGCTCCACGCATTTCAGTAACTGGTCGTGATTTACCTTACTCACGAGTCGTTTCGAGAACCATGCACCCAGATGACGGATATCACGATCATGCAGGAACCGTTATGGTCATTGCTTGGGGGCAATTTATGGACCATGACTTTACGCTGACCGGAACACCATTGGGTAACTTCTGCAACTAAGAGTTCAAAAATATTCAATAGTAAAACATTTATTACAGACCCAAAAAACCGCAACGATCCTGAGGAATGTTGTCAGCGACCTCTACACCGTAAACATCCTTATTGCAATGAGATTCGTATCCCGGATGATGACTACTTCTATCGCTTATTCAATGTAAAGTGCATAGATTTTGTACGTGGCTTCCCATCTCCACGGCCAGGCTGTCGTCTTGGTAAAAATTATTACATTGCTAATAATCCGTTATATAGTTTATAGTTTTTTTTTTTCAATAATGTGATTTACTAATAAAAAAATATTTTATAGGTTCTAGACAACAATTTAACACCTTAACTGGTGTTATTGATGCTAACACAGTTTATGGCGTTAAAGAATCTTTTGCACGCAAACTTCGTACGGGCTACGGTGGTTTAATGCGAATGAATCCTGTATTTCAGGAGTATGGCCTAAAAGATTTGCTCCCACTTAAGTTAGACATTCCTGATGAAGGCTGTACTCGTCCAAATAAGAGTATGTACTGTTTTGAGGGCGGCGAGATTCGCGTCAATGAACAATTGGTTTTAACGTGCATGCATACGCTAATGGCCAGGGAGCACAACCGCTTGGCCACAGGACTGGCTCAACTTAACCATCACTGGGATGATGAGACCGTGTTTCAGGAAGCAAGGCGCATTAACATTGCTATAGTACAACACGTCACTTTTAATGAGTTCTTGCCTATTCTACTAGGTAAAGAAGTTATGGAGAAATTTGGATTGGTACTGCAGAAGGATGGGTACTGGGATGGATATGACTCGTCTGTGAATCCAGGCATAATTGACTCCTTTGCTGGTGCTGCATTTCGTTTTGGCCATTCCTTATTACCTACTGCGGTGGAACGGTGGTCAAAAGCCCATAAATTTATTGCTTCGAAACGGTTGTCCGATTTGATTCGTCGTCCCTATGATTTATATAGAGCCGGCGTTCTAGATGAATATTTTATGGGTCTTATGAATCAAGTTGCTCAAGCTATGGATGACTCTATAACTCAAGAAGTTACAAATCATCTCTTCAAAAAAGAAGGTGCACGTTTTGGAATGGATCTCGTCTCGTTCAACATGCAGCGTGGAAGAGAGTTTGGCATTCCTGGGTATATGGAATTCCGAAAATTCTGTGGGTTACCCACTGCTAATACTTGGGATGAAATGTATGGATCTATGCCGAATGAGACAGTTTTAAGATATGGAAGCATTTTTGAGTGAGTATGAACTTGGATTGCTGAAAACTTGATTTTAATATGTTCTATATTGAAGACATCCTGCTGACATTGATCTCTGGTCTGGCGGTGTATCGGAAAAGTCCCTGCCAGGTTCTATGTTAGGACCTACATTTGCTTGTGTCATTGCCACACAGATGAGTTACTTACGTCGCGGAGACCGCTTTTGGTATGAGTTGCCTAATCAGCCATCATCTTTTAGTCCTGAACAGCTTCAAGAGATACGAAAAGCAAAACTTTCGCGTTTAATTTGCGATAATACGGATTTAATTGACACTGTACAAATCTATCCAATGGTCTTGCCTGATCATGAAATGTAAGATGGTTTCTTTAAAGACTTTAATTTTATAATTAAATAATGTGATTTTAATTGTTTAAGCAATCCCCGCGTGCCCTGCAAGAGTGGAATTATACCATCAATTGATTTAACCAAGTGGATAGATTTTGGTAACCATGGCCTCGACCCTTCTGCATACGTATGTAAAGATTTCTGCTTTACCCCATTAATGCTAATGCATTATTTCTTTTTTTTCAGAACCATATAAATGAAATACCCGATACTCTTTTAAACTTCAAAAAATAATTATAATATGGCATCATGATTTGTGCATGTCATACTTGTAATATACATCAACGATTATGACAAAATGAAAAGTGTATTTCCTCGGCATTTACCATCCTGTCTTAACTTTCCTTTAGTGTTCTGAACGCCCTGGTCTTTGTAACTTTCTTCTAGTCCTTAGCTTGCACTGCAGTGAATTTTCTTTTCAAAAAAAATTCTAAAGCCATTCAGTTTTATTTTTACATCTACATATTTCATAATTGTATTTCAATATGTCGATACATCCACTCATTTTTTGTATATATGTATGTATTATTTTAAATAGCAAAATTTCAGAGTAAGTTATAAAATGCCGATCAAAATACAATACCTTTTTAACTAATATAAGTTTTGTATATGAGAATTTAATCATTAAAAAATAAAAAATAAAATTTGTATATGTGAATTCACTTGTCTTTATTTGATACTTATACTATAGGAACGTTTTTTTATATCGCGCTGTACTAACGAAATTTTCAGATGCCGTGTAGGTTTACATATACAATTATGAAATAAAATAATTTAGTAAAAATCATTTTCAGTGCCACTGCAATTGTCGTCAACCCAAAACACGTTAACATTTCCTTTTGCGTTCAGGATGTACACAATTTTCCATCTATTACAACACAGGAACGAGGACAAATTTTTATTCAAGTGCATTGAGAAATGGCGCTATGGAGCCAATATCTTCACAGTCTGGAATAGCCTTTCCTTTAAATTTGAGGCAAGATTCAGCGCACGTTTGGCCTTGAAAGTAATCGCCAAACATTTTTTTACACTGTGCGCAGTTGTTGAGGCAAATTTGTATGAAATCGATTCCACCCATTGGATCTTTTGAAAAAAAAAATTAATAACTTAACTTGTTTATAGATTAAGAGACTTACCAAATCTTTTACCATAGTGTCCTATAGAAGGAAACGCGTCTCCATGTTGTATCAGGCAAAGAGTAGCCAAGACCACGCTGAGTAACATTATTTTCTTATAAGCGCACATACTGATAACAAATATATATTGTTATAGGCTTTAATATAGTGAGGTGTGACTATAAAGCATGTGCGACCGCTGATCGCCAAGTGTGAAGCTGAAATAATTAAATGTTCGTTTGTCTTTTTATTTTATAGGCGACCCAAACACAAGTGCAAAACTTGACAAATTCAAAAAATCAGATCCAACGGTTGCGGCAACAACTACAAGAGCGCTTTAAGCTGGTCTCCGATTTGTCGAGAGGGTGTCAGATTCATGAACGAGTGAAATTTTTGAAAGATGATGTTTTGTTATTGTCTTATGGCATGGGTAAATTTACAAGCTAAACGACTATTTAAAAAGTTAAACAGATTATTATTTTAATAATTTGGTTATTAAATATGTAGTCACTTGAATGTTGGAAAATTCTTATATTTCTTTAAACAAGCATGCATTGCGAAAGCATTTTCAAAAAATCCCCAATTTCAAGCACATAAAAATGTTGAGATTTGCATAAAGAAAGCTTATACCAATTTTAAAGGGAAATCCTATGGAAAGAAACAACAGGAAGTATATTGAAAGTAAATTCAACCATAATTAATGCAAATTTAATGCAGTCAAGTGGTTGGTTGCCAGATAACTCATTTATTAATGGCGTTGAAACTGCAGTTGAAATTTTACAACGTAGAATGAAGTTGGATGGGCAAGTCATAAGTCGAAACAGCCTAAAGCAACAATAAATGCGTAAAATTCTTTGTCTCAACCGGACACTCAGCTGGCAGGGTCTGTGACTGGTTTGGTGCCAGGTTTCACTACGTTTGCGGCTACATTTTGTCTGGTAATCAGGCAGCGATAGCGTTCTGTTTTGGTCGTAATTTACGAAATTTATTTACATATTAATTTTTAAGCATTGACTAACAACACAATAAAACCACTATGCTGAATATATCGTGGGAAATTTACAAATGAGATTATTTATATTTATTTATTTATTATTTATTTCTTTTTTAAATCGGCAACACGCGCTTGACGTATGACTAATGTGTAATAAATAATAAGTATACGTCACTGACTCTTTGTGGGCGTGTCTAAGTAGATTTAATGACGTACAAAAAAAGTACACCAAACTCACCGGTATTTGATCTCAAGACCTGAAAGTGGCTTAGTTTGAGTGATCGGAGGCGTGTGTTTATTTTCTGTTTTTTTGAAGGCGTCAACGACGGGTATGTTTGTTGAAAACTGGTTTTACACCGACTATTGCTGAGTGCAGAGTTCTTGTTGTATTTATGTGGATAAATTGACAGTTGTCAAGGACTCGGTTGGTTTGTTCGCAAAAATAATTAATTTATCTCAGAACAAACACCTAATTGAATATAATCTCACAAGCACAAACTTACTTCCGCTGGCGACAACAGTGGCAGCTACTTTCTTGAGTGGTTTTCGCAGCGGTTTACTGGCTGGATGCTACTTATCCAGTTTAATTGCTTCTCTTTCGATACTGTTTGTAGTCATGTCGAAGCTTGATAAATTTTACATAAAACAGGAAATACAATATCCTACATTTCGATATCATGATTATTATGTTCATGTCTTTAAGACACAAATGTACATTTAATAAATATATACTCAATAAGTATTTAGCTTGATTTGATGATTCAGAAAATAAATCATTTTAGCGCTGTTCGAGACATTAATATAACCTTCTGAAGATAAGGGTTAGTATAAAACCTGCGACCTATGACTGCTTGAAACACCGCGTTGTATTGGCGTATATTAAAATAGAGTGTTTGTGCCAAACGAAAATGTATAGCACACAGAACAGTGCGTCTCCGAACCCACAAAGTAGATATGTACAATTCAATATCAGCATCAATAGTTCAGTCGATATAACCACGTCTCTTCGTTCGTCCATATAAATACGTGTATCTCAGAAACTACGGCACCCACCATTTTTCTTCCTATCGTAAGCAGATCAAACTCGAATACGCTGCCTTTTGCCAATAAAAATGCCAAAACCCCATGAATTTTTAACGTATACTGTTATCAGTGTATAGTGTGGAGCAAGACTGTTAACTGTGGAGTAAATATTTACCACAGTGTCGAATATAAAAAAGTGGTTTACTGCATGTTTGACTCTTTTCGTCGCATAGTCACTGCTTACCATATTAATAAACAGTGTGGCAACTTTAGTTGAGATTGACGATTGTCAGATTATAAGCCAGATGGCGCTCTACATAGCATTAAATAAATGTTCATTTTTCTAGCGTTTATTCGATATTATCGATAGTACTCATACTATCAACATCGGGCCTAACTTTTTTATGTAATGTGCAGAACAAGCAAAATAAAAATCAATTGATAGCCAAAAATGCAAACGTTTTAAAGCTGTTAATTTTCGGGGATAAATATCGCAATTAAGTGAAAGTTTATACTTCCGTCAGAGAGCTGTCGAAAGAAAGCAACTAGAGCTAAGAAGAACGAAGAGGAGCATAGATCACCGCAATAGCTGCAGGGGAATACTGAAAGCGTGTGTGTTAACCTACAGTAAGTTGATTTAAACATCGAGTGGGGTTGAGAGCACGTATAAACATAACATTTTAATAGCTTATTCTTAAAGTTGGTGTCTACCTTTAGTACGTGTTGCTTGTGAAACCGGGCATAGGCAAATCGATTATTGAAAGTGACCAAGAATTCGTTTACTTTTTCCTGGTATATGGATTTGCATAAGCTTGGCAGACGCGTTTAGACAATTTTCATAGAGTATAAAACAGGGGTCGGCGTAAGCCTATGCACTGTTAATAGGGCCTTGCTCCGCTTGCACACGCACGAGTGTCGACCCAAGCATTCGTGCAGGATAAGCATGCACGTTTGGCAGAGGCAATGCACAACGGAAAAAATCAGTTGACGAACTTCTTTTCTGTTGAAACACACACAAACACAACTTTGGAGAGTCTATGTATTGGTGCCGACCACTGCATTACATTTACAATCACAACAAAAAGGTCTCATCTAGATTCGTAAGCAAAGGATTCGTGTTTACATCCCCTATTGTGACCGTGTACGTTGCCTTCATTTCGACAGCTACACAAATTTGTTGAAGTACTTTGCGGGTAAAATGGCTTTCAGCTGTAATTTAGATAATTCTTAAAATTTTAATAAAGTGCTTGCACAGCACTTCTGGAACACTTAAGCTTATACTTGCAGAGTTATGAATTAATTGTTCTAGTCTGTAGCTCACATTTGTATTTTCATCAAATTTTGAAGTACGTTGTACTTGTCAATTATGCTTATAACTTTAGGTGCTCATACATAGATGGACAAATCGACTCGGGTATTGAAACTGATTGGGGATGAACCAACTGTTCTCCACTTTAATCTGCCTGTTTCACTAACTACATAATTTTTCAACAAATTAATTTACTGGTATACTAATTTTTGTTGAAAATTTGGTAAAGTCATAGGGAAGTACCTTAAAACATGAGGACTCGATTCCAATTTCTTAACAACGTTTTATTGCAATTTGTTTGTTTTCACGTTTACACGACCCTCCCTTCCGACACTACAAGATATTGAAGCTAATGTTATGCAGCTATAAATTTCCGTCTCTAGTACCAATATTTTTCGGAAGCACTCAAGTTTTTAAGTACTATAACTCTTCAAGTTGTTTAACCTTACTCTACGTAAATAATTTCTACAGGTTTTTTTTAAATCTGTACATTTTTGTTTTTACCAAAATAAGAAATATACATTGTGAGTGGTTTATAGATTTTTGCTAGTTCAAATTAAAACGAATTACCCTTTACCCTTTGAGCCTTCAAAAAGGGTAAAGTAAGTTTATGCAAATGTATTAAACAGGCAGAAAGAGGCGTAGAAGACGCCATAAATATATAGATCTTTCTCAGGACCACTAGTTTCTTTAAAATGTACATTCATTGTAGGAACATATCATATCATAATTTATTTTTTATATTTGTCTTGCTGTTTATATACATTTGAATACAAATTATAACTATGATCCACATCATTCTAATGAAAAGTATAAAACACATTGTTTCACAAATATGAAGTCAATGGCACAAATGAAAGACGGTATTGTAAATCAGATACGCCTGTAGTAAATCAAATCATCTGTATGTATTGTAGCTGAAAGCCAGCAGTCGCATTGCCGTAACCACATTGCGGCATTTCTGTCCGTCTCCGCATTCACATTCTTTTGGCGGGCAATGCAAAAGCACTTTATTTAAGTGAGTCCCAGATGAATATCACTTGGGGGTAGCGAGCAAGTGGGTGAGTTACTTGACTGTTTGTATTTGCCACACTTCTTTGCATTTTTTATTTATCCTCTGTCTCTATAAAGCATTCACATACATGCACGTATATAGGCTTCCCGGCAACTTACTGCCGTCTGTCGTGGCCGCAACAGTTCACGTTTAAACACAATTCATCTATGTTTATAAATATACATATATATTTATATATATAAACATAAATGTACATACATGTATGTACGTGTTAACGTATATGCGACAGCTGTTGTTTGCGTTTGCCGTGCCACCCGTTCAACGCCTTATTATGGTGAACTGTTTGCATTATACCAGGAGACCAAGCAAAATTAGATATCTTCAATTTCGATGTATCACTCAATGTCAATCACTTTTTTTTATTATAAAATGAAATCCGTCTATTAGCCTTCAGTGATTTTCATCCAGCTCACAGCCTAAATTTTTATTATACTCACAACTTACCCAATTAAAATTCTTGATCCACCTCCGACGAATCACAGCAAAGAGAATAATTCTGTCACCATAAAGTATCTATTTATTGATCAACATCAACAGTGTTTACCAAAAACTTTTGATGCTTTCCTACACAAAATAAATGTTTATTAGAGTTTGAACAATTTTATTTATCACGAAATGTTTATACATCCATGTATATGAATGTAAGTTTGTAAGCTTATTAAAGTATGGCTAGAATACATTTACTTTAAGAATGTAAGAATAGTACATACGTCTAAAATTGTATAGTGTTACAATATTCTATATTTTTCTCTTTAATGAGAAAGTTTACTCATGATTGTTAAGTATACCTAATAAACCAAATTGATGCAGTGATTTCAGGACAATACTATCGATGTATCAGCTTGTCCGCATCTGTAATTGAATAGATAATTCTTCAGACAACGAATGTCCGGTTCGCTGAGTGGATTGCATATTCTTGGCGTTCCACGTCGTTCTCCTCATGATACCTAGGGTCGCGGTTGCTAAGTCTTATATGGTCAACATTTAAGCTGAGGGTTGATAGACACTACTGGCATGCAACAAAAAATGGTCAAGATCGGAAGACTGAATTAAACTGAACGATAAGCTTACCTTGCTAACAGAGAATTGAGCTGTCCTTCACTAGTATTTTCCATAACACGCTGCACCTCCAAATCTAAAGCGCGTTGCTCGTTTTCACAATCGACGTGATCTCCAAATCCTCGAGTGTCATGAAAAAGGGCTGGTGGTCGGAAACCACTTAAGAAATCATCATGTGCCGTCGCAGATACTGATACGTTTATTGTGGTACCACTCACCACATCACTACCTATACTGTAATGAATAAAATGAAAATATTTTTTATTTTAAAATCAACGCTGAAATATGTTAAAGAACCGGGTATGTTTTTAATAAATTTATAATGAAAAAATGAATTCGAAAACTTAAAATTTATGTCTTGTCAATTAGCTTAGAAATAATTATAAAATAGTTTTTTTGTAAGGTTATTAAGGGAATCTTTGTTTCTTGATTTCAATTTAGTTTTTGAGTTGCATAGGTCTTGAATTCGGATTTGCTAGGGCTTAGGTACCTGAACTACCTGTTGTTACTAGCAGGACACTTTCGTCGTTCCAACGTTTGATTAGCTAATTGTGAAGTATGCTTTCGGTTTCGTTGTCCTGCATTTCGTTTTTCAGATGGTAAGCCAACATGCCGAGGCGTATTTAACCGTCGTTCTAGTGCTGGTGAGAGCTGGTCATTATTAGATTCGGTACTTGAGTCGGGCCGAAACATATCTGCAATATAAATAAACTGCTAATATTTCTTCCATCTTCACATAGGCAATATACGCACCTATTACAGCACGTCCATCATTACCACGTGACGATTTACAAGGAACTCTGTATGTTGGCATATTTGAAAATTCATTATTTGAACTGATACTTATATCAGACTCGGATTCAGCCACCATGCCAGTAATACCCGTTTTAATGGAACGAGCGGCACTTGATTTCTTGGAATGGCCAGACTGCGTGCCAGCCTCAACCGCAATTGAATTGCTCAATGTGGAATCATCTGCACATTAAAAGGTTACCTTCTAAAATCAGAACATACTATTCAACTTACCATCATTGTTAAAGCCGCGTTGCTTTTGCCAACTAGGATTATTTTTCACATGACCGAAGTTCGGATTTGGCAGCAATGGATATGCCGTTGCGTTGAGATTCTCCCCTTCAGGATGTCCAAATGTTTTAAATTGCATGGTGTAGTCATGTGGTGTTTGACCACGCTGCCCACGTGTGGGTGTTTTCGCTGAAGCACTACTCCTGCCATCATTAACACTGAACGTGGCATATGGCGAAATCTCATACATTTCTAAGTAATTCAGATATTAAAAATGAAACTTTTAAATTATAATATATGTATGCATATAATTGCTACTCACCTGAGTCGTTACTTTTGTTTACCGTTTTGACCGGCGAGGCGCTGTAGACTTGTTGATTTCGGCTGTTCTCATGTTTATCCTTATAATCACTGGGTATTGTGCGAGACTCATAGCTTTCGGCCACTGGGCCACAAATACTGTTACGATGTTTAATAGTAAGTGCTCTAAAAAAAAATTATTAATATAAAAATAATAAAAGTTAGTGAACGTGCCTCAATAAACAAGTAAAAAAGATTACACAGCTAACACATAGCGAACTTATATTATTTAATTTATTTTTATACATTTTTATTGTTTTATTGATTTGGGAAAATTTTCAGACGCATTCCGAAAACGGGATAATCATTTACCATAGTGTTAAATATTTTGTTACTGGCGGAAAGATTCATAAGCAGACGGACATAAAAACAACAACAATCCAAATACAAAAATATTTAAAATGGAAATGGATCAGGGTCGATGTCGTCATTGAATTGATTTTCATTAATCTCTTGAATGTTTAATATCATAAGTGATACTTACACTGTTATTATGGCTCCAGTGATTATTAAAAGGATAAAAAAAGTTGTATACCAATCACTATTGTTTGGATTTGTGGCATTAATCAGATTATCTAACAAATCATTTTCCACTGGAAAAAAAGGAGGTGGTGGAATGGTGTTGCCGTCCAAACTTTTTGTGCTGACATAATATTGCTCTGTAGTTTTCCCTGCGTCGTTGGTAGCTGAAATACGCAGCTGATACCATTTAGCAGGAAGAAAGTCACAGAATATTAATTTTTCGCGACTTTCCTCAGCATTGGAAATATCAGATGTAACAAGTGTCCAACGTAGACTGCCTGAAAAGTACAACGGAGTATTAGTTGGCTTGAAGAATTGTTTTTGGTTAACTATGGGTTTATGAAAATACATTAATCACTTTCAAAAAAATGCAATTTATCAAATAGGATATTTGTGTGCAAATATTATGAAATCTAAAGCTGCTTTAAAAACAAATAAATTTTACTTTAGTTTTACTTACCTAGTGGACGGTGTTCTATAGAAAAATGGTGTATGTCGCAACCTCCATTGCTCCATACCGAAAGTTTTAAATTTACACATGTTGCGTTTGTAGAAACTAATTCATTGTTGATGGGTGCTTGAGAGACTAAATTTTAAATGTATATACAAAAAGCTGTTAAAACAAATTTTAATTTTATCCCTTAAAAACAAGGACGAAAGCTACAGTTGAGCGCACCCGACTGTGATATACCCGCTACCCACCTGATCAATTCAATTTTTATACCAATCAACCATTAAAAAAGAAAAAAAAGGTTCACTATCTTTGTGCAAATGTATTTAACAGACAGAAAACCGCGATGTTGTTGTTGCTAAATCTTGGGTTCCACGCCCGCCGCCCCAGAAATAAATAATTAAGTTTTGAAATTTGTAAGCGCAGTTTAAATTATACAAATTTCTGTCCTTAACATATACATAGATATTTCATTCAGTTTAGTATATCTTCTTGTATCATTAAAAAAGTTTAATAAACGATGCTCTCAGGCCAAAATACTAGTTTGCAGAAGTTGGGTATGGCTGGTTCAACCGGCTGTTAAAGCTGATCAACAACTAACAGCTATTTAAGAAATAAGTCTGAAAGCATACAAATGAAAATACGTAAAAGAGGCTTGTATGTACATAACAGTCGCACGCACTGAACATATAGCTTTTTTACTTGTACAAGAAGGTTAATGCCCAAGACTTGCACCGACTGTCACAAAACCCGTTGTGTGTCAACAAGCATGCAAATAGACACATTTAATCTTACCCTTTCCTTTGGTCCAGACAAAAATTTCCTCACTGGATGCACCAGTTCCAACTACATTATGGGCAGACATTTTTATAGAGTACTGATTTCCGCATTTTAGACCCGAGATCGTGAAAGCATTGCTGTCTGGCAAAAGCTCTGTCTGGGTCCAGGTATCACCCAAAGTGTGATACGAAATAGTATATCCCTGCAGTGGAGCTCCCCCATCCTCAGGCGCATCCCAACTGACGCGAATGCTGTCAGCGGAAGCATATTGCACGATGATTTGTGGTGCAAGAGGTGGCTTCATAGCAATCACCTGATATTGGATTTCATCGCTGCCAAAAAGATTGTTTGCTGTACAGGTATAATTTCCGGACAGACTTCCTTCAATGCCTTTTAAATACACAGTTGAAAATTAAATTTATAAGCACTTCTTAATCTGTGTAATGGCTACCACTTACGGTGAATTCTTAGGTTTCCTTCATTTGTCACCTCATAGAAAGGACTAAAAGTAACAGGTCGATCACGTGTTAACCACCTTGCTCGTGGAGTTGGATTGCCAACTGCTAGGCATTCTAGAACAAGCCTTTTACCAACAGCTTTTCTCAGCACCTGACCAAATGAAGCAATACGTGCAGGTGCTTCGATGAATGAACAAGAAATACATAGTAATATTGAGTAACGATTTCTCACACTAATGAAAAACATTGTGTGTTGTGTCAATATGATATCACGGAGTAGAAAATTCATTTTTTAATTAATTATAATTACTTAACTTTCTTTAACGCCGCCCTACCTCTTGTATTGGTTGCTTGAGCCACAACAGATGTAGGTTCTCCCTCGCCAACTGATGTGGAGGCCGAAACCCAAAACTCATACATTTGATTCTCTGCGAGACTACGTGCCTCGAATGTTAATGGATAACCGTTTTCATCAACTCGAACCATGTGAGCTATATAAAGAAATAGAATGATTAAAATCATAATTTTAATACTTATGTATATGTTAATTAACATTAATGAGAGGTTGTCTGATTTGTTGCAGAGAAATAAAAATAAAATATTTTATGCATGAGCTATACTTTCTTAGTTTTTAATTGATAGAAAAAGGAAAATATCTACTTAAATAAGAGTTATAGGACCAACAGTCCGCAGACACCAAAATAGTTTTATCTTACTTTTAGACATTAGATTTGATGAAAATGTAAAGAAGTAACGAGTTACTTCTGGCCAGGACAACCAGTTTAGTTAAAATTCGCAAAGGTTATCGCTTCAAAAAAAAACTCCTGCCTGTTAAATATTTTTCACAAACATACCTATATCTTTTTAGTTTTTTTATAATGGTCAAAAGTTACAACCTGAACGCAAAATTATCTTCGGCGTACTAAAAGACTTATTTATAATATAATATAATATAATGTATTAAAAATATGTAATTTGTAGTAATATTAGTAGTACTCACTCTTAGTCTGCCCCTTACGACCTGCTTCTCTTGCATACACTGTGTAGTGAGATATTATACCATTTCGATTATGTGGTGGTAGCCAAGAAATTAAAATAGAGTCCGCCGTCAAGGCTGCCGCTTTGATAGCCGCCGGTGAATCTGGTACATCGTCATCGGTTTCACAAAAAAAGGGTTGACTGGGTATACCGTCTCCCATAGCCGTGTAAGCCAAAGTCCGGATTGAATAATTTGTAGCTTTAAGTAACGTGTGCAGATGGGTTTCAAGATTGGAAGTGCGTTTTATCTCAAGCTTAGATGGAACGTCTCCTTGACAGATTCAATACACACACAAATTTTAAATTAAATTAGCGAAATCAGTTCTTAAAATAAGAACATAATTAATGGGTTGACCTAAGAAAATGTTTTACACCCTTTGAGTGTTTTATCCACTTCAAAGATAATTTGTTATAATGCTTATTTACCTTGAAGTAGTATTGGACGATATAAAACTTTGTATCCTTGAATAATGCCACCATGAAATTGTAAAGGCGGCTCAAACCATGATATTTTTAGGCTTTGTGAAGAAAGTGCTGAGCAGTTTACATTTTGCGGTGCAGCCTCTGGAACTACAAAAATAATTTAAAATCAATACAAAATTGAATTAATATTTATGGTATATAGAAATCATTGTCGAAACAAATTTATCTTACCGCCTTCTGCAGTCGTGCCAATAATGGCTGTACTCCATGGCCCCGACCCAAAACTGTTTATAGCACGAACAGAGACAGAATAGCGTGTATACTTTTTCAAACCGCGGAGAGTTGCTTTAGTGGTGGCCCAGCCGCCTACCATAACTGATTTATGGGAATTGTTTGCCATACTAATGTAATTGATATTTTGCTTTTCTTCACTGCAGTTAACAGTATATCCAATGAGCTCACCATTCCATGACTCTCGAGGTGGTATCTGAATACGAACATTTTTTAAACATATATTTATAAAGCTGCATGTGGGTAACACTTTACAACTCAACTCACCTGCCAGGTTATTATTAACTCGCTTTCTCCACCAGTTTGAACGTGCACGTTGGATGGAGCCTCTGTGGGTGCCTCCTCTTGTGTCTTAATTACAATAGAATCTGTATACGCACTTCGTTCTATCTCGTTTATGGCCTGCATACGTATGAGATACGTAGTGGCTGGTGACAGGCCGGCTACAATAGCATTTTCTCTGAGATCAGTTTCGTAGCTGTCAAAGATTAAAAATTATCTCGACGTTTACATATCTCAAAAAAAAAAGTTGGTTCAGTGTTATTAATTATTATTATGAAGATGAAAAATTTCTTCATAAAATATTTTATGCAAAAATAGCAATGGTGGGTGTAGGAGCATACAATTAAAACAAACCTTTTACTTATACTTGTCGATGGCACAGTGACATTGATTACATTATTATTGCCGTTCCAATCATCAACTGTACTGCCGTGTGATAAATGAGTCTTCAAATAATTAAGCGCCTGATATTGTACCAAATAACTAAGCACAGGAGAATTTCCGTCGAAAGGACGTCGCCAACTTAGCTTTATAGTTCGCGAGCCCACTTCAAATACTTCTAAATAGGATGGTGTATCAGGTCGCTCCTGTACAGCAAGAAAAACAATCTGTTCAGCGCGACCATAAGGATTTTCAGCTATGCATCGATAAACACCCGAATCATGTCGATCGGAGTGTGCAATGGTTAATTGTGAGTTCACGCCCTTCTCGGTTTTCATTTCTGCAATGCTAAATCGAAACTTATTGAGATCGATGCGTCCATTATTATGTGACCAGGCAATGCTGATTGGCTCATCTCCCTTAGCATGACAGCCTAAGGTGACTGGATCATTACGACGAGAACTAATATTACGTGGCGGTTCCTCAAATCGCGCCGGCTCTGAATTGAATTTGAAGAGGGAAATAACGTTCTAAGAAATGTAAGAGTTGAGCTCAATAATATTACCATTTACGTTTATGCGTATTACTTTCTTCAATCCAGCTCCAATTTCATTAGTTGCCTGACACATATAGTAGCCTTCATCATTGTCAGTGGCCAGGTTTAGCAACAGAGAATGGTTACGCATAGATAATGGCTTAAATTCCTTAAATGCTTTACCTGAATAAAACTCTGTTATTAAAGTTTTTGATACTCAAATTTAAATTAATTTAGGGCAATTTTTAGTAACAGGTTTGTTTCTTGACGTATTGTAAAAACCTACCTTGCCCTTTAAACCATTTTATAGCTGGAATTGGATATCCCTCAGCCTCACAACTTATTGATATTGTGTTCCCTAACATAATTGCCATATCCATTGGTTCATAACTCCAGCGTGGTGCCACTGAATCGTCACCAGGGGTCCGAATCGTTACAAAATGAAACAAATAAATGTGTTTTAATTAAATAAACAAAATAGAAAACTTTTCGCAAGTAAACAACAACTACTAAATTCAATTTAATCTCCTAATATTGTTTTTGACCGCGAGGAACCTTACCGCGCACTTGCAGTTCCGCAGTATAGTTCACTTTAGCAGCAGCATTACTAGCGTAACAAGTGTATTTTCCACTGTGCCGTGCATTTATATCCTTAAACACCAGAAGAGAATAGAACTCCTCTTTTTTTTCGGTAATCTTGTGAAAATATTTTTACAAATTAATCTTTAGAAAACTGTTATATGTTATTTGCAAGTTGGTTCTACCTGCAGGCTGCTTGGTATAAGATTGTCATCCTTTTTCCAGCTAAAATATATGGGCATGTCTCCTGAAGATACAGCGCAAGTGATTTGTGCTCGACCGCCTTCTTGAAGATTTTTGGGAAACTTGAAGGATTCAATTACCGGTGGACCTAGAATAAGATTTATAATCAAAAATACACTATCAGTACCTATTCTTATTACTTACTGTTTACATTTAATTGTACTTCGCGGCGTGCTTCCTCCCCAGCTCTGCTGCGTACAATACATGTGTATGTCCCTTGGTCTCGACTGGGCTCCACATTGTTGATGATAAGCTGACCACCTTCATGTACTTTAGCTAATGAATAATGTGGACCCGAGTCTAAAAAAGAAAAGAATAGATCTGTAATAAAGTTTCATTGTTTGTGTAGCTGGTTTTCGTTTTCCATACTTATTGTTAATTCATGATGAGCTTTTTCCCATCGAATATGTTCGATTGGATAGCCAGCGAACGGGCAATTCATCACGACATCCTCGCCGGCAACGGCTTTGATAGGTCCAATAGCGCGTACAAATGGAGGTCCTGCAGTGTATGAAGTTCTTAGTTGCTAATTTTGATTGAGGCTCAAAATAATTAAATTTGGCTTAAATCAAAGCTTTTGTAAAAAAACGTATTCTGTTTGGAAAATACTGAAACTTTTTTTGTAACTCGATTAACTATATTTAAGCTTGCAAGGATACAACAAACATATTTTTTTTGCCACCTATAATCGTACCTACCATAAACATTCAATCTTGCAGAGTGCTCTGCGTGGCCCATTGAATTACTTGCAACACATTTATAAAGGCCACCGTCATCCGGGCGAACGTGTGAGATATTTAAATGACTTATCACATCGCCAGAGACGTCAGTATATTGTCCTATGGCAAAACGGTGATGTAACGATACATCCATAATGGGCTGTGAGTCCAAGTGCCAAGAAAACTTTCAAGAAAAAATATGCCAAAAACAAGTGCACGTCATTAAATAATAATATCATTTTTTGTAAATTATTCTTATTGTGAGTATTCTTATTGTAAATTATTCGAATAAGATGACAGTACTTACTACTCTACCATTACAAAATTATGTAACTTACTTGCGGCGGCGGAGTCCCATTGGCAGAGCACTTAAGTGAAATTAATGGTCCGGGACGCACATTTTGTTCAATGAAAGTGTAAATCATTTCTGGAACTGTATCTATAATAAAAGTAATCAATTATTTTAAAATTAATAAACCATACTAGTATCTCAATGGTATGTTATACAATATAAACATACCACCTAGCTTAAGCTCCGCCATAGCCTGCGCACTTCCTTGTTGATTTTTGACAAGGCACTGATAGACACCGCGATCGCGGGGTCCAACATTTTTTACTAGCAATGAATTCGTTGACAAAAATTGTACACTGAAATAAATAAAGCAATACCATACGTTTTATGTGGTTCAGTATTCAAAAAGAAACGAAACATTAGAATGCAAAATGTTTTGTCTCAAAAAGGTATTTACATGTGCATGTTAAATAAAATAATTTTACATATGTAAATCAATTTGTGCGTTTTTGCATATCTCAATACATTATTTTTTTAGCTTTCTACTTTCAACTAAATTCCTATTTGCGTCTTTCTAATCAGTGCTCTGCCTGTTTTATACTTACTTATCTCGGCCAGTACTAAGTGCATTATTTGGGCGCAGTGGCTTGCCATTGTGCAACCAATCAATGACTTCAATTGCCGAACCGAACTTTCTCTTATCAACTAAATTCCTATTTGCGTCTTTCTAATCAGTGCTCTGCCTGTTTTATACTTACTTATCTCGGCCAGTACTAAGTGCATTATTTGGGCGCAGTGGCTTGCCATTGTGCAACCAATCAATGACTTCAATTGCCGAACCTGTTGTCGTGCAATTAAAAATTGCTGTTCCACCCGAATTAACAATTTGCACTTGTGGCAATATGTGTACGGAGACAAACATATTTACGCTTAGGCGAATTTCGATTCGCTGCTCTCCAAACTGATTTGATGCCTGGCAAACCTGAAACAGACATTGAATTTTTAAATGAACCTCACTTGATAATCATAAGCCTATCGGCGGAAGAAATCATGTTTTAAGGTTGGATCGGAATTAATAGTTACTGTTAGACCACATACCCATTTCCCTGTGTCGCGCTCATCAGCATTTTTAATAAGCAATAATGTGCGTGAAAGTATTATGCGCTGCGAAAATGGGATAGGATATAGTGCCGCCGAGTCTGAAACGCGATACCATCTGTAAATTATGTACATTTTTAATTGTATACTATGTTGTTATAGTTAAATATAAATATTAAATAGAACATGTATACATACATACATAAAATATTAATACATAATTTTGCATGTATACATACAAATGCACATTCAAATTATAGATAGATTAATGGACCTAATGATGTTAGATGTGAGAAGTTTAATGGAATGGCAATTTATGGGCAATGTTCATATACATACATATAAATTTATATATTATGAATCAATCAGTTAATCAGTTATATAACTTAATCTCCATTACTTACAAAAATATCGGAAATGGGTTTCCTTGAATATTGCAAGGTAAGTAAACATCGTTACCACGCTCCACATTAATTTCCATTACCGGCTTTTGGCTGCTTCGTGGTGCCAGATTTTTGCTAAGCTCTGTAAATATTTTGTTACTAAGATAAGTGAAAAGCCTGAATTATTTAACAATATATATATAACATTATACCTATAACCTGTAGCATAACCTCATCACTGCGCTGTCGATCCCCATTCAGGGTATTTGTGACCAAACAACTGTATTTCACTAGACTATCCTCGGAGCGTACTGATCGGACATACAAATCCCCGGATGTGGCCAGAACCATATTGCGACTCCCTGCAGAATATTCAACAGAAAAACAATAGACCATGAATTTTTTTTAAAATCCATGGCCTCATCAATACTGCAAACCACAAAATCAAAAAACTTAATACATGTTTAGGACACTTTACAAAATAATAGATTTGTCTGCTTTGAAACACAAGGTATTACAACTGCGTTGGAACACGTGGTCGTTAACAAATATGCGACAGGGCTTACCAACATTCGATGATTCTGGTAATAGTGTCTCTTCCCCGCGATGCCAGCTGGTAATTCGTACATAGCTGCGTACATATTCCGGAATGATGCATTTAATTAACGCCGAATTTCCAATATACACTTCTGTGTTTCCAATGTGCACATGAAACTGCCGCCGCACGACTAGGTACGTAAAACAATAAATGTTAAAATATATTTTCAGAAATGTATGAAAATCTGAAAATGTACTTAAATTGCCTGGAGAAAACGAAACTTTTACGATACGCAATACAACATTATTCTAGTTGTTACAAGAACAGTCTTTGTATAAACTATCCCGTTTTTGAGCCAACAACAATGTGTTAAATTTGTCCTATTTAATTGCACCTGCATACATACTATAGGTTTACCTGCTTGCACCTGCATATTACGACTCAATATTGTGCCAGCCTCATTAGTGGCCCGGCAACGGTATACGGCTTCGTGTATATCAGCGCGGTAATATTGTGCTAAAAATGGTGGAAAATACAATGTTCCATTTCCAAATATTTTTCTGAAAGTACAAATAAACAATGAATCTATAAAACTATGGTCTAGACGTAAAATATAGTAGGTGTACAGATTGACATGCCACCGATAATTCAAAGATAATGGTACTTATTTATATGCAGCTGCTTTGACGATTACAATTTTTTTAACACATTGATAACCCTAAAACTCACCTCAATCCAGGAACTTGCGATACGCTCGTACCATCAAGTGTTACCCAAGAAACCACCGGCGGTGGATTCCCATGAGCTGCACATTTAGCTCGCGCACCTGTGTCGTTGCTATATAAAAGATTTGGTGGCGGCTCTTGCAGAAACGAAGGTACTCGTAAGCTGCTAATGGCTTGAGTAGCTAATGATGACAATGCCAGTAAAACGGCCGTACTTGATATAAGAAACATTATTTTTCACAAGTTGCTGAAAAGAATATAATATATAATTGTTATATGATCAACATAAAATTTGTTGTATTCCGCAAAGTCACTATTAAGAGAAAATAATATATGTATATATATAATTATAGAAATATAATAAATCTAACGTCAACGAATTTTTAATATGGGCAACAAGATAGAAGAAGCTCCAGTTGAATGTGTTCGATTATTATATTCCCCGCAACCCACCATAATATATTATTAAAATTATTTCTTAATAACAAGTTAAGCTATGTACTTATAGGTTTGCTGCTTTTCTTATACGGCATGGCAGTTTTAGATGTCTAGGCGTCATTATGTTTGAACGCTTTTACTTATATTAAAAACACCATATTAGGCATGAAGGTTTTTGTAGACTATGCGCAGGGAAAAATAAATACGTGCCGACCGCCATCTGCAGATATTTTTGTTTCAATTTTATTTGCAGTGCAGCTTAGCAAATTAAGTCTCCAATAATCAGAATTCCATAGCTTCGAGGCAATAAATGACTTTACCATTATCATAAACGAAAGAAAAGTATTTTTTTTACACAACCTAATTGATGAAAGATTTAATTTTTTTTTTTTTTGAAAACAAGATAGAAGAAGCTCCAGTTGAATGTGTTCGATTATTATATTCACCGCAACCCACCATAATGTATTATTAAAATTATTTCTTAATAACAAGTAAAGCTATGTACTTATAGGTTTACTGCTTTTCTTATACGGCATGGCAGTTTAGATGTCTAGGCGTCATTATGTTTGAACGCTTTTACTTATATTAAAAACCCCATATTAGGCATGAAGGTTTTTGTAGACTATGCGCAGGGAAAAATAAATACGTGCCGACCGCCATCTGCAGATATTTTTGTTTCAATTTTTTTAGCAGTGCAGCTTAGCAAATTATGTCTCTAATAATCAGAATTCCATAGCTTCGAGGCAATAAATTACTTTACCATTATCATAAACGAAAGGAAAGTATTTTTTTTTACACAACCTAATTGATGAAAGATTTAATTTTTTTTTTTTTGAAAAAACTTATGATTTGATGAACCTATTGCAAACAAAGTTCATTCAAATGTTAAAAAGTATTAAATACTTTAAAATAATACTTACATTATAAAAGAAACTTATCAAAACAATAATATGTGATATACTTATGAACGTGTAAAGCATAACGAAAGAGCACACAAGGTCATATTAGGTTTGCGACTTAACACCTTCTTATGTTCTTAAGGAACAACATTACTATGCCCTAAGCTACTATGACCCGATGTTGTTTACATTTAATTAGACTTTTAAAGCGGCTTGTTTTGTTTTATTTTTTCATTTAAAAAAAATTCTGTTCAAGCATTCTATTGTTTTGCTTGTCGCCTGGCTGGTGTTGTCTATGCATGTCTATGCATACACACTACATACAGCTGTATGAACCCCAATGAATGCTTCTGACATCAAGTGTTTCTTTAATTTTTAATGACTTTTTACTTTGTACTTCTATATGCTACTTGTCACCCCATCTAGCTGTGAAACCAAGGATGAGGTGGCAAGACATGTTAGGTGGCCGGTATTGAAGATACTTCACATTGAATAATTATACCCTAATTTTGGCCCCCTGTAGCTTTTATAAGTGAACAGCATAAAACCTGCACATTCCCTAAAGCCCTATGCACATTCGCGCATGACATTTTCTTAATATTTTGTTCTTTATGTTAGTGTTTCATATAAAACCTGAAAGTCAACCAAATATTTTTGATTTCAGTTATGCGATATACCGATATGATTTGAATTTGCCTGATTAATAAATTGTGTGCAGTCATAAATAGCATGTTTAGTAAGTTCTACTTGAGTTTTTTGGTTGACGTTATCTTATTACCAGTTGTATCAAAAAATCTTAAAACAGAACAGCTAGTTTTCGTTGTAAACCAACCTGTGAACAGACAAACTACCATCTTACACGTAATAAACAACATACATATATATATTCCCTTCAATGCGTAGCAAAGTTCTAGCAAAAATAAAAATAACTTCTGTAAGGGTATAAACGTTTGACAGGTGCACCAACGATTTCCTTTTTCAAACGTTTGTGGCATGGTTTGACTAATACAAAACGCCTGAAACAAAAGATTCATTTTCACAGCTACATAGTCCAAAGTGCAACTCTTCTCCCGACTCAGTCTACAATAGGTGGAGTCGCCACTCAAAGGGCATCCGCTAAGGGTGATGAACGCAGCGACACAGTAGCCGTAAATGGCAGTTATTTTACACAAAAGTGCTCACTGCCACAATGATAAAAGGCGCAAACCCAATGCTGACTGCCAGCGGAAATTCAGAGGTGAAGAACCACGTAATAATATTTTACACCGAAAGCCACATTAGCAATAAAGTATTGTTAGCCCCTCTTATATCACCTTAACAAAGAAACCTGTAGCAAAGCAGCAAATTTTCTGGTCTGATATTTTTTCTATGTAACGAGACACTTTCTATTGTTACTGAAGCACCAACCCCCAGGGAGTAAATGGTCTATACTCGTAAAGCTGCATTGTCACATTGACTTACAACTTGCCGACGGGTCTTTCCATCCCATTTTACTTTGTTAATAAAAAAGATTGTACATAAGTCTAGAAATACTTTGTATTTTTCTATATTATTACAGTCTGAATCCAATTATGTTAAATAAATAAAACAGTAAATAATTAATTGGCTTAAACGAATTAAACTCAGCTATTGAAAAGGACTAATACATGAAATTTTATTTGAAACACATACGCAAATTGAATATACATTTCTAACAGGCTGAAGAACAAAGAGCAAACTATGCTCATTTATGTACCTACAGTTACATATGCTTTGATGTGCATCAATATTAATGGTCATTTGTATATGTATGTACATATATACGTATTCACATACCAGCTCTTCCAAGACTAAGAAACAAGTACGCAATATGTTTTATAAAAACATAAATAAATATTGTATATTCCTATTCAAAAAGAATGCAAGTTACATTTGATACAATATATAAAAGAATATATAATTAAAACTACAAAAAACTTCCACACTCTTATAAATATAGGTATTCCAATTTAAGTGTGTAATACATGTATTGCGGAACGATTAATCTACTAGCTTACTTTCATTCTTTCTTTTTTCAAAGGTATTCGCGACTTATTTTACCGGTAAGTTCCGTGTACTGATTAAAGTTACTGTGCCTTTATCAAGTCTAAGCAAATTCAATATGTCTAATAGAAAAAAATAGATTTCTAATATACTGCACATAACACATAATTGATTAGAGGCCAACAAAATCTACTTTTGTTATATATTTTGTGAGGACATTTGCTGAAACAAATAACCCTTAAAATCACTCACCCACGATAATACCGAAATGCGCGCGGACATATGTGTACTAAATGGATATGTGTCTTTGTGTGTATGTCAAATGTCAGCAACCGAAATTCGGCTGCATAGTTTTGGGCTTCAGCATGTACACAACCCACTGATGCAAACAAAGCTACAAATGAAAGGACACTCACACACTCAAGCAAATATATTCGAATTTATTTCTGGCTACTATCAGGACTGGGACCTTTTTGGGCTCAGTAATGTACGAGAGCAGCATCCATTAATTTTTTCCATTAAATCCCCAAATAGTGTCTTTCACAGACAAGCGAACATAGGCAGACCATTAGCTAGTATACACATGTGTGTGTTAGTATATGTTATATGCTTAACGAATACTTAAGCTCTTGGGTAGGCCCATCACTTCAACACAAAACAGTATTACATTCCACCGCTTAACACGTCCAAACAATTTGAAACACCGGCAATGACTGAATCGCCTGCTGCTATGTCCTACGCTGCCAGCGCTGCTGTCTGTAGCATCCTTTTGCCAGACAGACTGAGTAGCTGCGTCGACAGCGGCGTCAACGTCAGGTTCTGTCGGTTAGGATTATCTCCGTCGGCAGTTGCCCTTCGGTGGTCGCTTCGTTGGCAGTATTGAAACTGTAGCCATTATTGAACGACGCGTGCTGCGCTGCCGGCAGCAATGTAATAGCATGATTTTGTCGTTCTCTTTCTAGTTTCTGTTCTCTTTGCTATCTATGTGAATTGAGCAAATGAGGCTTTGATTATTGTTGCTCATGCGAAAAGTTTTTATATCAAAGTCTCCTTCCTAATACAATTGGACAATAGTGTTTACAATTGCACATGCATTGACCTCACTGTAGAAAATAATAGGGGAAATAATCTGTGTTACTTTTAGTGTTTAACATACTTACGAATACCATTAACAAGAAGATTAAATGTCAAATGCCAAGACGCATAAATACTACTCAGTCAATTTCCAAAGACTAAAAGAGGGGTAAATACATAATATGTGTGTATGCATATGTTTACGTATATGTAAAGTACCTTTAGATATGGCTACTCTCCATCAAACTGATTTAATTAAATATTTAATGCTTAGGTCCGGTAAATGCATACAAAAAGAATAAATTTACTAATTTTCTAATTTTTTATTTGCATTCCATATTTGTAATTACAGATTTTTTCAATCAAACAAATTTTTTAGTGATTTATGATTAAATTATGAAACTTACAGAAGTTCTGAAATCCCCTTTAATAAAGTCTTGATTAATTAACAACAATCCAAAAATTGTATGTTAAAGTCCACTGCTAATTTATAACCCACAATCGACCGACCCCAAACTGAATGGGAGCTGTTTGTACCCGCGCAATACCATGTTTACGTTTACTATGTAACTTTAAACGTATCATTCTGAATTCCCGCGCATTTTTTGTTATTATCAGTTTTTTTTACATATATTTACACCAGTAAAAGCACGTGTTGCAGCTAAACATAATACTCTTAAAAATCAAAAAGCGCATGCGCGCTCCTAACCCAAAACCAAGAGAACTGTTACATTGCTGACATGCTGCGTTCAAAGGTTTAAACCCTGACCTACGACAAACAAACGAATGAATCAACGAATTGAATACCGACTAAGTTGTCTAAGTATATATTGTATATGAATGCATGTACATATGTGCACCTATTTGCGTTTCTATGCACACATACATAGTATCTATAAACTGATATACTAACTTATATTAGGACATGTCAAATTAGTTTTTACTGTCAACTAAACAGAATGTTATGGACTTTCCTCAAATTAGTAGAAAAGAATGCACTTGAGTTAGATACAAATAAGTACATGAAAATCAAAAGCTTTACACTAACATCAAGTTCATTAAAGTTGGGTTGTGTTCTCATTTTTGTATAGAAGTGAATGTATATTACCACATTCATACAAACGCTAGCTTATATATCATTAATTAAACATTGCATTTTGCAACAACCTTTTCCCGTCGCCCCGCAAGCCTACTAACATTTATATGTATTCGCCCATTACCGTCCTACTAAAACTTCAAATTTCGGATTAGGCAATAATTTCTCTAATTAGTTCGGCAGAATACTCGCTACATATGTGTGCAGTAATCTATACACAAGTACGTACATACACACTATGTACATTATAAGGATATGTGTTTTCCATTGGGCTGCTGTCATGTTTCCGCTAGTGCAATACCTTACATACGTGTACGTGCTATACACTATACTTTATACACTACATGTATTGGTTACATTCGTAGGGCATTTTTTTAAAAAGTCTCCGAGTTTTAATCTATATTCATGATAATTGACTGATAATTTTTCTAAAACTTCTGTACATAAACCAGAACGACCTAGATGGTTTCTCAAATTTAAATGAATGTCCAGACTTACACACGATCTAAAAAAACAAATTCAGCGCGAGCCAAAACTTACTAACTACAAACTGCAAACCAGCAGGTTTGACTCCCACTGGTGAGAATTAATTTTTTTTTCATTTGAAATCTGTAAGACTTTAATAAATATAATAAAAGAAACGCGCCACTTCGTCTTGGTTCTTTTCCATCATTCACGAGCTCACGATAAAACTATGGTCAAAGTTCCGTAAGAATGGCAATGACTCAGTGGTTACACTGGAAGATTATAAACCACACTGCTGTCTCTATTAACAAAGGGGTGACTGGTTAAATTAACCTTTTTAAATACATATTTGCTATATATTTTTGCTGTAAAAAAATTCAGGGCATATGTTCAATATGTGTATTTGTATCACCCAGCAAAATATTTAAACGGTTGATTACAGCTTTGCCAATGCATGCAGGCCCTGTGATTATAGTAACGGACTACGAATATTGTTATTTTGGGACCGCTGCAGAAACAAAACCCTCTGCACCTAACGTGCATTCACAAAACATGAAATTTTTCTGAAATTGTTTATTATTTACTACCCAACTATCTTTATTGTGCACATCTATTGATAGAAAAACACTAACGTTCCCACCCCTCTTGGAAAAGTATACTTTTATCTGTCCGACATTTCGTCACTCAATTATGCAAACTTTTGTGTCCATTGGTTTGTTGAAACGAAACACTACTAGTCGATTATTTTACACATTTCCACTCATTGTCAAGAATCTGAGCATATGTCGATATAATTTTAAATAATTTATAAGGAACATTTACATAATGTAAATGAAACATAAAAAGAATAAATAAGCAGAACTTGATAATTCTGCCCCCTTGACATGATTTATTTAAAAATATACAATATAAATTTATAAACAGTTTAATTATTTCAAATTTCCGTACTTTGCTCAAAATTATTGCAGATGAACGATATCGCGCAACATGTTAACTTTATATCGCCAACAAAAAAGCAACCAATGCTGCAGAAAGCAAATAATTTAAATTTACGTTACAATGGCGGCTTTTCTTAATGGTTGGCACCTAATGTCGCATTACCAGCTGTTACCGCTGTTGAACAGAAAACGCCTGTCTGGCAACGCCACATAATCAGCTGTTGCTACTGTTATGTTATTTAACATTTCTACTGAGCGCGCCTGTCTGGCAACGCCATATGGTTGGCAATTATGTTAATTAACATGTCAATCAAAAGCGACTGTCTGGCAACGCGACATGGTCCGCTGCTGCCACTGTTTATGTTAACTAACATTTATCGTTTATGTTAACTAACATTAACCGTTTATGTTAATTATTAAGTTGCGCTTTCGTTGCACTACATTCTGCCGGGCGTCGTCAGTTGTCGTATGACCCTCTGAGGAGTTGGTCTACCAGTGAAATGAATTTAAAGTGCGGTGAAAGTGTTTAGAAAAAAAACTGCGGTTTTTCTGGATATTGTGTAAGTATTTTATAGTCATGTCTGCTGGCCTGATGTGAGGTAAAACATTGCATCGCCAATTGCATACCAAGAGCCTTTCTCAAGGCCGGTAAAAGAAGAGATTATGGCGACTGCTTTGGCTACCAAACATCAGCACTTGGCATGTGTTGGCAGTGCTGAACGGGATCTACTGTAGCAGCTCTTCCGCAAGTAGTAGGAAAGGCGAGATTCCTGGAATCTTCGTTAGCTTTCTCGTTGCACGTGTTAGACTTGTGCGAGGTGGAACATTGGAGTCGTCAATACATACTAACAGGCTTTTTCAAGCCTGGTATAAGAAGAGATTATGGCGACTGCTCTGGCTACCAAACATACAGTTTTAACACGAGTTTGCGGCAATGTCCGGAACTAAATTGGGCCACAGATAGAGTGAGACATACACACAGATAGAGAGAGACACACACACAGATAGAGAGAGACACACACACAGATAGAGAGAGACACACACACAGATAGAGAGAGACACACACACAGATAGAGAGAGACACACACACAGATAGAGAGAGACACACACACAGATAGAGAGAGACACACACACAGATAGAGAGAGACACACACACAGATAGAGAGAGACACACACACAGATAGAGAGAGACACACACACAGATAGAGAGAGACACACAGACAGATAGAGAGAGACACACACACAGATAGAGAGAGACACACACACAGATAGAGAGAGACACACACACAGATAGAGAGAGACACACACACAGATAGAGAGAGACACACACACAGATAGAGAGAGACACACACACAGATAGAGAGAGACACACACACAGATAGAGAGAGACACACACAGATAGAGAGAGACACACACACAGATAGAGAGAGACACACACACAGATAGAGAGAGACACACACACAGATAGAGAGAGACACACACACAGATAGAGAGAGACACACACACCGATAGAGAGAGACACACACACAGATAGAGAGAGACACACACACAGATAGAGAGAGACACACACACAGATAGAGAGAGACACACACACAGATAGAGAGAGACACACACACAGATAGAGAGAGACACACACACAGATAGAGAGAGACACACACACAGATAGAGAGAGACACACACACAGATAGAGAGAGACACACACACAGATAGAGAGAGACACACACACAGATAGAGAGAGACACACACACAGATAGAGAGAGACACACACACAGATAGAGAGAGACACACACACAGATAGAGAGAGAGACACACACACAGATAGAGAGAGACACACACACAGATAGAGAGAGACACACACACAGATAGAGAGAGACACACACACAGATAGAGAGAGACACACACACAGATAGAGAGAGACACACACACAGATAGAGAGAGACACACACACAGATAGAGAGAGACACACACACAGATAGAGAGAGACACACACACAGATAGAGAGAGACACACACACAGATAGAGAGAGACACACACACAGATAGAGAGAGACACACACAGATAGAGAGAGACACACACACAGATAGAGAGAGACACACACACAGATAGAGAGAGACACACACACAGATAGAGAGAGACACACACAGATAAGAGAGAGACACACACACAGATAGAGAGAGACACACACACAGATAGAGAGAGACACACACACAGATAGAGAGAGACACACACACAGATAGAGAGAGACACACACACAGATAGAGAGAGACACACACACAGATAGAGAGAGACACACACACAGATAGAGAGAGACACACACACAGATAGAGAGAGACACACACACAGAGAGAGAGAGACACACACACAGATAGAGAGAGACACACACACAGATAGAGAGAGACACACACACAGATAGAGAGAGACACACACACAGATAGAGAGAGACACACACACAGATAGAGAGAGACACACACACAGATAGAGAGAGACACACACACAGATAGAGAGAGACACACACACAGATAGAGAGAGACACACACACAGATAGAGAGAGACACACACACACAAAGATAGAGAGAGACAAAAGAGACACACACACAGATAGAGAGAGACACACACACAGATAGAGAGAGACACACACACAGATAGAGAGAGACACACACACAGATAGAGAGAGACACACACACAGATAGAGAGAGACACACACACAGATAGAGAGAGACACACACACAGATAGAGAGAGACACACACACAGATAGAGAGAGACACACACACAGATAGAGAGAGACACACACACAGATAGAGAGAGACACACACACAGATAGAGAGAGACACACACACAGATAGAGAGAGACACACACACAGATAGAGAGAGACACACACACAGATAGAGAGAGACACACACACAGATAGAGAGAGACACACACACAGATAGAGAGAGACACACACACAGATAGAGAGAGACACACACACAGATAGAGAGAGACACACACACAGATAGAGAGAGACACACACACAGAGAGAGAGAGACACACACACAGATAGAGAGAGACACACACACAGATAGAGAGAGACACACACACAGATAGAGAGAGACACACACACAGATAGAGAGAGACACACACACAGATAGAGAGAGACACACACACAGATAGAGAGAGACACACACACAGATAGAGAGAGACACACACACAGATAGAGAGAGACACACACACAGATAGAGAGAGACACACACACAGATAGAGAGAGACACACACACAGATAGAGAGAGACACACACACAGATAGAGAGAGACACACACACAGATAGAGAGAGACACACACACACAGATAGAGAGAGACACACACACAGATAGAGAGAGACACACACACAGATAGAGAGAGACACACACACAGATAGAGAGAGACACACACACAGATAGAGAGAGACACACACACAGATAGAGAGAGACACACACACAGATAGAGAGAGACACACACACAGATAGAGAGAGACACACACACAGATAGAGAGAGACACACACACAGATAGAGAGAGACACACACACAGATAGAGAGAGACACACACACAGATAGAGAGAGACACACACACAGATAGAGAGAGACACACACACAGATAGAGAGAGACACACACACAGATAGAGAGACACACACACAGATAGAGAGAGACACACACACAGATAGAGAGAGACACACACACAGATAGAGAGAGACACACACACAGATAGAGAGAGACACACACACAGATAGAGAGAGACACACACACAGATAGAGAGAGACACACACACAGATAGAGAGAGACACACACACAGATAGAGAGAGACACACACACAGATAGAGAGAGACACACACACAGATAGAGAGAGACACACACACAGATAGAGAGAGACACACACACAGATAGAGAGAGACACACACAGATAGAGAGAGACACACACACAGATAGAGAGAGACACACACACAGATAGAGAGAGACACACACACAGATAGAGAGAGACACACACACAGATAGAGAGAGACACACACACAGATAGAGAGAGACACACACACAGATAGAGAGAGACACACACACAGATAGAGAGAGACACACACACAGATAGAGAGAGACACACACACAGATAGAGAGAGACACACACACAGATAGAGAGAGACACACACACAGATAGAGAGAGACACACACACAGATAGAGAGAGACACACACACAGATAGAGAGAGACACACACACAGATAGAGAGAGACACACACACAGATAGAGAGAGACACACACACAGATAGAGAGAGACACACACACAGATAGAGAGAGACACACACACAGATAGAGAGAGACACACACACAGATAGAGAGAGACACACACACAGATAGAGAGAGACACACACACAGATAGAGAGAGACACACACACAGATAGAGAGAGACACACACACAGATAGAGAGAGACACACACACAGATAGAGAGAGACACACACACAGATAGAGAGAGACACACACACAGATAGAGAGAGACACACACACAGATAGAGAGAGACACACACACAGATAGAGAGAGACACACACACAGATAGAGAGAGACACACACACAGATAGAGAGACACACACACAGATAGAGAGAGACACACACACAGATAGAGAGAGACACACACACAGATAGAGAGAGACACACACACAGATAGAGAGAGACACACACACAGATAGAGAGAGACACACACACAGATAGAGAGAGACACACACACAGATAGAGAGAGACACACACACAGATAGAGAGAGACACACACACAGATAGAGAGAGACACACACACAGATAGAGAGAGACACACACACAGATAGAGAGAGACACACACACAGATAGAGAGAGACACACACACAGATAGAGAGAGACACACACACAGATAGAGAGAGACACACACAGATACAGATAGAGAGAGACACACACACAGATAGAGAGAGACACACACACAGATAGAGAGAGACACACACACAGATAGAGAGAGACACACACACAGATAGAGAGAGACACACACACAGATAGAGAGAGACACACACACAGATAGAGAGAGACACACACACAGATAGAGAGAGACACACACACAGATAGAGAGAGACACACACACAGATAGAGAGAGACACACACACAGATAGAGAGAGACACACACACAGATAGAGAGAGACACACACACAGATAGAGAGAGACACACACACAGATAGAGAGAGACACACACACAGATAGAGAGAGACACACACACAGATAGAGAGAGACACACACACAGATAGAGAGAGACACACACACAGATAGAGAGAGACACACACACAGATAGAGAGAGACACACACACAGATAGAGAGAGACACACACACAGATAGAGAGAGACACACACACAGATAGAGAGAGACACACACACAGATAGAGAGAGACACACACACGATAGAGAGAGACACACACACAGATAGAGAGAGACACACACACAGATAGAGAGAGACACACACACAGATAGAGAGAGACACACACACAGATAGAGAGAGACACACACACAGATAGAGAGAGACACACACACAGATAGAGAGAGACACACACACAGATAGAGAGAGACACACACACAGATAGAGAGAGACACACACACAGATAGAGAGAGACACACACACAGATAGAGAGAGACACACACACAGATAGAGAGAGACACACACACAGATAGAGAGAGACACACACACAGATAGAGAGAGACACACACACAGATAGAGAGAGACACACACACAGATAGAGAGAGACACACACACAGATAGAGAGAGACACACACACAGATAGAGAGAGACACACACACAGATAGAGAGAGACACACACACAGATAGAGAGAGACACACACACAGATAGAGAGAGACACACACACAGATAGAGAGAGACACACACACAGATAGAGAGAGACACACACACAGATAGAGAGAGACACACACACAGATAGAGAGAGACACACACACAGATAGAGAGAGACACACACACAGATAGAGAGAGACACACACACAGATAGAGAGAGACACACACACAGATAGAGAGAGACACACACACAGATAGAGAGAGACACACACACAGATAGAGAGAGACACACACACAGATAGAGAGAGACACACACACAGATAGAGAGAGACACACACACAGATAGAGAGAGACACACACACAGATAGAGAGAGACACACACACAGATAGAGAGAGACACACACACAGATAGAGAGAGACACACACACAGATAGAGAGAGACACACACACAGATAGAGAGAGACACACACACAGATAGAGAGAGACACACACACAGATAGAGAGACACACACACAGATAGAGAGAGACACACACACAGATAGAGAGAGACACACACACAGATAGAGAGAGACACACACACAGATAGAGAGAGACACACACACAGATAGAGAGAGACACACACACAGATAGAGAGAGACACACACACAGATAGAGAGAGACACACACACAGATAGAGAGAGACACACACACAGATAGAGAGAGACACACACACAGATAGAGAGAGACACACACACAGATAGAGAGAGACACACACACAGATAGAGAGAGACACACACACAGATAGAGAGAGACACACACACAGATAGAGAGAGACACACACACAGATAGAGAGAGACACACACAGATAGAGAGAGACACACACACAGATAGAGAGAGACACACACACAGATAGAGAGAGACACACACACAGATAGAGAGAGACACACACACAGATAGAGAGAGACACACACACAGATAGAGAGAGACACACACACAGATAGAGAGAGACACACACACAGATAGAGAGAGACACACACACAGATAGAGAGAGACACACACACAGATAGAGAGAGACACACACACAGATAGAGAGAGACACACACACAGATAGAGAGAGACACACACACAGATAGAGAGAGACACACACACAGATAGAGAGAGACACACACACAGATAGAGAGAGACACACACACAGATAGAGAGAGACACACACACAGATAGAGAGAGACACACACACAGATAGAGAGAGACACACACACAGATAGAGAGAGACACACACACAGATAGAGAGAGACACACACACAGATAGAGAGAGACACACACACAGATAGAGAGAGACACACACACAGATAGAGAGAGACACACACACAGATAGAGAGAGACACACACACAGATAGAGAGAGACACACACACAGATAGAGAGAGACACACACACAGATAGAGAGAGACACACACACAGATAGAGAGAGACACACACACAGATAGAGAGAGACACACACACAGATAGAGAGAGACACACACACAGATAGAGAGAGACACACACACAGATAGAGAGAGACACACACACAGATAGAGAGAGACACACACACAGATAGAGAGAGACACACACACAGATAGAGAGAGACACACACACAGATAGAGAGAGACACACACACAGATAGAGAGAGACACACACACAGATAGAGAGAGACACACACACAGATAGAGAGAGACACACACACAGATAGAGAAAGACACACACACAGATAGAGAGAGACACACACACAGATAGAGAGAGACACACACACAGATAGAGAGAGACACACACAGATAGAGAGAGACACACACACAGATAGAGAGAGACACACACACAGATAGAGAGAGACACACACACAGATAGAGAGAGACACACACACAGATAGAGAGAGACACACACACAGATAGAGAGAACACACACACAGATAGAGAGAGACACACACACAGATAGAGAGACACACACACAGATAGAGAGAGACACACACACAGATAGAGAGAGACACACACACACAGATAGAGAGAGACACACACACAGATAGAGAGAGACACACACACAGATAGAGAGAGACACACACACAGATAGAGAGAGACACACACACAGATAGAGAGAGACACACACACAGATAGAGAGAGACACACACAGATAGAGAGAGACACACACACAGATAGAGAGAGACACACACACAGATAGAGAGAGACACACACACAGATAGAGAGAGACACACACACAGATAGAGAGAGACACACACACAGATAGAGAGAGACACACACACAGATAGAGAGAGACACACACACAGATAGAGAGAGACACACACACAGATAGAGAGAGACACACACACAGATAGAGAGAGACACACACACAGATAGAGAGAGACACACACACAGATAGAGAGAGACACACACACAGATAGAGAGAGACACACACACAGATAGAGAGAGACACACACACAGATAGAGAGAGACACACACACAGATAGAGAGAGACACACACACAGATAGAGAGAGACACACACACAGATAGAGAGAGACACACACACAGATAGAGAGAGACACACACACAGATAGAGAGAGACACACACACAGATAGAGAGAGACACACACACAGATAGAGAGAGACACACACACAGATAGAGAGAGACACACACACAGATAGAGAGAGACACACACACAGATAGAGAGAGACACACACACAGATAGAGAGAGACACACACACAGATAGAGAGAGACACACACACAGATAGAGAGAGACACACACACAGATAGAGAGAGACACACACACAGATAGAGAGAGACACACACACAGATAGAGAGAGACACACACACAGATAGAGAGAGACACACACACAGATAGAGAGAGACACACACACAGATAGAGAGAGACACACACACAGATAGAGAGAGACACACACACAGATAGAGAGAGACACACACACAGATAGAGAGAGACACACACAGATAGAGAGAGACACACACACAGATAGAGAGAGACACACACACAGATAGAGAGAGACACACACACAGATAGAGAGAGACACACACACAGATAGAGAGAGACACACACACAGATAGAGAGAGACACACACACAGATAGAGAGAGACACACACACAGATAGAGAGAGACACACACACAGATAGAGAGAGACACACACACAGATAGAGAGAGACACACACACAGATAGAGAGAGACACACACACAGATAGAGAGAGACACACACACAGATAGAGAGAGACACACACACAGATAGAGAGAGACACACACACAGATAGAGAGAGACACACACACAGATAGAGAGAGACACACACACAGATAGAGAGAGACACACACACAGATAGAGAGAGACACACACACACAGATAGAGAGAGACACACACACAGATAGAGAGAGACACACACACAGATAGAGAGAGACACACACACAGATAGAGAGAGACACACACACAGATAGAGAGAGACACACACACACAGATAGAGAGAGACACACACACAGATAGAGAGAGACACACACACAGATAGAGAGAGACACACACACAGATAGAGAGAGACACACACACAGATAGAGAGAGACACACACACAGATAGAGAGAGACACACACACAGATAGAGAGAGACACACACACAGATAGAGAGAGACACACACACAGATAGAGAGAGACACACACACAGATAGAGAGAGACACACACACAGATAGAGAGAGACACACACACAGATAGAGAGAGACACACACACAGATAGAGAGAGACACACACACAGATAGAGAGAGACACACACACAGATAGAGAGAGACACACACACAGATAGAGAGAGACACACACACAGATAGAGAGAGACACACACACAGATAGAGAGAGACACACACACAGATAGAGAGAGACACACACACAGATAGAGAGAGACACACACACAGATAGAGAGAGACACACACACAGATAGAGAGAGACACACACACAGATAGAGAGAGACACACACACAGATAGAGAGAGACACACACACAGATAGAGAGAGACACACACACAGATAGAGAGAGACACACACACAGATAGAGAGAGACACACACACAGATAGAGAGAGACACACACACAGATAGAGAGAGACACACACACAGATAGAGAGAGACACACACACAGATAGAGAGAGACACACACACAGATAGAGAGAGACACACACACAGATAGAGAGAGACACACACACAGATAGAGAGAGACACACACACAGATAGAGAGAGACACACACACAGATAGAGAGAGACACACACACAGATAGAGAGACACACACACAGAAGAGACAGCACACACAGATAGAGAGAGACACACACACAGATAGAGAGAGACACACACACAGATAGAGAGAGACACACACACAGATAGAGAGAGACACACACACAGATAGAGAGAGACACACACACAGATAGAGAGAGACACACACACAGATAGAGAGAGACACACACACAGATAGAGAGAGACACACACACAGATAGAGAGAGACACACACACAGATAGAGAGAGACACACACACAGATAGAGAGAGACACACACACAGATAGAGAGAGACACACACACAGATAGAGAGAGACACACACACAGATAGAGAGAGACACACACACAGATAGAGAGAGACACACACACAGATAGAGAGAGACACACACACAGATAGAGAGAGACACACACACAGATAGAGAGAGACACACACACAGATAGAGAGAGACACACACACAGATAGAGAGAGACACACACACAGATAGAGAGAGACACACACACAGATAGAGAGAGACACACACACAGATAGAGAGAGACACACACACAGATAGAGAGAGACACACACACAGATGAGAGAGACACACACACAGATAGAGAGAGACACACACACAGATAGAGAGAGACACACACACAGATAGAGAGAGACACACACACAGATAGAGAGAGACACACACACAGATAGAGAGAGACACACACACAGATAGAGAGAGACACACACACAGATAGAGAGAGACACACACACAGATAGAGAGAGACACACACACAGATAGAGAGAGACACACACACAGATAGAGAGAGACACACACACAGATAGAGAGAGACACACACACAGATAGAGAGAGACACACACACAGATAGAGAGAGACACACACACAGATAGAGAGAGACACACACACAGATAGAGAGAGACACACACACAGATAGAGAGAGACACACACACAGATAGAGAGAGACACACACACAGATAGAGAGAGACACACACACAGATAGAGAGAGACACACACACAGATAGAGAGAGACACACACACAGATAGAGAGAGACACACACACAGATAGAGAGAGACACACACACAGATAGAGAGAGACACACACACAGATAGAGAGAGACACACACACAGATAGAGAGAGACACACACACAGATAGAGAGAGACACACACACAGATAGAGAGAGACACACACACAGATAGAGAGAGACACACACACAGATAGAGAGAGACACACACACAGATAGAGAGAGACACACACACAGATAGAGAGAGACACACACACAGATAGAGAGAGACACACACACAGATAGAGAGAGACACACACACAGATAGAGAGAGACACACACACAGATAGAGAGAGACACACACACAGATAGAGAGAGACACACACACAGATAGAGAGAGACACACACACAGATAGAGAGAGACACACACACAGATAGAGAGAGACACACACACAGATAGAGAGAGACACACACACAGATAGAGAGAGACACACACACAGATAGAGAGAGACACACACACAGATAGAGAGAGACACACACACAGATAGAGAGAGACACACACACAGATAGAGAGAGACACACACACAGATAGAGAGAGACACACACACAGATAGAGAGAGACACACACACAGATAGAGAGAGACACACACACAGATAGAGAGAGACACACACACAGATAGAGAGAGACACACACACAGATAGAGAGAGACACACACACAGATAGAGAGAGACACACACACAGATAGAGAGAGACACACACACAGATAGAGAGAGACACACACACAGATAGAGAGAGACACACACACAGATAGAGAGAGACACACACACAGATAGAGAGAGACACACACACAGATAGAGAGAGACACACACACAGATAGAGAGAGACACACACACAGATAGAGAGAGACACACACACAGATAGAGAGAGACACACACACAGATAGAGAGAGACACACACAAGATAGAGAGAGACACACACACAGATAGAGAGAGACACACACACAGATAGAGAGAGACACACACACAGATAGAGAGAGACACACACACAGATAGAGAGAGACACACACACAGATAGAGAGAGACACACACACAGATAGAGAGAGACACACACACAGATAGAGAGAGACACACACACAGATAGAGAGAGACACACACACAGATAGAGAGAGACACACACACAGATAGAGAGAGACACACACAGATAGAGAGAGAGACACACACACAGATAGAGAGAGACACACACACAGATAGAGAGAGACACACACACAGATAGAGAGAGACACACACACAGATAGAGAGAGACACACACACAGATAGAGAGAGACACACACACAGATAGAGAGAGACACACACACAGATAGAGAGAGACACACACACAGATAGAGAGAGACACACACACAGATAGAGAGAGACACACACACAGATAGAGAGAGACACACACACAGATAGAGAGAGACACACACACAGATAGAGAGAGACACACACACAGATAGAGAGAGACACACACACAGATAGAGAGAGACACACACACAGATAGAGAGAGACACACACACAGATAGAGAGAGACACACACACAGATAGAGAGAGACACACACACAGATAGAGAGAGACACACACACAGATAGAGAGAGACACACACACAGATAGAGAGAGACACACACAGATAGAGAGAGACACACACACAGATAGAGAGAGACACACACACAGATAGAGAGAGACACACACACAGATAGAGAGAGACACACACACAGATAGAGAGAGACACACACACAGATAGAGAGAGACACACACACAGATAGAGAGAGACACACACACAGATAGAGAGAGACACACACACAGATAGAGAGAGACACACACAGATAGAGAGAGACACACACACAGATAGAGAGAGACACACACACAGATAGAGAGAGACACACACACAGATAGAGAGAGACACACACACAGATAGAGAGAGACACACACACAGATAGAGAGAGACACACACACAGATAGAGAGAGACACACACACAGATAGAGAGAGACACACACACAGATAGAGAGAGACACACACACAGATAGAGAGAGACACACACACAGATAGAGAGAGACACACACACAGATAGAGAGAGACACACACACAGATAGAGAGAGACACACACACAGATAGAGAGAGACACACACACAGATAGAGAGAGACACACACACAGATAGAGAGAGACACACACACAGATAGAGAGAGACACACACACAGATAGAGAGAGACACACACACAGATAGAGAGAGACACACACACAGATAGAGAGAGACACACACACAGATAGAGAGAGACACACACACAGATAGAGAGAGACACACACACAGATAGAGAGAGACACACACAGATAGAGAGAGACACACACACAGATAGAGAGAGACACACACACATAGAGAGAGACACACACACAGATAGAGAGAGACACACACACAGATAGAGAGAGACACACACACAGATAGAGAGAGACACACACACAGATAGAGAGAGACACACACACAGATAGAGAGAGACACACACACAGATAGAGAGAGACACACACACAGATAGAGAGAGACACACACACAGATAGAGAGAGACACACACACACAGATAGAGAGAGACACACACACAGATAGAGAGAGACACACACACAGATAGAGAGAGACACACACACAGATAGAGAGAGACACACACACAGATAGAGAGAGACACACACACAGATAGAGAGAGACACACACACAGATAGAGAGAGACACACACACAGATAGAGAGAGACACACACACAGATAGAGAGAGACACACACACAGATAGAGAGAGACACACACACAGATAGAGAGAGACACACACACAGATAGAGAGAGACACACACACAGATAGAGAGAGACACACACACAGATAGAGAGAGACACACACACAGATAGAGAGAGACACACACACAGATAGAGAGAGACACACACACAGATAGAGAGAGACACACACACAGATAGAGAGAGACACACACACAGATAGAGAGAGACACACACACAGATAGAGAGAGACACACACACAGATAGAGAGAGACACACACACAGATAGAGAGAGACACACACACAGATAGAGAGAGACACACACACACAAGATAGAGAGAGACACACACACAGATAGAGAGAGACACACACACAGATAGAGAGAGACACACACACAGATAGAGAGAGACACACACACAGATAGAGAGAGACACACACACAGATAGAGAGAGACACACACAGATAGAGAGAGACACACACACAGATAGAGAGAGACACACACACAGATAGAGAGAGACACACACACAGATAGAGAGAGACACACACACAGATAGAGAGAGACACACACACAGATAGAGAGAGACACACACACAGATAGAGAGAGACACACACACAGATAGAGAGAGACACACACACAGATAGAGAGAGACACACACACAGATAGAGAGAGACACACACACAGATAGAGAGAGACACACACACAGATAGAGAGAGACACACACACAGATAGAGAGAGACACACACACAGATAGAGAGAGACACACACACAGATAGAGAGAGACACACACACAGATAGAGAGAGACACACACACAGATAGAGAGAACACACACACAGATAGAAGAGACACACACACAGATAGAGAGAGACACACACACAGATAGAGAGAGACACACACACAGATAGAGAGAGACACACACACAGATAGAGAGAGACACACACACAGATAGAGAGAGACACACACACAGATAGAGAGAGACACACACACAGATAGAGAGAGACACACACACAGATAGAGAGAGACACACACACAGATAGAGAGAGACACACACACAGATAGAGAGAGACACACACACAGATAGAGAGAGACACACACACAGATAGAGAGAGACACACACACAGATAGAGAGAGACACACACACAGATAGAGAGAGACACACACACAGATAGAGAGAGACACACACACAGATAGAGAGAGACACACACACAGATAGAGAGAGACACACACACAGATAGAGAGAGACACACACACAGATAGAGAGAGACACACACACAGATAGAGAGAGACACACACACAGATAGAGAGAGACACACACACACGATAGAGAGAGACACACACACAGAGAGAGATAGAGAGAGACACACACACAGATAGAGAGAGACACACACACAGATAGAGAGAGACACACACACAGATAGAGAGAGACACACACACAGATAGAGAGAGACACACACACAGATAGAGAGAGACACACACACAGATAGAGAGAGACACACACACAGATAGAGAGAGACACACACACAGATAGAGAGAACACACACAGATAGAGAGAGAGACACACACACAGATAGAGAGAGACACACACACAGATAGAGAGAGACACACACACAGATAGAGAGAGACACACACACAGATAGAGAGAGACACACACACAGATAGAGAGAGACACACACACAGATAGAGAGAGACACACACACAGATAGAGAGAAACACACACAGATAGAGAGAGACACACACACAGATAGAGAGAGACACACACAGATAGAGAGAGACACACACACAGATAGAGAGAGACACACACACAGATAGAGAGAGACACACACACAGATAGAGAGAGACACACACACAGATAGAGAGAGACACACACACAGATAGAGAGAGACACACACACAGATAGAGAGAGACACACACACAGATAGAGAGAGACACACACACAGATAGAGAGAGACACACACACAGATAGAGAGAGACACACACACAGATAGAGAGAGACACACACACAGATAGAGAGAGACACACACACAGATAGAGAGAGACACACACACAGATAGAGAGAGACACACACACAGATAGAGAGAGACACACACACAGATAGAGAGAGACACACACACAGATAGAGAGAGACACACACACAGATAGAGAGAGACACACACACAGATAGAGAGAGACACACACACAGATAGAGAGAGACACACACACAGATAGAGAGAGACACACACACAGATAGAGAGAGACACACACACAGATAGAGAGAGACACACACACAGATAGAGAGAGACACACACACAGATAGAGAGAGACACACACACAGATAGAGAGAGACACACACACAGATAGAGAGAGACACACACACAGATAGAGAGAACACACACACAGATAGAGAGAGACACACACACAGATAGAGAGAGACACACACACAGATAGAGAGAGACACACACACAGATAGAGAGAGACACACACACAGATAGAGAGAGACACACACACAGATAGAGAGAGACACACACACAGATAGAGAGAGACACACACACAGATAGAGAGAGACACACACACAGATAGAGAGAGACACACACACAGATAGAGAGAGACACACACACAGATAGAGAGAGACACACACACAGATAGAGAGAGACACACACAGATAGAGAGAGACACACACACAGATAGAGAGAGACACACACACAGATAGAGAGAGACACACACACAGATAGAGAGAGACACACACACAGATAGAGAGAGACACACACACAGATAGAGAGAGACACACACACAGATAGAGAGAGACACACACACAGATAGAGAGAGACACACACACAGATAGAGAGAGACACACACACAGATAGAGAGAGACACACACACAGATAGAGAGAGACACACACACAGATAGAGAGAGACACACACACAGATAGAGAGAGACACACACACAGATAGAGAGACACACACACAGATAGAGAGAGACACACACACAGATAGAGAGAGACACACACACAGATAGAGAGAGACACACACACAGATAGAGAGAGACACACACACAGATAGAGAGAGACACACACAGATAGAGAGAGACACACACACAGATAGAGAGAGACACACACACAGATAGAGAGAGACACACACACAGATAGAGAGAGACACACACACAGATAGAGAGAGACACACACACAGATAGAGAGAGACACACACACAGATAGAGAGAGACACACACACAGATAGAGAGAGACACACACACAGATAGAGAGAGACACACACACAGATAGAGAGAGACACACACACAGATAGAGAGAGACACACACACAGATAGAGAGAGACACACACACAGATAGAGAGAGACACACACACAGATAGAGAGAGACACACACACAGATAGAGAGAGACACACACACAGATAGAGAGAGACACACACACAGATAGAGAGAGACACACACACAGATAGAGAGAGACACACACACAGATAGAGAGAGACACACACACAGATAGAGAGACACACACACAGATAGAGAGAGACACACACACAGATAGAGAGAGACACACACACAGATAGAGAGAGACACACACACAGATAGAGAGAGACACACACACAGATAGAGAGAGACACACACACAGATAGAGAGAGACACACACACAGATAGAGAGAGACACACACACAGATAGAGAGAGACACACACACAGATAGAGAGAGACACACACACAGATAGAGAGAGACACACACACAGATAGAGAGACACACACACAGATAGAGAGAGACACACACACAGATAGAGAGAGACACACACACAGATAGAGAGAGACACACACACAGATAGAGAGAGACACACACACAGATAGAGAGAGACACACACACAGATAGAGAGAGACACACACACAGATAGAGAGAGACACACACACAGATAGAGAGAGACACACACACAGATAGAGAGAGACACACACACAGATAGAGAGAGACACACACACAGATAGAGAGAGACACACACACAGATAGAGAGAGACACACACACAGATAGAGAGAGACACACACACAGATAGAGAGAGACACACACACAGATAGAGAGAGACACACACACAGATAGAGAGAGACACACACACAGATAGAGAGAGACACACACACAGATAGAGAGAGACACACACACAGATAGAGAGAGACACACACACAGATAGAGAGAGACACACACACAGATAGAGAGAGACACACACACAGATAGAGAGAGACACACACACAGATAGAGAGAGACACACACACAGATAGAGAGAGACACACACACAGATAGAGAGAGACACACACACAGATAGAGAGAGACACACACACAGATAGAGAGAGACACACACACAGATAGAGAGAGACACACACACA